>OV121063.1:3922500-5230000 GCA_921293045.1 Aplocera efformata
TAACGTTATTATTATTAAGCCTTGCCGCTATGACGGAATCCAATGTTAGTCCAATCGAATCATTTAGAAATATGTTCTCAGAATAGGGATTCGATGAGCGCTGACTTTTCGCTCGTCACGGAAGGTTTTGTGTTGAAAGAAATTTCTGTAATCTAATTCAATTATCGCTTTTACTTCCAAAATGTCCTCAAGAAATAGTTGTTATACATTCCCTGTTCTCTCTAAAAACTAGACTTCCTTACTTAAGTTCGCGGCGGTGTAAAATGTGCATGACTATCAACCAGTGTTTAGTGAATTTTGTAAACTGATTTCTTATTTACGTTTGAAGCAATTTTATTTACAATGGATAAAGGCGTGACGTGCGAACACCTGAATAAGCTGACCGATGTTCTGGGGAAGGATTTGTGGCAGTCGAAAGAGGTAATTTAAATATTTCTTGTTCACTAACCTCAAACATGTCAATTTTAGATAATTATCATTTTGTCCGGTCCAGTTTGCATTGTGTAACTTTGTGTACTTGTTTTCTTTGTGACTTGCATGCCAACGTAGTATTTAGTTCGTAATGTTCGTTTTGTATGAGTATGGCTCATTTTGCAGGATGTTTACAATCTTGTATGTTTCTTATGGGCTTATGCAATTCATGGACCTTATCTGTTTCACTTCATAACAAGGAATGTGATGAAATAGTTTGCTATCAATAAGGATACTATAACATTGTCAGTACTTAAGTACTTACATTATTATGTACTGTTACAAGGACAGAACACTTCTTGTAAGACACTTTAATTATAAGATTGCCTTGTTGAATATTCTGAAATTCCTTTTTATTTTTATTTACACACCTACCCTTGCACTTAGTAGTCGTTGGGATTTTTCCCTGTACTAAGAGGGATCCCATTATGATGGTTCGATACCATTGATTATTAATCACTGCTGCATACCCGTTGACCTGACAAAGGTTTTTCTGTCTTGTTTTACAATTTGACAATGAACTATTAAATGACTAAGCAAAGAATTAAAGTTCCAGAAAACAGTGGTTTGAGTTTTACTCCAAATTCCTACTTTTTCGATAAATATTCCAATGATTTTATTTGAGACAAACCTTTCCTCACAATTATGAATACAATGAAATAGAAATCAGCCATGTGTATGTTTGTTCCTCCTTCATGCTGAAATGTGTCAATGGATTTAAATGAAAGTGCCAGGATAGCTTATATCCTGGATTAACACATACGCTACTTTTGATCCGGGAAAACATACGGGGTAACACTACGGGGTGCAGCTAGTATAACTAATAAGGACTCTGTCAGTCTATAAAAAAATTCATTTAAATAGATCCACATGAAACAAACATACAAAAATAGCCTACAGCTGAAGTTGGGTATAAAAGTAACCTTTACATATTCCCCTGACAAGTTAATTTTAGTAATTTTTCCATTTTGCCAGTAATCCTTTGTTTCCATTTGAAACAAAGATTGCTGAGTAATGCCCGTTGCTATAATATGTCTACAAGGACAGTACTTAAGACTGATATTTGCTACAATGCAATTTTCATTAGTTATTTTAAGAAATGAGATATAATTATTAGATTGAATAAGTATATTTAAATAATATACTATACCTATCTACTTATATTATATTTAATATTATATATTCTATGTTTCAAACTTAGCATATCTGTACTATGCGAACCAGATTTCAGATAGTTATGATGCAATGAATGATGAGCTTTCAGCCCACCTGATGTTAAGAAGTTTCTGCCGCCTATAGACAACAATAACCCGACTTAGGTCCTCCCCTCCCGGACGTAAGTATGTTCCTCCCGGACGACCCAAGTCGCAAGTTCAGTTTGAGAGTGAAGGTGCAACAAATTCATAATATTAGTCTTATAGTGCTTTGGTACATTAGAGTTACTAAGAAGGATTTACCCTTTGCCCTTTGACGTTGCTCTGTCCCCCGCACTAGGTATCAGGTTCTTTATCTATGCTCCTTTAAACGCATAAAGGAAAGTCTTGATTAATGGTATGTGTTGTTACAGGCTTTGTCATGCTTTGACTGCGGCTGTTCCGGACCCAACCTCTGGATCTGCCTGCAGCCAGAGTGCCACCATGTAGGCTGTTCTGAAGTCAAAAATGACCACAGCACACAGCACCAGAAGGTAAGGCCTGCTTCACTAAGCCACTTGTATCGATAAAGCCTACATGATTAGCAAGCTTGCAGTGGCCAAGTATATTCAGGTATAATCGTTGGAGTAAAAGAGTTCCCGAGTGAAAACTCGAGCTTGATGCGACAGCGACTTTGTCAGCGAAAAGTCGGAGCCCAGGTGATCAAATTTAACGTTGGTATTTAAGGATCCTGTATCATTGCTCTAGCACAGTAAGAATTCTTTAGTACATGTAATAATCTCCATAATCTTTTCCAAAAAATATCCTCGTAACGGCTACACCGTTTTCCACCAAACACGGCGAAGATTAAGTTATAAGGGTGCTAAGTAAAACCGAGCTTGACTTGAGTAGACTGCTTTGAAATCTGACCTACTCCTTTTGGACCTAAATAAGGTCACAAGAAAATGAACCAGTAACACATTCCAACACTCATGTGCCTTTCAAAATTAAAAAATCGTTTCTCGTGATCGTTTCGTCTCATGGAATCCGTCTTTTGCAGTCGAGCAGTTAGATAAATCACGGTTTTGTTGCAGGCATTCCCAACACACTGCGTTCATATGAACGTGTCCACCGAGCGAATATGGTGCTACGTGTGTGAAAAAGAGGTTTACATCAAAGCAGCCATAAATGCTGTGACAGCGGTAAGTACACTTTGGTCTATACATAGATACTGCCATCCACGAAGACGCGCCCACTCTTCACCACAAATATTGCGGATTTTATCATGTTGTGTACGAACTATGAAAAACATTAATGATTTTAAACGTGTAATTTTTTATAAAGGTTTTGTCTATCTATCTGTATAAGCCGGAATTGACCTCAACTTTAGTAATAAAGAAAAGATGCGAATACAAACTATTTTCAGATATTTAATGGTATATTTTTATTGGAATGATACTTAATGTATTTACGATGTTAATTCAAAATCAAAAACGTGCAATTAGTAGTTAAAAGTTCGAAGATACGTGGTGACTCATCAGTTAGTTGATACTTCCTATATTTTATAAGGAGATAGCTGTTTCGCTCGGATTTGTTAATAAATTTCTTGGGTATACGTCCTGGCTGTTGGATTACTAAATAAATAATTATATACTGGAAGGTGTAGCTGAGTTGTTGGAGAATATAGGCAGCGATATAAGAGTTAACGAGATTTGTTTGTTGTTTACTCGGGACCATGACGCATGAAACTGCTTCGAAATATCGGGAGTCAACAAAACTCACGAATCACGGCAAATATCTCTGTAACTGTAAATGTAATATAGGCAGCGATCTCACCACGCTCATGTACCTCGTTGAGTTGCCTCAATAGGCGTGCTATTGACGACAATTTGCATTGATTGCAGATGCATCCCGACTCGACGTCAATTGAGGGGTCGATCAGCGCCCGCCTGAACTCTGTGGGTCTTGTGACCCAGGACGATGACCTCGACGCGCATGACATGGATTACGATGACGAGACGCGCGGGAGAGGTGACATATTTTTTAAATTTCATATCTCTTGGTAGTAGCTTATCTTTTGTGAGATCCAAATCTTTACTGAGTCGCATTCATTCTGCTGCGTCCATCACTCGAGACGGGGATGATACGTCTCATGCGCATGTGATTTCACCGGCAGCCACACCCTTCCACCGGAACACAGTAATGCAACCACTACTGCTTTGCGGCAGATTCCAGATGTGGTGGCAGTACCTCTCCAGACGAACTTGGCACAAGTTCTACTGCTACTAAATCGACTTTATCGACGGGTTGGTTGGCCCACCTGATTTTAAGTGGTCACTGCCTATAAACGTCACCAAAGTGGTTAAGGCTGTTGTTTAAGGCAGTGATAGGTTATCAGCCTGGGTACCGAAATATGAGAAGACCCCAGGCGCATCGCGTTGCGCTTATCACTTTGAGACTGGGATGTAACGTCCCATGCGCTTGTAATTTCAGCGTGCTGGTAAAATTACGTGTTGGACCCCTTCAAACGGGAAACCAGTAATGTAACTGCACCAACTTGGGATTACCCGGTGCAGTGCCAGTATATCTCCGGATGTAATTGGCACAAGGTCTACTGCTACTTTGGGTTGCTTTTATTGCACCACCCGAGGGAGTATGGACCCTGAGGGTACTTACCACAGACGCGACATGGACCCGTTATGGATTGGATTCCCAGGACAAACATTTGTGCCAAGAACAAGGAAACCAGGTGTAATTGTATGTTTATTATTAACTCATCCGTTTGTGAGAGCGTAATAGCCCAGGGGCACACACGTCTTTCAATCTGAAGGTCGCTGGTTCAAATCCAAACGTGAACCAATGAGTTTGTCACTTGAAAAATTTATGTGCTAAATATCTCGTTCTCGGAACGGTGAAGGAAAACATCGTGAGGAAACCGGCATGTCTTAGAACCAAAAATTCGAAGACATGTGACATCTACCAATCCGGATTCGGCTCCCATTCACTATCAATTGTCGTGAGTAGGCCGGTGTCCCTGCAGTGGGAACATTAGAGGCTGTTACGGTACGGTATCCGTTTGTGCAGGTCTGGTGGGGCTCCAGAACATGGGGAACACGTGTTACATGAACGCGGCGCTGCAAGCCCTCAGTAATACTCAGCCGCTGACGTCATACTTCCTGGAGTGCGGCGCCACGATGGCTCTGCTGTCGAGCGACCGGAAACCGCACCTTAGTAGGTAAGTATACGTTAAACGACCATTTTAAAAGGTGTTTTGTTGGTGTTTGACCAGCTGACCGGTCAGAAGTGGTTCTGTCTTATGAATAAGAATATATTTTATTGTTAAACTGTGTATATAAAGTTCTTATAAGTAATAGTTTGTGAAACAATAATTTGTCTTCTCGGACGTACAATAGATCTAAGTCCAAACAAAAAAATAATGAGCTAATTTACGTTAACATTCTGATTCTAAGTTTTCTTTTACAGAGCATACCAAAAACTAATCAAAGAGATGTGGAGTAAAAGAATTAGAGGCTACGTTGTACCTAACGGTATTCTTTACGGAATCAGAAATGTAAGTATTTTTCCTGTTTTATAATCTCTAGACAGAACACACTGTATTCATACTCTCAACTATCGAGAGTAGGCCGGTGTGCTAGTGGGAACATTGGAGCCTGATACGGACAGAACTCAAAATTTTTATTTTTTTTTATTTTAGTAAGTGACAGAACGAGCTGAGGGCCCACCTGGTGGTAAGTGGCGACCCTCGCCCATGGCAACAGTAATTCGACTCAGTATATTTGGATCTTACACTGAGTCGCATTCATCCTGATGCGTTCATCACCCGAGACGGGGATGATACGTCTCATGCGCATGTGATTTCACCGGCACCCACACCCTTCCACCGGAACACAGTACTGCTTGGCGGCAGATTCCAGATGTGGTGGCAGTACCTCTCCGGACGAACTTGGCACAAGTTCTCTTGCTACTTTTGGTTGCTCCTTTAGCACCACCCAGGGGGTACGTGTAGGGAATCAAAGGGTACACACCTACGGACGCGAGCAACTGGACCCCCCAAAACCTGATGTGATGTTTGTGTTGAACAATCTTCTATCACGGATCGGTGTCTATAATAATGTTTCAGGCATTTTTGCAGGTACACCCGATGTTCCGAGGGTACCACCAGCACGACACGCAGGAGTTCCTGAGGTGTTTCATGGATCAGCTACACGAGGAGCTCAAAGAAGCGGTCAGTTACCCACACACATCTCTAAAGAGTATAAACCAGTGGTTTTCAACCGCTAGGGGGTTGCGAAGCAATTTTTTAGGAGGAGGGCCGTGAAGCCTTTTTTTTGGGGGGGGGTCGCGAAGCCTTTTTTTAGGGGGGTCGCGAAGCTTCTATATTGCAAAAGGTTGGGAAAGCTACATCAGTAAAAAAAACAATAATTATTTTGAAATTAATAAGTTGGATTGAATATTTCTCATAAAATAAAATACATGAAAAAATAATGAATAGGGGGGTCGCGAAATATTTCTTCATACTAAAGGGGCTGTGTCATGAAAAAGGTTGAAAAACACTGGTATTAAGCAAAGGCTGTTTTCATCTGTCTGTTATCATGATGAATATCATGGTAACTCGAAAAATAATTGAAATGATATTGGTGGTTTAAACCTAGTACTAAAATTAGTCCACGTTTTGTAATAAGCAGTCTTAAGGGTTTATCTCTACGGGCGATTGTATAGCAGCGTTAGTCTCGCTAAACTATGACATTAAACGTTAAACGTTAAACGTTTACACACTCATACCTCTGCACTAGGATTCCCTGTGTCGCAGATGGTATGGACAAACACAGAAACACAAGACAAACACCCAAGACCCGAGAACAAACTTCATGCTCACCATACAAAGTGTGCCCCGGCTGGGAGTCGAACCCGGGACCCCTCGCTTCGAAGGCAGGGCTACTACCAACTAAGTCACGGAGCAACTAAGCAATGGAAACTTCACGTGGCGATAAGCCGAGTAGCATTTGACGACTTAGCGGATTTACCCGCCCGCCGAGAGGGTCGTGAATTTCTACCTTGTTAATGTAAGTCAAAGTCAAAGTCAAATTCATTTATTCCTTTAGATCTCAAGCATCATTTAGACACGTCAAATTTTACACATGCATTTACACATATTCGTGAGCATATAACGTGTCACAGGAACTCCCCAGGCACATTACATGCACACAGATATGTCAAATTACAGTCAGTTTTCATGTTTAAGCTTATCTTATTTGTTAAGTTTACGTCTGTTCCAACCCTAACCGACCAACCCGAGGGGAAGAAACACAAGAAACCCCTCGGAGACAGTATTACATATTCGCGAATATGGTCCTGCGTCCTGTAAGTGTAAAGGCTCACTATATCGTAATCTATCTCCAGGTGTGGGATTCCCCGACAGAAGATAAGCTCGGAACGGAAGCTGATGGTGATCACCAGGAGAACAGGAGTGTGCACGTTCGACGCAGAGCGGCTTCCTCTGGGGGTGAATAAAGTTGTTTTGTTTTAATAATATAGATATCGCCATACCCAAAACTCACAATCTTGGGAAAACACACATTGAAAAACTAGCAAAATACACAGATTTGGCAATAGAACTCAAAACACAATGGAGAGTAGATACAGTAAGAACCGTCCCAATCATTATTTCATCCACAGGAGTTATACCTCATACTTTACATACCAGTCTCAGTATTCTAGATATCCACAAATTAACATTCATTCAACTTCAGAAAGCTACCTTAACACTTGCGGATTAGTTCGTAAATTTCTTTCTTTGAACCAATAACACAAGAACAGTTACATCCTCACGCGTCATCCCGTTTGGCCACAAGCCCGCGGAATAGCGCAAACCCCTCGTTACACGAGAGATTAAAAATAAAATACTTAATAATAATCATCTTTATTCAGTCAACATGGACCATGGGGTTAGTAAAAAACTTAGTATGTATTATAAGTTGTTAGTACTTAATAACTAGAACAGATTTCGTTTTTTGCGTCGTTTTATTTATTGTTTTGGGTCCGGGCACAGTTCCATGTCGGGAGATTCGTTTGTTTTCCATCGCATGTAGTTGACTCTCTATGACTGATTATTGAATGAAAATACTTTATTGTAAACCATTACACAGACATTCAAATGTGAAATCTACTTAAAATGTAGTCAGTCTTATCGCTAAATAGCAATCTATTCCAGAAAACCTGTGGTTTGTGAGGATGGTAATAATATGACGCAAAAGCTGTGTGTTTGCACACTTCGACGCCACAATCCAAAATAATAGCTTAAGAATAGAAATAGAATATCCAAATAAGAAGAGTCAAAATAGAAGAATGGACAAAATAGTAGATCAAATATTTATTTGTTTGTTTAATCAAAGTGAATACAGAATCTTAAAATCAGAAACCGGATATCATATTGTAGGATTAGGAAGTTAATTGTTTAATATTAAATTATAAAAAAATGCTGATTTTATATTAATAGTGTACAATTATGGATCCATGGACGGATCCTAAAACAATGTTGATAAATGTATAAGGTAGATTTCACATAGCATTTATTGCTATGAGATGAATATAAGATTCGCTTGGAGTGTAAATGGCATGGCCAATACCTGTGGCACATGCTGGTATTGGACAAATAAACTAAAGATATACAATAATTAGCCTAACCGTCTAGTCGCGGACCTTTCTAGACTAAGAAAATCATAAAAGTCTTCTAGAAAGTTCATGGTTAAGATAACTATCGATTAAGTGGTCGAGAACATCGATTATTCGAATGGATATTGGACATCGTGTACAATGGGTATAAATAAATGTTATGTTTATTCATTCGCAGCTAGTGATGCCCCTTTATTCGCTCGGATGAGGCGAAAATCGCCCGCCGCGTCATCCTACAGCGAATCAAGGACTGATGGTTATTTAAGGTAAGCTTTATTAACGAACTAGCTGCGGTAGGCGTTACCTGTGGTTGGACTTCCCACGGGAAACGTTCATTTTTCCGGGATAAAAAGTAGCCTATGTGCTATTCCAGACTATAATCTATCTCTGTGCCAAATTTCATCCAGGTCCGTTCAGCCGTTCTGGCGTGATTGAGTAACAAACATCATACATTCGCGTTTATAAGTTTTTTCTATTTTTCAAATGAATCATATGCTTGTTATTTGTGTTACAGGGTAGCTCAAGAGGCGAACTCCCGTCACCGCCGATCTGCCAGTTTCGCGGGCACGCCTCAATTCGCCTACAATGTGTTCACGCAGCAAGTAACCCCAAACGGTGGGTGGAACCCTAGAATATAAATTACTAGCTGGGTTCAAAAGCAACCTATGGTTAATCCAGGTCTCAATAATAATAATAATAATCAGGTTGGGTTCAAAAGCAGCCTATGGGTTAATCCAGGTCTAAAACTATCCTGGTATCAAATTTCGTCCAGATCGTACAAACATCTTTTGCTGCCGCTATAACAATAAATACTAAAAAAAACAGAATAAAATAAACATTTAAGAGGGCTCTCATACAAAAACGTTATTTTTAGGCTATAGTTCCATATGGAGAAACTAGTTGGCGCCACTTATATATATATTTTTTTTAATTTTATTTAATAATTACTCCCAACACAGGATACACTGAACATACAACTTAAAATAATCAAAGGTCTTAAATAATAGTGGTCCCGCAATTATAGGAGTGTTAATAGAGACAACTAGACACCATTTAAAAAAAGTTGAAAATATATTTAAAAAAAAAATAGGTTACTACATTGTATTATTATAGATACGGAACCCTTCGTGCACGAGGCCGACTTCTTCTTATAAAGGCTTAAAAATCTTGTCTATACTTAAAAAATTGTTAACTTATTTCCAGGTCCGGAACCCAGCCAAAGAGACAACATAGGCTCCGAATCAGAACTCTCGTGGTCCAGCGAAGCGGAGGAGAGATATGAGACTTGCTCGAGTGGCGCCAGCGACGTGCCATCCAAACCTGAACAGCCGCCGTGAGTCGCATACATATTGCACTGACATTGTCCCAATTGTTCACAATAGGAAGTCTCGTGGTCCTGCGTGTTGGAAATATATTAGACGGTCGGGAATTGAACCCAGGACCCTTGCGCAGGGCCATGCTAATCTTCACCACCAAAGAAATCAGAGTAGGAACAGGCCTACAACCACTAACGCATCGTAAAACTGGCGACAGTTGCCTATTTGAATATTTTTTCTAAATGCTAAAATAATCCCGAATTTCCCTAAAAATGGCAAATGATATTTTTTTCTGGAAATAGACGAATTTCATATAAAGAGCCAGCATATATTAAATATATAAATATTCTTGGACATTCCATACATCACCATGGAGCCCCAAACGGGAAAATATAAAGTTGCCCAAGGCATTTGGGGAATGGCCATGAATATATGAGTCTCATTGTTTTAAACATTTACCGACAGAAAGACGACGGGGTGTGGGGGCGGGGACGGCGGCAGCGGCACCCCTAGATACCGCAGCATTATATCAGACGTGTTTGATGGAAAACTTCTCTCATCTGTCCAGTGTCTCATTTGCAATAGGGTAAGAGAATTACATTTCGTATTGGTAAACCATGGTGTGTGGTGTCGATCCTGGCTGTACTAAACGTTAAACCATGTCGAAGGCCTTTGGGCGGCTTATAAGAAGGATCTCCTGAGACATGAATATTTACTTGTGTAAATATTTACACGTGCAAATGATATCCGAGATCTTCATAAATAAATTTTGGTTTGAACTAACGGATACCCGTCTACGATAAAAAAATACATTTTGTACCTAATGAATTGTTTTAGTGGTTTAAATTTTTTTTCGCATTACAATACAATACAAAAATACTTTATTGTACACCACACTTAATTATGAACAAATATAAATATTGTACATCTTACTTAAAGACAAGTTAATGTACAATGGGCGGCCTTATCGCTAAGAATTTATTGCCTTTCTGATCAAACAGGTTCGACACATCGGTTGGATAGTATCAAAGTCTTTTGCCCGCGGTGTTGCTCGCGTTAATGTAGATTTGGTTTATCAATTTTAATTCTGGATAAATGGTGTCTTGTCTTTTTCTGTACCTCTGTGTACAATATGTATGTAAAATATCTTGATCGTCAAGAAATTTTGCAAATACATTGTCTTAGGTTGAGTAGCTGTTCTTTACACACTCATACCCCTGCACCAGGATTCTCTGTGTCTCAAATGGCATGGACAAACACAGAAACACAAGACAAACACCCAAGACCCGAGGACAAACTTAATGCTCACAAAGTTAAACTTTTATAATAGTAAGTTGTTTCATGGTCCTTTCGTGCGAGAAAAGGGCATATCATTTAGTTATTTTGATTAAATAAGCAGTTGAAATGACAACAGTAACGCATCGCATGGGACGTATCATCCTCGTCTCGAGTGATGGACGCAGGATGAATGCGACTCAGTAATGATTTGGATCTCATACTGAGTCGCACGCATTACTGTTGTCATGGGCGAGGGTCAACACTTACCATCAGGTGGGCCCTCCGCTCGTTCGGTCACTCACTCACATAAAAAAAAAAATACTGAGTCGCATGCATTACTGTGGTCATGGGCGAGCGTCACCACTTTCCATCAGGTGGGCCATCAGCTCGTTCCGTCACTTATACACATAAAATGAAATAAAATCACCGAGCCGAATTTTTAGGTAAATATTTTTTTTTTGTAGGTGTCAACTCGTGTAGAAACATTCCAAGACCTGTCGCTGCCGATACCGTCGCGGGAGCACCTGGCCGTGATCCGGAGCCAGCAGCCAATCATAAACCACCACACCATGGCGCACAACTCACAAGAATCCTGGGTAAGTTACGCCATTTGTAATCCCAACGTTGGGCTGGCGTTTACGTGGCTGTGACGCTAAAAACATAAATACATTTTGTGCCTAATGCATTGTTTTAGTGGTCCAAAACCAAACGCCTTTCTAATGAAAGGTTTGGGGCACATCGGTTGGATGGTTTCAAAGTCTGTAATGGACATAGGTAGAAACAATTTTTGTGTTTTATAAATAGGGATTACAAAACTTTTTAATAACTCAATTTCTATTAGCATAACTGATATTGAAATTAATGAAAATTATGCAAAAAAAAAAAAATGCTAAATATAGCTCCCAGAGCGTGTCAGAGTGACGCGAAGCCACTTTGGTGTTCTCATATCTGCCTGATGGGATTTCCAAACATTCACCATTTATATATGTCGACAGAATTTCAGAATATATACTTCAATACAAACTTTCATCTCTTTTTTATCCATATTAAGCTCTCACCTAAGGCATAACAAAAACCTTTTTGGTGCTCACGTACCTGTTTCATATACCTTTATAAACTTGTGTTATCTGTCCATACCGTATCTGTCTCTATATTCCTTACTCACGACAAGCGAGAGTGATTGTTATACTATTCCATTTTAGGTGTGGTGGCTTCTTAGCTGGCTTCGGTCCTGGTTCTACGGTCCGGTGGTGTCGCTCCAAGATTGTCTTGCCGCTTTCTTCAGCGCGGACGAACTCAAAGGGGATAATATGTATAGGTAATATTTAACTAGCTGTGCCCGCGACTTCGTTTGCGATTGCCATCTCTGCAGGCTAACTGATCGCATTAAGAAAAAAACATTTGAAGTGCAATGGTGTTAGCTATTGCTATCATGTGTTTCTTCGTGGTAAATTTATTACCATAGCTAATATTGTAGAAAAAGTACTCCTAAGAAATAAATCCTATTTCTTTACAACAAAAGAAAAACCAACCCATTATCTTCAACTAATTCAATGCAAACAATAGTAACTACAACTTACTGAAATAAAATTTAACACTACCTACCAAATAAGGCTAATTGATGTGTTCCGGTGGAAGGGTGTGCCAGGGTGGGTGACAGGTGCAAGGGGGTGCGATTTAGGTCTTCTCATACTCCGATCGGGGAGGACCTAAGTTATAGAGGTAACCATTTAACATAAGGTACGCTGATGATCCAGCTGTTCCCGTTACATTCGTTACGAAACAACACTTTTAAAACCCAAAATATATGTTCTCCTTCAGCTGTTCCCGCTGCAATAAACTACGCAACGGCGTCAAAATGTCCGGCGTGGTCCGGCTACCGGAAGTCCTGTGTGTGCATCTCAAACGTTTCCGGCATGAGCTGATGTTCAGTGCGAAAGTAGCCGCGCGAGTCTCATTTCCTATAACAGACCTCAATATGGCACCCTACACCCATAAAGGTAACTTCATCTATATACGAATAAGGTTTATTTAGCGTGGTGGCCCAGGGGCACAGACGCCGACTTTCAATCTGAAGGTCGCTGGTTCAAACCCGCATGTACACCAATGAGTTTTTTACTTGATAAATGTAGTTTCGAATACCACTTTCTCGATACGATGGAGGAAAACATGTCTTAGTAACAAAAATTCGAAGACATGTGACATCTACCAACCAGGATTGGGCTCCCGTGGTAGATTAAAGTACATTGACTCTCAATTAACAAGCGTAGGCCGGTGTCCCTGCACTGGGAACATATGAGGGTGGCAGTTAGTTTTTTAGGCAGTTAGTTGCTCGCGTCCGTAGGTGAGAACCCTTTAATACCCCTGGGTGGTACTAAAGGAGCGACCAAAAGTAGCAGTAGAACTTGTGCCAAGAAGTACACCTGCTGAATGGGAAGCCGCTTAGGTCTTCTTTTACCTGGGTCGGGGAGGACCAAATTGTGTTGCTGTTGTTATGGGCAGAGGTATCCACTTAACATCAGGGGGGCTTTCAGCTAGTGCAGAAGTACGAGTGTGTAAGCATTTAATTGGATTTTTTTTCGCCCAGATTGCACATCTAAGATCACCCGATACGAGCTGTGTGCTGTAATCTGCCACGCGGGCACAGCCGGCGGCGGCCACTATACTTGCGTCGCGAAGCATCCGCGCGGCTGGCATTGCTACGACGATGCGACAGTTACTCCTCTCACTTTACACCAATTGACGCACACAGAAGCATACGTTTTATTCTACAAGTGAGTATCGTATGTAAGAAATGGATTAAGACCTAATGCGCTACCCTGTGGGACACCAATCTTTGTTGGGGCGACTGTGTTACTTTTCTATTTTTACAATTTGCGTTTTCTGCACTGATATAAGACTTGACCAATGCTATAGTACCTTTGAATAAAAACTAATTATTTTCCTAAAAAAAATTGGTTCCTTACTGTTCCAGTTAATCAGTTGCTTTCTAGAAATCTCTCGGTCTATGGGTTCCAAAAAGACATTTTCTTTTTACCACTAATATGTCCAGATCATATAAATACTCAATGCGTTAAACATAGAAACAAATCCGCATTATCTTTTAGATACAATACATATTTATTTAAATTCCTAGCTTATTTTTCTAGGAATACTTGTATTTTAATATTCATATTTGATAATATATTGCTTGTTCTTCTCCATAGAGGGTCGGATAGGGTTTGAACTAATGCTAAAGTTAGTAATAAGAACGAATGATCTTGTAGCTATACATATATAGTTAAAAAAAGTGACATACCCAAGTAATTTTTAAATAATTCAATGGAAATAAAAGTATTTTTGACTTTGACTTTATTGTTCACAGAAAAGTGAATCCTCAAATGGCCGAGTTGCGTCGCAAAGCTGCCGAAATAATTGACTCCACGAATTTGGAACCTAATGACATCAAATTCTTCATCTCCAAACAGTGGATCAACAAGTAAGTACAATATTATTTAAGAACTGCATGTCTCTATAAACAACTACTATTGCCATTACACTTTCACTTGTTGCTGGCTCCTGAAACATAATTGCTAGTTCAGTTTATGATTCAGTCACGTTTATTTATGTCCAGAAAATTTGTGAATTTTGTTAGTCATTTTGTTTCGCTGCCTAATTGAATGACGCCATTTTGGCGCTGCAAACAGATGCAAGTGTCTTTAGAACTAAAAACGAACCTATGTTTTGTTTTTCTGTGATTAAATTTACCGTACAATGTTCTCAATAAATCGGTAATTAATTTTGATTGGATTATCAATTAACAATATGTGATGCCACTGTAGACAAGAAGGCTGGCTCGTTCCTCGCCCAAACATTATCTCTTTGGCCGTTGAACACTGGAATGCTAGTGTTCTTGGCTCCCCACGATGAAAATTTTCTGTTGTATTTGTAACTTCATATTTGTTTGTTTATGTAGTTGCTAAGATTATGATGTATTTATATTTTTATGTGAAAGTTAAACATTATTTGAGAACTTCGGTCAATAGCCACAGCGAGTAAAAACTATATTGGAATCATTAGTTATAAAGACACTTTTGGTATATGTTGTAATTTTGTTACAGGTTATACTTAAATTGTTGTAAATTTTCTCATAAATGATAAGGTATTAATTAACTTATTTCAGATTCAACACGTGGGCAGAACCCGGTCCCATAGACAATAGTGATTTCGTGTGCTGCCACGGCGGCGTGCGACACGACAGAGCGCAGCATTTGCACAACCTAGCCGCTGTCGTGCCACAATCACTGTGGGAACTGTTACACTCACAGTAAGTCGACATTCTACTGCATCATTCTGCCAGTGTCTTTTGTGGTGATACAATATTAGTTCGGCGTTATTGTGTCAAGTATTTTCAAGGGTGTTTCTGTTTCAGAACTTTGCGATGCAAATTGCCTTATAGTTTTGGTTTACGTTTCAGCTTCGGCGGCGGTCCGGCCGTCTCTCACGTTCACGAGTGCGCAACATGCGCACGCGCAGCTCAGCGACTGCGCACGCGGCGCGCCGCCGAGTTGCATGCGTTCTGCCAGCTGCACGCTAGCTTCCAGGTGAGATTCCTAGTATAATTATAGCATCAGGTAGTATTACAGCTCGAGATCCATCTGCAAGATTACTACGTTAATCGAGTTTTAAATTGAAATGTATTTTTAGGGGAACATATTTTTTCCGCTTACTTACTGCTTAAAAGTGGCCGCTAGTACTTTTGTTTAAAACTAGCTGTTCCCTGCGAATTGATTCGCGTGGAATTTAAAATTTATTTTTTTTATTTTGTAAAATGAAAGTTGCTATCAGCCAGTGAAATTCCCGTCAAAATCGGATCAAAATTGGCGGCGGATTACCAGGTGTAGTGGCAGTGAAGTACTGCCACCACACCTGGATAAACTGGTAAAACTGGCACAAGTTCTACTGCTACTATAGGTTGCTCCCTTCGCACCACCGAGAGAACACGTGTAGATACTGAAGGTACCTACGGACGCGTGCAACGTGGTCCCCTTGGATTAACATTTCAATTGATCTCTAGGAGCAGAACCACCCTCGGGCGATATACGCGATCAGTATGCACTGGTTTCGTCAGTGGCAGGCGTTTGTTCGGAACAAGACGCACCAACCGCCGCCGCCGGTGGACAACTCTGGAATCGTTACCAAGCAGGTAACTAAGTCCCCCCGCCGCGTCTGTCTGTCTCTCTCTCTTAACGCGACAAATTCAAAAACTTCCTAGTTACTTGGGAGTGATTCATCAAGAAGGTTAAGATCACAGGTCTTGAAACTTTTT
The DNA here is from genome assembly GCA_921293045.1 of Aplocera efformata. Classification (NCBI taxonomy): domain Eukaryota; kingdom Metazoa; phylum Arthropoda; class Insecta; order Lepidoptera; family Geometridae; genus Aplocera; species Aplocera efformata. Next base: position 3,938,700 of record OV121063.1, read on the forward strand.
GTCTCGTTGCTATGTGTCACTTATATTTTTCGGTTTTGGATAATCGTCTTAGATAATGATATTTTTAAAATTTGTTTATATAAATACATGTATTGTTCTATATTAGTAAAAAGGTTAACTGTGTTTCCATTTATGGAGAGCCACAATTAAATTTCCGACCTGTCTAAATGAGATCTACTTTCGTTGATCTTAAAAATGACAATGTGGTTTTAATTTTTGTTTCATCCTAATTAAATTAATTAATTATTTTTTTGCACTTTATCTACACTAAATAATTTTATTATGTGTTTGTACCAAACTGTGAAGAAAATCGGATCAGTACTTAAATTCTTACAAGTATGCTTTTGGAATGCGCGTTATTTTACGCGGATAAAACGGGCGAAATTTTATCCGCGCTATTATGGCTCGCTTAAAACGCACGCGCGCCGCCCGGCCATGGAATCATTTACTCTGACCCACATGCAAAAAGCAAAAGGCGAATACGACAATAAAAATACACATTTTGCACTGCAACCCGTGCGAAGCCAGAGCGACTTGCCAACATTGCTAACAGTTCTTTTCATTGCCACCAATATAAAATGCTTATGTTCACATGCCCATTTTTACTTCCAGGAGGTAGATGGCACCACGACATACGTACTAAAGCCAGGCTCCGACCACGCCCAGCTCAGCGAGGAACTATGGCGATTCTTCACCGACATCTACTCCGGGGGGCCGGAGGTCAAGCTCAAATCTCCCACGCAAGCCCAGCAAACAGAGGACAAAACAGAGCGCAGACTCTCCAGAAAATACTCAGAGTCCGACAAGGAGGATTACTGCACGAAATCCACATCAGAAATGAACATCCGCGACTCGATACAAGGGGAGTTACAGAAGAATCAATCGCTGCAAAACATCAGTCGGCAGTACAGAGTGTCTCGGACAGCTGATTCTGATGAAGATGTCAATTACAGACATTCATTCCAATACAAAAGGCACGAACCCAATGGGAACTATGACTCCGATGAAGATATGGAGCCGGACCCACCCAGGACGTACTCGAACACAGTACGGATGGAGAACGGTGTGGACAGTTCGGACCACGATGCCAACGACAATCCTGTCAGCAAAGAGGAGTTGCCCAACATGGATACCATCTCGTTGAAGAGCAAAAAGCAGGGCAGAGTGAGAAAGTTGAAGAGGAGGACGGTTAAATGATTTTTTGTCGCGTTCCAATTTGTTCACAGATTGAAACGGATTGTATCTAACCGGCACTAACATTCCTTTATTTCGGTGACTGGTGCATTGTGCATTTACAAGTTTTATTTTGGAATTACGTGTGAACTAAGACTTATTGATGTTAGTGATGGGATAATTCAGTGTTTCGTTGAAATCTTGTAGTAAGACTATTTATGGGGACTTTTTGGGATTCTGTTTGTGTTGTTTATAAGAGGTCTGTCAGACCCAATATTTCAGACCAGATGTTTCAACCGCAAATTCTAGATTTTGGTGTAAATTTTAATGGCAACATCGTCTTTCGTATAAAGTATGTGACCAGGTATCGAAGTTATCAAACATCCCGAAGCCCAAAGACCTCGTATGTTCTATCGGCTTGTATTGCCCAAACGAATAACGCCAATTGTTTTATGCAATAAAATTGTAGAACTTGATTTGACATTAGCGCTGTGCTATGATATTTTTACGTTATTATTAACATATATAATATGATAACTGACTTCTTTGCTTAGTGGTATCCCGCGAATAACAAAGAGCATAACCTAAGGGAACATTAAAGTTGTCAGGAACACAGGTATTCAGTAAAAATATAATGTCCATGACTAAAAAATCGATTAAAACGATAAGTCCTCATAAAAACTGCAAAGACTGGTAGTTGACAATGGACTAGAATGGAATTAGAATCGGATCGACGATTTATCTGTTTGGTTGAATGTCTTGCCAAAAAGAGAGTCGTTCTGTTTTAATTCCAACAGAACTGCATATGCTGGGTAGGTTGCAGTACAATGACCTAATGTTCGCAATCTTTTTTTTTTATTGCAATTATATTCTGACAGAGACTTTAATGGATTTATGCCTACTTTAAATTCCTCATTCACCAACTTTTTTCTATTACAAACCACAGATACAGCAGGCTACTACCGCGCTCGTGTCTCTAGGTTATCGTCCATAGAAATTCGGGGCTATCGATAAAGTCGCGCCAATTTCTATATTTTTGGAGTCACCTCCCCCCACATTTGTGTATCGCTGACACAAATGACCCCCCTGGTGAGATATTTTGTCACCTCTAATGTTCTGCAGCGACACCGGCCTACTCTCGAGAAGTGAGAGCTAATGGGCTATGATCTACCACTGAAGCCTGATCCGTATTAATAGATTTTGGAATTATAAATTAGGAATTATTAAATTAAAGCGAGCTACTTGCAGTGATTTATGTATTTCAATAATAAATCACTTTTCATAAATTCAAAATGAAACAGTATGATACTAACTTAATTATAAATATATTGATAGAAGATAGAAAAATGAGATATGTCTAAATATCTTATTCTTCGCTTGGAGTTACACTTTCGATATATGTGAAGTCACGAAGCTTGATTACCCCTTCCCCCCTTGCTGGTCACACGTTGTTAACCCCCCCCCCCCCCTTTACCCTCATGTGTGGCGTAATTTATACATGGCCCCTTCCATAAAATACATCTGTAAAGAATCGCGCGTCCTTTATCGTTTCGGCGATGTAGCCATTTGTATTACAGTAACTGTGGTGTAGTTTTAGGTGATATTGATATTGTGTCCTATTTACAATTACAGGTATAAGTAGATAGATGTCAATTATATTATATATTAATTAGAAATCCCAATAAAAATGTTGGTGGTTGTATGTATTCGGGTTCGTAGTCTGATACAATAAAAAAATACATTTGTATTTTTTGCGTTACAATGACATGTAAAAGTAGTGAGATACTGTTGACGATATTATTATTTGAATTAGGAATCGAAAAGATCTTTTATCTCTTTCTGGCAAGTTCCATAAGACGTCGATTTCAATTCAATTCTAATTCTAAACCCGTCACGAGTAGACCTGATAAAAAGCAAATTTATGTATAAACTCTGTAATTAGTTAAGAATGGTGAAAAGGGCTTTCGCCGTTGAAGAACGAACTGCCGGTATCTGGTTTAGTCTAACGGAAACCTAAGCTGACTGCGTCGCAGTTGTCATTACACAATAATTCCACACTTCTGTTAAATCTAATTGTTTGAGCTGTTTATAATAAGTGACTTGCTTGTGTGACAAAACGTAGGTATAAATTTGTGAAACACAAACGAAATTGATCCTTTAATTTCCGTGATTAAATTCAGATCGCGTTTACAAAATTTACGTAGATGTTACCTTATGTAACTATACTCATGGTTCAATGTAATATCTGAACACAAAAACCGTATGTAAGTATATAGTAATAGAGTCGTTATTACAAGATCATTACTTGGTTGATCCTTAAGAATCTATGGTGGAAACGGGCATTTTAGTACAATTTTATTATTTAGTTCAAATTAATAGATGATTTATACTAAAAATGTTATCCATTGAATAAGTTTATTTATGTGTATATCTGTAAAATTTATAGTTATAAATGTATATAATTCGTGTTTAGACTTCTGACTGCATTACCGTGGATAAGTGGGGCTAGACAACATATATTTTGAAGCGATAAGCTTGCTTTGTACCTAAAATTTAGTTTACTGTATGATTGATGTTGTCTAGCCCTCGGGTATTTATTTTGTTATAACTGGTTCTTATTTTATGCGTTTGTTATTTTTCAGCAATAAAATTATTCATCTTTATTGGCTGTATAAGTTTGTTTTTATTACTTCCGCTTTCTTCAAGTAGACAATTATTTTTAGTAAATATCTGTCGTAAATACAACAGACATTTTACTATAATATTCACTCTCAATTATCGAGAGTAGGCCGGTGTTCCTGCAGTGGGAAAATTAGAGACTAGTACGGTAACGTTACGGGACGAGCTATCAGATCAAATGATTTTAAGTGGTTACGGTCGCCCAAAAAACAGCAAAACGCCCCCGGTCCTCCCATAACGAAGACCCAAGACGCATCGCGTTGCGCCAGTCACTCTGAGACGGGGATGTCATGTCTTATGAGTCTGATTTCACCGGAACAATAACGCGAGTGCAGAGTCCCCTGCTTGGTAGGGGAACTAGCAGGTGTGGTGGTTCCTCTGGGGGTATCTCTCCGGACGAACTTGACAAACTGGAAGCTGTAGTATACTTGGGTTGCTCCTTTCACACCATTCAACATGGTACAGGTACATAAATGAAACATAATTGAATGATATTCCAAATATTTATTAAAATGAAGACATTATACATTGTTGTGTTATATTATAAACCAGGTACAGTGTTTATAATCAGGATTATTCTACAAGGACAATCTGTTGTTAGTACATACTTCTATGATTGCAGAGGGCTTGTCAGTTTTACTATTCTGGAAAAGTATTCTAGATACGAAGATAAAATCGGAAAAAGCTAGATCATCTTTTAAATTACACCTTGAAAGCGCGCACATTGGTGCCAATGAGCTTAAGTAGGAACATACGGCAAAATGTAACGTTACATTAATAAAAATTGACCAGATACCACTACAGATAAACGTACTCGGCCTGTACTTGTGCTTCACAAACCACTCCGGTTGTTTGTGAAGCGACTGTAGGCAAATTGCATGCACCTAATTTAAAATGAGTACGCTCGAGGAGCTATTCATTAAAATATTATTCGTTATAAGCCGGTTGAGAGCCTGACGCCCTCACCAAAAGCCGTAAAATTGTTAACGCCATCTACGGCCAACAACGTATAGCAGTAAAAGGAGCTTTCAACCAATGTATGGTGGGTGTCAATTTTGACTTGTCCTTAGTACTTGTATATCGGAATAAAGGTTTTCTAACTTTGAACACGATGAATCTAAACGATGAACGGCGTGTTTATAGTAAAACTAACTTTGCCCTCAGATACAAAAATGCTGTTGCATGAACTGTTTTAGTCCGCATTCCACGAAACAAGCCCTCTTACTGTGGCGCTAGTTGAAACCGAAACTGTATTTGCAGTTTCAGTTTGGCATAACGTTCATGTAACTATCGCAGGTTTTGTTTTAGGAAATGCGTCTAGGGCAGCTTATCGTAGAATTATACCAACGGTAGGGCCGCGCAATGGCTCAATATTACTTACTAAATGATCCATTTTTGAGTTTAAACAACATTAAGTGGCGATTACACTTTTTTTTCACTGTACATTATGTTTTATGATTTACTTGCTAAAAGCGTAGGTAACAAAAATAAATTTTCAAAATATGTCATAGATGACTAAAATTAGAAAAATAAGAAAAAGTTCTACATTTTTATTAAGATTTAATAAGGCCCCTATGTTTATGTACCAAAATTACGTATATCGTATATTAAAAAAATAGTTTGAAATATGGAATACAGACATTAAATGGCATAGAAATATTTTTTCATTAAAATCTTAGCTCTTCCATAGCGATCGGTCGGTACAAATGTACTGATTGTGAGGCTATGTGTATGTATATCAATCGTAACATTTTACAACAAATGAGAAAATAGCTGATGAAATGTTAACAGCGTATTTCCAGTTTGCTGATTGACACTTTCAAAATAAAACCATGATATAAAATATTTTAAGGATGTTAATATAACATTAAATTATTTGGCATTCTACACAACAAAAAAATAACGAGTTTCACTCATTAACTGTTCAATAGTAAAACTATAACTGGGCGAAAGAAAAAAAAATACAACAATATTACAAAATTATGCTTTACATAATATGGCCAGAACATCTTGGGTTAATATCGTGGGTCCTGTTACAAAAAATTACATAATTCATATTTAAAAGGAAATATATAATAGTAATCGAAATGCAATAATTTACTGTCCCGAAATAGAAACTTATTTAGGCAAGTTGAAACTTCTATTGTATACTGATATCTAGTGTATTTTTACATTTGACTGGCGTTAAATGAATATAAGTTATTTATATAACATACCATATAATATACCATACATTTAATTTAGATAATATATTATTCATAAAACTACGCAATTAGGCCAGCGGCGCGCAAACCCACGAACATCATTAATACGAACCACGAACTCGCCTGAAGTATCGATCGGCCATTACCGAAACTAGCAAAAACTAGATTTTTGGCCAGAATTACCGAAACTAGCAAAAACTAGATTTTGATTTTGGAAATGAAACGTTTGCGTTGGTAAGTTTAAAAACAACTTCTTAAAATTAATATTTACCCAAGATGTCCTAACCATCATGACTGTATCCTAAAAAATAAAGTAAAAGAACTAATGAACACTTTGTGTTTTAAAAAATACAACAGGATTTGACAGTTGTTATACATACTGTGTAATATACAATAAATACAAACATACAAATGATAATTACGTTATATTTTCTAAGATAAAAATCCATAGAAATGTTATCTTTGATATGTTAACTATATTATAGTTAACATTAATTATTTAAAACCTAAAACATCATAAAAAAATATATTGCATTATGTCGTTGTATATTTATGTCAATATTAATACAGTACAAGAGTAAGTTCTGAAATATTATTTCGTCCTAGAGCTGCATTTAATCGAGTTAGTAGGCATAAACTCACCTAAAATTTTGTTGTATGATATATATAGATGGAGACACATTTTTTGAGATTTCCCTTTATTTAAAATTCTTTATGGATGATTTTTAAACTACTTACACTTACAAGATAATATCAAAAGAGGCATATTAGGTGAACTCATGTCTACTCTTCTAGGCGTTAGGGGTGGTACAATTTATCACTATTGATTGTGCTGCTACTACTGTATATGACTAGTTGTATAAGGCTACAGACTGAAAAACGTCGAGAAAGCATTATGTTGTTTCAGTCTATGGCCCTTAGGAAGGAGCTGACAAAGATGTTTTCAATAAAAGCTTACTAAGCGCTGTCCTATCACTAAATATCCAGTAATTTAGATTTAATTGAAAACATTTTTGCTGAAATCTTCCATTATAGCTTGCATTCAGATAATATGTAAAATTTCTATATTAAATTATTTTTTACTTATTGCTTATAATTACCAATTTACGATACATGTGCGAATGTCCTAAAATTATATATTTTTTTGAATTTTATACGTAGGTAGCTTTTACCAATATTTAAACCCAGATCTTTATCAAAATCATGGAACCTCGATTCCTAAATAATCAAATAGCCACTTTTTAAGAGCATTATAAAAAATAAAGCACGACATGAAATAAAAACATACATATTTTAAGTTATTTATCAATAAAAAAATTCCTGCAGCATATTAACTTATTTAAAATGTTACTGAAATAACCAGCCCCTGGTTCCTGTACTTCTTGTAGGTATTATAGAAAACCTAATTTTCTCACTAACCTAACATAGTCATTAAAATTCTAGAAGATAAGTTTTTTGAGGTAGATTATTTTTTTACAGTCCTATTAACCTAAAAGATTAGAATTATGTACCTAAATACATAATAAAGTACCTACAAATGGTGTGAACAATATTGGATCCAATAGTCTCCTAGCAATAACTAGACGCCAAACATAATATTACAAATTATAATGATTATGTAATATAAAAAATATCCAAGTTATTACAATATTTAACTTTACATAATAAAAATTCTGGGTTTTATGCTATACATTTGTTCAGATTATTTTTTTCAATTACTCAGTTTTTCATAAGACATTGCAGAGAATTAAGTAAATGATTAAATCACTGTGTGTTAGTGTTGAATAAAATCCGAGAAAACAGAAGCTAGTACCATTAAATTTATTCCACAATAGATGGATGTTAACCAAGAAGTTTTTGAGCTTGGTTGAGAGCCTGCTCTTGCCAAAATCCTGTAAGTTGTCAAGGCCCAAAAAGTCATTCAAACAATATTTATGACGTTTTTACCAAAAACAAAACACGCCACCTTTTACAATGGTCAGAAAAAATCAGTATATCATTTAGCGTAATAACAACAATAGAAATGGCAGTGACAGGCTAAGGTGTGCATAAATGAATTACTATGGTACTGATTTTTTATGGATATAAACATTGAAGTATTTTGAATAGGAATTTATTTTTGTTGTGTTATTTTATATTAATGTTTTTGAAGCTTATTGTTATTTTAATAAAATTTACTTAATACAAAGCACTGCTTTCACTAAGAGTGTTGTGTCCAGAAATGCAAGGCAGCTATAATAAAATTACCTTTCATTTCATCCTAACTTCCTATAACTATCATTCCTATCTGTCTCATGAAAATTTACATTAAAATATATTTTGGCTCATAATGCTAGACTTTAAAACATATGCCAAGATAATGTATCTTCAAAAATAACTTTTTTTTTGTGTTACCAGAGGGCCATTTAATTTTTTTCATGGTATGAATGTAAAACATTTTTTATTATATCACATCTAATCTATATTTTTTTAAGTGATGAAGATTATATTTTTTTATTATTACTTTTGGCACATGTCTGATGAAATGATCTCTCAATATTGCCAGGAACTGATGTCTACTAATCTATGGGGAAGCAAATGCTTCTGAGGTATACTGATGTTCTAAATTGCATTTTTTTGAAAGATTTTAATCATACGGAGTTTTAATGTAAACTACAAACTCTTAACTAAAACCCTTCAGTTGTAACTCTGTTGTTTAGCACTTACACTTAAGATGATACAAATTCTACAGTAACAGATCTGGTGTTAACCTATTCTAGCAGACATAATTTGTTTGAAAACTAAGCTCTCTGTTGTATTATATCGCGTGGAGGACAGCGAGCCTCTCTTTAACATATTATAATAACTTGCTGCCCTCAAGAGCTTTTTCCCATTCTGCTCTGTAACTCACCACTCGGAACTCCAACCAAGTGGGTCAACTAAGCACTACACCTCATCTAACAGCTTACAGAGTTGGTCCCAATTTCACTCCATAAACGCAGAAACTGTACGCTATAAATAAACAATTACAATTCCGAAAGTACATACACGACTAGATCACATTCATGCAGAATTCGGAAATATTTTGGTATAACCAACATACAAATATACAATTTGGCAATTCATAATGGAGGTATGCCTCCGAGCTTATATTAATGTGAAGTCCAAAATTAAAATTCGAATTACTACTGCACAAGACTATTTACAGCTTAGGCCAACCTTACCTAGTGAGGTAGTTTGGTATTCACATAAGCTAAATGCAGGGATTGCCCATGTCATCTTCAAATTAATGTGAGACTCATAATTGTATTTAGGGTCAGTAGATTAATTTGCAGATGTGATGAGGTATTGTATAAGTGGCGAGGGTTAGTGAGGCGGAGGCGGCGGCGGTGGGGGTTTAGAACTCTGTGCAGTGTGGAATGCCTGTGTGAAGGCAGGCAACCTCTGCTGAGCTCTCCCACTGCTACCGCTCTCCTCAGCCCCATACCTTAACTCACTTTCCCCCAAAAGACCTTGAAGCATCTGGCTCGACAACCCAGAAGGTCCTTCCCCAGGATCTATCAGCAACGAAGGGTCAAGCAAGTCAGTCTCCATTTCGCTCGGTAACTCTTGCGTCGTGATGTAATCCAACTCTGGCGCTTGGTACTCCTGCGGCATCACAAACACTATTTCTGGATATGTACTAGGGACAGTGGAGATGAGTTGAGGAGACGCCGGCTGCTCTAACTTTATATCTAAAGGGTCAGGTTTGACCTCGGCGGGCTCCACTTTAATTTCGAGTTCCTGTGGTTGGATCTCCACTATGATGTTCGATGTGGAAACGGGTGTTTGGATAGTTTCTGTGCTATCTTCGGGAGATGACGGTTTCCAAATAAAGTCTGCACCCTCCACAGTGGTGTATTCGGTGTATGTTTCCTCGAACGCGGAAGCCTCTGGCGTGGGTTCGCTAGAGGTACCGACCGCCGCCGATCGCCAGGACTCTTCGGGATGTGCGTTCTTCACGTGGCGAACCAAATGGTCCTTCCGACCAAACTTCTGAGGACAGTAGGGACACAAGAAATCGCGCCTACCCGTATGTACGACGGAATGTCGTCGCACATCCTTGGCAGTGAAAAACCTTCTATCACAGAATTCACACGTGAACTTCTTATCAGTCTCGTCCTTCACAGACCTACTGCCCGTGTGAACTTTAAGATGGTATACTATATCGTGACGATTGGTAAAAACTTTATCACAAATCTGGCACTGCAAGTTTCCTTCTTCAGCAGAGTGCAAAGCAGCATGTTTACGATAGCTCATCTGCGAAGTGTATGACCTTCTACAGTCAGGCTTCTCGCAGCTGTATAGCTTTTTAACTGGATTGTGTACTCTAACATGATTTGTGAGGTGATCTTTACGGTTGAAGGATTTGCCACAAATGTTGCAAGAGAAGGCTCGTGATTCACTGTGAATGAGGTTGTGCCGGTGGAGTTTGAATTTGGAATTGAACCGTTTATCACAAAATTCGCAAGGGAAGGGGAGCTCACCGGTGTGGGAGAGGACATGCTGGCTGAGTTTCCCGGGGCTGGTAAAGCGTTTGTTGCAGGTGTTGCAGGCATGGCGCTTGGCCTGGTCGCGCCTGGTGCGGCGCGGCGGCTCGGGCAGGACCGGGGCGGGCGCGGGCGGCGCGGCGGGGGTTAGCGGGGCTGCGGAAGGCCCCGGCCGCGAGGGCCCGCCGCCCGCGTCCTCTTCCTCGCGTAGCTTGCGCGGCAGCGTGGGTACTCGGCGCGCCACCTTGACCGTCCGAAACAGTTGCTTGATCCCGCCGCTGGGCCCGGGCGGACCTAACGTCACGTACGAGAGCTTGGACGGCAGCTGGCTCGCAGGCGGCGCTATGAATCTCTTCTGCGGGGCGGTCGCGCGTTCCCCACCCGTCTCCTCCGCGTACTCTGAACCGCCCTCCTCGCCTTCTCTTGGGTTCGGTGGCGGACTGGCCATCTCGCGCTCATCTTTGACGCGCTTCCCCTATATCGCCGATTGTGGAACGCGCGTAGGGCTCGTGGCGGCTGTGTTGCGGCGCTGGATCGTCGCGATGGCAGAAAACATCTCTGTCACATTGACGATCTGGAAGCCCTTTTTCGTATTCGTGTCACATGGTTCTCGCGGAATTTCTGCGCTCTGCCTTTAAACAGTCGATGGAGGAGACTCCTTCGATCTTCTCTTCGATCGAATTTATTGGAAAATTCGTGAGAAACTTAAAGAATCAATGCAAAAATTGGTTTAATCAAAGAAATACGTAGCGCTTGACATCAAATTCACGAAATGTCAAAATAATGGAATGAAGCCAAAAGCCATGTCAAAAAAAGTCCGCCGAATCGTCAGCTGTGGACCATCGCTCGGACCATTGACCTAAATCCGATCGGTCGCCTTCTTCAACATTTTGAGCATAAGCGTTATCATAAACAAACCTAGATTTTTATGAACATGTTCATTTGATCTTCAACAGCCTGAATTAATATTTGTGTGAAAAGATAAAGTATTTTAACTTCTATAGCGGACTCGTTTCTACTATCGATTTATCTATAGTGATAATATTAGGAGCTATATTTCAATAGTTTAAGGGTGTCGGTAATCATTTAACACCCGATGGGGATACAGATTCGCGCAGCACTTTACTCACTTAAAAAACCAAATCGCATCAAGAGTCAAGCAAGTGTCCATATATTTTGATAGTTTGAAAGAAGTTAATTTAAATTCGTAGGTAACATATTTTGCTGGGAACTCGTTTATTCTAGGGCAGTCTGTTAAATAATGGAACTGCCGGCAATACTATTTTTGGGCTTCTTTTTTAAAGTTGGATCGTTATGCTTTAAATAATAAACATAGAAATGGAACAAAAGATCGACGTCAAGACGTCAAGCCGTCAAAATATTGCTTGACCTTTTGCTTGATTGATTGTATTCAATTTGAAGCAAACTTCAATTCAAATAATTCTAAAAGATTTCTAACCTATCACATTTCGTTCGTCTATTTTGTTACTCAAAAATCGCTGTAAATTACACCCACCGTTCCGCCTAAAACTAGTGAGTATTTATAACCACAACTTTCCAAATTGCTTTTAGAACATTTTAAACCACGATATGTAGATCATAAAAAGTGCCTAATAATTGGTGCTGCTTGCTAGTATTACTTTCAACCATTATTTAGGAACGTTTATAGACTTAATGTAGACAGCTTTAAGGTAATTTCTTCCTATTTGATTGTAAACATATATTGGAATATTTACATTGGAAATATTATTTACTGTATGGTGTCCTGTTGGGGAATTATAATTCCACAGTAATACTCTGTATTAAGTAAGAGATTTCTAATCATGTTGTTTGTTGTAGTGTGTTCAAAAGAAAGAAACTATCACTTAAGGGTATACTAGTAGTGAGCTTTGAAAAATTATTATTATTGGTTTTGTGGATATCAAATTATGTTATGTGATATCCAGTTATGTGGATTTAGATGCATCAATCACATCGCAACCACTAAAAATGTAGATTAACATAGATTGTATAGTTTTGAACTTGATTACAACATAAACATGTACGCACAGCTAAGCATAGCATACAAGCAGACTATCAACTAAACCTAACTTAAAATAAGTTTGTGGATCACTAAACTTTTACATAAACTTAACAATAATACAATTAAGCAAATATGAGTATTATAACTATATGCTATTAATGTGAGCCTAGGCGTAGTCACCCCCACCCAGAATTAGAATTAGATTAATCTGAGCCCCTGTAAACCCTAATTATGAGTTTGTAAGGAACTTTGTCTATTTAAGTGATTTGTACCCAAGGGGAACAATAAGCCAACATCTTATTTTGAGGTCCAATTTCACCTGTAACATTCTTTTATCAGTCTTGTTTGCAAAAATACACAATGTTATTTTCTACCTTAATTTTGGTACATACAAGCCAGTTCATTACCAAACATACCCAATAATACCTTCTTATGAGGATCCTTTTCAGTTTTACTCATGATAACAACAACATAAAGATTTGTGAGACTGAATATTACAATTTATTTTATTTTAAAAGATATGTTGTTTTGCATTTTTCAAGATTAAAGAAGTTTTTTCAGCTTAAAAACTAATAATATTGCAATAAGCTAGTGCTTATTGCAATATTATTAGTAAAATGCTTGGCTTAAATGAATAAAGTAAATTGCTTGGCTTAAGATGTAGGTAAGGAACAACCAATTAGAAACAGGTATTATCCATAAAACAATCATTATCTACATAAAACTTCACTTAATCTGCTTTATTTATTATGGACTAGATTAAACAAATTTAGGTTTTAGTTATCACTGTCAAAGTTTTATCAAGACTGCAGTTATTTATTACAAAATTTAATTATATGCTTTTGCAGATTACAAATTATAATGAATTCACCGGTATCCATATCCTGATCCTGTGGGGATATCGGGATAAAAAGAAGCCTCAATTACTTATATGAAAATTGACTAATGCAAACACTTGCAAACATTTAAATTTGGCCCTTTTGTGGGTGATGTGATTAACTTTTTATGATATATTGTAGGTATCATCAATAGTTTTCACAGCATATGCCAAATAATAAGTTTTATAGGCAAATTTTTGATTACATTAATAAAATTTTTGCTGGGATCTCTAATTTTTTTGCATAAAACATTGTCCATGTCGCATGATGTAGCTTTTCGTAGGAGAAAAAAGAAAAAATTAAAATTGGTTATTTTGAGTTTGTGGCGTACCTATTTCGCCACTATGTTTATGTCCATTACAAATATCGAAAAAATCAAATCTTTTTCTTTAAAATATTAGTTTAGATATGGTGAGATTTGTGCCTAAAAATAGCCTTCTTATTCCTACTACTCATTTGAAGATCAAAAAAGAAATATTATGGATTTCACTGGATATAAAAAAAATTTACAAAATTTCTTATTGGCGCAGGCAACATGTCTGCTGAAGAAGTGGTTGGATCGGCCCCCGCGTCTGTTACCAGCAGCGTCAGCGCTGTTGTTGGTGAGGAGCAGCGCTCAATCAGCGGTGGTGGTATGTATCCTCATTTACAAACAGTACATTTTACACCTGAGATAGAGCCGTCACTCAAAGAATTGTATGTTGCGACATCCCCTGTTATAACAAAAACAATTTTTTTTGTCAGTTTTTGTCGTCTAATTTCCAAATTTTGACGGGACTTTCGAGAATAAGGCTTCCGCGCAAAGCGTAATGGTTATATTCCACGCGGAATACATCGATAGAAACAGTATTTAAAATCTTTTTCTTATACTATCATATTCATTATTATTCGTGTTACCGAGATATATACCATGATTTGTGAGTTTTGTTGACTCCCGATATTTCGATGCAGTGACATGCGTCATGGTCCCGGGCAAACTGCGCATGCAACTGCGTCGAAATATCGTGAGTCAACAAAACACATATCATGGTAAATATCTCGGTAACACGAATAATAATGTTCATAACCATGGTAGTTTTAAAATTTATATCATATTCATGGTAAAATTGCAGCCAGCACCGTGATCTCCGATGAGAAGTACTATGGCGGGTGCGAGGGGCCGGACGCCATGTACGTGAAGCTTGTCTCGTCTGACGGTCACGAGTTTATTGTGAAGAGGGAACACGCCCTCACCTCGGGCACCATCAAGGCGATGCTGAGCGGGCCCGGCCAGTTCGCCGAGAACGAGGCGAATGAAGTCAACTTTAGGGAGATACCGTGAGTCTAATTGTCGCTAGGTGTAGTTTGCTTAACTTGTAGATAAGAGTCTTGCTCTCTTATCTGTATCTACAATACTACCCCGACGCTGTATCTACTACCCCGACTACCACACCCTCTTTACAATACGCATGCTCAGGGTGCGGCCGCTATATAGCCACCAATGAATGTCTCCCGGTCACTACTTAAATCGGCTGATAAAGACAAATTATGATGATGTGGCCAATTATGATGATGTGGTCGCCATTCGTTCTTATTTCTAACCTCCGACAAAAAAGAAGGGTGTTATTATTTTGTAGTGTGTCTGTCTGTGGCACCGTAGCTACCGTACAAATATACATACAAGTGAACTTAAACAGCAAAACCCTAGTCGTTTCCAAGAATTCTACGGAAATAAAGACATTTTACTGTAATTTGAATAATTTAGTAGTTCTACTAGTAAAACTGATAAAATAAGTATACACCATACCTAATTATTTGACACAAAATATACATATTTTTTAATTTATTTCAGGTCTCACGTCCTCCAAAAAGTCTGCATGTACTTCACATACAAAGTGCGATACACAAACTCCTCCACTGAAATCCCGGAGTTTCCCATCGCCCCGGAGATTGCCTTGGAACTGCTCATGGCTGCCAATTTCCTCGACTGCTAAGCTGCGATCACCATCAATTCTCGCCGGTAAAAAGTTATTTATTGCTACTCTAATTATCTTTTTCCATAACGTAAGATATCGAGATCGACAGACGCAGAGAATGTATGGAAGGGATACTGGTCCATGAAACATTTAATGAAATCTTCCTTTGCCATTAAAACGGAAACTCACCTAACCCACCTTTGTATTCACTAATCAATATTTGTAAATACATTAATACATATTAACACCCAGACACAGAACAAACATTATTATGTTGTTTGATTTCTACCCAGGACAAGAATTTGTGTGACGAAACAAATTCTTGTCCTGGGTAGAAATCAAACACACTACCTACGACGCAGAAGGCAGGGCTACTACCAACTGAGCAATGAGGCCAGTCGAATTAGCATTAGCTTGTTAAGTAAACACCATTCATCTCATTCCATTCAGGGTAACCTTTTACGTGACCAGTCTTGTTATCTTCCCACTGCAGATGCACCGGTCTACTCCAACGGCGAGTGAGTGGGCTGTCAACCACTGGAGCCCAATCCGGATCAGTAGTCAGTGCGGTGCCCTGATATACACAATTTCTATTGATAAGAGGAATAATTTTAAAACTAGCGTTTATATACTTCATTGCCTTTGTTATTTATTAAATAATAGGTTACTGTCACCACGAAACGATTCTTATGCATTGTTTAAATCTATACCTTTCCCTTCCACTACATTTGAAAGACAGATTTGGAGGGTCTGAAGCTATTTAACATGTTGTTTAAAAATAGATCTCTATTATTATATTATAGGTATCTTTCAAGTAAAAGTTAGACTTAGCTGGTGTTTAAAAGCCGTTGTCAAAATAGGCGTGTTCCCACTACACTAGTATTATATAGCCAGTATATGGTGAATTTTCTTAAGTTATCTACCTACCAAATTTGTCATTGGTGGGGAAATGATATTTAATTTTTCCTATAAGCACATAATTTATAAAGAATTACAACTCAAAACCATTAGGTATGTAATGTATAATAGCCAAGACTTAATATCTTCCACAACATTTGTCCAACCTTGCAGGTTTCATCAGCGCAACCAGAGCCATAAGATTTTTATTTGTAATGAATAAACACAAAAACCACTTGCCTGATTATAAAAATTCTTTCACCTCTACAAAGCTACATTACCAGCGCGTAACATGGGCTGTATACAACAAAATTAATATGAACTTGTGCTGTTGTAAAAGGGCATTGTCAAGGTGTATTAAGTTAAATTACACTGACTACATAAAACAAATGTTGCGTTTCTTGCGACCGTTCGCATGTGCTGCCCCAAGCGCCTGGCGTGTGAGATTAAACCTCTCAGATGTGCTGCGAAACACATACGCTGTGTTTTATGTGGCTCTACTCCAGTGTGGTTTAGCGCGTGGCGCGTTCGCATGATATATCTATATTGTTTTGTCAAAGTATATTATTATAAAGTGTATTTTATTGGGTATAAATTCAAATGATTATGCAATTTAAAAGCAAAAAATTTTGTAATCAAATGTCAGTGAATAATAATCCTAATTGCTGCCGTAAAGGGGCATCGTAATACAATAAATAATGTATAATGGAATTATGGTGTCTGTTTGCAATATAAATATATGATTAAGTCACAATAGCCGCTTTTTGTTCCAATTACTCAATCAAACGGATAGAATTGAAAGATGGCATTCTTATAATCATTCATGATATCTATTAATCTTTATCCAACGAAATAGTTCCATACTTAAGTTTAATTCCTTTTTAAATTATTTGTTGCGACGAGTATAAAAATGCTAAAAGTAAGGAAGATACCGCGGTGTGACCGAATAGCTACACGCTTTATCTGTAAGCTGTGGACTATGTAATTCTAAATTGCACTCGTGCGAAGTCGGGGCGGGTAGCTAGTAGATAGATATCAAAACATGAATTTTAAATAATTACTTTTGGTAGAAAAATTTGAAGAATATTCTAATTATTACTGGAGATTTATTCATAGTAACAATAGTGGGAACAAGGCATAAAATAGGTGCCTGCATACGAAAAACATCCCTTATTTATCTGGGGGTCCTAACAGCTGTTTTTAATATCTAGATTAGCAGTAGGCATTGTAAAATACTACGGATTTATTTAATTGGAAGAGGAGTAGATTTTGTAAATGTATTTTAATTTTAATGGTTCATATTCATGTTTGTATATTACATTGGTAATTGTATGTAGATTCACTATTTATTTTTTCAAAGGTATCGAAACTGTGTTTATTTGATTAATGTTGCTTTGTAATTTTTGTTTAATAAACTCCTGTATTATGATATTTATTTTGATATAAAACATATCGTAAAAGGTGCTTCGAAACTAGGAGCCACGGGTTCGATTCCGTCGCACGGCCACGTTCCACCGGGGCCGTGGCAAACTGTGTGATGAATATAAAGGTTTGGATGTTAGTGTTGCGTGTCCATGCCACCTAAGACATGTGACATCTACTAATCCGGATTGAGCACCCGTGGTAGATCAAAGCCCATTCACTCTCAATTATCGAGAGTAGGCCGGTGTCCCTGCAGTGGGAACATTGGATACAGTAGAACTCAGACTAGTACTACCAACTGAGCTGTGAAGCACGTCAAATTGTGGCTTAAAATAACCAGGGATACGTGTGGGGATTTTGAGTTTTAGGAATGAATGAAAGAAATAGCATGTCCTTTATTCAGTTTATTGCATAAACAAAAACCGGTCCGCCAATCGGATGTACTGAAAATAATCTCAGGCGACTACAACACACGACTACGGCTCACATACCATACTTTGGAATGACATCCTGCTTACACGCTAATGCCTTGCCCAGACAGAAAACAATGCGGGATACTGACGTCTAATACATACACAAACTCGTTGACAAAAGTAACTAGAAAATGACGAAACACCAAAATATTGACTTGACTGTCGAAATAGTGATAATTAATTTATTGTCAACGAGATTTACAAGATAGCACAAAATGTAGCTTATACTTGTACAGCATAATACAATTTCTTTTTTGTTGCGGTCGAACTGTTTAAACAAGGTTTGTATGAAAGAAAAATATACTAAATATTTTTCTCTTGGCGCATTTTCTTAGTAGAAATAAAAGAAGGATTATAAGATGAAAACAAAACAAGTGATTCCTCACTGCCAGCCTGATTGAAATGAGCGCTACCAGAGCATCAAAAATTTTCCGCAACGAGTATGACAATAGGTATTTAGACGTTATAATAATCCTGCGATTTAAAACGTACACGATACATATATATGAGCTGAGAGTATGGATTTCATGTCTTAAGTTAGTCTGTTATTAGATGCATAACAAAACGTATCAACTATTTACTCGTAATAATCCAAATGATGAAAGACAAATATCAATACTGGTAGAAAAAAATCATGTTTAACTGCTCGCTCAATGTAAGGTCCGCATGGAAAACCCGCATCGCATGCTGTGTAGCCAAGGCCGAAGAAATCAACTTTACAAAATAAAATGATACATCAATAAATAAATTCTGTCATCAATACACAACTAATCGTACTACAACTCTAGAAATTCCTTCTGAGATCTAGGCTTATAATAAACTTTGGATAAGAAATTAAAATAAATCATTTTGTACATTTTTACAAAGAAAAAAACCTTTTCCCGGCGAATACTGAGTGAGACGTTAAATGCAATGCTAAATTGTGACAGTGTATGCACCTTAATTAAAATATACATTTAACATTAAAATTAATACATTAATAATTAATTTCAAAAGATTGACATTATTGTTTTATGGAAGAATTCATTCACTTAGGTACATATTGTATAAAACATCGTTACACCAAAATATAAAATTTGTATGAAAAATAAGTACAAAACCTTACGTTAGGTGCGAAATTCAAGGAATGTGCTCTGGTTGTGATTACCTGTACCTTAAAATTATTCGAATTAGGTATTATATTGGCAATAATATCACAAATCAATATTATCAGCTTTCACAACAGTTTTTTTTTGAGAAATGCACCAACTTGAGCCATTTTTGATGAAACCGGCTTTTACTGTGAAACGACATGATGTTTGTATGAAATTAAAACCACGCTCTCATACAATACATCCAGATACCTTTTAAAACCTATGAGTAAATAATTTCACGATGAATGCAATACAGATTCAAGCACGACAACGCTGATGATATGTTAGTAAATATCACTAAATGACTCGAAGTGTTTTATATAAATAGCGCTTTTCTTGTGTTGGTTTTCCATTTTGTGGTCTTTTTTGTAGCAGACTGAGTGTAGTGCTCTTACGCCAGACGTTGCTGTGGTAGACATGTTCTTGGCAAGACTGGTCACTACATATTAATTTTAAACTATTATTTATGGAGTCTAGTTACTTGAAATAGATGTTTCCTTACCCAGATAAGTATTTCGAGAAGATGGGAGTCTGAGCCATTAATAGGGAACGTAACGTATTTTTCATTTTCAAAATATTATCGACTTTACTCGCTTTACAACTACAATAGTGAAACATCGCTGCCTTCTTATTCAGTGGATGTCTTGCAAGGGTAGTATAGGGTGGTGACGATATAATCTTCCAAATAGGATTCAAACTATGATGGATTGCATTGTACTATCTGTGGTAGCTATAAATAGTTATGAATCCCATTGGTTAGTAACTCACTGTCTTATATATCTTTATGATCAAAAGTTAATCCCAAAATTGAAAACCATTGCCGCAAAACTTAAATCTTCCAAGCTATAACGATCCAAGCGGAAAGAGCGCTATTTTATAAACTTAATAATTTGATTACATGAATAAACTTGAATATTCTATATGGATGGATATATGTAGACTCAACTAAACACGTATAATAGTTATATAGTAGTATTACTGCCCCTTTAGAAAAGCGCAAATCGAAACGTAATACTAAGAATTGACTGATGCGGTCCAAATTGTATATAAATATTACACTGAACTCAATGCTAAATAATAATAGGCCTTTCTAATTTTAAAGGCTTTAAATACAAATGAATTTAATGTTTTATCGCGTAGTTTTTAGTCTACCTCTGGGGCTGCAGAAAAGTACAGGCCATTAGGTATACCATGGGGGTTTTTAGCCGGTAAGAATCCAGCATAACCGTCCAACGTCGCCTCGGTGGGCGGGTACGGTTGAAAGTTGAAACCAACGCAAAAAAAAGGATTTCTTAAGGTTGATTATAACGTTGAAGGGATACGAAGCGACTGAAATTCTACAGGGGCCGATTGAGCATCATGTCTTTTGAGAGCAAGCGACGAACGACCTCGAAAACCAATAACGCATACTATCATAGCCGTAAATAATAAAGCTGAACCGTCTACAAGCGGATGATCAACATCAACCCTGATCAGAGTTCTGATCGACGATCTTCTTGGTCACAGAGTATATCGGCGGCGAGTCGATCTTTCCAGAAAGCGCTTGCACTCGAGTTTTGACCGACTCCATCGGCGCCGTATCGACTTTAGGCTCGTCTATGCTCGAGGACGACTGGTATTCTGTGTTGCCATAAATGTGTTGCGCCTCCCTCACGTTGCCATATAGGTTGTAGTTGTGTATGAGGGCGGGTACCCTGTTGGATGTCGCGGGGAGGCTGCTGTGCTCCTTGGGCATGTGGTCGGAGGGGATGAGTTGGCTCGTGGTGACTGGCTGGTTGATTTTGAAGTCCGGCTTGGGTGGTTCGTCCTCTTGGAGCGAGGATTGGTTGCTGAGCACCGGCTGGCCGAACGACTGGCTCGGTTGGTTGAACGCTGCCTCCTGGGGAAAAAATTAATATTCATGGACATTTCACACGGTGTCATCTAGCCCCGAACTAAATTCTTAAATATGTCAAGCAGTTTTTGAAAAATATTTGATGGTCAATGATTGAATTGATCAGTACATTGATGATATTTTCGTTTACAAAACAATAATACTTTATTGCACACCAATATAAATAAATGAACAAAGAATCTTAAAATTTAATGTACAATGGGCGGTCTTATCGCTTAGAAGCGATCTCTTCCAGGCAACTTTAGGCAGGTTTACTCCGTAACCTCGCTGTGTCAATGGAGCTAGTTGGGTTTAGTTTAGTAGTAGTTGGTTCAATGGGTTTAGTTGGTCTACCCATATTATATAGCGATAAAATAATAGAAATAAAAAAAATATCTGTACCCTCACAGCCCACCATTTAAGGGATGAAATAATTGAAGCCGCCTTTTTTCGATTTTTAAATCATCCACTTGTTAGCTGGGGCACTACTACATACATTTGACTGGCTTCACAGCTTAAAAATCTTACTTGAAAAAAATTATAATTTTAGATAAAACGAGCGAAGCTCGGTCGCACAGGTACTATATCTCTATATTCAAAAATGAATACCTGTTGGTTAAAAGAGTGTTCGCTGAAAGACGAGTCTTGTCGCCCGAATGACGGCTCTTGGGCGGGCGGGCTGGCCTGATGGTTCTGTGACGTCAGCACTTGATGCGACTGCGTGGACAGAGGGCGTTGAGGTATGGACAGGGGGGGTTGGCTTGTGGACAGGGAGGGTTGAGGTGTTGACAGGGAGGGTTGAGCAGTAGACAGAGATGGTTGGGGCGTTGAAAGGGGGGTTTGTAAAGTGGCTCGCCAGTCGACCGTGGGGTGTCGTTGGCGGATGCAGTCGACCACGTCGAGGAGGTTCTTGGCGTCCATCGCTAATACATGAGCGGCTGCTAGCATGCTCCTAGAATTGATGGAATTTGTTAATTGCCTAGATTTTTACTTGTGCCAAGTTCGTCCGGAGAGGTACTGCCACCACATCTGGAATCTGCCGCCAAGCAGTAGTGGTTGCATTACTGTGTTCCGGTGGAAGGGTGTGGGTGCCGGTGAAATCACATGCGCATGAGACGTATCATCCCCGTCTCGGGTGATGGACGCAGCAGGATGAATGCGACTCAGTAAAGATTTGGATCTCATACTGAGTCGCGCGCATTACTGTTGTCATGGGCGAGGGTCACCACTTACCATCAGGTGGGCCCTAAGCTCGTTCCGTCACTCAATCACATAAAAAAATAAAAAATAAACTGCGAATAACGTTGTGTAAGAAAGAATAACTAAAGGCACCCAAATAATACTAAGAAACAAGAATTTGACCAAGACCATAAATTCGAAGACATTTGACTGCCAATCCGGATTGGACTCCCGTGGTAGAGTGGCCCATTCACTCTCAATTATCGAGAGTAGGCCGGTGTCCCTGCAATGGGTATATTAGAGGCTGGTAGGCACGGTAAGTGTACTCACTTTGTGTACTCATGCTGCAGTGTCGTGTTGGAGTACTGTATCGCGAGCCTCATCGCCTCCACGAGTGCGGCCATGTCCTTACTCAACACCTGATGCGCCATTTCCACCTCTCTGTCGAACAGTATCGTTGAATTAACGAGAATTTCTTAAATAGCCAATTTCGATAGTAATATAAATGTACAGTCAATGTACATTATGTTGATGTGGCGCTTCTCATGCGCTTTGCAACTAAACTTGAGAGCATATAAATCGCACACCCCTACATTATCATTTTGAACGCAAATAATTTTTAAATTAAGTTTTGTTTGCGAATACAATTTAAAATTAATTAAAGTTTACACTGTTAGCTTTCTAAAAACTCATAACGTGTTGCGGTATATGACGGTGTGCGATTTTTATGCTCTCGAGTGTATGTATCATTTAATTAAAAAAAAAAAAATCTATACTATACTAATATTCTATACTAATATTCATTTCAAAAATATAAGTGAACTAACAACCTTTCCCTCTCAATTATCGAGAGTAGGCCGGTGTCCCTGCAGTGGGAACAGAGGCTGGTACGGACGGACCTTTAAAATCCTTTGGAATTGAAAAAATAAATGATATATACCTCTGAGCGGCGTGGGGGAAGGGCACCACCACGCAGTCGACGGTGGCGCACAGCGCGCGGAGCTGCTCCCCCACGCAGCGCACGGCGGCCAGCGTGTCGCCCGGCGTGGCGTCGCGCTGCGACACGTGGGCCAGCCGCATCACGCACCGCACCACGCTAGTCGTCGCCGCGTACACCGGGTCGTCCGCGTGGATCGAACGCTGCCAAGTTGGACCAATTAATAATTCGTGGACATGACACAGCGCCATGTAGCCCCATACTTCGATTCCCGGCCGGGGCATACTTTGTGTGTTGACCATGAAGTTTGTTCTCAGATCTTATATATACTCGGGATACTAAAAACTAGAATAAAATAAATATTTAAGGGGCTCTCATACAAAAACATGATTTTAATTTATTGTTCGTTTTTGCTCGATATTATAGATAATTGGTCGGAACCCTTCGTGCGCTATTCGACTCGCATTTGGCCGGGTTTTTGTATTAAATCCTAATAATATTATACGCGAAAGTTTGTAAGTATGGATGGATGTTTGTTACTCAATCACGCCAGAACGTCTGAACGGACCTGGATGAAATTTGGCACAGAGATAGATTATAGTCTGGAATAGCACATAGGCTACTTTTTATCCCGGAAAAATGTACGGTTCCCGTAGGAAGTCCAACCGCGGGGCGCAGCTAGTCTATGTATAATAGATTCACTCATTATTTACCTTTTCCTCACTGGTGGGTTTTTCAGCAGGTTTCACCGTATTAGCGGGGCTTGTTTCCGAAGAATTCGCCGCTGCAACAAGAAAGAAATAGAAATATATTTACTTGTGATGTATATCTTTTTATGATGTATATCAAGAGAGCGTGGTGGCCCAGGGGCATACACGCTGACTTTCAATCTGAAGGTTGCTGGTTCAAACCCACACGCACACCAATGAGTTTTTTCACTTGAAAAAAATTATGTGCGCAATACCACGTTCTCGAAACGGTGACGGAAAACATCGTGAGGAAACCGGCATGTCTTAGAACCAAAAATTCGACGACATGTGACATCTACCAATACAGATTGGGCTCCCGTGGTAGATTAGAGCCCATTCACTCTCAATTATGGAGAGTGGGCCGGTGTCCCTGCAGTGGGAACATTAGAGGCTGGTACGGTTATATCTTTTTAATATTTAAAATCAACCTGTTTGTCTTTATTTGAAGCAATATGTACCTCCGATATCTGTATTTTTAATAACTAAGTAGCCTGTAAAGTTCTTTGAAGAAAAAACCATTGTCCCATTTAAGTTAAGTGAATTATGTATTTGTTGTTGGTTTGTCGAAACAAATAAATAAATCGCAAAAAACGTAATGGTTATACCAACCAGATCACACATTCCTATTAATAAGTTAAGTGCTATTTAAAACCCAATTAGACCCTCCACAAGGGAAGAATAAGCGAGAAGCCACTAATAGAAAGATTACTTGTACTTTTTTACAATGTACCATAATTACATTAAAATACCTACTTATACTTTAATCTAAAATACATGTTACACAACGAATAGCATTTCTATTTTATTCACATAGGTCGTACCTGAATTGGACTGACTAGATGCCCTTGCCTCTTGCATAGCCTGCGCGGGTTCCGAACTCTTCTCGCTACCCTCAGATTCTGTTGATAACTGGACGTTGGACAGACGCTTTTTCTGAAAATAAAAAACAACCATCAACACTCACGAACGGCGAAAGTTGGCAAAAGTAGATATTTTTGCCAAATAACAGAATAGTTTTGGACCAATTATGTTATTATAATTTTGCGTGAGACGTGTGACGGGCGCAACGGGGTGTGACGGGTCTTATCATATTCCGGCCGGGGAGGACCTCAGTCGTATATTGCTGTTGTTATGGGCGGAGGTAACTATTTAACATCAGGTGAGCCTCCAGCTCGCCCCGTAACTTTAGTTATCCTCCGCCAAGCAGTGGTGCACTCGCGTTGCTGTTTCGGTGGAAGGGTCTGGGTGTGGGTGAAGTTAGTGTTTTTCTAAAAAGATAGTTATATATTTTGTAACACACATTAATATTAGTTTGAGCGCGTGTCAATGACTGGATCGAAATACAAACTTAACTTAAGGTTCAGTTTGGGATAATTTACCTCATTGTCATTCCACCAACCTTCAGTACTTCCCTACTACATCACGTCTTATAACTCTAGCCTCTGCGTTCTGGGCTCTGTTACACCAGGAGTAGGATTTAGTTTCAGATAGGTGACATACCAAGTTGTCCTCCTGCATTTGCAGCCATCGTCTGTCCTCTTCGCTCTGGTGTTGCTGTCTCGCCAGTTCGGCTAGCAGCCGCCTCTCCACCGCTTGTTCTGTGTCGAATTCTGGACTCTGCGTGAACAATATAGGTTAGTATTTCATAAAGGATCAAATGAGGTTATGCAAAAAGAATGTCTGAGACTCTTGATTCATTTAATAATAAAAATTAAACTTCATGAATTCTAAGAGGGAATTTCTTTACAGAGTGTGGGTGCCGGTGAAATTACAGGCGCATGTGATGTTACATACCCTTTGAGAAGCACGCAACGCGGCTTAGGCCATCTCATACTCAGTAGGAAAGGGCTAGAGTTGAATTGCTGTTGTTCATAGGTTGTAGTAATCACTTAACATTAGGTTTGCTGTAAATCAGCCCGTCACTTTTAAATGAAAAAAAAATTAATTATATATAATTTTAAAGAGCTTACTTTTGGTTAGTGTTCACCTTTATTATACAAGTTCACCGATTTATAAACAAGTTTAAAATTCCATTGTTTAGTCACAAAAGGTAATTTTGACCAATCACCGTAGACAAGTGTTTGTTTAACACCATCAAAAGTTAGTTCTTCAGTAATAAATCACTGGTGAATTCAAAATATATACAAAAATTTTGTAAGCGTGCCAATTACTAAATTCACAGGCGATTTACAATATAATAAAAAAAATAAAAAGTAATAAAAACCAAAAATCTACCGGAGAAACCCAAGGAACACGAAATTCTGCAAAAACCGAAAATAAGGACTTATTTACAAAATACTACTCAAAAATTATTAAAAAAAAATAACCTGCACACAAAATATATCAAAACCACTTTTTACAAATTAAACAAAAAATAAAATGAATCGAATAGCATGCTTTATCTAACACACATCTACAAATCTCATGCCACCCTCATTCACCTGAGTGGAGCTAGCCTGTACCACGGGCGAGCATTCCTGCCTGGACGCGTATTGCGCGTCCATCGCCGTCGCGGAACCGAACTGCGGCCTCGGCTGCGGTTGAAAACCGGCAGTGGACGCCGCGAACTGTGTCGCCACCGCCGGCCTATACATCATCGGTTGCTGGACGTTATGGTTGTACAGGTACGGGGGAGGCATCGGGAATTGGAACTGCGGACTGCCCGAGCGGCTGAACATTTTAGACTTGGGGCTTTGGGAGTAAGGTACCCCTTGGACGATGCCAACGGGGACATTGTAGCTGGTGGGGTGAGAAGCAGACATGGCTGCATTAGCTGGGCGGTATTGAGGTTTGCATAAGGCTTTTTGGGCTGCGATTGCGACGCAACTTTTCACGTTATCTCCCCCGAAATCGTATATCTCCTCGACCAGCGGTGGGTCGGGTTGCTGTCGCATTTTATTGACGACGCTGGCCGCCAACTGCGCGTTAGTAGTGCCTTGAACAGAGAACTGGCCCACGTCTTGTTCGCGTCTGTTTCTCGGAGGAGGCGATGCGGGAACGGAATGCTGTCTAGTGAAAGGCGCTATAGGCACCGGGGATCCTCTATGGGACAGACTTCCCCTATTATTCCGTTCCAACGACCCCATTCGAACCGGCGCGCGTTCCGTCGTGCTAAGACTCCTGGTGTTACGCTCCAGAGACCGGACTCGACTAGGGTACGACTCTGGGGCGTCCTCTGTTTCTTCACTCTCGGGATTCTGGCATAGATTATCGCAGCTCTCCTTCGCGCCTACAACAACCGTCAAAGTCTCATCTTCTGGGACGATAGCGTCGAGTTTGTGCAAGCTATGGGCGGGGATGGGAGCGGTGTGTAAAGGAATGTCCAGGATCTCGTCGGGTTTCGGATGGATAATCTTTTCAACGATATTGGGGTTCTCCGGTAGTGTTTCAGCGAAGTCGACGGCGACGGTGTTGAATACCGAGGCTGGGGTGACGTAGGCTTGGGGGTCCAGCGCGCGCGACTGGTTCTCTCGGAGCAGGTGCGCGAGGACCAGCGGGTTCTGAGCCACGATGTACGTCTGTGGCGCCGCGCCGGTGGACTGCACTGATGTCGAATCAGCCGCTGTGGACAAACGAGTTTAACTTATATTTCAAGCTTTGATCAATAATAAGATGTTCCAAGACAGGCCCACCAGAGGGCCTGACTTGGAACAGACAGAGACAGGGTACAAAAAGTACTGTCCTTAAATAATAATTGGCCAATAATTGAACGTCTTAAAAACTTCTTAGAAAGTGGAACGTGACAAGTTACCTGTGAGATTAGTGGTGGGTCTTGTGGGTTTGGGCGGTGGTTCGTCCCCCCAAGATGCGGCTGCAACTCTTCGGTTCTCTCTCCGCATCGTGTCCCACGCTGTGTTACGTTCCTCTTGCAGTATCTCACTGTAACAACAATTATATATCATTAACTACCTATCCTTTTTTCTACCTTACATTACTGCATATCATAGGTTTAACTGCTATTGGAATGGATCTAATGCATTTACAATAAGATTTCTTGCAGTTTCAAGATCTTGGTGGACAAAGAATAGTCGGTTTTGCTGCTACTATAAAAATTATCAATGTTTCCTTCAGGTTGGTAGCAGTTGGCCGTTGCCTCGGCTTGTACGCCCAATACCCAATACCAAGAGCGAGGACATTTCGCCATTTTCATGGTTTTTATTAACCTCACAGTATTCACCAAACGAATATACGTATATATTTCCTTCAAATGCTAGTGGAATGAAGGATGTAGCGCACTTACAATAATGTTTCCTTCAGGTTGGTAGCAGTGGGCCGCTGGCTCGGCTCGTACGCCCAACACCTGGACATCACCGAGTACAGCCGCGGCGGGCACCTCGGCGGCAACGCCAGCCTCTCGCCATTTTCCAGTTTCCCGATGACGTCATTGTTCTTCACTCCGCTGAACGGTTTCACGCCCAGCATCAGGATCTCCCACATACAGACACCTGTGATAGAAAAATTCATGTCATGAGGAGTTCTATAAGATCTTACCTACAGGTATATACGAGTAGGTACAGACAGGACAGTAGGACAGTTTTCAATCCGTCGCGGGTACTTACCAAACATCCACACGTCGGAGGCGGAAGTGAACCGCCTGAAGTTGATAGATTCCGGCGCCATCCACTTGATCGGCAGTTTGCCGCGAGATGCCTTGTAGTAGGACTTGTCTTCCACCATTTTTGACAAACCAAAGTCGGCCAACTGATAATTAGCAATTGATTATAAAATTAACAAAAAGCATTATAAAATAATATCTACCATCGAATTACGGTAAATTTTTCACAAATAAAAAAAATATTGCAGAAAAAATTATCTGATATTTTTTTGTCGTGATATTTTATATTGTTTATCTCATATTTTACATTTATTATTATAGCTACCTGTCTAGACGATTATCATTAATATTATATTTCATTATAATACGTTTTTTTTGTTAAATTTTAAGCTATTAAAATAAATATTATCAAAAAAAATAACTGATTTAATGTTAAATTAAAAATTAATATTAAAAATGCGAATGTGAGTTTGTTTGTTTCCGCGGTGTTCTTTGAGTTCTTGCCTGTATTTGACCAGAGCTTAGATTCAAAGTCATTTGATTTGCTCACTAGACACACGTATTTCTACGTACCTTCACACAAGTCGGCGTGGAGACGAGGACATTCCTCGCGGCTATATCCCGATGGACAAACTTCTTGCTCTCCAAGTAACTCAGCGCTGTTGACAGCTGGTAGATGTACAGCACCAGTGTGCACGTTTCCAATCTGTGAAACAAATTACTTATATTTTAATCATATAATACCTTAAGATTTTACCAACTAGAGTACTGCTTACTAACTAGAGTATAATTGAAATCTTGTGTTGGTGTTGCATCAGATAGATATGCTTTGAAACTGTTTAAAAACTTATGGTATTCATATAAAAGCCCGTTAAAAAGCGTACGTAAGTTTTTGGGGATCTAGATTCAGGCATCCGTAGGTGCACCCGTAGTACCCTTTGATTCCCTACACGAACCCCAATGGTGGTGGAACATGAGCAACAAAAAGTAGCAGTAGAATTTGTTTAAAGTTCGCCCGGAGAAGTGCTGCCTCCACATCTAGTTATCTACCGCCAAGCAGTGGTGCAATCGCGTTGCTGTGTTCCAGTGGAAGAGTGTGGGTGCCGGTGAAATCATATGCGCATGATATGTAACACACATGGTTTGCACCGGCTAGGAATCGAAACCGGGAAGCCTCGCTTCGAAGGCAGGGTTACTACCAACAAAGCTCAGTGAGTACCCTAAAGAAAACCACATACAATTAGTTGTACATACCGATGCGCATTTTGTTGTAAGTACGCCCGCATTTCTCCTAGAGTGGCGAGTTCCATGACGATCCAAATCGGTGGTGAACTGCAAACGCCGACTAGGCCGATTATGTGGGGGTGAGAGAATTGCTGCATGATATCTAGAAAGAGACAGAAAATCATATTTTTAACAAACTTCAATAACGTTCACAATTGCTATATGTCTTTTTTCAAATGACTTTCAATGGAAGAGGTACTGCCTTCACACCTGGTAATCTGCCACCAAGCAGTAATGCTCGCATTGCTGTGTTTCGGGAGGAAGGGTGTGGGTGCAGGTGAAATTACAGGCACAGGAGACGTTATATCCTCGTCTCGGGTGACGGGCGCATAGGCGTGCGACTTGGGTCTTCTCATACTTCCGTCAGGGAGGACCTAAGTTGCATTGCTGTTGTTATGAGCGGAGGTAACCACTTAACATCAGGTGGGCCTCCAGCTCGTCCTGTCACTACGATTACATAAAAAAAGGTATCACTCGCACTGCTGTGTTCCGGTGGCAGGGTTTGCATGCGCATGAAACGTGACATGACGTCGGGGAGGCGCATCAGGATTCTATACTTTGGTCGTCGAGGATTAAAAGGCATACTCACAGGCTTCTTCTAGAAACTTCTCGGCTGTGTCGAGGTCGGCGTCCATCTTGCAAGTCTTGACCGCTACAGGCAGCGTGTACTCCCCAGTGTTGCCCTTCCCGCGTTGTTTCTGTATCGCGATCTGCCTCCTCAGAGACGGGTGGTTCGCTGACGTCACTTTGCACGTGCCTTTGTGCACGTCCCCGAACTGACCCTCGCCAATAATGCCCGTGAGTTCGATTTGATTGCGAACTAACTCGTAATCCCGAACTGAAATAATATGTTAGATTAATACATCAAACTCAAACGGAATATTCTATTTCTCCTTTCGTATATAATGCCTTGGTCTATCACTTGGTTAAATAACTAATATATCTAACATATGTTACATATCTTACGTGTTGCTAGCGATAAAATCGCCTATTGTAGCAACAAATTTCTTATTATTATTATTATTATCTTGACTGGAACTAAAGTTCTGTTCTGTGAGTGGATATGGTATCCGTAGTTCCCCAGACGAACACCGCATATTTTATTAAAAAACTACTGAGTAAGTTATTACCTGCGGGCGTCGAATAATCAGCATCGTCGTCCACTATTTCCGCGTAGTCTTCCGATAGCAGAGTTGAGCTGTTCGCTTCCCATGAACTCGTCTTGCCTTCTGATGAGCTGCTGCTCATTTCGGCTGAAAGAGACATTGCCGTTATCTTTATGTATAAATAAAATATAGTCAATATTCGTATACACTGCTATAATACAATATACTGTTACAATATACTGCTTTCGTATCCATATGAGTATATCCGATACGCAAAACGTTTCAATCTTTTGGATCTTCGAATCGGTGTTCCAGTTGATCCAATTTGTCAACGCTACTGCATTTTTGCCATACTACATTTTTCGGTACCATTTATAGTATGACAGTAAATTACTTACTTTTACACTGACAATTCAGCGTTTTCCATACGGTAGCTAGAAAGTAATTTATATCATTAATAATTCGTTCCGATGGGTGAAAATAAGTCATTTTAATGATAAATTCATTATTTGGTACAAGCTGGGAATTCAATACAATATTTTTAAAGTTGTAGAAATTTTTGTTACTGCCTTTTTTGGTTGGAAATAATTTGTGTAGTAAAAAATACTTACTCGTCCTATTCCATAACGAGGTTTGTGACTCTGTGACTAGTCTGCAGTATCCGTCCACCAAATCTGCTAAACTTTCTGCGGCCTGCAAGAGAAGCAAAACGCTTAACCCCTAATACGTCTTAGCTATTCCTTATTTTAAATAAGTTGAAAGAAGTCTTCAATGGAAAGGTAACTCTGGAAATAATATTTACCTCGACGCTGCTACACGTGATTGTTAACGTTTCAGCCGCTCCTTTGACCCTCAATTGTAATGCTGCTTTACCGCAAGACCCACTCTGGAATATATGAACATAAACTTGTTACACTTGTTAACAGATAACATAAACAATAAAGGTCCTACAGGTGAACCTTGAGGAATACCACGGGTGCGAAAGCAAAAAATCCAAATTGAGCAGCGGCGGCGGACTAGATTGATAAGACACTTTCATTCATCGATAAACACTTATTTGAAATATTGTCAAATACGAGTCAAATTAGAAGCGAATATAAATATTATATGATAGTAATAAGTACTGAACGCTTTACTCTAAACATTCTATAGTGAAGAAGCTTTTAGCGGAATAACGGCTATTGTTGGCTATTGTTGGGTTGGTTGTTACCTGCGTTTGTGATTGTTGCGATTGCTGTGACTGTTGCGACGTGCAGTTAGACTTGAGCGTCTGCACGGCGACAATATCGCTGAATGACGCTATTTTGGTGTAGGTCGGCGGCTCGCCCGCTTTGTGTGAGACGTACGATATATCTGGAAGCAGCAAAACTTTAGTCAATATAATACCTATGGGGATTGAAAGGTGAATTGTTTACGACTGTGCAGCATTAGGACGGAGCGGTATAATATTGGTCCATTGAAATTAACACAAACAGACGGATGCGATGATGAGTTACACATAGGAGTGTTGTTCCATCGTCATCCACATCGAAATTCATAGAAATTTCACACAGCACCCTCTAGCCTCAAATAAAGCATAGCCTATACCAAGGGAACCAGATTACTAATGGGGTGCTTAAGCACTTATTATTTGTATATACTATTTAGAAAACGACAACACAGACACGGAACAAACACCTATTTTCGACAAAGCTGAAGAGACCAACTGAGCTATGACGCAAGACAAATATAAAATTGAAATTCATCATATAAAGTACGTACCGATGAAAGGTCCGATCGCCAATTCGACAGGGATGGCCCAGCCGCTCCCGAGGGCGCCGGTAAATGTCTCCCGATCGTATCCGTAGTGCGTGTGCATCGTTTCTAAGTATTTGAGCATGCATTCCGAGTCGGTTAGGTTTGCCACCTGGAATAGGAAATTAGGAATATATGTAGTACATACGTTAAAACATTAACTTATTATTAGTTAAAACTTGAATAGTTTTCTTTAGTATGATTTCCTTTTAAAATCATTGGTTTTGGGTGATTTGAATCTGTGGCAGTCGGCGTCAGATTCAACGCATCTTCTTTCTTCGTTAGCGACTAACAGAACCATCGCAAAACAACGAAGAGACCAATTATTGGGTGTTCCTTTGATCGATAATTTGTGGAATGTTTGCATTACATGTCAAAACTATGAGTACGCTCGAGTCTTATCACACTAATATTACAAATGCGAAAGTTATGTTTGTTACTCCGTCACGAATCAACGGCTGAACGGATTTGGATGTAATTTGATATGAAGGTAGATTAACATTTTTTGATTCCAAAAATTTTTTTTATTGACTTGTTCAGACTAACTTCTGTCAATTTTATCCCATCGTCACATGTTGACTTTTTAACCGCGGGTAACGCCGCGTGGCGGTATACGATATAATATGAAGATTGGAACTAATTACCTTTTTAAATTGCTGTTGTATAGCTTTCTTCAGCACCTTAGGCTTGATGGCGTCAAGGACAGATTTGGGCAGGAACTTGTGTAGGCCGAATTCCTTCTCTAAATATTCTATGTTAGATTTCTTGTCTAAGGATATCTGCATGTCTTTGCAGAAGTATCTGTAAGAACAATTTGAAAATTTTATCGCTTATGTTTCAAGTAAAGTCAATTTTAACTAAAGATATTCCCGGTTACACCAGGTAATACAGATCTACTCTTCTGCTCCCATTTATGGTATAACTGTATACCGGTAAGGCCTTTTTGCCTAAAAACTCGCGACCAACATTGTTACCAACATTCGTACGTTCAATTACTTACTTAATCTCTAAACAGCATATTTGTATCGCCAAGTCCTGATCGACCATTGGATGGTTTGCGTTGAGGTAGTCGTGTCGCACCTGAAACAGACACGATAGATTTTAGGTGAACCATTGCTACACGGAACCGGTATTGGGTAAGTTGGCATAAAGGTTTGCCAAATGATAAGCATAAAGCATTTTTTTTTACTGTATCTGAGTAAATACGAACAAGAACAGGAATAAGTGATTAGGAGGTACCACACCCGCTGTTTTAACCACAATTTGCTCATCTGGTCCCCTGATCTGGTTCCTATTATTCCAAGAGTATGATTATAGGCAACTTTGAGACGCAGAAAGAGCCGCTATTAGTTTCCGTAATAGTTTGGTTGTGTATGGACATCGGACAACTTCAGCGAGAAGGCACTAAACCTGCAACTCTTACCATTTACCTGGTCTTCTGGGTTGGTTCCTACTATACCAAAAAGTGAAGAAGTGAAGAAGAAACTGGAGACGAAGAATGAGCCGCAATTATCCGTAATTATTGATGGGTGTCTCCAAATATATTTTACTATAGCGATATCTGTCTGTTCCCGCTCGTCCTTACCTGATCGTAGTAATAATGGAAGGTGACGCGGTCGGCATCGCATAGCTCCCGCAGATTGGCGGGAAGGTACCGCACTCGCAACTCTAACCGCCATTCGCTCGCGGGCCATTTCGCGATCAACTCCGAGACTGGCGTATCTTGGTGGATCCATCGGATCTGGAATGTGTGAACAGGAAATGGTTTGAGGTTCTGTATTAAATGAGATATTAAGACCAGTAAATGAGACTCTAGAAACCAAATTTGACATTAAGCAAATCATATAGGTACTATGCTACATTTATGACGTCAGAGTTCTGGCGTATAATCTTAACTCATATCGCATTCAGCCCCTCACTTTAAAACTTGAAGATGCCATGTTTTTTATCGAAACTATACATCAAGAAAAGAGAGATTCTATTATTTTATGTGAAGAAACTGACGTAACTAACTCTACATAACTACCTCACAGTTACACGTCACCTCCGTCTATTGCAATAGCAAGACAAGTCAGCTCAGGTAAAGGAAAATTGAAGTAGGCACACTACGATGCTATTTCGATCTTCCTTCTAAGTGAAGAGCGCATTACGATATTGAATCTAATGTGATTTTGGTAGCATCGTGTCGTTCACGTCTTGGAAAAAGGAACATCATATCAGGCTATTCAATGAGGATGCTTTTACCTTTCCAGTGGTGAGCCGCCTCGCCCGCAGCGCGTAGCATGATGAGTAGACCCTCTCCCCGGTGGCTAGCCTGGACGCTAGCAACCTGAGCACCGATCTGACGTCTTCGTCTGCCGACGCCCGCACCACGTTGAATCCACCATTTGGGAGGTGGACTTTGAGTGTGGACTGGTCGCCAGCACCTGAAATAACAAGTTTCAAAGTCAAACCGACAGCTCAACAAAGAAGGATGAAGTCTAATCTAGACCGCTGTATCTTAGCTGGTAGTAACCAGCATTTGAAGAGAAGGGTATTGATCTATGTGTAAAAAAATTGTGAGAAAATTATGAGCATAAAGCAATAAGTTTGCAGTTGGGTTTTCAATGTATTTGTTCTGTGATCCCTTGTGCAGGGGTATTCGTGTGTAATTCAGTGTGGGGTTCTCGAAACCGTCATGTCTTAGAACTATTCGAAGATATGTGACATCCACAAATCCGGATTGGGCTCCCGTGGTAGATCAAAGCCACGAGAGTAGGCCTGTGTACCTGCAGTCCTAACATTAGAAGCTGATATGGTAGGTCAGAGTTCATTTTAGTATTGCTTAATACCGACAGAATGGATTCTACTACAGATAATTACTAAACTTTATTCCCCCAACACGCATCCAAAAAATTGTAATCTACTTCATTCCGAAAAATTACAAAGGAAATTACGAAAACACGCATATTTTCCTGTCCGGAACATCCTATTAAAACTGACGACTTCACTAGACAGGAATCGAAAGTATCCCCGAAGGGCCAATATGATTCGTGGCTGCCGTAAAAAGGCACAGGAAAAAAAGCTTAAAAAGGAGTTCGTTAGTAGAAGTTGGGTACGGGATAAGGCAAGGTCTACATGGGTAGATAGTATAATGTTAGTGCTTGTGCTGACTCGCCACTAGTGAGTAGGAACTCTAGGGACCTGAGTGCGTCTAGCCGGTAATACAGCTACTAATGAAAATGTTACAGCTACTAACAAACTAATAAGAAAAATGCACCCGTTGTCGATGAGTCCTCCTGAATTTTGTTAGGACTAGAATCGTATTGAAATTTTGTTTCTCTCGTATTAAGGAATGAGAGAGAAAGGACGTATTTTATAATTATACCTACTATCTGACGTCACCAGTGTCTTATAAATTTCCTGTGGTAGGTAATATAGAATATGAGTATTAACTAATTCAGAAATAATCTTCCATTCGGAAACTAGAGCATGCTCAGCAATCGTAAGCAGAGTCGCTAAATCGCGAAACGCCACAATGGCAGTCGCAAAGTCGTCGCTTTCAAAGATAAAATAGCGGGTTTATGTGCAAGCCCTTGCTAAAGCTCTTTTTCATGCCTCCCTACGGTCCGTTGCTCTCATTACTGCCTATTGATTGGACAAAACGAGGTGAAGTTTCGTTACGAGATAGGGTTATTGATTTCGGCTATATCGTACTAGCTATACCCCGCGGTGTTAATCCAGTATATAAGCTATCCTGGTACAAAATTTCATCTAAATCCGTTGAGCCATTTGAGCGTGAAAAAGCAACAAACATACACATACACACATACATACATATGTGTGATATCTTTCAACTTGTGATATCTATAAAATTATATCAATATATAGACCATATTTCGGTTGCAAAAAATTGTAGAATCTATCTGGGCCTTGATTTATGTTATGATGATATAAGTGGCTTACGATGTTGAGCTTAGAATTAGCTTCTAAACCGCATTAAAATCGAATCCGTTTTGGAGTTACGATGATTACAGGTGCATAAAACATTAAATAGTGGTCTTAACGTGAAGGGCGCAACATGATGCAACTTGGGTCTTCTCATATTAAGTAGAGCAGGACCTGAATCGGTTTACTGGCATATATAGGCGGCGCTAATTAATATAAAACACTTATATTAATAACACCATAACTAAATAAATTAAAAATATGTCATTACCGATATTGTGAGAGAGTTGGCAGCCCTGCCAAGCCATTCAATCCCACGGGACATCAGGACGTACGAAGTCATACTATCCATAATTCATCGACTTTCTTACAAATTGGGCCCTAAAAGGCGGAAGGAAGAATGTGACGAGTAAATTAATATTAATAAATTGTAATAGGATGTCCGTAAAAGGCGGCCATTGGGCGTGGTTCATGTCTCTATTGTACAATGTTTGCATTTGAGATTTCGAGAAACGAGTTCATGAATACCTTAATCAACTTGGGAGGAACTTGTTGGTCGAATCCTAAATAAATAAAATAAATAACTCTACTCTAACTCTAAAGTCTACCCACTCATATCTCTGCACTAGGATTCCCTGTGTCGCGGGTGACATGGACAAACAGAAACACAAGACAAACACCCTAGACCCGAGAACAAACTTCATGCTCACCACACAAAGTATGCCCGGCCGGGAATAGAACCCGGGACCCCTCGCTTCGAAAGCAGGACTACTACCAATTAAGCCACGGAGCCGTCTAAGCAGTCCAAAGTGTCGTATTCTTCTCGTGCGAGTAAATGATCAATTAGTCACAAAAAGAGTACTAATATGGACACCTTTGACTATCGATATATAAACGTGCATCATCTATTCAGAGCTCTTCTTATGCGTACTGAGAAGGGCCTCTGAATGACCCCTACACGTGGTGTAGAGTTCTAACATGAAACCGATGAACAACTTTTAAACTCAATGATCTACCTGATAAAAGTACCGAGTAAAGGCCACCCTATTAAACGTTCATCTAACACTTTCTTTCATCTCGTTTAAAAGCCTCCAATAAACTAATAAATCATGTCTTAATAAAGACATAACAATTTACATACAAATGTACGCGTAGACGAATAAATAAACGTCGCGCCGGTTGACGAACGTCATAATTTAATGGAGGATCCATGCAAATTTCCCCGTCAATATTGGTGGTGACATCATGCGGCCCAAAGGGGAAACGAGTCAGCGCCTGTGAATATTACTGGGAATTCTTTCCCACATAAAGGATGACATTCCTCGGCTGCTGCTATCTAAATAAATGGCAGCAGGTAGCTATGTTGGGAATAGATTTGAAATGCCGGTAGCTCAGCTTTGTATAAGTTTGCACTTCGGATACGGTGCATAGGAATTATCGTACCATCCCTGTTTTACTTCAGGGCTTAAAGACGAATGGTTGAGTATCATTCGTTATAGGCCTTATGTCGTCAAACTTGGCCAGCCGTTCGTACGAAACGCTTCGGCGAATGGCTAAAGAATAGAATTCCATGCCGACAAATATTTCCTGAAAAATACAACCTAGACCTCTTTAAGAGTAATTATTATCTAGACCTTCGTGCTTCATAATCAACTTCTTCATCGCTTAACATCTGGTGAGATTGAGGTCAAGCGAAAGTTATTTAGTCTGTGCCGATTATCTGCTCATGTTCTTAATATTTTGAGGGAAATTTCTACCTACGCCAGATCAAGTAAGTTAATTTCTCGGGCAGTGTTATCGTGGCCAAGATAACTTCTATGACGGCTGTATCCATGAAAAAAACTCAATGCAAAACTTCTTAGATATTATTGTATCTCGAAATTATTAGTTAGACACTATTTAAGGCTTGCTCAGACGACAGACTTTTCCTAATCCAAAGTCGTGGATCGCTAAGCTGGTAAAAGAAGTAAAAAGTGAATGTTATGAAACGATTTGATTATTTTGCATGCTGTTTGAAATTCTCGTGACACGTGAGCCAATGAGAACGACAAGAACTTATAATGGAATTATAAAAAGTGTACCAGTAAAAGTGCATGTCGAGCTGTCTCTAACAGGTGCCTTTTTATTGGAAGTCTCTTTTACCTGACATCGGCAGAATGGCTTCACTTGCAGCCGCCACTTGAGCGTTTTCATTTAAAGAACGAAATGGTGGATAAAGCTTCATTTCACGGGATTCGGTGAAATTTTAGATCACGCGGAAGCGTTGGTTTTTGCCATAATTGAATATGATTCTGTAACCGCAAATGGGAGAGCAATTGGGACCGAAAAAAGACAGAAAAATTGACTGGGACATAAAATCAATTTATAACAATCAAGGCATAAGAAGGACAGTGGAAGAATATCTAGTTGAAATGGCATACTATGAGTAAATGCGATAATGATGATTATCGCATTTTACGTGAAAAGACCAGAGGGTAAAAAAAGAATTTGAAAAATAAAGTAATTATTTATCGATATTTATGCAGATGTAAAGCCAATCTGAAGTCTTACAAACTGAGATTATCCTTTTCTCGCATCGAGGGGCGTTTTTAAGTAATGTTTCGAATTTAAACGAAGATTCTTGTATGCGATTGCCTAAATGATCAATATAACTTAAGATGCCTTTAGCTCTCAACCACTGATTCAACCGCAGGTAGATGTGATTTCTAACTAATATCTCACATTTTTTCTTTTCTTCTTGGTATAAAATTAATATATTCGGCGAAAAAAATTATTGTTCGGATAAGTTTAGAACAATCGTAATCTTTACAATAAGACTAGCTAGACTGTCCATATTTAACCTATCTATTTATCTGTATGCATTTAGGACGTTCCTGTAATACGTTATCTTGTGCGTGGGATATTTGGCATGTCCCAACGATATTTGAAATCTTACAAGTGAAACGATTCGAAAACGATTTCAATACTTTCATCCTTTATTTCTCACCCTCAGGGCGAGAGGGTTGTAAAAAGATACATCAAAATCAGTATACGACGGACGAAGAAAAAAGTCTCAGGAAAGCAAAATACGCAAATTTTGTTTATTTGGATAACATACTTTTTCTAGTTAACATTTATCGCAAAATCGGTTGATAAATGACGGAGTTCTAAGGTAACGAACATAAAAAAGAGAAAAAAAATAGTGAAAATATCTGCTGAATAATTATTATATATAAAAATAATGAAATATATATTATACTTAATTTTTAAGGGAC
The DNA here is from genome assembly GCA_921293045.1 of Aplocera efformata. Taxonomy (NCBI): domain Eukaryota; kingdom Metazoa; phylum Arthropoda; class Insecta; order Lepidoptera; family Geometridae; genus Aplocera; species Aplocera efformata. The sequence goes on from OV121063.1 coordinate 3,978,703, forward strand.
TCCTTTTTATAATATATTTTAGTTCTTATAGTATATTTTTAAGATTTTAGTTTTAGATTTGTTACATTTAATACAATACATGAGATAATGATTATAAAAAAAGATGAATATAAATTATTATATTATATTAAATTGAGTCATAAATCAGCTTAATTTTTGTTTGTGAATATAAAATGATAAAAAAATACCTGCAAAAAAATATCTGCTAATTATTAGTTAACCCTGTGTGCCTGTGAATTTGAGAGCAGACAGAACCTTAAATTACCGCTTTTAGGCGGCCAAGTAATGGCCAATATTAAAATATCTCAGCGGTGTATCGGAGACGTTATCGGAATCTGGGGAAATTAAGGAGATTGGCCGCACACGAGATGTGAAATAAATGGCCTGTCTCAAATATTTGGTGGTATTTTTGGCGCGAATCACATTTTATTTGTAGGATTACGTAACGGTTTTTTTGTTTTAATATTCGATTCGATATCTGAATTTTGTTAGTAATCGAGTAATACAATACAGTAATATTTATTTTTCTATTCATAATAATAATTATATTTATTTAATCACACTATTGTAGTGTCTAACAGTGTTGTTAGCCAGCATTATTTCAATTTATAATGTATAAAATAATACAATAATTAAGTGTGTGTACCTTACACACCTGGAACCCTTAGTAAATTTTTGTAGGCCTAGTCTTGTCTATAATGCGGATCGTAGTCCAAAGAATGAATATAAGATTAGAAGCCTAGTATTTGCACGCAAAGTGATGCAGCCCCATAAGTCTTAAACGGCTTAGTTGAATGGGCGATATATCTTAGTGTAAAGAAATTTTAATTTACGCTGCCTTTACCGGAAATATTGTGGAACTGGCAACATAATTCGTACGTACCGAGCGAGTGGCGTCAGTGTAATTACATGAACCTCGTTTAAATTGGTTTTGGCTTCATAATTGACCTAAATTATCATATGAAAGTCGAAGAAATTGATCGTTAAGTGGAAAAATGATATAGAGAGGAGGAGGATATAATTCCGGAAGCTTACCTTGCGCAGGCGCCGTTGGATGCCGTTTCGGCGAACCGCCCGGCGGCGCGGGGTGCATGGCGCGCGCTAGCGGCCCCTCGCACCGCCCGCCGCCCTCCGGCTCATGGCTGCAACAAAACAGAACATATTGTTGTACATACAAGAGATATAAGTATCAATATTAAACTTAACTATTAAACATTAAACATTTTCACACTCATAACTTTGCACTAGAATTCCCTGTGGCGACACAGGCATGGACAAACACAGAAACACAAGACCACTTCAATGCTTCAAACAAACTTCAATGCTCACCACACAAAGTGTGCCCGAAGTGTGCGGGAATCGAACCCGGGACCCCTCGCTTTAAAGGCAGAGCTAGTACCACTAAGCCAAGGAGCCATCATATAATTAATAACATTCATAAAAATAGCTTTTGACACCTTCGACGATAAACTTCTGTTTTTGTACAGAAGTTAATCGTAGAAGGCGTTAAAAGCGGTTTTTTTTTAATAAATAGGTGGACTAATCTAAAGGTCTAATAAAAAAAAAAACACAAATCTACATCTAATCTCTTCCGCAGTGCCCTAGTTCTCCTGTTTAGTTATAGTATCGTAGAGCTGTAGACATGTAAGCAATTTTCAAGGAAAAAGAACTCATGATATTGTGTGAATAAAAAAAAAAGAGGAATGCCATTACTGAAAAAATAACTGCGAATATCATTTAGCAAGGTAGTATAGGTAAATACTCGCTGGCAAGATGTCAGTTATAGCTACGATGATACCCGAATATGTTTAAGTAAAACATTATTCTATAACACGTACAGTCAACGCTACAAAACTGATATTCGCTCAGTCGCGGTTTGTGTGCGTTCGAGTAATGATGTCCCAAGCCTCGTACAAGGTAATCCAATTACTAACAATGCAAACTTGCCCTAACTTACATAACTTGAAGGAAGTTTGCCAATCTTTAACAGCTGACACTAAGTGCGGACCGAGGTATAGCTTTGACAGGATTCATTTATCTTTCCCTAAATTCAAGAAAACAAGTATTTGATGCTTATATCTGATGAAAGCAAGTAAAAAAAATAGGATGAAACTGACATAATCATAATGTTTATATGGCCATACTTTTACAATTAAATGTTTTGATATTTATAAAGAATGATATTCAAGGTAACGTTTGCTAAACCTAATTGCCAAAGCTAACAGTATTTCGTCACTAATTACATAATTATTGAAAATAAAATTGAAAATATTTATCATAGTAACATAATTAATTCAATTAAGTATTATAGTATTGTATTATATTTCCTGTTTGATAAATATATTAAAATTAGAACTCCAACTTGAACCATGAGAGCTTTGCGAAAATTAAATATTCATAGAAAAATCTTCTACTTTCGTGTGAGAACCACTCTGGTGCCGAAGTTTTCAAGATGCCCGGAGGGATCGACATCTTAACGTACCCTCCGAAACACGAAAGCGCTCAGTTCAAAAGGTCACCCATACATACTGCTTATCTGACCTGTAAAGAGCATCTATGCAAGCTTCGCCATGTCTTATAAGCCGCCAGCGTGCACACTTTGTCACGTAGAAAATTCAATTACACAACTACAAAGAACGTGCGCCGTGTTTGGGTATTTGTGCAAATATTTTCAGGCCCTTGCCCGCAGGCTTCAATAGGATATATTGGTGTTTGTCGTTACAAACAGCTGGCCGTTGTGCGCTACTTTTGCTGCGAAACTGTTATTCCACGTACATATGCTTGGTGCTGAATAAATGTATTTTCTATTCTATTCTATATCTACCGTCTGTCTTTATTAATTTAATCTAATGTAAAGTAAACTTCACAATGCCCCATTACAGCAGCATTTTCATAAGATTTTGATGATATAATGTTAAATCAGTGTTCGTGCGGGATAGTAAGTGCTACTTCAAACCTTTTTCTTTTCGTTATGGCAGAGGTCGGCAATTCGCGAGCTAGTATAAATATAAACGGTGTAACCCGCATAGTTCCCGTTCCCGAGGGAATACGGGGATAAAATATAGCCTATGTTACTCGCTGATAATGTAGCTTTCCATTGGTGAAAGAATTTTTAACAAACAAAAATAATTTCACATTTATAATATTTGTTAGGATTACCAAAGTTACGGTTATGTTGAGTGGACCCCTCGCTGCGAAGGCAGGGTTTAGGTTCCGGTTTAAATTGTTAGATCATAGAAAATTGGTTGAATTATATTGAAAGTAAGTAATACACTTCTTTTTTGAACTACACAAAGCATTGAGTATATTTCTCCCGCGTACTGTATTTCAACCGATCGGAAGCTTTAATTATTTCAACACGACCGCACCGAATGTCCAGTATGGCCACCTCTTCCATCCCCTGCCCACCCCTTTCCACCCCTACGCATCGATTGCCATGCAAATGCACAATGCCCTCCCGCTGTGCCTGGGTACATTTAACTCTGTATATGCCTAAGGGCTGATGCACATGCGAGTTTATTTTTTTTTTTTTTCGTACCCCCTTAATAAAAATGATTCAAATTGTTCTTCATACCGTTGTATGAAGAACAATTTGAATCATTTTTATTTTAGGCCTAACAAAGTCGTATCGAACTTACGTCACATTTACGTTGCGAAATAATAGCGTCTACCACAAGTTCATTTTACGAAAATGTAAAAACCGAATCAACGTATTTAAATGAAATTTGGTATCAAGATAGAACATATCCTGATCACATAGGCTAGACTTGATGAAGACCCCGGGAACACCGCGGGGCGCAGTTAGTAGGTAAACATAATATCTCAATCTAATGATAGGTACCGTGCCCACAAAAAAAAAAAAAAATACAATTTGAAATTATTTTTTCATGCAGTATTATTATGAAAGTCTATTTTAATGTGTGAGCAGATTTTCAAACAAGTGATTCTAAAAAACCGACATCTGTATTCTGTCATCGAAATCGACATCTGTCATGACATGACTGTTATAAAAAAATCTAAATCGGTATATAATTAGCGAAAAGAAGTAACATAAAAAACCAAGCCAAATTTAACACAAATACAGGCAGATACGGCCTTTATCTTAGCCTCGCCAAATAAGCATATTTTAGTACCTATTCAAAAAATCGCCGGTCGTTAATGCAAAAAGTATCGAGTATGCTTTAGTCCCGCATATAGGAATCCTATATACTAATAGTATATCCCTTGCATTGCAGGATTATACAGGCCTCTGTAACTGTCAAGCATAGCATACAGGGTGGTCGGTAGCTATAAATTTGTACAATAAATCAGAAAATCATGCGTTTTTAATTCTTTTTGTACTTTTCATGGAATTAAATCATACTAATTTCATTAAAGGTGAAAGTTTGTATGTATCTGTATGTGTGGTTATGATTGTTATTTCTTCACACTCAAACGGTACAACGGATGTAATTGGATGAAATTTGGTACCAGGATAGCTTGTATCCTGGATACCTGTAAGCTGGTAATTCGTTATTTGAATGTTTTTTTTCTTAGGATAATCATGAATACATGTTGAAGAAATTCTGATCATTATTGCAGATTAAGCATTAGTCATAATTCTAAACGCACAATTTTACTAAAATTAAATTAGATTTCTTCAAGTAAAAATCAGTTTGGGGTCTGTTAGTTTCAATTTATCTTATTATAATATGACTATCTTCTCAGCATTCAAGTTCAAGTTTCACCCAGGACAAGCATTTTTAGTGATGGACATAGATGTTTGTTCTAAGTCTGGATGTTAAATAGGTTGAAAAGGATCGTAGCCGTTTACGGAAACCCTGTATAGACGTCACACGCATTTGCATTGCAAATCTGCATGTATTGTCTAAGATCTAAATGGCTTTGAGTGCATTTCGAAGCCTGCTGTCGAGGGGGCTAGCTTCTAGTGATATCAGATAGGTAATGAAATCACTCATACATAAGACTCATACTAAAAGGATCAGAATATTTATTTATAAAAAATACACGTTAAACCAAATCGAACAAAAAATGTAATGCAAAATACTTAGAAATTCATAGATGAACAATAAAATATGTTTACACACTCATACCTCTGCACTAGGATTCCCTGTGTCGCAGGTGGAATGGACAAATACAGAAACACAAGACCGAGAGCAAACTTTACGCCTTTCGTCAAATATGATAGCTAGATTGATAGTTTACGTAATTACAACCAGTTTTTTAGCAACAGTGATTATATGCAGAGAATGGATAACTTTTTTTAAAACTATAGCATAGCATAGCATTCCTGCGTTTGATTTACAAGGCCTTTATGGGGGTGGACGTAGAAAACTTTTTGATTTATTCTGCTGGGGCGAGGGGGAGTATTTTTTGCTCTATGGAAAAATGTGGAATGGCCTTGATGGAATTTCAGACGGTATTTCGAGTAATATCCTCCCTATCAGGAATCACCAAGCTGCGTATTATCTGTAGGAAACCTGCGAGCAAGTCGAGCGAAGTCCCGTGTTAGTTCCCAGATTGCGCAGACATTTGTACTTACGAGCATAAGAATAATTGTGTTGTGTATTCTTGGTCTTCGCCAGGACTTACAATTAGGTAATTTTCATTGGTATAATTTCCTGACAGATTAATTATTAATGAATTAAAGGAAAGACTTATTTTCCTGGAGGAAAATATAAGCAGTGTTATCTGTGGGAAAACCATGTGAGCGATGATTCCACCTTTTTTACGTCTCGTGCATGGAAAGTAGCCAAAAAGTACTAGACTAATCCTTTAAAAAATGGAGAAACAACGGGCGAATCTATGCCATATATCGTTTTCGGATTCATTTGACGCCATCTGGCGGGAAAAGCCTGCTAAGCAGATTGCGCGTGCGCAACAACAGCATCCTGAAAGAAATAGCAAAGAACTGTGCATGTCCCTCTGGTGTGGAAATCTGTTTTAGTTATCTGTTTTTTTTTTTATTATCACCCCTGTCTGTGATAGCTAACCATTTAATTAATTAAAATGAATGTCATATATAAATGAATTAGTAAAATTACATTTGAAATTTATGAAAAAGTCATATTTGGAAATATTCCATTACTAATCTCGCCCAACTATATACTTATAAGTTATATTATTTTATTTTATTTTTATTTTTTTATTTTTTATAATTTAGGTACAAAAGCAGTTAACAAACCATTATACACTTAAAAATAGGTACATCATAATTAGAATATTTACTAAGTCTGCTAACCCTATTATTGTACACAGCATTTGTATTAATTACTTTTCTAAACTGTAACATCAACTAACTATAGGCTAGGTTATGAAACAAAAAAAAAAAAAAAACAATGTAAAAAGAAACAGATGAAAAAACATTAATGGAAATTTTCAGGTAAAATCTTCAAATTTAACAAATTATTTTTAAACATCTGAATATTATCAGTAAAAATATCAATTTCTTTAGGTAGGTTGTTGTAGAGGTGACACATACGATGCAAAGGGTTATTTTGTGAAACATTATTGTTAGAATGGGGAATATTGAAAAGACGAGGATTACGTTGACCACGCTTCGAGGCGGTGATGTTTAATGATGAAAGAAGGTCTGAACTAAGGAAACCACTGCTAATTTTGTGTAGTAAGCATAAATCTCTTATTTGCCTTCTATATGAAAGACTGTCATATTGAAAGTGTTCCATACGATCACAATATTCAGGTAATTTCCTTCTAACACCCATCTTTATACACACATATCTCAAAAATCGCTCTTGTATATGTTCAATTTTGTTAATATCAACCTTGTAAATAGGTGACCAAATAGATGAACAATATTCTAGCTGGCTTCTAACTAAAGCTTCATATAAAAGTTTAAATGAAGGTACCCTCCTGAAATTTTTAGCTGTACGCATTATGAATCCTAGCATTCTATTAGCCTTGCTGGTGATTTTATCATAGTGAGACTTAAAACACATTGTAGAATCAAAAATAACTCCGAGATCTTGAATTACATTTGTTTTGACTAGTATGTTGCTATCAATAGAGTACTCGAAACTAATTGCTTGTTTCTTCCTAGTAAAGGTAATTTGCATGCACTTTTTAATATTTAAAATCATAGAATTACTAATGCACCATTGGTTCATTAAATTCAAATTATGTTGGAGTTTCAAACAATCATCAACACTTGAAACTTCTGCATATAGTTTAATATCATCTGCATAAGCTAAACGATGACAGGACATTATATCAAGGAGATCATTGATGAAAATTAGGAAAAGAAGAGGGCCTAGTTTTGAACCTTGAGGTACACCTGATATTGGAATAAATGGAGTCGATTCATATCCATATAAAGCTACAATTTGAGTTCTGTTAATTAGGTATGAACTAAGCCACCGGTGAAGGTCGCCATGTATGCCAAGATGGTGTAATTTTTTCAGAAGAATTAAGTGGTCAACTCTGTCAAATGCTTTGGCAAAGTCGGTATATATGGAATCTACTTGTACTTTTTTGTTGAAAGCTAAGCATAAGTTGTTTGAATATGTCAATAAATTTGATTCCGTGGATTTCCCACTGACAAAACCATGTTGGTAAGGACTAAGTATGTGTTTAAAATGATTGTAAAGGGGAACATAAATCAAACCTTCAAAAATTTTCGCGAAGCAGTTTAAAATACTAACAGGTCTGTAATTTATGACATCACGTTTGATTCCTGACTTATGAATCGGAGTTATTTTTGCGATTTTCCAAAGATCAGGAAACACGCCTTCAGTTAATGATTTATTGTAAATAATTGTAAGTGGTGAAACTAGAGAAGAGGCACACATACGAATGAATATAGGAGGAATATCATCGGGTCCAGCACCTTTATTAATTTCAAGCTTTTTTAAAGTTAACGCAACCTCATCTTCGTTGAATCTCAATGAGCATAAATTGTAATTTGACGTGGGAAAAGAAGGTATGAATTGATGTGCAGCCGCACTAGACACACAGTAGACTGATGAGAAGTAATCAGCGAATAAATTGCATATGTTGAAACCAGAAGTTTCAGTTTTATCATTATATTGCACAGTTTTAGGAATATCATTTGTTATTCGTTTAGCTTTAGTGTACCTCCAAAAATTTTTAACATTAATGGTAAGATCACTTTCCGTCTTTTCAATAAATTTTGTAAAACACTGATCCATGATTAATTTGGATCGCGCCCGAAGTGCCGAATACGTATCATAGTCTCTCGGGTTATGGTAAATTTTAAAACGGTGATGGTACTTGTTTTGTTCAGCAAGAACTTTGATAAGAGTCTTAGAGAACCATCGCGGGTGCCGATAATGTTTCTTTAAAGTCAAAGGTGTGTATTTGCTAATGATATCCCATAGATTGTTGTAGAAAAATAGTACAAATGTATTGCAATTCATTTTGTCAGCATGTTCTGACCATGAAATACAATTTAAATCATATATACATTTATTGAAGTCAGTTGCACGAAAGTTAAATTTAGGGGCCATTGTATTTTCCTTCAATAATTTGGTATTAACGTTTAGTACAAACTCAAGGGGAGGATGATACTTATCATCAACAGGACTAATTGATGCAGCACGCGTTACCTGAACTACTGGTATGTTTGATATAATAAGATCCAGAGTATTATTGACATCATTAGTAACTAAATTAAATTGTTTCAAATCTACTAATTCCATGAATTTTATAAGCGACGCCATTCGTGTGCTATTGCCTGTATTGATTCCTTTGAATGAACTATTCCATTGAATATTCGGTACATTAAAATCACCCAATATTAAACTTTTCGTGTTTTTCCCCGCATAAATATTTTCGCTACACTTGTCTAAAAAATGATCAAAATTTTCATTCGGTATATAAGAGGGAATATAAACTGTGCAGATAGTAATAGTGTAGTTCTGTTTCAACTTAACGCGTATCCATAGATCTTCTATTGCACTTTGCAAATCAATACGTATTTCAAAATCAATGTTTTTCTTAATAGCCATCAATACACCGCCTCCATGCCCCTTATTATATTTAGCTTTAAACAAATCGTCACGGTCACGTCTCACAACATGATATCGATCATCAAATAATTCAGCAGAATGAATGCTATCATCTAACCAAGTTTCACAAATGCAAATTAAGTCGTAATCATTACACAAAACCGTATTAAAAACTTGAGAAATTTTACCTTTCATTCCTCTAATATTTTGAAAATATACTTTCAAAGCCATATTAATCTAAACTATAAATCAAAGTGAAATAATTTTGTACAATGAAGATTATATAATATAAATAAACAGGTAGAAAATTTAAACTATTCTATCTAAAGACTGATTGTCTTTAATGAGTATATATCGAGAGTTCTCATCTTTTCGGACGTAGATATGTCCATCACGTACCCAAACAAATCTATACTTCATCTCCCTTGCTTTTAGGCGTGTAACTGCGTGAAGCGCCTTATTGGCAGGGGACAGGTGCTCTGAGATGTAAATGGGCGAAGCATTCCCAGGTACACCAATAGAACTGTTGTTCAATTTGTTGCTCTGGTTGGATTTATTATAACGGGATACAGCCGATAGAAATTCATCACGGCACCTTGGACTCTTCAATTTTGCAACTATTGTGCGTGGACTTTTGTTTTCTTTATTGAATTTGGCAACTCTGGTGACTTTCATTAAGTCATGGTCATCTAATTTCAACGCAACGGTGCAGGCTATTTGCTTAACCACATCGCACAAATTCTCTGACCTGAACTCATTGACGCCGTGGATTTCAATATTTGATTCCCTTAGTAGCTGTTCCATGAGCTGAACTTTTACCGTGAGCTTATCCATGTTGCTGCTTACAGCCTTCAAGTCCTCCTCACAACGAAGATTATCACTCATAATTTTCTCAATTTTTACTCCCAGTTCGTCATATTTTTCACCGAGAAAAGAAACAGAACTTTGGAGTTCCTTTAACTGATCTTTGACCGTCGACAGTTCAAGGTTAATCTGCCTACGGATCAGTGAAGGCAACTCAGTTTTCAGTGCTGAAATAATATCATTCTTTAGTTTCTCCAGTTGTGGATTAGTAAAACCGTCTGATTCAGCATTATCTGAGGCCACTGGATCATCATCTTCATCGTCGCTCGGCAGTACTTCTGCTACCGGGGTTGGCTTGATGGGTGTACTGGTATTGTCTCCACCACGCTTAGATTTAGCAGTGCAGTCTGGACATGACCATCCCTCAGCGATTCTTGAAGACGGAAGCGCCTTGTTGGATTGGTAGTTCACACATGATTGGTGAAAATTATTTTTGCATTTTGGGCACTTGACGCGCTGACGCTTAATTTCTTCATTGCAACCGCCGCACGTAAGCATTTTAAAATCCAAAAAACGAAGGAAAATAAAAATAAAAGTTGCAAAAATTTTACGTCGTACTCAGATTCGAACTCGCGGTCAATAATGTTTCACTGATTACTAGCGATCATTATTACCACCGCTATATGGGCTATGACGACGATGGCGAAAATATAGTATAGTAGTTCTGATCGTGTTATTCAACCATAATGAAGTTGTATCCGGATTCAACTGAGATCATTCCACCCTCAAAAAAGAAATAATAAACTTCACTGGTAACAATTCACTGAATTATAAGTGTTATTTCCTTATATAAATTGATGTTAACACTGTTTAACACGGACACAATATAGGACTTCAATTTGTGCACTTCTAAATACCGTATTAGATACTAAAAACTTATTTCTTCAATTATTTCTGACGATCAACCTTGTAGTATGTGTTTATAGTAGTGACGTACGACGTGAAGTCGTGAAGACGTGAAGTATGTAGTCTTACAGAGCCTTATTATAATATACCGTGTGTGGTCGATATTTGGTCACTTCATTCAAGCTCCAAGAGACGTGGGTGTTACCATTTAGGCCACGAACGTAAATTATGTCCAATGGTCACACTGGCACTACTTATATCAATGAATCTTATTACGAAAGTAATAAGGCATACAACTTTGACCATGAAAATCAACTTATAGCGATGTGTCACAGCTGCAATTAAATAGCTATAATAGGTTTGTGACGATCAATTGAAAGGTGTGAGAATTACAACCATACAATCAAGGTTTATTTACGTACCTACAGGATTTTTTAAACATGGTTTTCAGCTCCTAAATCGGTTTTATCTAAAATATGTCTTATTATTTGTGGCGATAGAGAAGAATGTCGTGAATATAGAAGAGAAACAGAATTTTTATGTAACTGATGCGTATAGGGACCTTGCTTTCGGATCAATCTGTCACGTTTCAATAAATTCAATAAATTTAATTAGAAGAAAGTAAAGATTGACTAGAGGAAGCTTTATATTTTCCACGTCCTTGCTGTTACATGAAATTTTCTGAGTTCACTTGAATTAAATGTATCATCTCACATCGGGCCGAGAACAGGGTCCCTGGTCCCTACTAGGGTGGAGTGAAAAGGGAATAACCCTGTACCCAAACATGTCCCTACTGTGTGGTGTGTCAGTGTAATAAATACAGTGGGGACATACACGTAAAAATGTATCATAAATATGCACTTATTTTTACATATTTTAAGACAAAGATGGCTCAACGGGCGGTTTTAAGGTGATATATTGTAATACAGACCACCATTAGATGGTCATAAATGTAACCTCGTTAACTTAATAGGTATATTTGGTATCGAATCTAAAGAATTAAAGAACACCTACTAGTTGTGGTTCGCGCATCAAGTGAGGCTGGCAAGAAATTCTTGGCAATGACTCAATATGAGACTTGTTAAGACTTGCACACTTAAGTCTAGGTCACTAAACTCATTTACAGATTGGTTTGGAAGGTGTACGATGTAATGAGATATCTTGGTTGGGGAGAAAAATTGTTAACTAAATGATGGGGGACCGCGTCCTTCAGTGTCCCTACACGTATCCTACTTGTAGTGCAAAAAGAGCTACATAAACCTGTGTTTCAGTGGAAGGATGTTGAGGTCGGCAATTAAAGCGCTTGAGACTTTAGGTAGGCCGGACCGAAAATAATTTCTCATTCTATAAAAGTGATTTGTCTCAAAAGCTATTAGAAAAATGCTATTGTTTTTGTCCATTACATTCCATTTGAAGAAGGGAAAGTTTATACGAGCTAAGCAGCATTGCTTGTCCGGTTGTCTATGAAACATATTGCCCGAAAATATAGATAGGTACGGAACGCCTCGTAAACGCCAAATGTTTCCCGTCTGTTAGTTATCGAAATAGAAAGTAATCGACGTCCGATAGAGGTCGAAGCCCCTTTGTTTTGGGGAACTATTATGGGTTTCCTTAGGTTTGAACAAGGAACAATTAAATTAAACTATTGCCAAGAGATATTACCCCATGTTACTGTCGGAATGCAAAATGTTAAAAGCGAAACCCATATGGTTCCATCCTGTCCGTTTAGCATAGCCATTTAAATTGGAGGCTATCGGCATATGAACCGCTTACCCCTTTAGGTACCTACTTATTTCTAAAAAAAAATACAATATATTTTTCCCAGTATTTCGTATGAGTATAAGGTATGTAAGAAACCTAGAGTAAGCGATAAAAGCTTTCTCAGACGCGTGGGCGCTTCTAGCAAAACATGATTGTGATCATTGAACTTCGTCTAGCAAAATGCTATGTTGTTTAAACAACACTGTATACAACTTGTTTGATGTTATTACTATTTTTATAATGGAAGTTAGTTTTGTTCTCTGTTTATTTGCGATAAGTAAATATGTCGACAACATATTTACTTATCGCAAATAAATATAGAACAAAAGTTAGTACCATTATCAAAATAATGTTGTAAGTAAATATGTGGATATATTTGGAGCTGGCGGCAATGGACAAAGGTGACCACTGTCCATCAGGTGGCCTATTGGCTCATCTACTCAAGATTTACACAAAACAAAATCACGATACATTATACGATATGTTATCTCAAGACAAGTGCAAAATTACTAAGTTGTGCTTTAAAAAACACCGCAGCTAGCCATTAACTTATATAAGCGCAAAACTTAAGTTATTCACAGTCACAAGTCATCCAAGTGCCAAAATATTCATATTTATTGATGGCAAAATAACAGTGTCGAAAACACACGACATATAAATTTTAAAATTGTCTTTATTTTACATTGGACTTTTAAAGGTTTTATTCCAAAGGAGTTTCCTGAAAGCAGGAATTCAGAAACATAATTAGTTACATACAATATTAATTATCATGTAAAATATGATACTTTGAATATAAACGTTGTTTTTTAACCAAAGCTAGTCTAGCGCGAAGGGAACTATCAACCGTGTCCAAGATAACTATTAAAACTAAGCGACAACATTTTTTCATATAGTACAAATCTGTCGAACAGGTTTTCACTGCCTTTTTGATTTCATTGCTGACGGCTAACGGGCATCAATTTTTAAAGGTTAGATGTCTCCGAATAATGACTGTTCTAGGTAATTTTAAAGTGTATTCAAGCCGTGTCTCCTACAGTACTATTACAAGCCGACAGCAAATAAGTAGGCGCTAAAGATTCTTAAATAGCTTAGTCAAGTTTATACTTAGACTCCTAAACTGCCGTACTATGATTTCCATATTCAATACTCTACAGTGATGCATACAAATCATTTGGTGCAACAACCCGATTATTAGTTTGTACCTTCGTCTATTGAATACTAAGTATATAGCTGGATCTTGGCGTTAAATTAGATTAAAGTTAGGAAGATAATATTGAACAGGCTTTTTTGTGACGAATATAGATGTTTACTATGTTAATATAATATGTAAAATCTAATTTAAAAAAAATTCTATTTATATTAGAATTCAAGTAGTAATGTTGTTGCCGTAAGTTTGGGCGCTTTGTGAATAATTTATGAATATTTATTTTATTTAGGTGTATTTAATTTTTAATTTAGTTTAGCCTGTAAATACATCTTAGTCTTGACATCATATAATATTTGAAACTGGGCCACCTTTTTGCCGCTGTTAAGTATATTGTTTTTATTTGCGTTATTTTCTGTTTATTTAATTCATCTCGCACACGATGTTTCGCGCAATATCATCCCGTGGCGGTGTTATGTACAAAACGAAGACCGCAGAGCGATGCATAAAATAACCGGACCATGAATATTCAGGCGCTGTCGCCGTGGATTTATCGACAAGCTGTCATGTTGGAAGGATGTCCTGCATTGCAATTTGCAGTTGATCAATACTGTTGCACATTTTTCGAGGAAGCCAGTAAACATATCTACACTAATGTTATAAAGAGGAAAGATTTGTACCTATTTTTGTATGTTTGTATTGTATGTTTGTAATGAATAGGCTCAAAAAGTACTGGGCCGATTAAAAAAAGTCTTTCACCAATAGAATGCTACATTCTTCCAATTTGACATAGGCTACATTTCATTTTGAAAAAAATTAGGGATCCTTGCTAAAATATGGTAAGTGGTTCTTTGATACCCAAGTCGTATCCCGTTGCGCCCCTCAGCCGAGACGGAGATAATACGTCTCATGCACTTGTGATTTCACCGGCGCACCCTACGAAAAGAGTACAGCAAAACGAGTGCCTCACTGCTTGGCGGCATATTATCAGGTGTGGAGGCAGTATCTCCGAACGAATGAACGAGTTACACTGTTACTTTTAGTTTTTTTCGAACCACCCAGATGTGTACGGTATGGAATACATATGGATACCTATGGATACATCCATATCTGAACTCTAGTATCTGAACTCCCTCAAAATCTACATATAACTATTATATACTGGCAAAGATAAACAGTCCTGATATACCTAGGTATAGCAGAAAAGTAGTAAGTGCAAACTGTAATACCGTTATTGGAAATATAGGCGTGATCGATGACAGTGTTGTTCTTGTTCTGGCAATGTCGCCAACAATGTGACTTTCCACTTTGTAAACATTGCGCGCACGGGAGAACCACGAGGAATTTGGAAGAGTGCAGGAAATTTACGAAAAGTTGCGGGTCATCTTTAAATGAAACAGCTCTACCTATTGTTATTCAGTAATTTGGGTAGAGGTATTATCGGTCATTTTAAATAAGATGCTTTAATATGCCTGCCCTCTAATTCTAGTGACACTACCCTGATTAGTGTGAGAAAGGGAAACCATGCGCCACAGCTACATAGGTACATATTTAATTGACGTGAGATCTAAATGAGTTTGAGTTTTATTAGAAAAGACAGTGACGTTTTCATGTATTTTTTAAGAGTTCAAACGGAAATAAAGTATTTTGTCTTTCATTTGACTTTGACAGTAAAACATGTGCCATAATCCGTGTCGTCTGTTGCCCGGAAATTTGGAAAATTCGAAGAAGAATATTAGAAGAAAGTAGTTTTTTCTACTGACAGGACAGGAAAATAAATATCTGTTGGGTACTACCACTTAAAATGTCATTTTTATATTACTAACTGCCAATAAAATACAATCAACACAAGAAATTCATGTAAACTACTATAAACCCGACTTTAACCCTTTCATTCATTACTTTTTGCCCTTAAGGGTGAAATTTACTAAAAAAAATTCTATGGCGTTGGTCCCATAGTCTCATTATTAAATAGAAATTCATCCAAATCGGTTTGTAATTGGCGTAGCTATAAGCTATAAGATACACCCGTAGCTATAAGCAGTTAGGTGGGACGAACTGCTTATTATTACTGCTTACACGTATTAGTCCGATCCACTTACACTTAAGAACGGTCGCAGTCCAATTAATAATTTAGGCGAAATACGTGGACAAACGTAAATACATACACCTATATAATTTTTTATATTTGCTTGGAAGCCCTCAGATCAGATTATCATAATATGTGAATATTTTGCAGTTCCAACAATAATATTACATACACAAGTGTCGAATTGACCTCTTTTCTTTTGAAGTTGGCTAAAAATTACGTGGCATCCTGCTGTGCATATCATAAGTTACAGAAGTGTCAATTTGTATCCAACACTGCCGAGAATAATTCAGAAAGTGTCGTCCACTAGGATTCCGCTCACGTAATCAATAACCGTCGAGGCTTCAGCCGCATACCCTCCATATGTAGATATTGCGAATCACGTATCCACCAAACAACATCCGAAAACATTTTGTCATCGTCCTAGAGATATATTTCTTTTAAAAACTAACTCCTGAATATAAAGAGTGTTATAAATCTCACAGTACACCTACGTTGTATTGCTTCTGCTTCTTCTACTTTCATGTAAGTGGCTAAGTCTGGTGTCGGAGTTTTCGAGTCGCCAGAAGGCCTCCGAAGTAGCTTAACGACTACTATAGGTGGCACCGATGTCTAAAAGCACCCTTCGAAGCACGTATTGCTAAATAAGCGGAGGTGATAACGTAAAATCCGGTAGCCCGCAGTTTCAACACATAAAATACATTACACCAAGATTTTTTAAAATAGAATTGTGTACAGCGCTATTTGAAAACGCTATACACTATAGCGCAAGCACTTAACTATGTAGTTTTTGGGTAACTCATTATCTTGTTATTTTCCTATCTTAGTAAATAAATTAAAAAATCCTCCAATTACCCGCTTTGCTACGGCCAGTACAAACAATATAATAAGTTAGGTTGTCAACCATGTATTTATTTATGCATAATTGCCCGGTCTCATTAAGGCTTTGCATGTGAATTGAGGACAAAGGTGGGGCCAAAATATGCTAAGTGAATTAGGCTTCTTGCGTGTTGTGCGCTGTCCTTGTTGAAGTGAAAATGAATATAGCAGGCACTTATCTACATCTTTTATGGGATTAAAATTAGCCCACCTGATGTTAAGTGGCAATAACAACATCTTAACGACTACGGTTCTTCCATACCGACGTTTAAGAATACCCAAGCCCCATCCCGTCTCACTGTAATTTCACCGGCACCTACAACCTTGGTATGGTCCACACAGGGTGTCCGCAAACTGCTTGGAGGCGGATTAAAACATGATATTATATTAACCATTTACGTATCCTTTGGGAGGTGCATGTTACTCATATCCGTAGATCTGTGGGTACTCTTTAACACCTACACTTAACCCGCGTTTGATGCAAAAGGATTAACCTTTTAATCTAAAGTAGCAGTGTGACTTGTGTCGAACTAGACCGGAGAAGTACTGCCACCATACCTATAGTTTGATGGTAATCCACCGTCGAACTATAGTGCACTCACATTTCCGTGTTCTGGTGGAAGGATGTGTGTGGATAAATTTATAGGCGCATGAGACATTACATCTCTATCTCGGAGTGATGCGTTAGCGAATGAAATACAGGCTCCCGAATGATAATGATTTTGAATGAATGATATGTTATCCGGTTTTGCGAAAACCCATTAATTAGCTAATATTGATTTTCTGAAATTTAAATAGATAAATACATGTGTATACAAATGTATCAAAGTTTTGTACACGTATAAATGTATTATTTGTGTTTCCATTCATGGAAAGACAAAATTACAATAACCAACCCGCCAAAGAGAAATCTGCTTTCGTTGATCTCAAAAATTACAATGTGGATCTCATTTTTGTTTCGCTGACATGGACCCACATGGTGTCACCCACATTCTTACATGTTGTCGATATAGACCACTTTGGGTATCAGTGCCTTAGACAGAATTCAGCATTAATAAACAATAATAAGATAAAGGTTGCATCACCAACAGCCGTCAGGGTGGCTACGGCATCCGCCCACATTCCACCCACTGCCTTGCAACAGATGAAACGAGGAAAGAAAATACATAATTATCTTTGCATCATTTTAATAAGCAGTATTTTAACTTAATGAGGGTCGGCGTAATTACTACTCCGACTCAAGTTACGACCTACAGATCCGAGGAAGCTGGATTGTATCACTCGTATACGTATGTGCCTACCTACCGTTGTAAAGGAACGTTCGATTACGAAAGTACTCTTGAAGGTGTTCTTATTACTTGTTATCATTTTAATAACTTTATGCTTATATTTGGATTTTCTAAAATTTTAAACTGTATATTATAATATATACTAATTAGGTAAAACATTCTACTGATTTTTTTAATCTTTGATGGTTAATGCCTAAACATTTAAATGTTCACTATGGTATATATATATATATATATAATATATATATATATATATATAATAATTTTTAATTATATTTTTCTATGTAGGGATGTGACTAAACTAGTTGAAAAGGGGGATGTTACGTCTCATGCGCCTATTGTTTCAACGGCACCCACAACCTTCCATCGGCCGCAGTAATGCAAAATCAATCAGTTACTTCATTATTGGGGTTATAGTAACATGAAAAAACCAGTCCCAATATTTGTGATTAGCTCTTCGGACAAGGACCGCTTAAATTATGTGCAGGCACACAATTTGCTTTCAGTCGCAATAGGACTGGTTTGTGAAGCACGTCCAATTCAAAAGCAAGACATCAAGAACAACAAGTACAGTCTGACTTATTTTCTTTTTCTTTTTTATGTACATTTTCTTCTGTACATTTTCTTCTGTATTTATCGTTGATTCTCAGACGACATTGGAAATATAGCTATAATAAATTTTTAATTTAGTTGTATCAAGTCCATTTATTGTTCTTTCATCTTGTCTTTATTACATCAATGACTTCTCGGAAGGAATTTATGAGAAATCTCATTAAGCATCGAGTAGCGATTGAAAGTCTTTTGTAGCGTCCGAACAATGGAAAGATAAGTTGAATGTTAACAAGTTTAATAACAAACGTAATAAAACCGATGTCGGCAAATTAATTTCCGCTTCGGAAGAACAAATAGACGTAAAGAATTGATATGTCTTCGGGACGGTAACAGAGCGCGAACTTGAATGAAATTCAATTTATTTTTATGTGACTGAAGTGAGGAGACTCGCTGACAGTCCACCTGATATTAAATGGTTACTGCCGCATAAACAACAGCAAAACGACTCTGGTCCTCCCCTACCGAAGTAAGAGAAGTACCAAGTCGCATCGTGTTGCTCCCATCACTCTGAAACAGGTATGTAACATCCGTAATTTAGCAGCACCTACAATCTTTCAACGGAACACAGCAATGTGAGTACATTACTGTTTGGCAGCAGATTGCTAGGTATGGTGGCAGTTTTTCTGCGGATGAACTTGACACTGAACTTGGCTCCACCCGGGGATCAGATGCAAGGATTCTGAAAGTACTCGGTACCTCCCTAAATACCTACGGACGCGAGCACCATGGAGCAAATATTGTAGGATAATGCAATTTATTGGCAGTATAATCTAGAAACAGTTTGAAGCTGCGCCAAAAATTTGAAACCTTAAAACCATCAAAAGCAGATAATCTTTAAATCTTTTAAACGAAAGTCATGCTTATACATACAGGCAAAAATAAAACCTATGTAAAATTCTGTTGTTTCTGATGACGTGATCACATATTCTCGATACGAATGTTTGTGTTTATTGAATGAAAATAATTATGAAAGCCCAAATTATTATTCCTAGCAGATGACTCTGGATCCCAGCTTAGAGCATTCCGCTCTTGCCCAGAAGCCCGCGTAAAGTTTTCAAGGCCATCTACGGCCGAAAATATATCCCGCAATAAAAAAATAGACAATAGAATAATCGAATATTTAAAAATATGCTTCGGAATTGGACCATCCTTATTGAATCCGATGTTATAATAACAGTAAGGAGATACGCCCCTTCCCATTCGAATACGTTTTCAATAGAAATAACCCCTTACTTTTACGGCTTTAGCAATTTGTGAAACAATAAAAGTCATCGGCAGGCCATTGAATGGTTAAGCTAATTTAATTGCTCGCTCGAACGGTTACAAATGTTGTAACATTTTATGGGGGTTAACGACTGGTAGCTTGTTGACCCATTCCTTCCTGGTTTCAGAATAAAACGTAGATACGAATACCTAGGTATTGAAGCTTGTAGCAAGATACTGGACGAATAGCTAGGCTGATGACTTGGGAAGTCCTACGATAGAAAATAGTGGTCTAAAATCCAATCCGTTCTACTGGGAAATATGACGTGTTTGAGGAAAGTCCATTTTACAATTATAAAAGCCATTATTATATACGATTACAAATTGTCAAGTCAATATTTTAAAAGGAAGTCAGCATGTTTTGATGTTTTGTCAATATGGGTATAATCTTCGCTTCTGTTAGTTTATTCTAGGAATAGTCTGTTCTAATTTTGTTATGTGTTCATAATAACGACAAGACACTCACCTCTTTGACCTGACTCTGGTGTACCTCCAAGTATTACTGCTATAATGTCCGGAGCTGGACGGACATAGCAGCAACTGCAGGCTATTGGGTCTCGGCTGTCTCTGCTTTTTCACTCTCAGCTTGACCACTTCTTCTTTTCTCTCCTTCTCTTTTATCGGAGGTTTCTTTGCGTCTACACTCCATCTGTTCCCGAGCCCTATTTCTTCCAGATTCAAATGATCCAGTCTATCTTTGCTAAAACTTCTGGATCGTAGTAAGTCTGGTGTTGCGTCTATGCGGTCTTTTCTCCGGTATTCGATTGGAGATAAAGGAGGTTTTCGAGGCTCGAAGACCACTTTGGAGTACTCGTTGCTCCGACGCCACAACCGAGGCGATAAAGGCCAAAATCGCCCCGTGTTTTGCCCAGACTCCATCACCATTTTTGGTAGATTCTAAGCACTGAACTTCAAACGCACTTTCGTTTCGGATTTCACTGACTTTATCGATATTTTCTAAAAATATATTAACGGTTAGCTAAAGAATCTCAGTTCTAGGTTTTAATTGAATCAGTCAACAATCTAGGCTAAATATACACACCTAATACACTATGTTATGACTAAACTTGTTGAAATACACGAGCAGCTGACAACTTTAAACAAACAACTCTTAGATTCAAGGAAAACATAACACTTGCTATGCGTCTACGTTTGTTGAGAACGTCTGGCATGTACGATGGCCATTCACAAACTGTTCAATGACCAAGGAGGTTGAACTCAGACCCCACGCAATCGATCAAGTCAAGGATTGATAAACACTGTATCTATGAGTCAATGTGATCAACTGTTAGATAACAAAAGTCATTGTTGTGGTCCTCACAGACCGACTGGCAAGTTATAGGTGTGTCACTTTTAACATTGTACTCAATGGACCAAAATTCTTGATTAGGTTGAATATATTTCGTCATATACACGAATCTAAATTTTAAATTAGTGTTAAATTCAAACGGAAGTACCGGAAAACCGTCATTTTTTGCCATTTTCATTAGCTACTTTTTTTTACGCAACCACCTGATGTTACGTGGTTACCTCAGCTCATAACAACAGCGACTTAGGTCTTCCAAGACCGAATTATGAGAAGACACAAATCGCATCCCGATGCGCCCGTCTTCCGAGACGGAGATGCGTGGATGTAACTTCACCTGTGCTTTCACCGGAACACAGTAACAAGAGTAGATATTGTACATCATTGCTATGATTTAAAGTTATATTAATTTTAGGTGGTGTCACATGGCGAAAATAAGCCGTTTCCGGGAAAAGTAAATTTCCATGATTTTTCTAATTTATTTAAATAAGTAAGATGCTTAAAAAATAGGTTTTTATGTTTTGATAATATTTTGGAGACAGTTCCCCCGAACAATGACTGTAAAACTGCCACTATCCGGCAACGAATATTTAATAAACGATAAATCTATTAAAAATATTCATTTGGATGTTCTATATTTTCAATAACTAAAAATTTAACGTAATTATCAACGTCAAAAACAATTTTCCCGCTAATATAATCACAAAGGAATGTTGTTTGAGGGAAAATGGCTTTCGTTCTCATTTTAGCGTAATTTATGTGTCAAAAATAGCATTTTCAATGAGCTGAATTGGCGGACCGGTCTGACCTGTTAGCGCCATTTGAAACAATGATGCCAAAACTATCAACAGTCATCAATGGAATCAAGGACAACAACCGTATTATGATGATGAAATCAATTCATTAGGCAGAGTAGAGCGAGCGTCAAGTTGTCGGCGTGAAATTAGTAATGATTCTGTATAACCTAGGTTTGCTTTTCGTATTTTATACTTTCACTGTGGTGTCTAGATATTATAGCTAGTGCACGAACTATAAATGAATGTTGAGTATCTACATTCTAATTACAGTTCAGTTGTAGTTCATTAAATATTCTTGGACATTCCACACCGCGCCATCTAGCCCCAAGCTACGGATAGCTCGTTTTTTTATATATATTTTTTTTTTTTTACGTGTAACGGTGACCTGTCTATTCCTGTTTTAACATTACAGGCAGAAATACGGTACACGGAGCTATTTAAGGAAGATTCATTAACCGACATCAAAAAAGATTGTTTTCAATACCTATATAACTCACATAAGATAATCAATGAGGATTTCCAAACAAATAAACAAATTGTTGTAGGTGTATGTATAAAAAAATACGTGCAAGTGTGACGCCCTGACTTATTGATACGAGCTTCGGAATCTTCGCCAAATGCAGACCAATTTGGATGATTTTTACGATAGGATGTATCTTCGATAAAATGTCATGTCGAGTAAAATGTCAACCCAAAAGGCGAATCCCGAAGGAAAAAAATGGATTTTTAAATCAATCAATGGTTTAAATGCATTATTGATGTGAACATAATACATGTATTGACAGTTAAAGTGACAGCACGATGATGAGAAGTGACAGATAGCCATAGACAGCAATAGTCTCATCGGATGATACAACCCAGACGAGCATACTAAGCGTCTGCCGGAAGCACATTGTCATGCTGAACAAAATATATGATAATGAAGGAGTAGGCCGTTGTGTTGACCGTTTATTTCATAATACTGTCATTTGTAATGCAATAATGTAGGTTGAATGACTTGGATGGTGATGCAAGTTTAAACATGATACATGACATAGGTGATGTTATATCGGCCTACACTTTTGTTATAGGTACAAAAAAATAGGCTAGCTGCGATTCGGACTCGCAATGAGTGTTTCGTACCAATTAATGTATTTTTCATAAATAAGGATATCCGCCTCCGTGAAAAACTTCTGCCCGTTACGGCTAATGGTTCAAAATATTCAATAATAGGAAAGACAAACAGACGTGGTATATTTAAGTAGTATAAATAGCAGAGGTGCCACAAACCTGATTTTGACAGTTGACACACAAGAAAATTTAACATGTGAATTGATTAAAAACAGTTTTAAAGTGATCAAGAAGAAGAAGTGTATAATGAAAGAGAAACTAATCAGACATTTTGTAGATTAAATCGCAAATGGCAACACCAACCGATACTACAAGTTATTTGAACACAGATAGGACAACAGGATATATAAATGTTGAATCACAGGAAGCCTCAAATCCGTGCATAAGCAATAAATAGGTATTTTATCTATCTATTTTTGACTCGCGACCGGAATTCGCCAATCGCATTGATACTGTTTCAATGTCAATTTGAATTGTAGCATTATTTTTATGCTAATGTTATTGCGTAATATTCATTACTTATTTACCTACGGTTAGTCTAGGCATTTCATTTTATTTTCATATGTTTCATGGCTTTAATTCATGGCTTATTTTACGCTAATACCATCGTTATTAGAGTAAAATAGGCCAGTATAATTAATACCAGTTGTTGAATGCAGTCGAATAAAAAAAATTGTGTATAAAACATTTTTTTTGGATTGACTGGGAACTGGGGATACAACAATTTAGGCATTACGCGTGTGTCAGGCATTCGTGTTGACGTCAACAAAGAATGTTTCTTCGAAATTGTTTTGTTATAATTTACGCATTTTTCTTAGAATTTGTGAGTCTCTTGACACAGTGGCCTTAAGCGAACTGAATTTGCTGTGGTTTCTTATGTTTACGCTATTTTAACATAGGTAGGCAAATATTACCTATATTATATACATGGAAGTGCAGAGCCGTAAGAATTTTAAATGTATCGGGATTTTTTAGGCCAGCCGCCAATTGTAAAACAAAACCTGCGCCGCAATGGGTACTTATTCATACGTGGGCCCATAGAGTTGATATGTGGAGAGCTCCTTGTCATTGCTGAGCTTACTTAGCTAGCGCTTTCAGCCAAGTGTCAAATCTATTTATATCTTAACTTATATTTATATCATAAAAGTTGCAAATGTGAGTTTGTTAAGCTTTCACGCCTTAAATATAATACTTTAACCGATCATCATGAAATTTACGCCACAAGACCTTTCATAAAGAAATAATAGAAAAAATCTGTATAAACGGGAAGCGAAAACGGAAAGGTAGTACAACAACTGCTCATGCATTAAAATTCAGTCTCCGATTATTTCGTCGAATTGCTGTTTACCGGCTCATCAACCAGAACGCTATCACATAAATCTAAGATCGAACAATCTCGAATCAACACCCGCTACTGGGAAGCCTGGACAATTGGCGGAAGACAACCAGAATGCTCAAGGAAAACTCACCTTTAACCGCTGAACATAAGGTCTTAAGCCTGAATCTATGAAAGGAAGATGATTGAGCCTTCAAGCAAAATTAAACTATGGGGTGTTGAAATAAGGTTTAAGGATGCGTGGGCATGTGGCCAATGGCTGCTGGAAATTGGAACCGTATCTTGGAAAGGCGCAAATGACTCAATATATTGCACACCACATTGATTTCTAGTCCTTGTCATGTGAATAAAAATATAACCAAACTTTTGATAAATATGTTCATAAAGCATACTCTGCGAAATTAACTAACAATACCTAACTACAAATAATAGGAAACAGGGATCAATAACATAAAATTTACTGGAACCAATTCAAACAAAATGACTTGGATCGGACCTTTCGTTTAGAAGTTACTACGGCTCTTAAAATACCAAAACTAAGTAAAAAAGCTGCGGTATAAGAGTTACTTTTTGGTCTTGAACGATAAAATTACAAGTCTAAATTACACCCGTGCGAGACCCAGCTCGCTAGTTAGTTAATAATTATTTGCGTCACAGAAAACCAAAAACAAATATGATATAGGTCATAAGGTAATTCTATAACAAGCTGGCTAGACTATGGAAATACAAACCTATTATGCGGATAGAAAATGTCGGCGGCGTGTTTCTGCGTGGCGTGACGCATATCTTGTTAAAGTTAAGCAGGATATGAACTCGTTTGGCGCCGGATAACAGACTTCGTTTTGATTTCGAACAGAAGTTTTCACTGATTTCACGATTGATATTGATCAATATTGAGACAAATCTATAAATCAACCAATACTTATTCCGTGTAACAATTTTATTTATAGAAATTAACTATTACGCTTGAATTGTTTATCGGCAAGGAAAAGTATAACTTTGATGGTTTAGCGGAGAACTCAATTTCATCACAAGAACTAAAGGAGTTTCACGCATTGCCACCAAAAACACACACACTAGGCACACTGAACTAGGCACATTCAAAGTAATTTGGATGACAGCCGTAGCCGAAGCAAATTGGAAGAAGACAATTTCGCGCTCTTTTCTTGGTGTAGTTTGGCAACACCTGACCCCGATTATGAAAGAAAACGGGACGCTACAGTATTGTAGAAACATCTCAATTCAGAAGTATTATACGGTTTTGAAAGTAAGTTTACATTAAAGGTAAGACTTGAATGCATGCGAGCAGCGAACAGTCAAGCAACT
The DNA here is from genome assembly GCA_921293045.1 of Aplocera efformata. Classification (NCBI taxonomy): domain Eukaryota; kingdom Metazoa; phylum Arthropoda; class Insecta; order Lepidoptera; family Geometridae; genus Aplocera; species Aplocera efformata. The sequence goes on from OV121063.1 coordinate 4,004,312, forward strand.
AAAGTGCTGTAAGAATACGAAAAATAATATATAGCTATAAATAAAACGTCTCAACGTGACTTTAATTTTTATAATTCGGCTTTTCATCCCTCTATTTGTACATGACAAACAGGAGCGAGGCATGATATTTATATCATGACTGCTTATTAATGATTCTTGCTCCGTTTTTCAACGCTTGTTCAATTTAACGCTTATGCTATTATATTATAATAATTTGTTTAATTCACAAATCGCAGGTATTAAGAGGACTTTTTTTATCCTGCTACTCGTATATTGTAGCCGTAACAATATATTTACAGTAAAGTTTTATTTTACTGCTACGACATATCAACGCTACGAAATTCTTTCTCAGGCAGCCCATACCTTAACTCTCAATTGTGAAATCCACTTGTGTAAATAATGACTGAAGAGTAGGTCGGTTCGAAACTCGGATTAGTGATTGTGTTGTTCGAAATAAGAGGAATCTGCTCCAGATTCTCGGACAGTTAGCGAGAGACTGAAGCGTTCTCCGTTTGAAATTCATAGACAAGCAAATCCTCTGTTCTTTTATTTATTGATTGAATTTATGGCTTTCTAACATTTGCTGGCAACACAGATTATACTATGCTGCAACGTTGATTTGGAAATTGCATTGTTGCATTTCAGCTTTTTAAAATCAAATGGTAGGGTTTAGGCACGCTAAGTTTTATAAGGCAATAGATATACAATACCATATGCCTTTTTATCAACTACTTGGTAAATAAAAATTAGTAAATAATAAGAAGCAACTAGGATTGTCGCAGGTGGCATGGATACACGCAATCACACGTGAACAAACGACTAGAGAAAAAACTTCTTCATAGAGTTTGCATTCGAATCGCATCCGGTCCGGAAATCGCTCGGGAAGCAGGGCCACGGGGCCACTACCAATTTAGCCACTGGGCGGTCAAGTTGATGTAAGTAAAAACAATTTGTACGAAATTCATAGACAAGCCATTTTCTGTGGTAAAATATGGCGACTTATTCCCATCCATCCTAGCGATGGACACACTATCACAAAGCCACAATATTTTTTTTTTTCAGCATCCTTGCCGGACGCGATGTGCAGCAAATCTTGAACAATTTTATATTTGGTCAGAGTTGGTATTTTTGTCGAAATACAATAATATTAATATTTCTCGGACAGTCTCATGAATACTCATCATTATGAAATCAAATTACTTACTGGAAATTACGATTCCCGTTTCCCAGAGTGTAAAAAGTTTTCATAAGACATCTGTTACCCGACTTCCAGTGTTGCAACACTTTCCATTAAACTGGCGTAATAAATCTCAGCTTTCAGTCGGGAAATATGTGAGTTGGACCACAACTGGGTAATTTTAGTACGTTTAAGCGTTATAGATGACTAACATTTTAGGGTCCCATACTCAACGGAATTACACAGCCAATGACGTCTGTCCATCTGACTGATTTAAAAGTCGCCCTAAGCGGTAAAATTTTTCATGTACTACCCAATGTATTGGGTTTACTGATAGGATTTTTTTTAATTTTGGTTTACAACATCCTTATCGCCATTATGGTATTCGTTTGTCAATATGGTATTGACAAACGAATACCATAATGACGATAACACTTAAACACTTTGTCACTATGTAGACTAAAGCTAATTCGTATGAAGCTTCGTGGCCTACTTCATAGCACCAGCCTTCGAGTCGGGTTGGGGGTTCAGTGATCAGCACAAAGTTTGTTTGTATCTCAGATGCTTGTGTTGTACATCTACATTTGTCCATACCACTCAGACACACTATAAATAAATGTAAGAGACACTATAAATGTCCCTATGTCCTAGTTTTTTTCTAATATTTTACCGGTTTGTTATTGGTGACCGATTGTCTTCTATTCTCCTAGAGGCAGGTTCGATAAACTCTCGAAGAAACTGCACTTAACTAAAGTGGTCCGTAATAAATACCGTGGCCAGACCACAGAGCTTAACAACTTCGCTATGACAGCGGATAGAGGCCACTTAAATAAATAAAAAAGTAACCTGGTGAGGTTCGTGATTGAAATCTAAGGGACCCGTGCCACCAATTGTAATTATTATAAATAAGCCCTAAGCTCATTCCGTCACTTTAACACAAAAAACCAAAACCACATATAACTTTCAACTCACTTTTCGTCGTTGTATTTTGGTTTACTTAGTCATTTCTTTTGATTTTTTTTAATTTAATGCATTGTAGTTGTTCATAGAATACACCTATGTACTTTCGAATTTGTATATATTTAAAATGTTGTCTCTCGAGTAGAATGTCTGTGAAATTCTGACAGACTGATATGACGATACTATAAGGGTACGTTTTTGAAAATTCGCTACGGATTTCTAAAAACAATTAATAGAATAAACACTAATAATGATATGAAAACGTGACTGCTTCTTCGTGCGACATATTTTTGACGGCTCCGTAGCTAATTTAGTAATTCCTGTCTTTGAAGTGAGGTGTCCAGGTAGTCATAAGTGCAGGAGTTCTTTTAAGTTAAACCACAGTATATTTTTTGCAATAGTACACTGATGTCCGTCTGTCTGCACTTAAGTTAAAAGTTTAGGCAGTGACTGAAGCGTAAACCTAATGTCACAGCAAATCTTTTGCTAAGAAGCACTAAGCTTTATAGCGTTCCGTACAGTGAAGAGAATCCTATAAGCCTGTTTGTCTGTCCTACTAAAGAGTAAAAAGGCGGTATCGTAGAAAGTGCGAAACGCTTATTTGAGTAATAAAGATTGCTGCATCTAGTGATCGTCCAAAAAGCTCCTATCTCTATTATCGACGGTACATAGGGCTTTATTTTCGAAATGGTAGTGTGTTTCAAGTGTAATCCAAACGAAGCCTCTAACAAGTTAAGACACAGGTTCAGTGGCCCGGTACCTGCTGGCATACTGCCAGCAGAGCAGGTTCAACTGGCAGAGAATTGGCAGGGTTTACGGGAATGCATTGTGTTGCTTATGTAAGAAAATGGAATTGGAGTTCATTAGATATTCATTGGTCAAAGCTGGTATGGGCATAAATTCTGGAAAATTTCTGAATGTTCAGGTATTTTGGCATAAAAGCAAATAAATATTCATCGACATTTCACGTAGCGCCACCTAGCCCCGAACTAAGCATAGCTTGTAACTATAGGAACCAGGTTACTGATAGAATTAGTATTTTTTTCTTAAAAATATTTATAAACACCCAGATACAGATCAAACACCAATGTTCGTCACAAAAATGCTTGCGAAGTTCGAATCCACGACCTATACAGCTCAGAAGGCAGAGCTGACTATGAGGTTACTCGACCGAAAGATATATATTAAAAAAACCTCTTAAGTTAAGCGTTTATAAATAAAAAGAACATTGAAATTATGCTAATAATGAGTTATAACAAAAAATTATTAATAATATTATTCAAAGTTGTTTCAATAAACGGAATACAAATTTGAATTATAATTTTACCATACTTGAGGGAAGCAAGCCCAATTATCCTAATGAAGCCGATACGAAAATAGATCGACATCTCTGGGGGTCTCGTTTTTATTGAGTGAATGTTAAATCTTTCTAAGACTTACAAAAAAAGTACCTAAAGTAATCATAAGAAACATACAAGATTAAGTATTTATTTTTGTGTAAGTTTTATAAATAAACTTGGAAAATCACTATGTCAAATAAAAAAATTATAAATTATATCAAATATTTGATATATAATAATTTATTAAATTTTCCGTAACTGACGTATACACTCGAATTGAGAAATTCTTCCTTGTTGTCAAGCCAGTTACAAATTAAATCTGTAGTTTACTTATAAGTTTATTCGCCGGCTCAATTAAAATCAGTATTACAGAGCTAACGCCGCCTTAAACCCAAAAATCATGGTAAACAACTCGTAAACCCTTCAGCATCTGCGCTTACGCAGAGTATAGCGAGCATTTCACAAACGGAAGTGAAGATACGAAATAAGTAGGTCATAAAATCATGCAATAAACATCTTTATAGCCCCACTTAGTTAACCAGTCATTACTAACCACACACAACGGATAAAGCGTTAGACACACCAAGTGTAGACACCTTGGCAGTCTTCCAATAACCCATCGTGACTCATTTGTAGGGAATACCTTATATTACAGTGTCATTGTGCTAAACGGTTATTGCTGAATTTTCCGCAATACAACGCCTAATAGAGATTCATGAATATGAATGGATGTTTGGTACAAAGGAAATTGTTTATTTCCGCTAAGGAAAGTACTGCGATCCCATTGTTGGAAGTAATTCAGTGACATTTGTGTGAGATGCCTTCCAATATTCTAGAAATGATGCCGGATACCGACAACCGAAGATCGGGCACATGGAGCTTTCTGGAAGAGTTCTGAGTCATTTCCACTCAGACAGAATTTTAATAATGTGAATAATGGAAGTCATTTTTACACGGGAGCTTGGATTTGTTAATATTTGGACAATAGAATCAGCTGAAGGGATTTATTTTGTGTATATTTAAACCTGTATATTATACATTTTATAACAAAGGAAACTAAAAAAAAAGCCGGTCCTATTTCTGATCCGGGAACTCGAAATGCGACATATCAATACAATTAGTCAATATCTACACATCAACAGAATATTACACACATTGGTCTATTCCCGTCCTCATTAAATTCCAATACATTATGGCTCGGATTCTGACGTGTTTCTATGTGTATCTGTTTGTTCCACGGCACGTAAAACATAACTACAATATTGTAACAAATGCTAAAACTGAATTATTGTACAAGGGGGATAGCGTGCACAGCCAATTCAGTTAGTGCAATTTGGCTAATGGCTCATCCTTGAATTGGACACGACAGGGCTTCATCGCTACGCGTGTTAGATGAAGCTATGATCTGCGAAATAGTTTGGAGGGGAATTTATTTTTGAATTTATTGAAGACACATTAATAAAATAAGTTCATTCGCCTAGGCATTCATCGGTTAGGTTGGGTTGAATTGAAGAAACAGGAAGAACAAGAAGATCACTACACTTATCTTTCTATTTGTACTTGGTAGTAGCTCTGCTTTCGTAAGTTCGATTCCCATTCCAGGACATTTACGTGACATACATCAATGTTTGATTTGTGTCTGGTTGTTAATATGTTTTTTTGGGTTTGGGGTTGATTTGTATATGTGTATGTATATGTTGTGTGTATACCAGAACGACACTTCATCCTAATCACCATTCTCACATTAACTCGGTCGTACGTGGCCACAAAACAGATTTTCGTTTTCTTTTTAAAAACGCTTTTGCGTTGAATCTGTCGATGTTTGGGCACATTGGCGTGTGTCACTAGGCAAGGCTCACGTAGTTTCAAAATTGATGATATCTCATAGAAAGTGTCTTTTCAATTATAAAATTGTAGTCGTAAAGTTGCTGAGAAAGTACCTTCTTAAATTTTTTGTATGTACTCGTATCGGTGGAGTGGAGACAGTTAGATGCACGACAACAACTGAATGTTTTGAAGGCTCATGCGATATTAATCTCATGAGAGTTCAAAACACACAGTTTCTAGACATACTAGCCAGTGTTTTGTGTGGTAAATAAAGCTATATGTAAATAATTTAGGACTCTTCCTTTATGTAAATTTTATAATATTATTTAATACATCTGCAAAGATGGTTCTAGAAGTTATCAGACTCTTTGACAAAGTAATAGATAAACTGTATTGACTTTTATATTATTAATCTGACAAAGCCAATAATATTATACACCAAAGTTATTTGATGAACTAATAAAAATTATTATACTTTTTTGTGATTCTCGAATCTGACAACGTTCTTCAGCTTATTTTTTGGATAAGTACATCAAGTAGTAAACATACAATGAAATAATTCCATATAATTTTGCATATTATTATCTCGGTCAGTTATTCCGAGTAATAAATCAGATAAAAACAAGCAAGGTCGCCACAATCTGTCGTCTTGGGTTTACGCAAAATAATTACAAGGGAGATTATCATTATCTCGAAATTGCACATTCCGGGAAGGCTGAGAACTGGACAACCAGTCGACCGCTTTGAGATATCTTTAGAATAGAGGTGGGAAACAACCGGCATCTGGTTACCGAAACACTATTAATTACTGCGATTCAAATAACGAACAATTAATTAATGAGTCTTAATCGTATTACAACTAGAAACGTAGTTGAACATGGAATTTAAAGTAAAACTACTAATATTATAAAGAAAGAATGATTATTTGGATGTATGTTATTTTGAATGCGTAAATTACAACATGGGTATTTATGTTACCCGTTTTTGAACCCTTGGTTTTTGATAGTAATTCATATTTTATTGTAGCATCCTGTAGTAAATGTAACGACACTTTTGTTATTCGCGGAGATATATATTAAACGATGACGCAGTTATTACCCAGGAACAATGAAAACAATCTACATCAAAATATAGAACAATGAAAACAATCAACGAAGCGAATGAGTGGAACAATATTTGCTCACGCATTCGATAAAATCCTGTCGCCATGCTTCAATATTAGTAATAAAACTCGTGCACTATTTATTTCAAACAAGATGTAAATGAAAAAATACTATTAAAATTTTAGAAATTTCCCTTTTTTTTTTTTTTTTTTTCGTGGGGAAATGCACTCGCATACCGCCCTGCCACGGGGAGACAGAGCGGTTATGTGGGACTAGACCCACTAAAACCCCACGGTGTCCTCCTCTGCCGCTTAGTGGCGGGAACACGGGAACGTTAACACACACATCCGCGAACCCGCCACGGCTGTCCGTCTCCGGACCCCTCTCATTTTGGCACCGAGTGCCACGCCTTAGTTAGCGACACGCCAGAACACATAGCGTGTCGCAACCACCTCGGGGACCTGGCCTGCGAAAGGGCGTTAGATGACCCCGTATCTAAACGCTCTAGGTCCCCCTGCGACGGGTCAGATATGTGGCCCCGTCGCCTGCCACTACGGCCGCAGAGGATAGGGAGAGTGGCGCCTCTCAATACCAACACTCCTCTTCCCCTGCGGCCCCACCGCGTCCGCCATCTAGCGGTGGCGACCCCGCCGTGGCCGCGGAAGGTAGGGAGAGCGGCGCACCGCTATACCGGCACTCCTCTCCCGCCGCGGCCCCTAACCCTCAGCTGCGGTGCCGCCCATACGACACCGCAGCCCGCCTCAGTTGCGGTGCCCCCCATAAGGCACCGCCACCTACTGTGGCCGCTCCTAGTCGGCTTGGAGGCAAAGCCTAAAGGAGCAGCCCCTCCCGGGTTCCTCTTGGCTTCACCGTGGGCAGCCCAACCACGGTTACTAAGCCCCCCCGCCCCGACAAGGCGGGAACCCGCGGGGGGGTAGAAATTTCCCTGGTATTTCTTGTTTTGATAATTACGTAAATAACGAAAACGAAATCAGCTAAATAGGGCTAGCCGTTCTCAAGTCACGCTTCGTCATACATGTGGCTATTGATTATATACGAGTATATATGATTCAACAGACATTGTCCTGACTTCGAACGCCATTTGCACGTAGGACCTAAATTCACATAAAAAAGTACTATCAGGTTTTTTCCTAATATTATTCCTAATTTTCAGACAACAACATGTGCAACATGTCCAATTTTTCTTTTCATAAATGCCTAATTTAAACTACTACGAACATAAAGAATGTACGAAAGAATATCCGAATCTGTCCATCCTTTTTCAAGTGATGAGCTTAGAAACGAATAACATTTCATAGTTATATAAAAAAAAAGACTTATCAAAGTAATTTTTTTTTTTGTTTAAGCTTTGTCTTACAAATTCCGGCTATTCTACCACCGCGATTCATTTGTCCCATTCCTACTCAAGATTACCGTTGTGTGTGGTAGATATTTGCCTTTTATACGGTAGTAAGCCGACGTCCTTTCCACAGCCTGTTTTCACAATTACGCCTTTCCCCTTAATGTTCAACGTGTAAGACAATAAGTTTTCAATTTTTAACGACATAATGACTTAAGTACCTAGAGATTTATGGAGTGGTTACTTATTTATTAACTTGACCTTTAAGATGAGCGAGGAAATTGGTCCGATAAGATGAGTAACTAGGTTTAAATTTATAAACAAAAAACTCATCTGCGAGCAAGAAGTTCTGGGTTTTTTAGTATCATGAGTAATTAATGATACTCGTAGTTTAGTTCAGTTCGATGCGGTCTCTTCCAAAAATTATAAATGTGATTACTAGGTAGACCAACCGCATTAAAGGTAAAAACCTTTTTATCCATTGAATTATTTATTACATCTTAGTAATGTCGCTGTTTTAACATATGTTCTATCCCTATCCGCTTTCACTCCACTTGACGCTTGCGATACCTCACATATGGTACCATAATATAAAAGGTATCAAATAGGTATCGCAGAGGAGAACAAATATACTATTCATGTGGCAAAAGTGTTGAATGTATTAGGAGTACAAATAAGATTCCGCCGTTTTATTGTAGATGGCGCGGCACGGAGTTTCGGTTAGCTTTCGCAGATGATAACCGGCTTAAAAAATAGTTTGGACATTCAAGAACAACATAACCTATTAATATCATTGATTTTATATTGGTAAAATATAATTTTTATAAGTTGAAAATGTCAAAATTTGAGCCAAGTAAGCGTCATTTGCGGGAAATATTAGTTTACTTCTTTAATTTAAAGAAATCTGCTGCTGAGGCGCATCGATTGCTCGTAGAAGCATATGGTGAGGTTGCTTTGAGTGAGAGAACGTGTCGAGAGTGGTTTCAAAAGTTTAAAAATGGTGATTTCGACGTAGAAGACAAAGATCGCAGTGGAAGGCCAAAAATTTACGAGGATGCAGAATTGGAGGAATTATTGGAGGAAGATTCATCTCAAACACAAAAAGAACTTGCTCTAACATTAGAAGTCACTCAGCAAGCAGTCTCACATCGTTTAAAATCATTAGGAATGATTCATAAACAAGGAAATTGGGTTCCGTACGAATTAAAGCCGAGAGATATTGAACGCCGATTATGCTTAAGTGAAATGCTGCTAGCTAGACATAAAAAAAGGGTTTTTTACATCGTATCATAACTGGTGATGAGAAGTGGATACATTATGACAATCCAAAAAGAAGAAAATCATGGGGATTACCTGGCCACGCGTCAACATCAACAGCAAAACCGAATATTCACGGAAAAAAACTTATGCTGTGTATTTGGTGGGATCAGCTAGGTGTAGTGTATTATGAGTTGCTTAATCCGAGCGAAACAATTACTGGAGCCCTCTATCGAACACAATTGATGAGATTGAGCCGAGCTCTGAAGGAAAAACGCCCTCAATACTATTCTAGACACGAAAAAATTATTCTTCTGCATGACAATGCTCGTCCACATGTTGCGGCTCCCGTGAAAAAGTACTTGGAAACACTTGATTGGGAAGTGTTACCCCACCCGCCGTATTCACCAGACATTGCACCGTCCGATTATCACCTGTTCCGGTCCGTAGCACATGCTCTGACGGCGCAGCGGTTCTCATCTTATGAGGATACCAAAAATTGGGTTGATTCGTGGATAACCTCAAAAGACAAGGAGTTCTTCAGACGTGGGATTCGAATGCTGCCTGAGAGATGGGAAAAAGTGGTTGCAAGTGATGGGCAATATTTTGATTAAATTTATATTACCGTTCTTCTACAATAAATATTTAATTTGTGTTAAAAAACGGCGGAAACTTATTTGTACTCCTAATAGATACACGCAAAAAAGCAGGAAAAGGAAGTCAATTTCATCTAGCCACCGCCAGCAGAAATTACAAGGTGACAAGAAATCTTACGTGTTACAATTTTCACTGAATCGTATTAACAACGTTATATTTGGATAAAACAACAACCTCGCAACAATCCATAAAAAATAAGATCGAATCAATATTCTGTTATTTATTGAGATGTTTTTTTTTATTTATAAGGTTGATTTTCCGGCAGGGAGGCCGCGAACTGTCATGTAGATCGAAGATTTCAATTAAAATTATTGGTGGCGTTAAAATTCCTCACTGATCGATCGTAATCAATTGCATTTTTCGGTAAAATAGTTAAAGGCCAGTGCATTGACAGATCATGTTTTTTTAATGAAGTTGTCACTGAGAAATTAAACCGTGTTATATCAATACCTTAATTAGTGTATGATTAACCATTCCAATCCAGCGGTAAGTAAGATCACCAATGTATTACTGGGGACTATTTCCGCCAGGCTGCTATTAAATTAATTAGGTCGGTGTATTCTTTATTTGTCCTTGAATGACAGTGAGTCAGGAATACGTCAAGGGAAAAGGCAAAGCTACATCTTAAATGGATGGATGGAAGAGATGGATAGGATGGCATCGCATAGAACTGAGTTGATAGAACCAAACAAAAATGGAAAGTACTAGAGGAGGCTTTTATCGCTCGTTTCAATAGATATATTTCGATATTAAATTTTATGACAACATTTCACATGAACGTATTTGTGTCACTACAGTTGGCCAAATATAAGCGTATGCATAAATATCACAAACATACCACCCACACATGCCAGAAAAATTGCTTATTTCGGTTTTGCTCATTCAGAAACTTTTGACATAAGACAACTATAAGGAGACGCGTTTTTACTAAGCGAGTATTTTTGAAAATTAGGCAAATATATCCAATAACCCTGCCTACTTTCCGTTTTTGAGCAAATACAACATATGCCCGAATACACTAAACTAACCCAAGTGAAGTGCCACTATTAAACTCTTCATAAATAAAAACGTTTACATATTCATGCCCCGCACCAAGATTCCGTGGTGGTATGGACAAACAGAAACACAAGACAAACACTGTAAGACGAGCGTAAAGTTTATTGTAGACTCTTGACAATAAACTTTACGCTCGTCACACAAAGTTTGCCCCGGCCGGGATAAGAACCCGAGACTTCTTATCGGGCCGGGAGCCGACGCGAAGCCAGGACACTTCGAAGGCGTATTATTACCAACCAAGCAACTGAGCCTTCAATTTGACATGAGTATCAGTTAGCTAACGGAGTATATACTGCATAGCGAAAGGCAAGGTTTTTACCGATAAAATTGTAATCTATCATTATTGCATCAAGATCAAGTACATGTCAAGGCAGCTGCAAAGCACGAATTAAACAGATCGACGTCTCACTCGACATTCTAAATCACGCAATGACATCTTGCTTGACCACTTAAAGTGACATTTCGATAAGGAATCTCGATGATGGATGTTAATAAGGGAAATAAATATAAGAAGTGATTAATCAGACAGGAAATGTAATTATTTCACACTTGTTATTTCTTTTAATTGCTTATTTACATGGCCTATCAGTTTTTACCGCTCAATTATCTACCCATTGGCGGGGTCTTTTCGATAATTATTCATTTTCTTTTTTAAAAATATTCCTTACCATAGTTTCTGGCCAATAATATTTTTTGTGTTTTAGCATATTAAATTGCGTCTAATTGAAGATAAAGATGAGGCATTTCACATCCATACCAACTTGCAATGTTTTCATTGCAGGAATACTGCCTATTCTATTAAAAGTCGATATACCTCAGTTATTTAATAAGTGGCCATGTTTCTTAGTAAAGTAAACGTCTTATTTCGTAATTAATAAAACGCTTTTTGCACTGCTGATCAAATGAAACCTGATATATGGACTGGGTAAATCCAGTTAAAATCTAACTTTGACGCTAGACTCACCGTGAGTCAGCAGTTCGAAAACAGTCCGTTAAATTAGTTTGACACCAGTTGGCGCGAGCAGTCATAGGCATGATGCGTGTGCGCATAAAATATGGACGAAAAATAGAAAAATATTCGTTACGTCTAGCCCTGCCAAGGCCTCGAGAATTAATGGAATTGGCGAAGCATTTTAAGAGATTATTATCGTGCGACAGCATCTTTAAATTATTCAACGTGTATTGTTGGCATGGCATACCTACCTATATCATAACTAATTTTAAAATAACGACTTAGTATATATATTTTTTTATGTTGACTGTAGTGTTATTTCCAATTTTAATGGTTTCTTGTGTCTCTTAAACCTTATTTATGTTTAAAGTTCCTGGCTTTTGTCAATATGTATTCCATTTATGTTGAAAACAAATAAATTGCCTATATTTCTACCGCGTAAATACCGCATATAGCGATAATGATGATTTAATACAGTAATCACGGGAAAAAATAACAATTAAGTACATAAATTTTCCAAGAAAAAGGTGTTATTTCCTGAGCGAGATAAAAATTGGCTCGCTGGGATTTAGTTCTGGGAAATAATATCGTACCAACATTTGGGTGAGTTAATGAGGAAAAATATAATAGGTGTGTGAATATGACTCCGCCCCTTTTTGTCAAAATAAAACACATATGTTCGCTTACAAAATTAAAAAAAAAAATATTGATAGTATGCTCCATCTGCAGCTACAACCTTCGCCCATCGTTCAGGTAGTTTTCGTATTCCTTGCTGGAAGAAGTCCTGGTCTTTTGAGCTTATCCAGTTGTCAATCCAAATTTTGATACTTTCACATGAAGTAAACTTTTCTCCAGTAAGGTCTGTCTGCATCGTCCGGAATAGGTGGTAATCCGAAGGAGCTATGTCTGGTGAATATGGCGGGTGGGGTAACACTTCCCAGTCCTGTCCCTCTAAATATCTTTTTACGACTTCTGCGGTATGCGGTTTGGCATTGTCATGCTGAAGAACTAATTTGTTATGTCTATTCACCCATTCTGGTCGTTTTTCTTCTATGGCTCGCTTCAAACGCATTAGTTGTCGTCGGTAAACTTCTCCATTAATAGTTTCAGAGGGTTTGAGCAACTCATAATATACAATACCTTTCTGATCCCACCAAATACAGAGCATGACCTTGGCACAGTGAATATTTATTTTTGGCTGTGATGGGCCTGGTTCGCCTGGTTTCACCCAAGCTTTTTTGCGTTTAGGATTTTCGTAGTGTATCCATTTTTCGTCTCCTGTGACTATCCGATGCAAAAATCCTTTTCTTTGCTGTCTTTGAAGCAGCATTTCACAAATGGTTTTCCGACGTTCCATGTCTCTTTCTTTTAAATCATGTGGAACCCAGTAACCGGCTTTTTGAATCATTCCCATCATTTGTAAACGCTTTGCAACAGTTGAACGATCAACATTTAATGCTGCAGCTAATTCTGATTGAGTTTGGCAAGAATCTTCCGCCAATAATGCTTCCAATTCAGCATCTTCAAATTTTTTTGGTGGTTTTCCATGTTCTTTATCCTCAGTACTAAAATCGTTATTTTGAAATCGTCGAAACCATTCCTTGCAAGTTGTATTAGACGGAGCATGCTCACCATAAATCTCCACAAGCAAACGATAAGTTTCCGCTGCAGTTTTCTTCGCAATAAAATAATGTAATAACACTTCCCGCAAATGACGTTTATTTGGAATAAAAACCGACATTTTCGAAAAGGTGAAAACAATTGTTGCTTACACTTCAACCAAATATCATAAAATGCGTTAGATAGCTGACATTCAGTACTATCGAATACAAGTATGGTCATTTATTAGTACACGTAAACAATACTAAAAACGACATCTGTTGGAAAAGGGCGGAGTCATATTCACACACCCAATATTATTTCAATTCATCAGTATAAGATATAATTGGCTGCCCAAATTTCGGAGATTTAAATAGTATTTCATGTTGGAATGGCCCATGGACACAAATGTTAATTTATAATACATAAAATCCAAATTTAAATTTTGATTTTCCTCTTATGCTGTTCGAGGAAGTACAGTTTACCATCATACATCATTCAATCAAACATTTAAATAATTGCCGGTGAAATTACAAGAATAAGAACGTTAGATAGTCAATCAGACGGGGCATCATACAAATCGATGCGATCTATACAAATAAATAAAATTAAAGAGTCTGTTTGTAATATTAAAATACAAGCTTTTTATTAAATTCATTTTAAAGTATATAAATAACAATTTTTTTTTCTGTGGGTTTGTTTCGGCTAATCTCCGAAACGACTGGAACGATGTTGATGGGACTTTCACTGGCAGATGGCTTATATTATAAGGAGTAACTTGGCTCTTTTATTTAAAAAAAAGAATAATAGTTCCGTGCGTAATAAAGCAACGCAAAAGAAGTCGCGGGGAACAGCTAGTCAACTCATAAAATTATAAAGCAATAAAATTTAATTTGTTTTTTTAATTTTTAATTTGTTACTTTTAAGTTGGTTGATTTTGTTTTATATTGGTTTATGTTTATGTACGCTAAACATATACCTTATCGGTAAACTTGAACTGGCAGAAGATGCTTGTGTATTATGCCCTTATTTTGTACTAATTTATCATGCTTTATATGTATATTTTATACGCCTTTAAATATTAACAACGTGACGAAAATTACAAAAAGGGCTGTTGAGTGAGCAATAAACATATCAAAATGGAAAGTGTGTTCAACTACAAAAGCCTTTCACAACAGCACTTTGATTGTTGTTTTTCTAAGTTTTACTGCCACATGTGTCTCGGCAGTTCACCATAATAATCCCATGTCTAAATACAGCTAGAGCGGAGTAAAAATGAGCAAGCTTCAGCCCATGCAAGACTAGTATAAGTATATATGTATATATATATAGTATTAGGAGTACAAATAAGTTTCCGCCGTTTTTTAACACAAATTAAATATTTATTGTAGAAGAACGGTAATATAAATTTAATCAAAATATTGCCCATCACTTGCAACCACTTTTTCCCATCTCTCAGGCAGCATTCGAATCCCACGTCTGAAGAACTCCTTGTCTTTTGAGGTTATCCACGAATCAACCCAATTTTTGGTATCCTCATAAGATGTGAACCGCTGCGCCGTCAGAGCATGTGCTACGGACCGGAACAGGTGATAATCGGACGGTGCAATGTCTGGTGAATACGGCGGGTGGGGTAACACTTCCCAATCAAGTGTTTCCAAGTACTTTTTCACGGGAGCCGCAACATGTGGACGAGCATTGTCATGCAGAAGAATAATTTTTTCGTGTCTAGAATAGTATTGAGGGCGTTTTTCCTTCAGAGCTCGGCTCAATCTCATCAATTGTGTTCGATAGAGGGCTCCAGTAATTGTTTCGCTCGGATTAAGCAACTCATAATACACTACACCTAGCTGATCCCACCAAATACACAGCATAAGTTTTTTTCCGTGAATATTCGGTTTTGCTGTTGATGTTGACGCGTGGCCAGGTAATCCCCATGTTTTTCTTCTTTTTGGATTGTCATAATGTATCCACTTCTCATCACCAGTTATGATACGATGTAAAAAAACCCTTTTTTATGTCTAGCTAGCAGCATTTCACTTAAGCATAATCGGCGTTCAATATCTCTCGGCTTTAATTCGTACGGAACCCAATTTCCTTGTTTATGAATCATTCCTAATGATTTTAAACGATGTGAGACTGCTTGCTGAGTGACTTCTAATGTTAGAGCAAGTTCTTTTTGTGTTTGAGATGAATCTTCCTCCAATAATTCCTCCAATTCTGCATCCTCGTAAATTTTTGGCCTTCCACTGCGATCTTTGTCTTCTACGTCGAAATCACCATTTTTAAACTTTTGAAACCACTCTCGACACGTTCTCTCACTCAAAGCAACCTCACCATATGCTTCTACGAGCAATCGATGCGCCTCAGCAGCAGATTTCTTTAAATTAAAGAAGTAAACTAATATTTCCCGCAAATGACGCTTACTTGGCTCAAATTTTGACATTTTCAACTTATAAAAATTATATTTTACCAATATAAAATCAATGATATTAATAGGTTATGTTGTTCTTGAATGTCCAAACTATTTTTTAAGCCGGTTATCATCTGCGAAAGCTAACCGAAACTCCGTGCCGCGCCATCTACAATAAAACGGCGGAATCTTATTTGTACTCCTAATATTGGGTGTGTGAATATGACTCCGCCCTTTCTCAACAGATGTCGTTTTTAGTATTGTTTACGTGTACTAATAAATGACCATACTTGTATTCGATAGTACTGAATGTCAGCTATCTAACGCATTTTATGATATTTGGTTGAAGTGTAAGCAACAATTGTTTTCACCTTGTCGAAAATGTCGGTTTTTATTCCAAATAAACGTCATTTGCGGGAAGTGTTATTACATTATTTTATTGCGAAGAAAACTGCAGCGGAAACTTATCGTTTGCTTGTGGAGATTTATGGTGAGCATGCTCCGTCTAATACAACTTGCAAGGAATGGTTTCGACGATTTCAAAATAACGATTTTAGTACTGAGGATAAAGAACATGGAAAACCACCAAAAAAATTTGAAGATGCTGAATTGGAAGCATTATTGGCGGAAGATTCTTGCCAAACTCAATCAGAATTAGCTGCAGCATTAAATGTTGATCGTTCAACTGTTGCAAAGCGTTTACAAATGATGGGAATGATTCAAAAAGCCGGTGACTGGGTTCCACATGATTTAAAAGAAAGAGACATGGAACGTCGGAAAACCATTTGTGAAATGCTGCTTCAAAGACAGCAAAGAAAAGGATTTTTGCATCGGATAGTCACAGGAGACGAAAAATGGATACACTACGAAAATCCTAAACGCAAAAAAGCTTGGGTGAAACCAGGCGAACCAGGCCCATCACAGCCAAAAATAAATATTCACTGTGCCAAGGTCATGCTCTGTATTTGGTGGGATCAGAAAGGTATTGTATATTATGAGTTGCTCAAACCCTCTGAAACTATTAATGGAGAAGTTTACCGACGACAACTAATGCGTTTGAAGCGAGCCATAGAAGAAAAACGACCAGAATGGGTGAATAGACATAACAAATTAGTTCTTCAGCATGACAATGCCAAACCGCATACCGCAGAAGTCGTAAAAAGATATTTAGAGGGACAGGACTGGGAAGTGTTACCCCACCCGCCATATTCACCAGACATAGCTCCTTCGGATTACCACCTATTCCGGACGATGCAGACAGACCTTACTGGAGAAAAGTTTACTTCATGTGAAAGTATCAAAATTTGGAT
This sequence comes from Aplocera efformata, assembly GCA_921293045.1. NCBI lineage: Eukaryota > Metazoa > Arthropoda > Insecta > Lepidoptera > Geometridae > Aplocera > Aplocera efformata. The sequence goes on from OV121063.1 coordinate 4,021,323, forward strand.
TGACAACTGGATAAGCTCAAAAGACCAGGACTTCTTCCAGCAAGGAATACGAAAACTACCTGAACGATGGGCGAAGGTTGTAGCTGCAGATGAAGCATACTTTCAATAATTTTTTTTTTAATTTTGTAAGCGAACAAATGTGTTTTATTTTGACAAAAAGGGGCGGAGTCATATTCACACACCTATGTTTATATATAGTATATACATATATCCCTGCACTAGGATTCTGTGTTGCAGGTGGTATGGACATACACAGACAAGCAACCGAAACACAAGCAACTTTAGATTCAGTACACAATGTCTGCCTCGGCTGAGAATGGAACCTGGCACCCCTCGTTTTGACCAATTAAGCTCCAGAGCCGTCAGATCTTCTTTCAAATTCAGAACGCTAATTTTGATGCATATTCGATATGGTCAAGTTTTTATATTTGACCCCAATTAAATTGGGAAAAGGCAAGGGATGAAAATAATGTTACTTATTAATACATTAAAAATAAGAAATTGGATATTAATGTACTTTCAGCGTGACGCACAGCCGTGTGACTGAAATTTTAATCTAAACTGTTATGATATATATAATAAGTCTATGGTTATATTATAACCGAGCTTTTGATCTAAAGCTTACACAATACTACTCTAAGAGTTGACAGTTCTAATCCGGTCCTCTGAAACGACACATTTATTTTAAAAACTAACGACGTCTTGATTACTGCGCTCACTTCTGAGTCGACATGTTTCTATTATTCTCTCTCTCTAGTCAATGCTCCATGACTGAAGAACGCGATCACCATGTACAGTCAATGTGTTTGTGCGGCGTCTTCATCGGTTTCTAACTGTGGCCATCCTAAGTACTGTCTGGAACATTATTTTCGTGGCTCAGTTGGTAGTAGCCCTGCCTTCGATGCGAGGGGTCCCGGGTTCGATTCCCGTCCGGGGCACACTTTGTGCGGTTACCATAAAGGTTGTTCTCGGGTCTTGGGTGTTTGTCTTGTATTTCAGTGTGTTGTCCATGCCATATGCATCACATGGAATCCTAGTGCAGAGGTGAGTGTGTAAACATTTATCTTAAATTTTCCGACAAACGCAAAAGCAAACCTATACCACACAATTTTTTTTTTCTTGTTAGGCTTCTTTTATGTTTTAGGCGGGTTTTGGCATCTTTGACCATTAGGTCATGTCAAACTTCGATATTGTGTATTGCGTTATTTGTACGTATTGTATCACAGAAAATATTACGCCAGGATATTTTCTTTCAAGTAAAAGATTGGTCGTAGGCATAAAATATTTTTTTATAACCTCGCGGATCTTTTAATGTCACCTTAAAACATAATTTATCTCTCGTTTTAATGATCCCTTTTGCCATTTTACTGTTCAAAAGCTAAAAATTAACCAGGTAACATTATCAAAGTCTTTTAATTGAACCAATACAATAAACTAAGTGGAAATAGTTAATCGAAAATACACAAACTACGCTAAACAACATACGCTACATCTTGTACAAAATATTGAAACTTTTTGGACCATCTAGACTAGACTGTAAAAACTTAAAGAATCGCATTAAAAATAAATAATGTACAAACTACAGACAAAGGCGATGGATTAATTTCGTAGCAAAAACATTTTCTTGCCTAAAAGTTCAGAGAATATTAATTCTAAAATTATAACTACCAGTTAATGGGGACCATAAAAAAACGGTGACTAACTGTCTGACCTGAGATACCTTAGCTTAGACCGTAAAAAATAAAACAAGAAACACACTTCACAGGATACCACAGTTAACGAAATCACATCGATGAACTTCTTGCGAAAACTCGAATTCGTAACGATCGCGTTTCAGTTTAAATTTTAAATGTCGAAGGTGCCGGTTTCACGCGCGGTCGCGCCGCACGCGCAGCGGCCTGAGACTGGTTGGAGACGAAGCTCTACACTCGCATCATTCACCTGTTCCCTCCGTCTCTGTCACACGTACGGAACTTGCGACTACCAAAAGAGGATAAAAGCTCGATCTTTCCCGAGGTATTCTCGTAGGCGAAAATTTCGCAAGCAATCAAGGACGATTTACAAAACATTATCCAAATAAATACGATCAAAATGCGGTTATTTTTTTCAAAATGTCAGATTTATCTATGCTTAGTTAACGGTATGCCAGATGTTGTGGTTATGTCAGTGAGGTGTGTTACAATTATACTGACATTTTCGAATGAGGACATTTTTATGATACGAGTCGTTGTTGAAATGTGGATGTAGAGAAAAGTCTCCATTTGATTTATGACCAAAACTATGCCTTAAGCCTCAATGTGAAGGATGTACAATATAATATAATATATGATCTTTTCTGAGCCCAAAAATAGGTATTATGGTTACTTAAATAATTGTAAACACTACATAAAAAGCAAAGTTAAAACAGTCGCAGAATTGCTTTAAAGATATTTCCAGTAAATTATACAAATAGTAAGTTCAAACTACATTTAGCTAGTCTTCTAGCTCAAACATGTTGCTCAAAGTATTGGGTATGTGAATATGACTCCGCCCTTTCTCAACAGATGTCGTTTTTAGTATTGTTTACGTGTACTAATAAATGACCATACTTGTATTCGATAGTACTGAATGTCAGCTATCTAACGCATTTTATGATATTTGGTTGAAGTGTAAGCAACAATTGTTTTCACCTTTTCGAAAATGTCGGTTTTTATTCCAAATAAACGTCATTTGCGGGAAGTGTTATTACATTATTTTATTGCGAAGAAAACTGCAGCGGAAACTTATCGTTTGCTTGTGGAGATTTATGGTGAGCATGCTCCGTCTAATACAACTTGCAAGGAATGGTTTCGACGATTTCAAAATAACGATTTTAGTACTGAGGATAAAGAACATGGAAAACCACCAAAAAAATTTGAAGATGCTGATTTGGAAGCATTATTGGCGGAAGATTCTTGCCAAACTCAATCAGAATTAGCTGCAGCATTAAATGTTGATCGTTCAACTGTTGCAAAGCGTTTACAAATGATGGGAATGATTCAAAAAGCCGGTGACTGGGTTCCACATGATTTAAAAGAAAGAGACATGGAACGTCGGAAAACCATTTGTGAAATGCTGCTTCAAAGACAGCAAAGAAAAGGATTTTTGCATCGGATAGTCACAGGAGACGAAAAATGGATACACTACGAAAATCCTAAACGCAAAAAAGCTTGGGTGAAACCAGGCGAACCAGGCCCATCACAGCCAAAAATAAATATTCACTGTGCCAAGGTCATGCTCTGTATTTGGTGGGATCAGAAAGGTATTGTATATTATGAGTTGCTCAAACCCTCTGAAACTATTAATGGAGAAGTTTACCGACGACAACTAATGCGTTTGAAGCGAGCCATAGAAGAAAAACGACCAGAATGGGTGAATAGACATAACAAATTAGTTCTTCAGCATGACAATGCCAAACCGCATACCGCAGAAGTCGTAAAAAGATATTTAGAGGGACAGAACTGGGAAGTGTTACCCCACCCGCCATATTCACCAGACATAGCTCCTTCGGATTACCACCTATTCCGGACGATGCAGACAGACCTTACTGGAGAAAAGTTTACTTCATGTGAAAGTATCAAAATTTGGATTGACAACTGGATAAGCTCAAAAGACCAGGACTTCTTCCAGCAAGGAATACGAAAACTACCTGAACGATGGGCGAAGGTTGTAGCTGCAGATGGAGCATACTTTCAATAATTTTTTTTTTAATTTTGTAAGCGAACAAATGTGTTTTATTTTGACAAAAAGGGGCGGAGTCATATTCACACACCTATTATACTGTAAAATTAATAAAAAGTCTCGTCTGTTTTTAGAACAGAACCAATAATCCAAACAATTACAACTGGAAAACACTAAATACCGCAATTATAAATAAAAATACAATAATTTTTCCTTTTTGATATCTCGGCTCTTGTATATGTTGACCGGCATCTGTTTGAAGTTCTACGGATATAAATAACTTCGAACATCGACCAGTCCTTATATTGATAGGACTGAACAGCGAAATGGCACTTCGTCGACAATATTCACAATTCAATCAGAGAAACGTAAAGGTAGATCACAAAAAAAATACACGATAACATTTGTTTTCCTGATTCGGAAGCCGTATCGGAAAAGAACACAAGTAGGGAAAACATGCGTGACTTTCCGCATGTAATTGACTCTCAATTTTTCCATTGAATTTAATCACACAATTTGCTTTGATCACTGTGTTCACACTGCAGAAAACATCGCAGAATGTTTCAAAGTTTTCATGACATGTTGGTTGCGTTAACACCAATTAAATCATCAAATCTGTTTACCTGATTGATATTTCCACTTTTTTCCTTGTTATGTATATAAACATCTATTTCATGTTATCTGATAAGATGGAAAACAGGTGTTTCAGTTTTTGTATAGAAACAGTGATTAGGTATTTTCTTGTGAAAAGTCTCATGATTGACCGTATTAAAATAATCTTCATATTGGATATCTATTTGTAATCTTAGCAAAACCATATTGATTCTACTGTCTGTCACTATCAAGAGGTCAGCGTTATAACTATAAAGTAAATTTATGTTAGTTTAACGAGATATATGTAATAAAAAAACATTTACACAAATTTTATTTTTACCTTAATCCTTTCGACTTTTTGACTTGCGTTTTACAGACTAAGCTGCCCATGTTGTAAATTAAACATGTTTAAAAAGACATAATGGTTTTCTTACCGTACCTTTGAGTAGTTAACAACCATAAAATACCAAATCGAATATGCAAAAATATACCGTAAAAATATAAACTATCGATATAAATGCAGACGATTATGCTAGCTAATAAAAATGCGACAGTTGAGGTCGAGCAAAGCGCAAACCTTATAAAACCATAATTAAGTGGCCTTTTGAGCAACGAAAATAACGGACATGACAATTAATATAATAAACGCGTGATAATACCTTGATTGTTTACATTATAACCGTAATATGGGATCCATAACTTTCAGTAAAAATAATCAACACACAAATAACGTAATGAAAATGTAAGGGGAAGTAGTAACGCAGAATATTCGACTTGCATTAAAAGTTTTTCAGAATATTAAGAATGATCAAATAATTCTTTGTAGTTTATAAATGATGGAACGACCAAATTTAACTGATGATAAGTAGATTATTTGTTTTAAGCCGGTCAAGATCCTCCCGCTCTCAAAAAGCCCGCGTAACGTTGCCCAAAGACATCTGCGGCCAACAACGTATGATCCAGTCGAAACGCAATAATGGCGTTCTCTGCCGATTACCGTCGCTAAAACACAGACACACAGGACTCAGCTCAGACGTCGGTTCTCTCGAACTAAAATTATAGAACAGAATATTCGCATCGCGTTTCGCCCGTCTCTCAGAGACGTTGACACGAAAGCGGAACACTTAATGCCTGTAACCTCAACGGCACCCACACGAGAAATTGGAACACAGATATTTTTTTGTGATGTTTTTCCTCTTTTTTAGAATAAAACTCGCCCAGAGTGAGTAGTCAAATGGTTTCTTCTATCCCGGTGGGGTCTCAATGACAAGAACATATCTGGTGGTGATCTCGTTATCGGGGTCACCGAGAATATGTCTTGGTCTACGGAGAGAGCAAAGAGAGAAATAGCTACACATACTTGTAACCTTACACATACGAACTCAATATATGTAGATAGTTAGTACGACAAGATACGCGATTCTGCATTGGGGTACGAGTTTGGTGCGGAAACATAATTATTATGAGTAAGTTTATAACTTTCAGTGCAGCTATTAAGACTTGGTAAATACCACTGAGATAGCTTAATGACTACGGTAATAGCTTCAGAATGCGAGTTACATTCGCAAGGTAAAAGTGTTGGTAATAATGCAGTAGGTTCTCAGAAGGGCAACTAGCACGTTCTGACATTAATGTCAAGTAATTTTTATTTGATTTACACCGGAACCGTTAAACCGGTGTACACAGCTGATTTGTCGAGAATTTTTATCAGAATACGGCAATGTTCTTGACATTAGCTGTCAGAAATTGTTTGCGCTGGACACGTTTATTTCATTTTGACGTTTAATGCCACAGATAGCAGACTAGTCAAATAAGGTAAAATTGGTTTGTCAAGGTAGGATTGGCTGCCTCTAAAATAATATTTAGACAGTTCATATACATTTTATTATAAATAATAACGTAGTTTTGGATTGGAATGTATCCTATAGATGATAAGACAAAACGTTAAGCGCAAATTATTAGATAAATAAATATTATTTAACACTAATATGTGTAGAATAAATATGACAAAAAAATAACGCGGTTCAGTAGGCTATCATGTAGTGATAAATTTATTATCGTTTTTTTTTTAATCTAATATCTTAAAAATAATGTTTGTATGTTTATGTACTGCCGTACCGTTCATCCGATTGGGATGAAACTTGGTCAAGTTAGTTGCTTGCCATTTAAAGCTATTCAAATCGCTCAACAATTGAAAAATGTCAGATAAAATATTTTCTTTTTTTTATTACACATATTTGAAATACAATTACGTAGGTAAACTTTAATAGTAAAACCCTATCTAAACACCAAATCTCATCCAAATCGTTAGAGCCGTTTCCGAGATACGCGAAACAAATAAATACATAAATAAGAATCGCTCGTTTAAAGTACTAAGATTTGACATAAACAGACTAATTAAACTTGTCTATTCATTCCACTGTACACTTTAAACGAAGTCAGCACTATTGAAATCAATAAGCATACATTGACACGGAAACGAGAGCGGGTACGTATTCTTAATGGAGGTCGTTATACGAACAGACAAACAAAAATGAATTATGGATATATATTTATGAGTCATGTACGTTAGTACCGCAGTTTTGCCATTGCTTTTGAATCAATAAATTGTATTTCTGCATAAATAATTTATATACTGGCATGTACTTGCATTTTTTTAATATATAAATAAACGTTTACACACTCATACCTCTGCACTAGGATTCCCTGTTCGCAGATGGCATGGACAAACACAGAAACACAAGACAAACATCCAAGACCCGAGAATAAACTTCATGCTCACCACACAGTGTTCCCAGGCCGGAAGTTGAACCCAGGACCCCTCGCTTCGAAGGCAGGGCTATTACCAACTAAGCCACGGAGCCGGAATCTATCTAAACAACTCTTAGGTAAACCTACTAAGCCCGTAGTTACGATTCGTGACTTGCTTGAAGGGCTTTTTAAATGTTGTGATACTTTCAATACTGTTTTGCTTTCAGAGTGCTGTTTGAATTAAACATATTATGGTCTTATTATGAACTGTTTTGACGTTATAGTATAACGTTTATGAATTCATTGGGAGTTATGTTATGTCCTTACGGTCAAACCTTACCTTACAATAACCTTACCATGGCAACGTTGTTTGTCAATAAGGTCCATACGTTTTTGACAGGTAACGATTTTTCTATGGCAATCTACCTAGAGTCATCTCTAAGTTAATTATAGGGTTTTAAGTTAAGCAATTCTGGCCCGGTCAGTATTTGAATGTGTGGCACTTAACTGAGCGCTTCCGTGCTTCAGGCACGTTAAGATGTCGGTCCCGGTTTTAATAGTCAATAAGCCATGATGGAGGCCTTCGGGCAGCTTGGTACCTCCGACAACAAAGTTGGTCACTTAAAGATACAGATTTTTTTTAGGTTATCGCATAAATTATATTTTCTGATTTGGAAACAGTGTCGGACGGTCTAAATACGTAACAAATGGGGGGAACATCCATACGGTTTTCAATTGTCTTTTTTTTTTTCATATTCATACCTAATCATCTGTTCCAAATTAGAAATGAATAAAAAGTGTTTTTAGATGTTCATAGATCGTAAAAATATATTACTTATTTCTTTAACTGATTCAAAACACAGTAATTTTTATGACAAAAAAAAGTTTTATAGCTAATATAATACCATTCAGAGGCGAATAATAATGAGTAAGGTAACTGACAAAGTATTCCAAAGGATTTTCATATTGACGACATCCCGAAATCCGCTGAGTTTCGGGGCAGCCGTGGGCGAAGAAACTTTTTCAATATACAGATACTGGTGGAAACTTCCAAAATCTAGTGAATTCGCTAAACTATATGTCAGTATGGAGACTAAACTTTTTAATCTGTATTTTAATTAGGCGAAGCGCACAACGCGACAAATTTATCGATACAACACATATACAGTATTTTTTTAAATATATATGTTCATATAATATATATTCATATATATGTTCATATATAATCTGGACGCAAAACAAACATCTATGTTCGTCAGAAATACTTTTCCTGAGTGGAATTTGAATTTGAAATCACCACCTACAGCCTACAGCGTAGCAGGCAGAACTGCCAACTGCAAGCTGGATGTGTAATCCAGTAACAGATTTTGTCTAGAAAAGCTTGAAAATTGTCTGGCACTATCTCTACTGGCACAAATTTATGCATGGAATTTTACTATGTGTGCTTGATTTATCAATATAACATTGCATGAGAGAATAATGCTGTTGCTACACACCGAATAAAGTTTAGACCTGTGGAAGCGGGTTCCATTAGAACTAAAATCATTATCAGAAGATAAAGACATTATGCTGTAGGGGTACTGATTGGAAAATGTGCCATGTAGGAAATGCCAGTTTTTAAAAACTATACATATAAATAAAATTGAATGTCATCATCCATCTATAGACCGGGCGCAGAGTTGCCCACTCAAATAATCTTTAAAGATGTTCCAGGCAAACTACGCCACGCGTGGTTCAATATTATAGCTTTATATTATAGATAAGACTACTCTGTCAGAAAAAGGCTTTTGGTTAAACATTGTATCGGATGAGTTAATGTGTTGAATCTTAGCCTTGTGCCGTTTTTAGTGAAATGTTGATTAATGAACCTCTTCGTAAGTGGAATTTTTAATTGGTGTCAAATCAGGCAGCATAGGTCGTTAGTAATTTATGATTTTTAAGTTAATAGCTTTCTCGCGGTTCGATGACGACCGATGAAGCATGCTTTTAATAAGAGACTGTTTTAAAAATTCGATATAACTGTTTTTAATCCTTATTTCTCGCCAAAGGTTCTTACCATTTTAATAAAGAAACATCCAAATCATAATACAATGGACGAAAAATAGTCACAGGAAAGGAAAATACGCAATTTCGTTTAGTAGGCTGACATATTTTCAGTTATATTAATTTAAAAACCAAACCACTGACCCATTTTGATAAAATAATATAAAAAGATAAATTTCCGATCGGTTGATAATTAACGAAATTCTGAGATTTTTTTTTATAACATAATTTCAAAAATACCACCAAATTGATTACCTCCTTTGGAAGTCGGTTCAAAAGCGACACGCGACATATCGACATTCAGACATCGCGTAGAATTGAGTGTTTATACAACGTAAACACGCAATCAAATCGCATACCAATGCACCAGGAATTTCTGTGATCAATGATATATATAATCACCAAACTTCGTAATAAGAATGCGTGATCTTGCGTTTACAAGTATTTAATTAGGAATTAATTGGATATAATTTGATATAAAGACAACAATTTAGAATTTGGATATAATTGTTGGCAAACAATCATTCAACACAAAAATCTAATCTTGATAATTGTTCTGAGCGTGCTGGTTTAGTTTCTATATTCAACCAATTTAGATGGTCCAAAAATTTATGATTATTTCTGACATCAATATTTTTGGACGTGTCCAAACGATACGTGAGATTGAATAAATGACTTTGAGCTTATTCCTATGGTAATATACGTACACTCACTTATTTTTTATATAAAGAAGCATTTGTTAGATATGATGTGACTTCCCCAATTTCCCTATAAGCCAGCAGCGGGCAAACGTCGCAATCATATTGTCACCTTTGCGAGAACGTTTAATATTCATCACTTTAGTTGAAATTCACTTTGCACTCGGAAATTAGTTTAGTTGCCGAGAATTATGCAAAATGGCGCGGCACAAGAATCGTAATAGGGTTTTTTCCTGACGGCTGCTTCTGTGGGTATGGAGGTTCACTTAGATTTGATCCTATCAAATACCGGAAAAGTTGAGAAAAACGATTTTTTTTCACCTTTATCATACTTGATGTGAAAACGGGGGAAACATTTTCAAGGTCACCAGCACTGAAAACATTTTTGAAGGGATTTTGATGATTGTAGCTGCTTATATTTCATTCAAGTTTTAGTTTTAAGCAACAAAAGTGACCGGACGAGCTGAGCCCGCGTTACCTCCGCCCATAACAACAGCAATGCGACTTAGGTCCTCCCCGACCGAACTATGAGAAGACCCAAGTCGCACCCCGTTGCGCCAGTCACCCAAAACCCGACCACGGCTCCCACACCCTTCCACCGGAACACAGCAATGTGGGTGCCGCCACAGCAGATAACTAGATGTGGAGGCAGCACTTCTGCGGGCGAACTTTGCACAAGTCCGTGAAGGTATTCAAGGGGTACTCACCTACGGAAGCGAACAACTGAACCCCCATACAATCTATACTTACTTTGGGGCTATATTATGTGAAATGTTCATGAATTTATTCATTATAATTATAATATCTGAGAAACAGAACTCAAAGAGCAAAATATTGGTACGAGAAGGTTCCATATCATAATAGCAGTAACAAATCATAAAATGATTTATCATGTATTCAAGAACAGCTCAGATTAAATCATTGATATGGTATTCAGAGCCAGCTTATGTATCCATATAGGGCTAAAACTTAAGAACAACTTATCTGTAGGGTCGAGTATTGATTTAAACAATTTTAAACCATAAACTCTAGATCTATAGTCTAAAATCCATACAAGTCTTCTACAAGATACATATTTAAATCGTGAGCTTTATTGATTGTAAATTATGCAAATTACAAATTGATTTTGAAGCCGCCTTATGTAAAAAAACAAGCAATTAGGAGTGAACTATAAAAAAAAAATTGCCGTCGCGGCAGATACTCGGTATCGGATGTTAAACATGACGGCACAACAAAGCGTCACATCGATTGCCGTCACGTCACATTTGACACGACACAACACATTTTGCTTTCGTGTTAGGTTGTCTAGTGGGTTGGATGTGGTTATCACTTAATTTCCATATTCCATATAGTGGGGTACATGTTGCTCGCGTATGCAGATATCCTTTCAAGTTAGCTTTTATAATATGTATAGCTTTAATTTCCGAGTGTAAGCTTGGTATCACAAATTAAATATTTTTACTTAATTTATAACATGTACCCCGGGTAGTGCGAAAAAAGTCACCCAAAGCAGCCAGCAGCAGAACTTGTTGGTCCGGATTGACGTTTTGGAAAGCGAAGCTGTGATATGACGCTGGTATAGCACACAGTCTACTTTTTTTAAATTATAAATAGGCCAAGGTTACCGTAACCTTCGGTTTTTCGAGACGGACCACCGTACTGTCTGTGTCTGGGAGCCTGTGTTTGCATATACCTCATATTGCAATTATGTAATTAATCTAATTGCTTACCAGTAATAATCGCTCTGATTTCTACCAATTATATCTATGATAACGTCTGTTTACGTAGTAGTGTAGGCAGATAGGTATTTCAGGTTCAATAACCGGGCAAACACTAGACGTACAGATGTGATTTATTGTTTAGGTTTGGCTCTGAAATAGTCCTTAAATAAAACTTACTGTATTTAAGTTACGTAAATGCGTCAAATAAAAGCATTGAAAATATTAAGAATCAAATTGGAATCCAGAAAATGTATGGCAAATATCATCAGCAAACACATCATGCAAATTACCTTGACGATTACGAAACAAATGTCCTTAGAGACATGTATCGAAGCAAACTTGTTCCCCAGCGTTTAATAAAAAGAAATAAATATTCAAAGAATTCAATAATAAACAAAATAAAATCAACAGTGATTTATTAGCGAAAGTACAGCGGTTGCGAATATTTTAAATTAATTTGAATTTTGACTTTACTTAGCTGAAGTTGGCTGGAAACGTAATATATATGTTACATTCAAGATTGTAAAAAACTATTGCAGTGCACCCAATTTCATCGGAACTGTAGTTGAATCCATTTTAGTTTCCGCTTGACGTTTAGCGGCAATATAACATAATAGTACTAAAATCTCCTCATTTAATTTTGAATTGTCCCATCTGTACGTTTATGCTTTGACTGGCGCCTTGCCAAGCTACGATCAATTCGTAAAAAAAACATGTTACTACAATAGCTACAGCTATTGTTTGCATCTGTTGCTTGTATTATCTACTTTATGAAATTTGTGTAGTGTACGTTTTATACCTATAGAAACTTCGATAGCGGTGCATTTGGCAGCGCACGCCGGCACTATAGAATGTGTTTAGAAAATGTGATTGCGTCATAATTATTAACGACAAGGCTAGGTTAGAATAAAGACAACAAACTCCTTATTTTTTTCACCCTAGACTGGCATTTTCCATCATTTTTTATGAGTACATTACATAGAGGTTTACGCAATACAAAAAAAAAATATTAAAAAAATTTATTCGGCTTACAATTGATAGACTATTGAAGGAAGAATCGGTGGAGGTGAGTAGGAAGGGGGGTTGTTTGAGTGTTTGTCACTAGTTTTAGCAAACATACAAACAACCTTGTATGTTTGCTACATGAAGTGTTTTGAACAATCTATAAATAACTCAAAACATTATTCTTCGATAAATATTTACTGTGACCATAAAATAATCGGCATAAAACCTTAGCAGATGTCCAAGCTGATATAAGAAAGTGTCTCTTCACACTATGATGGTTATTTGAAGTGCTATAAACATGTTCAAGTGGTTGTGTAAATATTGAGGTTGGGCGTATGCCCACGCGCCTATTGTGTCTTCATTCGATGCATTGATTCGCAGAACGGCCGGTTTGTAGAGATGGCAACCAGTCTGATACAGCCGTATAGCTCCAGGCAGTACGTATTGTTCTTTGTAGATTGTCTGCTATCACGTCATTTCTAATCACGGTAGTTTGTGTGTAACGATCGATCCTTTCATTAGGGGTTTCTTGTTTGTTCTTCGAGAGGGTCGGATAGCGTTTGTACAAGCGTTAAACTCAGTAAACAAAAGTAACGTTTCCAAGGAATCTATTAAGAAATTATTAGAATTGAAAATTTTCTTTAAAAAATATATTTATATATATTTTGGCCATAGAAAAATTTCAACAATTAATACCATCGTAGTTCGCGAAAATAGTCTTGTTAGTAAAAAAATATAAAAAGATACAAAATAAATTTTGTATCTTTTTATATTATATTTAGTAGCGATTGATTCATGCTATAATTTAACGACACGTAATAATATTGAATCTGTGTACGACACTGAATTATGATTATCTTTTGCAATAATAAAAGAGCAAACTTGGTAAAAGCTCATAATATTATAGACTTTAATACCACCATATTGCGCACGTTTAGTGGCACATTAAACTTGCTCCATCAAAACTACGAACAGCTATAAAAGACGGTGCATAGTTCCAACTTCTAGACTGACAAACTGCATCCACTCCACGTAGAAACAGTTTTTTAAACTATTAAAGTCCTCGCGACACATCACTTGTTTGCATGAATGTAGCATGAGAAAGAGCTCTCTTCGAAGGTAAGATTACTACCCATTTGGCTACAGTGTTGTCCTCTTACATTTACTTGCACACACACACTCACACACAACAAAATGATAAATGTGTGACAAAATAAAAGTCACATTGTAGTTTATTTTCCTTTCAGTAGTTGTAATATACTCACACATACATACGTCTACTTACATACCTATGATAAAAAAGTGTAATTTTAATATTCCATAGTCTTGAAAGACCAAGTAGTACCGGGATACAGCTATGCTAATCCGGTAATTTAAGCATCACTTAATAGATACGTCATTGATTTATTGAAAAAACAACTAAGTTACAGTTAACATGTCTAGTTTGGCTTATTATTTTTGACAATAGATATTTTCTCATAAAGCCGATATGACCTCAGCTTGTGCCATCATTAAGCCACATACACAAGATGATTTTAAGAAAATGTTAAAACCACCGAATTGGTGAAACGGTAATGAGCTGATGATGTTCAAATGACTGAACAAATCTTGACAAATTATAGCTATAAACAATCTCGATAACGTCAGCTTTCAAACAGAAAAAAACCGCATCAAAAAACCATTCGTTCGGAAGCTACGATGCCACCCTCATACAGACAAACAGATACACTACATACTTATAATACCCCTCATTTTCGTCGGGGTTTAAACACGAATTAACGTAGGTAATTATCTATTCCTATAGAGCAGCGAGCCTTACGATTTACCCTGTGCAAACTTCACTCTGTAACCGGCGGAGGCGCGGCGTGCGCAAGTTCTCATGTTCACATTCACAGCTGTTTGATAATTTACTATACGCTAGGGATTCTGCGGGATTTGCGATTTTATAGCGAGCTTTGAATTATTCTGTGAAAGGAGGAGAGCTCTTGGTTTACAATACCTCGGGAAGTAGGTAACATCAGACAGTAAAATATATGCGGCACTGTATTTCACACATATATATAAAAATGAAATGCCGTTCGGTCGTAAGCGCATCCCCTCACAAAAGCTAGACCACGGTTTAGCTATTTTTTACAGACGTTTACAGCTTATTCTCAAATAATCAGTCAAGACAGTACAACATCTGTCAGTCAGCTAGTTATTAAATAAATACATATATTGATGATCAGCGCCTTAATCTCTTAACATCAGGTGGACTTAAGCTCGTCCCGTAACTTGCAAAAAAAAATGATATTTAAGATAAATTCTTCTGTGACCAACAGAACAGAACTGTTCGTGAGCTTTATTACGAGTAGCTTACTCGTAATAAAGCTCACGAACAGGTGATTTCACAAACAAACATAACAATATTTCATCGAATTGATTTAACAATAAACATTAAACAAGTTTAGCAAACGCCCTTCGAGGGCACTGTGTTTCGAGACGCTACGTGGGCGGGCGGATGCTGCGATAGGGCCTTACGCAAGGGCGAAGAGATGTCGATCATGACCACGTTGTCGATGGATAAGTTGCAAATATTTTCTTCCCTATTAAGTATAAAGCGAGTACACAACGGTATTTCATTTTTAATCGTATTTTACGTAATATCTTCTTAATATATATAAATTACGTGTCACGATGTTTGTCCGCGATGGACTCCTAAACTATAATACTTAACCGATTTTAATCAAATTTGTACACCGTGTGCAGTTTGATCCAACTTGAAAGATAGGATAGCTCACATCTCAATTTATGATCGCAATATTATCATATGACAAAAACGTTAGCCACAGCAACGCGTGGCCGGGTCAGCTAGTAATATATAAAAATTATATATGTTTTTTTATTTAACCATCAGTCACACCTAACTGCATAAAAAACGTGTATTTAGTTACTTAAGAAGCGAAAACTCTTTAGTAAAAGTAAAATTATTGGGTATATACTTTTTTTTTTTCTCAATTTAGCATCCCAACAAATAAGCAATTTCATAGGTAAAGAAAGTAAACCAATTCCTATTTAACGTTATGTATCGTAATGTCGACTGCTACAACACTAATCACAACGCGGTTGGCCTCAAGCTTTATCGATAAATCTTTATCTGAACGGAATATCGATGAGCACGTCACTACAACACTTTCAATGACAGTCTGTTGTTTATGGCTACTTAAAAACGGTCTACTTTTAAGAGTAAGTGCATTTTAATATTTTGTAACTTGAATTAAGATTGTTTTACAGCTGTTTTCAACGGAAAATGTTGTAACAAACAAGATTGAATATAAGCTATTCATTCGACGAAAAATAAGTTGTTATCAAATTTTATGAGAACCATCGATAATAGTGAAAGTAAGTGCTGAACTACATACTTATTTTATGGATATAATTCTGTTTTTATGTTTATTTCAAAGAGATATTAAAATTAAGAGCTATTAGATATTAAAATTAATTATTTTATATTATAATTAAGAGATATTAAAATTAAGAGCTATAAGATATTAAAATTAATTATTTTAATAACTCTTTGAATAAGAATTTTATAAGAACATTAATTAATTGTTGATGGACTTGCCTTAGCTCAGTTGGTAGTAGCTCTGTGTTCTGCGGTGTAGGTCTTAGATTCTATTCCCACCCAGGACAAAGATAATGACAAACAAAAAAGTACTACGGAAGTACTATATCAGTAATCTGGTAACTATAATATAGCTATATTTAGTTTTGGGGCTATATGACGCTGGATGAAATATTCACAGATAATAAATAAATATTCATTATTTATTTATTATCTGTGAAACCAGTCATTGGAGACAAAACGGGGTATTTATCGTCAGCGGTAATATCGTTATCTGACCCAGCCGAAGGGTTAATATTGGTTAACTGCATGCAATAGCAATAGACTACACTTCTCGTAGCTATAGTTGTGACGTCACCGTAGCCAACCGGTATGTCGGAATATTGCATTTCCTGTATCAAAGCGGGTATCGGAAAATACTAAATAACCCTGCCGTTTCGATATAATTCCAATTGAATCGTATTCAGATTTCGATATCGAAGCCTTTGAATGGAAAATTGGCTTTCGGACTTGACAGGGGGATAAAATGGGTTATAGTTTGTTCCCAAAAATTATAGCGTCGATTTAGAGATCATGAATATTTACAATAATCCTAATTTTAAACGGGATACGCTCTTTTTATGTGGACATGTGAAAACAATTCTTGTGAATACGGCGTTTTCAAAGTTAAACACAGTCTTTACGTAAAAGATTATAGACTTATACCCCGGCGGCGAAAACCTATTGAAGATACACCAGGAGAAGACAATTAGTTACACCAGCAGAAGACAATTAGATACACCAGCTAGAGCAACATAACTTGAAGCTTTTCTCTAGTTTAAGCTTCGAGTGATTTGTTGTATGAGTGAGTTATGAAATCCAAAGTTAGCCACCACCAGTAAAAGTGCAATTAAACCTTACCGGAGGCGCGGCAGTGAGAAAGTAACACGTTTACTTAGCATGCCATGCAGTGCTCTACGTCCTTACCTGAAACAAACATAATAACAATTAGTGGCGGCTCCGTGGCTTAGTTGGTAGTAGCCCTGCTTACGAAGCGAGGGGTCCCGGGTTCGATTCCCGGCCGGGGCATACTTTGTGTGGTGAGCATAATGTTTGTTCTCGGGTCTTGGGTATTTGTCTTGTTTCAAGAGACCAGATTTTATCCATTTCAACAAATTCTCTCACCGTGTCACATATTTAGTTGCATAAAACGTCTCTTTAATACTGTGCAAAATGTGTTAACCCTTTTTTAGCCTTAACGAGTGCTATACACGATTTACACGAGTCCTGTAAGCTGGGTCTATCTTCGCGCTAATGAGATTAGTCTCGGTGGATTTCAAAAGATCGGGCTTTAACGCGTGTCGTGTTGACAAACACACACACACATATATTTCTATTAAATTTTACCTATTCCATGCTGGCTTCCTAATGATGTTTTCCTTAACAGTTTTGAAAATGAAAACATGGTAATGCACACATACATTATTCAAACGCTCCTCTGGATTTGGCTAGCGGATTGGACTAGATCCTTAAAGCTTGGCCACACCCTATTCGACATAAAAGGTTTTATTTTCATCACGACTTCATGAAAGTAAAACCTTCTTCGTCCCAAACTTTATTCAAAATATTAGTAGAATAATATAACTTTTGCTGTCCTACGTAACAATAGCAACGAAAACTGCTTTCATTCAATACAAGAATAAGGATTAGGACAAAATAAGGATCCAAGGATACGAGGTCATCGTTAGCTCTCAAGTGGTACTAGTGTAGCCAACTCGTAGCCTGGAGGGGCCAATTTGCTGCGGGCCGGTTGAATGGCTCCGTTGGGTCCAAGAAATAAAATTTTAAAGACAAGAAATTTGACTTTAAATGACGTCACTTATGTTTCCATTTTCCTTCACCACGTTGGACCTTTAGTTAGTAGGATAGGTCATAATTAAGTAGTAACATACTAATCTTTGACTAAGGTTTACGTAATCCTATGAAAAAAAAATAAACATTATATTTTAAACTGATTGACTCCGAGCCAGAAAAAACTTATCCTACTACTATTATAAAGGCGAAAGTTTGTAAGTATGGATGTATGGATGTATGGATGTTTGTTACTCTTTCACGTAAAAACTACTGAATGGATTTGAATGAAACTTTACCACAATATAGCTTATACATCAGAATAACATATAGGCTACAATTTTTGAGGTTTCTATAAAATCTATATATATAAAAGAGAGTCGTGTTTGTTACAACACTTATAACTCGAGAACGGCTGGACCGATTGCCATGGTTTTTGATTTGTTGGATTTGTTTCCGTCCCGAATAGCAGAATAACTATTAAAACATTGGAAAATTAACGAAAAAAATAAAATCAATTTATCCCCGTATTCTCCACGGGAACGGGAACTATGCGGGTGAAACCGCGGGGCGCAGCTAGTATCAAGAATAAATTAATTTAACTCCTTAGCCTTCTAAGCTATCACTCGTTTTAATCGGGTATTTTCATTTATAATCATGGATATTCGAGATAATGTACGAGTGCAACAGAAAACATACCATAATGTCTCAAAGATCAAATAAGTTGTCTTCCCTCTGAGTTTCTAAGTGTTCCAAACTTCTTGGCCGGATCGGTGCCACATTTCATGAAGTGTCAACTTCAATTTTGAAATGCTGTTGAAATTTCGTTTAACATCAGATGGGAAGAGCCATTAATTACATAATCGCTTTAAAAATTAAGACCTGATTTTTAAAGTGATGTCTTTTTTTGTCTATGATTAAAAAACCGATGAAGTTATTATACTATTTTTTTACATTTCACGTGGCTTTTTCGTACTATCACGAACTATAAAACGCCGCTGTTTTCATATTAGGCCTTTATCACTAGAGATTCTACTTCTATTTTAGTTCAGCAATTTTAAACTTGACAAGTTTTTTAAATCTAAAGCCCGACTTCAATACTTTTACTTACTACTTACTTCTCGCCCCTGTACATACAACCTACTATTTCAAATCATTATAATAGGCGAAGAAAACGCGTAAAATCAAATATACAAAAAAACACATACAGATGAATTAAGAATCTCCTCTTTTTTGAAGTCAGCTAAAAATATAATAGCATTAAACGAAATTTTACCTACGTAAATAAACAGCGAAACCACACAAGCTTGCGTAGTTAATTGCAATTCCCAACCGTGTTCTCTCACAAAGCCGTCCGACTCTACAGAGTTCTACCGTGTTTGCTACGTGATGCCCATTACGCGGATTCGTACAGAGGATACGAAGTTAAGGTTTTTTTTTTTGCATTTTTGTAAGCTCGCATTGAGTTTTAATTAGAAGCCAGTTGCAGAAGTAATAGTTGTTCCACGGTTTTAAGGCTCCCATTAATTAACGATTTATAAAGTTATAGCTTTTCATATAATTTAAAGTATTATATTAATAAAATAAATCATAAATACATTTACATTATACCTATATATTTATTTGAAAAAGGAAGTATTTTTTAGGATTCAACAGAAATAATGATCTTTGACTTTAGTTTTGACTGTTTGTACCCCACGTTAATTAACATGATAACAAAATGAACCATTTACTATGTAGGTTGAGGAAAGGACGTTTTATGTAATTAATCGGGATTAACAATAAAATACTGAATTAAAATGCAGATACATTCCCGGATTTAAAAACGTTCAATATTGTGTTAATATTGTAAATATTCACAGTAACTTAGCGGAGCTGGAACGAATAAATTCAGTTCTGCAAGATTTGCAATACAAAATCGGGATTTCCACCACGTCCACTTGAAGGATGCAGCTGGAAGACAGACAGATAGTAAAATATTGAATAGTGTCGAGGATGCCGAACGCTGAACGTTTGAAGCGTGCCAGCATGCAAACTAGGAATCAGTCTAGACTTTGGAAAGACTATAAAATATGTAGTCAAGCTACACAAAATACCACAAAAGTTTGTGTAGCTTGACAGCCAAGCTGTTTTTATACATACGCAAATTATTACTAGGACTAATAAACACAAATATAAGCTACTAGCTGACCGGGCCATGCGTTGCTGTGGCTAACGTTTTTGTCATACGATATTATAATTTGCAATAAAATAATATTGCGATCATAAATTGAGATGTGAGCTATCCTATCTTTCAAGTTGGATCAAACTGCACATGGTGTGCGAATTTTATTATAATCGGTTAAGTGGTTTAGGAGTCCATTGAGGACAAACATTGTGACACGAGATTTATATATATTAAGATATTCGCTACGACTTATTTAATAATAATGGGCAGCAGTAACCACATAACAAGAGGTTAAGCTGTCACTTAATCGCATAAAAAAGTTATTCGGACGAAATAACCACTTTAAATGCACAACTATCAAAACAAAATGGAATCCGAACGCAAAGCCGAAACACGGCTTAACTCATTCATTTATGGTTAAATGAAAACTGTGATGAACTAGACACAACACATTTTGAAGCGTGAACTAGAGACTTGTATAAAAATCAAGTAAGCCGAATTCAATACTTTCATCTCATATTTTCACCCTTTGGGGCAAATTAAAAACCCTTTGGACAAAAATAAATATACAGTAGAATTGAGATCTTTTTCCTTTATTTTTATTTAAGAATATGTTATTTATATATGTTATTATCTCCGACCATCGCGATCCGAGTCTTCTGTAGTCTCAATTTAGAGCAATCGACCAATACCGCCTGCATCTGTAATTGCTTAACAAGAGGTAAAGGTAAGCTTATATATAAAATAAACCAGACAAAGCTGAGGTTCAACATGTTTTTTAGCAACTAGATGTCGGTCTTAGCTTTTCAAGTCGAAATAACAACTCCGACACCAGAGTTACACGAAAGAAGAAACGTGATTTCAACTGATATTTTATATTTTCCAAAGCGTTTTGAAAAGTACTTTGTCTAACTCATCTGGGCGGGCGCCAGAATTCGCGCTGATCTGGCTTCGTTAGCCTGGGATGAGTTCTGCCACTCCACTGGAGTTTGAAGTTTGTGAAACATTGGCTTTACCTGGCATTAAATAGTGCGATTTGGATTTTCACTATGACACCCTGGACAAGTTAAAGGATAATCGACTGATTTAAAAAAAAAAAACTAAAAAACCGACTTACTTTCATTCCTTATTACTAGCCCATAGGGGATAAACCCAAGAAAACACCATTTCTGCATACAATAGGCGAATAAAAAATAACAGTAAAGCAGAATACGCAATTTAGTTCACTTAGATGAATTTATTTTTATTTTGATTTTTAAAACCATTCTCAGTAATTTTTGGTGTCCTAGGTAAAGGTTGGTTTTATATTGAAAATGGACTTTGTTGTAAAATCTAATTAACAATTATGTAAATAATTTTTTTTAAATCGATATTTATAATAAAATAAGTCGCCTTCAACTACTACGTTGGTAATATTGAAGATAACCTATTACCTATTTTATATCTTCCTAATTATATATTGTATTAAATTTTACACACTTATACCACTGCACTAGGGTTCTCAGTGTCGCAGATGGCATGGAGTCACAATGGCACAACACTACCACCCAAGACTCCAGTACAAACTTTAAGCACACCGCACAAAGCTTGGCTCGGCCGAGAATCGGACCCAGGACCCTCACTTCGAAGTCAGGGAAACTATCAACTTAGCGACAGATAGTAACGTATATGAAAACAATAAAATTAATGTCCCCTAGCCCTAGCGGACCTGTAATAATGGGGTCACATTGGTGAAGTGTGACCCCAGTGTTAGAGCTCCGCTAACTGGCCCCATCATTAAAATTAAGTTATTGGACCTTGCATGAGTCATTCGTATTTATGGTGTCGTAAATACAACCTCGTCGGTGGTCTCATTATCGCTTGTTCCGTATGGCACACGCCAACTTAAAACAGTGTTGCCACCATTCGGCGTTACCGGTAGATCTAGCCATTTTTGGCTTTGATTTCAAGTATTTTAAAGAGTATTTCTAAATGTTTGTTTAATATTAGCTGTGCCCCGCGTATAACTTAAAGAAACAACGATCTATTTATCTATCTTCCTCCCGATTTACTTCACAAATATCAATATTTAAGGCTAACCACGAACTTTATGCTAGTCTTTCTCATGAATGTAGAATGTAGTAGGTTGAAACATACAAATTTCAGCTTTATTATACAATATATGAGTAATGAGATAGTATAATTTTATTTCTAAGGTTAACACCTAAGAAGAGCAGACTGCATATTTGCTATAAATAATAATACTAAAACAAATAAACTAAACTAAATAACATCATTAAATATTGTATAGCGCTCATTGTAGTTATAGTAATGAGGATAAAGTTTGGTGTCTAAATGGATACTCTATCAAGGTAACAACGAACATTTTATTCAGAAATTAATTATGAATGTCACTGACAGATTGTTCACTCGACAGTGTTATGTGAATTTTCTTTATGTTTAACTTCCAGATTTTCTTCACATTGCTACATCACCAAAGTGGATATCGAATATCATCAAAACATACAACCCAAAAACAACAGAAATTCGACGCGGGCTTTTCAAAGTATGAAGTATCCGCCAAGACGTAGATTAAGGTTGAGATGTAATTTCTCATGCGCCTCTAAATTCTAATTCTAAATAGGCACCCAAATTCTCCTTCTACTGCCTAAATTAATGGAACACAGCAGGGCGACACTTAGTGATGGATTAAATAAGACGTATGTAAGTACATATTTTTATTTTAATCATAAAAAATAGCATAATTAAATTTGGACAGAATAAATAATACATTCTAACCAGTGCAGCCATCCCGCAGGTCACTACAGTTGGAAACACTGGAAGCAAGGACCAACAAACGAACATAAAAACCCGATACTATCTGCTGATTACACGCACTGCGCCTACTGATTGATATTTAATGATAACGTTGTCTTTCTCTCATTAAAAGTAATTATATTTTTTATCATTTATTGTTATAAACAGGAAGCATTCTTCATTCTCAGATTAATATGCTCCTGGTGCATCATCACCATCAGTACATAGGTAGATATATTTTTAACGATGTGATCAAGTGATATTAAGTGGTTACCGCCGCATAAACAAAAGCAAGTTTTTCCCCTTCCGAAATACGAGACGATTTTCCTTGTGCCCATTTTGATACGGGGATCTAATTTCCTATGCGCCTGTAATTTCACCGAAACCCTCGCGCTTGGACGCAGCATCGCGAATATCAGGTAGAAACCTAGAACCGGGCGAACCTGGCACAAGTTCTACTGCTGCATTTAATATGAACATATAAAGGGCTGTATCTTTTCTGCAAGCCACAGCGGGTTGATTATTTTACAGCATACTTTTTTAACCTAACAAATAAAAATACAATCGGTGCCACGGAACCTTAGGTATGCATTCTAAATCGAACTCCAGTTTACTAGAGACAATAAATATATTTTTTCCTGGTTGCGACTATGTGTATTCTAACTTATATTATAAATGCGAATGTGAGTTTGTTTGTGTGTTTCGCTTCCACACCTTAACTATTCAACCGATCATCATGAAATTTTGATCTCCAATCATCATGAAATGGTATTGGTCTTTTTCATCGAGAAATAGATTATAGTTTAAAAAATCTACGCGTATGCCGCGGGCAAAGGCAAGCCCCGACATAAAAATACCATTATCTGTGCTAAAGGGGTTCAGGTTGCCAGTTACCACGACCGCACCCCAGAGGGCGTACATTAATTGTCACTGCACAGGACACCGGGGCGATGTAATGACGCGTCCAACATAATAATACACCAGGCACCTATCCAACTGCTAATCAGCGAGTTCTCGCTTGAAAGCAATTTAGGTTGGCTCTACAACGTACCATGTAAAACCGTGGAATGTTTAGGACATTGGCTTGAACAATAGTAAGAATTTATGCCTTTCTCTAACAATAAAGAAATTAATTAGATATAAGCTTACATATGAAACTTGGGGGTCTTTGTCACCCACCTTCTGAGTAATAAGCCGCACATTGAAAATCCAATAAGTCTAATTTATGAATTATACGACATTTTTTTAAACTTTCAAGAATTCGCCAAACATAACGAAAAACCACATACATTGTTGACAACCCAACCACTCAACTGCGTTTAATTATTTGTCGCCGTTGCATTAAAAATAACATTTCATTTTATATTCCATAAACTTGAGCAGGCTGCAAACCGCTATTTTCTGATAAAACTTTTCAACAAAGCCTATGCATATCCAGTGGACCTAAAAATTCAAGCTTAGTACCTATTGTGGAATAGAAGTATCACTTTTTATTTAAAGCTTTTTCAGCCGCATCTATGCCGCCAGCTGGAAATTGAAAGATCTGGATAGTCTCGTAAATCGTTATACATAACTTTCTAGCCTTAGCCATAAACGACTTATATCTTCTTTTTTCCTGATTCTGGTTGGAAATAACTATCCCAAAAGTAAGAAAAATACGATACGGCGGATCGAAACTTTAGGTGTAGAGTCAGAAACATACTTAAAGTGAATTCTGAAAAAAATTTGGGACTGTTTTAAATAAATACTTGCAAAATTAACCATTCTTACTACTAAGCTTGGCGCTTTTTCAAACCCTATCCGACCCTCCGTTATGAGCAAACATATCAAGCAAGAAACCCCTAATGGTCCCTCCATTTAAAGATAAAGAATCCTTTATTAAAAGGTGTGACTGTCAGAATCGCATTTTTTAATTTGTTATTTATGTTACCAAGACCATGAATTATTTTTCGTATTTTATCACTTCTGGAGAATAATAAAGAAACTCGTAAATCCTTAGATCCTAGACATATTTAGATATCAACTAACGATAACTTAGTAAACCCGATTGCATATTACTAAACAGTGGACTCTTTATATGCAGCGGAAACTGTATTTTACTATAGCGGATATTCCGCTGCATATGCACAGCGCAACAAAGGATTTTATCAACGTACGTCGCCATGCGAAGGCGTTCGCGCGAAAACGGATAAATGTCGTGGAAAATGGACGCGCGTGTATGCTCAACGTTCAGAGTGGCGGAATTGTAAGAGTTGTAGAACGTTGTTTCAGTACGCGAAACTGGCGGAATGGGGTATGGTGAATTGCTTTTTTTACACAGCGTAAAATATTCAAGTTGTCATGACAATTGTTGAGCGAATAAAGGAGATTTGAACACGGGAATTACAGAATATATAATCATTGACTGACTTCACAGCTCAGTGGATATTAAATCTGACTTCTGCGCTGTATCAGCATTATCGTATTCTCTTAGTTTCAAGGATTCATCCACTAAATTTATCAAGCTAGGATTTTGTTCACTGCAATCGTTCATCACTTTAAACGACAATTTATAATTTTATTTAAAGCTTTTGGCCATGTAGACTTCGCATAAAAAGGAATTTTTATGGTTTTAATATTGAACAATACCATAATTCTCAGCGAAAATATTTCTTCAAAACAGTTGATGTAGTTTCCCAACGAAGAATATAAAATTTCACACGTTCGTGCACAAGGCAAGTTACGCCGGGACTTATCTTTATCCGTTTTCGTACGAAAACTTACTGCCAACATGAATATTATGAATACAGATGCTGACAACATTTTACAATATTATTTTCCTACATAGACGAGTTTAGAGAGCTATTGAATTTTATTTATGACCTGTAAGGTCTGTCAGTGAAATTATTTGCACAAAAATGTATGTAAAATGCAGAAGAAGCAGCACGCATGGCCTAGATAAGGTAAAAGGGCGATAGTAATACATGTGATTAAAGAACACTTCCTGAGAGATACAGTGAAATAACATATATTTAAAACTAGCTGCGCCACGCGGTGTTATCCGCGGATGGATTTCCTACGGGAACCGTACATTTTTCCGGGATAAAAAGTGCTATGTGCTATTCCAGACTATAATCTATCTCTGTGCCAAATTTCATCCAGGTCCGTTCAGCCGTTCTGGCGTGATTGAGTAACAAACATCTATTCATGTTTACAAACTTTCGCGTTTATAATATTAGTAGTAAGTACTAAGTAATTTTTAAGAATTCAACGGTAATAAAGAGTTTTTACTTTGGGCTAGAAGGCGCTGGATGAAATGACCATGAATATATTATTTACATCTCACTTCCGTCAACATTTTCGTCGTGGAGCCGCGTAGACTCGCAGATTATATAATTTTAGAGTGTCGTCTACGACTCTACACTTATTGGATTGGCTCAATGTAATTTCCACTATAGGAAATTGGTTTGTCGTCGGATGACGCTGACGCCTTCGTAGGGTTGATCGCATTAGGAACGAATGGATGGGATGTCTTTATATGGGAATTAGATTGTGGAAACGTTCAGAAGGCCTGCCTTAACCTGTTATTTCATTGAAATTATGTAGATAGTTCAATGTTTTTAGCCACCCCAAAACGTAAAATAAACTAAGTCTACAACGTCTGTCTGTATGTCCTACTTTGAAACAGTACTTAACACCTTCTTAATTCTTAATCTTTTGTACCATAATAGGTAGTTTGAATTTTTTTATTTGCGTTTTTATGGCGGAGATCCTAACGAACATCCAAAACAATAAAAGCAATTGGTTATAAATATATATTCATGGATATGTCACACGAATTATGTAAGTCAAAGGCAAAATAATCTTTTTTCGTTGAATACTTAAAAAAATACCTGGACGCATCACTTTTTTAAGTAAATATGTACTAGATCATGCGTTCTTATTACTAAGTTTAGCACTAATTCAAATCCTGTTCGACCCTTCATGAGGAAGAACAAGCAAGAAACCCCAAATGGAATGAACCATGATTCTATTCAGAAACAATAAAATGTTCCTTATGTTACGTACACACCTTGTTAGTTGAATTTATATTACAAGTTATTTAGAGCTAGATTCCTCACACAGTTGCTTGTCCTGAGTGGGAATTGAACCTACGACCTACAGCGCAGAAGGCAGAGCCGCCAACTGATCTAGGCCAATTGGTAATACGCCACCGTCGGTGTAGGTCTGAACTCCGAATTACACTTAGCCGTAATATTTTTTTCAAAGTAATGACAATTACTTAACCGGAAACAAATTACTATTCGCTAGATTTGTATTTGTATAAACAATATCTTGTAAACGGTGAAGGAAAACATCGTGAGGAAACCGGCATGTCTTAGAACCAAAAATTCGACGACATGTGACATCTACCAATCCGGATTGGGCTCCCGTGGTAGATCAAAGCCCATTCACTCTCAATTGTCGAGAGTAGGCCGGTGTCCCTGCAGTGGGAACATTAGAGGCTGGTACGGCTTGTATAACGAGCTTTTTATAGCTTACTAGCTGCGCCCCGCGGTTTCACCCGCATAGTTCCCGTTCCCGTTGAGAATACGGGGATAAATTGATTTTATTTTTTCATTAATTTTCCAATGTTTTTAAGTTATTCTGCTATTCGGGACGGAAACAAATCCAACAAATCAAAAACCATGGCAATCGGTCCAGCCGTTCTCGAGTTATAAGTGTTGTAACAAACACGACTTTCTTTTATATCTATAGATATACAGACGAGGTGAGATCGTTTCGAAAAAAAAAAAGAGCTTTGGTATACCTTAATATCGCCCTTAACCATATCGTTAAAAATACATCAAGAGAAAAAATTATGAATGGTAAAAAGAGAAAAAATACATAAGTACGTACACTATTTATATTTTGCAACTATCTGGCATTGCACGCTAATGGCGAATGATGATGGAGCCGGGCCCATTACTGGAACAGGAGAGAAAAAAAAGTACTTGGCCTGACCGACCTGATGAATGGTTTCTTTAAACTCTAGTTATTTACTTGTCTGTACCAATTTGTGCACAACCTATCTCTTATAAAGACGTTTCTCTAATCTTTGAGATTAGACGGAGGAAAAGGATTCTGAAGGGTATTTCGCCTGTATGGTTGTGGTTTGGAGGTACACCCTGACACCCTATCAAATAAAAATAAATATCAAGCTCTGTTCAGAATTGGTAGAGTTATAGCGTAACAAATATACCAAAAAATACAACCGAATTTAGAACCATTTCCTTTTTTTAAGATCTATTAAAAAGAACATACGTTAAAAGCAGAATTTGAAGGCTGCAAGGAAACTGGATCGAAAATAACGGTGTACCGGACGGAAGCCTGCGGCTGAACCATTTTTCATTAATTTCTCTACAAACAACGAGACCAAAAAGAGTGTAATAGGAGCAACTGGCGAGGACGTGCGGCCCCCCCATCGATTTGCATGAAGGGGGTAAAAGGGGGCGAAAGGGGGATAAAAACAGGGTGCCACCAGTCGAGATACGAGACGTTGAAATATTTAAAATGGCCCGGCTTAAACACTTTCGTGACCAGCGCTTGTGGCGCAAAATTTAATTAAATTGCCTGTGTCAATGCGCGAATTGAAAACGGCTTGGGAATGAGTTTATTTGCCTGAAAATGGCGGTAGTTTGAGCAATATACGAAGTCGCCTGTCGTGGAGAGCCATGTTTTGATTTTACTTCATTTACTTTCACTCCACGGTTCCTTACATCAGTCTACTGCTGGATATGTCTCTCGGTAAGCACCGCTGAGCTGGTCTTTGGCTTTACATCCTACGTCCACTTTCTGCTAGCCGGCTACTCCAAGTCCAAATTAATAATGTTGTATTTACAAGAAAAGTACGATATTAGTATTTTACCAGTTATCTAGCTCATATGATATGTTATGTACTTACTTACATATATGTAACTATGCTTAGTTTGGAGCTAAGTAGCGCTGTGAAATGTTAATGAATATTTATTATAGGTAGGTATCGGTAAGCTAATCTTTAGAAAATATAGCTACAAGTCTTAATTTCAATGCGACATAGTAAATACAAGTCTAGGGTCAGGGCTGTGTTTGTTATTTATTTATTCTAGACACGCATGAGACCCGCAAAAGCACGCACTTCAAGCGAAATATGTAATAAATATTCACACATTACAAGAGTAGGTCGCGGAAAAGCACATTTAAATACTATATTCGATTTTGATCTCACAGCTTTTGTGAGACATTTAAACTAAAAACAGCTAAATTAAATTATTCCTAAAGCCATTCGAAAAAATATTCACATGTTATTTTTGCCCGATACGCGCTCGTACTCCTGCATTATTACTTGTGTATCGCAAGTGACAACAAGACTTTATGGTCATCACATTAAGTTTTACCCGGCCGGTGATTGCACCTGAGACCCTCGATTCGAATCCCAGGTTCGTACCAACTAGCCTATCCACCACCGAGCAGTATTATTACTGTTTGGGTGCCGGTAAAATTATTGGCGGTAGTGACATCACAAATTCTTATTGCTGTTGCAGAAACAACACACTGTCTGCGGGTACAACTTAACGTTAAGGGCGGTTAGGCCGCCACTTTAACCACATAAAAGCTGGAAATATTGTAAAGTCTAAATATAAAATCTATAAAAGTCTAAAGTCTATAACAGCGAGTATAAAGTAGCTCAGTATGCAGATTCGTCTGGGTCTGTTTGCACAGATGCTTACAAAGTTTGCGAGCGGGATGTTTGAGGCTCACGACTCATTGAACATCAATTAATATTCGCCAGCTTATGAACTGAAAGGGTCCATTCTAACGGGTAAACGGTGTTTAATTTTGTTTGTACACATAAAGATAGATGAAATAGTTGCAAAATACCCCTTATCGTTTAGATTCATTAACAATTATATAGCACTGGTACCTATCACACAGGTTTTTGCCTAATTTAGGGCCAGTTAAACCACCATTATTGACCACTTAAATTTAAGCAGGAGGAAAACTTGTTCTCTCTTAGTATTTACATCTACTTACAATACTTACTTTAAATAAATAAAGTTATTATTAAGAACTATTAAAACACACACATCGTGTATAGACATGACTAACACAGATAATATGAAATACACAATACAAAAACCAATCATGTGGTTATTGTGCTATGTGATAAGTTTGGTATTATTGATGGTTTTGCAACTAAACAATACAGAATGCACCAGATAAAGTCCTGCAAAACATATAAGCTACACGTTCAACCGTCCCACATCAAAATGTACTGACATAATAACCGATAAATGTCCTAAATAAAATATTTTGTGGGTGTAAAGGATTTCAAATAGTTATATCCTCCCACTCTACACATCAAGAGTTAACAAGAGTTACTTCCTCAGGTCAAAATTCGCTAAACAAACTCTAACTATTGTATATCTAATATAAAATATCAGGCCCATTCTGAGAGTTTTTAGCAATAAAGCCGCCCACTACATTGCCTCATGCAAATAGTTTCCGCTATATAATTTATATGTAGTGACAGAATTTCACCTATTTTACATAAAAAGTAATTCTTTATCACAGTGCGGTTCTAGATAACGTCAGTGAAGGCACTTTGTCGGCGAGAGATTGAAGGCCCTCACGCGAGTATTCGTGTGGAAGCGCCCTTAATAACGCCTAGACACAGCGATATTACAACTATTAGATAGATGGGTAAACTTTGCGATGGGAAACTAATCAAGAACGGATAGGACGGATGGACAGACGGAAAGACAGACAGTGTCGATTGGGTTGTGGTTGACGGCTCCGTGGCTTAGTTGGTAGTAGCCCTGCCTTCGAAGTGAGGGGTCCCGGGTTCGATTCCCGGCCGGGGCACACTTTGTGTGGTGAGCATGAAGTTTGTTCTCGGGTCTTGGGTGTTTGTCTTGTGTTTCTGTGTTTGTCCATGCGACACAGGGAATCCTAGTGCAGAGGTATGAGTGTGTTAACGTTGTTTAATATGTTGATGTGTTCTACCGTTTGCATTGTTGGCACAGTTAATGGCCAAATTGCTCAAAAAATTCATAAATTAAGATAATTTGTTAGGCGAAATAAATAATCCAGCCGGGATTATTTATTTCGCCTAACAAATTATCACTATAAGATTTCCAAAGCTGAAGTACCAAACAAGAAGTGCTGTCAGCAAAAGAATATGATGTATGTTCTTTCATACAAACCTGACCTGATTATGAATACAAGTAAAACAGTCAAATCGGTCGAACCATTCTAATAATCTTTCATACATACTATACAGTACAGTCAAGTACAATGACGCGGCGCTTCTCACGAGTATGTATCATTTTATCTATACAAATTAATGTGTCTGTTTGTATAGGCAAAATAACAGCTTATTATGAAATGCATATGAAAGAACAAGAGACATCAGTTAAAAAAATTGTGTTTTTTTATTTATATAAATAAAATACATAAAAATTATATAAACATATAAAAAACAATTATTAACAATTATGTTTGTTTTTCTGTTCTTCTGTCTGTTGTTCCGGCTTATCTCCAAAATGGCCGGACCAATTTTGACGGGACTTTCACTGGCAGATAGCCGATGTTATAATATAGTATATAGTAACATTTATTTTAGAAAATAAAAAAATATAGCGATCCGGGCAAAAAAAAAATCCAGGCGGACGAAGTGGCGGGGATCACCTAGTTGAATAATATTGTAAAACGGATATCACAACAAACTTTAACATCCGACTCGAGTGGCTATCATTTACAAGCCCATATTTTCTATATAAAATCTCAGTAGTTTACCAGTATCATTATATCATAGAAGAGTAAAAAAACACACTGCCAGTTCTAGCACTATGCTAGAGTAAATTTAGTGCTTCTATTAGACTATCCCAACGAACACTCAAGGCCAAACAGTCCCAACTCTCGCTTATAAGAATGATATCCTTAATGTTCTCCAAACCCAACGTTCACAAATAACCTCCCAATTAACTCCTTTGATCTCCGAGAGCACTAAGCGAGGGTAGACTCAGTGCTTCTGTAAAACAAGCTCATAATCCTAATGAGCCCTCCATGCTCAATGAACCGCGTGCCAGACGAGCACGAGGGCCAAGCGCTTTTGTAGTTCAGATTTAAGCTAATTGCTGGGAAAACCGACAGTTTAGTACCCTATAGGTAGAATGGTTTTCGATCTGATGGACCACTGTTTTGACTTAGATGAATGCACAGGTACACTTCGTCGTTTACGGCTTAAAAGATGCATAGTGCTCCGCAATTACGAAAATGAAATACCTCAAGGTATCAATACTGAAAATCAACATATGTATATTTTGTGCTAGGTAAAGGAATAGGAATGTTTTTCCTTTAAACTTTGTATCTTACTTGGACAAAGATAAAATAATATTGTACTATAGTACTCTTGGAGGTTCAAAATTTACTGATTATTATCTGTAATGTAATTATAGAATGTACTCATTGTTTTCCATCTCTAAATGTAGATAGACACATAACGTATTAAGTTTAACCTGTCAAGAACAAGGCGTCTGCTATTGCTAGAATAGAGATTCTGCGCAAAGTTGTTTATTGCAGAAACTTTGCGAGCTAAAGGTGATGAACTCCTTAGAACTGAACTTCTCGGACAACTTTGCGAGTTGTAAAATCTTTTATAGATTGCTGCGGAGTTCTGTTGGAGCTGGGAACGAATTGCAATTTACTTATTTTAAGTTTTACTTTGTTTTATCTTTTCTTGGACTTTCAACTTCACCGTCGGATTGACCTAATGGCATTCCCTGCTGCCCCTAGACAAGGTAATTTTTTTAGGTTTATATGATTAGTTCGCTCCAGTTGATAGGTTATGGAGCCATTTTTATGTAAGTCTGCAGTCATATTTTTGATATTTCCATTAGTTCTTTATAAGCTATGTTTTTATGAGATTTCAATAGTCTAGTATCTACAAACATCAAAATATACTTGAATATTCGATAAATACAAAATGTAGCATTTAAAAATTATCGTGTAATAAATGAAAATTTTCTATTTGCCAGAACAAAACTCATTATAAGTAATAAAACAAGTTGTTTTATATAAAAATAAAATGTAATACCTAGATAAAATGTACGAAATTTTTAGGCCTCGTTTGTATGAAAGAACAAGTAACCGATTTAATAATCGGAAAAACCCATTAAAATACTTTCAAAGTAGCAAACTACGCAATTTCGTTTACTTGGATGACACAATTTTTCCATTTATTTTGATTTAACAACCAAAGTATAGAACCAATTTTGAACCTTCAGAGAAAGAATAAGAATTTACGTCAGATCAAAGCTCTACCGAGATAGATAGATAACACTTTATTGTACACCTCAAAGAAAATAGAAGAAAAGCTCAAAGAAAACATAGATGAAAAGCTTAAACAAACTAAAACCAAGATGGAGGTGAGAACGGGCGGCCTTATCGCTCATAGCGATTATTGGTCTTCTAAAGTTACGTCTAAAGTTACATATAGCTCTAAGAGCGACACCAAGACAAAAGATCTGGAATGTAACAGAAGTTAAACATCAAAGCTTTACAACTTTAAATAGTAAGCTACTAAATGTTATACTTGGTTTATTTCATCTATTCAAACAGAAAGGAAGGTTTTGCCTCCGCAATTTGTATAAATGAGGCTCCCAACCACTTGAGCATATTAAATACGGATGTGGCATTGCATGTGACACAATTATTACTTAATTACTTAATATTTCATATGAAAAGCCGGAATGAGAATATAATTTAAAAATCTCATGAAGATGATTATTAAAATCCTCACGTATTTTTTTTAAATATACTATACATAAGTGTATAATTAATACTTCTCGTTTTTTTTTACACTTTCATTTCTTTTAAAATGACAGTAAAATGAAGTAATTTTTACAAGAAATAAAATAATATACAGGTAAACAATCTGCAAAACCCCTATCTCAACACCAAATTTAATCAAAATCGTTAGAGACATTTCCGAGATACGCGTAATATATAAAATAAAAGGACAATTCTTATATATTATATAATACAAATATAGGCAATAATATTTTTTTATATTATTATAAAATAATATATATTTAATGACTAAACTTACGGTTTATAAAACACAATGATATTATTTAAAGCACTGGTATATTTTCTATAATTATACGCCAATTACTTGTTTAGTAAAGATTTTGAATCTGTTGTGAATAAACTACTAATCCCTTAAGTAGTTACGTACCGCATCCTAAGTTTCTTACTTCAGGTTTTCTGAACTTCCCCGACTTGCGGGCGCAATTACGTAAATTGAACTATTTTATTACAACTCGCTCTTACTTCAGTTATATGAAAATGTAGTGTAGCAATTTATACAGCTAACTTTATTAGTGTTTGTCTATAGAAAAGGTAGGTATATATTACTCTATCTAAAAGGTTTTAGATTTATTACCAAGCAAAACCAATTAGAATCGTCTACTCTCGTTTTGGTAGATAACGATCTACAAATCCGTTTTTGCTCCTAATCGGAAACTTTATATCCTTATAACCCAAAATTTAATAAATTAAAAGCTGTTTTTTGCTATTATAATTAAAAGTTAAAACTCTTGAAAAGTATTTGAAAAGCCACTTCCCATAACATATTTCAAAAATTTATTCATACCTTCAAGATCACGCGTTCTTATTACTAAGTTTAGCGCTTGTTCCAACCCTATCATTTGTGTGTTATATTCGTGTGCAAACAAAAATGTTTGTTCTGTATCTGGGTAGTAATATGTATTATAAGTACGTATTTAAAAAAAAAGTATTAGGAGTACAAATATAATACTATATGTATTCTATCAGTTATAGTTCCCATATTACAAGCTATGCTATGTTATTTATTTATGGGGAAAATATAATAGAGATCAAAACCAGATCGTAGAAAAATCGGTAAGCTTTACTCAACATAATAACAGCAACTAATAATAATTGGTGTACCATATGAGAAAATATCTGCTTCCCATTGTCGACAAATACAAAGAAATGATCTCCGAAAAACAAATTTCGTACAGTATTCCGAAAACGTAACAATCGGTAATGCTTCGGACCAGCGGGCCGGGGCCTATTCAATCTATTTCAAGAACTAAAATCATTTCGATAAATTGATCCCATTGTTACCACGGCACACATGTTTTCGCAATAAACTTTTTACCCAATAAGTAAAATCTGAGCTCAATATGGGTCGACTCCAATCACGTGTGAAATCCGACGCGTGGATTGGGCACAATAGTAAGCTCATTGCGAAATAGCTAGAACACTCAAATGGCTCCTTCCAATTTCCTTGTAAAAACGCATTTAAAAAAAAAAAAAAAGTTTTACATAAAAAGAAACTGAGCGAAGCTCGGTCGCCCAGGTTATAACTTTAAACGAGCAATTGTTATGATACGGCTTATGATTTAAAGATTTTAGGAAAAAAGGATGTAAAAACAGGCAGACGGTATAGATAAATTAATAGATACCAAACCCTAAAAAAAATAATTATACGCACGTATGCTCAGACGCCCACCTCGATGCACCCTGATCCATGAAGAATCCTCAAAGATATTTTTATTATTTAACCGCGACCTAAATCTGTAATATTTAAGTAGTAAAAAATGCACTACATTCCAATTCACATATTAATAAAATAGACTTATGACTAAAACCTGTAATGACCTAGCTATTCCACTATAAGCTATGCTAAACCACCCTAACAAACATTACTCCATCTCACAGGGGTGCATTATTGATAGTAATGCACTCAGGGCCCCATTGAGGGCGCGACGGGAACCATGCTGTATATTATAAACTGATGGGTATATTGTTACATTTCGTAATTGCGGAGAGCATTGGTCAAGTGTATAGAAACATTTATAATAATGGCTGGTCGATTAGTCTTGGACACGTGCATTAGTATTATTAAACAAGGGTTTGAAATTAAAGAGGAATTTTTCCAGATTACATGAGTTTTCAGAAGCTCATTAGTTAGAAGTTTATCGGAGGTGTACTTTAGATCATCGTATCTGTCTGTAATTTCACCGGCACCCACATCCTCCCACCGGATCACAGCAACGCGAGTGCGCTACTATTTGGCGACGCATTACCAGATGCGGTTGGCAGTACTTGTCTGGCCGAACCTAGCACAGGTTATTTTTTTGTGTAATGGCAGTGACGGAACGAGCTGGCGGTCCGCCTGATGTTAAGAGGTTAGCAATGAGAAGACCCAAGCATTGCGTTGCGTTTATCTGCAGTTATTTAATGAAATCAAGTGCGAAACTCCGGATTACCAGATGTGGTGGCAGTTATTCTCAGCTTGGCACACTCAAGTTACTCTTTCACACCACCCAAGACTTTGAGGGTATTTATTCCCTCTACTACAAACTAAACGCGTTGCGAGCAACGTTCTATCATATTTCATTCCATTTAATGTTAGTTTATGAAGCCCACGACTCGAGTCGCAATATAAATAAATGTGAGCAATACTCTCTAAACTGTGATGTGTATCACACTATACACTGCGTTAGAGCTTCTGTTAAACAAAGTTTATTGTAGTTTGTATCTTGTAATTTGCTGTTTCGCGTTGAGGTATAAATCGTCGCGTCACTAAGGCCAAACTGGTAACAGGATCGATTTTGTAATCCAATTTTAATAGCTAGCACAAAATACAGGATTCCGTCACGCGTATAATACAAACTGCCGAACACTTTTCCAAACACTTAGCTCCCCCTTAGCTATATTTAAAACATCCTATGAAAACATCCTATCCTTTCGTTTATACGAGTACAAAGCGTTGTGTTTAGGTGTACTGTTCATTAAAGCTGCCATTAGACAGCGAGCGGAACCGGGTGTGACGGAAGGTTCCTTTTTTTTTTTTTTTGTTATCCACATTAGACCTCAAAACAAAACAATTCAAGTCTTTTGTGGCTATTTTAAGTGTCACAATTCTGGCCAATATCCATTTATGGTAGTGTCATATACAAACTTGAGTGTGTACTGTGAAATTGAAAATGTACGGTGTTTACACCGTACATTTTCAATTTTTGAAAGAACATCGTTTACTTTAGTAAACGATGTTCTTTCAGCTCACTTCGGTCGTGTCACGATGCAATCATAGAAAGTGCTAGGAATATGTGTTTGAGGGATCAAAGACAAATCTTTGGTACCTTTTGAATACTAAAAAGTTCTCGTTCGTTCTTATATTAGCAAGTTCCGACAAGATTGTGAAACTTTCATTATTTTATCCAACATACTTTTATTTCAGATAAGATATCTGAGATATCTATAGGAAACATTCCACCAAAGAGTTGTCCAACCCAGGGTAGCGAACCTACCCTATTTACATTTATTAGAAGCTTTCTCATAACTTTACCCTCCAATAACATCAAAACTCACTTTGTCGTAACGAGCGTTTCACACCGATTTATATAACATCGCCTCGGTTAAGTGGTTTATATAGCGATATTGAAATGGTCATAGCGAACTTTTCCGGTTATTATCAAGCGATCGATTTGGGTAGCAATGTTTATCCTATAATTAGGGTTCTGTACTCCAAGGATAAGAACATCGAGTTTGAATATTCAAGTAACAGAGCATTACAAGCAATATTATGCAACTGGTGCTGGTACCAGTTTGACAAAACTGGCCGTATGTCCTTTCAGGAATGTATCTATCGAAGCCTAGGTTAGGTAGCCGTTTAAAATTGTCACGGAATATGTTTTATTATGGCGGATATCCTAATAATCACAAAAATATAATCGTTAGATTTCTTCCGATAGACTGGGAGTAGCTTTGCATAGATCTATCTAAAAATGAACTTAAGGCAACATCTCGAGTCAACGCTCCTCAAGATGCCTCGTTGACCCGGCGACGACACACTGCATTTAGCCTCTTGGGCCGTGATGGTTATATAACACAGCTAAGCAATTGCAGTAACAGAAATGTTTCTTTTTTCTTTGTAAGTATTTTGAATACCTAAAATATTTCTAAATAAATACTTCCATAATCACATCCCTTCATCACCGGTGGCATGGATACGCGCAACACAAACATTCAAGACACCAGATAGAATATTTAAGAGCAATAGCCAAAATGGTTTAGCTGTTTCAAAGTCACGACGCAGTTGTATAAACGCAAACATAAAGGGATGGTATCCTGTCCAACCCTAACTCACTTACAGAGGGTGGAAACCCTGATAATATCTGAGGGGTCGCTCAGGGTCGCGTAAAAAATACAGACCCAAAATGTTTAACGGCAAATATGATCGTGATAGGATTGTGCTTCTTTTATGAGATGATAAGGTGAAAGAGGTGACGTCCGTTGATGTAGCTCGATTTTGTAAGTTCGTGTCTTTGGATCAATCATTTTTTAAACACACAGTATAAAAACACCAATTATGTATTTAATTGTTCTTTTTTTAGTTGAAAATGTTTTCTACTTAAAATATATAATTAGTTGAGCATCGAAGAACCACTAATTCCTATGGATTGTGCCACCAGCGATGAAATTCATTTAAGGAACCAAACAATACCTTCGTCACTACTTAAACTAGCTTATTGTTACAAATTGATTCAAAAGATCTTTTGTTCCAAATGATGTTTTGATCAGTCAATCAATCAAACGTTTATTTGCTTGAATCAGGGTTCTTCAATTTCAAAGGTTCTATGAATTATTCTTGGATGTTTGTGTGTTGTAATTATATTTCACGCCACAACTGAACTAGAACTGACTGAAAAAAGTAGATGATATCCCTGTAATAACACATATTTGTAGATATATACTTCGCAGACAAAGTCACGGGTAGAAGCTGGTTGTAAATATATGCCTTGTGGTGAATGGATATAGCGCTCAGGGCAATCAAGTTCTTTACACGCTCGTGAATAGGCTGTAATCTACCACGGTAGCTTGCAGCGTACGCGTTCCACCCTTTCGCCAAATTGAAACGACACTTATGTTAACGAGCGTGGTGGCGCGGGCGGTACGGACCTTCAATACGAAGGTCGCTGGTTCAAATCTAGCGAACCAAGTTAATGTGCGCAATGCTATGTCTCAAAGCGGTGAAGGAGACATGGTGGCAAAACTTAAAATTAATGAAATAAAAAATAATGGGACCTAAGCCATATGACTAATGTTATGGGTGGAGGTAAACACTTAACATCAGGGGAACCTTCAGCTCGTCCCATAACTTTTGTTGCATAAAAAAAAGACACGTAACATCTGACTCTCCGAACTGGGCTTCCTTGGTAGATTAAAACCCATTGATTCCTGCATTTGGGGACAAAAATACGCATACAAACGCTTCCGGAATTTGCATCACATTTCAGCTTCAAAATAGAGCCTACCGAAATAAGTTTCGCTGACTTTTAAATATGAAGAAACGGACCCTTGTTTATTTACCCAACAAGCCTCTTAACAATGGCATTGACCTCACAAAGGGTTCAGCGTTCCAGACCAGACGGCTTAATATTTGATGCCGAACGCTAATATCTTCATTATCTATTCAGGTTAATTAACGGTGGAACTGTGCATTGGAGCGTTTCTGAAGATATTTGCCGAGTAATTAAAATCGATTCAGCGCTTTCTGAATTCGCTAACGGGAAATAAACCTTTGCTGTTATCTTCTGCACGAAACGAGCTTTGTTTGTGATTGATATTTGTATTTAATTTCATATACATTAACACGCTTCCCACAATGTTATCCGCAATTATTTTAAATGGTCATTTAATTTGTTGACATCCGTTTGATCCCAGGATTTAACACGATATACGACAATCATCCTATGATTTCCAATAAACAAGGCATTTGCTTTCTTTTTAACGGCTTTGCCGCTATTTACTTGCATAGTTACGATCTGTTCTCACGCGACGAATCGCTTTACATTTCTGTATGATTCCAAGAGAGTTATTCATTCAAATTATCCGGCGGGCTCATCCTCTTTCGTGTCTTGTTAACACGCGTATGCATTTGTTTCACAAGAGCTTATTCTAACACTTACGTGTCCAAATACTGGAACACCCTGTACACGGGCTTGCGGTAGACCAGGAACCCATCGCACCGCTCCATGATGCCGAGAATCAATCCAGGATCACAGGAACCACCTCACATCGTCACGCGGCCACCACTCACAAACTTTTACCATTCTAGTACAAAAACTTTTTTACAAAATCTCAACACCCACTGTTTTTATAAAAACGACTATTGCACCAAACGGTTTTTACAAAAGTGACTCTTACGAAAACGCTTCCGGTTACAAAAAGCACTACACTTACACTATACGGTACAAAAATTAAGGCATTTCTAAACTAACGGTAAAAACCTTGGTCCTTTAAGGTCTATAAGGCTATTATTTGGTGAAGCACTTATCACTACGTTTTCAACGTGTGGTTTCCGACCTGAAAAGTAAACAGGGATTGTAGATTGTGGTCACAATGGCTTGGGTTTCCACAAACAACTCGTGAACAAAGAGCCTTTAAGATGTCGAATGCCTACCCTCGTCGCTGTGTCAGTGCTGATCGTATTTCAAAAGGAGTTTCCACTGGATCGACGAATATGTCACTTTGTGTCGTACCTATTAAAAAACTATATTTCATTTCCATTACAGCCACAACGACTCGTCAGAACATCATCTCAAATTAATATGATTATATTAATTAACTGTTGTTGTTCCTTCGATAGAAAAATGCTTCGGTATAAGTATTTTAATACTTTTGTATAGCTACTGTAACTTTATCGTTTTAGCATTGTTTGTAAAAACTTGTCAGTCAATGAAACTATAAACCTTATCTTATCAAACCGAACATGTGTATCACAGCAGAAGGGATAACAGCTGGTTTATTTCAAAAGTGTAATACATCATAGAATTAAATCATTGTGTTAGTGTATGCTGATTCTTTATCCGATGAACTATGTAAATTTTTATGTGTTCTATCTATCTATCTAATCAGCCGGTAACACCCACTGCTGAGTATAGGCCTCTTCTCTAGCACGGCACTGGTGCCGGTCTTGTGCAGGGCGAATCCAGTTTATTCCTACTGCCTTTATTATTTCGTCCGACCATCGGGCTGGTGGTCTCATATCTCTTGGCCACCATGATGTTTATGTGTTATGATGTTTATGTGTTAGGTGAAATATAAGACACGTATCTAAAAACTTTATTTTATGTTAAGGAATTAATATATAGCCTTGTGTGTAAATAAACATATTTGATACAAGATAATAGTGTAAAAGTTTTTTTTTTTTTGAGAGTCATACCTCGTATAAGGCATAAATTATCCCTGATGGTAAGTGCTACTTTTTACCAGTAAATATAAAAATGTAACGTCCCATATGTTCTAATTTCACCAGACGACACCCTTCAAATTTCACCCTAACTAGGGCTCTGAATACAGATGAACAGCTACTGATTAATCAAATTGTTCTCAGCCCTGCTTTATAACAAAATTTCGATGATTCAACTTGTCATCTTTTAAATATACCAGTAATTTATTAAACTTTAGATCACGAGACGTCACCCATTCCGACCGCCAGTTGGAACAAATGATAAAAAAAAAATATGACTGGCACATAACATTTCAAATATACCTTAATGAACCGGCTATTTATTATTAAGCTGTGCGGTTTATCTTTTGCAACAGACATCACATCAGTTCAATCATCCGGTTGCATTCTTCCGTTGATAGCATAATTCACATCGCAGTAACATTATCGTTTGGGAATTCTAGTCCAAGACCGATAATGGGATTCATGAAACGATCACCGTGCGTTCGAAGCAAGGAGTCCCGGGTTCGATTCATGGCTGGGGCACACTTTGTGTGGTGAGCGTGAAGTTTGTTCTCAGGTCTTTGGTGTTTGTCTGGTGTTGCTGTGTTTGTCCATGCCACCTGTTACAGGGGATGCTAGTGCAGGGGTACGAGTGTGTAAGCGAATTTAATTAATTTAAACTCGTAAAATGTCATATATTGATCTATTTCTTTAATGGACATCAGGAGCTTTCTATTACCACGAAGCTACATGACGAACGTTAAACGACTAAATCTTACGGTGTCTAAAAACGTTCTCGAGGAAACCATACGATCTGACTTCTACAGGCATCATTTCAGTGCTACCATTTGATGCAATATAGCGGCTGCTAAACGACTATATTAGGATGTAGTAATGATAAACGATAAAAGGGTACGTTGATTGCGTAGGGTGTATGATCCAACATTGTGACCAGCCAAAACGTGTTCAATACCCTAAATATGACCGGAAGCAGGTGGTTGCCACCTGTCGCGAATACCAAAACGGAAAAGACAAAGACCAGGTGGGTAACTACCGAATCCAGTTTTGTTGCAATTGGCATCAGATGAACTTTTACTTTTTAAAATATTTTTTAATCCGTGTCAGCATTCCTATCTTACACGACATATTTTTTTCGGAAATATTTAAATATTTCTATTTTAGTATACAGCACTATTAGAATCAGAACACACAGCATCGGGAACGAGAGAAAATAATTGAGAAATAAAAGTCAATTCGATTTCAAATTTTGATTTCAACATCGTCCAGAGTCAGCCAACCAGTTCTCTACATATATATACATAGGTTGTATTACCACCAAAACAAAAGGCTAATTAGACGGAAACGTTGGGTCTTTTGGTGCTAAAATCCTTTAATAAGACCCAAGTCTTTCAGCGTCGGTCAAGGGAAGCACTTGGCAGCAGACATCTAACGTTTAACATCATTCGAAGTAATTTTTGTAATAATTCATATTTTCGTATATATATCTACGTTTCTTTTTAAAATGAAAATGTACCTAGATTATTATTTTATGTAAATTTGGTGATTGTCTAAACCCTATCTGATCCTCCATAAGAAAGAACAATCAAGTAACCCGTAAACCCCTTACTAATAAGACAAACCAAGTCATTCCCTTCTTGGCAGGAGGCATGGGTATAGTAGCAGTCCTTCCCCAGACGAACACTGCACATACAGGAGATATTTTTAATAAAAATTCATGAAACATCGCTCGGCTTGACTTGGACTTGCTTAAAGTTACTTTACTGAATACAAAACTAAAATTAAGCAATCGAGTCACGAAACTCATTGGAAAAATATGAAAGTTCAACTTCGTAGTACATAAGCACATTGCACATTTTAGTTGCATCAGGAATGCAAATAGAATGGAATTATTATCACACTTATATTATAAAGCCGAAAGATTGTATAAATGAGTGTGTGTATGCATACACACATACACACACACGCACATACATTCATGTTTGTTACTTGTTCACGCTCAAAACTGCTAGACAGATTCGGATGAAATTTGGAACCAGGATAACTTCCAGCGTGAATTAACACATAGACTACTTTTTATCCGTAAAAAGTAGGTTGGCCAACAGCTGGTTAAACCGCGGGGCGCAGGTATTAGGTAATATAAGTAAAATCAAGGTTGTCATTAATTTCAATTATTATTTCATTCAACTTATGTTAATTAAGTCAGTGTCAAAAATCTTTATTTCCGTACATATTTTGAATAACTCGTTTCTAATATATATTATTTGTCATAATTTGGTTAATTATAATATGTATAGTATTTAGCTATTCATAGCACATGTAAATGGTATTAATATCCATAACACTTACAAAAGGACCTACTGAATCGTTTTATTGAAATCAGATTTTTACAATTAGTTCTGAAGGAAATTAAAAAAAAAATGTTAAATAAATAATATCCTAATCTTAATCTGTATATTTAGTATTATTGTACATGACGTATGTACATTCGAAACCCGTTAAGCTCACGGCAAATTCCTACGCACTTCAAAGTAATCTCAACCTGTTTTTGAATCAAGCATGCTACTGGTAAACAAATTGACTTTTCACATGCAATAATGCATACTTGGAGATGGTAAACACATCAAAGTAATTTCATTCAGCCGTGTTCTTTTACCAACATCATGTCTCACTGTCACGGACTTGTTGCGATAATGATATCTTGGCTGGTTAAGGATATGGCTGGTTTCTAGTTTTCACTATATACGCTATCATTGATACAAGAGGTTGATTTAAAATCTATAAAGCCGAGTTTAATTCTTTTATTCCTTACTTTTTGCCCTTAAGCGTGCAATTTAATAATAAAAATAATTATAGGGTTATAAATTGGGGAATAATTCGCGCCCGAAGTAATTGGCGAAGATATCCACACCCGTAGCTTACATCAATAAGCCAGGCCGCCATACTTACAGGTATTAGTCCATATCTTGAAAACTCTTGAATCGATTTTGATAAAACTGTTCCCTCCGATTAATAGTTTCGAAGAAATGCGTGGACAAACATTTTTCTTTCTTTCAGTTCCAATAATATTACATACTTGTCGAATTAATGATTTTCTTTTTTTGAAGTCTGTTATAATTAATATATCGTATGCATTCTGGCATACGATATATTAATTAGAAAACGTTAATATTCAGAACACATTCGTTCTACTTCTCAAAAAAAATAGTTTATTAAAAACTTGTAACGGTAATGCAAGAACACAATCACAGGGCTCAAACCAAAA
Source organism: Aplocera efformata (assembly GCA_921293045.1). Lineage (NCBI taxonomy): Eukaryota > Metazoa > Arthropoda > Insecta > Lepidoptera > Geometridae > Aplocera > Aplocera efformata. The sequence continues at coordinate 4,065,785 of OV121063.1, forward strand.
ACTTAAATCCATTTTAGTTCTATTTCGTGCCTTGAGAAGTGTACTAAATATTACCCTTTATCTTATAATTATAAGATGAACTTCCGCAAACGCCTAAATTTATTACCTAATATGTGTACATAGTTGTAATCCCCTGAACAGCCTAGGAATATATGAGAATATTTCACTTATTGCCTTTAAAACTTAGGTATAACAGATTCGATGTTCCTCATATAGAAGATGTATCTATAGATTGAAACTAGATGTAGTTGTCTCGTGTGACGTCATAAAAGGCTGTGTTTAGGGATCGATCGGGGTCGTCGCTCGGTAATGACGCTTTGAAATAGCTTGTTAGACAGTCGTGTACCTACCTATTCTATACATCTAGATAACTAGTTGTCCGTAGCTATCAAGCTAGACTAAGACTAGAATTTGACAGCAGTTCTCTTACATATTTTATCATTTATCATACTACAACTCCAAGCTAAAATTTAGTAACATAATTTTTTTTACATGTACACATAAGGGGTTACTGAGCGTCCAACAACAAAGTTAATATTTTTTTTTATCTTAAAGTTGCTGATATAATAAGACTATGTATAATAACACTATATATATATATACATAAATTGAACCGACTCGAATGAGTCGAATTCAGCTCTATTTTTTTGTACGATTATTAATCGATTATTTGAACCAATTGTGAACCAATTACATTAATTATTTTTCTATTGATTAATTAAGAGTTTACTTGGTCTATAATTTAAATTTGAAGAAAATAACTCTTAGAACTAATCATAGGGGATGAAAGTAATGCGGTTGGTTTATTCGATTTTTTTAATCAGTAACCCGTCTTTACTCATAGATCAAAACAGATCCCGTGGTGATTCGCTTATTCCTCGATCATTTCGGAAAATATCTTCAGCTGCCGAACAATACCATCTCGGCGGCTGGTATCGACAGAGTCACCGTGAAATAAATACAGCTGGGTCATTAAGACTGCCTCGGAAGAGTGCTTTCGCAGGCCATAGCCGCAGCTAAGCAGTTCAGAAGGTATGTGGTAAGAGTCCGGTATAATCCGCTTGACATCAGGCTTCCAAATTAAATGAATGATATCATTATTCAAGAAGGTAACCAGAATCTTATGATTGTAAGTGGGTGTCGGTACCTATTCGCTACTACATTCTCTTGGTGGCCCATCGTTGAATGGAGTGCCCTAACTATTCTGTTAACACTGTCAGCATTCAATACTCGGTTATTGCTATGAGTACGACAGTCAAGTATGGTGCTCTATAGCATTCCATGGGGAGCCTAAGCACTGGGACAATAGTTAATTAATTGGACTGGCTGAATGATGGCAGAATATCAGAATATTACTTTCAACATTTTCCTATTGTGCATCTCTGACAACATGTCTTGTATTGTGTATCTCTGAAATTGCCTGCAAAAGCTATTTTACTCTTAACGTGAATAGAAACATGGTATGCTGCCAACTTCAGGATACATTGTGCACCTTCACAGACGGCGTCATATTTATGCATCTCGAAAGCTTCTTGTCTCCTTGTCAAGAAGCCATTGAACTTCTTAGTTATTTACCTATGGTAATAATTATGCTTTTCACTTCCGGGCCCCCCTAACCCTGTGAAAGTAGTAAGTAAGTGCCTATCCGTACCAGCCTCTAATGTTACGACTGCAGGGACACCGCCCTACCCTCGATAATTCAAGAACATAATATTGCGTACATAATTTTTTCAAGGTCGGTTTGAACCAGTGACCTTCATATTGAAAGTCGGCGGCTGTGCCCCTGGGCCACCACGCTTCTCCCTATAAAAAATGTTATATTTTGCCTGAGATAGAAACATCATTTGTTGTATAAATTGTCTGAAAATGCGAAAACTTTATTTGAACCCAGCCGAACCTGTGAGGTCGTTAACTCCAACTGGTAAAACAGAGAAGCCAGAATAACATCGGAGAAAAATATGGAAGCATCAATTTCCTAAGGAATGGGTCATCAATCATAGGAGGCGGTGTCCCGGCGCCAATGGGTTATTCACGCTGGTAATGGGTTCAACTGATAAAGTTTTAGTAAGTAAGAAGGAGCTAAAGATATCGTCTTGAAAAAAGAACGTATACGAGTATATGACATAAAGTTTAAAACATTTTTTTTTTATTTCTGAACACCGGCCCTGCGAAGACGCTGTAGGTGTCATATTATTTATTAAAAAATGTGAAAAGAAAAATGCGTAATATTTTTTTACTGAGCGACAAGTAAAAAAATAATAAGCGTTTTTTTCACTCGAACAAATCGGTCGAGCAATATTATCAAGTGATACATGCGGTAATTGATCTTTATTTATATATAGATTTGGGTAAACCATAGTATATAAAACCAAAAACTTATAAATGATGTTTAAATGTAAAACTTACACCGTTACTATGAAGACTTGAAGAAGTCAGGGATATGATGAAACAAAGAGTACGAAAACTCTGAATAATTTAAATAATTAATTAAATCGTGAACATAAGAAAATACCTTTATTAAGATTTCTTCAATGTTCCGAAATACATCTTCCAAAGTGAAACAACAAATTAAATTAGAGCAGCCAAACTTGGAAACTCGAAGTCCTGCAATAATGACGCAGATTATTTCCATCCACCGTTGAATTTGGGGCTCTTAGGCACAGGAGAGAAATAATGGCAATTGCAGTTTAATTGTCCGACGTAAAAAGGACGTAATTAATAAAATTTCGCTTTTAAACCTTATTATTTTTTCATAGCTTTCTAAGTAAATAATTTATGCGAGAAGATGTTATTCAATTGATAATCTCTTATTATGGATTCATATTAATATTTTTTCGTATTCGTGAAACCATCTGATTTGGTGAAAATTAAGTTTAATGTCACATCAGGCGTTGAATGGTAGATAATTTTTTATTTCCTGCAGATGGTCGGTAAAAAGTGTTATTCGCTACATTGTATATAAGAATTTTGGGGCCAATTTGTTTGGAATTACCTTCCAAATTCGACAGCTATTGTACATTTGGCCTGTAATTTTGTTTCATTTTCGAGTCACGCAATTGAGTTTGAGGGCCCAGATGCATTGAGGTAATTAGTAAGCAATTGTGGTGCGTAACTGGTATCAGGTCCTAATGATCGAATTAAAGGTACTGTTTGATAACGGTTCCACTGGAAACTGGTACGGAAACCCTTTACAAAGTAACGCGGACATTGACGTTTGTATATTTTAAGTTCCCGAATCCCTTGGTATAGTTAATAATTAAGCCTACAACGTCAGTTTTTGCTACCTTTTCGTCGCGATTATCGTTAGCATTTTAAAACGTAATGGATAGATAGCCGGTTTTTTAAAATACCACGGATTATATTAAAAAGTATATTCGTGGTAAGACCTCTACGACGGAACAGATCTGAATGAAATTCGTTATGAAGATAGTTCATACCCTGAATTATCACATAGGCTAATTTTAATCTCGAAATAGTGAAATATTCCCGTAGCATGGTTAACCGCGGTAAACCGCGAAGCGCCGCTAATTACTACATAACAACAATAGATTGGGGGGTTTTGGGAGGTCTAGTTGCTCGCATCTGGGTGAATTAAGAAGTGAGTGGTGCGAAAGGAGTAACTAGATTTAGAACTTGTGCAAACTTCGTCCGGAAAATTACTACCTTCACACCTGATAATACGCCGCCATGCAGTGGTGCACCCGCATTTCCGTATTCCGGTGGAAGGGTGTGGGTACCGGTGAAATTACAGGCGCAAAAGACGTTAAATCCCCTATTATTGAGCCTACAACGTCTGTATATATTTTATACAATCACTCGCAGTGGCGGGATGAAAATTTCAAAGAATTTGTGTTTACTATGTAGAATATCCCAACAAGTAGTAAAATACAAATACATTGTACAAAATCTTCGGTGTGCTAGTTCAAATAGCGTCTAGCCGAAATATTTCTTCTAATATCACACGGAATGATAATGAGTATGGTAATACTATAAAACCCTAAGAACATTTTGTTCCATCCACAATAATTGAACCTACACACGCATTAAAACGGACTAATAACAAAGCCATTTTATCCATTACACGGCTATTAAACAGGGTAAAAGCAATAAACGCAATGCTCAAAGTTAATGCCACATAATGCCTTGGGTAAAACTGAAAGAATAATTCATATTACCAAGCCTGTTTTCAACCTCAGGGCGCGTGTCATTTAAAAAGTTTCCGGCAATGACTTTAGTGACATCCTGAACTCTAGGAAAATTACGCCAGTCTTTTGAAGCTGGAATTAAACGAAATCTTTGTACAATTTTCAGTGTGCCGTGTTGAAAGTAATCTTTTATTTTGTATCAGACTATTTATAGTTACTTCGCCCGCACTTGTTGTTAACTTTGTAGTTTTATCCTCGTTGTCGAATTATTAAGGTATGATTTATTTTACTGGAGGAGACTTAGTACAGTTATTCGCGGGAAAACAATGGAAGCGATGAGCCACTAGGTAAAATGCAGTCCATTGTTGTGCTGCCCAACCCTTTGGGAAAAAGACTTGAATTTATGTGAGTATATTTTGTGACTGTTGTGACGGGACAACCGATGTTAACTGGTTACTACTGTCCATAAACAACAACCACACCACTGAGCCTATCACTCTATCCCTCACACTAAAGTATTCTAAACATCTCATGTGCCTGGAGGCAGTACTTTTCCGGTGAACTTGGCACAAGTTCTATTACTACTTTGGGTTGCTGCTTTCACGCTCCCCCAGGGGACACGTGTAGAACTCTGAAGAGATTCACTTATGGACGCGAGCAACATGGACCCTCGATACAAGTCTAATGCAAAGTCAGTACAGCGAATAGAACTGAATCGTAGCATAAATACAACTTGTAGATGAGCTTTGTAATGATGTGCTACAAACCAACACGGCTCGCGCTTAATCCCACTAACTTACGTCTTATTTCACCTTATTTGTCGATCAATAATATTCGCTCTGTGGATCAATACCATCATTTTAAAACAAACTTCCGTCGTTCCATTTTGTAATTTTATGGAATACGAACATGAAATAAGAATTCAAATTTGGAACTCCACATCTACCAACATTGAAACGCGAAACTGCAGAGGGTAATATAAAAATGTCTGTGATACGGCACGCTCCAGAATATACGAGCTTAATCCGGAATATAGCACGAGCAAAAAGTAACTTCAAAGTATGAAAAACATCTCCGAGTCCGGCCGAATTTTTGCTTTTAATATAGGAATTTTACTCATTTCCGTGACTTTTGATACTCATATTGGTACTTACTACTTAGCTTACATAAATTGAGTTAACATGGTTTAAGCTCTGCGGTTTCCTGAGAGTTCTAAACCCGTCTTTATGAAATGGAATACTAAATAAATGACAAAGGAATATTTTAGATGTTCTTTTCAAGGACTAGGGTTAGGAATGAAATTTAAAAAAACTATGGTCTAAGGCGTCAAACTTAACAATAAGCATAATCTTAAGTGTACTAGAAATGAACACTCAAAATTATTTCTTTAAAAATGTAATGTAAATAATCATACGGTCAAATCATTATTATTATTTCACATAATTATTTTAATTTTCATTTTATATACATTTCACTCCAAAATAATACATTATTTATAAAATAAATTATTGTTAATATTATTTTTTAAATAGTAATTATTATTATTATAGTTTAGAACAAAATCTCTGTTACAGCACGCTGTGAGTCGTAGATGACATAGACAAATACAGAAACACAAGACAAACACCCAAGACCCGAGAACATGCTCACCACACAAAGTCGGCCGGGAATCGAACCCGGGGCCCTTCGCTTCGAAGGCAGGGCTATTACCACTAAGCCAAGGAGCCGACAAAATGTTTATAAATTCCTTTAACAAGGATGAGAAAGATTCTGCATAATATAATGTAGAGATCCCTAGTGCATCAGAAGACGGTGAGAGGATATGGAAGAATCTGTTTTCTATTCAAAGAACTTTTCTATCATTTGCAACATAAAAATATTCCAAGGAGTTTCTTTGATTCAAATATTGTATTCCAATAAAAGTAAAATACTGACAAAGCGATAATTATTTCGATAATGTCACAAGTCCTTCAGTTCGCCGGTTCGAGATCATACATTATTCATTTCGATTAAAATTTACATCGCGATATCTTGTTTTACAAAAAAAGATTATTCTTATTGTCTTCGTAAAATATGTCTTTATTTTGGTAATTGTAGTAACTAAAGGGAACCAGGCGAGCAAATCTGATATTAGTTGTTTTTTTACACCCATAGGTTTCCTTGTTTCGTGGGTGGCATGGCACACACAAAACTTCACGCTCATACAAATGTGTGACTCAGCCGGGGATTGAACCCGGTACCCATAGTTTCAAACTAAAATTACTTAAAAAAAACTGTTGTTTTTATTATAATTTATATTCATTTCACACAGCGCCATCTAGCCCCAAGCATTGGAATACTATGGGAACCAGTTGACTACTATTAGAGGTAACAATAAAATTGTAAACAGCAACACTCATCAATATCCCTTCAAAGTAAGTATCAGTCAGAGATGATGTCTCCTCCAGCAATTTTGACCAAACATGGCCTAATTTGTGCGCCGAAATTCAAAATGAAAAAGGTTGACATAACCAAACATAGGTCAAAACGTTGCCTTAAAAAAATTTGCCTGCCACAAAACCACATACAGACAACCGTCAAAGATTAAACCTCATTTCAGTCCATTAAATTTTCATGCCAATCAAATGCGAGTTATCAGATTATTTTATATAAAAGCACCATTGCACTTGAACTCCAGATTGTAGTCGAGAATATTAAGCTAATGCGAAGTTATGTAGCAACTCGAGTCTAGCCCTCTCGAGCCACGACCTCAGTCGGTATGCATTATTCCTTGCCTCTGGAATCCGGATACGACGAGAGCTCTTCAAACAGTATCCTGTTCCTACAGGACTTTCCGAGTACCTATTTACTTATTCTGCTAACATTCTGTTTTAAACTAACATTTCATTCTGATTTGAACAAGTTTCTTGGCAAGAAAAAAGGGTTTGCTTCGAAGTTTAAAGTCATTCATTTTACTCTGTTACAAGTTTGTTAAAATTTTACAAATATAAATACAAATACAAATATATTCATATTTCCTAATGAACCTACCTACCTTAAAGGTATTTTTTTTTTTGTGAATCTTATTTGCTATTATAATATTACTCTTATGACTATTCCACGCTGATTTTAGTTATGACAAAATGATGAGTGACTATGAAAAATGCATATTGTAATATTGTATATACATAAAAAAACTTTTATTTTACGTTAGTTAATTAAATACATTATTCTTTCATATTTGCTTGAATTAGCAAATAACAGCTATTTGCTCGTAAAACAGAAAGACAATTTGATAATTTTATCTGTTCGAGAGCTAATCGACCCTCATATAACTGTACAATTCATAATATACGCAAACTGCAGAAGTAAAACTAACTGTTTTATAAACAAAATGAATAACGTCCAATTTGACGTTAAAATTTTATATATTTGAATATTTTATTTAAGAAAAGAACAAGAAATAAAATAAAAAAAAACAAGGTGATCAAAGTTTTATAATGCGCAATACAACCTATATGCCTGGGATCTCGGTATTATACGGCAGGTAAACTACGACAGTTGCTGTCCCACTGGTCAATTAGTGTACTGTATCCTATATAGTCCATTGTCTAACCTGTATCTAACGAGCAGTGAGCCGGTATCGCGGGGCTACCTCGATACCATCTACCGATTGTGCGACGTTCCCACGAAATGCTCTCATTAGGCCTACCAATATGTAACATTAAGGCCACGTATATAATAACAACAACGTTAACACACTCATACCTCTGCACTAGGATTCCCTGTATCGCAGATGGCATGGACGAACACAGAAACACAAGACAAACACCCAAGACCCGAGAACAATCTTCATGCTCACCACACAAAGTGTGCCCCGGCCGGGAATCGAACCCGGGACCCCTCGCTTCGAAGGCATGGCTACTACCACGGACTAAGCCACGGAGCCGTCGAATAATCTAATCTAGAATAATATAAGATAATCTAGAACTATTGGTATGCCCAAAAGTTTAACATGACAGTCCATCTGATCTTACGAGTTAGAAATACGACTCAGGTCCTGCCAAAGTATGAGAATACCCAAATCACATCGCGTTGCGCTTGTCCCCCTAAAACGGAGATATTACTGTAACCTGTACTGGCTCATTAGACACTAGTTAGACAATTGACATGTCAACCAGCAACTAATGAGCCAGTATCGCGTTCCGCCTGGATACGTATGCTGAATGCTCTCATCAGATCTGACAATATGTAATAGAAATACTATAAAACTATCTGTATTCAAACTTTTAATTCTTTAATTTACAAATCAAATTTGGACATCTCTTAAGGTTGCCATTGGTAGTACAAGAGTATTCCAGTTATATTCTAATAAGATTTAATTTTAATTGGCTGCACTCCGCGGTGTTACAATAAAAGTCAACATGAGACGAAAGGAAAAACTATGAAAAGTGGTTTTTAGCAAGTCCCTTAAAAAAATTATTACTTCATACCTTAGTTATGATGCCACAAAAATTTCTTAATATTGTGCACCTACTGCTCAACAGTCTTGTTAGTACTTACATATAGTGCATACCCGTTCTGAACATTATACATTGTTATAAAATTTGATCTCTCAGCTTTAACGCTGTAGTAAGCAATGCAATGTTGTATAATGGGTGCATTAGCACTGAGCGCAATCTCTTGGAAAACGAGGGGTGTAATTTTTCCACCTGTTTTTGGTTGAATTTGAAAGCAAAGGTGGATTAGATAGAATGGTCACATTTTCGAATTTTCACTCAATCATGTCTGATCTCCTCTCGTGTGGATAAATGCCCAACTCCGGTGTAGGGGTTCTTAAGGCGCCCGGAGGCCATGTAGGAGGCCGGATCAGCGGAACGGACTTTTTAACGTGCTCTCCAATGATGTTAACACTTGGTTAAAATGTCACGAAACGGTCACCCATGCAAAAACTGACCAGGCGAAGAGTAGCTTCGCCACAGCGCGTCGCCACATTTCACAATAAAAAACATATCCCGATCGGCGTAATTCACAATAAAAAACATATTCGACGTTACCGTGAACAGCGGTCAAGCGCGGTATCTTGGTGAACATCGACATCCAAGAGTTAGAACGCAGACGAACGATTAAAATCAGTCACCGATTTTAGTCCTACTACTACGATCCCATGGGTGTCGGATTTTACTCTTAATCAACACACGCAGATGACCCGTGTTGTATGGCCCTGGGCGAGTTTTAGTTAAAACGTCCCGGTCAGTCAAGCCAAGCCGAGGTCCGTACCCTAGTGGTGCCCTTGGTTTGTTGCTATAATATATTATTGAAATAAGTAAGTTAAGAGCCTTGACCCCCACCAAGAGCTCGGGGAAAGTTCTCAAGGCCATATGCGGCCAACAACATATTGTTCATTAGAACGAAGCAAAAAATTTAGCTGTCTCTTAAAACACTAAAATAGTTGGACTGGCGTTACCCTACGTGTTCTTTCTTGGAAAGCTATTGTAGACCAGACTTAAATCGACCGTCTACGCTGGCTGTTTAACAGGACTTGGGGTTTAAGGTCCGCGGGCGAAGTTCTAACTCCTTGATGTATGGGGAGCTTCGTGACGGTGCCTTGAGGACAGTTTATGGGCGAACTTTTAACTTGCAATGTGCTTGTTAAAAGAGGTGAAGGTTTGTAAGATGAAAAAGGTTAAAGTTATTAGAGGCATGTATGATGCATAAAGAATTTAGATGTTTTTTTGTTGATCTCAGATTTTTTATAAATACTTGATATTTGTTGAATGTAGAATAGAATAAAATGTTTTGTGAGTTGGCTCCTGACAATATTGTGTCCGCAATGTTCCCGGGGACAACTATAAACATATCTCATTTCCCTCTTGTATACACATTATTACGTCTAGTATTACCGAAGAAAATTTAGACCTATGGATGAAAAGTCCCAGTTCATATCCCGCGGCGTTTGTCCTCTGAGACGGGTATGTAGCGTAACAGAAATACGAGTGCAGCAATACAGTGATTACAGAGTGGTGCGGAGGCCGCACTTATCCAAACGAACTTGGCGAGAGTTCTGATGCCGTTTTAGTCGATACTCAACGTACGCGAGCAACTGAACTCCACAAAAGCCAAGCGTGGCAGCAAGCAAACCTGTGTGAGGCTTTGACGTCTATTTTTGTACGGAAACCTTAAAAAACAAAGACGCGGGGGAAAAACATGATTTCGCTGAATGTTGGAACAAACCAATAAAATTTCCGTCAAAAGAGCGATATTAGCTTTAGACTGAAATGAATAGCCTTGCACAATACAGTCGCCAGTTCAACTAAGTCTCTGCAGACTTATCCGGGGATGCATCTCTTTGCGTGCAAGTAGGTAGAGACCCAGTACTTGTAAAAGTATATCCATTCAATGTCCAAGTCGTCTTAGACGGCTTTGTAGCTTAGTAGGCCTGCCCTGCCTTCAAAGCGAGGGGTCCCGGGATCGATTCTCGGCTGGGGTAGACTTTCTGTGATGAGAATAAAGTTTGTTCTCGGGTCTTGGGGGTTTGTCTTGTGTATTTGAGTTTGTCTATCTGCAACACAGGGAATCCTAGTGCCTAGTATGAGTGAGTAAAAAAAAGTCTAAAGCAACGTTGCTGTTTTTCCGCAAGTTCTACAACCCCATGGATTTTGATGCGGTTTCCATTATCATTTAGATAATTTTATCTGGAGATTAGTATAGAAAAGTCAATGATCTGTAATGATGCCGCGCAAAACAAAGTTTTGGACGCCTACATAGCTATTGGCTAAACCTTAGGAGGTAGATTTAAAATGATGAACCACGGAATTTTATTACAAATTTTTATCGTAAACACTGTACGCTAGTAAACAAAAAGAACGTGGTAAATGGCGAGGTTGCTGGTGAAATCACAAACGCATGAGACGCTATATCCCAGACTTGGGTGACGGGCGCAACACGACGCAACTTGAATCTTCCCATAAATCGTGATATTGTTTTCGATAGGCGGTGGTGACCGCTTAACATCAGGTGGGCCATCAGGTGGGCCATCAGCTCATCACATTTATCCCATAAAAAAGTGATCGTGCATAATACACCAGCAACTGTAACGGACAAGTGGTATAACAATACGAGTAGGTATATAATGGTTTCCGTAAATGGCGCAGCCCGTGCCGCGGTCAGCCACGTGCCAAAACCGGCGCGGCCGAGCAGAGAAATTGGCCGCCACACTTAGGTTTTCCACGTTTATTTATCATTGGTGTTGTTTTGGACGAGTTTTAGGAAAGTTTGAATTGTGGGGTAGGATCTGTAGATATTATAGCTGTTTTTCGGGTTTTAAAGAAACCTTCAGAATATTTGGAAAAGATTATATATTGACACTTGTAAGCTGAACTTTAAGGTACGGAATTAAAAAAAATATGGTAGTAATAAAAAATCACAAAGGTAACTAAATCAGCGTTCGATGGGTAAAGCCTCATTTACGAGTACCTGAGGAAGTTTCCTCGATCCGAACAATGCCAGCAATTTGCAGTAATTACTGCTGAGTTGAAACCGCGTTTTGAATTACCAAGACAATTTAGCAATCCCGAGAGACGGCGGACTTTTACGAAGCCAGACTGAATAAAAATCTTTTTTAGTTTAAATAGCCAACTCTGGTGTCGAAATTTTTAAGCCGACTGAAGGCCTTCGACATGCCTTATCAACTATCACAATTTATTATTGTTTTATTTTATCTCAAGTGTCGTCAAAATTTTACACGAAGTAAACATATTTGTACGCAAATAACGGGTCACAGAACCTAGTTAGGCAAGTTCTATTCTATATCTATTCTAGACATTTTTGACGGCTCCTTGACTTAGTGCTAGTAGCCCTGCCTTCGAAGCGAGGGGTCCCGGGTTCGATTCCCGGCCGGGGCACACTTTGTGCGGTGAGCATGAAGTTTGTTCTCGGGTCTTGGGCATTTGTCTTGTGTTTCTGTGTTTGTCCATGCCATCTGCGACACAGGGAATCACTCAACATTAGATGAGATTGAGGTCAAGCGAAACGCAAAAAAAAAAGGAAAAATAAAAACTAAAACAAATTAATACAAATAAAGATATTTGCTAGTTTTATTTGAAAGGATTCTTTGTGTCTATTCCAATCCTAACCGACCAAGGGGAAGAAGTAACGGACTCTCAGAAGTATGGAAGAGCAAAGAAATTACAAACTGTCACTCAAATACCGTACTTCTAATATACCGGGCGGAAAGTAACTTAGATAATCTGCAAAGAACATCTAAGCAAACTTCGCCATGAGCGCTTCAAATCACTGCCATACAAATGACAGACAAATTACGTGTCATTTGAAGTGCCACGTTTTGTCATGCAAGTTTCTCTAGAACTTATATTGCAAATTACAACTTAGATATCAACCTATGGTTGTCAACCTGGGTGCTTACTTACTTGGACGTTCGTTTACAGTAAGTTTACAGCGCCAAGGGGTCAATCAATTAGGAACCAACAAAAAATTTTTGGTAAGCTTATTTATTAGAAGTTTACCTCATTTTTAGATCATCATAATTAATATAGCAAGTTAGCAAAGGGTTAAAAGGCAACGGAAGTATCATAAATCGGATATACCGATTTTAAATATTTTACTCCAAGAAAATTCAATTTGAACCTTTTCATAAAAACGAAATTAGACAACAACCCAAAAGAAATCATTTTAGAAGCACGCTTTTGTCTTGGGCTGCGATTGAACACGCAACCCAGTATGTATACCAGTCGATAGTACCAATCACCGAATTCATTAATAGCGTAAGAGTGCCTTTTGCAATTTTGAAATTCCCTTTCATCTCCTAACACAATTTTCGGTTCAACGATAACCGTTTCGTGTTTAGCACATATTGAGGCCATAAGTTGGCGAGGCGATATTTACTACCAAAATGTTTATTTAGGCCACACCCAGAGAGTACTTGCTGGAAAGTACTTGCTGGAAAATGTGTATGGTTGATGGCTCATTTGTGTGCAAAATTTGTAATTATAAATCTACACTCAATACGATAAGGCTAATTTCTCGAAGCGATGATGTTATTTAGCCCGAGCATTAGGGCTTAGTTACAGACAAACGCTTACACACTCAAACTTCTTCACAAGTATTCCTAGTGGCAATAGATGGCATGGACACAAACTCCACCAGAAAAGAAACTTTATGCTCACCATACAATTTTTGTCCTGAACACCAGTCCGATCTGAATTAAATCCTGTATTTCATCTCAACATAGCCGTCAAAGTTTTTTTCGATCATTCAATAGATATATCTTCTTATTTTTTTGGGTTTAAGCATGCCGTTGGAAGACCCCAGATTTCGTGTTTAGACCAAATCGGTGATATTTTGAAAAAGGCTAGGTCAACAGTTAATAGACCGAGGTGCATAAGCAAGATAGTAGGTATCTCAGGAGCAAGCATAAGTGTACCAAGTGCAGTCGTGCATCCTGCCATAAAACCTCCGTACACTGAAACTCCGCCAGTTTCCCGCCATATTATGCCAGTATACTTAATATTATATCGACAGCGCAAACTTTTTTATTTAAACAAAGAGTTCCAATCATTCCTCCTCTCAAAAGGAAACCTACCAATCCAACCGTTTAACACTTATAGGTTTTTTTTTCGTTAGCCGCAAGCGCGTGACATCATCAAAGGTGACTGCCAAATTGCATCATTTATATTTCCCTCGGTCCTTTTTAAACAATTCCAACACACCAAGAATACGGTACATACGGTGCCAAGCTATAAGGAATATGATTATTTTTTTCTTCTACGTTATATATACCTTATTAGGGTTCCATGCCCAAAAGGTTAAAGAAAGCTTAATTAAGCTGTTACTTAGTCTTAAAAAAAACAAGAGTTTATAAGGTAAGGTACCTTACAAATACTGTAACTTTTGAACCAGTAGGAAGTAAAAATGTTCACAGCCAAAGGCGATATAGCAACGCTGTCGTAGAATTGCCGATCGCCATTATTGATAGCCCTTGGCCATCATCTCTGGCGATAGCTATTGTCAACGTAGAGCATGAGTAGCACCCCTAAAAAAACAAGTTCAATTTTGACTTACCACAAATTGTATTTATTAGGAAATTCTACCGGTACATTTCTATTGTGTACATACCAATAGCAGCCAATTTTAAAGCAGTTAATTAAAGCTTATAGGTGGATTTAATTCATTTTGTCGCTGTTGATACCTTTGGAGGTTTAGTATGAATCTTCCAAAAATATATTGCTTATTATGTTACTATTTATTTTGGATAGCAGTTTAAACAGACGATAATATAGTGTCGCCAAAATGAAATTAAATGAAAAATGGAAAAAAGTACGAAATGGTGTATGGAATAAGTATGAAGAACCATAAAACGGAACCTTAAAAAGAGCAAAATGTACGTAACCGTTGGCATGTGCATCAACCATGGACGAAGGCCGAATTTCAATTTCCAGCATACACGACCACTCGTCCAGTCCCCTTGTCATGCAAATGGCACATACAAATTCATAATACTTAGGTATATCTCGGCTATTGTGCGCGTGGGGCGCCTCGTTTTACTACATCACAACTAAACGGCATCTGTTTTATAATTTTTAAAGTGCATCGTAAACTCGTTAAAAACAGTTCAAAGAAATTTACACAGTTAAAATTAAAAATAACATGTTATTTTTGTGTTTTAGACCTATTTATTCTTGCGTCCACTAATGGTAAGTCTTTGAAATATATTTGAGAACACTTTGGTGTATAAATGTTTCTCGTTGCACTTGGCAATTTTATGGTATTATAAAGAAAGAAGGGATAGAAAAGAGGATAAAGGATAAAGACTCTCTATCACTAAGCATAGTTATACTATTCTATATAAAACATACTTATATTATCTTTTGAACCATAAGCCGCACAGCTTTTATACTTCGTTTTGATACCATGACAGATAGAAAAAAAATATAATAAAAATACGACTGACTATACGGAACCTTCAGTATGCGACACGGTTTAAGCTTATGAAGCTTTATTATTGCAATACATAGTTAACTTTAATCAATATCCAATTCATGATGTTGACGGGCTGATCACGAATTGACGGGTAATTATCAGACGCATGTTGCGCCTAGGGCCTCAGAAGTGTTTGCTCGTGTAATGGCTCATAAACTAAGCCCCACCCGTACCGATCTGGATTTATAGTGCCATTTATAGATGGCTTCAGCCTCTATGGGAACCGTGGTCGTAATAAGAGTACTTGTCATTAGATATCTCATTCTACAAGTCTAGCAGAAGCAGGTATTATATGCAGTTGAGGTTTTCAATTAAATCAAATTGAACGAGTAGCACTGCTATATATACGATATCATATAAAGTACACATTAAAATACGCACGGTATGATCGGAGCGAAAAAACCAGAAATACCAATGTGGCGGTTCTGTCTGCAGCACATTCATAGTACCTCGTAGAACACTGAGAAACTACTGAACACATACGTACAATAACCTACAACAGATGGCGCTGTAATACCACTGAACCTACATCGCGCGAGTTGCAGACTTCCCGGCATCAACTGTCGGACCGCGATCCCCAAGCAACGCCCGCTCGGTGGAAGATATCACCTTTTCTCGGAGAACTCAGGTTGTTCAAACCACCTTATTTATTTTTGGTAAACGTTAGTCTGAACGATGCTACCTGGACCCAACTTAGCAAAACAACAACAAGAACATCCCAGTTCTAGGGCTGTCATCACGGAATAAAAAAAAACGTTAACACACTCATACCTCTGCACTAGTATTCCTTGTCGCAGATGGCATGGACAAACACAGAAACACAAGACAAACACCCGAGACCCAAGAACAAACTTCATGCTCACCCCACAGTGTGCCCCGGCCGGGAATCGAACCCGGGACCCCTCGCTTCGAAGGTAGGGCTACTGCCAACTAAGCCACGGAGTCGTTTTACTATATTCCGATTCTCTATAATGTTACCTTTATTTCGATTAGAATAATTATGGTAATAATCGATTAGTATATGATAAAACTGGTTTAATAGCTCAATTGGCAGTAGCTCTGCCTTCTGCGCTGTAGGTCCCGGGTTCGATTCCCGGCCGGGTACACTTTGCGTGGTGAGCATGTAGTTTGTTCTCGGGTCTTGGATGTTTGTCTTGTGCTTCTCCATGCCATCTGCCGTCTACCTATTAAGCAACGTAGCTGTCAAATTTGACATTGACATACGTCGCACATTGACGACTCACAGCGAAATCTTGAAGCCTATAAGAAACAACGCTTGAAATAACGAGAGCAGTACGATAATTACGTACGATCGATTCGCGAACCTGTACGCAATCAATTGGCGGACTTTCACTGATGAGTCACGTGTTTATAAGACGGCTATATGCGATGAGTTTTTTAACCTGCCCCGGGGTGACGAGAACTGGCGATTATGAGCGATTTATATGAGGTTGGTCTGTACTTTCACGCGTGGACTTTCGCGTTAATTCTCGTATCAGATTCGTATCAAAATGTGGGCATAGTGATGCTGGCACAGAGCAGCGGATAAATAGACTAATATCCTTCTCATTTCACACAGGGGTATGTAGCTCCAAACTAAGCATAGACAAAAGGCAAGAAATAAGGGTTGTAAAAGGCAAGCATTGAAGTCAGTATTATTCGGTTTTTAATTTCGCCACTTGTGTGGTATAGAAACTAAGGTCGTGGTCCAGTTTTTGCTACCATCTCTAAGAACTGGCGTGGCACAATACAAAATACGAGTAAGCGCTCACCGTGAAATTACGTTGTAAGGCGAATCGAAATTCTAATGAGGCATGGGAGCACAAACGACCTACATGATCTCTCCTCGTGGTAATGCGAGAATTTGACGAGCTCATTACCAAGCTGGTAAGCCTATATCGAATGAATGTTTCCGAAATTTTGTGGTATAGAGCTCCGACAAAGCAATTTAGTAGCAATAGAACTTGTGCCAAGTTTTTCACTAACCGCCTACCTGGTGTTTAGTGGTTACAGCTGCTTATAATCAACAGTAACACAAGTCAGGTGCACTCCAAGTGGGAAGACCCAAGTTTCGTTGTACTAGTCAATCTGAGTTGTAACGCCTATAATTTCAGCGTTACCGGTAAAGGTGATTCTCCGGATGAACTTGGCATAAGTTCTAGAAAAAGCGCGTACGAAACACTTAGTAATCCGCCGCCAAGTACCCGCGTTGCTGTTACTGTGGAAGGTTGTGATAAATTACCGGCGCATAGAACGTCACATCTAGACGAGAGTGTTGCGCCCGCCACTATGGTCGCCGTTGCGATTTTTATATTTCGGCGACGGATACGACGACATAAAGTGGGCTGTCTACAGTTCCGCATTGACTTAGCTGTTCTGATTTGGCACAACTCTGAGCGTGCCAAATTCGCAGCATTATTTTTAATACATGTTGTACCAACGATGATCGATGATAAAAAAATCTTGGCTATAGTGAAATAAATAACATTTCACCCATAGTAAGAACTGAAAGCAGTCGTTAATATTTATACATTGCAGCTAAGTTAATTATCCCATGACCTTCGCAAGGATAAGGCAGGTAGCTTAAGTGGCTTGCATGATGGATGGGCTATCTTTTTAATCATGCAATCTAGGCCCGACGAGCAAAAACTCGAGGTCGTACGATGCTTCCAGTTAAGTGAATTAAGTCTGTGGATTTGTATATTGCGATAACTTACTAGAGAAGAGATCTTGGCATCTTGGTTTGCGAGATTTTTATCATGATTAGTGAATTTCGGTGACTCGATGCAGCTTTAATGCATCATGGCACTGGGTGAATTGAAGTCTGCGAGGTGGGGCGTGCACATCATTGGCAGAAATCGGTGTACCCTCTTGCGCACTCGGGAGTAGACAAAACTCACAAATCATGGTTAATATATAAAAATAATGTTCATAATCATATATTATGAACATTATATTACCATGACTTTTAATCAGTCTTGATCCCGCAAGTTGACAGATAACCAACTTCCAAAGACGGATCAATTTGATGTTTGTTATCTTAGAACTTCGACATTTATAAACTGAGTTGAAAAAATATTTTTTCATTTAAAATGATTGGTTAGGGTGAACCCCCTAAGGGCGCAAAATAAGGTGAAAGTATAGAAGTCGGGTTTATTAAATATTTTAATCAGTAGGTAGTTTAAAAAATATGTTATTATAACATGTTTATAATATGTTTTAATGATATTTCTATATTTGCCTGTTCGTGGTATTCACAAAAATACTAAGGTAATAAATAGGTACTTCACCTTTGCCAATTATAGGATCGATTAAATGAAGCCTGCGCTTGTTCTAATGGAGGTATATTGGGCATTCAAGTCGTTGTACTAAATAAAGGTTCTACAAGTTAGAGATATGTATCTCCGAGAAAATTAGCACAACCGTATCGCCAACAGAATGGACTATGAAAGAGGCTAGTTGGAGAAGAAATCTTGCAACAAGTATACAATAAAAACATACAACCTAATTGAATACCGCTTTCCCCGTTCAACGCGGACATGTAAGGCAACGGAAACACATCAATATATACCTAGATTTAGACCATAGTTCACTTCAGGTAAGAAAAGGTTTCAAATAAAAGGATCAACAACTAATACGAACAGGATCTAGCAAGGTCAAATTCAAAATTAGCAGGCTTGAATCAATCCCAGTCCAAGTCCAATCGAGGCTACATTGCAATGCTAGCAGATTATTCGAACAAAGTAACTTGCTTGAATCAAGTATCAGTACTCCCACGGACTACGCCATTGAATGCATAGTGCAAGGTATAAAGTGAAAGAATCCGTAGCCAATGATAGTAACCCTGGAACTGAATTGAATGGTCGTGGGTTTGCTTTCCAGCCGAAATATTGCTCCGGCCGGGACTTTGTATCTTGAGCATGAGCATAGTTTGTTCTCGGGTCTTGAATATTTATGTTATGTGTCTGTGTCTGTTCATGTCACCTAAGATACAGGGAATCTTGATCCTATCCTTATTTAAGAAGTGACATATTGAATTACTTTTGAAAAGAGTTCAACGGAAATAAGGATGATAAGGTTTTGACTTTCATTTTGTGGAAATCCAACGTGGAATAAAAAAAAACCATTTGAGAACGTTAAATTAAAGATAAAAGTATTACAGTCGGTAGTATTGCATTTATCATCAATTCCAAAGAACATAATTGTACAGTCTGGGCAATATATCTTGTCCATCCTGTAGTCAAGCAAATGTCAAAATATGTTATTGTCATTACCATGTTTCTAATTTATTCATAGTATGAAAAGCTTTTGCAGTCAACTTCAGAGTAGCCACGATACAGCAGCCAACTGTACAGGAAATGCAGTATGTTTTGATTGGCACAACCATGAATGATTCATGGTTGTGATATCGAGCCTTGCTACCGACTCGTCACGTGCTGGAATGATATAGTTTATTATTATTGCTTAGAGATGATCCACTGCATGCAAATGACCAGAAAACGAACTCGATATCGTAGAACTCAAACTCATTTATTCCCTTAGATATTTTTGGGGGGTCCAGTTGCTCGCGCCCGTAGGTGTGTACCCTTTGATTCACTACACGTACCCCCTGGGTGGTGCTAAAGAAGCAACCAAAAGTAGCAATACAACTTGTGCCGAGTTCTTCCGGAGAGATACTGCCACCACACCTGGAATCGGCCGCCAAGTAGTAGTGCTCACATTACTGTGTTCCGGAGGAAGGGTGTGGGGCTCTCATAAAAAAATGAAATTTTTATTTTTTGTTCATTTTTGCTCGGTATTATAGATCCCCCTCCCCTTATAGATAACCCTTCGTGCGCGAGTTCGTTTCGCACTTGGCCGGTTTTTATTGTACCTACTAAAGTGCCGGAACGAGCTGACTACCGCCAAAATGATGTTAAGCCGTCGCTGTCCATACACAACAGAAATACGACTCAGATCCACACATATGTATACCGAAGTATGAGAAGACTCAAGTCGCATCTTATTACGCCCCTGCTTTATTTATACGAATAAAATGAGTATTGACAATCTCCGTATTCCAAATTTTGGTTAACGTAATACTGTAATGTAAGTTGACATCTAGAACCAGAATTGATTGCTGGTTAGGAATGATTAATCTCACAATTATAAATTACGCACATTGTAATATAGACAAAGAAGGAGAATGTCAAACAAAATTGCGCTCGTTGGTGAAGCCACAACATAACCATCTGTGTGCGTGAGTTTCATGTAATTTACCTACGTCGCCGCCACGCACGCAAGCTTACGAATTATATTGCCATTCCAAGAACATTTCCGCCAAAAGTAGCAAATTGTAATAACCTTGCAGTAGACTCAAAGGGATGGATTTGCATATTAGAGTCCCCCAAATTAAGTCACCATAGACTTACGGCGCTGCATCGCATTGCGTGCAAGAACTAGAATTCTAGTCTGGTTTTGGTTCTATGCTCAAGTAAGTACATAGTATTATGAAAAAAGATTTTCTGATGCCAGACTCATAAAATATACTAAATATATTTAACCAAAAATATATTTATGTATCTATAATATAATAACTCCCATTATTAAAGTTTGTCGTCCGTCACCACGAACGTTGCAACACGTTCGAAACGTCAGGCAATCAAAGTAAGTTAATATAACTTACGCAACAAATCACTAAATATAAAAAATATATATGTATAAATCGCGAAACCTTAAGGACTAATCTACAAACGATATCTATCGTATGCACCTACCAGAAACTAAATAGGATAGGGGTAAGTACCTAGAGTGTCTAGTAGTAGAGTCTAGTGAGTAAGTTTCTAGAGATTCTGAGACACTCGAATAATTAGTTACCGAAAGTAACTTAACTTAACCTAGCTTAACTCATTACAGTCGTCTGTTAAACGACCACTAAACTTAGTATACGAAAGTCGGCCTTCGTAGCGAGGAGTCCCGTTTTGATTCCCGGCGGGGACAGACTGTGTGATGAGCGTGTAGTTAGTTATCGGGTTTGTCTTGTGTTTCTGTTTTGATAGAATTTCTATGGGACCAATCTGAATGCATATCCTTTCAAATGAATAAAGAATTTTCTATACAAGTCCCAAAAAAACTGAACTAGCAAGCTCCTCCGAAAGTGTGTTGATTATCGAAATCTACTACACGACAAGTATTAGCCCGTGTAAACATATTACTAGAAGCCTATATAATGCAAGCTAATATCCATACAATGTATGAGGAAGTGGCTACATATACAGTCATTGACCCACTGCGGGGGACTCCCACATGTTAATTATCTTGTAATTGAAACAAACGCTCCCGTAGCCACCGCGTTAATACAACTAGTAGATTATAAATATCCTTTACGTCAAACGCAGGCGACCGATAAAAAACGCCCACAGACTACTGCAGACTTTAGCCGGCGAGTGTCGGACACTGTCGATTTTACATCGACATAATGCTGCCTGCGTAAGTTCGTACTAACTTTTAAATAAATGAATATTGACAATGTCCATGTCAATAACCCCCAAACTAACCAAAGATGGAACTAGATAACTGATCGTAAAGTTTTTTTTTTTTTTGTAAATACATGTAATACATATAACACCCAGCCACAAACTCTTGTTTAGGATATAGCTCGCCTTTGAACCTACATGCAATTTTATTTTATTTTTGTGTAGGTATTATAAAGAAGCATTTAAGTTCGTCACACAGTTGTTTAGAAGAGAATTTCTTCATGAAACTTCTTTATCTTTGTGGGACCCCGTGTATTAGATGATGTTGGCAGAGTATTATCGGCCGACAAATAGCGGTCGCTTGCGCTGAGTCTTAACAAACAGAATTGATGGTTTGGTCAGGAAATTCTCAATTCGTGCCTATTGGTATGCTGAAGATCCGGTTCTGTAGTGAACTACCGAATCGGCCCACTGCGGGGACACAGGCCTACTCTCTATAATTGAGAATGAATGGGATTTTATCTACCACGGGAGCCCAACCCGGATTGGTAGATGTCACATGACTTCAAATATTTTGTTCTATAATATAATAAGACAAGTCGGTTTCTTCACGATGTTTTCCTCCACCGTTTCGAGAATGTGGTATGACACACATAAATGTTTTTAAATGAAAAACTCATTAGTGCACGTTTTGGGTTTGAACCAGCAACCTTGGGCCACCATGCTCTCAAGTGGTGAACTAGCTACATTAATTTTAAAGGTACTAACGTTAGTACAAACAAACTTACCTATACACACACAATTTCAAATTGATGACGCCTGTCATTTCACTTCTTAATATATTTATCATGCATGTGTATTTCTTACTACGATATAGTAGGTAAGTTATTATATCAACTAATAAAATTTCTCAGCTATAGTCTAGAACATAATAGTTTACAAATTATTTAAAATGGCAATCAATTATTTAATACCAGTACAAGGCGAGAAAGTGCCTGCTTAGAGGTATTTTCAGATTTAACTTTCAAACCAGAATGCAACAATGTGCAGAAAGCAACCTCTATATCCGCAACAAAACTATATGAACAAATAAAATTATGACCTGTCTAAAATTAAGATATAAAGCAAGGGTTTATGAAAAACAGGTCAATGGAGGATAGAATTAATCAAATTCTATCCTCCAAATCAAGCACAATAAATTCTACGCAATAATAGTTACTGTGTAGGATTCCTCGAGACACGAGAGACCGTTGATGAAATTGCTCAATGTATAGAGCAACGAACAGACAAGCTACGTCGAGAGAGCTCTACAAGTAGTCTATAAACATTTCTAAAACGGTACACAATCGAAGTCAAATAAAAAACAAGCCCACTTCCGAGTCATGTTGAAACATCAAATGAACACAAAACGAATGTTTTGGATTCGTCATTGTCATTATATTGGTCTCAATAACAAACTAGGTCGTTATACATTTAGTTCTACAAATTGCGAATAGTCTATATTTAGAACTGGAACACGTATTACTGATAGACACAATATGAGGTAAATGAGACTACACATTTTATCACAGGATAATGTAGAGATGTATTTGATAAAAATGACTAAGTACCTACATATATATACTCACTGTCAGAGGGCCACGTTGGTGGCAGCAGTATAGCCACAGAAATTATCTGTCCGTAAAAAAACGATCCCGAATATTTTGGGCAAATCGTGAGACGCAATCCAGACAACCTGGAGAAACTACGAGCCAGGAACGGCAATAAATGGAGAAGCTACATTATAAAAAAATTATGACCAAGGCAAAGTCATGACCTTCTGCAGACAGAAATCGTAGCACAGAAAGAGGAAAGGAAATTCCAGCCAATATGTAAAGAAAATAGACATGATTATCAAGGAAGATGTGGCGTGAAGGTTTTCGTAAATAAGTATTCTTCGGCAGTACCCTTGCCTTCAAAGTTCTACTCTTACCTTCTTGCGTTACAACGGGTACCTTAGAAAGCTAGCGTATATGCAACATAAAACACTATTTAACTTTCTCTAATATACAATATATGGCATATAAAAACTTCAGTCTGCTAGTGTATAGGTAATAAATAACCAGTAATCATACATAACCAATAAATCTCAACTAGAATCAAAGAATTTTCTAAGTTCAAATTTTGATCGGAATTACTTTGGTTTTTGTAGTTAAAAAACACAAATATAGCCCGAACATTTGTAAAATGCAAACGATATATATAGACGCCTCACATAACTGCAGTTCTAATCAAGTTGAACCAACCGCAAAGTTTCCAGCAATAATCAATACTTGCCTAGTGCGTCTACAGTGCCTTTAATTAGTATTTGTTCCCAGAACAATACCGCAAGCACACATCACTGGGAGCCAATCACGCCCCGAGCTGTGTTGGTGGAAATTCCAAGCGCTCCAGGCAAGTCTGCCAACTCCAAAATTTAATCTTTGTCTAGATTTGCTTTTAGGTAATGCAGGTGCATTACTGGAAATATTTAATTTGAATGCGTAATTTTGTGCATTTACCATCTATTTTACTACTATCATAAATGCGAATGTTTGGATGGATGGACGTAGTTTGTTACTCATTCACGCCAGAGCAGCTGAACGAATCTGGATGAAATTTAGCACAGAAGTAGATTATAGTCTGGCTACTTTTTATGGAGAAAAATGTACGGTTCCCGTAGGATGCGTAAGATTGAACGCTACGGGGCACTGTTAGTAGTATAGCTAAATAAACGGTTACATGCTCATGATTTTTCGGTTTGATTCCATGAATCAACACAGAGATAAAAGACCCAAAAACAAACTTATCACACAAATATTTGCAAAGGCCTGAAATCAAAACCAAGCTTTGGGAACAATAACAATAGTAACTTTGAACTATATTTTTTTAATGTTCTTTCGTCACAAATGCATTATTTCTAACAACATTTAAACCGCACTTTATACAATTTTTTTTTGCTGTTATCATCAAACTTTTGCTCCAGTTATAGCAAGATAATTATATTTTTCCAGCAAATTCGACTCCTGCCATTCACCAAATAATTAACAAAACACGGTGCGCAATCAATTCTGCCCGATCGCCCCATCGGATTTACGTAGGCATCAAGGATAGCAACATTTCAAATCCAATCTGGCAGGATAACGATCTCTTTGAGAACTTGGGACGTGGCTTTGGTAAATATTTAGTCTGTAACCCAGATATAGAATTCGATGTTTAAAATACCCTAGGTTCCCCGAGGGATTTAGAGTGGTTTACCCAAGGGACACTTTTGTCACTAACATTATTAATAGCTGAACAACTTATATAATTAATCAATTAAGTATGATCTCATGTTTCGTTATAACCATACTAATATTATGAATCCAAAAGTTTGTATGTATGTTTGTAACGCCTCAACGGCTGAACGGATTTGGATGTTATGAATGTAACTCATAACCAGTTTTTTTTATCCCGAAAAAGTGAAGTAAATTTCTGGTGACTTGTAAATATCATAACTTCTGTCAGTTTTTTCCCACCGTCTCCTGGTGACTTTTTAACTACGGAGCAGAACTACATATAATTAAAAGTCATATTCGTGTGTGAAATAATGCTTAAAGCCTTTTTTTCTGATTCTTTCGCTGATTCGCAGGCAATGATTTCATCACAATTGTTATATACGACTACCTTATTACCTCAATTTATCTATTTAGTCCACTGACTATATTTTCCCTGTTCATATAGGACGGTAAGGATAACATATTTTATGAGTATAAAAGTCACTTCATACCATTTTGAAGGTCATTCTTCAATTCCCAATATAGGATCAATGGAGTATACGCACAATAGGTGCCATGTTAATCGTATGTGGCATTGCAAGCGATCAATACTGCAATGATACTCATGTACCGAACACAGAACACGTAACTAACGTTTAGGTGCATATCTACAAACATAACTGTCCGACGAAAGTAGAACTCTAGAAGTTGACCGGTGAAGAATCAAACCTCAGATTTTTGATTGCGTGATGGAAAACCGTTTATGAGTGATCACATATTACATTTTCCTCAGAAAAATCTAAATTCATATTGTAAGAGTGCGAGTGCCGTATCGTTATATTTTACGGCAAATTAACGCGTAGCCGGTGGAACAATTATCTTTCTATCGATAATTAGATTTTTTTATTTTTAGAAAATACAGTGCCTCGGCCTACCTTAAACTTAAATAGCATCTTATAGACTCTTTGCTGAAATTAATCGTCGTATAATTATGGAAACACAAGCCAGAAAACAAATAGACAACATCATAACAATTACAAACCAGTTGGGCGGAAATCAGTAGAAAAATCCTTCACGTCACTACTACTGCAATGAACCCCGCTATCAAGCGTTATAAAACATCACTTCACTCATCATCATTTTCGGCGAAACAATTCGCACGCCGAATCGGCCAACGTTCGTCATCAAACCTACCGCAACGCGACGACTGTTATAGAACGTTCCGGAATGTTGCAGCAACGCGGGCGGTGTTGCCGACGAGCGGCGAGGCACTGCGGTGCCGGCCGGCGCGGCCGCGTGCTAACCCCGCCCCAGGACCCACAAGACCTAAACACGCCGGCACGCCACCGCAATCGCTACCCTGTTCCGCCAAACACAAGCGGCATATTCGCAGCTCCGACAACAAAAATGCCAATCGATGCTCCTGAAACAGGACAACACATCTTCCGCCTCCGCTCCCGAGTCGTCACCGATACAAATTCTCGCCAAAATCGGCGATTTCGCAAATTTTTATAATCGAAACGTAACGCTTCTCGAATTGCATTAGGACGATGCAGCATATCTGGAAATACCAGTCGTGTGTAATAAACAGGAGATAAATTTAAAAAATATGGTTTCCATCGGTCGTAAGATCTGGGTTTAAATTGCGGTATCCAAGAACGCGACGAGTTGGTAACCTAACACAGGTTATTTTTACTTTCGCACATATTGATTGAATCGTATAATAATTAGGAGGAAAAGAGGAAAGACTTTTAGATGGAACAAATCACCGGTAGACAGTAAAGCTGCAAATTATCAGAATTTATTGTACATATCGCAAAATTTGGAGGACCGATACCTTATCCTCATTAAATTATATCGGATTTCTAAATAAGACCAACATAATTTCTCTAATTAAGAGATAAAAAAAATGACATTACTTTATTTTCATCACTAATATGAAAGATAAAACTAAAGCGTAAGGATTTTTTTGAGAAATAAACTGGTTGATGTATATATATAAAAAGGTAAGTTCTGACGTAACAAAAGAAAAAAATGTAGATGAATCGATAACCTCCTCATTTGGAAGTCGGTTGAATAGCTAGAATAGGTATATTTAACTAAACCATAAATAACTAAGTCACTACTAGTCACTCAAATAAATTCAAAATGTAAAATACAACATTATTGAGAAAGTCAAATATATTTGAGAGATAAGAAACATGCATAAACCAAGTCAAAAACTATTCTAAAACATAAAATATGAGATCTTATTTCTTACATCGACAGAAAAACAATATCACTACGGTATTTTAATGCTACTCAAACAAATTTAAAATGTAAAACAAAATCTGTGAAAAAATATCAAATATGTAATTCAAAATGTAAAAACAAAGTGAATGTGCATCGATTTCGTCGGCTCGGAACGATCCGTTGCAAACATACGATACGACGCGTTTCGTATTACTGACACCGATATTGCGAATTGGAAACTATTTGCATTTGTCGTTCACGTGGAGCATTGGCAAATAAGGGCGAGAAATAAAACAAGAACAACAAGTGACAAGAAAGGTTTCGCAGCTCAGTAGCAAGTAGCTCTACCCTCTGCGCTTGGTTTTAGGTTGAGTGACCAATGTATGTTTGTTCTTCTATTTACAAACATAACAAAAAAAATTTGGTTTACACACATGGACAACCAGAAACTTAGACAAACACCTACGACCAGAAAACCAACGTCATGCTCATCGCACACAGAGTCCCGACCGGGAATCGAACTCCGGACCCCTTGCTTCGCAGGCAGGGCATATCAACAAGCCACGGAGTATTTCATCCGTAATCTGGCTCTCAAAGTAAAAGTTATGCTTAGTGTGGATCTTAATGGCGCTGTGTGAAATGTCATGAATATTTATATTATCCTATATTGGTGTCTTTTTGTCTCACTAATTACATGGGCATGGGAGCTTAAAAGTTACATCCTAGTCTTCTCATACGGCGGAGGAGAGCCTGATCGTAATGCTATTGTTTATGAATGGTGTCGACTCATTAACATCGCTTTCGACACATAAAATTAACGTCTAAAAAGTAAGCTTTTCTTCTTCTTTGTTAGTGAAAGTGGCCAACTAACTGAGTTGGCCACTTTCAGAATCACTTCCAGAGTTTTCAAGCCGGTCGAAAGCCATGGCTTATCGACTAGTATCGCCGGGAACGACATCCTAACGTTCCCTCCTAAGCACGGAAGCTCAGTTCGACTGACAGTTAATGTTCAACCATCCAAACAAGTACTTTTTAAGAATAAAACGTAAGTATAGATTTTGGACATGACTTGAGCGCAAAGTCAACTGCTTGACGGTGTATTATCAAGTATGGTGGCAGTAGTTCTCTGGATAAATTGGGTCACAGTCTGCTTCTGCTGCTTGCTATACCAATCCAAACACACCACAAAACTTATATCAACGAACTACAAACAATTCCGGGCGATGATAAACGGTATTAAGATTAACGAGAACTTGTGTAATTTTTGCAGCGCAAAAAGAGGTCAATGACCATTCTAATAATGACATACCTAATCGTTAGCGATTACAAAGCAACAATTTCGCAGTTGGACTTGATTCTGCGAAAGGTACAATGGTGAGTTCAATCCGTAAAGTTGACAACAAACGTCCCACCTTGTCGCAGCCGACCAGAACATGTCGGACGAACGGGAAACTAGTCTGATGAATCCGACTGATGAGAACAGCTTATTAGATATGGACGAGTTTTTCGCAGAAGTAATAGCTGAACGGCTATTGCTTCTGCGGGTTCCGTCGGCTCCGACATGTCGGGACGTCTGTCAACACCTTAAACTGTGTTAAACGGTGCCATCCGGCAACAAAGCGCTGGAGTACAAACCGTTGACTAAACAGCCAACCGTTTGAAAGGCCGGCGTTCCGCTCGATGCACTTCCGAGCCGTGGGAGGCAGGTACAATTAGAATTCCTAAGCACTGAGAAAACTAGCGGGAAGGCAGAGATGTCAGCAAAGATTTGAGAGCTCTGTATAGTTTACTACGCATTCGCTAAACCTTTTTGGGACGAAGTTTACATTTCGTTTCAACTAGGACGGAATGAGCAGTTCATCCCCTGGGTGCGAAAGAGAAAAAGTAGCGGATCTTGTACCAAGTTCGTCTTGAATCAATACAGACCTGATTATTTATCTATAAGCAGTGGTTCTTGCGCTGCTGTGTACCGGTGGAAGAGCGTGAAATTACTCCAAATTCTGAGACGGGGATGTAACACCTCATGCGTTATATCCCCGTCTCAGAATTTGGAGTGCAGGAAGACCTGGGTGTTCAGGTGGGCAATCCAGTCCTTTTGTCATTATAGTTGCAAAAAAATTTGGAGATGCTTAAGTCCAGCTTTATGCTTTTCGATGACTATTACCTAGCTTCAGGACCGCCAAGTCATGATTGTGGAACTGTAGATCTATTGCTATAGATGATGAGAATGCCTGATTATGAAAACCAAACCGTAAACACGTATAATGAGGCCAGATTTCTGAAGTGTCTCTAGAAATGCAGGAGCATTGGGCGGTTCCACACTTGACGATAATATTGGTCGATTATATCGGTAAGCCTTATTTCATGGCCATTGTATTATATTACGCCGAATTATAGCCACATGGGTGGATATAATTTGGCGTCTCGTACCAGAACCATAGGACTGGCATTATGTTATATGCAAGAATGCCATAATTATGTGGGAATCGGCTATTCTATATAAATCGGGAAATTTTATATAAATCTATAGTACTGATGTTTTACAAATAAATATTCAGTTTTGATTTCCTTTGATTTTTGTTTTAGGAATGACTTGAAAAATCACTTGTTTTAAACAAATAAGAACCTATGAGCCTAATTAATAAATTATAACCTAATTAAAAAATTATCCGTCTATCTGTGCTAGAATCGAAAGCCATGAAAAATTAGCTAAGAAAGTAACCGAATAGAGCAATTGTATTAATTTGTATTAACATATTGCAAACATAGTTAATTTATTCTGGTAAATCTTGCTGGCTTCGTAGCTTATTTGATAGTAGTCATACCCTCGAAGCGAGGGGTCCAGGTTTCGGTTTCCGGCCGGTGCTTTGTGTGGTAAGCATGCAGTTTGTGTGTTTGTGTGTTTGCAGTTTGTATGTTTGAGTCCATGCAACGTAAGGCTCAGGAGTACGTAAGTGTTCAAATGACACGATGCCCTGAAAACGTCCCATAATTTTGGTAGATAATTATGCCACGCTTGGAGCAAACCATGAGCTTATCCTTACCCCACTATTAATCGATGTCGTATCGCTTCTATATCGGTGTCGTCAAGTGTGACACCGGCCATTTACCGTTGCACAAATGTTTGGATAGGTCTATAAATAGCGTAGCGGTCGACGCATTTCTAATCTGACTTATTTATCGATGAAAATAGCTGACTGTTGATTTTATCTACCAGCGCAATACAGCACACCGCTAGTACAAGACAATAATATGATATTTTGTATATTTTATTTTGTGAAATATAATATTTATTGACATTTTATACAGCGTCATCTAGCCTCAAACTAAGCATAGCTTCTACTGTAAGCAAATTATTGATAAAATATAATAGTTATTTTATTTATTTATAGTAAGTTATGATGATTCTTCATATTTTTAAACATATTTGAGGCAATTTTAAAATTAACAGCTCTCTGCCCCGCAGTTTTTGTGGTAATACTATGGGAAAATATTGCTATACTTTAATTTATGATTAAACCAGATAATTCAGTTTCCTCCTGAGTACCTTCCATAGGATTAGAACGGAACAGGAGTAATTATTTATTTATTTAGCTTTTATTTATTAAGTAACTACTTGATATCAGGTGGGCTGTCAGATCGAATCGAAAATTTCGTCACAAAAAATCTACGTAATAACATTTTTTATTCTGCACCTTATGCGCTTTCTGTGACTTTTCCGAAAGAGCTAAAGTATGGAGCCCAATATTACCACATTCATTGATTCCCTTTCTACACTGTTATATTACTGAGAATAGATTTTCAGCCAAGTTGAATTGCTCGACATTGGCTTCAACTCCACTGATTAAACTGTTCCACTTAGCTGTCTCAAAGACAGTCATAAAAATATAATAATCCGCAATTCTCCGACTGCAAATAGGTCTGGTATTAAGCGAACAACAGTCTTTTAGCAAATCGGATGGGAAGTAGATGAGTAATGCCCTATTTAAAGATAAATTAGACATACAATTGACCTGTAATTGCGATGTGGTAATGAATTTTTTATTGCTCATAATTTTTGGCGGTAATGAAACCCACTGCGGCAAGAATACGGCCAGTTTGACGCTGCCACTACCTAACGAGAGATGCTCGAGTAATTAACGTACAATAGCTAAACCTTGAAGAACAGTCATCTACATACGATTAGTTGCTGGTATAACCTATGTGAGACTCAAAGAGATTGGGTTGCAAGATACTGTAGTACGCGGGTTAATGGCATATTTATGAGGATCAAGCCTCTGTGGGCATAAGGAAATGAGGTAAAGATTATACATGACAAGTACATAGAGTAGAGACTTCGTTGGTACGGAGTAGAATTGAACAGAGAAACAGTGTTCGTTCAAATCCTGCCACCATACTTTTGAGAGGTCCATGTCCGTAGGTGAGTACCCTCAAGGTCGCCCTGTTCGTATCTCCCTGTTCGTGCTAAAGGAGCAACTCACAGCAGCAGTTAAATCAGTGCCAGGTTCGTCCGTCAGTACTGCCACCGCACCTAGTAATCCACTGCCAAGCAGTGGCTGCGCGCGGTGCTGTGAGACGGGAGCAATGCGATGCGACTTGCGAAAAGATCGTGAAGAAACTAGCATGTCTTAGAACCAAAAATTCGAAGACATGTGACATCTACCAATCCGGATTGGGCTCCCGTGGTAGCCCATGCACTCTCAATTATCGAGAGTAGGCCGGTGTCCCTGCAGTGGGAACATTAGAGGCTGGTACGTTAAGCAGTGGTGTATTAGAGTTGCGGACACAACGGGATACAACTTGGGGTTTACTATAACTAGGTATAAAACGACGTAATGTTAAAATGGGATAAACTACCACGCGAGATCGATCTGGGTTGATAAATCTCACAGCTCTTAAAGTTTTTTCATCTAAGACATCCGATGTTGTTTGCCTTCGCAGTATGAAAACATGATATTAAGTACATTATTCGGCTAAAAGTTAATAGTGCACCTTTCGGTGCTGATTAAGCTTCAAACACAATTCACCACACATAATTAACTTTATTAATCCTACGACAAACGTAGATAATCCAAATGAAACTAGCCAAAATCGATTCTCACATTCGATTCCAAGCGAATTAAGCACACCAATCTCGCAATCGCAGTTGTTCGCTCGTGCGAATCGAGTGGCTAATCGATTATGTCCTCGCGTGACTTATGTCGTCTGATCAGTGTGATTATTATCATCAGCTGGCGGAAGTCGTGACTGTTGTGATATTACAGATGCTTGGCATAAAGTACGCGATTTCAGAATTGGACACGGCCTATTGTTTCTTGAAGGCGTCAGGGTCATGTGTTCCGTGGAGTTGGTGGTCTTTGTTTCGTATGAGTCAACATCGGTGACCAACTCTCCGAGTTTGACGCCATGTCGCAACCGATTGTACTAGTCGAAAATTCTGATAGCAGTATTGTCCACTAACTCAATCGAAAGAGAAAAGCTCAGATGAAGCAACTTAAAAATAAGCAGCCGCCCTGTTAACCTATTAGTATTGGAAATACACGTTATACGTCAGTATTGAAAATACGCCAAGTATATCATATACTTGGCAGATTCAAAATCGCTCGACAGCAGTCAAAACCATGTTTTTGTTCCTGTCTTTGTTGACTTGTTATAAGACATGTTGCAAGACTTGTTGTCGTTTAGTACTTTCCGTTCTTGCCAAAAGCCCACGTAAAGTTGTCAAGGCCAAATGCGGCCATATTCACAAACAAAACAAAAAGTTCACTTTTTCTGCAGTTTTCAAGCATCACACGCGGCACCGGCCCTCTGATCCTCTCATAGCGAAACCGAAGTTACAACTGTTTCATAATTGAGCTTTCCAAAGGGAGCGCCTGTTTCAGTTCGGAACTCAACTCAAACAAGACTAGACCGTTTAAATCTTTGATCGCAGTTTACTTGCGGCTTGTTTACCGAACTATGCCCGATATTCGGTTATGACGAGCTAAGGAAGTTTATTCATTTAGATCTGGCCTCACAAGTCAGTTGGTAGTAGCTCTGCCTTCCGCGCTGTAGATCGTGGGGTCGATTCCATCCAGGACAAGCATTTGTATTTGTATGTCCATGCACTGCTGTAATCTTGTATTCGGGTCAACAATCCCGAGTCAACCCGAGTCACACTTTAGTTGGCTATGCGTCAAAAACTAGAAATATACCAGAAAAAATATATGACACTAAATATATTTCTCCGTATACTTGAATTAAACTAATGCAGGACACATATAGGGCCACTAAAGATTATACCAGCGGAGCTCATTAGTACAAAAACTACTTATGCACAGTACTGGTTTGTTCATAGACGTAGTTACATAAAATCACAACGATTTAATAGTAGGCAAATTTTATGTGTGACACTAGCTTTCCGCAACTTTATTGTGGAATTTAACATTTTTTAGCGCGGAACCTAAATAAATTTATTTTTTTCTAGAATAAAACTAACCGAAGTTACTCTTTATACTACCATCTGCAAGTGAAAGTCCCGTCAAACACGGTCCAGCCGTTTCGGCGATTAGCCAGAACAAAGACAAACAAAAACTTTGTAACGTATATACTTTCAAATGCATTTAGTAAAAAGCTGTTATTTTGACATTACAAACACACACTTAAATTTTATTTAATTGTATAGATTATAGATATATATTGCTAGATTAGTGAGTTGGGTTTCCTACCCGAGGTTTTCTGAGAAAAAGTCAAGGGAACTAAACTAAAAAAAAATGCAAAACACTTGCTTCTATTAGGTTCTTTCGCGAAATACCAAATATCTCATACACCAATTACTTTTTCCCGAATTGCCTGTTCTACGCTGTAGCAACTGCGACGTGGAAACGATACTCGTGAATCGGAAAAAGCACACTGACCGCATTTTTTTGAAAATTATATATACTATATTCTTTTTTTTTTTTTTGCTCACTCACACGATTTCTTGCTCTCACATAGCAAGCATCTGCCTTTTAAAATTGGTTCCATTTCAAGAGTCAAGCTAAGTTCCATTGCTGAGTATAATTATATATAATATTCTGTTTACAACATCAATAAATTGCATGTGCAAAATGAATAACTCAAGGTAATTAAAGTAACCTGATGCACAGCAGATGAAATCAACCGTTGATAGTTTATTGGAACCCATCCATTTAGACATAAAAACCATTTAATAACCGTTATAAATATTCTAAATAGGTCTCGAACCGCCCGGAAACTATATTACACACGAATTCAATTAACAT
Source organism: Aplocera efformata (assembly GCA_921293045.1). NCBI lineage: Eukaryota > Metazoa > Arthropoda > Insecta > Lepidoptera > Geometridae > Aplocera > Aplocera efformata. The sequence continues at coordinate 4,100,131 of OV121063.1, forward strand.
ACAATATCATAAATATATATATAATGAACGGCAAAAAAACTCACCAGCAGGAACGGCAGAGCAGGGATGTAGGTCACCTGAAAAAAACAAGGATAATTGTTTCTTTTAAATGTCGGTAGGAAGAATTGTTATTTTGTCATAGCAACACATTTCAGGTCTTCACCCGCAATTCACCGGGTGCGGTTGAAGTTACACTCACCCACTGAAACAGTAATACGAGTACACCGCTGTGTAAAAAGCAATGATAGCAAACTCAAACTACAACTTATTTAGTTCTTTATATCTCAAGTATTAATGATTATTTTTAGTTTAAGATCCAATGGTAACATTATTGTAAGCCCATGGAACTATTTTCTGCTTGCTTGTTTTGTTTGCCTGTTATTGGTTGGTTTACTCATGTAACTAACTCTATACGTGAGCATTATAATTGCAATTGAATAATTGCGCTTGGGCAACATAATTACGTTTGTGTAGGTCTCGTATTAAAATCGGGATCATAAGTGTGGTATAGTAGCCAAAGCCAACATAGAAATTCAATAAAGACAACAGTCAAGGAACTAATCTATTCCATTTCAGATCAATCCTTTATATATATAAAGCCTAGATACATATATAACTTATTCCCGTATCTGAAATTCAAAGCTATGCCAGCGCGCTCCTGACATCTGTTTCCAGACTAACCCCATTCAGTGGTTCCAGACGGGAGAACAATGAGCGCCGCGCCGTGCCGTTACCGCGCCCCCCTGGCCTAGTTCTCAACAAGAGTAATGTTATACCTAGGGTAGGCTTGCTACTTTTAAGGTTCCGTACCTAAAGATAAAGGAACCCTAATATGCCTAAACTATGGGGACTAGATAACTGATCTTTATATTTTATATTCGTCACACAAAGCGTGGTTATGACCCACTATTTCCAAAATGAAATAAAATAACATTAACATAGCACTAGTACTGTTTCAGGTGGCATGGACAAACAGAAACATAAGACGAGCACCTAACACCCATGAACAAACTTTGCGTTCTGTTAGCCTGCCTCTGCAGGGAATCGAACTGGTTGGCTGAACTCCTAAGCTACCTATCCTATAATACCTACTAAGCTACGGAGCCCTCAAAAATAATCATCAATATCATCCTCAATATCCTGAGGCTTATGTGTATATGTTTGCCACTACCATCCTACTAATATTATAAACGCGAAAGTTTGTAAGTATGGATGGATGTTTGTTACTCAATCACGCCAGAACGGCTAGACCTGGATGAAATTTGGCACAGAGAGAGATTATAGCCAGGTCTTCTCAATGGCGGGCAAAGGGAGAGAACTATGTCTAGCAGTGGACTTTATCAGACTGACTGACAAATGCCGAGAACAATTGTCAATATTTTATTTTGTTTTTGGATGTAGCCCAGTACCAAAATTTTCTGTCATTCCTCACAAACACGTGTTTCCATCTCTTGCATAAAGCCAACACAGTTAATTTTCTTTGGGTGTGGTGTGCTGCCTAAAGTCATTAAAAGTTGCCTGAAAAATTATGAACATAATTTTGCGACAGTAAAAAATCCTTTTCCATTGCAATAATTATTTTAAAAGCGTTTCAAAGTAAACTGTGCTAACAGCTTCCGGCGCGACAGCGACGCCGCGCCTCCTGCCGGCGGAAACGTGGAGCTTTTCCTTTTAAAAAGGCAGGCAAAAAATATTTAGGTTAAAGTTAAAAAGCCTTGTTTCAAGACTTTTTTATATATGTTGAAAAAGCTTCCGTATTCTTTTTGACCATAAGTATCGTTTGGATACTTATGAAATATTTACTTACAATGCGCATATAACATATCACAAACTCCGAGGCACATTACATACACATGCATATGGAATTACAGTCACTTTGTATGGTTAAGGCTAGTATTTTATGGTTGGATTGTCTATTCCAACCCTAACTTAAATGACTTCGCGTCACCAACCCTGGGATCGGAAATTCCACTGGCAAAAAATCTTTCAAGCCAAGAACAGGTTTTTTTTTTATTGGACTTCGCTTGTCCTCAATATCACCTGATGATCACTCAACATCACGTGAGATTGAGGTCAAGCGATGGGGTCGATAATGGAGCACGAAGGTCTAGAAGATACCTATTTACCCTTGTCTTAAAGAGGCTTAGGTTGTTTTCAGGAAAAAACAGACTTCAGCAAATTGTTCCATTGTTAACATACATAAATCTATTATACATTTATTTGATTAAAATGTTAAACCATAGTAGACCTGAATTAATACATAGGTTTCATTGTCACAGCATGCGGGCATACCTCAGGCTAATAAACAGTAAAAACCATTATCATACAATTAGTTATCAGTCAATGACACCATTTACATTATCCCTTATCAGTGAAAAAAACATTGCAAAATTACTGAATTCTAATATTTCAAATTTTAATCAATTGAGAAACCTTTCTTATACAATATATTTAATATATTTTTATGTAATTTGATGTACTGTTCGCAGTTATTCCCATAGATCCTGTTTATCCGAAGGTTGCGTGTAAGAGATCACGAGATTAGCGATAAGGCCAACCATTGTGCCACCTATCTGTATGTATCATTTATTTTGAAAGATTACTATTTTATGTTATGGTGTACAATAAGTAATATTCTATTCCATTGTTGGGATAATTTGAATAATCAGGGGCAAAAGTAGACATCACATACATATATACAATCGAGTCCAATATATCCTATTATCCGGCACCATTCGCTCACGCTACCCTAAACCCTCCCTACTAGATATTATAATTCTTCAAAACAATGGAGAAAGTTTTTGACATGTTTCTAAAAAATTGATCTCATTTATGGATTACTTTTAGACTAATTAGTTAATTGTTAGATATGTCACTATGTTTTCTATACAATCCAATACCCCCAGGTTTTTTATTAATGCCAGATTAGTGAGACTACTGTATTCATGCACATACACACAGGGCCATCTAGCCCTAAACTGAGCAAACACATTTCCCGATCATTTAGTGCAGTTTTTCTTTCTGTTAGTTTAATGTATTTATTCTCTATCGGCCAATTTAAATTGGTCAATAAATGGAATGGAAATTGGATAGTATATTATATACCAGTAATATACTATACAAGTTTGGTGGGATGAATGGTGTGTAAGTAACAAATTACACTCAACCCTAGTGTTAAATATACTAAGATATACATATCTTAGAACCATCTAGCCCCAGCTTAAGGACTAGATGGTGCTGTGTGAAATATCCATGAATATTTTTTTTTATTTACTTAAATATGTTACAATACTTATTATTGTAACAAGCAAAGACACATTTTACACCCCATTTTTTTTATGCAAAAACCCAAGACCAAAGAATGCATGCTATCACATAACGAAAATTGGTTATAGATTAGGACTAGGGATTAGGATTAGGCACTTAGGGATTAGGGTAGTATTAGATTGGAACAGTAGGCATGTGTTTGGTTTTGGTTTGATTCCTACACAATTCTACGTTATGTTCTAAAAATGCTGAAGTAAAGATTTCAGTAAAGTTTATATTTAAATTATCTGGACACTAATATTCATATGAAGACGATAGTAGTCGCCTAGATAGTGGTTGGAGGCAACAACCCAAGTGCCATTGCGGTACGCCAATAAAATAGTTAATTACCACTGATTCTGCAATGATTGACGCCGATTCAGCGACATTCCTCGTAGTTTCCCGCACAAACAAGTCGAGATTGCGATTAAAATAAAAATGACTACAAACCTCATAAATCTAGACAAATTACAGTTCTCATAACATAATCCAGTTCTAGCCAATATAATATTATTATAATTATGGTCTAAAAGTTTAATAAAACATCAGATGATATGAAAACATTGAAATAAAGGCGCGCATTTATCTAACATTTCCAGCCACAATAAACAGTAAGAATTTTAGTGTATGATGGGTATAAATTTACAATACTTACAATTGTTAGACCAAATGGTTCGCGCTTATATCACTGAGTTTATGTAGCAAAACACTCGGAAACTGATACATACAATAAAAAACTATAGCAAAGCTTCGAATTCATATTAATCGAAACATTGACACCCTTTGATTGAACCAGTCAATAATCATAGACAAACAATTTATTTTTTTACAAATTAAGCCGGCTTTTCTTTTAAAGTATACCACCCGTCTTACATATTTCTGAGGAAACCGATGAAAAAAAAAGGTCACACAGTACCCTAAAGTTTAGAGTATTTTTTGACGTTTCAAACTTACACCTTTATGTGCTTAGAGACAATAAACTATTTCAGGCATCGCAAACATTGCGATAGCGCTTTGTTGTAGGAGGAGTTCACTTATTTAACAAAAATAATATCGTATGTTTTATAATATATAACCTAATAAAATAAAATAAATCTATGAATCGCTGTAATATTTAACATTTATTTGTTACATGATAAAATTTAAATTGTTGAAACGCTTACAACGCTACAACAAAAAACTCAGACTTGGACTTCCCTAGTAAAAAAAAGTCCTCAATGAACGTGACTGACGTTTTTTTTCTTTTTATGCAACGTATCCAGTCCCTATATTGTTCGACCAAGTAATGTACAGCACAGAAATTTAATACAGCACCGTATTTCGCGACCAGTAATGCAAATCCTGGCTCCAATTCATAGGTCTTGAACTATGGATCGTACCAATACTGGCTGTAAATTATCAAATCAACACGTGATGCCCAGTATTGTATGGCCAGGAATGTACAGCCTGATAATTCAATCAGGCTGCGAAATTAATATGCAACCTAATAACGTAAATTAAAGAAAGGTTTAGTTTCTATCAATTAGTTTAAGAAGTTCTCCTTATTTTTATGGCCTTATGTTGCATGAAACAGTGCGTGTTGGCTTTAATTTAATTTAATGTATTTTCTAACTCTGGGCGTTGAATAGAGATGAGAAGAAAAAGTAAATTTATGCAAGATTAACACAACCATCTCACTCCCATATATAAATCAATTCAATAGCTTTAATAGTTACAAAAATAGAATCCATTTCTTTTACTTCTATTGGTTACAGATTTGATGGAATTATATGCGTATCCCTGTATATTTCTTTTAAATCCAAAATGAAAAGCTCATATTGGATTCCTATAAGATTTCTACCACAAGTTATTGAAAAATAAAGACAAAAAGAAGTTAATAAAACTTAAGATTTTTTTATAACGTAAAAAAAACTTTTCTTTTGACTTTTCTTTGACACCTTGAATTTAAAATTTGAATTCTATTTAATTTAGTTTTGCTTATTTTCATAACATCAAGTTGGCAACATCAGGCTATCAGACTCTTGTTGAAGTTGTTGACAATCGATCGATTGATGGAGATTGGAGTGCAAGGTTCAAAGAGCCATCGATCGTAAACCATTTTCTCAAGATAAAATAATCTGCGCTTCGGATGGTGCACGTCGTTTATAACTGAAAATACGTGTTCAAAGATACGTTCCTCGTTCCCTTGTTACTTATCAATCTTATTAGTTACAAAATATGAGTGATCAAATCAATGGTGTCGGATCCGTGCCTGTTTTAGCGAACGCTGGTGTAGCACCTCAAATTCAAGCGCCGTATAGAAATATGGGGCCTTCTAATTATGTGCCAGTTGTAGAGGGGCCTTCTTTGCCTCCCAGGCCGGAATATGTAATGGCGCCTCAAAATTACGGAATGAATCAATACAACTACTCTGGTGGCATGAATTCCTATGGTATGAATTCCTATGGGATGGGAGCCATGGGTGGGTACGGCTATGGGGGGTACGGCGGTGGCTACGGTATGGGAGGGGGAGGAATGGGCATGAATGCGTATGGAGGATACAGTAGAGTTCCAATTCAAGGAGGTCAAAATGCTTATGGTGATGTTGAAAGCAGGTAAGTTTACCACTATGGCCAATAAGTTCATGTTTATGAAAAATAATAAGAAAAGTTTAACAATAAAAAAAAAAATTTTGTGTCTATTTGTAATGTATAACTTAACAGATTTTTGCTAAATACATTTGAATAAAAATTGAATATTATAAAAGTATCCTAAGTTACTCCCTATAACATCAGCCATCTGCTAGCGAGTCCCATTAAAATCGGACCCATATCAGAGATTAGCCAAAATAAAGTCTTAACAAAAATTCTTTAAACTAAGTAATCTAGTTTATACAGCTCAGTTGGTAGTAGCTTTGCCTTCTTCGCTGAAGGTAGTGGGTGAAATTCCTATCCAGGACAAGAATTTGTCTGAAGAAGAATCTGTTTCTGTGTTTGGCTGTTAATGTGTAAAATGTGAATGCATTCACAATAAAAATGTACTAAATACATAAGTATCCAGGTTCCCATAGTACAAGATTGTTTGGGGCTTTATGGTCCTGTGTTAAATGCCCATGATTGTGTGATATATTCCAGGTTCATCCAAATGGCAGAAGAGAATTCCCGGCCAGCATTTGAGTCGATACAGAGCCTCGTCAATGCAGTCGGAGGAATTTCAATGATGCTTGAGAACACATTCTTTGCACTCACCAGCTCTTTCAGGGCTATTCTTGGTATGGAAACAATCTTTATTGCACAATTTAGAAGTAACAGAATGTGTGTCAAGTTCTGCCACCAAAGAGTGGAGCTTGAAATTACAAGATCAAGAGCTGTTACATCCCCGTCTTAATGTATCATACTTCAGTGCGAGAGGACCGAAGTTGTATCGCTGTTGTGTATGAGCGGCAGTATCCACTTAACATCAGCTCTGCTGTAAAATCGTCCCTTTCCAAAATAACCATAACAAATTTTTATACCTGTTTTAATGATATATTTTAACTATTTAAATCCTCTTTATCAAAAAAGCGCCTTATCTGATGTTGTTTTCTTACGATATAAGGACAATTTTTATAAATTGTTGACAAATATGACACCATTTCACAAATATGTTTATTTATTCCCAGGTGTAGCAGAGAACTTTGGTAGGCTGAGATCTTTGTTTTCTCAGTTCTGGACCACATTTGGAGTATTGAGAAGTCTCAACTGGCTAATCAGGAAGCTGAGTGTCATGTTGGGCATCAGAACTGAATCGGAGTTCAAGGTAAAAATGAAAGAAGTGTATTTCGTTCTTTGCCTTTCTCACCACGAAGACCTGAATACAGAAACATCGTTTTCTATTAATTTTTTTAAATTTCACTTCAATGGCAGAGCGAGTTGACAGCTCTTTAAAATCAGGTATGTTAACTGCTTACTGCCGCTCATAAACAACTGAAAAAAAAGACTGTAGTCTCTGTCGAAAACCCAAGTTGCACCCAAAATATTCCACCAGACATGCATCTCCCAATCCAGATTGGAATAGCGTCTTAGATTAATGCCCAGTCACTTTCGCTTGTTGTGAGTAAACATGTCCCGGCAGTGGACAGGTTAGACAAAGAGCTGAATTTTTTTTAACACTTCAGCGCATATTACATGATCATTTTATTGTAACAAACACTTGATAAATCATATGATGACGGCTATCTTAAATATTTTATTGATAATTTACGTCTGAAGGAAATTTTATTATCATTCGCGATATGTCGTTATATTTAGCGAAAACCATTCATTTAACTAAAAGACAGCGCTGACTATCTCTTTGGCAGTCCTAGATAATACGTTAATCAATAGGTATTGCGAATTGATAAAAAAGATCTACAAAAACCACTTTAACCCGTATTTTTCGCCCTTGTGGAGAAATTTTTCCATTTAATTTATGTAGGACCTTGTCACCTTATCAAATAAATAAAGAATATATCGCGTTAATCGTGCCCTCCGAAGCACGGGAGCGCTCAATTCAAATGCCACCAAACAGTCACCCATCCAACTACTGACCGGGTGGATATATGCTTAACATAACTTGTAATGAACATCCAGGCAAGTGTTTTTGTTTTAACCGACTCCCAAGTCCCAACGGAAGAGGTTATTAATTTGTGTTTTTTTATAATTGTTATCTCAACCGATTTTTTATTTTTATTGATACCATGGGAATTTTATCCTATCATCAGTTTGACTTTTCTTCGCCCATATCATTGTGTGGCGATATTAAGAAATCCTCATTACCTAATGTTTTTGCTTTATATATTTTTCGTATCGTGTTCCCTATGTAAGGAATTACGACTCAAAAACTTTTTAAAACGTCTTTACAGATCGTTTTTTCTCGGGTCTTGGATGACTGTAAGCTGACTTCGTTATTTTCATTACGAAAACACAAAACGCAACGTAAGCGCGTGCTAATCTACTACTAGCGCCATCTAGTTATAAAGTGGGTGTATTACGCAGGCGTGGGCCGAAGCGGTTGCCGCCACACAAGCGGGCACTGCCACGCCTGAGCAGCGAGTTCGCGGCTCGAGCTGGCCTGTCTGGTTATTCTTCGGGGTGATCGCAGCTGCCCCATACATCATTCTCAAGATGATGAATGGCATCACCAACGGCGAGACTCGTAAGTATAGTAAACACAAGTTTAATCTTTAGGTTTAAATCCTTTTGTATATGTTTTGTATTTGTAATGTTAGGGTTCTTAATATTTATTAACCTGTGTTTAATAACGTTATTATCCAAATTTGATATTATGCCGATTAAATATTTGCGAAGATGTTTTCATTATCTTTTAACTACGAGTTTTAATTAAGTAGGAATTCACTCGGTAACTGCTCAAGCAGCGGACGTGAGTGTATTGCGATGCTAGTTTTAATTTCAAACGTTTACTTTTAAAAACTAGCCGTAGACCGCGGCTTCGCTCGCGTTAATGTAGATTCTGTCAGAAAACGACATAAGGTATGCTTTCATCCATATATAAGGATGAAAGCTTATCTTATGGTGCTTTTTTTTTACTACTGTCACCGTATATTTAATACAGTTTCATAAAGATCGATTGAGTAGTGAACCCGCGAAATAGTAACAAACTCATATTCGCAAATATACTATTGCTAGCTTTTGCCCGCGGCTTCGCTCGCGTTGATGTACAATAATTTTTTTAATAATTTTATTTCTGGATTTACGGTACCTACCCTATGTCATTTTCTATACCCCCTGAGGTGTATGTAATTTTTTTTGCGTGAAAAGTAACATTCGCATTTAAAATATTAAGTTCAGTATTAGGATAAGAAGCTAGTGAACGATTTGTTTTTATTTTATAACTGATTGGTGATTCTAATAGTTTGTTTGCGAGATAATAACCATATATATGAAAAGGTAGATATATAACATTATTTATAGAAGAAAAGCGAGTAAACGCCGATGCAATCAAGAAGCCAGTGGAACTAGTCTTCTGCCCCCACGGTCGACAGCAGGCAGGCTGCTTTAATAAAATAATACCAAATGGTGACTTAACTTGAATAGAATCGTATGGATCAAAGGCGGCAGTCTGCCCGATTTCCAAAAAATAATTATTAATAACGTTATGGAAATTTTGAATAACGTTAGTACGTTTTTATCAGAGAAACTGCATTATTTGTGGTAACAAATATGGCATTATTTTTTTAAGCATCATGTAACTCTACATATGTCTGATCGCGACCAAACATTTGCTAATATTTCGTTTTTATAAAATTAAAATATCTATTACTAAAATTACTATTAAAACCCAGTTTTAATAGTATTGTTATGATAGTTTTATAAGTAAATTAACAAAAAGTTTTTTATTGAATTGTTAAAATTATTTTCAAGTGCAGATTGCCGGTTTCGATTCTATATCACTATTTTTTTTTCTATATTTTTGGGACTCAAACGATGAAAAGCTGTTTTTTGTATATCATATTATGTAGTATAAACGCTCACATTTATTATACTACAATAAAATTTTAATGTTAACATGTAAAAAAATGCCAGCCGGTGAAATTATTGGGACTTGAGGCGTTAATATGGGGACATATAGTCACAGGCGCCAGTACCGGATTAAACATAGCAAATTCTATCGAGGGGCCCTTGATATGCTATGGATTCTAAAATAAGTGCTAAAAAAAATCATGCAAACAGGTATATTTTAATTTCGCCTACTGTAGATTACTATTGTGTCATCAAGTAAATTGAATAAACCACAAGTTTTACTCAAAAATAACGGTCATGCGGAGATGGGCGGGTTTGGATACGCGGCCCCTATTGTACTCATTTCATTTGCTACTTGTTACATGGTTAATCCGGCACTTCTAGAACATCATGGAAGACCTGATGTGTGTTGTTTTCATTCATGGGGAAGGTTTTTTTTATGATATATTTGACTACTTGACTCAGGTGATTGTTTAAAGAAAGTGAATTTCGAACATACTTTTTAAACTGTTGAACCAAATCACCGCTATTCATCGTTTATAATGAGTAATCCCGTTTGTGTCTGTAGCTAGTAACTGCACGTGCACGCTAATGTATTTGCGTTTAGTAGACCTGTTACGGAAATCTCCAAGATTCTACAATACATTATGATTATAGTGAGTAAGCTGACTAAACTCAGAGTTTAACAAACCTTCATCTATTAAATAATATAAATAAAAATCAATATATGACGGTGCATCAATTCAGAACGGAAGGTTTGGCTATCATTTTTGTTGTGTGCGTAATTGTATTAGTAATTAAAAATCTTTATTTTACGACATTAGTGCTAATTAGAAAAAAAAAATATTTTGGAACATGATAATGGGTAGGTCAAACCCTATACGTTTTTTATAAAAAAAAAATATAATTATTCATAATATTGTACATAAACTATCAATTCTGATTTTGAACAAATTGGGACCATGAATAATCCACTTTCTTCAAAATTAATACTATATCGAAGATCAGCAGGCAAAAGACTTGGTATTACGAACGTCGTGATCGAGAAGGTACATACTTGTATGTAAATTTTAAAAAAAACTAATTAACTAAACTAAAAAACTAACAAATTTTCACTTAAAAACACTAATTTTTAAAGGATGTAAAATTTTTTGACGTCAAAATTATATTCATTCTGGGGTAAAAGTGAACAAATTTTCACAGGCGCCTATTTTACATAAGTGCGATAGAGACAGCGTGTGAGTGAGGGAGGCCAATCGATAATGCGTGGAAGTGACGCCCCTATTAATTATTTTTCTTTTTTTAACAAATAGAACCTTTGTCTATTTTTGGAATAGTGGTCCCGAATCTGACATTATGTAGATTATGCTTTGCGCATTGTTCAGATTCAAATTTCCACTTCGTAAAAATAGTGCAGTCCAATTTACGCCGTAGCTTAGTAGGTTGCCCTGGCTTCGAAGCGAAGGGTCGCGGACTCGATTCCCGGCTGGTGCAGACTTTGTGTGATGAGCGTAAAATTGTTCTCGGCTCTTCGACGTTTTTGTTGTGTTTCTGTTTGTCCATGCCACCTGCAATACTCCCTGTGTTGCAGGTGCAAGGTTATGAATGTATAAAGGGGGTTGTCCATTAATTAAGTGAGAGAATAGAACAATAAGATACTTTAAAAAAGTGATATTTCCGAAACCCTCCCCACGTAATCAATGGATGACCAGAAACGTTATTATTGTTGGTAAATAGAGCATGCCTTGCATGCATTTTTTTACTCTAGATGTGTTGTACTTCTTTCCGAATTTTTTTGTATTTAGGACATTTGAAATAGTGATCGATTTTTTATAATTTTGAAGGTATTTGTCGTGATATTTTTCAATATATTGTACCTTTTATTATATATATTTTCGGGTCATATCTTTAATCCTATCTTATTAATATAAGCGAGCAATTCTTGTATATTTGGATTGCAACAGGACTTAAGTCTGCGGATCGAAACCTCAGTATAAATAAAGATACACGACAAAAATCCTTGAAATTAATGGCAAAAGTTTCTGGATGTTAATATATGTTATGTATACATATATGTATATTTACAATATGTATTGTATCAGCATTCTATACCTTAGTACAAGCTATGCTTAGTTTGGGGCTAATTAGTGCTGTGTTAAATGTCCATGAATATTTACTTGGCCGATGTGTGTTGGTTGCGAAGGGACAAAATATATTGTTGTCTCTGTCCATCTCTCATTTATAGTAAGAGACAAAAGCTTTTGCAGCCAACTTCAGAGTAGCCAAGATACAATGACGGAACCTATCAATAATAATTTTTATTGCTTGTAGCATAGTAATAGTATAAATTGTATAAGTAGGTACATACAATAAGGCTAAAGGTAGGTACAGTTAAATTTCAGTTAATATCAAAACTAATATTTAATATCCGTAAGGTACCTTATGTAAATTAAAACGTTCTATCGCTAAGGCATAAGTGCCATTTGCAATGCGATAATACTTTTCCATACTTAGTACGGAAAAGTTGTACCAAAATTGTTTTTTCATACACTGACATTAATCAATGTTCTGAGCTACTATCGGAAGAATGGGCAGTGTTTCCGATGACTTTATTTTGTAGTACTACATCAATTAGTCGAAATGTCCCGGGTTCGATTCCCGGCCGGGGCACACTCTGTGGTGAGCATGAAGTTTGTTCTCGGATCTTGGGTGTTAGTTTCGTGTTCCATGCCAACTGCGACTCAGGGAATCCTATGAGCGTGTAAACGTTTTATTTTTATATAACAGACTGGCTGTACATCTAGTTTGCATCCACAGAAGTTTGATGGAAAAATGTTACGAAAAAGCGAGATAGGGGAAGAAAGTATTGAAGGCAGTTTAAACAATATTTTAAATCAGCCCCCTTATATATTGCGATCGTTAAATAACTCTCATCTTTCGCAGTGTCCGATCCAAAAACGTGGTCGAACGCGTTAAAAGCGGTCGCCATGAATGCGTTCCAAGCGGGCACTCCCCAAGAGCTGAGCTTCAACGCCAATCAGGTCCTGATGGTGGCGCCGCAGCACCTCCAAGGCAACCTCTGGAGCAGCGGGTGGGTCGCGGCCACCGCCGACGGCGTCTCAGTTGGACTCGTTCCTGCAAACTACTTAAAACTAATCGTCGTTGATGAAGACATTATGAAAATGCCGGGAAATGGAAATGGATATACGGTAACCTCCGCCACCGCCCCCGGTGGCTACGCAGCACCCTTCGGTGCCGCCTCCTGTGTAGCACCCTCCACCTCCGCCTCCTCCTCTTACGTACCACCCTGCCCCACCTACATAGTACGCACCCCTCCCTACGCAGCACCCACCCCCGCAGACTATGCGGCGCCCGCCGCCTCCACCGGTCTAGCTGACGCCGCCGCTTCCGCTGCCCCCGATGCAACCGCAGCTCCCGAGGCAACCGCAGCTCCCGAGGTAACCGCAGCCCCCGAGGCAACCGCAGCCCCCGAGGCCCCCGCCGCACCCCCCGCCAGGGCTGATGCCTAAAAGGCCAATGGCCATAGCTATGTTCACCCGGATTCCAAGGCAGTTAATGGTAGGCGTCGCCAAGGGACGCATGTCGGGGCAGCTGCTCCAAACGAGATGATACATTCCCTTTGAATACCAATTCTAATACCATATCTGTAATGCGATGCAATTTTACATTAGTGTGTGCAAAAAATAAAAGAAAACAAACACTTTTATTAGTTTTGTACAAGGTCAATACAATATTGATTGATCTTCTTGTGTTTTTTTTTAACTGATAGACCTGTCACGAGAGACAGGGAAGAACTTTCGAAAGGTTTCGTTTATGCCATTTGGCTACGGAATCCTCATTATGACAGTCCATAGCGCATTTGACTATTTTAGATCAGAGTTTGGACACTTGCTTCCTATTAGCTCATCAACTGGCGACGCCCTAATCAGGCACGGTCGGAACTAAATAAGGTATTTCGTTAGTAGAGGCGCAATCTTATTCATGCGTATTTTAGTTAATTACGTTTTGTCTTTTTTTGTAATGGCAGTTTTGAATTGAAGCGAACAAGACCACATTAGCTAATGTGCGTGTATGAATAAGATCTTTACACTATATGTGAAATAAACATTGGGAACTGGCTGTATGTTTGACATCAGGGTGCATGTAATGATCTCTGTAACTTATGCCCACGAATATGCGTGTACATTTTAACTTACCCCCAATCGACGGGTGTTACGGGAAATTATTTATTTTTATTTTTTACACAGTTCTTCATAAACGTTAGGAGTTTTTTAATATCTTTTTTCTAAACTGTGTCTAAATAAGGTATTTCAAGAGCTAATTAAAGATTTAGGTCGGGGCAAAAATGCTATGTTGGCGTTATTTAAAATGACAAAATAGACTGAAATTAGTATAACAAAAAGTGATAATCGAAAAGCAGATGAAGCGCGAACAATTCCAATTCGAGCTGAATTTGCTTCATTTTTGTCCTGTCCTGCATATCCTGATTGGACATTTCTGCACAAGAATCCAAAAATTTTGATGCGTATACATTGTTTTTTTTTATAAATGATGGTTGGCATTGTTATCCCCTCATGGATAGGGGATCTTTGCAGTTGGTAAGAGATCGAATTATATTTGGGATTACATCCCAAAGTAATACAGGGTGTGGTAGTTTAGGTATGGAAGTGATTATTATTATTAAGTTATGAGGATTTTAAAAATTATACGACAAATTTTCTTGCCAAAAAATTCTTCGTAGGTTTGTCAGTATGTCATTTTAAAATGATACCATGCATTCCATACAGCTACCATGAAACCGTAAACATGTACGAACGAAAATATGCCACTCGCGTTGGAACAGTTTTATGAGTCATGTTTGGCAAAATGTCCTGACTGCATCACAGCTGCCTTGTGCAGCTGAGATGCAGTCAGGACATTTTGATCTCAATTTTGATCTCAATTTTGATCTCAGCTGCACAAGGCAGCTGTGATGCAGTTTATGGGTAGTCCATCTGTCGAACACACTTAGTGTATGAATTATTACAAGCTTCATAAGTTTAATCTAGTACTTGTGCCTGGTACTACTGAAATATTGCGTAGACTACTGAAATATTGAAATATTTTAGACAGTTTCAGGGGGAAATTTAATAAGAAAAAACCACCCATGAGTTTTTTTGAGAGTAAAATCAATTTTAAGTCTTGTTAGTAATGTAATCTCACATTTTTCTTTCGTGGGCTAGTCTGTAGTGTTATTTACCATTACCTCTTTCTATGTATTATAAGGGGATTTTTCTAGGGTACTTTAAACTAGGTATTTAATGAACTGTTATGTTGCATTTTAACTAGATTTCGTTTTCAGTGCGTCTATTTATGTAGTGGATTATGATATTCAACGATATTCACATATATGTGAAAGATAAGGTTAAAATTAGAATAGTTTGAAGGATTCGGTGGGTTTTTTGTATTAGCTCGTAAGTTTTCACTGCTGGCCCAGTCTCTTAACGCGTTAGTGACGTCCGATATAATTGTACTTCATTATTGTCTAATCGGAAATAAGTATGTAGTTTTGTTGATAGTAATCAAAAATATGATTAATCTAATCAATACTCTGTACGTCAATAGCTGTTTACCCATAGTACAAGCTACGTTTAGTTTGGGGGCTAGATGACGCTGTGTGAAATATCCATGAATATTTATCGGCCCAGAGGCTCGGCTGGCGTGGCTAGGCATTATTTAGACATCACAAGACTTGGTTTTACTTCATTATTGCTATTGAAAAGTGCTTTCGTTATACAGTCAAATGATGTATCGTAGAGTGTGGGTCCTGGGCTCGAATCCCAGTAATTATTTTTTGGCCTACTGTTTCAATAATAATAGGGTACTTTCTATATTACTAATGTATTCAACTTTCTATCAATGTTTACGTACCTCACCATAAAACTGTAATCACTGATCGATGCTCTATCATATTATCTATAGTTTATAAGCCGTCGAAAAATGTAATGCAGTCAAAATTTATTATCTATTGCTGTAGTTTCATTGTTACCAAACTATAAATCAAGGACACTTTAAGTACATTTTTGTGTAAAACCTTGTTTCTATTCCAATGTAATGATTTTTTATGTACCATTTCGAAATGTTTGTAGGAATTGATATAAAATATCGTAGTAGACGTGTAATTTGCTCAATGATACTCTTAATAATATCTATAGTTTATAAGCCGTCGAAATGTATGTCTTTTATTATTTATTAGTCATTTCAGTTACCAAACTATAAACGAGCAAATCAAGAACCTAATATTTTTATCAATTTGTAATGTTAATCTTTTTTCTTCTCAAATGTAATCATTTTATGTAGCATTTCAAAATGTTTGCAGGAATTAATAAAATAGTAGAATAAAAGTGATTTTGTTATTTTTATTTGAAGCCCTATTTATACCTTTAGAAAGTAGCGCCAAGCCTTCTTGAGTGAAACGCACTATATTGATTGCCGTTCCATTAAACCTTACAACGCAAACCCGTCGAGGATTTCGTGGAATGGACAAAGAAAAGTTCGCTCGAACCTGGGACCCATTTTCTTCGCGGAAGCCGATTGGTAAGCGTTATTGCTTACTAGAACTACCGAAAGACGTCTTAAATTTTAGAACAATAAGCTGTTAAAATGCCTTATATACACTTACAGTATTTCCCGTTTTCCAGCCAAGTTATTCTGACTATTGCAAGCATTTCAAAACATAACATTTAGTTATGTGATGCGCTTACTAACATTTGACAAAAGCGATAGTAAACTGCCATAGAAAGCTGCATTTTCAGATTTTCCAAGCAACTTATTCTATTGCAAGCATTTAAAAAGAACACTGCTACATCGGTTCAGTTGTTCAAGTGATGCGCATTTCAAATCAAATGAAAGACGTAAATTGGATTTTAGATTTATTGTAAAGTCATAGCCCTAGTTTACAAGTAAGGTTCGGGAAACTCGAAGGTAACTTCGCGACCCGTGAGCTTCTTGTATACTGACTGGAAGGTGTCGACCTGTAACAAAATATATTAGTTAACTCTTTGACTGCGGAAAACACACATGTTGCGTTTCTCGCGGCCGAACGCGAGTGCTGCCCCACACGCCTGGCGCGTTTGACCAATATTCGTCTCGGACGTGCGGCGAAACACAAACGCTGAGTTTTACGCGGCTCTACTGCAGTGCGGAAAACGCGCGTGGCGCGTTTGTATATTGTATATATAAATTACGTCTTGTATAAAGTAGCAATATACAAGTATATCCTCAAATATGTAGAAAACAAATCGTTATCGACCACTTTCCAATAACCCGGTATAATATAAATGCCATTATTTTTGGTTTATATATTATAATTTGATTTAACTTCTCTTTTGAAATTCTACTATTTATCCACTAAACTAGTAATGTTGACATAAAAATCACTGACAAATACGGATAAATTCCTAGAATTTAACCAAAAATTGGTAGCGGGGCCGTAGCTCGGCTCATTACAAAGGGTTCAACATCATTTACAAATAATGGATTTACGTCGCTAAAACTAAAAAGGATCTCATGGCGCGGTGCGCCGTGTGCGCAAAATAGAAACAAAAGCTTCTTGCAATGTTAGTTTGCTGATAAGAAATTCTGAGAAGGTGACAGTGAGCAAAATGTTTATTGTACGTATTACCTATAAATAAGTGAACCAGATATTGAAATTTCTTGCAGTCTGTTGCAAGTGTTTTATGATGTTATTATAACCAACGGACAATAGTTTTCGGGTCCTACATAGTTCCAAGAAAGACCACTGGGATTTATTTTCATTTTGTACACTTACATATTAAATCATCGAACAAAATAGTTATTTTGTAAAGAATTCACCCCTAACAGGTCCTCTGCCATTTCCAATCACCTGTTTTTTGTTGTATATTATTTTTAATATATAAACGCGCCTCGCGTGTAAATCCGCACCGGTGTTACGAATAGGTAGAACGCGCATGCGCGTGGGGCCGCACAGCTGGCTCGTCTACTTTACGCGCCAGGCGCGTGCGCCCGCACTGTTGCCTATCCTTTTTCATGGCGCAACGCCAGTGCGGCCGAACGCGCATGCGCGTGTGAAACCGGCATCTCGAACTCGACAATACGAAAGCGGCCCGCAGTCAAAGTGTTAACTACCTGCGTCCCAGGTTTGGAACAGACACAAACTTAACAAATATCTAGAACATGTAAACTGACTGTAATATGACATATCTGTGTGCATGTAATGTACCTAAGGAGTTCCTGTGACACATATACTCACAAATATGTTAACACTTGTAAGTGTAAAATTTTATCCAAATGATACTTGAGATCTAAAGGAATAAATGAGTTGAGTTTTTGTGTTTACATGAATAAAATGACCGAACCTTCTGAAGCTGTAAAATTGTGATTCTGATTTCGAATTTTTCTTTAGCAGCATTTATATTGGTTAGCAGCCTGCTATTAGGTTGGGACCAGCAAGACTTGCGTAACTAAGGCTCTAGAAGTTACATTGTCATGAATTCGTTTGTTTTATCGTAATGGCTTGGGTTAGTTAAAAAGGTTTAATTGAAACCATATCAAAATATTAAGAATGTGATCACCATATGACATACACAACTGAAAACCTGAGTCGATCAATAGCAAATCATTTAGTAATTACAGAATACATATTGCTTTGTATTGTTAGTAATGGCTAGGTTTTGGGACTAGCTGTTATATGTTACAAAGTCATAGGAAATTGTTTATTATACACAAAAGCTAATTGTGAGCTACTTATCAGTAACCTTATAAATAAATATTTCTTTTCATGGACCAATTTTGTTGACCGCGGATGGCCTTAAAAGTGATGGTAACATTATCAACGTGTGCATATATTATTCCACAGTGCTCCATTAGCATCCCATGCTTGTTGACTCGTTGTTGCAATCGAGTCAACAAGCACCATCTAGTGATTGGTAATTTAAAGACATTTTAAAATTGTAATGTAATTAATAATCAATTCGGACGAAGTCGAGAAGAGCTAGTTAGATGGATAGTCCCATAATTAAGCACTGGGTGGCTGTTCATCTTGACCAAAACCAAAAATAGTGTTTTGTAAGGCTTGCTAAGGAAAATTTACTGACAATTTATCGTTCTTGTGTTAATGTGATGGACATCATTGCACAAAGAGATGTTCTGAGTGGTAACCGGACCTACGACCTACGGGGCAGAAGGCAGACTAAATAATAGTGTTAACAGTGACTTTGCTTGATATTATTTAGAGAAGTGATATACAGTGCAACCTTAATATAACGTACCTCAATATAACGACTTCCTCGATTTAACAAATTCTTCGTAATCCCCTTGAATTGTCCATAAGAGTCAGTATAAAATATACCTTTACATTGCGAACATTCTTTGCGTACAACCTCTTTATAACGAATTTTCAACTATCAAGAAAAAGTATTCATACCTCTAATTAACGAATTTTGCCAACCCAAAACCTTTATTATAAAGTTTCCACCAATAATATAACTCTTAATCTTATAATGTGATTCATGTCTCGACATGTTTCGACACGCTTTTGTTTGTACAGTAATCATTGTTGTTTTGATGGAAAGTAATGTAAACACCTCTGCCATTTATTAGTAGAAGTTGTTCGCTATAACAAGATAAGTACGTAATATTGAGGTGAATAAAACTATTCTTTTACCTCTTTATAACGAATTTTAGACCAATCTAACCTCAACATAACAAACCTCAGTTCAACGAATTACTTGATATTACGAATATTTTCTTGTTCCCCTCCGATTTGTTATATCGAGGTTGCACTGTATTTGTGTTAAGCACTAAGTAAATGCTTGTTTATTCTATGTCTACCACTCTAGACTGGACTGCTGTGGTAAATGAAAGCACCTTTGCTTGTCAAGACAGTCCTTTGTTGCTGCAGAGAACATTAGAGACTGTAGGAGAAATGAGTACCTTGTGTTCAATAGTGGTTTGCTGGTTCTTGTCTAAGTGCACCTTGATGAGTTGTGACCCATCAAGCTTTACTCGGATGCGCTTGCCAACAATCTCAGCCGGGAACACCAGGTCTTCAAGAATGGCATCATACACGGATGTAAGTGTCCTGGAAAGAGAAATACAAAATTGATTAAGTCTCAATAATGATCAAACTTTTCAAATGATTATGATGGTGAATAAATTACTGCCAAATTAGTTTTATGATAAACAAAAAACACACTGGAATTAGTTTATATATTTGTAAGCTACACACAGAGACATAGATAACAAACTTATAAATAACCCTTGTTTTTTCGACATTAGAGGTTAAATCCTAAACTAAAGTTCAAGATTGAGTCAGGTCAGGAAGAATAGGTCAGACAATTGTAATGGGTCTTATTTTCTTTCTGTTATCAATAATAATTAACTGACCTAAAAATCAAATTTACTTCAATACTTCCATGACTAATTTGCTTGTATTAGCTTAGAAATTTTGTCATCAAATTGACAGGGATTTTTTTTCAATAATCAAACACATCTAAATTTCATATAAACAAAACTAGATGCCTGATGTAAAAGGCCATTTTAATCCTTGCTTTCTGGTAAAGCCATGCAATGTACAATAAAAATATTTATGTATTTACCTGGATCGTGGCCTCTTCTGTTTGTTGGCTACGCGGGTCTTGTGGCTGGGCTTGGGGAGGATCTTGCGGTCTCCGACAAATACCACATGCTTTCCGCTGAATTTCTTCTCCAACTCACGGACTAAGCGGATCTGAATCTTCTGGAACTGCTTCAGTTTGGGCATCGGCACATAGATGATGATTGACTGGAAAGAACAGATAAGCTTATAAGACAAAATTGCGTATGCCTATGTGAGCTGCCACAGTCGGCATAAGGTTTTCAAACTGGGAATTGAATTCAAGATGGTCTTCTATTAAAATAAAAACAAAAAGGATTTTGGTATCAACACAGTTTGGAGATTACGGGGCATGGCAAAGCACGAGTCTGATTAATTTACTGTGTATCCATAATATTTTAGATATGTTTATTGTACTTGTATTATGTAGCAACTTTTTTTTTGTCAATGTAATAACATATTTATACTTTTTAATTACATCAGAAGTGACCTAAGTTTTTAGATCATCTAGGGCCCATTATTTGAGGATCTACACAACCGCATTGGATATCCCAAACATGTTTCATTTTATGTGAATGTATGGCAATAATAGCTGAGAGTACAGACAAATACTACAAAAACAATTGTCAGCTGTGGTATTCAAGAAGAAATAATATACTACAAAATAAGTTTGTGAAATAAACAGTTTTTTTTAGGTTGTAATGTAAGTAGTTTCATTCCATTCAAAGGTTGCCTGCCTGATACAGCAAGAGTGAATGAATAAGAAAACTTCAAGAACTCACAGCTGTGTTCTCATTTTATTTACACAAAAAATGTAATCCTTCTATGTTTCAAATTAATATACCTAACTATCTTTGAATGAAGAAAAGATGCAATTATATTTTTATGAGTTGATCATCAAAGTATTTATAATTGAAACTTAGTCAGATAAATAGTAACTTTACAGTTATTTATCTCTCTTCCAATATTAAGAGATCAGTTTGGATATCTAATAACAGCCAGAGGGGCTCAGGGACTTAGACCTAAAATACTTAGTAATTTTAATAAGTTCTCAACAATTACATCAATTTTTGTTGGCAATTTTACGCACCTTTTTGTTGTGGAGTTCAATTTCCTTGGCCTTGGTAATGTAAAGCTCCCTAAGTTGGGCCTTCAAGTCAGAGTTCGTCTCCAACTCGACTAGGGCCTGCGAGATCGACGTCTCGAAAGCATCGGGCTCAGCGGCGCTAGCCTTGATGATTTTCGTACTCATCTGCAAAGGCGAAGCACCAACTTATACACACAACACATCGCTTGGAGGTTAGAAAACTTTACACCGCCTGATATCATAGGAAATACAAGTTTTCACTAAAAATCACTACAACAACTCTAGGGCTACACCAATTCAAGATAGTTTGGCAATAGCACGCAGAAATTCAACGTTAATATCACTTCGAAAAACCAAAACAACGTTGAACACAGAGGGATCGAATATGTCATCTGGGTTTATCACAAGGATCTTTACCGTAAAATTATAGAAATTGGGAACAACAGACGGCACGGATATTTAATTAGTAGAAAAATACAATATTTGTCTTATAATATCCGTAAAAACTTGGAAAATAACATGAAAATTCACAAGTTCAACTACCTTGACAACTATACGGGAGCGAAAGAGAAAGAAAAACAGTGTTTACAGGCGCATGAATGAAGAATTCCCAAATAGAATTGAGACTAGCTTAGTCTTAAATCTCAATATATATTATATATATATAAATTATTTATGAATTATATCCAAGATTAGTACACATATCCAGGGTAATTTATACCAACACTTCCTTTAGAACGTCAGGTATCCAATTGCCAGTCATAAAGGACGAAGCTATAAACATTCTATAATGTTCAAAGGATCTTACTACATTAATATATTAAAACTTTTCAAAACCTATAATAATCGATCTAAAGCACATACCACATTTGTCTCTTTCATATATTTTGATAACCTTGCTTCGAGATTTATTTACTATAGGTCTGACTTCGATGAAACCATTTTGCTATTGATAGATATGTATAGTGAATGAATTCCATTGAATAATCAGTGATAAATAAAGAAAGGGCTATAGGTATTATTATCAGCTCTTATATTATTCACGATTACACCTATCACAGTCATACAGAACTCCATTTAAATTGGGTATCTCTTTAGTTATGGCAATCAGAAAAGTAATTCGTTCATAATAACATTGATGGATAGGTATGTAATAGCAGAATGTCAAAGTCACTTTTGAACGAATTAAATACAATCAAATTGACGTTACTGACTTCGTTCAAAAAGTACAACGTGAATCCTACACGAAAATAAATGTTTTTTTTTTCTAACTTCCGGATTTTACAAATAATAAAAAAACGATGCTATTATTTCGAGTTTTGACCTTACGATAGAGCTACAATTATATGAGATATAAAATCACGCAAAATATTGACTAATTTAACCTAACTGAACATTGTTTAGCCAAAAATGATGAAAAAAATGACAATCGTTAGAAAATATATTATTCTGTGGTTCTTTATTTCTGAACGGTACAAATAAATAAAAACATGAATAGTTACGAAAATGAAAATAAAACGCGGAAAATTGAAAGAATTGGTAATTCAATCGAGTTTTTGAATTATGTACAAATTGCAAAAACTTCATGTGTTGATAGAATCTTAGAATGTAACTTGGCTCGTGTTTAACTTGTTTATGTTATCATGAAAACATTTTCATACTGGTTTCAGACTATTACTGAATGAAACAATTTGTTTACATTGCTATAGCCAATAGTGAATTGTTTATGCAGGCCTTGAATTTCATGACGGCGTTCGGGAAAACACTATGAAGGCGTGTCTGAATGGGTAAGTTTTTGAGATATTCTTCTCCTAACAAAGCTTTGCCTGTTTTCTGTACTGATTTTTTTACTCAGGAATTAGTTAGTACGCTATTCAGTATTACGTATTCTTATTAGATATATTTTTAAATAGTGGGATATACCCCACATTTTTTTTATTGACGTCAAAATAGAGAAAATGAAAGGAAGTTGGTTGGTAAACAATCAGTAACATCCTATGACACTAGTTTAGACCCCTATTGCTGCTATACAGCACAATAAAGGGAGAATTTGTCACTTTGACTGTAGTTTTATTACTTTAGGACATCCCAAATAAATAATATATTTCTGTGAAAATTTCTATCCAACTATGATTCAAGAGGTATTTGAACGTTAAAATTACTGTACAGGTATCTTTGGATGTGTAATACATTACCTATGTAGATATGTTATATGGAAATGGTGTTTTATTATCTATTATATAGTCATATATTCTGTGAAAATATGGTGCTGAAAGATTTTTCAATAATTTTTTTATTCTTATTTTTGTGTCTTTCTATTTTCTCTAGGATCATTATGCAATATGATAATGGATTCTAGTATCTGTTCACTGCCTTCTACAACCACTCTGGAAGTGTATAGAGCATAATCAGAAATCTGGAAAGCTAGTACATGTTGATACAGGCCACCTCTAATTGGTTTACATTAATTATTGGAGACACATTATGTCTCAATAGTACACATTCCACATTCTAATAAAAAGTGTTATACTGCATGCAATATTTATTTTATCAATACTCATATATATATTTACAATTAGGTTAGTAAGTAGTTCTCTCAATCAGTCACAAATAATAAGTATAATAGATACTCGCTGCTATCTTACACATTAATCAGGTCAGTTAAGATGACTGCAAAAGTTGAATTATTTACGTATTTACAGGGTTGGGTATAAATTAGGCTATTCTTAAAAATCTTTTGATGATTTTGAATTTGATTTACCAAAATTTATTAAAGCCATATTATACTGAATATAATATTGAATGAGTTTTAGTTTTATCAATAAAATAAAAACTGGAAAAATAACTGTTTTACAATACTTTTATGCAATGTACCAATGTAAGGAACCTTCGTAAAAATACGACATATTTCTGAAAATATGTTTCTTGTTTGTTTATCGTTGTGTTATAGAGATAGCTGTAAAAACAATTTAAGTACATCAATTTTCGATCAAATTTTTATAATCCAAAAACACTTTGCCGCTATCTTGAATTACAAAATATCGCGAGCTCAACAACTACGATACAACCGCTGATAAACTAATCCGTAGTTAATTCAGTTTTTGCTGATAACAGCTCTCCGGTTCGCACTAGCAGTGAAGTGACAAGCCGGCCGTGTTGGCGGACGCACGATATTTCCTACGCCTACAGGATTTTAAAAAGTTAGTAGTTTTTTTTTTTAATAAATGAAATAATGGCGCTCTTTTGTTTGTTAGTCTATTGCATGCAATATTTATGTTTTACGCAATTTTTTTACGAGCGTATGGAATAATATTATATGTTAAAATTAAATGATAACTATGCGAGCTCTGTAAATTTCATTCAATGGGTAGGCACACGTTTTGAGTAGGTAAGTACCTCGTGACCTCTACCAATGTATTTGCTGTAAGAGATTGCTTACGCACGAATTTTGCTTCAGTGCGATGTTATTAATTCATATAATACCTACATAATGTTTTCAATGGTAGTTCTACGTAGGAAAAAAATGTATCCGCGTTTCAGCCGACCAAAACTCAAACTCATGTGTTCCTTTAGATCTCAATAATCATTTGGACACGACAAATTTTATACACACAAGTAATTATTCGTCAGCATATAACGTGTCATAAGAGCTCTTTAGGCTCATTGACTAACTGTAATTTGACATATCTGTGTGCATGTAACACAGATATGTCAAATTACAGTCAGTTTACATGTTTTAGCTAATCTTATTGGTTAACGTTACGCCCTGGCTTCGCACTGGTATATAGTGGGTGTGACGTAGGTCGTAATATAATTCCATAGTACATCATTTTGATCTATCCGGTAAGGTTAAGCCAGCATTAGCAATGTAAGCGCCCAAAATATGTTACAAAAATTACAATTTATTGCAATTATTTATTATTTTGTACTATTTATAACAAATTTGAAGTTATCGTCTTTTTCTCTACTATAATACGCATTTATTACACACATAAACCTTCCGTGAAAATTTTTCTAAATGATGGTGAAAACCGCATAAAAAACTGTTGCGTGGTTGAGGAGGAGTTAGCGGATAAACAGACAGACAGACGCGGAAAGCGACTTTGTTTTAACCTATGTAGAGCCTAGTAATCTAGAAAACTAGACTAATAATGAGCCAATGAGCCAGGAGGAGGCAAGAAGATATGGACTCATAAAACGAAGACTACGTTTTTAGATAAAGTACGAGTACGAGTAGACAAAAATACGACTCAGGTCTTTTTCTAATAAATTATAGGACCCATGTCTCGCATTGCGCCTGTCACTCTGAGACTGGGATGTCAAATGCATGTCTTCCACTGGAACAGCAACAAGAGTTCACCGCTGCTTGGCGGATAGCTAGGTGTGGAGGCAGTACGTCTCCGGCCGAACTTGACAGAAGTTCTACTGCTACTTTGGGTTGCTCCTTTCGTACTACACAGATACGTGACGGGACTCTGAGGGTATTTATCAGTAACATGGTCTTTCAATGGTAAATGCCTTTGTGAACCGGAACCTCTCAAGTGTCATCCTGTCAGTCTATCTATAAAAATTGTCACTAAATCTATAAAAAAAAAATAACTAGAGGAGGCAGCTGCCCTTACCAGCCCATTGGCCACGGCCATGCTAATCTATACATATCTGTATACTCTATGCTATAGATTTTATGCGAATAAAATAATAAAAGTACAATAATAAACAGAGTTCCGCTCAGAAAAAGTTCCACGCGGACGAAGACGCGGGTAAATGTACCTTCTAGCTAGTTCTCTCGTTGAACCCACGACCCAATTCCTCCAATCAAACTGAATTAAGTTAATTTAACTCATTACGCATAGGTAGCTGTTGCGTTCGACGAAATAATAAATCTTCTAGGTACCTGTTTGATAAGTGTTGCTTGTATCACAGACTATGTTATAGGAGGATAAAGGCAAGGATTATGATTTGTGATCGATTTAAACTATTTACGTACTTGTATTTTAACGAGTTAATAAATATAGAATTTTCAACTTTCTGCATCATATTTTTACAGAATACATCAAATACATGTCATACATAGATATTAAGCAATTAGTGAATGAAGGACGGATTTAAAGCGAGGGCCATAGATGAATCACGATCGTAGCGAGTGATTCAAGTGTTAGAATCCTGTAATATAAATCCGTTTTATTCAAGAATTGCATACTGATAATTGGTTTCAAATATTTGAGATTTTAAAATAGACAAGAAGTTTATATCGATTATTTTTTGCGCAAGGAGGTTGTAGGTATATAGCATTCAGATGGAGGTCGAATATATTGGTTCTAAATTCAAACACCAAAATAGTGATTAAAAGTGTAAAATTTTTATTCACTGTTTTCAGTGAATAAAGAAGCTTTTCAGACAGGGAATGATATATAAAAGAAATTATTAAGGAAAACAAAAACCCGACTCCGTGAAAAAATCTAAACATTTAAACATATAAATTGTATATATTTTTGTCATCAACTGCAAAATGCAGGCCGCATTTCGATCAGTTTTGAGGAAAATTATTTATTTGCCGGAAATCGGCCATTTCAGGTTTTTTAATTTTGATATAGCCAGTGTTACTCTCACAATTAAGATGAATCTAACGGCACCTCTCAAGCTAAAATCAAGCCGTTTAGGCTACAGAGCGTGCCAAAGAAATAACATACATACATTCGAAAAATATAACCCCCTTTCTTTCCCTTTCTAAAAATATAACTTTCTACACATGCTATCTACGTTACAAACTGAATTCAGGTTGCGACGAAATAATAAAAGTTCTAGGTACCTGTTTGATAGCTTGCTTTTATCACGGAATAAATTATAGAAGGATAAAGGAAACTATTATATTATAAATTGTGGTCGATTTAGAGAATTGTGAATACTTTCGTCATAGAATATTTTACTAGTTCAATAAAAAAATTGAATTATAAACCTTCTGCAACATAATATTTATTTTTACTGTAACTAAAGTGATGAGGCGAAGTTCTAAGCGCACCTTAATAGTGTAGTATATCTATGTATTTATATATTTATTTTAGTATTAGGAGTACAAATAAGTTTCCGCCGTTTTTTAACACAAATTAAATATTTATTGTAGAAGAACGGTAATATAAATTTAATCAAAATATTGCCCATCACTTGCAACCACTTTTTTCCATCTCTCAGGCAGCATTCGAATCCCACGTCTGAAGAACTCCTTGTCTTTTGAGGTTATCCACTAATCAACCCAATTTTTGGTATCCTCATAAGATGTGAACCGCTGCGCCGTCAGAGCATGTGCTACGGACCGGAACAGGTGATAATCGGACGGTGCAATGTCTGGTGAATACGGCGGGTGGGGTAACACTTCCCAATCAAGTGTTTCCAAGTACTTTTTCACGGGAGCCGCAACATGTGGACGAGCATTGTCATGCAGAAGAATAATTTTTTCGTGTCTAGAATAGTATTGAGGGCGTTTTTCCTTCAGAGCTCGGCTCAATCTCATCAATTGTGTTCGATAGAGGGCTCCAGTAATTGTTTCGCTCGGATTAAGCAACTCATAATACACTACACCTAGCTGATCCCACCAAATACACAGCATAAGTTTTTTTCCGTGAATATTCGGTTTTGCTGTTGATGTTGACGCGTGGCCAGGTAATCCCCATGATTTTCTTCTTTTTGGATTGTCATAATGTATCCACTTCTCATCACCAGTTATGATACGATGTAAAAAACCCTTTTTTTATGTCTAGCTAGCAGCATTTCACTTAAGCATAATCGGCGTTCAATATCTCTCGGCTTTAATTCGTACGGAACCCAATTTCCTTGTTTATGAATCATTCCTAATGATTTTAAACGATGTGAGACTGCTTGCTGAGTGACTTCTAATGTTAGAGCAAGTTCTTTTTGTGTTTGAGATGAATCTTCCTCCAATAATTCCTCCAATTCTGCATCCTCGTAAATTTTTGGCCTTCCACTGCGATCTTTGTCTTCTACGTCGAAATCACCGTTTTTAAACTTTTGAAACCACTCTCGACACGTTCTCTCACTCAAAGCAACCTCACCATATGCTTCTACGAGCAATCGATGCGCCTCAGCAGCAGATTTCTTTAAATTAAAGAAGTAAACTAATATTTCCCGCAAATGACGCTTACTTGGCTCATATTTTGACATTTTCAACTTATAAAAATTATATTTTACCAATATAAAATCAATGATATTAATAGGTTATGTTGTTCTTGAATGTCCAAACTATTTTTTAAGCCGGTTATCATCTGCGAAAGCTAACCGAAACTCCGTGCCGCGCCATCTACAATAAAACGGCGGAATCTTATTTGTACTCCTAATATTATATTATAGTATAATAAATTTATGTTTCAATATATTTTTAACCTTTATTATGTATTATTTTTATATACTGGTGTACACCGCCGTCTAATGTGTCTACTCTCTATCCTATCCATCCAAAGGTTGCATGGAAGAGATCACTTTTAGTGATAATGCCGCCCATTGTGCATCTATTAAATTGTTGTCTGTTTATGTAATTTGTTTGTAACTGTTTTTTTTTCTTTCCGGTGTGCTATAAAGAGTATATCTATCTATCTTAAGTTAAGTGGTTAACTCAGCTCATAACAATAGCAATAGGACTTAGGTCCTGACCAAAGTCATAAGTCATAAGTCATAAGTATTTATTGGTAAAGAATGTTTACAAGTCAATTTATACATATTGTATAAAAAAAATAAAAATCTGGTGAATAGTCCATAAAATAAAAAATAAATGTCAATGTACAATATAAAGTAACATAATAATAATAATAATAACATAATAGATCAATTTCAATAGTCAAACAACATCCGGAAATAATTAAATTATTAACACTTCTTTAATACAAATTCGTCAAAACTATAAAATGTCTGCTCGATTAGCCACCTTTTTAGCCTCATTTTAAATGCGGGCAAGCTCTCCGCGGATGTAATATTCGCGGGGAGCTTGTTGTACACAGTCGGGCCCATGATGTGACTCAGCTTGGAGGACTTCGCGAGTGAGCGCGGCTCGGCTGCGAGCTTGTGCACACTGCGAGTGTTGTACGAGTGCGTGTCTCCGAGTTTTGTGAACTGGTTTAGGTTCGATCTAGTGTATACTGCTACTTGCATTATAACAATGCAAGGCAGTGTAAGAATTCCTAGCTCTCTAAAGTGGGGCCTGGCGGAGACGTCGCGACGTATCCTCACTAGTGCCCGAATGGCACGTTTTTGCATCCGAAAGACGCGCTCCCAATCGGCAGCACGTCCCCATAGCTCAGCACCGTACTGCAATAGTGAGTGTACTGTCGCGAAGTAGCAGGTTCGTGCTACATCCGCTGGCACCACACGAGCCACCCGTCCAAGTGCGAAACAAGCACTACCTATTCTGCCACACAGTTTATCAATTTGAAACGCCCAGGTCAACCCCCTGTCAATTTCAAAACCTAGAAAGGTTGTGGTTTCGGTATGACTAATGGGCGTCCCTTCGACGCAAACAGCAAGAGGTCGCGTCAATCGTCCTGTAAGGCGGAAATGAATGAAGTGGGTCTTTTTTAGGTTAAGTCCCAAACCATTCAATTTGAACCATCCCGCAAGATGGTGGGTTGTCCCGTTGAGTCTGGTCTCCAAGTCATCCAAAGAATCCCCGGTGACAATTGCGGCCACGTCGTCTGCATACATAAGTATTTTGGCCGTCGGTACAGCCTCCGGGAGATCATTTAGAAGGATAGAGAACAGAATGTTAGATACTGCTGATCCCTGCGCCACACCCATCATTGGGCATAAAGGATCTGATCGTTCAGACCCACCTTCTACAATCTGGGATCGGTCGCGCATCATATCCGTCAGCACAGCATATGATGCGCCATCTATTCCATAGTGCCTCAATTTAGCGGCTAGTACGGCGTGGTCGGCGACATCAAAGGCCTTGGAAAGGTCGCAGCACAGCACAGCCACCTGCAGCTTGCGTTCGCGGGCGGCCAGCACACATCGTACCAGTTCGCGGGTCAGCGACGTCGTCGACCGCCCCGCACGATACGCGTACTGTTGCGGGGAAAGAATGTCTGTCGTCGACAAGTAATCCACCAGGCGAGAGCTAATGCCGTTTTCCAGCACTTTGGCAATCGCTGGTATGATGGAAACAGGCCTATAACTATCCAATTCTTCGCGCTTCCCTTTACCTTTATATATAGGTGACACCTTACTAACCTTCAAAACCTCAGGGTAGACACCTTCTATAAGGCATGAGTTAAATAGGTGAGTCAGAATTGGGGCTAACGTGTATATCGCACATCTAAGTAGTTCCATGGAGAGTCCATAGATGTCCTTGGAGCGCTTAGGAGGTATACGTGTAGTCACAATTTTAAATATTTCATCTGCGGTGAAAGGCTGTAACTCGAGCTGGGTGACTGCGGGCGGCCGCGCCGCCGCCAGGGCGGAGACCGCACTGGTAACATCCGCGCAGGGCGCGCCACATGTCACCGCCGCATTCAAGAACCTGGAGTTCATTGCGTTGACAGCATCTTTCACCGTCTGGAACTTTGTTCCGTGATCATCGGTTACTACGTCGGTAAAGTTTAATTTCGGCGAATTATCCTTCCCCCTCTCTCTATTTACCACTTTCCATATAGTCTTTGACTCGTTTTTACTTTGACTTATCAAGTTGGAGTAAAAATTCGCCTTAGCGCTATAGATAAGCGTGTCCATTTTTCTATTCAGAGTTTGAATAAGTAATGGAATAGCATTGTCATTTGGAAATAATAAATTTAATTGTGTCATGTCAGTAATCAGTGATTTGATATTTTTAACGTCATTGGTTATCCAAGATGAATCAGTTTTTTTAATATTCACACGTTTCATAGGGAAACAGGCGTTGTACTTATTTTTAATAATGTTAATTAGCGCTGAGGCGAACTCGCCAGCTGATATGTGCTTTTTTATAATCGCAGACCAGTCGACACTATTTAATGACGCTGCAAAGTTAATATGACTAGTTTTTGACCTATCCCTAATCAAACAGGTCCGGGGCCCTGGCGCTCGTCTTTTGCAAAGTAACTCCCCACGGACTGCGAGGTGGTCGCTCAAATTGGTCACGACCGACGATGTATTTATGGAGCCGTCTGGTAAATTGCTGTACAAATGGTCAAGACAGGTAGCTGTAGTCAATGTTATCCTAGTTGGGAAGTCCACAAAGTTTGTCAAATCATGGGCCGATAGCAAGTCAGACAATTTTTTAAAATCGGATGAACATTCATCAATAATATTTACATTGAAGTCCCCTAATATCACGCATTGTAAATTCATCTCGCAAATTTTTTCGAAAAGACCTTCCAGGTGTACAAAGAAATTATTAGAACTAACCAAGTTCGTTCTATATACACAAATAATACTGATATCATAGTCAATTAAATCTATCGCCGATATCTCGCAGTACAGCTCTGTTGAAAGTGAGACTAGATTCGCATTTTCAACACATTTTATACTGTTATCAACAAAAATGCACGACCCGCCGTGGGCTGTAGTCTTTCTACAAAATGATGAAGCTAGTTTATAACCGTCAATTGCTACACATTTGATTCTTTCACTTGTGAGCCAGTGCTCCGTTAACGCAAGTACACTACACTTAAGGTCACTTCCTAATAACGCTTCTATTCTACCGGTTTTCTTGTCAAGCGATGCAATGTTCTGTAGGCATACAAGTAATGAGTCGTGAGCATAAACATATCCACATCTAGCGCTCCTTGCGCTCCGCGGCGGACGTGTTGTCGCTGTGGCTGCCCGCTGTTGTGAGGGATCCCCGCTCGGAGGGGCGGGGAGCGTACCGAAACCAGTCCGAAATCATAACTCCGTGTGGCCATGAGTTTGGTGTGGACAACTTGTCATACAAACTAAGCGGGAATCCTATTACAAATGATGCATGTCTTTTCGTTTTAATCTCTCGTTTCTGCACTGTGTAGTCGTCGCATGTCACTATTTTGCCGGCGGAATCGGCTGCTTACCCTCAATTTGGACCCTTAGCAAATTAATTGCCTGGACTTGATTCACAATTAAAACGTTTTGATTGCTTACAACGCTTTCTAGTGCAGTCACTTTTTCAGCTAGTCCGTTAATAAGTTTGTGAAGTTCGCGAATCACACTTTCGGAGGCTTTTTGCGCCATTTTATTAATTTTAAAGTGAAGAAATACGTAGGAGCTATTCTCAAAGTATGAGAAGACCCAAGTTGAGAGGGGGATGTTACGTCTTATGCGCCTGTAATTATACCGGCAACCACACCCACACCACAGAATACAGTAATGCGAGCACTGTACATAGCTGATTAGCTAGCTAATCAATTTGATACAACTAATGCCCTAATACCCCATTAAATACTCCTTTTTAAGATACGATGTGGATGTAATATTTAGTAATAAAATCTGATATTCCGGGCAACATATCGCGTAAATAATATATTTTCATAAACAGAAATAATGTATAACGACTTTTTTTTTTAAAATAATAATTGGTGGACCTGAAATTCCGAAGTGGCAATTGCCATATTTTTTTGATGTGAATGAATGACGGAGCGAGGTAAGGGGCCCACCTGGTGGTAAGCGGCGAAGCCCCCCCCCACCCCCCCACGTAACGCGACTCAGTATAAGATTTAGATCTTAGACAGAGTTGCATTCATCCTGTTGCATCCATCAGCCGAGACGGGGATGATACGTGTCATGCGCATGTGATTCAACTTGTGCCCAGTTCGTCAGGGTAAGTACTGCCTCCACACCTGGTAATCTACCGCAAAGTAGTGATGCACTCGTATTGCTGTGTTCGAAAAGTGGATGACGGTGAAATCAGATGCGCATGAGACGTAAGATCCCCGTCTCGGGTGACAGGAGCGACGCGGAGCGACTTGAGTCTTCTCATGCCTCGGTTCCTAAGTCGTATTGCTATTATGGGCGTACTTAACCACTTACCACCAGGTAGGCCTCGTTCCTTCACATCTTCACATAAAAAAATAGCTAAAATAGATTTTTCTTCTATGTCTAGGTATTCATATGTATTTATTTAAATGTACCATATAGAATTTGTATTAGTATATAGTTCCAAAACTTTTACTATTTGAGGGTAAGCGCTGTGTGAATTGTCCATGAATATTTTTATACGTAGGTTTCGTAATATGGTTTCCCCTTTGGACTGAACCCTTAGAACAATACAAGTTTAAATAAGCGAACCATTTATGGTAACAAAAAGTGTTGGTTTGTTTACCATTTTGACCCAGAAAGGGACGCATCGATAATAGACTTGCCCTTATCGATGGGAAATAAAAGTTATTTGACCCTTATCAATGTGGCTTCCCTTCCATATAATACATTGTTGTCCAAATGCGTCAGTCATTCGTTGGGAGACGGTCGATCCAGTGTGTTTTGAAGGTTTTCAAATGTAAGTATGTATGTTAGGTTGTTGCTCACACCGTCATCGTAAAAACACCCACACCCAACACCCGACAGTATACATCCTGCCCATGGGAATAGAAGCCGGAACGTTCGCTTCGAAGGTAGGCTTACTTCCAGCTAGCCTACGGGGTAAATACAGGTTTCATACTAGAGGCGTTAAGATGTGTCTGATGGATTAGATTGCCCGGCCTTCGAGGCGAGGGGCCCCAGGTTTGTTTCCTGGTGGAGTAGT
Organism: Aplocera efformata; assembly: GCA_921293045.1. Classification (NCBI taxonomy): domain Eukaryota; kingdom Metazoa; phylum Arthropoda; class Insecta; order Lepidoptera; family Geometridae; genus Aplocera; species Aplocera efformata. The sequence continues at coordinate 4,134,330 of OV121063.1, forward strand.
CAAGTTTCCGTTCCATCCCGCGTTCGTGATGTTAACAGATTCCGGTTTTTTTGGCTGAAAACCAGCGTTGGGTGAAGTTCACCCAGAACATGCTTAGCCAAATCCGTTTTCGGCACAAGGTGCATATTGGTTGTATATTGGTACCTTCAAAACTGTATTCTGTTTATTTTTAACCTACCTTTTGTGTATTTTCTTTTGTACCTTTTTTGTCTTGGTGCTGAATAAATTTCTTTTCTATTATATTCTATTCCAAGTATGTTTTTGGGTGTGGCTTGTGTTACTGTGTTTGTGCATTACACCAGCGAGGCAGAGAATCTTAGTGTAGGTGTGTGTGTATAGATTATAAAAAAAAAACATAGGTACTGTGCTACTCTAATACTGACAGGCCTCATAGCTCAGTTGGTAGTGAGTTTGCCTTCTGCGCTGTTGGTAGTGGGTACGATTTCAAATTTCATAGTATGTATTGAACGTATGTTCCCACTTTTGTGTGTGTTTGTTTGGGTGTTTATATGTATCATATTAACAGTATTGTATCAATAATCTGTATCAGTATTGTATCAGTAATATTGTATCAGTTCCCATAGTACAAGCTTTGCTAAGTTATTTGTATGTAAAGTTTCATAATCTTTTAATGATAGCAAAATCTCTCAATATTGTAATACACAAGTCTTCAAGTCTTCTTTTTAATGTAATCTCTGTTGTAGATAAAGTCAAAAATACGTTTAGAAATGCAATATATTGCGTGTAGGTAAATATTTACTGAATATCGATAACCCCGAGTCGATACCGCGTTTGTGCGAATGTTGAAATAGTTCAACTTATTTAGGTACCATTCAAATTATTTATTAAAAGTCGTTTCTGACCCTGAAGGGGGCACAGGAGACAAGCCCCGCTGTAGATTGTATGCAATCGATGTAGGTCACCAGTTGGTCTCGTCCTAATTGACCACGACACGAACCTGCGATCGAACAAGGGTCTATTGGCAGTCATTACCTAAATTTAATTCGCGACGTACTAACCTATTCACACAATTGTCTAGAAGTGTTAGAAGGTTAAGTGATAGAAGGGTTGTGTAAAAAAACAAATCGAAGATTGCGCGCAATCGCGTACTTTTTGGACTTTCACTGTCACACAGGTAAGTTGGTAGTATAGGTCTGCCTTCTGCGCAGGTCGTGGGTTCGATTCACACTGAAGACATTTGTGTGACGAACATAGATGTTTGTTGTGTCTGGTTGTTTATATGTAATTATGTATGTGTTAACAAAATTTATGATATAAGTAGTGTGTCAGTAATGTTGTTCCTACGGTATAAGCTATGCTTAGTTTGGGGCCAGGTAGCGCTGTGTGAAACATCCATCAATATTAATTTGTAACAGTTTCCATAAATACATGTAGTATTTATGGAAACGCAATGCAAACTGTCTGAAAATCAATGCAACATCATGTATTGCAATACGTGCAAGCGCACACCTTTCTTTTTTATATGAGACCAAAGTGATGGTCCACCTGATGTTAAGTGGTTATCTACGCCCATAACAACATTATACGACTTAGGTCCTCTCCGACCGAAATATGGGATACCCAATTCATACCCCATTGCACTCGTCACCCAAGACGGGGATGTTACGTTTGATGCGCATGTGACTTCACCGGCATCCACACCCTTCCACCGGAACACAGCCAAGAGTACAACACTACTTGACGGCAAATGACCAGGACCAGGACCAGGTGGAGGTAGTACTTCTCCGGGCGAACTTTGCACAAGTTCTACTGCTTCTTTATTGGGTTATTCAAATTTCAAAGGGTTCTAAATTCTTTCATACAAACAATCAATCAGAAAAAAAATAATGTTCTATAATTTTATTTATATAGTTTTTTTTCTCCAGCATCACAATGCCAGCAGTTTTGGTGACGGGCGGCGCTGGTTTTATTGGCTCGCACACAGTAGCCCAACTTCTAGAGAAAGAAAACAATGACCTAGACATAGTAATCGTAGACAACCTCTCGAATGCGTACCGAGGCAGTGGCGAGAAGAAGCCAGCGTCCATCAAGATTATTGAGGAGTTGACGAATAAGACGATACACTTCTATGAAGTCGATATCAGGGATTCCGCTGCGCTGACCAGGGTTTTTGAGACGGTAAGTTGTTGGGTTTAAAAGTCGTACACGCTTTTAGTTTTCCCGTCAATAATGTGCCAAGCTCATTATTTTTTCCTTGAGATCTCAAGTATCGTTTGGACACGTCAATGATCTGAGGGCCCACCTGGTGGTAAGTGGCGACCCCCGCCCATGACAACAGCAATGCGACTCAGTATAAGATTTGGATCTTACACTGAGTTTCATTCATTCTGCTGCGTCCATCACCCGAGACGGGGATGATACGTCTCATGCGCATGTGATTTTACTGGCACCCATACACTTCCAACGGAATACAGTAATGCCAGCACTACTGCTTAGCGGCAGATTCTAGGTGTGCTGGAAGAATCTCTCCGGACGAACCTGGCACAATTTCTACTGCTACTTTTGGTTGCTCCCAGGGGGTAAGTGTAGGGAATCAAAGGGTACACACCTACGGACGCGAGCAACTGGACCCGCCAAAATGAGTTTACGTCTGTTTCAACCCAACTGTTATTGATGTAATAAATAAATCCTATTTGTAATATCTAATTACTAGTTTTATTGGGAAAATATACTTCATTTTATTATATTATATAAATACAACTTTCACAGAGATGACGAGACGAAGTGACAGAGTAAGGAGAGGCGCGCCATTCGCAAATTCTACGTTTCATTATACGTTTCTTTATACGGATTATATTTACGTTCCAATCATGGGCGTACCAAGGGGGGCGGGGGTAGCTTCCCCCCCTGGAAATTTAAATTTGGAAGTGATTAAAATAAAATAAAAAATGCATGCATAGTCAAAGTTGACTTCTTTTTATTTAACTACCTATAAAGGAGGATCATTTACGGCTGTTTGCCCTACACACTACACTACATATACCTAGTGTTTCATGTAAGTGTGTTTGTGTAGTGTGTATGACAGAAAAGGCCAGAAGCTGGGTACGCCCATAATTCCAATACCTCGTTTCCTCAAAACATGTTTGTAATTCTGGTGTTTTAAAGTAATGTTATGTTTTTGTTCCAGCATGACATAAGCTGCGTGATCCACTTCGCGGCGCTGAAGGCTGTCGGCGAGTCCGTTGAAAAACCACTCGAATACTATCAGACTAATATCACTGGAACCTGTAATCTCTTCGAGGTGAGTGTCTATTGTCTCTTGAACACTTGGTTCTAAGTATCTGTACGCAGTATAATCACTACATAGTATAAAATAAAGTCGCTTTCTCTGTCCCTATGTCCCTATGTATGCTTAAATCTTTAAAACTACGCAACGGATTTTGATGCGGTTTTTTTTAATAGATAGAGTGATTCAAGAGGAAGGTTTATATGTATAATACACTACCAAGTCACCCCGGCTTCGCACGGGTAGTTTCTGATACGACACTGATGATTTAATAACCGTGCGAAGCCGGGGCGGGTCGCTAGTAATTAAAAATATAATATTAAAATCGGATAATTTTGATATAGATTATTGTATTATTACACTATTACTAAAATGTATTATTACACTACATTACATACATTTTTGAATCTGTCTGTCTGTCGTCTGTCGGGCCAGCTAGAGAAGAAATATTAGCACGAGTTACACAACTGTTCACATACGTACCAGCCTCTAATGTTCCCACTGCAGGGACACCGGCCTACTCTCGATAATTGAGAGTGAATGGGCTCTGATCTACCACGGGAGCCCAATCCGGATTGGTAGATGTCACATGTCGTCGAATTTTTGGTTCTAAGACATGCCGGTTTCGTCACGATGTTTTCCGTCACCGTTTTTGAGAACGTGGTATTGTGCACATACATTTTTAATTTTTTTTATGTTTTCACATATCGTCGACAAATACCTATTTCTATGGGTATTCATAAATCAGGTTTCGCTTGATTTCTTCTACACCTTTATCGGTACGCACCTTTGTGCTTCGTGTAAATATCCTAATTTGTTTGATGTGTAAAGCAAACTTGTGTTTTTCGCTGTTTGCGACAAAATTATCTATATTAGAGAACGCTGTAAAAAGTGATTGTTTAGAACTGATAATATGATGACGTCAGTGCGTTATGGCATCAAGCAAAGCACCGAGTTAAGTTATATTTACAAAATAATGGATTGATTTTAAAATTAATGTTTGTCTTGTGTTTCTCCATGCCATCTGCGACATAGGGAATCCTAGTGCAGGAGCATGAGTGTGTAAACGTTTATTTATTTATTTTTCAATTGTATTATTTCAGGTAATGCGAAAATTCGGCGTATACAGAATGGTATATAGCTCGTCTTGCACTGTGTATGGTGAACCGGAAACCTTGCCAATCAATGAGGGCCATCCCACTGGTCGCGGCATGACCTGCCCGTACGGCAAGAGCAAATACTTCTGCGAGGAAATCATGAAAGATCTATGCACTAGTGACAAGGTATAGTATTTAAATCAATTCAGAAACTGGTGTTGGTTTCAATTGTGTTGCCAATCAATGAGAAATTATACTCGAGATCTAAAGGAATAAATGAGTTTGACTTTGACTTTGACATCAAAGACCCAGACGGGAAAATCAATCTTCCGTGACAAATCCCAAAGTTAACTGAATATTATTCTAAATATTTTTGCAAGCAACTACCTAAGTTACAATTGCCACCAATTATCCTTAACTGAGTTAGTAATATGTTTTCAAATTTTATATTTCTACCTTCAGCGGGGTCAATCAGACAGATCTCAAAGATATTTTCCTCCCCGTTCCCAATTATTAAACATAATTATATACTTTCAGAAATGGCAAGTGGTATCGCTACGGTACTTCAACCCAGTCGGCGCACACGCAAGCGGACGCATCGGCGAGAACCCCAACGGGATACCGAACAACTTGATGCCTTACATTGCGCAGGTATATCAATATTTATAATCCGTATTATTTTTTTAGATTGATATGATTCTAGTCCCTAATATTGATAAAAATCACAGGAGACGTTGACCTCTAGAGCAGTTATAAATTTACCATGGAAAGTTCATACAGCGCCATCTATCGCCATAATGCATTATATAGTAATTTTAAATATTAATACGTAATTAAAACGTTTATCACCCATAACTAATAAATATGTTTGTCACGCAAATGTGTTTCTCAGCTCACGACTTACAGCGCAACGTAGGTAATGAAACTAGGTTGCGTTTAGGTAGGATTTAAATCATAATATAAGAAATATTTTGTTCAAGATGGCGTACTAAATTGTTGATAATATTCTTTATTAAACGTGTCGTGCAGCAGAGCAAAATAACTTGCAATATTTAACATTTATATATTGACAAATAACATGATATTGTCTATGAACAAAATCATGAAAAAATAGAAAGTATATTTTCCATTTGCGGTTTCTTGTGGTTCTTCTTACGGAGAGTCGGATAGGGTTCGAATAAGCGCATAAGAACGCATGACCTTGTACAATAGTATTTTATCAAATTCGGTTTAATAGTTTGGTAGTTAAATCAAAATAACTGGAAAAAAATTGTCATTCAAGTAAACTTATTTGCGTATTTTGCTTTATTGTGACTTTTTTCTTCGCTCATTACAAAACGTTTTGGGTGTCTCTTTTTTAAAATGGTAGTTACACTCTTAAGGGCAAGAAATAAGGATGAAAGTATTAAGCAGCAGTAGAACTTGTGCCAAGTTCGTCCGGAGAGGTACTGCCACCACATCCGGAATCTGCCGCCAAGCAGTAGTGGTTGCATTACTGTGTTCCGGAAGGGTGTGGCTGCCGGTGAAATCATATGCGCATGAGACGTATCATCCCCGTCTCGAGTGATGGACGCAGGATGAATGCGACTCAGTAAAGATTTGGATCTCATACGTCGCACGCATTACTGTTGTCATGGGCGAGGGTCACCACTTACCATCAGGTGGGCCCTCAGATCGTTCCGCCACTCATTCACATAAAAAAATATTTAAGTCAGTTTTTTTAATCATAAATTGTTTTCCAAGGTTGACGTTGACTTTTAACAATTTCAGGTGGCGGCTGGCCGTCTGCCTGAACTGAAAGTGTTCGGTAGCGACTACCCCACAGTGGACGGCACCGGAGTGCGGGACTACATCCACGTGGTCGACCTGGCGGAAGGTCACGTGAAGGCGCTGCAACTCTTCAGCAATAGAGGCTTCCAAGGATTCCACGCCGTCAACTTAGGTGAGACTTTAGCTCGGTACGGTCTTCTCAAGACCTTCAATCATGTTAGATGTTCTCAATACCAAGATAGTACAATACTTCAAGATCGAGATAGTAGTTTAATACGGGACGGATCTTTGGCTCTTCCAGTCCACTTTCTGTTATCTAGAAATCATCGCTAGGGTAAAACCTGGTCTAAAATCTATGAGAGGTGAACATTTGCTATTGTCTTCATAAGAGTATTACGCAGTCTGTAGCCTAGCTCTGTATCCAAAGGTCACGAAAAGGCACTGTACTGTACTTGTTTCATTTGCACTGTACTTGATCTAAACTGTATTTTGGTTTACAAACTAAACTTTTGAACTGATATTGATGAAGTTTCTATGGCACAATCTGAAAGTATCTTTCAAAGTTGCCTTTGTTATCTACCCACTGACCTCCATAAATTAACCGGCTCGAGATAAGCTTTGTTCTAATTTGGTGACATAATGGTCTCTGCCATTATCTAAGGTCAATATAACGATTGCATATTCCGTGGCTGTCTAAGTAAAATATATTTACAAAGTGAAGTTTCACATTTTGTATGTCGTCCCGTCACTTAAGACATGTATTTTTTCTAGGAACCGGCACGGGATACTCCGTTCTACAGATGATAAAGGCGTTTGAGCTCGCCAGCGGTCGCACGATTCCATACAGCATCGCGCCTCGGCGGCAAGGCGACATAGCCGCGAACTATGCTGACGTCTCGCTCGCACACCGGCTGCTAGGCTGGCGCGCGACAAGGACGGTAGACGACATGTGCAAAGACACTTGGCGGTGGCAGAGTAGCAACCCCAACGGCTTTCAGAGCTAGAAGGGAATGTCTTATGCACATGTGACCTTTACCTGACCTTAACTGACTTTTAGTAGAGATAGAATTGTGAATTTATGTTGTATGACCTGATTCTGATGTTAGCTGCCTACAGCTCTACCTTGGCTCCGTGGCGGCCTTAGGGGATGGCAAGCAGGGCAACCGTCCGGAGCCTCGCTTTTGTAGGGCCTCGCACCCTCGCAGAACAACCCGTTTTTTGTTTCGATATACTGCAGCTGTATTTACGAGGATGCTGACTGATTACCAGTAGCCCTGTACACTTCCAACTCACCTAAATTTCTCATACCCCAAGAGCCTCACAAAGATCTATCGCCCGGAGCCTCGCAATATCTAAGGCCGTCCTTGCCTTGGCTTGACCCTACCCAGTGGCTACAAGAAAATGTTGATGAGATCAGCACCTGATTCTGATATTAGCTGTCCACAGCTTGACTCTCATAGCTATTGGTAAGCTCTGTCTTCTGCGCTGTAATTCGTGTGTTCAATTCCCACCCAGGAAAAGCATTAGTGTGATGAACATAAATGTTTCTTCTGTGTCTGGGCGTTATCTAGTTCCCATATTACAAGCTATGCTTAGTTTGGGGCTAGATGGCGCTGTGTGAAATATTTTTCTAGCTCTACATGACTTGACCTTGACTTGACCCTACCCAGTAGCTACAAGAAAATATTTGGAGACATTATGGCTACCCTCATAGCTGACCTTACCAACTGCCTTAAGAAGCGCTGTAAATGTTGATTTTATGTCATATTTCTGATGTTGTTGACATAATCTTGACCTGATTATGATGTTAGCCACGCACAACTTCACCTAACCTGACGATCCATCCTACAAGAAAATATTTGTAAACATTTGCCCGGCCTGATAGCTGCTGATCTGACTGACTTCCAGAACTGCTATAATTGTAGGTTGTATGTCATATTCCCTGATATTGGTGTTGACTGCTAAGCTCTTGACCTGATTGGAATGTTAGCTGATCAACTTTACCTCACTAACCCTACCTGTGTACCCCCCACTTGAAAATTTAAACCATGATTTGTGAACTAGATTATTAAAATAGTCTAGTGTTTATACAGTTTTAAGATCTTTGGGTAGACTACGATTGTAAAGAAAATGTAGATGGCTGTGCAAAATTGCATTCATAATAAATATAGTCAGTGCCATTGGAAGGCACATTAAATTTAATTTCGCATTGTATAATTGTGACCAAATATTATGTTTATGTTCCTACATATTTGCCATATTTTAATTTATTTATTAAATGTAGTAATTATTCATTTCCAAAGCATTTATTTATCAGTGTAACTAAAATGACCAAAGTTTACATAGATATTTAGGATTGTTCACTTTCGACCGAAGTTTTAATTATATAATATCTGTGTTTAATTGTTGTCTAAAACTATAATAGCTTAATTTTTGTAGCCAAAAATATAGTATGTAAGTATTTTATTTGAATTCTAAAGTGATCTTAATATGGAAGCTTCGTGTATTTTATTTTGGCATTTAAACTTATCATTCCTTCGCTATAATTTTGTACGAATTTATTCTTATTTGCCTTTTTGGTGCTAATTTATCAAAGAAATTATTTATTTAATGAATAGTTAATTTATTAATGTATGACATATCTACTTATTTAATAAACAGGTGTTACAATTTAAAGGTTTTTTAATAATACTTAAATTTAAAGCTATACTTCATTTCTACTGCCATTATTGAACTTTCTTGTCTTAGGTTCAGATAAATTATTTCCAAGTTTAAATACAATGGAAATATAAGTAATATAGTGTTCGTAGGTGAGGATGTACCACCCCACAAGTCCCCCAGGTGGTGCGAAAGCACCAACCCAAAGTAGCAGAGAACTGTGTCATATTTGCCCGGGTAACAAGTAATCACCAAGCAGTGGTGCACGAGCATAATCAAGTTATTTTTAATGATAAAGAATTCAAGCCAATTCAACTAGATAATTAGACAAATAAATCGTAGACATACACTACAAGGTAAGTCTTTACAATGGGTAGGAGACAAAATAAAATTCAATGTAGGTAATATTAATTAATCTGTATTCTAAAATTACAAATCTTTCAATTTTCGTCATTAAATCTAGTTTCATGGTTATGCAGCACAAACATCTGTTGTCTAAAAATATCTGATTTACATTTTTACAATTGGCTATAATTGTGATAAATCTTGCTAAAACAATAATATGTTAGTTAAAGTTGAAACGAATGGTTAATTATCCCCACCAGTGTGGACTATGTAACAAATGAATAGAAAAAATAAAGTAAAGGTAACAAAAAAGACCATAATAAAAATTATAACACGCTTTGTGTTGACATTTCATTATACCTAAGAAAGTTAGGTAATGTGATGAAAACTTGTGCTGTATATGATTAACTTAATCTAGAAAGAACAGTATCGCAGTATAATAGAAATTTCATCTAATTAATCAAGTCATTAATAATGATTAAAAAGTATATGTGGTGGACGTACTAAATAGGTCTGGCGTGGATGCGAAAATGTATAAAAGTAGTTCATATACTTTTTTTTTTGTTTTCGAATATAGTGGAAACCTCAGTACTGATTGTAAAAGGACGCGTAGGTGACAGCGCGCTCCTTCTTCTATATGGCTTTTTGTATCTTTAGCCACACAAATTCTGCCAGTGTCTGTTGTTTCGCTAATGGGTTCGTAAATTGCTGGGGCGAGAATGGCGCGATTTAAATCTCTTTGCAGTCAATAACTATCAAATTGAAATTGAAACAAACATTTGTGACATTTAAGTAGACAACGTTATGACAGCAGTCAAGTGTGCATACACCCAAAGTTCATTCAAATAACACTTTTTGGATTGACAGTGAGACTTTTGCAAAAACAGTTTCGCAAAACTATTATTCTTAAACTTAAAAAAATAACCTAAACCAAATGATACCACGAATTCATTATTAAAAAGAATTTAAACTAAACGAGAAAACTCGAAACCAAAATGAGACATTACCATTACATACATTCAATCAAAACATGCTTATAAACATACAAACACGATACTGTGCTATATAATTATGTATCTCTTTTATTGCTAGTTTCAATATTACATACAATACATATATGTATAAATACAATTATTTTCACCAGAATCTATTTTTTTATCATACATAAAATATATATAGATACATATATTAAATTATATAACTGAACTTACAGTAGAATACACGACAATCGACAAAATAGCCTACTCGTTTGGACATCAAGTGTATCTGAAAAGGGTGTATTTTTTGGTACACAGCAAAACTAATAGAGTAAATATTCCACAATAGAATCGACGTGTTTCACCTCCATAAAATACCCTTTTCAGATCATCTTAAATGGACTTCCCAAATCCATCAATCATCTAGTTAATGTTTATCCTAAAATGATTTTATTAAAACAATATTGATTATGCATACACTAAAATGTAAGGCAACCATTGGTTATAAACTAGTGAGGCATTGATATGTTAGCATAGACTGATTCGTATTAAGGCTACTGTTAAATAGGACACAGAAAAATCCGCGTACTTACTCTGGGCAATTCAAAAATTCAAACTCAAAACTCATTTATTCCTTTAGATCTCAAGTATCGATTGAACAATTCAAAATCTAAATAGTTTGTCTCGTAGACCAATTTGATGTTTGTCGGTGGACCTGCCGCTTAGATTATATTGATTTTTTGCAAATTTTCGTAGATAAATATATGTGTATGTATTGTAACAAAGTTCTGCATAATACATGGAAAGGCAAAATTAAATTACCGACTTGACAAATGAGATCTACTTCCGCTGGTCTTGAAAATTACATCTCAATTGGTGTCACTTTCTGGGAGTCGATATAGATTTAAGAGTTTCCCCCAGTTTCGTTGGAATTGGAATCGGATTGCAGTTTCATCTGTTTCTCTGATAATATCCAACCAAATGATAGGAAAGAGATCAAAGGTAGGACTGCAATACAGTCCAGATGAGTTCGTAAAAGTTATATTTGAACTGCATTTCACCCAGTAATATCTTAACATTTTAACACAAGCAAGACTTTCTGCTGGTCCCATTGAACATTAAAAAGGATTATCAGAAGTGTTAAACTAAATTTTAACTTTGGTGTGTTGGGTAACTTATGGGGCGAAGAGGCGTTAAAGCACAGAGTAAATAGGCACCTAGAGGCGGCCGCGTGCAACGCGCGAAACCTGCGCATGCGCACGTGGATCTCTGACAATCCAAGATGGCGAGTTGGCTGATATCGGTACCTATTTACTTCGTGGCGAAAGGAAGGTTTTTAACCGAGAATCTTGTGTGCCGACACATCAATGCACATAATACAATTTGTCTGTAATATTACGCAAACTCCACACTTACGCCTAAATTTTAAATTATGAGTTAATTTTAAATCGGGCATCGGTAGACCATTCCTCTGGTCAAGATACCATTCCGACAAGAATTCTCGCTGTAATGTAAGCTACAAGTGAACAAGAAAAGTCAAAAATACTCTTGACAAATACTCGACATCTTGTTGTAGTGACATTTTGCTATATAATACTAGCTTTTACCGCGGTTTCGATCGCGTTAATGTTGATTTTGTCAACCAATTCAGGTTCCACTCCCCCTATAAGTTTTTTGAGAAAAAGTAGCTTATAATCGTCTGCAGGGTCTCATCTATCTGTCTGAAAATTCATCACAATCGATTCAGCGGTTTAGGCGTGAAAGCGTAACAAACAAACTCACTTTCACATTTATAAGACATATATTATATAATAAAAGGTGAAGAGTTATGTGTGTAAGGCATTAAGTTATAACTACATCAAAGTTCTAAGCTAAAATTCTTGCCGAGGCGTGAGTTTGGAGCTAGCTTTATAAACCTAACTAAAAATACCTGAAACATGATTCTTAAACATATCAAATCATATCCTAAAATCAATAAAAAAGGGTGATAAGCATATCAAATATTAATGAGAAAATACACTTAAAAACTGAAGGTTCCATTGAGATCCTACCAGAGTCAAAACGTCAAAGATTGGACCAACTATAGGTCAAAACAAGACCTAATATCATTTAGACTAAAGAAAGAGTTTATAAGGCAGTTTATAACACGCGGAAACACGTCACAAGAAAACTTTAAGGCTTACATTTTTGTGTGCATTCATTTTGTTAAGCTGTACGTTCAAGGGAGGCTTGGAATAAGGGAGCGCATGGACGGATGGTGCATACTTATTCATTGTGTTACCCCTTATATATATGTCCCCTTATATATATGGATATATGTCCCTTTCGGATCGGGCAGAGATTTTTAAGGATTTTACGTGTAACCCTATTTAATGATTTCCTATAATTAAAGTAGCTGAAATTACTCCTACTCCTATCTACCAGTGAAACTCCGACAAAATAAGACCTTTTCGGAGATTACCCGAGACAAACTGACACACAAAAATTCTACAAAATGGTTTTTTTGTGTTAAGTAAGCACCGTATACTTTCAATGCTGTTATATTAATTACCAGTATTTACCCGCGATGTCGTCCGCGTGGAATTTAACTTTACTTTTGGGGCACCCAAATTTATTTTTTCTAATATAAAAGGAGGCTCAGTTACTCGTTATATGCGTAAATAATAATCCTTCATGTATCCAATTACATTTACGGAGCTGAATGAAGCTACTTTGTAGTCAAAAAAGTTCAGAATTAAGCGTTTAAAGTATAAAAATTTGCGTAGAAAAGTTGGGATTACGTGTACAAACTCTGAAATTGTCTGTAGTTTTGTCATGTTACGGAGAAAGCGCTTTGATTTCTCATTTTGTATGTCTGTCTTTCATTAAACACTACAAATGGCGCAGTATACCCAATTCTCTCAAAATCAGCGTATCTTTTGTGTTAAAATAGACACGTTCGGGTCCCCCAATATCTGTGTATAAGGCCAATCCTGGCGTCAGATTCGAGCCCTAAGGCCTCCGACAAAGTTTGTCGACTTGTATAGCCGGGCCCGACATCTTACCATGCCCTCCGAACAAAGCGCTCAGTTCAAATGCCACTAAACGGATCAAGAACTCGCATTGAGACGTGTATACAATAATTATGAAATTATGAAATTATTGCAACTGAGACCTGTATTCTATACACGTCAGTTGTCAGTTGATCATCTTGATCGCCAAGCGGTTATTTCGATGCTGCTTAGATGTTCTTTACAGATCTAAGTAGACTAAATTCATAATTATTACAAATGAGACGTAAAAAAAAATTGTTTTATTAATATCGCGGATCGAAAATTTATTGTTATGTCACGGAGACAAGAGCATTTCCAGCTAACTTCAGAGCAAACTCGCCTCTGGACTAAGAATGTATTTCAACCCGTGAACGTAGAGCTAAATGTTTATCTAGATGCTGCATGAGATGTGCACAAAGCCCAAGCAAACTGGTCGTGAATGTAAATTACATTTAATAGAAAGGAAAAATAGTTATTCGAGTGTTTTCTGTGTCTGTTCCACTGAAAATACACTACGGCTGAAATATTCGAAAAGTACAAAGTAAAATTAAATTTTGACAAAGTTTTTTCTGTGACAAAACTGTCAGGATGGGTAAACAGACCATTTGGTGGTACGTGAAAAAATCGTAGTCAACAATCGAGTCGACCGGTTAACGAAACAATTTAAATTTTTGTTACAATCTATATCACTAATGTACCTTGATATATCCCGTTTTTTATTGCATTTAAACTGACTTGTTAGAAATAGTTTGGTCTTGGCTGGATTATTATGGAATGAATTATTTGCTAAAGTAAACTCAAAGTTATTCGTGGAAACATGATGTTCATTTGGTCATCACTTGTCACGTATACATGCTCACGATAGTGTAACGATGAAAAGTGGCTCATAGACGCTATTGCGTTGAACTTAGGGGTAAAATTGCGAATCTACGTGTTAGCTTAGTTAGTAGTATTCGAGTCAGACATTCGTGGGATAACAATGGCAGCGTGGTCACCACTTGTCACCTATAAATACGATACATGAACATGAACAACAACGCAACATGAAAAGTTGCTCATATACATTATTGCGTTGAACTTAGGGGGAAAGTTGCGAATCTGTGTGAAAGTTTACTCAATGAAAAGTAGTATATTAAAATGTTTCTGAATATTTCAGCCGTAGTGAGTGCGGGCTAGTTACCGGTATGTCACATGGTGTTATCACACTATAGTCTTAGGCACTTAGAACTAGCCTTCCCGTTTGATGCTCGGCATCTGTGGCGGCGGCTCGGCGAGCCCTTTCACCTGAAATATAAATGAAAAATAATAATTTCGCAATAATCATTAAAGATTCTTATAACATAATTCACTGCCTGTGATTTCATCAGTACCCAGCTTTACACCGGATCACAGCTATGCGAGAGCAATACTTGCCAGCAAATCAATAGGTGTCTTGCCAATTGCACAGAACCACAATTATCTTTTTCTAAAATAAAAGTAGCCTAAGTTACTCCTTCATCAGGTATGTGGCAGTGAAAGTCACGGTAAAATAGGTCCAAAAAAAAAGAGCAAGCCATTAATTTTTTTTTTTATTTATTGTTTTATTATTGCCGTATATTATTTCAAATGAAAGCTGTATAAAGCTGTTATTTTGACAAAACAAACAGGCTTCAATTTTATTTATTTGTATAGGTGTAGATGAAATAAGATTTTTGTCTTAAATTTAGCTGAAAATTTAATAGAACATTACCTTCAGCCGAGCAGCAGTCTTGAGGAAGGCAGGCAGTTGCTCTTGGGAGACGTTCACCTCCCCGGCATACATGAACTCCAGTATAGCTTGAAGGTGCAGATAAGACACATCCTTCAGAATTATTATCGGGTGTTTTGATGGATTCTCCTGAAAAATAATTAGTAACATCCCACTAACAAATTGCTTATAAAACCATCTATATTATGTGTTTAAGAACCACCTTTTTACCAAGGAGTATCTTAAATCAGAAGAACATTAGTTACCTAATCACATATAGTTGGTATTTAACTATATGCCAAATAAAAAAAAGGCTTTCCCATCACTAACATCTCAGAAACCTTACAAATTTTCATCACCTACGCAACCTATTCAGGGGATGATTTGTATATACCTTCTTCATACTCTTGAATTTTATGGAATAACAGTGAAAAATTTAGGCTCCTAATCTAATTTTCTTTTTAAATTTGTTTTTTGCCAAGTATTGAGAGTTTTAATAATAAATATGAATATGTTATTTTACATAAAAGTTAACAAGTGAAATTGAGTTTTGTCGTCTAATTAAACAATAACTAGAATGATGAAACTATGCAGACAGCCAAAAACAAACATAACATCCTGTGATTCTAACACTATTTACAAAACATTATAATAGCAATTTGGAATGTTTCATAATTTGTATTATCTGAGAATTTAAACTCATAGTAACGATAAATTTAAAAGTATGATAATATTATAATGTTTCTATCTATACCTATTAAGAGTATATGCAGCTATATTGTTAGCAACCCCGCCTTGAGAGCAGAATAGCTGTGCTTCAGAGGGCACATTTATACAAGACTGACTGACCCAACAGACACAATGCAATGGCATACCATTCATACAATAAATGTTATTAATCAACTAGCTGACCTGACATACATTATTCTGTCAAAAACTTTTGGACAGCAGAAAGTCTCAATGTGAAAAGGAAAAATGTGGTTTTTCATTATTCCATCTAATTTTTCCAAATTTTCTATCTTACGAACCTTAAATTTCATACACCATGTCAGTCTTTGGACATCAATACTACCATTGTGACACATTCCACTAAAAAGTGGTAAACATCCTCTTCTATTCCACACTCCTCACAATTCGGGTTATTAACCTTTCCCATAACAAATTCCTTGACATCATAGAATACATGAAATAATAAAAAATTGCGAATTCATCTAGCAGTTTTCGAGTTTTGTGCTTAGCAACTTATTTTTATTTACATTTATAACTCCTTTTTTGAAGTCAGTTAAATAAATATTATCCTTACCTCAAGTAAACTTTTGAAATATGGACTACACGCCGAGAGGACCATTTTGTGTGCCTTACAAGTCTGTCCTTCACAAGCCAATGTCACCTGAAAGTTAATAAATTATGCAGCCATTTTCTATTCAAATACAATGTGTAAGACCTAAAGAAATCCACATGCAATTCGGAACTTGGCCAAGTGGTATAGACATCAATCTAAAGATTGTTGGGCTCATATATCAGTTGATAAAACAATAATTTTTTAATCAATCTTACTCATTCATTACAATTTCAAATATAATTTGGACCTGTGTAAATTTACACAAATATGTTCAACAGAACAGGAGTTCCTTAGGCACATTACATGCACACAGATTAACAAATATCAGATATTCAATATATTTTTATGAATGAGGCTAATCCAGGAAAACTGTGGACATAATGGAATTAAAGTTGGTTGACTTTATAAGTAATCCTGCCTGGGAAGTAAGCGGCTCTAGGTTCGATTTCTAGCGGTGGCAAATATGGTGCAATGAGCATGAGGTTTGTTCTTAGGTAATTGTATGTTTCATAACACAGGAAATCCTGGATCTTGTACCAGGATTCCCTACTACTGTGTATAAGCTAATAATTTAACCAAATGTAGAAAAAGGATCAAAAACTGATCAGATAGCAATCCCTTCCATGGTTAGGCACTGGTTACTATGACACTAAACTATGACCAAAACTATATGTGGCAATAAAATCTACTCAAAGTAAGTGTTACCTAGCTAGAGGTTATTTGATATCTTATTCTTTGTTTACAAAATAAACTTATTATTTTCACTCACATCTGTAAAACTTTTTTCATCCCTTAGGTGCCTGAAGGACGTGACCATATTCGTCTGAAAGTCGTTCCATTTCAGAAAAAACTGTTGGTCACCCATATTGGAAGCTGAATCACTGAAAAAATTAGAAAAATATAATATTTTCGTCCTAAAAATTACCTAATGTACACTGTTCCTTCAATTGTAACATAAAAATACGTACGTAACAATAGATAGTGTTATTTCTAATGCTAAGATTGCTTAGCTTAAGTAAAGCTGTAAATAGTTTACCTACGTCATAAAATAGAAAAGAAAAAAATGATGCTTACCTTCCAAACACTTGGTTATAATTTATTACAATGTGAGTTCACGGTTTATCGAATACAGTAATCCAAGGGCACAGCGTATAATTTCGCAACAGTCTGGTGGGTAAAATTAAGCAACTGAATCTCAAAATAAAAGATGCCGTCTCGAATAAATTAGCGACTTCTTTCTATTTTTCTTGAAACTCCTTCACAATTCACATTCACGTTCACTCACATTCCCATCACATCACAGACCAATTATTCTCATTCCTTCATTATTTAGCCTGTTGAGTGAAGGAATTAGGTAGATGACTATGACAGAACGTATAATATTTTGTATGACCAGATTAATCACGCTTGTTACAATACGATTGACTTGCAAATTAAAGTGCATCTACTACAAAGTATTAATTAAGAACAGTATTATTTATTATAATTTAATGGGGTTTTAATGTTAATGAACATAAAGTGCCATCTGTTGTCCAGTAGCTAAAGTGATAATGTTCCAACGCAGATGTCACTTTACTGTCGCAACTGCTTCAAATATAGGTACAATATCAATTTAAATCATTATTATCTAAAAGATGTTACATTCACCGGCACCCACACCCTTCCACCGGAACACTATAATACGAGCACTACTGTTTAGCGGCAGTACCTCTCCGGACGAACTTGGCACAAGTTCTACTGCTACTTTTGGTTGCTCCTTTAGCACCACCAAGGGTTTAGGCATAGGGAATCAAAGGGTAAACACCTACGGACGCGAGCAATGATAGTCTGCCTCTAATGTTTTATTATTACTATAATAGTGTGAGTGCGTGAGATTGGGCCGAGAATAGTTCCTGTGACACGTTATATGCTCACGAATATGTGTACATGCATGTGTAAAATTTGACGTGTCCAAATGATACTTGAGATGTAAAGGAATGACTTTTGACTTTTGAATATAATCCCAGGTTATCACACTGAATTTCTGATCGGCGGTGATCGCCCGTCGAATCGGAGAAGTACAGATACAGATACAGATTTGGTCACTCTGGTCTATGGTTTCATTTGCTTTCCACAGACCAATCTTTTCAGAAATAGATTGTTGTTATGTTTTTAAGCTCGGCTAGGTTCACCCTCGCCAAAGCCCGACTAAAGTCATTAAGGCCATCTGTGAAAAAAAAACAAATTGTCCAGTCCAGATATCTTATCTCTGTCTATACCACGCTCTTGTTATGAGTGTTAAAGTAGGTGACAATAAAAATACTTGCATATTAATTACACATCCTTTATTTCACAAAAAGAAAACGTTTTTTAAACGACACTCATATTGCATAAAGTAAGAGAGGCAAAAGGTGAATATTTTAATAACATACACAACACAGAAATAAATTTTCAGCGTGTACAATAATACCAATATGTCATGCGTATTTTCAATTCCCATAATTATTACTTTTTACATTTACATAAATTACAGAAATATTTTAAACGACACTACGTTTTAAAGGCCAAGCGGTGTTGCCACAATTCTTATAATTACTTAATCCTATAAATAATTAAATTACTTAATCAATAAGTAGGTACAAGAATGCTTATCTTATTGTTCCACCTAAATTTAATATACTTAAATATTTAATATAAGTACCGGGACCTAATTCCTATAGGTCATAATGATGTATTGGCAGCAAACTAATGGGTATAATTACGATACAATAAAATACACACTATTCTTTTTCTTAACTATAATTGACATGAAGCAGGATTTTGTCAAATAATATTATAGAACTTATTATACTTTGGTATACATTATACAAGCAAACATCTAATAATACCTAAAATTTTCATTATACGACACAAAACATAGGTATTGCTTTTATTTATTTTTATTATTCTCGCAGTTCTAATATAAGATAATTGAGTAACTTAAAACATATCTCTAGAATAGAATATACTAATTTTGGTATAATTAGCTATTCAAATATACAAAGCACATTCAGACTTAGGTATATTCTAGCGTATGTATGAATCGTTGTTCCAGTAAAGGAAACTGGATATTCTTAATTTACTAAAGACTTAACTAGTAAGTAGGAGTTTAAAACCCTTTAAATATTGCTGAAAGAATAAACAGAATAAAAATAACATTATGAAAATAAAATATTGTCCGTATTTGCAACGAAATAAAAATCTTTCAAATAATCCCCAAGGTGCACGACAGTCCGCCATGTTTGGGTTGAAATAAATTATACCCACGAATATATTAAATATAAATAATTTTACGCACACATCTTAAAATACTAGAGATCCTAGCCATCCTTATAAAACTAACTAGTCTTTGTTAAAAGAAATGCCATTATTTGAGCAAAATCAAAATTCAAGTCATTTACTACATTAATACATATAATAAAATCACAAAATCGAAATGTAGGTTAATAATTCTTTAAATACTAGAAATACGAAGTAAGGTGCAAAATTATTAAATGAAAGTGCAGATTATAGAAAAGTTAGAAGAAAGCATTACGCACAAGTACTAAAGCTAGATTTATTTGTTAAATTACTGTAACTTACCTAAAATAAGTACCTACCGAGGATTATTTTTAATGTATAACATTATTGCTTAAAAAGTATTTTTTAATTAAACATAGATATTCATTGGTAGCATTAATGAGTACCTATACTTTTAATTATGTATTAACTCTTATTGTGTACTTACATTTAACTATTAGTAATTATTAGCCCTATTTCAAAGAATTATTGTAAAAGTCACTTAACTTTACAGATAATTTGGTATTTTAGCTTAGGATAAGAAATCGTTCAAAATTGACTAGATAATTTTGGGTTTGCAAAAAGTTTTTGGCTGAATTTACTACTAGACAGTGCGTTGTTATAAGCGAAAGACGAAAAAGTATGGACTAGATGGAAAATGCAAAATGAACGTCTATCATAAAAAATATAGTTCTTGACAGTGTACAAAGGTAAAACGGTGCGTTATAACTAAACTGGCTTCTGCTGTACCCTATCCTAAAACAATACAATTAGCAATTCCACTTTATACAAATCAAAAATTATAAATGTACTTTAAACCTGGCACTAAGGTATATTCGTTGTATAGTACCCACATAAAGCATTAATTACTAAGGCATTTAGGACGGTTCGTACTTTTCAATAAGGCAGTTAAGGCACCTTTTTAAATTTAGAATTATTTACACTTTCAATCTACGTCGCTAAAGTTGCCATTACCGAAAATCAAGCAATAAACCAAAGCGTTTTATTAAATAGTACAACTACTCGTTGCTAGATGGCGTTGTAGCCTTCGATGTTTGAATCATCTTTAGTCCTCGCGGGGCCAGGATAAGCCTGGCAGGCGTAACGAGGACTAAGGCGTATTCTCATTTATTGACGCCCAATATTTTTGCAGCCTCGTCTGCTGAGGAAAGGAGTTTATTTATGGTCTTATCTGGGATGCCAAGGAGTTTGCCGATGAGGTCACTGCCGTTCTCTCCGTCGTTTTCCTCGGAGGAATACTTGCGAGATGTCATGTCTAGTTTGAGTTTCTTCTCGTACGGCGCAGCGGGCGGAGAGTTGTTGTTGTTTACGTTGTTGGGTATGTCGTTGCCGGAATCGTCGTCTTGGAAACGATATCTGCAACAATGAAATAATTGGGTTTAAAGACATTTTTTTTAACGTTAACGTTAACACACTCATACCTCTGCACTAGGATTCCCTGTGTCGCAGATGGCATGGACAAACACAGAAACACAAGACAAACACCCAAGACCCGAGAACAAACTTCATGATCGCCACACAAAGTGTGCCTTGGCCGGGAATAAAACCCACGACCGTCGCTTCAAAGGCAGGGCTACTACCAACTAAGCCACGTAGCCATCTTGACAATTGACGAAGATATAGCATAAAAATACTATAATTCATAATCCTCACCCATTGATTTTCTCCTCGGGCGTGTTAGGGGGCGACGGCTCCTCATCATCAGTGATCTCTTCCCGGTGCTTCTTCCTGTGACGCAGCATGCTGTGCTTGAGGGTGAACCGGCGCCGGCAGAGGTCGCAGGCGAACGGTCTCTCCCCAGAGTGGGTCCGCATGTGACGGCGCAAGTCCTCGGCAGACCAGAAACGACGGACGCAGAATGCGCAGACAACCTGAGGACCATTTTATAGTTATCTTTATATATATATAAAAATGAATCCCTATTTCCCTTGATCATGGTATCACGCGTGAACGGCTGGACCGATTCTGCTAATTCTTTTTTGGTTGTGTTTAGAAGGTTCTTAGGAAAGAAAAAATAGCTACGTACAGCGCTATCTAGCTACAAACTAAGCATAAATTGTACAATGGGAACCAGGTAACCGAAAGAATACTTAAAAACTATTTTTTTTTGTAATCACTACATAGTATAAAACAAAGTCGCTTTCTCTGTCCCTATATCCCTATGTATGCTTAAATCTTTAAAACTACGCAACGGATTTTGATGCGGTTTTTTTTAATAGATACAGTGATTCAAGAGAAAGGTTTATATGTATAATACACTAGCAAGTCACCCCGGCTTCACACGGATAGTTTCTGATACGACACTATTGCTTTACTAACCGTGCGAAGCCGGGGTGGGTCGCTAGTATATAATATATTAACACTCAGACACTGAAACAATATCTATGTTCGTCAATAAGATTGTCCTGGGTGGGAATCGAACGTACAGTGCAGAAGGCTAGCTAAGGAAAACTGCGAGGTTAGGCCGTCTAAGAAAAAAGCTATCTACATACATTTCTTTAAATTTATCATGTAAGCTGAACCATTATTAGCTGCTAATATAATATTAATATATAAATAAATTATAGTCTCTTAGACGCAGAAATAATATCCGAAAATAGGTTTTCTGTAGCATACAAGTTTACGTTTTTCCTATATTTAATTAGAAATGATCTCGGTCGTGCGTTCGATTTCCACCCAGGACAAATATTTGGATGCAATCATAGCCGTTTGTTATGTGACTGGGTGTTATTATTATGGACTATATCTACATATTTACAAAAATAAACAAGTAATCTATAAGTCCCATAGTACATACTTAGCTTGGAGCTAGATAGCGCTGTGTGAAACGATCATGAGTAATTATTTAATTTGTTGGCGAATAATGTTAGCGGAGTTATTCGTGGTAATAAAATGGTGTATGTGAAAAAGTTAACATAAAGACCTAATAAAACGAAACTATTACAAATAGACATCTTATAATGTTTGAGCAGATTTTCTAAACAAATTCTAGAAGTTGTGTCATGTCATTGTTTAAGTTGGGGAAATCCCATTTCTCATCGATGTTTCAAGATAGATTCAAGAGAAATGGATTAGTCATTTAGTACGGACAAAAGTAGGAAAATTGACCCGACCAGATTTAAATATGGGTGACAGACAATCATTACTACGTGCTTTGAATTTTATATGAAAGCTACATTATTCCTCTACTTTTGGTCCATCCAGAACGAAGCTCTTTGCCCTAGACTTAAAGTGTTTTTCACCGATCATACGTTGCCAGGGATACAGAAAAGGACAGAGTAAATTTCATCCAGAAATATTTGATAAAATTTAAACTAACGCCAGCGAAACACGGGCACAAGATACTTTCTCTATAATTATGATATGAATTCTTACCTTTCTGTTAGCATGGTCCGGAAATTTTCCCCTGTCATCATCATCAGTATTCTCGCTCTTGTCACTTGTAGCGTCTAAAGCTCCTTTGCTGACCAAATGCTCATACTCCGTTGCATGCAAGCTGGCCAAGTGGTTCAGGGCCCCACTACGATCATGGTAGGAAGCCTCACACAGATGGCACTTGAATACTAACCCATCCAGGTTTTCATCATGACTTTCAGGGTTCGGTGAACTCGGCCGCGACTCCACAGCACCGTGACGCGTGGAAATGTGCTTTTTCAAAGTTTCCATCGAAGCAAATGTGCTGGTAGGGCAAGTTGCACATTTGAAGGGCCTTTCTGGCACCGTGCGGACATCTGCTGGCTGCGGTGGAGACAGGGTATCGGGAATAGGCTCAGCTAATATAGCGCGCGCTGACCCCCCATGCTTTCTCAGCAAATGTCTGTCGCAGTTAGACTTCGTTGTGAATAGAAGTGGGCAGTGGGGGCATTTGAAGGGTTTCTGCCCCGTGTGGGTGAGGACATGGCGGCGTAATGATGAGGACCACGGAAACTTTCTGTGGCAATAGGGGCAGGAGACGCGATTTGGCGCGAGACTGTAAGCTGAACGCTTCTTTGGTGGCTGAGTGCCAGTGTCTGATTCCGATCTGGAAAAGAATATTATGTAAGCTTCGATTGCCAAATGATAGTTTAAATAATATCTGTGACCGTGAGGTGTGAGTTACATTATACTATTGTTTTACATTATACTATTATAATAGTTTTACCAGACTGAAAAATAGTTAAGGAAACGGTAACTTACTTATTCTCATCGCTTCCGGAATTGTTGCCTTCGCTGGTGGAAGCCACCAAGCCTTCTTCATCCTCCTCTTCATCGCTTCGCGTCGGTACAACCGGCACTGGCATTGGCTCTTGAGTCAAAGGGATAGGCATAGGGTCTGTCCCAGTATCATTTTTGTCGTTGACTGGCTTATTGATGAGATTGCCGGCGATTTTGAGATCAAAGTCTTTGTTCATTTCCTGTTGGCATGTGGCCATCAGAATTTCCGCTGCGGCTCGCTTAGCAGCCGGATGCTCTTCAGGTTCTAGCTCCGGCTCTTCGTCGATCACTAAAGTGTCCTCTTCATCTTCTTCATTGTCAGCTACTTCATCAGAGTCACGGCGGATTGGGGAACGGTCAGATTGCTGTAATGGTCTCTCGAGGTGACGCGCAAGTAAAGCAAATTTGACGCGGTCAGCTAGAGCATCTGATGAGGGGTATGGTGGAGGAGCTCTAGGGGCTGGTCGTCTCACACTCCAGTGCTGAGGATGTTGCTGTTTTACATGGCGTTCCATGTTCGATCTGAGAGTGAAGCGAGCCGAGCATTGAGAGCATGAAAACGGTCTTTCTGTACGGTATCGCCTTTGTTTCTGTTTTGGCATAAGAACGCCGTTCTTGATCACCATTTTCACAGAATCGGTCTGTGGAGCCATATTGTTGTTGTTTATTGGCCTTGGAGATTCTGAATGGGGCGATGGTACTGGAGAAATCACAAGCGGTGCTGGTTTCTCTTCGATCTCAGGTTCAGGTTCTTGTTTAGGTTGAATTTCCTGCTCATTAGGGACGAGTCTTCCTCCAGACATGCTGAGACCTCTTATGATTTCTTTCTGAATTCTCTGCTTTATTTCTACCATCTCGGGGGAATCAGTGGGGTGGGGAAAAAAAGAAGGTTGGAGAAAATAAGGAAACGATGGTGGCAGGGGTAGGCCGTGTAGGCCAGGTACTGCACCCGCGTATAGTTGAGAAAGTTGATTGGCATAATAAGCAGGGTCTATCTTGGGGATGGTATTTTCGAACAGTCTCTGCTGAGCGAGCAACAGCCTAGTCTTTTCAAAAGCTGTTGCTGCAACCGAAGCTGCATCTGGTTCGTAAGCTGGACGTGCCGGAGCTGGAGACTCATCTACATCACTGTCACGTTTTTTCTTACTGAGATCAAGGACATCGCAGCTGTTGTTATCGTTTGTGCTCAGATCTACGGGAGCTTCTTCTTCGTATATCTCTGTTTTGATGTCATTAGTTTTAAACGTAAGATCCGGGACTCTGAACTCCGGGATTTGCGTAAGTTGTCCGATTCCTTTGACCTTGATCCTAGGGACTGGCTGTTCCGGTTCTCTTGGGGGAAGTGGAGCTAAGTCAGGAATAGGTTTTGATGTCAGCGTTGACACTGGATGTCTATCAGTTATGAAGCTAGGCGTAAAATGAGTCAGAGGAGTATCACGGCCTGTGGTTTCATTGCGTCTTTCAATTTCTGGTGGGCTGTGGAAGGCGAGTGATCTTTTAACTTCATCTCGAGCAATTTTAGAGTTAACTTCATCATTGTTAGGGTCTTCGGAAGGATGATAAATGATAGAACGCTTCACATCTTCACGAGTAACTTTAGCGTGTCTGTTCCTCAGGTGTCGCTCGCAATTGGCTTTGGTTGTAAAGGCGTAGTTGCAAACAGCGCATTCGTAGGGTCGATCACCATTGTGGGTTCTCATGTGTCTGACCAGAGCTGCCTTGTCCAATGACGCATGAGGGCACATGTTGCATTGGTACGGACCAGGTCCAGTTCCACTGAGATGGACCCTGTTATGGCCCTTCAACGCTCGAAGATTGGGGAACTTAGCAGGGCATAATCTGCATGGGAATTCACCGCGCAACTTCATCCGTCTAAACTCCGCCGCGAAATTATCCTGAGTCTCTTCCTGGTCACGATCTTTTGCAACAGTGTCCGGTGGTGTCAGCACGGAACTTTCTAAATTGACTCTGGTGCCAGTGAGTCTCTCTAAAAGGCTTCCCGTCGACGTGACGTTGAGTATCGATTGAATATCTGCCAAGTCTCGGGCGGCGTCGATATGCCGTATGCCGTTACTGATATGTCCATCGTCGAACTTTGGAGTGAACCTTTCCATAGGGGGAGTCAACGTGCCCGGAATACCGAACGACCTGTTTCTAAGGTCCAGTTTTGCGAAGAAATCTTCTCTACGATCGCGGTCGGGAGTGGGTATTGTGTTCGATGGGGAGCACGTCTTTCTGTGGATGTCTAAGACTTGTGCGTTGATGAAATCTCTCATGCATAGATCGCATCTGAAGTTTTGCAGTCCACGGGTTATTTCTGGGAACTTTTTGTTGGAGAAATCGACGAGATCGTCGTATCCGGAGCGGGTGTCGTCTCCGTGGGCGGTGAAGCGGTGGAGGTCGAATGCGTTCACGGAGTCGAATCTTTGGTGGCATTTTGGGCAGTCGAACCTTGCGATCCTTTTGTCCATAGGCATAAGAGAAGGGGAAGTTGATGCTGCCCGTTTCCTGGCTCTCCGGCAATCATCCTCCTCGCTTCGATCGGAGCGATTGTCGCTGTCGATGCTCGTGGTTCGAGTGCCTCTCAGCTCCTGGCGTTCGATTAGCATCCTTTCCATTTCTTTGGCCTCGATTTTAGCTTCACTGATGACTTCCTCTATTTTGATGTCTGTAACAAAAGAAAACGGGTTACAATTGATTACGAATGTGTTTGAATAACGCAGGGCGCTTTCATTTTACAGTTCCAAGAAAACCGCGACAATAGGTGAGTCAGGCGATTCACTTACGTATTAAAGTAATACAATCAGGTATCTTTCATAGGAATCGTATTACTTTTATAATCAGCTAATAGATTTTAGGGTGAATTTACGTAAGTGTATTTCTTACCGCTACCTGATAGGAGATGGCGCTAGTGAGTTTATCTCTTGGTTTATCTAATAATACATTTTTGGCTGATAAAAGGTGGGCGGTGCTTGCGTTATCAGCGAATCCAATATTGAATCATCACTACATCTTTATTTTAATCAATCTTATAGCCGTCATAAATGGGATCTAACTTGTTAATAATAAAGCTCAATTTCCATTACTGATAAAGATTTTCAAGCTGAAGTTCTTTTGTGAATCATTGCTCCACGTTCACAGATACCGCGTCAATAGTTGTTCAGCATAGCTAGTCCGAACTATACTTTACTGCTTTGCATTAGAGTTTCATTTATAACTTCCAACCGCAGGTCAGAGCTAAAATCAATAAGTCGACGCCTGAATCCGCAGACTTACTGCATAGATAGATAGGTAGGTACTACTGTTTGTATGTAGCCGTGTTGGAAATATAACCTATTTCATAGATAGCTGTGTTAAGTGTAGGTAATGATAGGACATGGTGCGGTATCACGTAGACATTGCAGATGTCCTTGTGGGGACAGGAGCCTGTTCCACGCCGATGTGAAGTTTATTAAATTATTTTCACAATGATTATCGGGATGAAGATAATATAGCACGCGGATGCTTAAAGATTTTTCTCGTAAACGCTATGACTTGGTAAACATTAATTTGTTTGTAAAGCCGAAGAAGATTATATTCTACTAATATTATAAACGCGAAAGTTTGTAAATATGGATGGATGTTGGTTACTCAATCACGCCAGAACGGCTGAACGGACCTGGATGAAATTTGGCACAGAGATAGATTATAGTCTGGAATAGCACATAGGCTACTTTTTATCGCGGAATAATGTACGTTTCCCGTAGGAAGTCCAACTGCGGGTTCCAACACCGCGGGCGCAGCTAGTTAATTATAAAGCGATTTGTAAAAAAAATAAGTATTTTTTTACTTTCATACAATTACGAAGAAAACAACAAAATCTTCCATATCATTTATTTTAAAGGTATGACAACTTTTCACGTCTACGACACGATTCTTATATGTACCAACATTACGCTCATCATACAAAGTATGCTCCGGCCGAGATTCGAACTCGTATCGAAGGCAGAGCTACTATCCACTAAGCTGAGGCCAGCATATTATTGAGTTAATATTATTCAGCTTACTGTTTAGGCATTTATATGACACCGATTAAAACGATGGCTTAAATGGTAGGTAGGTATTATAAAATAATTTAGGCTAGTGTCTTCCTTGTCGTCATTGACGTCCACAATGAGTCAAATCGTGAGGATGAGTGACAGCGGAAAACACTGTCAGTCATCGCCTAATGTTTGGAAGCTGCTTTGACCGTATTGTGGTAAAAACGTAAAACTCTTTGTTAATTATTAGGGGTATGCTGCAAGGATAAGACAAGAGGTAGGCTAAAGAAAATATGGATGGAAACGTGATATTATTAAATTTCGATTGCCCACGTACACGTACCCCCTGGTGTTAAAGGAGGAATAAAAAGTACCAGTAGAACTTGTGCAAAGTTCGCCCGGAGAATTACTGCT
The DNA here is from genome assembly GCA_921293045.1 of Aplocera efformata. NCBI lineage: Eukaryota > Metazoa > Arthropoda > Insecta > Lepidoptera > Geometridae > Aplocera > Aplocera efformata. Next base: position 4,162,469 of record OV121063.1, read on the forward strand.
TCCACAGTACTCCGGCGATCTGCCGAAGCAATTGTAGGTAGATGTTCCGATGAAATCACATGCGCATGAGACGTAATATCCTCAAAGAGAAAGAGGTGCACTTGGGTCTTCTTCGCTCGCTCAGAAGGACCCAAGTCGTATTTCGGAACGAAGAGCTCGTGGGGAACCTTGCCTTTCTGAAGATCGAGTTAGGCAACTCTCCGCCCGTTCAGTATTTGGATGGGTGACCGTAGTGGCATTTGAACACGTTAAGATATGCCTATTTTAGGTGATAAGCCTTCAGATAAAGTGCTTGCAGTGGTACCTATATTTAAGTACAAAACGTCGGAAAATAAAACAGGATATGAAATTACGTCACATCTATGCGGTAGGTATGTAAAATGACACGTTGAGAAGGTAATCTATTATAATTTTCAAACTAGATCAATAGCAGTATTGATTTTCATGGAATGGCTGATTTTAGATAAAAACATCCGTTCTTCAAATTACTTGGTTGGACATTATTCAAAGCTCTTCGAGTGGGGTGACCATGTTTGCTAAAACAGGGTCAAGTCTCTCTGACAAGAATGACTGCATCGCGGCAACAATTCATGAATTAAAAAAACTGGCAATACCAACAATGTCTTGTATGTCAATGACTTTCATGACAATATATAGGTAACCGTAGATACGATTAACAAAAAGCATTTTATCGTTTTTTACTGACATAAAGCCACAAATTAATTACTATATAAAAATACACAATCAAATATATCAATATAAACGTTAAACCCTCATACCTTTGCACTAGGATTCCCTGTGTCGCAGATGGCATGGAAAACACAGAAACACAAGACAAACACCCATGGCCCAAGAACACTTCATGCTCACCACACTAAGTGTGCCCCGGCCGGGAATCGAACCCGGGATCCCTCGCTTCAAAAGCAGGTAGTACCAACTAAGCCACGGACCCGTCTGCATATAAGAAAATTAAGTTCTTAATAGTTATTGTGGAATAAAATATATAATACATCTATTATTTGATTCTAATAATTGTTTGTATAGCTACATAATACATAAGAAATACGTAATTAGCTATATATCTTGATCTATTATTATACCATGTGAAGCGTAACATCTGAATCAGGTTTTTGAAGAAAGATATTAGCAAAAACTTGATCATTCGTACGCAATGGGTGAAGTAACATGACAAGTGGTTAAACCACTGTAGTTTAATTATAGGTAAGGATTGTTTTGTAACAAGAATTATTTGAAAACTTTAGTAGATCTTATTTCATTTTACTAGCAACCCTGCGATATAATACGCTACCAAAATGCACAGATAAAAACTGTCAAGGTCCCTCGCCATTTTAAGATATGAAATATACAATATATAAATAAAAAATTTACATTAACATTTCGTTATTAAAATGTATCTTAAAGAAAATTAACAGTAAGTATTACGAAATAAAATTCTGGGAAGTAAATCTGAAATGAAATGTTTTAGAAGACGCGTGTACTGAATTTTAAGCATTTCGGTAATGTCGATGCAGCAATACAATTGTTTTGAAGTAATTCGGAAAATTATGAATGTTTACCAGGCTCGTGGGGTACCTATTGCGAAATGACAATGTTTGCTAGGTATTTACGTATAGATACTTTTTACTTTTCCCCAAGTACTCCAAGATTATTTCCCAAACTACTCCACAAAGGCGTAGGATGCAACTTAAATGCAATATTTTTATATAAAATATGTATAATATTTTATTCTTTGGAGTAGTTTGAGAATGGAGTTGTTTGGGAATAATCTCTTTTTACGTAGGCCAGTTATCTTATTGTGCATTTCAGCTGATAAGATTTACTGCAGCTTTATACCCTTTTACACTTGAATAATCTAATAACCCACACATTAAATTAAACATTAAAACGGTATATAAACGGAATAATACCCTTTGAATTTAGTGTCCATCGGGTTCATACGAGTTCATATACGGAGAAAAGGTGTGACATAGATGTGGTCAGGATCGTGACTTCCTCCTTCCCGCTTATTCGGAATTTAAATCGACCTATCGCCATCCCGAGACGTGTTGCCATATAAAAATTAATTTAAATATAATAAAAATATATCAAAAAATAACTTGAATATAATCTTTATGGCTATAATATGGAACAGTATAGACAGGATATATTTTTACGTACTTTTGTTATGAATTACCATTTATAGGTGTGTACCTATAAATGATAACATTCAAACTGAATGATTGAACTGATGACGAAACTAATTCATGGGGTTTTCTGAATTGTATTGTATCAACAAATACCTATTGATGCATTTAATTTAAAGTTTCAGGCTTAATTTTTTTTATTGCAGCAATACTGACCACGTTACGCATCCGTCACAGGTCTTATTACCGCTCAATGGGTCACGTATAACGGAACGCATATCATAAGCGATTGGTATTGCTATGCTGTCGCCCGAGCCGGTGCTTTCTTCACTCCAATGAGCCGAACGGTACTGAATTACACCATGTATCCCCTTCATTTATAGTGTCACCATAGCCAATTACCTGACCATGCCTCTTACCGCTTTCAAGTCACCGGCGATTGTAGCTCTTATGACGTACGGATAAAGTTGCCTTTGTTGAGATATCAATCAAAACGGTTATTGTCTAGAAATTGATAATGTATGTCCGTTATTTCGACTGGACTCGTTTTCCAATCTTTGGAGAAACTTAATTATAGATAAGAGCTTAGGAAGACCTACATTTTTAATAGGTTAAGTAATATGGGTCCTGCATATTTATGCTGTTATTTGCCTATTACATAGACTTTATAGTTTAATTTATTATTTTAAAAACTGTTTCGTAGCTTTTAATCAGCGTAGTTTCCGCAAATAACTAATTTAAATAAACCTGGCGGTCGAAAATTTCGCAATTTTAATATAAGACGTCAGCCTAAAATGGGTGCTTATATGTTCGATCGTTAGATTACAAACTGTTATTTACGAAATGAGAAATAAAGGAAAAATAAATCAACTTCACGTTGAAGAAAAATGCGATTACAGGATAATCTTGTAATGGCCCGCCAAAAATTGGTCCAATTCTTACAACGACAAAGCAAATCTGTTTTGCTGTATGTTATTGTCGAGAATCTAATGCAATTAATTTAGAATCTATAATCTGATACTAAAGTTTGTTGTTCAAATGGTTTTATTGTATTATCTATACAATTTGGTTTACGGGTAAATATGATGACCATTTAGTACTTATTTCTCGGAGCCGAAGAAAAATTCGTATCAAGTTATACATTTATGATACGTAACTGCACTTTACTATATTTTATGATTATTATTGAAAAAGGAAAGAGAACAAGGTATTGTATAAGTAATTTCTATTTACCTTAATGTTTGTAAACACTTCGTTTTAAACCTACCTAATTAACCTAAGTGTGATAATAATACAGAGAAATTTTATTCGGTCTGTTACATTTAATGACAGGTTTTATTTGAATACGATTTACTAATATAATCACGGAACTCATAACAGGATAAGGTTTTGGAATTAAGCTTGTTTTGTATTCATAAACTGTTGCAAGCAAAACTCGGGATAAAGGTCCCTGGTACCTTAATTAACCAGCGATAAGGGTGTTAGCAGTTATTATGAAATATATATTTGATTTCATTAAATATTCCGTTACGAATGTTCAAAGGAATACTAAACAAATAAAGGTGAGCACGGTGGGGCGGCCATCTTGGCAGGACAGTGGACTTCATTAATGCAACTCAGGAGCTTGCCTTCCGCGGCGATTTAACGGTTCTTCTTATGATATTTATTATTCTACTAACACTTGGAATATTTATATTGTGTCTACGACAATCTTAATAAACGGGCACACAGGTGATGAAAGGATAAACAGAAAAATCTTACCTTTCCGACATTTTATATCAATGAATCGGGAATGTCAAGCAGAAATAGTACGCTATTTTATTGGTATTTGATTTAATTTGTTCAATTCCAACAAATGACACGGGGCACCTTTTTAAGAGAGTGTATTTAAGGAATTCCAAAGCCTTAATAAAAAAATATTACTTTTTATTAATTTTTATGTGTTATTCAATAACATTGTACCAACTTAAACATACGGAAAGTTATATCAACAATACGCAAAATTGATATTGCGTATTATTGCGTAAAATAAAACAAGGGCACGTCTTCGACTTTGAATGAATACATTATTGCGCATTTGCAAAATGGTTTAGATTATTAACCAAAATAAGAATGATATTCTCGGTACTTTGCGATTTATGAATGAATGGATATTTGATGAAGGAAGACCGATCGAATTTCATGATGTCAGGCGTTTAGTTTCAATATTGACTCGCCACGTTTCCTATGAAGAATTCATTGGAAGGTTTTGCCGCTTTGCTAAGTACGATAAATGAATTAGATTACAATGAAGATTATACTATAGTATTTAGCACGAACTATTTAGTGAAAAAATGTTGTAATTGACAACTCATTATTACATTAATAAGTCATTATAAAGGCATTCAGAGGAAAAATGATTTAGCATTAGATAATATCTATCAACTGGTTACGATAGAACAATTAATGCAACGCACAAAAGGAAGGAAATTGGGAACAAAATGGTACATTCACAGAAATTTGTGACATAGTCATCCCGAGAGGCATAATGCAACTACATAATCCCAAATTACCGTAACGCATGAAATATTGGATATCCTTAAAATACCAAATGAACATACCGTGGTATTGCTTTTAAACTGTTGCGATACCGAGACAGATTGAAATTGTGGCAAAAATTTCAAAACTAAGCCACAATTGCTTGAATGCCCATTCTGCCCTTACACCTGCACAAAGGACGCCATAGAACAAGCCAGCCAGCTACTATTCTAAAATAATATGTGTATTTCATAAAAAAGTGACATTTCCAAGTATGTTTTTAAGAATTCAATAAAGTTCAAGACTGCCTTTGAAACTTCGACCCAATAGAAGAAGACCTTTGAAACATTTTTTCATAGTCTTCAATCGGTAACGTAACTCGCTCCACGATCCTTACGCATAAGAAAGCGATCGATCTTACGTGTGAAGTCGCACCAAAAACAGTTACAAATGGTGACTTTCACCGGACGGAAGGCGTACCAATTAGGCTTACGAGATGATTGAATATTAAGTACAAGGGCCAGAGATGTCGGTGGCAGGATCGACGAACTGATGTCGTGATCTGTGTACAAAGTTGGACTTGTCGCTCCGCTGTCTGGGTACAACATTGTTTAATTAAACGTTTTGGGTGGTAAGTGAGATCGAACAGATAGCGAAGCGCTGGTGAATGGTATTTAAATGGCAGTATTTAAATTGATAATCACTGATGCTTACCTAAACTCTGTAGGTTTGGGATACACTTAAATATACAATAGTTTGAACGGAAACCCTAGTTTGCACTTTGGGTTACCCTAATTTGAGCAGTGTGTAAAGCAAATATAGTTAAATAGTACTTGCTTCATATATGCTGCTTAAAACGTCGTAAACCCTAAGCCGCGGGTCTCCAAGGGTCTAAGATTCTGCCCCAAACGTTCAAAATATATTTTCCAGCGAGCGATGATTATTATTTGGTCTATTGAATTGGTGATGACCAAGCATAACTAGAGGTTTTAGGAAACGTCTTTAAGAAAGATTACTCATCTCCGCTATCAGTGCTCTAATTGTCCAAATTTGCCAGGTTGCCTAACAGCAAACAACAATTACGGCCGGAAGTGACTCCAAATGGGTTATCTGATAAGTGCCGTTAGGGTACACCTTCGACTGATATGCCAAATGGTCCCGAGTAGACAGAACTCCGAGACAGACAACTTTATACTTCTAAAAGGACAGCTTAACCAACTTTAAGGACAGTAAGCTAAGCATATACAATACTTAATGTTTTTGTGCGAGGTAGTGACGGAACGAGCTGAAGGCCCAACTGTTGGTAAGTGGTACCGAAGTGGCAATCTAAGACTTGGATCTAGACTGAGTTATATTCATCCTGCGTCCATCACCCGAGACGGGGATGTAACGTCTCATGCACCTGTGATTTGGCAACCACATCCTTCCTCCGGAACACAGTAATGCCAGCCATGCTTGGCGACAGATTCTAGGTGTGGTGGCAGTACCTCTCCGGATGAACTTGGCACAAGTTGTAATGCTACTTTTGGTTGCTCTTTCCACACCCAGGGGACACATGTGAGGATGCTAAGGGTACTCTCCTACAGACGCAGGTAACTTGGAGAATAAGCTTTGAAAATTTCTGTAAATGTGAATGCAAAACTAAAATGTGTCACATTCTAAGAATCTAATCGCCATCGCACTCGCCTTTTCCTTTTAGATCATATTGATGACTGTGCCAAACACAGGAAACAGCGAAATGATCTAATTTACTCCATTCTTAGAAATATTGTGTTAACACTCAGTTTTGAGATCGTTCGCAAAGATTAATTAATCAATTAATATTATGTAGGTATCGATCTATCATTATTTTTGAAACAGTCACGGTTACAGATATTATTTTGTGAGTTATCGAGATATTTATCATTGGGAGTTTTGTGCAGTTTACCCTGAACCACATCGTATGAAACTACCTCAAAATATCGGTAGCCAACCAAACTCACAAATCAAGATAGCCTTGTTTTTTTGTTAAAATGTAATCAAACGATATTCTTATTTGGTTAGCTACAAGAGACAGACAAATACTGTTTTAGAAGCCGTTTCTAAAGGTGTTTGTCGCACCGACGTAAGTACGGCCTTAAAGATCTGGTTGTAATAACAAGTATGAACAAGTGTTTTCGACACAAAAGGATGGGGGCTCCTTGCTCTCGCGAGATCATCTGAGCAAACTGGATTCCGAAAGCGGTTGTCTTAATGAGTTCTAATGACAAACACTGTTTAGTTTACGAAATAGTCGCAGTGCGTAATTATTATACGCAGCTTGTTTTACGATACACACAAAAGTGGTCTTAGACATAATACGTAACATAAATGATGAGAAACTATAGATTGATAGCGCTTGGTTATACGATAAAGATTGACATTACTATAATCAGAATATAGATTACAGTAGATAATTACTCTATGCTTTTGTATTAAGTTCTTCATTCTGAGCAAAGTATGAACTCGGCAAATATGTAGAGGACACAAGATTATTGACTTCTTGTTTACGATTTTCTCTAGTTGTAAGACAATATAAAGACTACTATATAAAGGCTACTAAGCTACGCCCCGTAGTGTTACCAGCGTTTAAAAAACCAAGATGAAATGGGAAAAAACTGACAGAAGTTTTTTTCTGTCACTAAATTACTTTACTTTTTTTTAAGTGTTAATCTACATCCGTTCAGCAGTTTAAGCGTGGATTTACAAACATACATACAAACAAACTTTCGCATTTTTAATATGAAATATTGTATGATAATAAATATTGTAGGTAGTTCTAGTGACGTGGTGACAATGTTAGTTAGATATCAAGAGAATGCGCATAAAAGCCTTCTGGCTGTATCTCAGTTATTTGAGAGGTATTCCTAATGGTCGGATGCCGGTGGTAATGTTTATCAGCTGTTGCAATGCTATAGAATAGCCTGGGGCTCCGGTGTCGGTCGGCGCGTGCTCATTATCACCCACGTTGCTAAGATGATATCTTAAGTGTCTATAAGAAGCGATCTGCAAGCCGAGGCTACGGATTTCATATAACAACAATCGTCTTTGACCGTATAATTATATCCATGTTGGTCGAGTCCGTTGGTGGGTCCTGAGTCCCGGGTGGTGTCAAAGCGAAGTTCGTAAGAAGTACTGTGACGACACCTGCCAATCTGCCGCCAAGGAGTGGTGCACTTGTATTGCCGTGGAAGGGAAGGGCGTGGGTTCCGGTGAAATCACAGGCGCATGAGACGTTACATCCCTGTCTCGGGTCTTCTCCTAAATAAGTCGGGGAAAACCTAAGTCGTATCACAGTTTATGGTGGAGGGAACCACTTAACAACGGATGGGTCATTAGCTCGTGCCGACATTTAAGTTGCATTCATTCAATTGGTGATATATATTTGATTATGCCGTCATTCAATGAATAATCGTTTTTTCAGGATTGTACAGATAAATGTAGGTTTGACGTCACATATTTTGAACTAAAACTAATTGATTGAGCGAAAATGATTATGTACATTTTATTAAGATCTAATATTTGTGTATAATATCGTAGTAGTATGCTATAGTGCGGTTGGTATTGGTTTATGTATTTTAAGTTGAAAAGAAAAGCAGCGACCTAATTCTACAGTATTGCTGCAGTGATTTTTCTAAGTCATTATGTTTGGTGCAGTGCATGAAGCGTTACAGGCTGTTAATGACACATAACACACACATCTAGATACCAGACGGTCTTGTGTTCCAGTTAAGCAAGCTAATACTATAGGCCATTCGTATAAGCCAATACTGTTTGTTACAGGAATGCTGTTGGTAACAAACAGTATGGTGGGCTTGTAGTACTCACGTTGGGGAGAAGGTGGCTCAGAGGCAGGGGCCACCGCCGCTACGCCGGCAGCACCCTGCATGGCTCGCGACGGGAAACCGCGTCGGCGCCTGCGCAAACGCATTTCATTTAAATTGTTTTATATATTTTTTCTTTAATTTTACTCGTTTGTACTGTTTTATTATTTAGACTTTGTTATGAGGAGTGCCCTTGTTAATGTGTTATAAAATAATAATACAGATAAAAAAACTTATAAGAGTTTCAATTGTGTAGCGGTTACAAAGTTATAAGATAATCTGTGGTATTATAATATCTGTCATTGTCTATTATTGACCATAAATAATGTCAAAATAGATTTCAGAAGATAAAATTTCGAAGAAGAATTAAACCGCGCATTCTTATCATATAGAGCGCGTTAATTAGGTATCATAATTAGCATATATTTGCTAATTAGGTATTATAAGATTTATCCCGAATGCGTAGGAGGAAGTTTTGGAGTAGGTAGTGGGGTGATTAATTTGACATCATTGGCGTACATTATTGGCATGAGTATCGTTCAATAGCGTCACTAAAACTATGTTATCATATTAAAAAGATTATGATGAAAACAATAGGTACCTACTTGTACGACTAGTAAATCGCATACGTATCCATTAGTTATTTGCGTAAGGCCTGAATTTTAAGTACCTACTAATTACCTACAATAATATATAAATAACACGCATTGTGTCACAGCGCCATCTAGCCCCACAATAATCATAGCTTGCTCCATGAAAATTCAATGCCTCGTTCTAGATTACGCCTAATCTACAACACTCCAAACGTCTAGCTAAAGGTGACAATTAAACAAAACAAAGACGTTTCGAGTAACAAAACGTCACTTATCGCTTCATTTCCTGTCGGCAACCAATGACAGGAATGAGGCTGAAGTCTTTAACGTAGAAAATATACGGTGAACAAAAATCTTTGACATCCACGCTAAACATGGACGCCAAAATGAAAAAATCAACTGTAAAATGATTGCACTGCGTTCGCTTAACGAAAGAGGTATAATTGTTAAATTATGTTTGGTTTTTATAAGTCGTAATGAGGGTTTTTTTTTTATATAACAGACCTTTATAGAATTAAATGGAAAACTCACGTAAATTGCATTTGCAGAAACTAGATTGATTACAGCTTTCAAAGTTAAAATACAATTCCCAGATCTAATGGCAAATGAAAATGGGAAAATATGACAGGTGCGGTTTGACATCAAACTTAGAACAAGTTTGATGTGTTGCTTCAACTTATGTAATAAGTTCTGTTACGTTACAGACAGCTAATAAATAATAATGCAAAATATGTACTTTTTTATTATCCATAAAACGGCAATTTATGCTTTTCACATATTTTTCATCGAGTTACTTCGTGAATTCTTTTTTTCCATCCATAATAATTATTTGTTATTTCACCCTATCACAAAAAACAAACGGAATTAAAAAGTTGCCGCGCTCGCAAGCGAAATTAATATTAAAACGGATCCCCTAAGTGGGCATTTTGATGTTGTAATGTGCTCTCTTATATGTAACAAAAAGTTAATATACAAGACATTTTAGTGACCGTTTGACATTGGAACTGAGGTTCCGTGCTTCGAAGAGGACGTTAAAATCTCGGTCCCGGCTATTCTAGTTGACGAGCCGTTCGAGGCCTTCCGGCGGCTTGCAAACTCCGACACCAGAGTAGGCCACTCACACGAAAAGAAGTAGAGAGCCTTTCCTTCCCATCTAAAATGATGTCACCCTACTATGTGATGTTCACATTTCTTACCCACCCTTGTTCGTCATGAACGGACAAGACAATGCGTGCTAATAACGTGGCGGTTGGAATGCAAGTGACTTATAGAATATTTTAATATAAGCACCACATAATAGATGTGATTAGTAGGTATGCTATTGCGATTTAAAAGCATTCTGCATTATCGCCTTCAATTTGTCTGGAACAATATAATATGCTTGCAGAGTAACGGGCATTAAAGTACTGCAATAATATATGAAGAAATTGTCTTCAATTTGTCTTGAAGATAATATTATGCTTTTGTAGAGAAACAGGCAATAAAAGTGGTACGCAATAAAAGATTATGAAAATGTCAATTTACTTATTTTCACGTATCGTAAATATTTGGAGGCATCACGGCTATTGTGTCGTCTCTTTCCAGCTTATGCACTTTTTAGTAGCCTCTTGGCACCATATGTTATGTTCTAATTATGGGTAACCTTTTCTTTGTGTTAAAATGATTATAGTGGATGCGTTTTGGAAATTGATTACATTAAAATCAGTTTAGAACATTGTTCACAAATCAGATTAATATGAAATAATCGATTAGGTACGATTTTGACTCACACATTTTGAACCTAAAGCTTATCCATATATGTTATTGTATTTGCTATGATGTCTAGTTGGGATATCTGTCATAGTTATAAGCTATGATTTTAGGGTTCCATAATAAGAAATTCCCGGCCTTTTTGTACCTTAGATAAGACCGTCAAGCATGACTAAGAAACCCCCACTCATAAACCAGCTTTAAAAACATTCCCTTTCGAGTTATGAGTCAAATTTATAATCCCACCGTTCTTTCTTTCGAGGGTTGTAAAGGTAGATGAAAATGTGTCAAATACATTGTCCAAAGTAAATCAACGCGAATGATTACCCATACAGGTAAAGCTGATCAAAGAACGCCGCTTATCAGACATAAGATAAGCAATAAATATTGTATTACTTTCCGAGTAAGGTGTAATCCTGGTAATCAAAGGAGCCGTGCTTTTCAGAGTGCAAGCGTGCGAAAGTTGAATCGTAACTTGAAGAAATCACAATTAAACTTGGATATTATCTTGTTAATAAAATTATAGTTGATTTCTTCTGTTTTTGCTTTAAGAATAATCATTTCAGTTACATACAGCAGCAACATACAGCAGTTTATTTCATGACGTGTTGAATTTCAGTCTGTTTTGAGGTTCAGATTCAAAATCGTGTTGCAAGTTTTATCTACATTTGCTATCATTGTAGAAAAGTGGCTATGGTAAGAAAATTAGCGTATTCCTAGCTCATTATATTATCGCTTAATGATATCACTTATTACCTAATATGATATAAAAATATATTCTACGAAATCCCGCCGTTCTCTCACGCGTTGGTTCTTTCGCATAGCGGTCAAACTCATATTCCATTAAAGTTGAAAAACGGTGGACGTTTGATGTTACTTTTATTATTAATAAACTATTCGTATTCTAATTGATTTATTTGACATTAATTTAGATATTTACATGCCTCAATGGTAGAAATATGAAACTATTTTGGAATAGAATTGAAACTTGCATTGCAACCCTTGTTTGATTGATTTGAGGCCTATTATTCTGATGGGTTGCACTGCAGGTCTCGGTCCCTTGACCCTTGGCTCTTGCCCCAAGCTAACTGAACCTCACAAAAGTATAACTGCAATACGGGTGTGGTGCAGCGGTGGGTCACACGTACGCAGAAGTTTCATTGAACAAAAGATTCGGCGTGTGACTAGTTGTTTAGTTGATTTGATATCTTTCATAAGGATCTGATTGAGTTAAAGGCCCTTAATTCAATCAGATCCTTATGAAAGATATCCAAGGTTGGGCGAAATGCTGGCTTAAGACTTAAGAAGGTTATCTCAAGAATTACTGACGCTATACGTTTTATTTTAAGATCTGCCTGTCTTGCTGGTGGTCATATGAATTCTTGAACAACACAAAGCCCCTAAAAACGTATCTAAACATTTACACACTCATACCTCTGCACTAGGTTTCCTTGTCGCAGATGGCATGGACAAACACAGAAACACAGGACAAACACCAAAGACCCGAGGACAAACTTCATGCTCACCACAAAGTGTGCCCCGGCTGGGTATCGAACCCGGGACCCCCTCGAAGGCAGGGCTTCTACGAACTAAGCCACGGAGTCATCGACTCATTGTAGCAATATGTAATATAGAATGCAACAAAGAATTAGATGCAATGTCGTATATTTGTAAAAGCTCATTTCAAAGCCCAATATTTTCTATTGTCCGTAATCTCCATAAAGATCTATGTAATTCATATCATACTAATATAATAAATGCGAAAGTTTGCCTGTATGTTTGTTATACCTTCACACCTTCAACAGCCGATCTGATTTGGGTGAAATACATTATAACAGCATTTATAACCTGGATTAACACATATGGTACTTTTTATCCAGAAAAAATGAAGTACATAATTTTTTTTGCAACTTGACAAAATCCTCTATCATTTTTTCCCATTGTCTCATGTTGATTTTTTACCGCGGGCAACACTAAGCGCAGTGGTGACACTTCTGCTACTCACTGTTCTCACTTGCTTCAACCTCCTATAAAATTAAAGTGGATATTGATCGCTTTATCACGACACAAGGTTCTGCACTTATCAGCAGACGTGATCGCACGTACGCGTAAGATAATCTCTGGCTATTAATAACTAATTACCTGCTATTGTTTATGCAATAATGGGATAGTAAGTATTAAATCGTTACTTGGTTTATTATATTTTTAATGTTGTAAGAGCATGTTTCTCACTTAATATGATGATAAATACTAGTGGCTGGATTTATACGTTAAAACCGATTTTCATCCCTTATTCAACTTTAGGAGCAGAATTACTTCCTGAAATTTCTATTGGATCACCACGAAGATACACCCCATCAAACTTAAAAAGGAATCATCCAAATTGACCTCTTTTTTTGAAGTCGGTTAACCAAGAGGACTCCTATGCTCATAAGAACAGCAATACTAAACTGAACCACAAGATCTAGAGTTATTACGCCTAGTATTATGTTTAAAATAATTCGTTGCGTGTGTTTTTGTATAAAAATAATTTGTATATTTATTCCAAAATAAAACATTTATAATTACCGAGAGGAGATCTTAATTTGAATAACTAAACCATAATTCCATGGGATATTGGACTAATAAATAAAACAAAGAAAAAAAAACAACTTTAACACACTCATACCTCTGCACTAGGATTCTGTGTCGCAGATGGCATGGACAAACACTGAAAAACAAGACAAACACCCAGGACCCGAGAACAGACTTCATGCTCACCACACAATTCCCGGCCGGGAATTGAAACCGGGAACCCTCGCTTTGAAGGCAAGGCTACTACAACTAAGCCACGGAGCCGTCAATAACAAAATTACATTAATAAAAAATCATGGTAACCCTACAATTTCTTATTAGTTTATTAATATCGATAGTTATAAAGACAATATAAAGGATAGAACGCGAAATCAATAGTATAAAAACCCTTGACCATCAAAAGAATATAAATCACATACATTCAAGATTTATGTTGAAAGTTTTGAATCAACGCTTTGCAGATAAAGATAAAGATAAAGATAAAGATATTTTATTTGCATAAATATGTGTAGATTGCATTGCAAGGTGGTACATTTTGGTTTGTCACAACACATTTTACCGAGTACGGTGTGCAAAATATGAAAAAAAAAAAAAAAAAGAGTCACCGCCAAATGTATGGTTTTAAAACTAATGAGTCTAAAGTAATCTAAAGTAGGAAAATACAAGTCAGGAACAAATAAAATACATCAAAATTTATCATTTAAAAATTCGTCAATATCATAATAACATTTGTCAATTAGCATTCTTTTAAATTTATTCTTAAATAAATTGATATTGGAGTCTCGGTAGCATTTAGGAACTTTATTATAAATTCTGGGAGCCATACATATTATGCTTTTTTGTAATAATGTAGTTTTAGACGAGTGCAACTGTAGCCTATTGTCATCGCGTCTATTTCGGATGACAATGTCAGATTGTCGTGGAAATAGATGGGGATTATTCCTCACGAATAGTGATACTTCTAATATATATAGTGACGGAAGTGTTAGAATTCTATGCTTAGTAAATAATGGTTTACAACTGTCAGTACTTTTTAGTTTAAACATCGCTCGTAAACATCGCTTTTGACTTTTGAAAATGATAGTTCTGTCTGTGGAGTTTCCCCAAAAAATAATTCCATATCTAAGTACAGACTCAACCATACCGTAGTAAGCTATCAGTAATGTTTCTCTGTTCACGGTTGTAGAGAGTTTATATAGAGCATACGCTAAGCTGCTGGTTCGCTTGCTTAGTCCCTCTATATGTTTTTTCCAGTTTAATTTCCTGTCTATTATGAGGCCTAAGAAACGGATATAATCAACTTGGGTTATTAAATCATTATTAAATTTTAATTCAATATTTGATGGGTTTTCATTTCTTTGATCAAAATGCATTATATTAGTTTTAGTTATGTTAATTTTCAAATTATTATTATCAAGCCATGAAATTATAGATTTTAATGAATTATTAATGTCAGAATTATAATATTTTATGTCATTTTGTGTTATTGTCACTGTACTGTCATCGGCAAATAGAGTCATAGGTTGAGTCAGCGCATTGGGCAAGTCATTTATGTATATGATAAACAATAAAGGACCCAGTACGCTTCCTTGAGGAACACCATACTTTAGTAGTCGGTTTGAAGATCTATGTGTGACCTCACATTTAGTTTTAATATTTAATCGCGACAGTTCTGTAATTTGTTCTCGATCCTTGAGATATGAGCTTATTAGATCTAAGACATTACCTCGCAGTCCATAGGCTTCAAGTTTTTTAAGCAAAATGTCATGGTCTACATAGTCAAAAGCCTGTGTCATATCACAAAAAACGGAACAAATAGGAATTCTATGGTCAACTTTACAAATAACATTATTCAAAAAATCAAATATCGCCATATTTATATTTTTATTTTGGCGGAAGCCTTTTTGCTCATTGCACAATATATTATTTGTTTCTAAATAAGAGTTTATTTCACCGTAATAGTATTTTTCAAATATCTTTGAAAATATTGATATAAGTGCAATGGGTCTGTAATATTCCACAAGCTCTTTATTTTCTTTTTTGAACAAAGGTTTCACAATGGTTATTTTGAGATCCTGAGGAAATATACCTGTGACTATACTTAAATTGATCAAATAGCTGATGTGTGTACATATATATTCGTTAACTGCCTTTATTATTTTGGTTATGGTTACATTGCGGTGTTAAAATGCATACTTATGCATTTTAACACCGCAATGTAATGTATATTTTAGCTTTGAATTGTTCTACGATCATCATACAAAAGGTGCTTTGGATTCTTATCGATGGCGTAGGGTTGCCATATAATAGGTATATCTTAATATATATACATTACGTGTTACGATGTTTGTCCGCGATGGACTCCTAAACTACTTAACCGATTTTAATCAAATTTGTACACCGTGTGCAGTTTGATCCAACTTGAAAGAAGCTCACATCTCAACTTATGATCGCAATATTATTTTATTGCAAATTATAATATCATATGACAAAAACGTTAGCCACAGCAACGCGTGGCCGGGTCAGCTATAATAAAAAATATCTTATATCTACCTGTCTTGTCTTGTTCTACATATCTGTCTCTCGGGACGCAGACCAAATAGGGCTGTTCTAGTTTGAAGGGTAATCAGTGGAATTTCAGGCGCATGGACGTTACATCAAGTAACGCAATACTATATTAGGTCTTGAAATACTTTACTCTTATTGTTGTTATTACTATAAAATGAATGTAAATTATTAATTATAAATGTAAATTATTAATAAATTATTAACTCAAAGTAGCAGCAGAACTTGTGCCAAGTTCATCCGGACTTCTTCGGAACCATGTTGCATCGCGTTGCGCGAGTCACCCAAGACCGGGATGTATCGTCACATGCGCCTGTATTTTAACCAGCACCCACACCTTTCCAGAACACAGCAACGCAAATGCACCACTGCTTGACGGCAGTTTCCCGGTTGTGGTGGTGGTACTCAAGATTATCTTGTAAGTTGTACTGTGACTTTGGGTTGCTCCTTTCGTACCACCCGAAGCTCCGTATTTACCTAACTTACACCTATATCTCAAGATTTAGGTTTTCAAATGCGCAATCTTACAAGTCTTATCACTGTTGTCACAAATATTATAAAGGCGAAAGTTTGTAAGTGTCTGTGCATATGTTTTTTACTCCTTCACGGCTGAACTGCAATGAATAATTCCTTAAGAAGCTAGCTTATACCCTGGATTAACATAAAGACCACTTCTTACCCTCAACAGTGAAGTATTCCTGTGGGATGGCATTTCGCTGGGCATAGCTAGTTATAAGGATGTCGTTTGTTTCTGTGTTTGTCCATGCCATCTGCGACACAGGGAATCCTAGTGCAGAGGTATGAGTGTGTAAACGTTTTTCTTACTGCTCAATTCGCTCATCAAATAAAGTTATAAGATGGCCGATGTCTAATCTTTTGAGATATGGCAACATGGCAGTTATGTGACAGAAATCGGTCGTTAAAATAGATTGTTACGGTTCTCAAGAGCAAATCTTGTATCTACCACTCGAGATAAACAAACTATTAAGATATACCTGAAGATGCGGTTGATAATGGAGGATTTCTTTGAGAATTGGTCTAGATTTTGATCTTGGGTACGCGTGAACGTCGTTAATATATTAATACCATTTCATTTCTATTCATTTCTGGCGTCACAGTTATTAGCTCTGCCTACAGCGCTGTGGGTAGTGGGTTGGATTCCCAGGACAAATATTTGTGCCACGAGATAGATAAATAATATAAGTAGGTAACAGAACCTAAATATACCTTTCAGAATACAGTTTTCTTTGGTTCTAGCGTACACCGGTTTCCTTAAGATAATTTCCTTCATCGTTTTGAGAACGTAATTAAGCGCACATAATTTTTCAAGCTAAAATGATGTGAGCATTTTCGGATTTGAACCAGCGGCCTTTGGATTGGAACTCGGCGTTTGTCGGGCCAGCGGTTACTACACTTTCCGTGAGTGCTATCACTACATAAAGATTTAAGCATACATAGGGATATAGGGACAGAGAAAACGACTTTGTTTTATACTATGTAGTGATACATAATATTATCCATAACATGGTTAATTACTGTACAGAAATTTACCGACGGCTCACGACAAGAGCTATCTTTCGTAAATGATTATACCAATAAATTAAAGTATTACTATTATGGGTGAAAGTTAATTTAAAATGATGGAAATACCCTTGCGATCAATTAATTGTTATTTTAAATATTTTTTTTTATTAATTTACTTATTGTAGAACCGATGCAATTTGTTTTATAGCAGTTATTTTTAATGAATATATAATATAACTGCTAAATATTATCTGATGGAACTGTGTTGGAAAACTAATATTAATTTGTTAATTTATACATGAGAATAAACAGAAAATTAAAAAATTTAAAACTGAAATGAATGTCATATTTAATTTCATAAGATTAAATTATTTGTTGTTTATTTCAACATTTTTCAACGATTCAATTGGACATATTGATGAAAATATGAAGTTATATTGATTATTTTATCTTTGTCTTTTCAACGTCAGACACAGACGGATACCGCGATTTTAGACAAAATTAATTTGACTCAAAACAAGAAAACCAATAAAATGTATTAAAAATATACAGTTGAAATAAAAAAAAAATCTTAAGATAAGAATAGTGAGAGACAGATTCTTGAAAAATTTACAAAAGTGGCGTAAAAATACAGATTTTGAATTTAGCAGTGGTCGCGATAACAAAAGTAAAAAAATATCGTTATTTAAAAGCCATGTAGAAAAATATGTATGAAAATAAATATATCAGTTTCCTAAAGTAATTTGTAAATTGGTTCTTTTTGATCTAAAAACGCACGTTCCGAATCCTTAGGACGGAAAGCGCTACCACCGCGCGAGCGAGGCCCACCTGAATTTTGAACTAGAACCGATCGAAACAAAGGACATCGAACTCGCAAAAACGATAATTTGCATCACAATCTAATCAAAACTCACCCAATTGTGGATAATTCACGCTATCACCCGAAGACCGAAATAAATCAATTATTGTCCACACACGTTACAGTCACAGAAAAATAACACAAACACAATTATTTAATAAAATTTCACTAATAGTTCTAAGGCACTTTATTCCGCGTGTAGCGTTCTTGCATCTCGACCGAGCGACAACCTCGCGCCACGAGATGTCGTCTCGTTGTGGTGATGAGAGTACGCACTGTCGCTCTGCTCTCGGGGGAGCAAGATACGCGCTCCCATTGGTCGAGAGCGGCGGACGGGCGCGCGGGGAGAAGGAGAGAGCACATCTCGCGCGGGACGTGAACGAGCGGGACAGATAGCGTCGATCGTTTCGCCGTGCTACAGATTGTCCGATGCAAGTTCAGGTGGATTGAGAGCTTGATAATGTGGAGATGCCGCGTGGGTTGGTTCTGTATTGATTATTCGAAACCTTTGGGATAATCCTAAAATTCATAATATATTTTAAATAATCATACTTAAAAATATATTGGCATAAGTATGCATTAGGTTGCGTCATTAGACACGAACCAGCGATTTGTTAATTGCAGGCATGATAATGTGACGGGCGTGAGTAAATTTTTCGATAATGTTCTGAGAATTTATTATCATTACTTCGTTGCTCAAGATTTTTAAGATTACTCGACGTTCTTTGTGATAGTTTTCTAGGAATTAATTGCTAGTGGACTGTTTCATAAGGGATATTATAAGCAGGAGTTGATAGATGATGTATTGTTATTTAAATATAATGATAAGACCCATCTTGTGATTGGATCGATAATGCAGGTGTCAAAAGGTGGTTGGAATTTTACGTGTGTATTATAATGATTACAGACCAACGTCGAACATTGCGATTAATTTAATATTCAAAATACGTAATTAATATTCATTGGAAACATACGTGATCATTATTGGAATATACACGGTTGTATTACAAGTATTTACAAATAAAATAAATAAACGTTTTTACAGTCATACGCCTGTACTAAGATTCCCTGTGTCGCACGTGGCATGGAGAGATCCGATCACACACAACACCTGAAAACAAAACTTCATGCTCATCACACAGTTTACAAATTACTTAGGAGGTTGAACCCGGGACCCTTCGCTTCGAAGGACTCCCAACCTAGCCTCAGGCCGTTTAAAATATAATAATTCATTTTTTATTTATAAATACTACATAGGTACCTCTTCACCAAGTTACGTAATATCAGTTGAAATAGGATTTTTTTTTTTTTTTTTCTGTATCTGTAAGCTTCGAATCGAACTTTATTCTACTTCTAGACTGGCGCCAAACTTTGCAATAACCAAAATTTCTGTAATTTAGGGTTTATGCGGTAACGGTTACCGCGTAAAAAGTTTAGGTACCTGTGTGGGGGAGGGGAGGGCTCATATGCACTTGGTTCGAGGGGAAACTACAAGCAATACGTAGTCTTTTTTGAAGAAAAAGTAGTTCTTTTTTTGTAACTATTGTAGATGGCGCTGTAAGGTAAGATCGAACTGCTAAAGTATTTTCAACTCTCCCAGACAATACGGTGGTACGTCCCGAAATTAAATGCTATATTGAATACTTCGGACTACCAGACTAGCATCGAATTAATGTTATGGCGGGTATCCTTGCAAAATCCGAAATCTTCTGGTGTTTAGTCACATATACGCGGTTTATTTACCCCCGAATAAAAGAGAAAAAAAATTACAACAACACTAACAAAAAGATATTATTAGATATAAAATGTTTTTTTTTGAGACCATGACTGAAGCACGAAGCCATCACGTTGTATAAATAATTAAATTTATCTTTATTAAGTATTTTCGATAGCGAATGGCGTGTTATCTTAGAATATTCTTGTATGCTGCTATCCTATTGATTAATCTCTTAAGATTGTACTTCAATCTGAAGAGATTAGTCCAAGGAAGACCTATCATTGTACCCTTGGGCTCTTTGGTAAACTGTTGCACATTGTTGTCTCCATTTTTATGTACCAGAAGTGACGGGTCAGGCTGGAGGCTCACCTGATGTTAAGTGGATACCTCCGCCCATAACAAAAGAAATGCAACTTAGGTCCGCCCCGACAGAAGTATGAGACGACCCAAGTCGCACCCCGTTGCGCTTGGCACCCGAGACGGGGATGTTACGTGTCATGCGCTTGTGATTTCACCGGCACCCACACCCGTCTATCGGAACACAGCAATGCGAGTGCACCACTGCTTGGCGGATTACCAGGTGTGGAGGCAGTACTTCTCCGGGCGAACTTTGCACACTCTGTCTGTCTGTGGCGTTGTAGCTCCCAAACGAATGGACCTATTGTGATGATTTATTTTCTGGTTTGGGGCCGTTCAAGTATTACGTAAGCAGATTTTTTGCAATTATTAACCCACCCTCCCCCTCGTCAGCAAAAGTAAGCAAAGCTCTTACCCCTCCCACCCCATGCTTACGTAACGATTGGTATAAAACGTATTCATTATTTGTAGGAATCCCCGAAAATGCATTTCGTTTTCAAGCATAGACCGTGTGGGTTGCCGTATGTGTGAAAAAGTAAATAATTACTGCTGACGTAATCACCATCTAGATCCCCCACCCCCCATGTCATCAAAAATAAGCGAAGCAGACCTCCCCGCCCCCCTATAGTGCTTACGTAATACTTGAACGGCCCCTTTTAAGCTGACTTGATCGAGACGGTTCTTAGCTATAACTTATGAATTTGATCAGGCTGGTGAAGACCATTAGTTCATTACCATAACGCCAAGTCGGAGAGAACGCATTTTCTTTGGCTTCGATGAAATTTTTTTGGGGGGTCCAGTTGCTCGCGTCCGTAGGTGTGTATTTACCCTTTGATTCTCTTCTCGTACCCTCTGGGTGGTTCTAAAGGAGCAACCAAAAGTAGCATTAGAACTTGTGCGAAGTTCGTCCGGATAGGTACTGCCACCACACCTGGAATCTGCCGCCAAGCAATAGCAATAGTGCCGGTGAAATCACATGCGCATGAGATGTATCATCCCCGTCTCGGGTGATGGACGCAGCAGGATGAATGCGACCCAGTGTAACACCCAAATTTTATATTGAGTCGCATTACTGTTGTCATGAGCGGGGGTCGCCACTTACCACCAGGTGGGCCCTCAGCTCGTTCCGTCAAATTTTCACATAAAAAAAAGCTCATTTTTGTTTACGAAGCGATTTCGATCAAATTGTATACGAAAGTATATCCTTTCAAATAAAGAATTTCCAAATCGATTGATACGTGACGGGAGTGCTGAGGAAACAAAAGCATACAGACAAATTGACAATCTCCTCTTTTGGTAGTCGGTTGGAAACGTCCACAATTGACAGTAAATATACTGAGAGGTTAGATACACGTGTTGACAGATCGGAGGGCTGTTTGAACGCGCTGACCGATTGTGGAGGTCACGCTGAGAGGGGACGTAGTGATAAAACTGTTTGAGTTTGGGGAAGAGGTGAGAATTTTATAATATTTTCGAGCGATCGACGTTTACCTTGGTCACAGATATTATAATACTATTCAAGTACCTTTAATAATAATCATTTACACACTCATACCTCTGCACTCATTCCCTGTGTCGCAGATGGCATGGACAAACACCCACCCGAGAACAAACTTCATGTTCGCCACACAGTGTGCCCCGGTCGGGAATCAGACGACACACATAGCGGGCAAACTTATATCAACGCTTTTTGCGTCGAGGGTTAAAATATAGTTTAATACTAAATTATTTTATATTAATACATATTCCTTAATTACATATTAGTTATGGGTGGAGGTAACCACTTAATAAAAGGTGGGACTTCAGCTCATCTTGTAACTATTGTTACATAAAAATAATTAAGTTCCAAAGAGTTCTTGCAAGGTCGGTAATTAACACTTGGAACAAAGAGGAATATGTTTTCCCTGACATTAATCGATATCTGATAAGATGGATCTCTTATCTATAAGAATAAACTCAAATAAACATGTTTTTAAGAAACTCAAGGCATTATCACTAATCGTAAGAAAATTAATATTATCTTTCAGTGCGAAGAAGGACGTTCTGTTTATCGGTGCGGCACGAAAAGATGGAAACAGGGACGGTAGAAGGGCAAACATTATTATTTATTTATAGTATAAAAGAAATACATATAAATTTTAAAACTATCATAGTTATAAACATTATTATTCGTGACGAGATCGAATTATAAGTGAAAACGAAACCGGTGGTAGCGGCGACGCGGTCGAACGTACAAAACGAGTGCACAAGAGGGTAGACAGATATGTCTGCCAATGATTTGCACACTCCACTTCGCAGACTTCAGTTTGCCCGGGACCATGACGCATGTAATTGCGTCGAAATATCGGGAATAAACAAACTCACAAATCATGGTAAACATCTCGGTAACACGAATAATAATAAATAAAACCATTTATGAAATTGTGCAAAGTACGCCCAGAGAAGTACTGCCACCTGGAATCTGCCGCCAAGATCTGTGTTCCGGTGAAATAACATGCGCATGAGACGTATCATCCCCGCCTCAAGTGAACAACGCAGCAGAATGAATGCGACTCAGTAAGATCCAAATCTTATATTGAGTCGTATTACTGTTGTCATGGGCGGGGGTCGCCACTTACCAGGTAGGCCCTCAGCTCGTACCGTAACTTTTTCACAAAACCACTATTATGATATAATAGGTAAAAGACCTATTATATCACTTTTACCTATTTTAAGTTGTATGTTCAGTGTATCCTGCGTTGAGAGTCCTTATTAAATAAATCTATACTTATAATAAAACTGTAACGGATCCGATTCTGTACATAGAAGATATTTTGAAAAAAAATTTTGTAGGGCTCTCTATGTTCGATATTGAAGCCAAAACTGTGATTTTTTTTCATTCATGTCTGTCGGTCTGTCTTTATCTTGGCCGCGCATCACGCCGAAACTACTGGACGGATTCTGATGAAACTTGGCACGATTTGAGGTCCTACTCCGAGGTAACATATAGGATACTTTTTATCCTGAATTTCAGCACGGTTCCCGTGGGAGAGGCGAAAAAGTCAAAATAAATAAATTACGCGTTCTTATAAGTAAGCTTGGTTATTTAACCCTTTCCCTTCGTCCGTCTCTGCAATGACGGTTGAGATATGGCGACAAGGTGTGCGCTTGTAGGAAACTTCGACAATTATCTGATACGACTAGTGATATTGACTCAATAGGAACGATAGAGAGGAATGTTATCGGGAACTATCCATTAGTCAGATAAATGGCTCAAATACCTACTCCAAATACGTGGCTTAGGGGCAGGCAAATTAAAAAAAAAAATTCCAGATCGGTTGATAAATAGCGGTGAAATTGGTGAACATACATAAAAAAAGAATATAAACATCCGAATTAATAACCCCTTTCTTTTTGAATTCGGTTAAAAGAGACGAATTAAGACATCCTATTTATATGTTACCAAAATAGATTAATTAATAAATATATCAAAAATGTCACCGCAATGGGTATTCTTACAAGGATAATACAGTAATCTGATAATAAATATTCTTACAAGGATATTAATTAACAAAATTGAGTAGCGTCCAACATCTAGAACGTTCGATGTTTTTATTAACATAACATAATGTAAGGGGCTTTTTGCCTTATCTCAAGCTTTGAATACCAGGGGTGAATCCAGTTTCAACTTGGAAAGGGGGTAAGTGGACTTCCACCTGCACATGCACATGCAAAGTAATCCTTCCAATATGGGGTCTTACCGCTAGTAAGTGATTTGTTTCAGACAGGATAACGTGACAATCACACGGGTTCATATTAGGTGAATCATTAAAAGTTGTGACTTCTCGTTTATAAATATATTATAAGTGATACTTATAATTTAATATTTATGGAAAGATTATTAATAAATTTAATATTACATAAATTTATTATAATATAATATAAAAACTAATAATAATGGAAAGATTACTTTCCCTCTGGGGTCACATTTACCCCCTCTCCCAGTTGGAACTGGATGCACCCCTGATATTCATAGCCTGAGATAGGGCAAAAAACCCCTTATATTACCTACGTCATTACCCCTAACTTAATACCTAATTAGGAATAAAATTCCTATTATCGATAAATCGGTATTGAATCGAATCGAATACCATCGAATGTTCTAGATGTTATTCGCTACTTATTTCGTTAATTACTCAAATTACATTATTATCCTTGTTAGAAATCCATTAATATCTTGCAGTGACATTTTATACAGACTTCTAATGATTTTTTTTTGATGTTTGTTTTTTTACAACTCCGTCATTTTACAGCCGATTTAAAAAAAAATGTAAATTGATGCCTATTTTGGTTTCATAGAAATTTCATCAAAATCGGTTTAACAATTTGGTTTTTCAAATCAAAATCACTGAAAACGATATTGCGTATTTTGATTTCCTGTTTCTTTTTTCTTCGCCCGTTTTAAACCAATTAGGATGTATCTTTTTAAAATTGTACGGTGAAGCCACTGAGGGCGACAAATAAGGTTTGAGAGTATTGAACTCGGTTTCTTCGATATTTTTAAAAACCCATCCACAATCGGTCCACAATTGACAAAGAAATCGCGTAACAAACATACAAAAAGAACATACAAACGAACGTCAAAAAGGGCGGAGGTTATCAAACCTCCGCCCTTTTTGACGTTAAAACGACAACATTCATCGTCTATTCACAGAATTTCATAGACAAGTCATGTTTTGATAAATCTCCCGCCAAATCGCGGAAGCGAGCGAAATTCATTCACCAACCGACGAAGGTTTACAAACATGGCCGCCAACGGAAAAAATAGTGGCGGAATGTCCACGATCAGTTTACCAAATAGATAGACCAGGGTGGCTGCAGGCAAACTAAACAGCATTTAGTATATACTAGCTTTTCCCCTTGTTACCACCATTGTTAATCCTACGGAAATAGAAAATAAAAAAAAGATAGAATTAAATGCCTGTGTTAAACCAGTATACGAGCTAACTTTACGAAACTTTCATTGATATTCAGCTGATGCGGATTAACAAACATGCCATACGACTTCAATTCTTTCATCCCTTAATTCTCCCGGGATACACTCTACAATTTTATAACAGAGAAACATCCAAATCGGTTTACAACGGGCGAAGAAAAGTCACAGGAAAGCAAAACATGCAATTTCATTTACTTGAATGACATATTTTTCCAGTTAGTTTATAAACTATTGAACCGATTTTGATAAAATTTATATGGAAACAAGATGAAAGCAAAAAAAAAAAAAAACTTTTTAAATATCTATTGACGCATCTTGGCAAAGCCGACTTGCGACGTACAGCAAACAGAATGGCGCCGTAGCCGTCATCAACCAACTTCTAAAGGTTTTTTTAAATTTTATTTTTGTTCCGTCAGTTCTCCTTCATTTATCAACCGATTTGGAAAATTATTTTTTAAAGCATATCCTTCAGATTGATCCCATGAAAGTTTTATTTAAATCGGTCCAATAGTTACATCAAAATAACTACTAATAATAATAACTAAATAATAAATCTGCATGGCGTCCCGTTACGGCCAATTTTCGTTTTCAACAATAACCGCGATTTCCCGGGACCAAACGTAGCCTATGCGATAATCCGGGATATAAGCTATCCTGGTGCTCAATTTCATTCAAATCAATTGAGCCGTTTGAAGGAACATAAGTAAGAAACATACAAACACATAGAAACTTTTGCCTTTATAGATTTATAAGTGGGATTAGATTCCTAACGAAGGTAGATAAATTAGTTCTACGTAGTTCTTTAAAGCGTAGTTCTTTTTTCAGCTACAAGAACTCTTAATGAAGTTTACATAAAACTAAACTGTAAATGTAACCGTATCGTAAGTTGCCTAATACATGTATTTTCATAACAGAATCCGTGCGAGCGAATCAATCGTTGTCGCGAGCAGTAACTGCGTAATTGCACGATGTTACGTTGTTTTTCAATACAACCCGCTAGGGTGGCTACATATCCAACTATTGAAAGACTTTAGAACATCATTGTGCAGTTACTGCCTTCACAGGTACTGCCTTCACACCTCGTAATCTGCCCCAAAGAAGTGGTACGCTCCCATTGCTCTGTTCCGGTGGAAGGCAGTGGTCGAAACATCCGTGTCGGGTGACGGGCGCAACGGGATGCGACTTGAGCCTTCACATACGGTCGGGGTATCTAAGTCTGCTAATTCTAATTCTAGGTGGGGGTTAGTCACCCCCACCAAGAATTGACGTCTCACATAGGCCTGCACTGACGTCTCACATAGGAGTGTATTGTGCATTGTCCCCCGTTGTTAACTAAAGCCTATCCCAGCTATCCCAACTCTTATATATCGGAGAAAAACTCTGTGTTGCTGTTGGCAGCACTGTTTCAGCGTTTCCTCTGGTGAATCAGTCTTCATTGCTTTTGTTAAGGGTGGAGATAACCACTTATCATCTGGTTTTGTCTCTTTTGTTACATAAATAAAATTATACTTATATTAAAACATGTGCCCCGCGGTTTCACCCGCATATAACTTAAATAGTTTTAGCGTAATGCATGAATGTGACTATCATATAGAAAAAATATTTTTTCAAATCCGACTGGTACTTCCAGTTCAGTCCAGTTCCAGGCGTTCAAACAAGAAAAATAATTCAGCTTTATAATATTGGTTTAAATGCAAGTTTGTCGGTAAATGTATATGTATGTTACTTCTTCACGCCTAAACAGCCGAACAGATTTGGATGAAAGTTATGACACCTGCTAAGCTCATGCCCTGGATTAACACATAGGCTACTTTTTATCCCGAAAAAGTGAAGCCAGTTTTTTTTCGCATCGTTTCATAATGAAACTAAGCGCGGGAAACACTGCGGGTGCAACTAATTCAAGTTTATAAAAAAAAACACGATGTCCTGTGCCAAAAGTTACATAGTTGGTCACTCAGCAGCGGTAACTGACACTGGCCGGTAGAAATGTCTCGCCACGACCATTATGCCAAGAAAAAAGTTAAGATTCATTTTCGCGCCCACGCTTCCGCCATCGCTTGCGTGATGAAAATGATGTATGGACTTTCTTTTACTTTCGTTTTCAGAACTGAAGATGTTTCATCCGCGTTAGCGCCTTCCTTATTTATTCTAAGGACACGCTAGTACACTTATTAAAAAAATTTATTGTGCTCTTCGTTATATTGGCGGGATTATTTGGAATACCTTATTCGGATTCTACCTAACCGCTGTCATGGTTGCTTTAATTTACTGTTTAGACTAATATTTCAATACATTTTTAAAGCGAAGGTATAGCCAACAGCGATGGTCATAGACTTATCTAATAATAATTATCTAATATACTACATATAGGTTGGTATAGGTATTCTTATACATAGGAATGCACGCTAAACATTTTAAGAAAATACTAATGAGATACATTTGTATATTTTAAAGGATTCATTGAAAAGAATATTTTAAAATCTTCATAAATCTATTCGTATTCAAAACTCGAAACTATTTGTTGGAGATTCGAAATCCTGTGAGCCCATCACGTATCGTGTTTGGACACAATATTTGTAAAGAACATATCAGTTCCTCTGACGACAGTCAATATTAGCAGACAGGCCGATGACCTCTGGTATCGAATGATCTCAATGTAGCTATCCTACTGTAGAACATTGTATTGAATTTTTGTTATTTTTCTTTAAAATCTTAAGAAATCGTCAAAAGAAATGGGTACACTAGAGATCACACATTCTTATTACTTTGTTTAGGGCTTGTTCAAATCCTATCCACCTGTAAATACTAATCAAGAAAGATATTAATTTGAAAATAGTCGTTTGAAATTTTGATTTGATACAATTTAAATCAATGTTTAATCAAAAATATCTTTATGTTTGACTTTTTGAGGTTGCATATGCAGTTTTACGGCTTTGAACAATAAGATTTTTTTCCACTTATTCAGCATAACGCCTAACGGCAAACTAATCTTATTTTCCCTCAATTTAAAGCAAATGATCAATGAATTCATCATTAAATTAATTAGCCGCCTTAAAATAAGGAGTTCTTAATTGGGGTGTTTTTGTCCGTTTGTTATTCAAAATCTTCCCCAATTTAAAACAATTTTTTACGGTTACTTTACATTTTATGGTGTGTACCAGTTTTGCAATCAAAATTGTACCCATAGAAATTAACGAAAATAATTTACCTCTAAGGACGAAAATATAAATCGTATGTTCCATACTTTTGTTTCATATTTAATATCGAACTAATACAGCGTCCTTAATATGAAATATATACCTACTTGCCTTTTTTCATAATAAAAATTAGAACTTCTTATCATAATTGAATCGATACACGGTATAAGATATTTATTATTTGATATATACTATCTGCAAATCGATCGTGCAGATCAACTGATCACACACTTTAATTTACTCAGCTGATACACAAGTATAGAAAGATTGAAGGTTTCAAACTGTACGTATCTATTATCTACCTACCTGTTATATTTCTAAACAAACGAACCATATTACTTCGACTGACCTCACAGCTCAGTAAGCAGTATCTCTGTCTTCTGCGCTGTAGGTCTTGCTGTGGCTTCCCACCCAGCAAGAGCATTTGTGTCATCTTCACCTTCGTCTTCTGTGTGAGAAAATGGCCAAATCTAGTGTCGGAGCTATCAAGTGGTTGAAGAATCCCTTTCTCCGCTCGCTCTGGGAGAGTTTTATTCCAAACGTCTCGATTAATAGCAGCGAGGAAAGCTGAGATCCGCTCAATCAAACTTTTATCAAACGTAAATATATTTTAAAAGTGTCCTATAAAATAACAGATTGAATTTAATGACAAAAAAGTATGAGAAGACCCAAATCGCACCTCGTTGCGCCTGGCACCTGAGGCAGGAATGTTACATCTCATGTGCATCTGATTTCAGCGGCACCCATACCCTTCCACTGGAACACAGCAATATGAGTGTACTAATGTTTGGCGGTAGATTACCAGGTGTGGAGGTAGAACTTCTCCAGGCAAACTTTGTACAAGTTCTTCCACCAATTTTTTTGCTCCTTTAACACCACCCAAAGAGTACAGTAGGGATTCTGAGGATATTCATCTCACGACGCGAGCAACTGAACTTTTGTACTACTTTGGTAGGGCAGGAGTCGTATTGCTGTTGTTGTTGACCACTTAGTATCAGGTGGATCATCAGCGAGCTGTCACGAATGTCACTTTTAAATTACTACATTTTCTCTTTTCTCGGTTTTCCCTCATCATTTTTCCTGCCAACAATTCACTTTCATCTCGTTACTGTTACAAATGTCAACCCACCTGCTTATTTACAATATTTAAACAAATTGCAGTTTGTTCACATGAGTCTTGTAGAGAAAGAAAATTATTAGGTTAACGACCCAAGTCTTTGTTATATTTTATTGAATGCGTTCAGAATGTGCCTTTGTGTCTTGTTCGCGTGATTTATGTTAAACCAATAACATATTGAAGACGGGGTTTGAATCGATGTCGGATTAATTAACGTTGGCGTTCGACCAGTTGTGGGTTCGATTATTACAGTGAGATTGAGTGAAGGTTATACTGAGGACCACAGCGTGGTTTGGACAAACATAAAGTTGAATATTTGCTGGTAAGTGCCAACAACCTAAACACCTCCATGCACCGTTTACTTGAAATGAAACCTATTTCCCCAACGGAGAATGCGTGATATTTATACATAGTTTTAGTGTACATTTAAAAAAAGTGTAATTATCCAAGTATGTATTTAGGAATTCAATTTTATTCTATATTTTTGACATTGACTTTGTCTTTATTCAAATAATATATTTTCTTTACGGTCAGGGAATCCATCCTGTAGCAATGATTACCTTAACATTAATAGTTGAAATAGCCAAAAATAGCCTAAATTTAAATACCAACGGAAATTAGCCAATCATTTACGCAGAAAAGTTAGCAAACTTGCTACACTTATAGATAAGTGTAAAGATATACTGAGAATTTCAGATAAGACGAATATGATGAAATGTCTAAATAATTGTAATCTTTCTGCGTTACACTGTATGCTTCATAGTTTTGCATATTATTTACTTATTTATCAAGAGAATCAGAGTAACTGGAAGAGTTATTCCTAGAAATAGTTATAGCTATCATCATATACCTTAGTTAAACTTAAGATGAGCAGTAAACATACAGTCTAGTGTTTATTTGCACCGCAGTAACCATGAGGTGCACTTGGTTACTTTAAATCTACATACATCATAGATCGTACGTATCGTATATAAGTTACGTTGACAAGCATACAAAAAATTACGTTTTTATTATTATAAATAAAAGTTTCAGTATAAACTTTATTTTTTTGATAATATAGGATCATAGAACAGACGAGCTTGAACGTCAAAAATAGCAATAATAGCTTAAAAATATGCTGTTAAAAATTAAATTTCATATTATTTATGTGTGTAAAATAGAACGGAAAATTTTACTAAATTAAACAATTTTTTTTTGTTACAATTCTTCGTGTTCGTCTCACAGGTTTGTGAAAAAATCTTTTTTGATAAATACATCAAAAAAGATTTTTTGGGTTTCTGTATTGAAAGTTTATTATTATAGTTAGTTATTACTAGTTGTCGATGTGGCATTAAAGTTCACATTTCTTTTTGTAATAAATTTATAAATATCGTTCATTCAATATTTATAAATGTCCGTCTATAATTTGCATTATCTAATTCTCTAAAAAGAAAAATTCTCGATTTTCAATATCTACACATAGTACTTTAGTCGTTTTTTATAGTCTTT
This sequence comes from Aplocera efformata, assembly GCA_921293045.1. Lineage (NCBI taxonomy): Eukaryota > Metazoa > Arthropoda > Insecta > Lepidoptera > Geometridae > Aplocera > Aplocera efformata. Next base: position 4,193,687 of record OV121063.1, read on the forward strand.
GTTGGTAGATTTAGGGATCAATCAATAGTGGATCGATAATATGCGACTATGTATACCTACGTCGCTTTGAAAAGATAAAGAGATTTTTAATTGCAAGTCAGTGTGATATTTCAATTAAATTGATTGTATTTGTTATTGTTATTTTACGATTGTATCCACGGGGAATGGTGGTTAAGTTACTGTTGTTATAGGCGGAGGGAACCACTTAACATCAGGTGGTACTTCAGCTCGTCCCGTAACTATAATAAAAAAAATGTTTAATTATTTTCAATATCTTTTTTAATGATTAAAAGAAAGTAAAGCAATTGCACTCTTCATAGAATTAGAGAGTAGTCTTAACAAGTTACGACGTTTAAATTGGGCCTAGGAATTTTCACATATGAAAACCGACATTACTTCTTTTTTTTAATTTTTGGCTTCTGAGGTTTGGCTGCCCGCAATTTAGCCACTACCGACGAACAGACATTACTTATGAGACCCTCTGTATCGATTCAATTCAATTTATTTTATTTCAAACTCATGTCCATATTGATATATTACATTAATTATTTTTCAAGACATTCTTAAGGAAACTAAATAAATTATCAAATTAAATTACAATTAAACATATTATGGAATTAAATTACATATTATTGATATATATTATTGACTAGCTGTGTTCCGCGGTTTCACCCGCGTTTTTCTCGTTTCCGTGGAAACAGCGCACGCAAAAATAGGTTTTCGATTTTACACCTTGTGTTACAAAATAGCAATTTTATTACGGATCCCTAATTTTGAAAAAAAAAACATAGCCTATAGCCTTCCTCGATAAATGGACTACCCAACACTGAAAGAATCATTCAAATCGGACCAGTAGTTCCAGAGATTAGCGCGTTCAAACAAACAAACACTGCAGCTTTATAATATTAGTATTGATATAAGTATCGCCGACGTCTGTCCAGGTCAGACAATATTTTCCCGGCATGTCGCTTCCATATTTCCACCATCTCGATCGTGTTCAAGTCTCCGTTAAGTAGTAGCAAGGTCCACGCATTAAAAATACGATAAGTAATTATAATTCTTGAACTCATCTCAGTTTGTTGCGCAACGAATGTCATGCAATTCCTCGACCTCTTTACTTAGATTTAATTGCATATATATTTTAATTATGTTGGTAAATAGTTGAATTACTAAAATATATGTGGTATGATTGTGCCTACACAATTATACATGTACACGTAAGTGTACATTATATTGCTTGTAGACAGAATCATGCTCGCGAAAAGAAAGTAATCTTTCCATTAGGGGTTTCTTCGCCCCCATGGCGAAGAAACCCCTAATGGAAAGATTACTTATTATTATATTATTAAGCTCAGTAACAAGAACGCAAGATCTTGTACTTAATTATAATAATAAGTTAATTATGTAATTAAGAATTCAACGAAAATAAAATTCGAATTTGACTTTGACTACAAAAACAAGTTTGACAACGGTAATGCGCGCGACGATCCAAATCTTTACTGAGTCGCGTTCATCCTGCTGCGTCCATCACCCGAGATGGGGATGACAACTATCATGCGCATGCGATTTCACCGGCAGCCACACCCTTCCACCGGAACACAGCAATGCAACTACTACTGCTTGGCGGCAGATTTCAAATGATACCTACCTATTTATAGATACCTACTTACGCCGTAACAGATTTTCTAACTAACAAGGGAGGCAAAGATTTTAAAAACTGTGTAGGGTTCGATTACCAAGAAAGCATTTGTGCGCCGGACAGATGTTTGTTCCTGGGTGCTAATTATATGTTTGTGTGTATTTACAAAAAAAACTGCTATATATGTATCACTTGTCTAGTTCCGATAGTACAAGCTATGCTTAATCTGGGGTTAGATGTGTGAAATGTCCATGAACATTTATTTATTTCAGCTCACAGCCTATCTTAACTCACAGATTACTTAGATGCCATTTATTTTATTTTGCTTCCCTGCTACCGTATTCGTCTATTGTGATCGCCACATATGTATGCTATAAGGTCAGCATAAAACCCCCGCAGCTATAAACTACAGGATTTGTTTTGGGGGGACTGCCATAGCAACGTTATCTATACTAATATTATAAAGCTGCAGAGTTTGTTTGTTTGTTTGTTTGAACGCGCTAATCTCTGGAACTAACTGGTCCGATTTAAATGATTCTTTCAGTGTTGGGTAGTCCATTTATCGAGGAAGGCTATAGGCTATGTTGTTTTTTTTCAAAATTAGGGATCCGTAAGTAAATTGCTATTTTGTAACACAAGGTGTAAAATTTAAAACCTACTTTTGCGTGCGCTGCAAAAACTATTGGCAATAGAATAAAATGATGTACTACGGGTTTGTAGATCCCATTAAGACCTACAAAAAAGTCCGCGATCATGGTATCATCTAGCTATCATGGTTTAATCACAATAACCGATTTTGTGTATCAAATTTGTACACCGTGTGCAGTTTGATCCAACTTGAAAGATAGGATAGCTCACATCTCAATTTACGATCGTAATATTATTTTATTGCAAATTATAATATCGTATGACAAAAACGTTAGTCACAGCAACGCGTGGCCCGGTCAGCTAGCTATCTATAACAAAAGGTCCATACATTTTTTTATAGATAAAAATGGAGAGCGTGATTGCCCAGGGGCGCAGACTATTAATCTGATGGTCGCTGTTTCAAACCCACACGTGTACCAATGAGTTTTTCACCTGATAATTTGAATGTGTGCAATACCACGTTGTCGAACGGTGAAGGAAAACACCGGGAGGAAGCCGGAATTAAAGCCCGTTCGGTCTCAATTGTCGAGAGTAGGCCGGTGTCTGCAGTGGGAACAATATAGGCTGTTAGGTAAAAATGTTACTATGGTTATTCTAGCAATCTGTTAGGTTTGGCTGTATGTCGATAGTGATATTGACGGGAGATTTTATTACGGGTTCTAATATGATTAAATTACGCTTACCATACTCAAGTCCATGTAACACAGGGAATACGGCTCCGTGGGTTAGTTGGTAGTAGCCCTGCCTTCGAAGCGAGGGGTCCTGGGTTCGATTCCCGGCCGGGGCACACTAAGTGTAATGAGCATGAATTGTTCTCGGGTCTTGTTTGTCTTGTGTTTCTGTATTTGTCCATGCCATCTGCGACACAGGTAATCCTGGTGCAGAGGTATGAGTGTGTAAATGTTTAATGTTAAAGTTTAATAGTAGGGTGCACTAGGGTTTCCTGATTTTTTCTTTACTTTTTTATTTTTTGTGACTAAAACCCACATGATGTTAAGTCATTACTGCCGCCCATAGATAGCAGCGATACGACTCCAATCCTCTCGTGTTGCAAAAGAAGGTTATTTACATGTTTTTTTTAATAGTGTATTCATTTTACCGTAGAATCTTTATAATTCCTCTCACGCTATACATGCTGCCTAGCAACGCCTAGAAACATTACCAATTAATTTTTTATATGGACCACATTTTGAATATTATAAAGCCCGTACAACGAACCACGTTCTAATGTTGTACGGCCACTATAAATAATTCACATCGTGCATGAAATTGACAATTCTTTTTATAAGTATTTTATTTATCATTCGTCTAATTTAATGTAGAAAAATATTGGCGTACCTAACTACAGTCACATTTTTTTATATTATCAATAGGTAAACCCTTTGATCAATAGGCCCTTTTGATGGTAAGTGGTCACCGTCGCCTGTCGCCGTCATCTGCAACACCAGTGGCATTGCCAGAGCGTTGCCTACCCTGCATATATTTTTTGGATTTTTTTTAATACTAACATTTGCTTACAATGGCCGTTATGGCAACACAAAAGACATATTAAGTTTCTTAACACATTTGTAATGTGTAAGGTTTGTTTCGTGCATTTTAGTGCTTAAATTTTAAGACGAAACTACAATATTATAATATTATATGGACGCAATGAAAAGCCTTTGGAGGTTTTTGAGTACAATTATGAGAACTAAATACGAATTTTATGTACAGATGAATAAATATAATCTGACCGTGTAACGGCTTGACTAATAGCCGCCTACCTTTAGCCGATATGTGTCGCTAAGTCGGCGCGTGCGCTGGTGCGCGAAAGCGGGCGGATGCTTGCGCGTACGAATCTCACTGCGCATGCGTAATGTGTCAAACTTTTCTAAATAGGAATTTTGGACAGACGTCTGTAGGCGGATGCGCTGATGAATATATTTTGGTCTGAAATTAATTTTACTTAATCTATTGTTTGGTAAGAAACAGCTCAGTTAGTAGCTCTGGATTCAACGCAGTAGGTCGTGGGTTCATTTCCCATCTAGCATAATCCCACAAAAGATTTGTTTGATGAGCATAGATGTTTGTTCTGTGTCTGGGTGATATGGAATTTACGAGTATGTATGTATTTACAAAAAAATAACGCTACATTATTATTGTATCAGTTATTTGGTTCACATAGTACAAGCTCTATTTAAATTGAGGCTAGATGGCGCTGTGTGAAATGTATATTATTATTTCGTTTTCTTTTTATATCTACATATTATATCAAATTATAAAAATACTCCCCAATCTAGCCCCAAACAAAGTAGTATGGGAACTAGATAACTGATAGAATTTATAGCATTTTATTTTGTAAATATCGCAACACCCAAACACGGAACAAACATTTATGTTCATCACACAAATGGTTGTCTTGGGTGGGAATCAAACCTAGGACTTACAGCTATGATGCTAGTGAAATAAACAGATTTGGATGAGGAAAAGTAAAAAGTATTCGGGTTTTATTTTCGATTTGAAATCAATCACCTATTTACATATAAACTGTTTTTAAGTGACATAAATTTAATTAAATGTTCGAGATGTGAACAGTGCTCCAGTTTTTAATTAACTGATAAGCGCTTTGTTTCAAAGTAGCTTGAATACATAAGATTTAATGAGCCGAATCAGTCAAACCGTTTGAACAATTATTAGTAGGTGTTCTGTGATCGTAAACATTTGCCTACGTATTTAGTTCAATTAATATGCAAAGTAAAGTGTCGTCCAATAAGTCGCTTTACTTGAATAAATTATGAGGAGGTTACAATGTTACACAATACGCACTGTCCGTGGAAATACTCGCACATTTCTATAGCTAAAAGTCTATTTACAAATTATTACGTCGTTTTGTAGACCACTAAAACCAAGAGAATGTTGTACTACACGTGGTTTTAGTTTCTCTTGGTTTCATCACGTTCTTCAAACGGTGAAGGAAAACATCGTGAGGAAACCGGCATAGAACCAAAAAATTCGCTGACATGTGACATGTACCAATCCGGATTGGTCTCCCGTGGGATCACTCTCAATTATCGAGAGTAGACCGGTGTTCCTGCAGTGGAAACATTAAAGGCTGGTACGGGAAAACCAAGAGACTATCTGGACGAGATTTTATTAGTTATAGTTAGGCAAGAGAAGAACCAGAGCACAACGCTATGCACCTTTGGTCTCCTCATACTTAGGTAGGGGACGACTGAGGTCGTTGTGCTGTAGGTTATGGCCGGCAGTAACCACTTAACGGTGGGCTGTCAGTGCGTCCCATCACAATAGTCACATGAAAAATATTTTAATATTGTAAAAATTGTTACAGTTCTGAATAATCCTAATAATATTACCTTCACAACAATTTATGAATTTTTGAGGCCATTCAAATAAACCAGTTCTTCTTCTTCTATATGGCTTTTTGTTAACCAGTTCAAATACAAAAAACCGTCAGAAAATATCTAACCACAGATAAAATACACGGGCAGACTAACATAACATTTCAACAGACTGCAAATGTCGTATTTTCAGTAAACATACTTTGTGGATATCCGTGAAGATCAGAATTAAAGTTATATGTTACCTGTGGCATTGTAAGACGTAATAAAGATGACCGTGCATATTCACGTGCCCCGCTCCACCTTTTGAACCGCCGTCCGGTGACGTTTAGCATTGATCCAGAGCGAAAAACAACAAGTATTGATTTTATATTACTTTTGACGTAATGAGATGACATCCAACGTTACGTGGTTACATATCAACAGCAACAATACTTCGATCCTCCCCTTCCAAAACATGACAAAGATCCAAGTCGCATTGCGTTGCGCCCGTCTCTTTGAGACGGTGATGTCATATCATGCGCCTGTAATTTTACCGGCACACCCTTCCACCAAACACAGCAAAACAGCACCGCGCTTGGTGAAGGATCACCAGGTGTGTTGGCAGTAGGTACTTCTCTGGGTTGTCTTGGCAATTTCGCCCGGTGTAGGAAATATGAGGGTATTTACCTACTTAGCAATGTCCATATTGCTCGCGTCCGTAGGTAACTATATCTAAAAATGGTATTCGGTTTTTTCATATGATTTTTGTGGTATCTCGATACTCAGTCATTTATAAACCGATCTAGAAAAGTTTTTTTTATAAATTGAAACGATATACTTTCAGGTTGGTCCCTTAGAAATTTCATTAAAACAGGTTCAATGCATACATAAAACAAGAAGATGACATCTTCTTCTTTTTAATTTTTGGCTATGCATACGTTGATTCTACGCGGGAAAATATTGCTTGACAGCTGTCAAATTATGTATCAGGACGGGGCAATGTCGGAACTGTATTAATGTAATTATTTTGCGTTAATTTATAATGAGTTATTATTCAATATTTACTCGGCTCACTAAATTAATGCTTAGTGTACTAGAATTTCAAATAACCGACCACGGTTGCCCATCGTATGCAAGCCTATTATTGTGCCATTGGCGAATGAATTGGCTACCCATTCGAAGCCATACAACAAAAGAAGAAAAAAAACAACGTCTGTCAAATCAGCCAGCTACAAACTATAGTTTTATGTTTTTTTTTTCTTCTTTTGGCTTCGCACGGCTTGTGCATTTGCCAGAGTCAAGTTTTTAACTATAGTCTTATCATCTCAATGAGAGTATGATTCGTTCGCACGGATTCGGTTTACGAAGAGCGAAGTCCCACTGTTCTAGGAAACGGCGCTCATTGTAGTGTTTTATTAGAAGCAGTGACATGAGATTGTGCTGGGATCGCGTTCCCACGATAGATTCTGTACTGACCAATAAACTCGAAGCGTGGCTTGTCCGATCGTTCATAAAAAACATGTAAAAAGGTCCTCATTGGGATGGATGCCGTACGCAGCATTTAAAACTTGTGCTCCTCTCAGCAATGGTTCGTTGTTGAAGTAGTGACATTACTAAATTGTTGAATCGCTCGCTCGTTGCTTACTTAGGAGTTCTTGAGTTGAGCAACTCTCGGCCCGGTAAGAAGTTGGATGGGTGACCGTTTAGTGGCATTTGAACAGAAGAGCGCTTCTGATTGCACGTTAAGATGTCGGTCCCGGCTATACTAGTCGATAGGCCATGTCGGAGGCTTTCGGGCGGTTCGAAAACTCTGACAACAGAGTTTATCACTGCCTCCGACGAAAGAAGAAGTAAATGGTAGTCGCTAGTTGTTGTTGTTATTGTTGTTTATGGGTGGTTGAAACCACTTAACATCACGTGTCAGCTAATCCTGAAACATTAATCACATAAAAAACCTGGCTTGCTTTTGTATAGTTGTAATTGAAATGGTCAAATTTTTGGGTTTACTCCTCCACCATTTTTGAGACCACGTGGCCATAACTGGTCACAGTTTCCAAGCAACCTGAAGGCCAGCTAAATTATTTAATAAATTCCCTATAGAAATATAGGAGCAAAATCTTAATATTAGATCTTATTGCCAAATGTTATTATACAATTAATGAAGCTAATGACGTTTTTTTAATGAAATAAAATATCAATTGTGCTTCATGGATTAATATTATAAATAATGAATTAATATTGGACATTTTGTATTGAGTATTTTTTAATAATTTTGTATTGAATACTGTAAACTCGAAAGAGTATTTCACAGTGATACTCTAACATAATATATCACATACATTACCTATTTTTTTTTCCGTGGGGAAAATGCACCCGCATACCGCCCTGCCACGGGGAGACAGAGCGGTTATGTGGGACTAGACCCACTAAAACCCCACTACCTACCTATGATAATAAAGAATTATGATTATGATTACGACAAAGCTTATTAAAATCCTTTTACAAGGAAAGACAATTCCAGAACCTTCTAGAAACTGATCAATAATTCCCAACTTGTATTGTGCAAGATCCGAGATCAAGTAATAGATGAAGAGAAAGCGCAGCGCATCACTTAGGTAATTGTCAATGGGACGGTCACTGGAAGGCATGTTAATTACTTGCGCAAATAGATCATTATCTAATGCTAATTACTGACTATTGGATGCAGGGCAATTGTAATATCTTGTTGTTGTTTTCTGTTGTCGAAAATAGATGTTACACTTTGTATTTTGTATGTTTCTCGGCGTGTAATATATATATATTACATTACACGTCGAGAATATATATATATATATATATATATATATTGTGGTAATATATATTACCACCGATAATTGAGTCAGGTAGATAAATATTGGTAACGTAACGTATTGTTATTACCCAATTGCGCTAGGAGGAGGGTTATGTTTTTTGACGACTCCGTGGCTTAGTTGGTAGTAACCCTGCCTTTGAAGCGAGGGGTTCCGGGTTCGATTCCCGGCCGAGGCATACTTTGTGTGGTGAGCATAAAGTTTGTTCTCGGGTCTTGGGTGTTTGTCATGTGTTTCTGTGTTTGTCCATGCCATCTGCGACACAGGGAATCCTAGTGCAGAGGTATGAGTGCGTAAAAGTTTTTTAAGTTTTTTGGCACACTCTGTAGCCTAAATGGTTTAATGGATTTTAGCTTGAGAGGTGCCGTTAGATTTGTCTTAATTGTGAGAGTAACACTTTAGTTATGTTATAAAATGATGTACTACAACTACGGAATAGTATTACAGGCTTTATCTCACACTTATTATTTTTATCTCACACTTTATCTCACACTTATTATTTTCGACACACAAATGCTTATCCTGTGTGGGAATCGAACTCACGACCAGCTCAGAAGAAAGCTACTGGTATTGTGCGGCCAGTCAAATGCTCTAATAATTGATGTCTCTCAAAGGATGTTTACGGAGACGAGCTCAGGTGTTACCTTCCTTTATGATGCCGCATATTGATTGTGCACTTTCCTAGGGTCATCACCAGTGATCGGAGTAGGTAGATTGATTTGGGGTCATTGATTGGACATGTAAAAAATAGCAATCAAAAGAACCATTTCGTTAGTCGAGAAATAAATAAAAATCTATAAAAAACGTCTTACTATCGGTTTTATCCTCTTTTGAATGAAATAAATCCTATCACTAAATTAAGTCAATCTCACAAAGACCGGAAGTTTGTGACAAAAAACCGGAAAAAAGGCATATCCATGTTATGTACGACATCATGCAAGTACGCAAAATCAATCTACCTACTCTTACTGGTCATCACATATTCATTTGTTTTACCTTTGAATATCTAGATACGTATATCCCATTGCGAAAGGAACAACTCAAATTAACAGTAGCCCTTTACTCCAAGTGTGAGTTTTTGACGTTTCAGGTCTGCTGAATTTTGTATGGAGCCACTTAAGTGCGCCAAAAGCACTTACAAACAGTCGTTGACAGAGATATCATCCAATGGATACCAGGGTGCGTGAACGAGAAGACTGCAGCTTGATTTTTCTTTGAATTAATGAAGATATATCTTGAAAAAGTCAATAAGCACTATTATATTGATCATGCGTAATATTGCTAAGTTTGTTTAACAACAAAGTTGATAAATACCGAAAGAAAATTCAAAATTTTGTATTCCTTTATCCACCAAAAATAGGACTAACATAAGTTATACACGAAAAGTATGTACAAAGGCGAGTTAAGAGTTACGGTAACATTAAATTTCGGTTCAAGTAAAAAAAAAATTGGTGTTTGTAGTTAACTTAACAGCGGCAGCCCTATTTGAGATCTGCACATTCCGGTAAATATCATAGCATCGTGGGAAGCATAATGTACATTATGTTATGGACTTGCAACTTATAGCAACTTATTATAGATTATACAGATATATTTATTTGTTTATGAAACAAAGTTAATATTATCGAATCTAACTTAATTCTACTGTATAAGGTTAAAAACCAGGAAAGTCCAACTCAACAGACACAAAAAGGACAATGGTTTGCACCACGTTGTCGTGTTGGCGGCAAAACCTAAACGTCATTTCCCTTTGACAGTGACAAGCAAAACGCTTAGTTTATCTCAACTACTAAAAGTTCTCAATGTTGTGAAAATTGCTTCCGGATTAAAAATATATATATATTTTTATGGTTCGGAGCCAGAAGATAAAGGAATATTATTAAACACATGTCTATTTGTCTGTCTTACTTGTTATAGTCTGTATCTTTCAAATCATTAGTCATACATTTTTGAATATCACGAAAGTGTGATAATTTGGCGGATCACCTAGATATGTAATAAAAATACAGTTGGTGGTACAGAACTCTCGGCGTACAAGTTCGAATCGCGAATCACCTTTGATTTTCGTATTTGGTATTGCCAATTTAAATTAAAATTCTGCACAGCGCGTTGGGCGTTCCGAATTTGAAAATCAAAATCAATTCTCAAGATGGGTGCAGTGAAAGCGCGGTCATTGGTCGTGTAACATGCTGCGTGCGCATCTGAACACGCGCACAAAGTTTTGATTATCATAACTGAGAACTTTAAATCACAACAAATAAGGTTGGAAGTACTATGAATGATTGGTAAATGATATCTTGGTCGTACACTACCGCTCGGCGACGCACGCGCCTCCATTGAGATATCATTTCTTTTGTTTACATTTACTGTTAAAAACTGCGCCAAAAACAATTCACACGAGATTGTTATGATATTTGACAAGCGGGAATTGCAGGTTCGATTTTCCGTTAATCCCTAATTTATAGGTATAACTACAATGACGTAGATTTTTAGAGAGTTAATTATAAATGAATCAAAATCGGTCTCAGATAAAGGCTACAAACCCCTCTATAACACCCCTCTTTTCAGGCGGGGGTTAAAAGTAGGCAATTACCTAATTGCCACAGAACAACATTACCTCATAATTCATAAACGTAAAGATCGTCATGGTTGCAGTATCGAGATAGAAAATTACAGTTTTTTATAAGTAATATTATTTGCTAACAGTTTGTATATATGAAGTGTATGATTTCACGGTTGTGGGTTTGTAACAGAGTGGAATAGAAAGTGACAGTGGGCAGAAATTGTATGGATTGATGTTGAATTGTTTAAACTATTTATAAATTATATTTTTTTAGTCGATAGTTGTACAATATAAACAAACTTGCATTACAAACTTGCAAAGAACACAGAACAAAATGCCTTCCTCTTATCTAGAAACCGTAAGAAAATTGTCCGTTGACATTAATCTAGATAGCAAAATTCAGTCATTAATTACTTAGTAGCTTTATCATAATAATATGTCTTGATCGTAATATTATGATTGCATTAGTAATTTAATTAAAAAATAGTTTGTTCCTGCCATTCATAAATATAGACGTAGACATGTTAAAATGATGCACTATCACATAGGAATTTTCTGAAGATTTATTGTTCTGCAATCATTCACTTAACAGAGTAATGACTTATAATTTAAGCAAAAACGTGTAATTGACTGTACTCTCGTTGGGAAACATTGCCAGCTCGCACGAAAACATAAAAAAACTTTTTCGCAAGAGCCCGTCCGGCCAATCATTTCGTATCTATTCTGGCAATTGTGATGGTTTTAGTGTGGCCACATTTTAGACAAAATTTATACAAAAATATTTTCCGAAAAGCTATTTAAATAAATAATAATCAATATAAAATGTCGCATGAATAAAAGATTATCACTTTGAAAATGACTCAACCGATATAGTTGTTCTTTTTGGAGCAATTATCACACAGCCAGGAATACTAGGTCTTGGATACGCTCTCCTTGGGACAGGTGCTCTGAAAGAATTTTGAAATCACGACGGGTTCCTTTTCTCTATTGATCTACATTTTCGACCCCAAAAGCTCAAACATGTATTTCTATAGAGTCAATAATCAATAATTTCGAGTATAGACACAAGATGATTAATATTCTTTTCGTTTATTGACTCGCTTGTATTTTCACTGTGATTTTTAGTATTTTGTTTATGGGCAGGTAAAATTTGTAGGTTATCACTATCATAAAAGTAAATTTTGTGTGCTATACAAAATATATCTTAAACAGTAACGAATAACTGTGCCAATTAAATACACCGTTTATGATATGGTAAGTTCATCCTATGTATGAATATCTCCCGGAAAACGGGGAAATCGGCTATTGATGCAACACCACCTCGCACTAGTGACGATGTGGCGCGTTCAAAATCAGGATGCGTCTGCGACACGCAACACGCACTCCAAGCAAATCAATCGGAACGTTGCCTCATTGCTGACTGCATCTATCATACCAGCTACGTGATAATTATCACCTATCTTACTAATATTATACATGGAAAAGTTTGGATGGATGGATGGAAGTCCATCCATCCATCCAAACTGTTACTCAATCACGCCAGAACGGCTGAACGGATTTGGATGAAATTTGGCACAGAGATAGATTATAAAATATGTTACGAACCATGTTGCTCGCGTCTGTAGGAGTACCCCCATAATCTATACACGTCACCTCTGCGTGGTGCGAAAGGACAACCCAGTAGCAGTAGAACTGGTGCAAACTTCGACCAGAGCAGTATCACCACACCTGTCAATCTACCGCCAAGCAGTAGTGGACTCGCGTTGCTGTGTTTCGTTGGAAGTGCGTGGGTGACGTTGAAATTACAGGCTATTGAGGGCGTAAGGCAAGTCGATCACGGCTATTCTAGTCGATAAGCCATGTCGGAAGCATACGGGCAACTTAAAAACTCCGACAGAGCTTACTCACGAAAGAAGAATAACTATTTTACTAACGATATCAGGTTTGACACAAGACTTGGAATTGGAACCAACTAAATACTACTTAAAAGATTAAAGTACTTCAAATTGAGATTGAACGTGCCTTCGTTATCCACATCCTGATAGAACATAACGCATCACAATACCATCTTTATCACGTCTATATAAGGGCGAGTTTGCCGTCAAATCGACATTTGTTGACACAGTATCTTATCGCAACACAAATTCAAAAATAATTTCGATCTCCTAGTAGATATGGTGAAGAATTTGTGTCTTATACTTTGGTACAATTCGATAAGATTTGTGTGTTTTGTTTTGGACAGGAGATATTGCCATTGGAAGAAATCGCTGTAACTAACGCTAGGGCGGATTTTTGTTCACTAAATGTCATTTATCTGATGGAAAGATGTACAGTACATTTCTAGATCTCGAAGAGTGTGCACCCCTCAACTTTAATCAATCACATTCATTGATACCAATACACGCAATACATCTTCACCTGATATCTTAACCGATTTAGATTTTTTTATATGTACGTTGGTTCCGTAGAATATTTATGTAATAAATTCACCCTTAAGCGTGAAATGTGAGGTATTAATGTCGGTTTTTTAATTTATCATGATTATTGAAATAGGATTGCATATTGCCAATCGCTTACATCTTTTCCTCTCTTTATTGGGGTGGAGCCAAAGCCACCAAGTGACTCGTATAGTATTATAATATATCATCCGTGACTGCAAGTTGCTTTCTCGAACCATCGCGCTCATCATTCTGGCTTTAAAACCCAGAAAATTTAACCATGTGTCAAAATTTCAGGAAAACCGTACCGCTAATCAACTTTGCACCTATACCAAGCATAGTCGCACGCATCACGCCTGTTTCACCGGGAAATTAGATCCAAATTTAATTTCTTACCAACGCATCAAACCCAATAAACTCGGACGGGAAAATAGTGATTATCACGAAGGATGGATTCAATAATGATCATTCCACTGGCGGTGACCTGTCCACCCGCATTTGAATACAATGCGAGCTCGCATGGTAATCGATAGCGTACGGACGCAGGAATAGATAATGGACACGGGCGTGACTCGCGGAAGACCATCTCGGGATATTCTAAGAAACTCACATATTTCCACAGATAATAAACGAAAACATAGCTCATCTAATTAAACGAAATTGCGTATTTTCCTACTTTGAAAGTATTAAAGTCGGTGTTTATTCGATTTTTAAATCATGCCCTTTTTTATATACTTGCCTGCGGTTTACATCAAGACGACAATGAGACGATGAAAAAAAACTGACAAGAAGTGTTTGTTGCAAAAATTAATTCACTTTTTCGGGATAGAAAGTAATCCAGGTCCCATCTCATCCAGGTAATGTAAGAAACTGAACAATCTGTCAACTCTGATAATATTTTTGAAGATCTCCCTACTGTCTTCTGTCTCACTCACTTTTTTAATGGTAATTTTATATACCCAATTATTCACTTTTCCGTAAAAAATTTCAAACATTTTCTCTCGTACAAATTTTGTCCCGCCAATTACAACACAACAAAAAAAGAATTAGTCAAATTAGATGAAGCCGTTTTGAAGTGATACGCTTACTTACGAACGGCAATTGATTTTTAATTATATATTTAAATAGACGTAGACGTTTCCTAGTATTTGTTTAAGAATTCATTAGAAATGAAGATAATTTCTAAACGTTGACGTTTAGAAAAAGTTAAAAAAAAAAGTTAACGTTAACTTAAATTAGTTGTTAGGAAGGTCACCTCCAGAAGAAATTTCATAATAACAATTTTCCATCACAAAACTTAGCATATTTAATAGCTAGAACAGTATTATAATGTAACTAAATAATATATTTCCGCATTATTTGAATTCAATTCATTCATTTCAATTCATTTATTGTCGTTTATGAAACTAGGTTAAGTTTTCGATCTCAATTATTATATGTAAATTGAGATGGAAAACTTAATATACTTAGATCACTACGCTCTGCTATTTGAGCATACAAACATTCATTAACTTAATTTAGGAAATATGAATATATTTGTAGAATGCTTTCCACAAAGCCCACAAAGAGACCGCGGCAGTAGGTACCTACCGACGAATATTAATTATCACTCTCCCCCATCCACCCCCCGTGAGAAAGACTTGCGCCTGGCACCAAAACTCCTAGAGCGGGAGACAGTGGCCTTTTGTTGACATCATATGTCGTACAGAAAACTTAAAATCGTAAGTTATTTGTTGTATGTTTTTTTTTGTTTATTCTTTACGCGATTTCTTCGCTATATGTGGACCAATTTGTTGGTTAGAGACCAAGTTGGATACCTCCAACTTGACCTAAGAGCGTAAAATCAGTTAAAGTAAAAGTACTATTTAGTGAAAGTATTTTTAAATGACACTTAATCCACACCCGGTATATCCATACCAGAACACACCTGTGACTTAGCGTTATACTGTAGTTCACTTAGAATCGAAATAATTATGAATTTCCCAAATATAAATCTCGTAAAATCTATTGCAGTAAACCTGCGCTTGGCAACGCCTCGTGTGGTACACAGTGGCTTATAATACGATAAGATAAGAAAAGCAGATATTTTTACCCAATCACGTTACTAAATCAACTAATGAAGTGAGTATTTATAACCGAATTCAAAAAAAGGTTTCAATTTGGATGTATGTCCTTTCTATGTTTGTCTTCAATTATGAACCGAATTCGACGATTTTTTTAATTTAATAGTTTATATCTTCAAGGTTGTCTCATACAAATAAAATGGAAAAAAATCACTTCTAAGGTGATATCGTAATATAGCATACTAACCTAGACGGCTCCGCGGCTTAGTTGGTTGTAGCCCTACCTTCGAAGCGAGGGGTTTTGGGTTCGATTACCAGATAGAACATTCTTTGTGTGGTGAGCAGGAATTTTGTTGGGTCTTGGGTGTGTTTGTCTTGTGTTTCTGTTTGTGACACAGGGAGTACATCTTTTTATTCTCGTGGGTTACTTATCCACTAAAACCCCACGGTGTCCTCTTCTGCCGCCTATTGGCGGGTACACGGGAATATTTGCTAATACTTCCGCGAACCCGCTGCAGCTGCCCGTTCCTATACCCCTATAATTGGCATCGGGTGCCATTCCCCTGTTTGCTAAACGCCAGGACACATGGCGTGACATAGGGCAGTCCTAGTGCAAGAGGTATGAGTCAGTAGTTTATATTTTATAGTCGGTTAAATCGGACACTGGTAGCAATTTCATTTTGACAAATAGCTCCTGGACTACAATCGAGATTCACAAACGTGAGACAAAGGCCTTTGTGCTGAGGGCGTGTCTCTGATGAATTTCGTGAGGAATGTATATTATGTATAGAGAAATGGGTCACAATGCATTATAGACCGTGTTTCAGAGGTGTAAGGTGCAAAACGAGTAGTTTAATATTTCGTTCCAAGTTTCGCATTGTGTTGGTAACTTGGAGGATAGTACTAGGGGGTGACGAAAGGGGGGGAGTGAAGTAAGTTTTTTGTACCTTTACAGAGCAAAATCTACCATATTTATAAGAATTCGGTGTCAATATCATATAAAGCACCACTATATTCATTATATTCCTGATGACCATGACAAAGAACTACATTGTTTTGTTTTTACAAATGTAATAACAAAATAATATAAAAAACTGACTAATAATCAACTAACCTACCAATATAATGGTACGCTGTATAATTTTCTATGTTGGTTTGTCTCTTCAAATTCTATACACGTACTTGTAAATAGAAAAATAATATATAATTTATATTATCTGACCCGCGGCAAGAACGTTCTTACGGTTGCCATATTGAATAAAAAAACTTACCTATAATATATAAAGTTCCACTGATAGACTTAGATTACCCTCTATACAGTATTATATTTATAGCTACTTGTACCTACTGTTACTCATGATATCAGTCTTAAAATTCATATATAAATATAAAATCTATATAAAGAAAAATCAATTTTTCTATGGGGTTTTTGCTACGTCGTTCGACAGTCGATTTTCAAACTGTGGATTAAGACAGGAAAATATATGTCGGTTCAGTTAGGTTATATTAAATTTTTCTTATATCTTATATATTTCTATCGTTATCTTTCTTGTTAAGAGGTTTACGTATAGGTGTTATAGGCAACTCATTGGTATAATTTAGATGTTAAATTAATTTATGACGAAAAATTTATCTTGCCGACCATATTGATAATGCATTAATAATTGTAACGGAGTATTTTACTTGCTTTCAATAAATATATTGTATTGTACTTGCTTTCAATAAATATATTGTATTATACTTGCTTTCAATAAATATATTGTATTGTACTTGCTTTCAATAAATATATTCTGCTAGCAACCCGGCAAGCGTTGCAATGCCACGCAATAAAATCATTAATTAATAGATTTTTTGGACCATAAACACTCGCTGGCGTCACTCCACAAAAGAACACCTTACAAAAGTATCATCATAATCTGACCTACAGTTCTAGAACGCATATAGAACAAACATACAAACATTGATTTTTATTCATATAGATAGATATTATTCCTATAGTAAGATATTTATCTTGTGTAACTACTCACCGCATTAACATACCCCATCCCCACTGAAATCCCCTCCCAGACGAGATTAACAAACGACTTCACCGCCCGCCCTGGCGCCGGGGCGGCGGCGGCTCCGATCAATACTTCAGACGAAATGGCTTCTAATCTCCCGCCGTCCTTGTCGCTCTCGAGATGCACCCCTCATCTGTAGAGATGAACTCTACTGCTTCGGAATAAGACAGGTTTTCTATTAGCAATGGACAGATGCTATATGGATATATTTGTAGCAGAACATGATTTGGGTTTCAGCAGAATAATGTAGGTATTATAGCTATGAATATGGCTTCTTTGACCTGCCTTCGTAGGTTTGAGATCTGATGTACCTACTATTATGATATGGAGAGATGAAATTTACTGCTTTTTCTTCTATATGGTTTTTTGTGTCTTTAGCCACACAAATTCTGCCAGTGTCTGGTGTTTAGCTAATGGATTCGTAAATTGCTGGGGCGAGAGTACATAAGAATATGACCAGTGTCAAACAGGTGAATTATTAATTTAAGTAACATTGAAAACCAAATCGATAACTCTAAAAAATTATATGTAAAACTGCACCGAAAATAGAACAGCGCAGTTAGTATTTATTGACAGTAATGACATATTTGTGTAGAATGATTTTCGTTTTTTTTTTTTCTCTTCCTCTGACGTCGCACTTCTATGCATTTGCCATAATGATTTTTGTTTCAGTATGTTGGTGTAACGGTTCTCTGTCTTTGTCACTCTCAAGAATCCTACGACTTGAGATAAACTCTAAAAAAAATTCTACGGTAGAGATATTTAGAAAGCATTTGTTCGTTGAAAATTGTGTCACTGAGATACAAGTTTATACTTACAAGTTATGTAATAAATAATATGTCAAGTAGTATGGAAATAAAACTATAATAGTAGATTAAATATTTCAATCGTTATCAACACCAATGCATTGCTTATCTGCTTTGTTTCTTTTTCAAGTATAGGTTTTAATAAAAAAAAAGTATGGATAAATGCAACCTATTTATCTATTTATATATTAAAAGCGTTGTAAACAACTATGTACATATAACAATGACTCATTTTGAATTGAGTGTAAAATCGTTCATATTTTATTGTAAGTAGAGTCAATATAGCGTTTATTATATAAATGAGATGAAATCGGATAGTTTTCTAACTGTACGTAATTTTTGCTCACATTCCAGCATTTCTAATATCGCAACTTGTCTATCGATGGTTATTAGATCGTGTTAATTGATGTACAATACACTGGATTCATTCACTTGATTAGAGTACAGTAAGGTCCGGCTTTTTGTAAACAAGACGGAGAGTTATTTTACAGAAATGTAAGCGTCCAGAATTTGTTACTTATATACAATTTAATTTTTATTATAGACATTTTAAGCTTAGAGGAATAATTAATTTATCATGAAAACGTAACACCTCGTAATCACTTAAAAAAGTTTATAAAAAAAGTATTCACAGCTTACTCTTTAAAAGATTCTTACCGAATTCTGCCAAATATACTTGACTATGATCATAATCATATTTAAATAAAAGGGTCTTTAAAAAGATTTCGCATACTTTTTCAGAGTGACGAGTACAAAACGATGCGCCTAAGGTAAGAGAACCTGAGACTCATTGCTGTTGCTAGTGGTTGTCTATGGTCAGTGGAAGTGATCCGAACATCAATTTAAACTTTCGGTGACTTGTCACATAAAAACGTGTAACTAAAACCAAGTATAATTAATTTATATACTCAAAATTTAACGTGGACTCGCACTTAATATTCTAAAGAGATTTTCCACTAATTCCTGCTACATATATCTTTGCTATTTTTACTTCTACGCCGTAGCAGTTTTCTCGTAGCATATAAACAATATGACATGTACAATAGTATGTAGTATATTATTTTTTATTAAAAAATAAAGCTTGTACTTGTACACGAAGATAAATGTTATACTTTTTAGCTAGTTCTTTATTATTTTCTTTCCACGCTCACAGACTATGTCTAATAGTGAGCAGCACATTAGAATATACGTTAAAATTAAACCTGGGTAATCTGGGTATCGGTCTAAGGGCAACGCCATTCTTTAACATACAGAGTTTCTGCCTCCAGTTCTTCCCGCTACATTAATCAGGCCTTCTAGTCATGTGCCCACCATTTGCGCTGTCTACTAGTGTTTACTTTTTACCGGCATTAGATGCTCTGGCCACGGTGATAAAATACCCTGCTCCTGTTCTTTTTGTGACTTAAATTTTGCTGAAGAGATAAGGATTCGCTATAGAACATAACAAGGAGGATGATGATGACGTCTGAGCCGATTTCGTCCATAGCGGCTGTATTTGCCCTTACATATTTCTCTCGGATTTATTTATAAAGCTTTGATTTCATGGCCTTTGATGAGCCTATAGTAATAAATAATGGCCACCGGTGGTTTGACATTTAGCTCGTCGAGTTTTTTTAATGGACAGTACACACTGTTTTCATTTCCACGACAAGAGAATTCCTGTTTTCTATTTTTAAATTCTATCCGGCCATTTTGTAGTTTTCGTCGTACAAAATTATTCGTTGTCCCTCCTCTATCGCAGGATGTAATGCAACCGAACTCGATTCTTGGTTACGATTGTTATTCTCGGTAAAGGTAGGTATCGATTTTTTATTTCCATTGGGCAACGTGTTGCGTTGCATCCTATCGAATCGAGTCGAAGGGAATTGAATGATCGCGTGTTTTAGATACTTAATAAGTGCAATTTTAACTGCTGATACAGAATATTTACATAAAAATATATGAAAACTTTCTTAGATATTAAACGGTCCTATTTAAGAATAAGAAACAAAATATATCAGTAAATGTATATTTTAGAAATATTGGTGTAGGATAAATCAGCCGTCACTAATTCCTCACTCGTACTTTTTACAGAAGCATGGCTGCTGTAGCACTGGTTTTCAGTGGTGCTGTATCTATTTGTACAAAGAATCAGCTATATTTAGAAGCGATGTCGTATTGCATTCGCCCCATTCTACTTTCGGGACATTTCATACTATCTTGTATTAATAAAACCAATGCTAGTTGCAGTTGCAATCACCGGAAAACTTCAGACATGGCTTCCATCCATATCAGCATACAGGAACACTGGCTTACTCTCGTTAATTGAGAGTGAATAGGCTTTGATCAACCATGGGAGTCCAATCCGGATTGGTAGATGTCACATCTCTTCGTATTTTTGATGTTATCCTCACGATGTTTTCCTTCGCCGTTTCGAAAACATGGTATTGCGCAAATCAATTTTTCAAGTGAAAAACTCATTGGTGCACGTGTGGGTTTGAACCAGCGACCTTCAGGTTGAAAGACGGCGTCTGTGCCCCTGGGACACCACGCTCTCTTAATTTTACGTAGAAATCTTCATTTTGTTAAATTACCATTTCACTGACTTAACAAAACGTGGCGAAGTCACTTTGCCTGTATTTCAAAGAGCTATGAAAAATTTACAAAGTGTCGGAATTTTTCATACAAGCCTAAAATTAACTACGAAAATAGTTCCTATAACTAAGTAGGTTTATTGAACGTAAGTAGGGCTTAGGTACATAATAAAACTTCTGATCATTTTCTCATGGGAAATTTGCCATAAGGGTAGTTCCACAGCACTTTGTAAGCTGATCAGTACTTACCTGCCTTTCTAGGAAGAAATGATTTAACATAACAGCTCTATACAATAGAAAATGGTGGAATGCAGTCATTTAGGCAACCAATTTATGGGCACCTTATCAAAATAATACAGGAATCAAAGGTGATAGCGTCATGAAACGATTATCTTTAAGTCATAGTTACACAATCGACATTGACTCATCATGATGATAATTATTATATTAAATCTCGTTAGCGCTAATAAATAACTATAATTCTCACAATTTTCAGCTTTTACTCCCCTTAGGACCCTATCGATCTTCCATTTTCTAAACCAAAAGGCTAGGAACGTTCAATGAATTCTCAAATAATTTTCTCTGCAGAGATATAACGCTACTCCCTGTTTTTGCCTTTTCATCCAAAACGAATCCTTGTGACATAGAACTAAAGTTATTTATTTCTTGCCACGATCCTTTACCACATACGCTGTTCTTGAACTAAGCAGGTAACGAGATCGATTCTCTCTGAAAAGAAGGACTTTCAGCGGAAAAACCACCTTATACTGACGAGATATAATTGAAAATGAACTGTTTGGTGGAAAATGATACACCAATTTAAATATGGAACGTGCAAAGATGGTTCTCTAGGGAAAATCCAAGGGCGAAATGTACGCGATTCTGGTCCGTAGTAGACCTGGAACGCGCATAATAAATGTGAAAATGGCTTGAACACTGTAGGAAGTTAAAGCGTTCTGACTGTATGCAAATGGAAGATCGATTTGCTCTAGGGAGACCCCACGTCAGATAGCCAGGCAACGTGTGCATTGCAGGTTTTTGAACTATCTTTTGATATGAAAGTTTTTAGGTTGTTTTTATAGGTCGTCAACTATATGGAGCGGCTTTCAACTAAATTGAAAAGTATTTTGGATGTATCTACTCGTTGATAGTTAACCTAACCTATATATCACTTTAGGTAACTTTGAAATATGTAAGTTGAAAATTCTGCGCAACAAAATTTTGCGTTGTGAAGTCATTACCCAATTGTTTCTCTAATATCGACGTAATGCGCAATGGTTCGCTATCGTATGGTATTCAAATAAAAATGTAATTACGCGGTTAAATCCCGTAAAAACAAAAATACCTAAATAAATTCGTCTGTGGACAACGATTAAGCAGATATATATTTTTTTATTTACTACGTACGAGTATATTAATTTTGTAAACTTTTTCATATCCCCCAGGCACGAGTATCCAAGTTAGCCTAATTTTGCCAAATGGTGTATTATAAACCCAAACAAAGCCAGTTAATTAAGTTAGGTTTGATTCCTGACGGGGCCAATGTGTGAAATTAGAGAAATTTGCTCTCAGGTTTATTACGATTGACATAATAAGTGTACCATAACGTTCTCTATGTTTTATGATTGTGTGTTCATACCGTACCAGCCTCTAATATTCCCACTGCAGGGGCACTGGCCTACTCTCGATAATTGAGAGTGAATGGGCTCTGATCTAACACGGGAGCCCAATCCGGATTGGTAGATGTCACATGTCTTCGAATTTTTGGTAAGACATGCCGGTTTCTTCACGATGTTTTCAGGTTTCAACATCAGGTAGGCCTTTAGCTGTTGGCAGGACGACTTTAGTCAGATAAAAAGGGAATGCTACGGAAATGCTAAAGTATTTTGTATTTTTGATTGCGCACATATCTTGCGTCAATTATGAATCAACAGATAGGTATCGGGTACAATAATTATTCACGTAGACATGTATACCTTATCCACAGATATCGATTGTTGGTGCTGTTGGAATATTCTTAATGATCCATCACCGTTAGTTTTCAAACATTTCATCCTTTGAAATCATCCAAGTATGACGCTTTATACAACAAACATTTTCAAAGAATATAAATTTGGGTATGTTCAAGAGTAGAGTGAATAGGTATTATCTAGGCCAGCGTGTTACATCTTCGACCGCATCATCACTTACCATCAGGTGAGATAGTGGTCAAACGATGGCCTATAAAAAAAAAAAAAATTGACGTTTTATAAATTAAGAAAACATTCTCCAATTTCTTTTTACCCGATTGATTGGGTTATGTTTTTTGTATGTATTATATGTTTGTATGTATATTTTTAAAATTAAGACATTTTTCTTGTTACTTCTTCAAAATAATTGGCTATTAAGTTTTAACTAACTCAAATGCAGACAAAATGAATGTACATTAACCCAGACATTGGCAGAATTTGTGTAGCTAAACACAAGAAAAAGAAAACTCAGCTGCCAAAATTATAACCTAAGATTCTAGTAGGGTGTTAAAATAAATGTTTTATATAACGGGAATTGATTTATAGATTTATCTTTCTGGCAGAACATGTTGGCAAACGAAAAGGTAAGCAAGTACCACTTTGACTTTACCACTAAACTACTGAAGTATCTTCGTCTTTTCTTCTTTTTGGCTTTTTCTGTTTTGAGCCACACAAATTCTGCCAGTGTCCGCGTCAGTGTTATTTTCACAAGTTTTCTGGACTTACAAATTTTAGGAATAATATGGCCGGTTTATTTACAAACTATTACAAACAATTACGTGTCAAGTAATAAATACATATTTTTGTAGCCGAAGTTAGGACAAGTTTTAATAACGAGAATCGACTTATCAATTCATCCAGTGTGGCAGAATATTAGTGGAAATTAAAAAAGAAACCTAGCTGTCAAAGTTACTATTTTTTTTTTTCTTCTTTGGCTTCGCACGGCTTGTGCATACACCATTTTCAAGTTTAATTTAAACTAAAATTTAGGAAACTAACATTACTTACAATTGAATTTACAAATGTGTTTTTTTGACATGAATACGCTTATCGATTTATCCTTTGTCTCGGTTATATTAGGCCGAGTGATGCACGCTCCGCGTCAGCAAACACCTACATAGATAGCTGAGAGGTGTGGAACGTGGAAGTACCGGCCTGCACTCATCATGATAACTAGCAGGGATATTCTCAAAGTCTGTTTATTTCAACCTATTTTGAACTAAATATTCTTAGACAATAATTAAAAAATACCTTTGAAGAGTTTGCGATATTAGTAAGTTTCTAGTTGCCAAAATGCAGATCAAATCTAAAAAAATGGTCTCATATATAGCTACGGTGCAGCTATATATTATCGGGATTTGATTTTAATTACTTTGTATTATTCCCTTGGACGTGGAAGTGACCTGCGTTCATCATGATAACTCCCAGGGCTATTCTCAAAGGAGTTGCTGAAGTTTTAAAAACGATCCCCGAAACCCGAAACTGTGACCTTCAAAGTACGTCTAGGAAATCCAAATAAGAAATGTATATTTTGAAAACATGAAACCGGAAATAAAAATTGTCAGGATCATTCTAGAATTAAAAGAAAGTAAGAATGTTTACTTAAAATTAAGGTTTATAACTGAGTTAGTTAATGATTCAAGTCAGAATGAGATTTCAAGTCAGAGATCAGTGCTGACCCATCACATTCCAGAAGAAAGACTTAATACTCTTCGTAAACTAGATTTTAAGCAACCGCAGGTGCTAAGCCTTCATTAGCTAATTAAATGTATCATGGATATTGTGATCTTTTTAAGTTATTGGATAACATCATAGAAATTTTTGAATGCTATTTGATAAATCATGCAAATTTTTATTTTAGGTACAATACTATTGAAATTGTTACTTAAGCTGAATGCACGCTGCATTTTTTCCAATAAAATAAAACCTTAATTATATATAAAATATGTCAGTCTGCAGAATAACTCAG
This sequence comes from Aplocera efformata, assembly GCA_921293045.1. Taxonomy (NCBI): domain Eukaryota; kingdom Metazoa; phylum Arthropoda; class Insecta; order Lepidoptera; family Geometridae; genus Aplocera; species Aplocera efformata. Next base: position 4,218,624 of record OV121063.1, read on the forward strand.
GTGATGACTGGAGTCGGCACAAGTATGCTCTGTGGAGTCAGGGCCACGCCCGCGATGCGGGTTCCTGATATTGTGTTTAAACAAACAAACATTCATTAAGTATGCATTAATTTGCCATGTTTATACATACATTTACGCCTTCTTCCCGGAGATCTAGGAATGCAATGGGCCTCTTTTCAATTAACTGGTCACTGTCGCGGGAATGTAGACGTCACAAATGGTGACCTAATTGTCGCCATTGTTTTCCCACGAATAAAAACTTTTCTTCAGTAATATTAACTTACCATAATTATCGACAGCTAGGGCATACCAAAGATAATTACTAATAAGTCCATGATTATACGTGGATGATTCAGCACCGCAGCTGAAGATAACTCATACCCTGAATTAACACATACGCTACCCGAAAGATAACCTACCCTTTTTCCATCCCGAAAAAGGGAAGTCGGTCGAAAGCCGTTGTTTTTTCCGTCATTTACCGATTCTTAAAAACTATTTTTTTATTTTATAGGTATATTTCACATTGACCTATTAGAAATTTTATCAAAATCGGTTCAATAGTTTGGTTTTAAATCGATATAACTGTAAAAATCGTGATATCCACATTTCCAGTTATTTGACAAAGAAAAAACATACTTCATAAATTCTTGCTAAGCGTGGTTCATTTTATTTATCAGTTGATCAAATCATATCAAATATAGATTATTCAGAAACGAATAACAATTACCTACATAACCCTTTGAAAGACGATGATGCTTGCAGAAGTATTAAAACTGTGCCACAGATACAAATGCCCACCTACGGTACATGGGCAGTTCCATCTATGGTTAATTGTATACACTACTAGCGGCGCCCCGCGGTTTAACACCCGTTTGGCGGTTAGCGTACATTTTTCCGAGATCAAAAGTATTGAGTTTTAAACCCAGGATATAAGTTGGTACCAAATTGCATCCAAATCCGTTGAGCCGTTTGAGCGTGAAGGAGTAACAAATATACACACACAGAGACACACAAACGTAAAAACTTTCGCCCCTATAATATAACTGTGGTGTACAACTAGTTAAAAATAAAGTTTTATTAATAAATGATGTTTCAAATTGCACATGAGGGCGACTCGCTAGCTAAAGAAACCTAGAATCAGATGAAATAGGTACACTTCACGCAGAAGTAGCGATTGGACTTCAAGCATGATAACAATCAGTAAACAGGAACACATCTGAAGTGCTCCACAAACAGACGATGACAATCTTTCGAATTATTGAGCCATTATCTGGTGGTGGCCCACTTTCAGAGATAATCGGTTTCGGATAGATATAGGCACTACTGATGGACGATAACTGGCTACCTGAAACTGGAGCATGATACAATATTAGTAGTTTAACCTGGACTGGAATCTTAAGCCCTCCAAATCCACCGTCAGGCAACATCAACAGTAAATGTTGGTCTTACCCCACTGAAATATGAAAGATCAAAGGTCATCGCAATTTGACGAGACAGGAGAAGGTATGAGAGTCTACTACTATTTCCGAAGGTGTTTGCCAATTCAGATGTATTTTTTTATATTATGATTATTGCCTTATAAATCCGTGATTAATATAGAGATTTAAAAAAATCTTTCATATTTTACAATATCAAAAAAGGTTCAATAAATTGTTAAATTAAAATAACTGAAAAATGCGCCGTCCAAGTACAATAATATGGCATATTTTGTTTCCTATGACTTTTTTTCGCGCGTTGTATACCGTTAGGGTTGGGGAACTCCTAAAGGGGAAAAAGAAGGCATGAAAGTACGATGATGTCGGTTTATTAGATTTTTGAAATCAGTAACTGGTCGTCGAATTAGATAGGTATATTAATAAGTTAACTAATTATATTAAGATCTAGCCATACGATTATGGCTAATGAGTAATTTTAGTTCAACATATGCTATTTAGATAGCAAATTTGGGAGGGAACCATGCTATTCGGCCCGCAATTGGCAAAAATCGCTTTATATCATGAAATCATAAAATCAACAAGACGAGGAATAAATCGAGCGTATCAGAGCCAAACCAAACCAAAAACAACCCAAATTGGGCATAATGCGACAAAAACAGGCCATCCAGAATCAATGAGTAATGTGATGAAAACAGGCACTATCAGCAGGTACATGTCTGCATTTCCTCGTCGCATTCTCAAATAAGCCAATCTCCAAACAAAACCCGCTACCTTTCTCCGAACTAATTGAATGGCTCCATTCATTCGAGTCCGATCATCGTGCAACGGTACCATTGGTCTATCAACCAGCCCATCTAGCGTACGCAGACCCCCTCCACATTCCACATTCCCCCTTAAAGAACCGCTAGTGTTGACCCTCAGAGAGGAGAGGAAGCTCGAGCAATGCTGGTGGCTGTAAGAGGACATGTTTGGATTCAGCGCCCGTAGACGGCTTCCGCGAAGCGATGTGTGGACGCGGGCAGTGTGAATGAGTAAGTAAGTGTTGGGTTACGGGCGTAGTTGAAAATTCCAATGTGATTTAAGTGATACATCGTTGGATATTCGTGTATTCAATATGTATAGGTGAAATTACAGACGCACTAGCGACAATTCCGTAATAAAATTCCGTAGTACAGCATCTCGTAAAGTTTAGCCAGCATTAGCAATGTAAGCTGCAAAAACATGTTTTTACGATATCATTACAAATCAAACTTAAACTCATTTATTCCTTTAGATCTCAAGCTTTGGACACGTCAAATTTTATACACAAGTAAACATATTTACATGTATGATACATAACCTCTCGGGAACCTTTCGGGAAAAATCTCAAAAGCCAGTCAAAACCCTATCAAAATCGGTTGCGTGGTTAAGATAAAGTTACAGAAGTAACAGACAGTTGAAAACATCGACTTTGCTTTATACTATTCAGAGAAGAGATGACGTTTTTATAATAATAATATTTTTTTTTTATAATAATATTTATTTATTTAGAAAAACATATTTCCCAGTATAACTTAATTGATCAGCTTAAATAAGTAATACAAGTACCTAGGTTACATATAATTAAGTTCGGTTTGCGGCATCCACACTAAGTAAGTACTTGTGTTGTGGACACCGCATAACCTTCCAAAGATATTCTTATTAAGTAGTCGAATCTGAGGTACCTACATTTCTTTATTATGAATCATATAATCAGCCAAATTAGTATTTATTGTATAATATTATGTCTATAGGATTATGTCTATAGGATTATGTCTATAGGATAATCATCATTTCTCGTAATTGCAATATAAAAATAGTAATTACAATCATATATTATAAAATTATATTTTTATTACAAGTAAGTTTTTCTTACGTTGCTAGTAGCTACAGTTTGAAAATCGAAAACTGTGCTGGAATGGTGGTGGCCCGCAATACCTGGGTGAGGTAGCTAATGTAGCAAGATCGTGCTTAGCGGCAGATTTTCATTTCTTTATTTGGTCAATCTGCACTTTGTTCTACAGGCTGCTCCGAAGTTCAAATGCCTGCTAAGATGTCCGTTCCATCAACTCAGTTTTTTCCTTATTAAACCATGAAAAGACCTAAACCACATCACTCTGAGACGGGGATATTACGCTTCAACTGTCTGAAATTTCACCGGCGCCCGCACCGTTTCACTGGAACACAGCAAAGCAGGTGCAACAATGCTTGGCAGTAGAGTACCAGGTGTGGAGGGAGTATTTCTTCGGATGAACTTGGCACTAGTTCTACTGCTACTTTGAGTTGCTCCTTGCACCATCCGGGGGACTCGCGTAAGGACTCTTGAGGGTCATCTACGGATTTAAGCAACATTACGTCGGTCTATTCGATTTTTTTTAATTGGTGTTTGGTTGCCCTACAGGCGGTTAGAACGGCTAATACTTCCGGTATATTCCTGCATTCTGCGAATTCTCTACTTCTACTGTAACTATATGAGTAGAGTTATAAATGCATATTTTTTGGACATACAAATGGAATTCTTATAAACTAAAATAATAAAATCTTGAAAGCATCATACAGTAGCAACGTAGTCTCGAATTCAAACGCAGTACGCTTACCAAATTGCAAACTTTAATATTCAACACCGAACCGGTCAAAACAATAAAAAAATTCGAATAATTCACATCTCTCCAAAGGAAGTGAAAAAATCCGTGAGCGCGGAAGCGGCGGCCGTTGGCACCTGATGCGGTGCACATACTGATGATCTTCAAGATGCTAATGATGATCGTGAGAGGAGCTCGTTGATTTGCATACGCAATGCGTGACTCGCACCAGAAAATCCTAAGGATCCTACTCAACACTACCGCTCAAAGATAAGACTCTAAATGCCTATTTATCTCGCATTATGCACCAGACACTCCTGAAGACTTGTGGAATAGAATAGGTTGATTCAAACTCCTAAAGGTAAGGCTGTGAAGAGGCTGTGGCATACCCCATTGCCGTTTACATTTTCAGTTTCGAAGAGGCAGAAGAATCAGAAGAGTCAAGTATAGATAGACTATCTATCTTTGTGTCAAAATATAATGTTTATAGTGTATTCCAGAGTGCGATAGTATGAACTGAAACCCTCGTTTAGTATGCAAATTTACTAGCAATTAAGTTACGCAGAGCCTCACCTTTCGTTAATGCATTTTACTTTCATGCCAAATTTATTTTTATGTAAACAAATTTGTATCTCAAACAACTCTCAAACGTAGAATCTCTGAATTATGAAAGTCATTCCCCTGTACTAGAACTTTCTGGATTAATAATTCGAGACTTAGATGTATGCTGTAGATTATCTTGATTCTTCTGATGAGTATCAACACAAAGTTAACATTACGATCGCATCAAATTCCGATGTGTCAAGAGCGAGTGGTCACCGTGATTTGAATGTAAGCGGGATGAATGTATGATCAGTCGGATAAGCATCTCGCATCTCATTACCAGAGATTCATAGAAGCATAAAGCCGTTTCGAGAAGGGACAATGTACTTTGTGAATGAGGATTCCGGTTTGCAAATTCTGAGGAAAATCTTTGGAAACCACACAAAGGTTATCTACACTAATAATAATATTATAAAGAGGAAAAAATTGATTGTTGTTTGTAATGGATAAACACAAAAACTACGGCAACAATTTTAAATTTTTATCATCTTAAAGTTTTTATTTTACCTGACATAGGCTATATAATATTTTCAATATATATGAGAGCAGACAAACGGATACGAATTACGGATTTAGATGAAATTTGGGACGCTTATATCTTGGATATATATACAGGTTACTTTTGATCTCGGAAAAGTGAAGCGTTCTCTTAGAATGGTCAACTGCGGGAAAAATCGCGGGGCGCAGCCAGTAATCACAACAGAATCGCCCGGATTTGGTCATTATCGTTAGTACAAGTATAGTTCTGACTATGTACTCACCACCACTGTCACCACGTCTTCGTTTATGTTCCCATGAGTCAGCCACTAGGTGAAAAGTGGCCTATTGAAAATGACTAAGTCTTCGGGGAAAAAAGTGATTTAATGCACAATAAATCACACAACTAATCCGTGAATTAAATACTTATTGAAATATCTAGTCCTTCTAAGAGGTTTTACTAGAATTCGAACCCAAAAACTTTTTTCTACGTGTTTATAGTACACTGCATTTTAAATTCAACTTCAACAGCTTTAAGATGGACAAAGGTTAGATATGTTATGGACTTTCTTCCTCCAATCCAACGCTACACCGTAGCAGCCAGCCCCATCACCATTTTAAATCAAACATATTCTCAACACTGACTAGGAATAGAATTCCTAGCGATCTCAAAAATCAACAATCCATGACTCAATTGAGAATTACCATACAACAGGTACTCGTAACTTGAGGGAGATATTCAAAGGGCGCCCGCGCATACATAAACACGATCGCGTATGCAGAGTGCACACCCATCTCCTGAGAGATCTGCTGATCTGGTTATTGACCTGTGAGGACTTCTGAAAAGTAATGTCTCCTGATGTTAAGAGGCCAGTGAGATCAGTTTTTTAGGTTGACCAGAATTGATCTGTCTTTCGTTATACGGGCTTCGAATCAAACATACCGGAGGCTCATACTCGTATATTCTCAGTCCAAACGTATCATGACATGGCATCACTATCGGTTGAGTCACCTTAAATCGTTGGAGGCTTATGTTACGTAGGTGAGTACCCTCAGAATAAGTACACGTGACCCTCGTGTGGTGTCTTTCACAACACCCGAGGGTCATGAGAAACCCAAAGAAGAAGATGATATATCCCGTGGAAATACGGGGATAAAATATAGCCTATACTCCCTGATAATGTAGCTTTCCATTAGTGAAAGAATTTTTAATATCGGTTCGGTGGTTTGGGCTTGAAAGCGTAAGAAACAAACAAATAAACTCATTTTCGCATTTATAATATAATATTATACTTATTAATATAAGTTAGGATATTATCGGGAAATAAATCCGGATCCTATGTGGTAGTAGGATACGGACGAATGTTTTATATTGCCCACAGTGGTAGCTCGATATCCAACATAACTTTAATTAAACAACAGGATAACCGATAATTTCACCGTCACTGTTCTCTGAATTACATTACGTCTACCACTAAAAATTTACGTCCTTTGTGGTCAAATATGGTTGGTTTGATAAACGCATCTTCATACTGTAAGGTGGTAGTGTTGATGTGTTCTCACATTACCTAAAAGACTTACGTGTGAGTAATTTGTAGGGTTGTAGATATAGGCTAAGAAAATTCTGCATGTCTGCGATTTTAAACCATATTCGTATGATATTTGACATAACTTGGGTTGCCGCTCGAGCGGTGTAGTTAGCATGTATCTATTTCATTAAAGGCAATAAGTGAATTGTCTTAAAATTTTGTCGTCAAATTGAGACCATTTCATAACGGGAGTTGGTATACTTACTAAGAACCTATAGCTATGCATCATAAGATTCCCAAAAGGTTTATTTGCTTTTAGATTTTGGAAATATTCATTATGAGCGTTCGTGTTCAAAGGAAAATCAATATATGCAAAAAGTACCTTGGAACAAGGAGTAACTTTATGAGGATTCTGCGTATCGGAGATCACGCGCGTTCCTTGAATGACAATCAACTTCGCATTTAGATGCCATGAGGCTGTGTCATTGCCTCCTCTTCCATTGTTTGAAATATGACTCCTTATTGGTCAAATTCAATGGATTTGTTTATATTCAACCGACGACGAGCCGCGAACTTGCAAGACACATTTCTCACGATCCTTGCTCTAAATTATGTTAACTAAGCAAATGATACATGATAAATGAAGACTGCTCCAGAAACCATAGCGGAATTTCAGTCACTAAAATCTGATAGGAAACTAAGATTGCAACAAAAATATATTTACCACAAACTGACATATTATTGTTTTCCTGTCTTGATTCAGAATTTGGTGATCGGCTATCAAACGACATAGTGGCAAAATTCCAGACTTAAGGTTATTCCAGATTTCCAAGTTTTCCCGTGAATTTTCCAAAGAAATTTGCTTTGACGAAATTTTCTTGCTTTGACGGTGACTGAAATTGCGCAGTAGGATGCCAATAAAGCTGAACTTAAATCTATAGAACTTCCAAGCAAAGTCCATGTTTCGAAATCTCAAGTATGGCTTTCAACTGCGCGCCATTTTTCTAAAGATCAAACTAAACCTTTGAAATCAAAACATTACAATAATATTTGAGTTTGAGTCTGATTCATTGAGAGTTAAAATGATGTGCGTAGAATTCTCACACAAGATTTCTTGACCGGGCACTTGGTAAAGGTTACGGATCCTCTCCAATCCCATCATCTAAATCACCACTGTAAAACCACCAGGAAAGAGTTGGTTTTCGATCGAAGGATTTGCTGGTGCTAAAGTCGTTTCACCTGTGTGATGAAGATAATTTATTTCATTAGGAGAAGGCAGGATACATGTCCCTCGGTGTCTTCACGGGCCAGTGGTTCTGGTCTGAGCATGTCGAGACGCGAGAAAAAACACTCTAGTCTAGGAGCTGGTGGTTGAAAAGAAGCCTCATATTTTCAAGGCCACTAGAAGTAGCAAGAAAATGTATTTATAACGGATTAGACGTTTAAAAAGATTAATGACATGGAAAAAAGTAGCCTTTGGGTGTGTATCAAACAAGTTGCTGGTTTTGTTGGCAAGGAAATTAAAAAATCCGTCTCTTAATCGCATGATGAAGTACAACCTGTTTTTATTTTAATCACTTTTTTATGAGGTAAATTAAAACCTATATATTTTAATATTATAACAAAAAAAATAAACGTCCTCATTAATTTTGTTTCCTTCGGATTCTCAAAAAGATACTTTTATATTTCATGTAGAATTTTTACAAACCTACTCTTACACTACAACTCCCCACATCTCATATTATGCGAAACCGCCGTCGTACCATTAAACTCAATGGAACTCAAATGGAAGAAACACGTCGCGTTATCTTATTTCCGTTGGAATAAATTAAATGCTTATTACATGCCGTTCGGTTTAACGAGTTCGACATAATGAAAATATCATGAAAATACTGCTGGAATCCATCTTTCTTTTTTTTTCATACAAACGTACATACAAACAACGTTAACACACTCATACCTCTGCACTAGGATTCCCTGTGTCGCAGATGGTATGGACAAACACAAAAACACAAGACAAACACCCAAAACCCGAGAACAAACTCCATGCTCACCACAAAAAGTGTGCCCCGGCCGGGAATCGAACCCGGGACCCCTCGAAGGCAGGGCTACTACCAATCTAAACTTTGACCCTTAACAAAACTGAATTTCAAGATGGTTCATCATTCTGTCATTTCTCCATCGGATAACAAACATGCAGCCAAATGGTGAACTTACTTTTTAAGGCGGTTAAAAATAGACTTTGACGATGAATTAGTCATTGGAGGACAAGAATTTTGTTACTTAGGTGGTCTGCCCCACCCTTTTAACCACCCACCACGAACAACTTCCCTGTGTGGATTATCCTACATTATTAAAACAAGGAAGCGCGCACGCAGGTTCGGCCTGATATCTAAACTGCTTGGTCTTCAGGAAAGATTTAAGATACACCGCAAGAGGTGTCTAAGGCAATAAACTTGCAGGTCCAATGCAATCGAGATGTTGCTGAGATAACATTTATGTATGTCGATCAGTAGCCGAGATAGGACCATCTCGCAAGCAACTAAGATAATTGGAAATGTATTACTGGATTATTGAAAAGTGATGTAAAGGCGTTGCAACGTTGTTCTTTATGTAGTAATTACTAGCTGCGCCTCGCGTTGTTACCCGCGGTTGGCCATCAATGGAACCGTACATTTTTCAGGCTAAAAAGTAGCTAATGTGCTATTCTAGACTATAATCTCTATTTGCCAAATTTCATTCAGAGCCGTCCAGCCGTTCTCGCGTGATTGAGTCACAAATATCTAACCATACGTTCGCGTTTATAATAGTAAGATTCAATATAAGTTTTACTGGCCTCACTGTTCAGTTGGTAGTAACTCTGCCTTCTACGCTGAAGGTTGTGGGTTCGATTGTGGGTGGGTTCGAATTGGGTGACAAACAGATGCTTGTTCCGTGTCTGGGTGTTTAATGTATGTATGTATATACAAAAAATAAGTACTATATAAGAATACCAGTTACCCAGTCCCCATAGTACAAGCTATGCTTAGTTTGAGGCTGGCGATATGTGAAATATCTAAGAACATTTATTTTCACAGAACAACGCTTAAACGAAACAGTTAAAACCTGGGGTTTGAACATAATGAAATAATCTCTTCTAAAACCCGAGCTAGCTGTGGGCATAGGCTATTTTTTATATTTTAAGTAGTAAATAAGAATGTTATCTGCAATCAAGTTAATTGCATAAGAAAATATATAAATAAGTACGCCGTATCCTTCGTCGGTAGCTTGGGGCAAGATGACTCCACGCTTGGCTGGGTTTAGGGTCCGACGCCAACGGTCTGCAGCTTGCCAGTGTTTGTAAAATGGTAGTGCAATGGGAACAAAGGAGTTTATTACATACCAGACCAGTTTCATTTTCAACAATGCCTTCGTTTTCATACATTTGATTCATTTGATTTGCCTCGTATCTCAATTGGTAGTAGCTGCCTTCTACGCTTCGATTCCTACTCAGGACAAGCATTTGTGTGACAAACGTATTTCTTCTGTCTGGGTGTAAAAGTATTGTATAAGCATACTGTCAGTTGTCTAGTTTCCATAGCTATGCTTATTTTGGGACTAGATAGCGCTGTGTGAAATGTCCATGAATATTTATAATTTCTTGCCGTCAATATTTTTACTGTCACTCCTGGCTGTATTTCTTTTTAATAATTTAAGCCAAGTTCTTCCACAATATGGCCTAGTGGTGGAACCACCTTAGGCCGCAGACAAATGAATAATCTAATTTAAAAAAAAATGAAGCTGCACACCGTACAAACAGATGCAACATCATTTCAAGTTTTTGTCGATCAAAGCTCATTATTTTTAATTATATTCTTTGCTGAGAAAAGCTTATTATAATTGTACGTTTTCAATTTCTCACGCAATCATCCCGCCGCATGCATTATTCAACGTCGCGTGGTGTATTAGAAATATTCACAATGGGAGGTAGCACGTTTATAAACTGTTCCGTACCAAGAAAACCTGAACAAATATCGGTTGGAGCTCGCTTAGTAAGCTAAGATAGACCTTCTAAGTTAAGCAACTCTCGGCCCGGTCAGAAGTTGAATGGGAGACCGTTCAATGGCATTTGAACACAGCGTTTCCGTGATTTAGAGGGCTCGTTAATATATCAACACTGCCAACTGTTAAACTCATTGGAATATTTCAGAGTTGAGAGTTGAGAGTTCAAACTTGTGGTAAATGCACATCAGATACATTTCATAATTGTATATGAGCAGAAGGTAGTCAAGGGAAAATATAAATTACTTGACTCTATCATGAACAAGGAACAGGTAATAAATAAAAGGATTCATGAATCCCTACAAACATCTGTCATAAGCTTGAAACTGACCAAGTAGTACATCATGTAGCATTATGCATCTGTACATGGAATAAACACTAACAAGATGGACGCCGAGCGAAAGGCACAGATCATATATAATATAACAATTTTTGCAATAGAACATACAGATAATAAAGTGACATTATTTATTTTAAACAATAATGTCTTCTTCTTCTTCTTATTTTTGGCCTTTTGTGAAACAATAATGTTTCCATGTGATTTGATTATTTCCATGGAAAGAATGATTTTTGACATTGACTTTGACAATGGAGAAGAATGATATTTGCCGTAAAAAAAAAAAGTTACGTTACCATCGTGTTAAATACAAGCATATTTACTTTTAAAAATCGAATTATCCAAGCGATAGTTGAAATTTTATGGAATAACTTTGAAAAGTAAAACATGACGGCAAACGACATGCCATCAACGACGAAATATCCACTATATTTCACATCTGTCGGTTTTCCCTTGACGGCCATCTTTTTTATAAGAATTTAGAGTTCTTCTCGACTGATCTAAGTTTCTCGACTTTGATTTTACCGTCTCCTAACTTGTTTACGGAACCCCAAACATTCGCTACATAAACATTTTACGCCAAGCAATATGCAGACAATTAACCTACATTTTAATTTAGCAGTGGCGCGTTGTAAAATTAATATTTCTACGCAAACGAAACGAGCAGTTGAATGTATGTCTGCCATTATCCTTCAGATATTTTGTCACGCACTTTTAGCTGTAGGGCTGTGCTATTGAGTTTAATCTTGGTCTTGTTTCTATAGTGCAAGATTGTAAAGGTTTAAGGGCCGTATTCTACGTTCAATAATGTATTAAATTATTATTATACCAAATCAGAAGGATTATTGTAAAATTAAGGTATAACAGGGGAGGACTTAAGATTTTTCGTTTTCTCATTGTCACGAGAAATGTTGTTACGTGGAGAAAAATAATTTGATTTTTATCTCGCATTGGGTGTAGAAAGTGGTTTTACCCAAAGGTCACACTAATTATTAAGCCTAGGCACGTCTGTCTGTTTGTCCTACCTTTCTTACCATTAAAGTTATATTAATGATTTAAATTAATAAGTTACGGTTTAGGCTTTTACAGAATTATAGCGGATTATCCTAAATCATAAATCCACTCGTGTTTGTGAAAAAATGGCTTATGTCGTAAAGAGGGAGAATAAAAAAACGGATGGTTTTTTATTTCCAGAAGTATGATTTCGGTTTTTTTTTTCACAGATTTTGATGCGACCTTTGATTGACTTAGAAAAATTTATGGACAATGGGAATTATTGATATATTTACCACCTCCAGGCCCTTGCAGAATACCAGCGTTGCACTGCCCGTCAGTGCAACACATGCTGAGTTAGGTGCCTATTGACTCCGGAAAGTAGGTCTACTGAAATATTTACTGTACATTAATATTTATTATATATTTTTACTTTTTTTCTTTTTACTTGTTTTTTTTTTTGTTGTTTTAATAATAATAATAATAATAAATGTTTATTGTAACTACTTTTTTTGTTGTCAATAAAGTAATTTTCTTTCTTTCTTATATACAGCTTACATAAGTATTGGAATTATAGCATTAAGTACCCAATAAAAATATTTTATTTGAAAATAATAATTTAAATTCCTCGAACGTTTTGAGCGCGTGACCAGAATATTCTAATATTTGAAAATTTATTTAACAAATGTGAAACGTCTTTATGTAACTAAACTAGCGACCCGCCCCGGGTTCGCACTGTTGTACTGCGTGTCTGATAAGTCGTCAATTCCGTAGTAGGTATACCATTATGATTTATCTCGTTAGCCAGCATTAGCAATGTAAGCGTCCAAAAATATTTTTCCCACAATAGCATTACAAATCATTGATATTCGGCTTCGCTCTACTATAATATGCATGTAGTATAAATTATAAACCTTCCGAAAAAAAATCTAAATGATAGTTAAAACCGTATCAAAATCTCTTGCGTGGTTTATAAGAATTTACCGGAGAAACAGACAGACGAAAACAACGATTTGCGGTTAGAAGCAATAGGTTTTGATACACAACAGATTACCCATCTGTCTCCTGCAAGACAGTCTTAACACTTTTCCCGAAAGTGAAAAAAGAGAAATTAATAGGTACAAGACATACATAAATAAAAACCATATAAAAAAAACTTATCACATCACTATTTTTCAGCTCACTCCTCGCGTGAAATGTTCCTTTGTTATCTAAGTTTTCTCCACCATCCATACACACATTTTGTTTGTTTTTGATTAATTGTTGTTTGAAAATATGAATATTAAAATCTTTTAACACGCTAGCTACTGTTTTTGTAAAATAAAATAATGTCCACTCCATACTTGTCTAACTTCAAAATAAAATAAAAAGAAAAAGAAAACAAAAACAAAACGCAAAGATGAACGTCCCGCGATTGGTGGACGCGGCGTTGCCGTTCTGGCATCCCGCCGAGATGCGCATCTTCGACCCCTCTCGCACATACCACATTTCTCTATATCTATCTTTGTCTCAAATATCCGCAGGATCGTCTCGCTTGAAGACGCAACAGAGATAATTTTCATCCGAAAGCTTGGAACTTTGAACTTCGAACGTGATTCTATTTTTAGATTTTGAAAACGAGACATGCGTGCTTTTTACTACCTTTGTATTCAATTGCGTAGTTTTTAAATAAGTATTTACACATAACATAACAAACTTTATGGTTAGTATTGAAGGTTTTGAAACAAAATTACTAAAAGTAAAATTATGTTTGCTATTCGGTACTTAAAAAATTACGAGTAATGTAGCAACTAATCTTACTGATACCAAACCCAGGTTTTAGCGTATTGACCACATAATATAAGCAGCGGGAAAACTAGTTCTACTGTCAAAGCATTTTCATTTTGTTACAATACTTACTTGAAGTGCTCTGTAACAGTATTTTGATACAAATAGAACATTATTATTATAATGTGCCTAGATACGTTCCAACTTACTTACCTATAGGAAAAAGCGTGAATTTATGTATGAATGTAGGTACAAACGCTCATCATTTACAAACGTTCACGACGATTATCAGAATGTTTTACTGAGATAATAGTCAGTCTAGTTTATCTGATCTGCGCGGGGTCAAGGCCAGGCCATTGTTCACCGCGCAACTTCGTCTGGTAGACAAAGCTTTTACAAGTTGATGGCTATCTTTGTAATGTTGTTATATTGTCATTTACAAGTTTACACCCACTTCACTGTGTTTTATTGGGTAATATAATTTTTGATGTTACTTTCGGGAATCTGAGCTTTTAATTTTTGCCGTGAAATAAAGCTATTTTTGTATAGATTTGGTATTTTGCCGAGAGAAATTTTGACTCGTAATTTACCTACTAAATACGAACAAAAGTCCTGTTCTGGGATTGCCTGTGTCTCGTGACATGGGCGTGTAAAATAACACGATATGTCCAAAACATGAATACCAAACGTGTCAGCTGGAAAAGGCGATCGCATCTGAACAATCTCTTATACATAACTGACTTTAAAAACTCGTAGTGAAGGAAACGATAGAAGTCCCGTAGTTCTTAGAAAGTAGTGCCCAATCCCGAGACTTCTTGCGTGGCGCGGGCGCGGGCATGTTATAGTGTAGTGAAGAAAGCTTGCGATATATTTAGTATGCCAAGTCATTTGTAGTGTATTATTATCTGTGGATGTATTTTTGGCGGGAGCGATAGAACGGTCCTAGAGTTAACTGGTAGGAAGCTGGTGAAATGTAAAAGTGATTGAATTGTTGGTTTAACATAAATGAGAAGTTAATAAACGAGAATAATAACGAGTATTAATAATCTGGAGATATTTCAGTTCAACCACGTCGAGATGGGCGGTAGATTTTCAGTACGTAGTATACAGTATGTTTATATTTCAACGGCCGATGGTTCGTCGCGACTCGACGATGTCTCAAACAAGGATAGTTGTGACGCGTGCGCACTCAACTGTAGCTCGCTACAGAGTTTTAAATTTGTTAGAGCGTACATGCATTTTTAAAGAAATCCCTTAAACCGTATTCGACATATTCAGCAAGTAACTGATTTAAAATAGAAAAACCAACTTTCATAACTTTATCCCTCATTTTTCACCTATAGGCGAGGGAGGACACCCTATAATTTTGCGAAAGAATCTGAATCGGTATACAAAAAGCGAAGAAAACAGAGGAAAGCAAATTCCCGCGTAAGGTTGTCAAGGCCAACTTCGGCCAACCTCGTTAAATTTCATAAATAATTATAATAATTTGCCATAATGCCAAATACTGGGCGGATATCTTGCGAAACATGAGTAGGTTTACAAATAGGTGAATACAATTAAAGGTACATCTGCATCACAGCATACCTTTTAACAACATCAAATAATTAAAGTAATAATGAACATAAGTAAAACAACCATTAAATTGACAAAAAATAAATTGGTTTCACAGATATGAATCATGACGGCATATGAAAGCGTCATGTCGTTTGTCGTCTCGTCACATGAGTCTGTTATACTACCAATAATGTTTAACATGACAGTATTAATAATGACAATAAGCTCTATACATTAGTGACTCTATGGCGACAGGTGCGTAGGCGCATCACCTTTGAGAAAAAATGGCGACCCTTGAGTTACGGCGGGAATATTACATCGAGAGGTCACTTTCTTTTTACTTATCTCTTCCAATTTACGATTATTACAATAATTTATTTTACCAACTCTACATATTTCATTTTCTTAAACAGTCAGCTCGTTAATTTTGTTTTGTACATTTTGTGTGTACTATTTGTAAACAAAAAGTCTTGTCTTTTAGAGAATAGAATAAAGGCATGGTGGTACAATGATTAACTCTTATGAGGTTAACATGATGGATGTTGGTACTATTCACTTGTATTAAAAAAAGTTTACATTTCTAAGTAATTTTTTAAGAACTAAAGGTTTTTGACTTTGTTGAAGCAAATACTTGCAGATTTCGGAAGTAGTCATGCTACACTAGTATTATTATTATTATTTTATTCTGCCCGAAATTTCTAATTCCAGGGCAAAGGCCCTTCCCTCCTTCCAAGCACCCTATGTTCTGGATATTTTGGCCCAATCCTTTGAAAAGGAGTCAGCTCATCTCGCTATCTGCGTCTGGTTCCTGCGTTGTTGTAGCTGGGAGCCTGTGGTGATCTTTGACCAATCTAGGGTGATGCGAATAATTCCTGATTGCCACCACCAGTGACGAAAAACTTCTCCATTGTCACCAACGGTGGCGGCTGGGAATTTTTTTCTCAGTTGCCACCAGTGGTGGCGGAGATGGTGGTGGCGGGAATAAACCATTATTCCGGCATATGTCGTATATATATCCAGCCCACTCCAACACTATTAATATTGCTATTTTATTAGTTTTCCATACAATTGATCTAGTGCGGTGTCACGTGTGCCGAGTCACGATGGATATATAAAATATACATTTGCTATTAATATTCTGTTGGCATTGCGGCCCTTTCTCCTCGACTGTGCTCGTTCGATATTTGTAAATCACAAATCATTTTCAATGCTGTATGTTTTAAACTCCTTTAACACAAGGAGGTTTTCCATACGCCTGAGTTTTTTTTTATTTTCGTCACTGGATTCTTATGAACCTTTTTGGTTGTTTCTTTTTGATGTGAAACCTCTATTGAAGCCTTGTAATATCAAATAAATAGATATGCGACGCCAGAAAGAAAATGAGGTGTGGTTGTGTCGTGGATACGGCCTTGTGTTTTACGTGAATACGCGTACGTTACGAGTCACGACTTCTTTGATCTTTAGCTATCGAGTGGTGTAATTAAATTTGAGATGTAGAAGATAAATAAGTAGCTACAGCATCAAACTGTGTCCCCCAATTGATATCATCAGTTTAAAAAACTTGTGAAGTGACGTAAAAGACATGACGCTTTCTTATGTACCACATCTACCAGCCAACTTTTTTTTAGTTTATAGTTTGTGCTCGTGGTCCAAATTTCATTGATAAATTTGACTTTTAAGGGTGGAAAATAGGGGATGAAGGTGATGAAGCCGGTTTAATCGATTTTAAAATGTATCCTTTGTGTCTATGTTAACCTAATGGACAGAATGATTTGATGGTTATTATATAATTATGGACTTTCATTGTAATTACGTTGTATGAAACATAATGAATTCGTTTTTTTATAATGATACTTTGCGTTTGACTACGTCACTTCGTGGGTTTTCAGTGAAGTTCGTGGGTTTGATTTTTGCCTGGGGTAAATATTTGTGTGACGATGTATGTTTGTTTGGTCTTTTCTGTTTTTATTTGGGTGTTGATATGTATGTACTTCTAACAAAAATCATGAATAATCTAGTTCCAATAGCTGCTTTGTTGCTTTCCAATGTTCTATACTATATTTTAGAAAATATATTATATTAAATATATTTATTACGTTTATATTTCAGTCCCGGCTGACCTAATTGACAAGCCATGACGGAAGGTATAAGACGGCTTCAAAACTACAACACCAGAGATGGCCACATGCACAAAAAAAAGAAAAAGGTTTTAACCATTAAGCGAAATATTGGTTGATATTCTCAGTCTTTGTCTATATATATTCTACTAACGACCCGCCCCGACTTCGCACGGTTGTACAGTGTGTGTTAAAAACTCTGTTTTTATCTAATATAATTTGCATGTGTTATACATATAAACTTTAAGGCAAAAATCCCTAAATGATATTGTAAAACGTATCAGAATCCGTAGCGTAATTTACAAGAAATTGGCGGAGAGCAATTTTGCTTTATACTATTTAGAGAAGAGAATATGTCAACTCTGTTACCAGTCTTTCAACGTGGCGCACTGTACTGCAACAGATTTTGTTCTAGGCTGCGTGTCTGTTGGCATATGTTATTTAAAGTTTTATTTAGGGGTGTTTTACCTGCGAGTTTGTACTAAATATTTCTTAATTTGCTTTTATTCGTGAACCAACCACGCGTAAGGTTAACGCAAATGTTTAAAAAACGTATGAAAAACATTTTTCAGTATTATTGTTACTTGCAGAAGCTGTTTTGACTTCGACTCGTGCTGAAACCACAACAACGTGAAAGAATCATTATTGTAAATTAAACATGTTACATGTAGGTTGTATGTAAACTGTCCCCCACAGTTTTTGTTCGCGTTTGTTTCCTACACGCGTCCCCAGGATGCTACAGGCGTCAGTACTGCTGAACGTGCCAAGTTCACCCGTGGAAGTATCGCCTCCACACCTGGTATTCCGCCAAGCAGTGGTCCACTTGCGTTGCTATGTTACGGTGGAAGGGTGTGGGTGCCGGTAATCACTGGCGCGTGAGTTGTAACATCCCCGTTTCAGGTGACATGCGCAACTCGATGATCTATTATAGGCAATCGTGTACGTTTCTATAAGAAAATTAAATTGTCCATGAAAATAATTATGCTCCAGAAAATGATGAAATCCCTCCATTAGGAGTTTCTTGATTGTTATTCCCGAAGAGAGTTTGAAACTTTGAATTAGACCAACCTTGTAGTACGGATAAAAAATTATTTAAAAAAAAACTGACGTCTTTAATGAATTACATGAATTAAATTACAATGAATTTTAATTAAGAATTAAAGTTATTTGACGTTTACTTTTATTTTTAATATTATAGGTTTATTTTACATTTTATGATTACTGATATTGAATATAATAAGACTTCGATTATTGTAATACGCTAATCCGTGATACTTAAAAATATATATATATATATATATAAATAAATATTTTACAGGGTGGATTTTATTCGTAATATAAAATAAAACCAGATAGACCCAGATACCTGTCCACAAGGTACTAAGCTATCACATCAATACACTTCCTTTCCGGGGTGGGGGAGAAAAAACCTCATTTCCGGTGGAACCCTTCCGAGGGGAGCGCATTCGTCACGTCTGTGGCGACGGAGTAAGATTTTTTTTTTTTAATATGTAATGAGATGAATCGTCCGATACTTGCATTGCATGCATTTAAGAGGTAATCTGGCGTGATATTTCAAATTTTACATTTGGGAGGTTTTTGGATGGTATTTTTGATGTACCTAATCCAAATGACGACTCCTTGGTTTAGTTGACGACTCCTTGGCTTAGTTAGTAGTAGCCCCGCCTTCGGAGCAAGGGTTCCTGGGTTCGATTCCCGGCCGGGGGACACTTTGTATGGTGAGCATGAAGTTTGATCTCGGGTGTTGGGTGTTTGTCATGTGTTTCTGTGTTTGTCCATGCCATATTATAAAAGCGAAAGTATATGTGTCTTTGTTTGTTTGTTACTCCTTCACGCTCAAACGGCTCAACAGATTTACATGAAAATTAGTACCAGGACTTATATCCTGGATTAACACAGCTACTTTTGATCCCGGAAATCAACGGGTATAACAATAATCCGCGGGGTATAACAATAGTTATACAATATTTTCATCCCTTTATTACCTCGTGTGAAAAGGATGGTTTTAGTACAGCGCGTGTAATAACATATCTCTGTAACTACGACATCAGGTGACGTGACCGCAGATAAACAGTGAGTGGAGACACGCACACTCGCAAACTGGCTAAAGGCGAGGTGCACTGGGTACTTGTTTAACCACTGTACCCTAATTAACGAAGTAACAATTCATTATTCTTCTTCTATCGCTATTCTTAACTACTACTGTTATTATAGTAGCTAACACCTGTATTTGGCAATTTCTACGCCCTTACATGTGGCTTGGTTCAGGTTCTGTGTGCAGGTTGTCGGGCACAGGGGACATGTAAGGTGTGACGTCACTTGCTCGGTAGTTCCGCAGTCACACTGGATCTGGGATGGGTCAGGAAATCCCCATTTGACCATATTTGCTTAGTGTTTTCCAGACAGGCCACTGCAGGTGCCACATTTAGTTATTGAATCTTATTTTTCGAGTAACCATATCTTTCGAGTTTGAGGCGCATGAAACTACGTTGAAACTGCGTCAGATTATCGCGACAAATCATTGTAAATATATTGATGGAATTAGTTTACTGAAAAAGTCTTAGAATAAGCAAACTGACGTGGCAATGGGTAGGCCACAACACTTGTAGAACTGAAAATGTTCTAAATGGCTACCTCGAACCGGCAAATGCGATGGACCGATGACATCACGATGGTGGGTAGAAGGTGGAAGACCACTTGTTATAAAAATCCATAAGGGAGACCTTCAACAGTGGACGTATATCAGCTGACATAATGAGATTAAAGTCGTTAATTATATCTTTGTCAATCATGCCAGAAAATCACTTCGCAAATCAGGCACTCACTGCGCCTCTGCCCTAAGAGGTCACCTGCCTATTCACACGTGGCTGTGTGCGGTGTTGATGCGGCGCGTTGCTATGCCAACCGCTTCTCGGAAAACGAGCATAAGCTTTCAGAGAAATCCACCCCGGGTGCCGAGAATCCATGTCTAAAGTTCATTTTTTGTGAAAGCTTTTTATCTAAATTGTATCTTTTTATGTCATTATCTTGATGGGACGTTCTGTCAGCCCACCTGATGTTCAGTGGTTACTACCGCCCATAGACAACAGCGATACAACTCCTCTCATGCTGAAGTATGAGAAAACCCAAGGCGCATCGCGTTGCGTCCATCACGTTGAGACGGGGGGTGAAATTCACCAGCACGCACATTGTTCTATCAGAACACATTACCAGGTGTAATGGCAATACTTCTCTGGACAAATGAGGCACAAGTTTTACTTCTACTTTCGTATCACCCAGGGGACACGCGTTGGGACTTTGAGGGTACTAACCTACGGACGCCAGCAACATGGTCTCCCATATCTATACTATACGACACGCTGTCGTATAGTATATAATAGCGTGTCGTATAGATCTGGACATATCTATACGACACGCTATTTGGGATATCACTGTGTCCACTATAAACACAATTTTCTGTTGAATCCGCGCGTACATTACTGCGAGTCAATAGTCAACCATTTTGATTTTGCTACTGAAATACGACACGTAATACCAGTGTTATCTGAAAATAAAAACTTTCTCAACGAAATTGGGCAATCTTGTTTTCAATGGCCACAATTCTTGGACGCTTAGCGGTACTAGTTTCTAGAAAACTCAAGCTTTTTGATTGACCTCACGCCTCAGTTCGTAGCCTACCTTCTGCGCCATAAGTTGTGGATTTGATTCCCACCAAGCATTTGTGACAGAAACAGATATTTGATCGACATATCTTAATATATATAAATTACGTGTCACGATGTTTGTCCGCGATGGACTCCTAAACTACTTAACCGATTTTAATCAAATTTGTACACCGTGTGCAGTTTGATCCAACTTGAAAGATAGGATAACTCACATCTCAATTTATCATCGCAATATTATTTTATTGCAAATTATAATATCATATGACAAAAACGTTAGCCACAGCAACGCGTGGCCGGGTCAGCTAGTATATAATATATCTTTTATAATAACCTAGTTCACATAGTACAAGCTTTGCTTAGTTTGGGGCGAGACGGTGCTGTGTGAATATTTATATAACATTTACGAGTTATTCACAAACTATGACTCAGTATGAGCACATTTTTATGGGGTCATATAATATAATCAGATTTCCAACATCAGTTATTCATGGTTCTCACCTGTAACATACGGATAGGGTGTTACCCTGTATTTGATTGTTTGATTTTGCTTTTGTTGGCATTGATTACTCCCCCATACCGTGGCAAATCGCACGGAAAAGTCAAACTCACCCTAAAACAGCGCTCGGATAATTATGGAGTCATTTTATCATCTGGCTTCTGAAGAATTAACGAGTAATTCAACAGGGTCTACAGAAAACCAAAATGAATTTGTGATCGATAATTGTGCATTTGAAAGTATATACGGTATTATAACAAAAAAAAAAGCTAATCTTCGAAACTGCGGAATCGATTTTGAAGGACTTTCACTGGCAGATAGCTGATGTTATAAGGAGTAAAATAGGCTACTTTGATTTTAAACTAAGGAAGAAATATCTATAAAATTCTACGCGGCCGAAGTCTCGGTAAAATACTAGACGTAAATTTAGTAATTCTACAGAATATTTTAATAGGCTACTTTGATTTTAAACTAAGGAAGAAATATCTATAAAATTCTACGCGGCCGAAGTCTCGGTAAAATACTAGACGTAAATTTAGTAATTCTACAGAATATTCCTAATCAAGTTAGTATATTTTCAGCAAATATTTAAATTGTATTTAATGATAAAATGCACCTATCGAAATAAAGGTGGAAAAGTCATATAGATTGACCGTTTGGGATATTAAAGTACCTAAAAGTTAAAATGATATGCTTTACAATACAAAATAAAATGAATGAATCGTCAATTCAATTTACACTCTTATATCTAACGCATTCGACCGCATATACTGCCGCCAAGCAGTAGTGGAAGGTGAAAGGGTGTGGCTGCCGGTGAAATCACATGCGCATGAGACATATCATCCCCGTCTCGAGTGATGGACGCAGCAGGATGAATGCAGCTCGCATTCATCCTGCTGCGGCGCACGCATTATTGTCATGGGCGAGGGTCACCACTTACCATCAAGTGGGCTCTTAGCTCGTTTCGTCACTTATTCACACAAAAAAAAAAAGATATCTAATGCTAAGTGCAAGAAATGCCTGGTACCGATAAACCTTACTTATTTATTTATTGCATCAAGTGCAAGTACTTGAAGTGGTACTGCTACTTTTAGTTGCTCCTTTGGCACCAATCAAGGGGAAGTGTAGAGAGAGGATTCTCGTCTATAGACGCGAGCAACTGTACCCTTTAGTTTCGTAATGACAAGAACACAATCTCTCAGTAGAAATAAGAATTTATTTTATACCGAATTTCTTAAGGTTTATGTTTCAATTTTCGTCATCACTTTCATGAGACTCGAAATCAACAGTGAGTTTTGGACTATAGTTCAGAGGGGCAACAACGGTCAACACTCCATCTTTAGACAATGAAGATTCAACCGCCTCAGGGTCCGTACCAGATTGCAACAGGAACTCTCTGTGGAACTCGTTGTATGCTGTCTGGTCGTCTGTCGTATTTTGATGCGCAGCATTGACCAACAGTGTGTCGTTCAAAATTCTTACCGAGACCTGAGGACAAAACATTTACAAAACTCAAATAAATATTCGTGTACACTTCACACAGTCTTCACACTTAAGCTAAGCATAGCTTGTACTATGGGAACTAGACAACTGATAAAATATTTATATAGTATTTTATTTTTAACTAGCGACCCGCACCAGCTTCTCGCGGTTAGTATTCCATCAGTGTCGTATCAGAAACTACCCGTGCGAGTTACTACAATATAATAGTACTACATAAACCTTCCTCTTGAATCACTCTATCCATAGCTGAAAACTGCATTAAAATACGTCGCGTAGTTTAAAATATTTAAGGTTACAAACAGCGGGAGCGACTTTGATTTTTATACTATGTAAGGACGCCCGACGAAAAAGAGGAGCGATGACTTTAATTCTACTACTACCGCTACCTCTGGTTGCTTGTTTCGCACCATCCAGGGGACACGTGTACTCTTACGGTACTCTCCAAAATTTGACTTTGACAAAATCCAGTGTTTCTTGTACCTCGTTAGGGTCATATCCTCTAAGATCAAACTGCAATTTCAGCTTCTTATTCACCCCTTCTCCTTCCACAAGCGGGGATTTGGTGATGGCATCCCAGCTGGTTGCTGGCTCCTCTTGTAAGAGCGGAGCACCAGCCTGTACTGTAGAATTATGCCCATAAAGACGCATGAGGTCCGTGCTAGAATCAAGACACTTTGGTAAAGTATGTTAATCCTTTTTTTGAAATGAAAACTTCCTTATCTGCGTTGAGCGACTTTTGGTAGGGGAAAAACTTATGGGTTCGCGTCACCGATGACCTCGACATGCTCGTGACGTTATGCGCTTGCGCAAGACGCGACGCTCAGTATAGCAGCTTGTGTGCATGTTTTTTATTTTTTTGAGTTTTCTTAACAATTAAATACATGGAGGTTTTTATTTCCTTCATTCTTTTCTTTTTTTGAAGTCTGATTTCTTTTTAACATATAAGATTAGCTAACACATTAAGTTAGTTTTCGACTTAATTTGACATATCTGTGTGCATGTAATGTGCCTAAAAATCTCCTGTGACATGTTATATGCTGATTACATGTATGTAAAATTTTACGTGTCCAAACGACACTTGAGATCCAAAGGAATATATGAGTTTGAGTTTTGACTCTGAATATGTATACCTTAGCTTAGCCATCTCCTCATCCATTCGCCTCATTTCCGCAGCGAAGCGCTGCTTCATCGATGCGAATGCACCATCATAAGCTGACTGATCAGACATCCGTATGGGCACGCTAAATTTCTTCGTCAATGCAGTTCCAGACATTTTGGATTCGTTGGTAGGTTTGTCGGACATTGTGAGTGGTTGCTTGTCTGTTTCAAAAGAATTTAGTTTTTTTTTTAACCAAATATTGGTTATTATTGGTTTTTGAATGGTTGTTTACGAAATTTGTAAAATGTCATCATATTGATCACAGATCATTTCAGTTCTTTGTTTTGGCTCTTTGTGTCTTTGGCCACACAAATTCTGCCAGTGTCCGAGTTAATGAACTTTCACAAGTTTTTCTGCAATTAAAACAAAATATAGCAGTTTGTTGCGCAGAAGTTATAAAGAATATGTTCACAGAGCACAGCGATTATGATAAATTTAATGTTTGTTTGTTGTCATCTTATTTTCACAGAATTATGATAAGAGGGTAGCCGCTATGGCACAAATCCTATTAGTTTCCATAAGTAGAAATGGCCAGTAGACAGTTTCTCTCTTACTTTTAGGTACGTTGGAAGAAACTCTTTGTATTCCTTAAATGGTTTGTCACCTTTTTTATTTATGGCCTCCATGGTGTGAGCTACACCATGGAGGCCATAAATAACGACGATTTGCCAGCATTGAGTCACAAGAATTATCTGTGTCGATAGCAACTGGAGGAACTCATACAAAGCATTAACCACGTACAGAAACCGAGAATCAATATGAGTCTTTGCGAGTTCATTCTGAGTCTGGAATTTGAGGACAACACAATACACATACTTACTGAAATTATACAATTAGCAACAATTTTTTTTTAATAACTTTTAGTGATAAATTAACATCATTTTTCTATAAAGGGACTGAGTAATAAAAAATATAAGACACATGGAGAGTGAGAGGAATCATGTTCGTAACTAAAAGGATTTTTTTTTATGTCAAATTATTTCGTACCCCAGAATTAACAGTTTGTCATACATCGTTCTTCTTAATAAATTATAATTAAAATGACACCATTTAAAATAATGTCATCTAGCGGAGAGATAAACATGGCAATGAAAATTCAATCATACAACCAAATTACTCGTTGACCTTTTCTCGCTGTGCTGCCAGATATACATTCCCCTCGAGATGTGGTATTTACAAAAATGACAGCGAAATAAAATATCTGGAAGTGAATTTATTTACAAATGAAAGTATTATTACATTATCAGTTGACCTAGAAAAACAATCAAGAAGAATAGTTTTTTTTTTTGGTTGGATTTTCTTTACTGCCCCTTTCTGTAATCAGACCAAAGAATCAGACAATTTTACTAATAATATGATTAGTAAAATTGTCGACAGGTCAAATATCTCCTTCCTAGACGTTTAAAGCCTTAATTTAAGTATATATTATTGACTCTAATTTTATATGTAGTCTAAATCAAATCTAAACCAAAATACCATTCAAGAGAAAATTTAAATATAAAGTTTTGAAAAAATGTTACCTATTAAAATTTTGTCTTTTCGTTGGATTTAGTTCAGACTACAGAGGGGTAGATAGGACGAGAGGGTGAGATTGACAGTGGCTCGCTGCCATAGCGACGGAGCCTAAACATGGGCCCTATTAATCTCAACGAGGGCGTGTCGAAACAGGGCTACCCTGTTTGTTTATATTGAATTTATTATTCCTGGTTAAATCACCACTTCTGATAAGATACTTTGTTATTCATTGAGTAACCTAAGGTCACGTCTTTTTTATTTCGTTGTACAATAGCTTTGGAAAGCTATTTGAATCACATACAATAAGTACAGTAATATTTTAGCAGATATTTGTTTTTATGTGATTAAAGTATAAAACGTAATTAATTACAATAACAGCATAGTGCCAATTAAACTATAAACAACCAAAGTAAAAAAGAGATTCGAACATTGACAAAGTTAAATTCCATTTGTTAGGAAATATATTTTTTTACTCGCATCCTTCAAACTGGAACTAAGTAATGCGAGTGCTACTGCTTTCGATGACAGGTATGGGTATGGTGACGCTCTTTCCCGGACAAACACTCCACAAACAGTTTGCTATAGGTACTGTTAGTTAAATATCAGAAAGTACCATCACGCATTCCTGAAACCATATTTTGAGATTTTTATTATTATTTTCAATAGGAATAAAACCCCTGAACCAAACGTCAAAAAGAACGACAGGTAAAGCACAGTAGCAAAGCCTCGGTTGTCAAAAATATTACAGTGGCAAGAAATAAATGCACAATTCTTGTTCGTAACAACAGAAAAACTATACAATCTCTCACAATGAAGTTATTTATATTCATAATTTATTTATTTAACTAAGCATTAAGAAAATTGAATGATTTGTAAAATTCCCCAATTACTGTAAAATATTTCCATAATGGCAGCCCTAGGGACGGCGGGCGCTAACCGACGCCAAATTGGCGGGAAAGCTGCCCGTTTGACAGATCATTTTTTATTTCGTTCGGAAATTCGACATCCATTGTTCCATTGATTACCAGCTGGCCAGCCAGAAACAGCCAGGAAGTGAATTACACACCCTTCTTATTTGGTAAGGGCAATATGTTTAAAGTTTGTATTTCACACGCAAAATACTGGTTCAAACTCAGATTTATGTTAGGAACATATTACAAAACATAGAACAGAGAAACGACTGCCAGCCATTGCCATGAAATTCATATTCTGTACTGACAACATTCGCAATTCTTTTTATGAATTAAAATCTACAGCTATATCCGGAATTAATATTGTAGTCTAACGCCAAAGTTTACATATTTTATGCAGATTTTATTTATTTATAGTATTAGATTTTATAGATTCAGATGTTATATATTTCCGTGCTTGTCGAAAGGTGAAATGAACGTTAACAAATTGTCATCCTAGCCAGTTATTAAATTACTTACTTACCTCCTACTATCCTTATAATACAGATATAATCTAGTTATGACGAGGGGAGGCATTTTTAATTCCCGTAAAAAGGGCATATCTCGGGGGAGACAGGGCAAACATCGTTACGACTGCTGATGTCAACATGTATGCTTTGTTATTAGTTTTTGACTGCGGAAGGGGTGGTTTTCGTTGCCGTGGAATGAATTTTATTATATTTCAGTGTCTCGTTTCGAACATATATTTTTGGACCAGACAAGGGACTTTTTTAATACAATAAAATAATATAAAAGATTAACTGACGTCATCAGCTGATAGTCCACCTGAGTAAGTAGAATCTTCCACCATAGCCATGTCTTAACTTAAATCTTTTCACACTAAAGCGGTGAAAAATTCTTTAGTTTTTTTAGTAGCAGTAGAACTTTTGCCAAGTTCGTCCAGAGAAGTACTGCCACCATACCTGGTAATTCAACGCCAAGCAGTGATAGGCTGTAAGATCGTCCCATAAAAAAATGCATCGGCCACTCAGACCGAAGATGTAGGTGACATATCTCATAGCTATTATTGTACCGGCACCCACACTCTTCAATCGATTATGGTAGTTAATTAATACCTCTTAATCTATTTCAAAAGCTATTGATTAGCCATTGAAATATGGAAGATGTACAATAATATCGATTTAAGTACTTACTTTGTAAAAATAATCATGGTCGCAAAAATAAAGTAATCCTTCTATTGGGGGTTTCTTACTGGATATCCATTTCCCATAGAGGGTTGGATAGAGTTCGAACAAGCGCTAAATTTAGTAATACGAAGGCGTGATTTTGTAAGGATATATTTAAAAAAAAATGTGACGTTTTTAAATATTTTTATAGAATTCAACAGACAAAGATTTTTGACCTTGCCTTTGACTTCAGCTGTGTCTTTTTTTTTGTGCAAGAAATATTGCGCATAAAATTTTATAATTGTAGAAATAGAAAACTAGGGTCCATTTTGGATAGCTGTGTGTGTAATGCTGGCACAGACTGCAGGCTTCTACCGAAAACGATACCTATCTATCGTACTACCGTAATAGTTTGCATAGCGAGAAATGATTACTCAACTGTTCGACTATATTATATGATCATTTATCTTCGCCGCGTGCGCACGGGGGAGGTTGGGGCAAGCGGAACCATCTCGCTAATTAAAGTGATTACTGCCGCACCTATGTTATCTGTGGGGAGCTGTAAATCAAATGCAACGGGTATTAGACAGGGGTGCGGTGTTTCATTAGCAGTATTTATCTTATTTGAGTGAGATACGTTTTGTTTTGATGAGGTGTTGAGTTTTTAAAGATAAATTTCTTTATCTTTAAAAATTCAACACCTCCATTTGTAGAATTATAAATTTTTATGCGCAATTGTTTCAAAAATGGCACGGCTGAAGTCAAAGTCAAGGGCAAAATCTTTATGTCTGTTGAAGTCCACGTGATGTTGAGATGTATCTTCTACACTATAACATTTTCACACATCTTTCTCCTAGAATCTAGGATCTGAAGGAGCTGTAACAATTATAATTTCACAAATTTCAAAGTTTTTCAAAGTTAGGCTTAAAGTGATAGTGTAACCCACAAGGTAAAACATGGGTCATTGAGGCTCTAACTTTTCGATGGAAAAGGCGGGAGTCTATGTACTTGTAAAAGTTGTAAATCATTATCATCCCAGCCAATGAACAATGAAAAACAAACTTAAATTGCACATCAGAAAAAGCAGATGTCGATTTATCTCATCTAATTATCTCCACCAATTATTTGAGATGGACCAATAAAAATACATTTTTTTCTTACATTATTCCCCTAAAAAGTAGTTTTTTTTTTTGTAATTTCCTGGCGTGCGCCTCATCCCGGTGGATGCGATAGGATCACACGGCGATCGCGTGTCCGAGTATCGTTTGCGTAAACTCCGACCCCTACCATCGATACCCACTCAAAATCTATAATTCAAAATCTAGAATATTTGGGAACTTCGAAAATAATCTATTCCACGTGATATCCCGATAAAACGAATCCTACACGAAAAACTCTGGACTTATGTAATTTAAAATGCGCGTAAAACATCGCATGGTTTCATTATCCTAGGTTTCAGCATTACATGCTGATTTGGCGCCTTTTTGTTCGACATATTTTTGTGTGGTATTATATTTACTGTTTGTCGTTGCAAATAAACATTTTCTATTTTTATTATGCTGCTTTCGAGAACCATGAGCTAGCACTGTTGCGTTGCTACACCACTGTAAAGTTTTTCTGTCAAATTAAATTGATAATATTAACTAATTATATTACGGTCTAGCCATATGATATAGCTAATGTGTAATTTTAGTTTAGGGAACTTAAATTTGCTATCTAGAATGTTTCTACTGACACTTTTCTCTAGTTAAGGGGAAGGCACTTTGTCCACGTGTTCTTTGTAACACCTTTATAAATAAAAACAATTATTTAAAAACTTCGATAATAAACAATCGACGCAACTCGCATTCGACAACCAATAGTAATAAAAAGTTGGCGTCGCAACGTGTGTTTGTGTTTATGCAGACCAATTTACTGATTGCGACTGGCAACACTGGCGCTGCCAAATTGATGGGGGATCCCGAATATCGTGATATCATTTTAATCAGTGGTAATGAAATATTGGGGGCGTTTGATTGGAAAGGTGGTTGAGATTGGAATGGATATAATGAAACTTGTTGGGTTTATTGTGATGGAAATGTAGCCAGCCAATCAAATCAGGCCGATTGTTCTACTCGCCTACGGCAAAGGCCAAGGAATTTTATAAAATATTATCGCGAGGGACAAAAAGTACGATTCTCCCTCAAAAATTGCACAGAATTCGTTAGAAAAACGACGACCGAAAAAAATATTATTATTAACTATTATAATTATTCGAAAGCATTCATATAATAATCTATTTATTACAGGCAATCTGATATCAATATTTACTTCACGATACACTGTTCTTTATAATTCCCTAAAATATTCCTGTCACAGTGCGCGTGCGCACGACGTCATTGTCTGGAATGGCTCGTGCCACCTATCCTCGTCTATATTACGACCTAATTAACCAAACGCTCATAGAATATAATGGAAGAATATGGGGGTATATGATCTCTCTTCCCTGGTGAACTCCAAGGGTTTGCCCCACACTTGGCCACCAGATGGCGCTGCTTTGTCGTAGGTAAGATGTCAAAAACAAATTGAATGTCAATGTCAACATTCGATTCAAATATCTTACTTTGAATGAACTTTTAATATAAATAAAGTCTAAATAAACATTTAATAACCTAATTTTTTTGAAATAAAATTAATGTTTGTATGGAAAATTACCAGTTTTTCTTTTACTACACATAAAAGGTTACGCAGGTAGCATGGACAAACACAGACACACAAGACAAACACTCATACCCCGGGAACAAATTTATTATTAGGGTTATTAGCGATCGAAGCGAGGGATTCGAACCCAGAACCTCCTACGGTCTACGGTCATCTGTATTCCTAAATGGAACTGGAGGCCTATTATGAACTTTTTAAAAACCATCCAAGTTCCATGCAATTCAATTTACGGCCTTAAACTGCCTTGTTCTATTTCGTACTATGAGATGCCTAACGCTGGCCGACTTCAAGCTGGCTTGCTATGGATTCGTTGTCTATGGCCGGTATTCAAGTTTTGTATGTATCGTTCTGAAACGCGACTGGACTGAATGGTTTTATAGTTACAAATTTGACAGATGAAACATAGTTTCAAATGTCAAAGGAACGCTCATAGTACGGTATTTCCAGCCAATAATCGTTCAGAAGTCGGCCAAGTGTCACGTGACCGCTGACTGGCTGGAATAACATGTTTATAGTACAAAAATGACGGGCAGTTCAGAATACGGCGTAAATTGCCTGGAATTAAGAGTTCATAATAGGCCCCCTGGACATATCAGGTACACATTAGTTCTTTGCTTCCGTGCTTTGGAGGGCGCGTTGAGATGTCGGTCCCGGCTATACCTGGTAGTCGTTAAGCCATGTCGGAGGCCTTCAGCCGACTTGAAAAGTCTCGACACTTGCTCACGCGAAAGAAGGTACACATTTGCATCAGCGAAACAGTGAAACCATCAATTAAACTCATTAACACAGTAATTAAACTTGCAATCCCCATAACCATTGTCTGCAAACCATTGAATCCCAGTTTGGGGACGATCCAAAACGTTAGACAATGATCCAAATACCATCTATTGTGGGACAGCAATAAAGTAAGTGGACAATGTAAATGAGAACTAGTAACACAATGCCAACCATTCAACAAATACTTAAAAACAACGTGTTTTCATTACGCACTCTTGTTTAATACGATTGATATTGTAAGGTAGGGTAAAGTTATAAGTTATGATTAAAACATTCATCAATATATAAGTTTTAAAACTATCGTGGTTATAAACATAATTTTATGAGTTACCGAGATATTTAACATTATTTGTGAGTTGATAATATTGGGAGTCGACAAAACTTACATACTTATCATGGTAAATCATCAATAGTGATTGATGATTATTTTTCGAGTTGAGATTTAATCAAAATCATGGTTTAGCTAGCCTTATTTATAGTGGTGGTTTGTCGTAACTGACCAACCCGAGAGGAAGATGTTTTTTTAATGTAAATAAGTGACGGAACGAGTTGAGGGCCCACCTAATGGTAAGTGGTGACCCTCGCCCATGACAAGAATAATGCGTGCGACTCAGTATGAGATTCAAATCTTTACTGAGTCGCATTCATCCTGCTGCGACCATCACCCGAGACGGGGATGATAAGTCTCATGCGCATGTGATTTCACCGGCAGCCACACCCTTCCACCGGAACACAGTAATGCGCCATGCTTGGCGGCAGATTCCAGATGTGGTGGCAGTACCTCTCCGGACGAACTTGGCACAAGTTCTACTGCTACTTACGTTGTGTTTTGCTTGTGCTGCGGGTAAAGATAGAATACTGTTCTTCCTGTATTGTGGCCAGTGCATTGCTCTCTGCCCAACTTGGATGCACTGCAATACCATCTCGACGGGTCGCCGTTGGCTTCAAGGAATCCAAGGCGACCGCGAGGCCTGAATTTTAAGGAGTAGCACGGGAGCTAGAGTCTATTATATTACAACATTTTTTGAGCTTAACAAATTTATATTGTTGTAATGTACATGTTAATTTATTAACTTTTTTTTGTTTTGATATTGTTTTATTTGTATTTGTGTGTTTCACTAGCGACGCGCCCTGGCTTCGCAAATTATTAATAAAGAAAATGAGGCTAGCGCTTAGCAAAAGAATGTCAAAAGTTTATTCCCTTTATACAAAACTTTTTCAATTATTTTTGCAATTTCTCTGAGTATATACTGAGATATATACCGATAATAAGTTCTATATAGAACTTATTTCAAAATTCAATGAGTCTAATGAGTCTATCTCACTTTGTTTATGTACACAGTGTTTTATTCTTTTAGGTATACATTACATTTTACAAGCGGCACAGATCCATTTTTTACTTGTTATCTGGTTTGACAGATAACATTTGAGAAGTATTAATATTGTGACAAATGAGGTTAGCGTACCTATAGAGCCTCACCAAGCTAAAAGTATCTCATGCAATTTCACACAAAACATAAAAAAGCTACATCCACTCCAAAATAATAATAATAATAATAAGTTTATTTTGGAACAAAAACAATGAAACACAAAAAATTAAGAATAACGGTGATACCTGCAGGAGTAAAATACTGTGTCGCAAGTATCAACGCCCTCCCCCGAATACAGTTATTTGCATCAAGTTCCACACTTACAAGTTAAACTTAAACACAAGTAAAATAAATCTCACCAGGACATTTGGGATCGAAAACAGTTCAACGTCAACCGCTTCAGTCATAGGTAAAGAATTTCGTGACTAATATTTGAGACGCGTTTGATATTCAAATCAACACAGGTATTTATACTAATAAGGCTCTGATTCTATGATAAGTACCTCCATTGACATTGTTTTAAACAATATAAGATTTTACCATGATAACAATAGCGGTTACAAAAGCGTGACTAGCTCTTATGCTATAAACTTTAAGAGTTAGTCGGTTTAAATTGTTTGTTTGGATGAATAACCAATGTTAATTCTATACTAATGTAATAAAGCAGAAAATTTCGTTTGTTTGTTTGTTTGAACGCGCTAATCTCTGGTACTACCAGACGGATTTGAAATAATATTTTTGTATATAATAGCCACATTAATGAGGAAGAGTATAAGACTATAACTTACAGAAATTTAGTATAACGCTAAATTTCTTTAAGTTATATGCGGGTGAAAGCACAGGGCACAGCCAGTTGTATTATAATAATATAGGTCATATTTAAACTAAAAGTTTTTCGTGTATGTTTTAGGTGTGTAGTGATTCCCGACACATATCCTCCAATTAAAAAAAACCTGTATTACTTCAAATACATTCAAATTAAAGTCACAATCTGTTAATCTCATCAACATCAAAATTTGTAATCTGATTATAAGATATAAGATTTTAATTTAAATAATTATAATTTATAAAACAATACACAAAACAATCTTTATATATATATTAATTTAGAGTTTTGACCAGATTAATCTCATAACCTAAAAATTGTTTTAAAACATTCTACATTTCAATTCCCCTTATGTCAAACATTTGAACAGTTAAATAAGCAAAATGGTCAAACAACAGAACAAAAAATCTCTAGTTTGGAACCTATTGAGATGAGAGGAATGCACGACAATAGATCCATTGCGTTATCTTAAGGTGTAGTAGACGTTTTAGTTGTTATCGATGCAGACGTAGTTGCGCACGCGCCGGTTGTAGAGCTAAGATTTGCTAGAGAAGGCTCTATCAAAAAATATAATACTCTTGAAAGTAATATACATTGGGTTTATTGGGTTGTACATAGTATAAAACAAAGTTGTTCCCGCTTTTATTGTAAATACGCTTAAATCTTTTAAACTACGCAATGTATTTTAATAGAATTTTCAGTAATAGAGTGATTCAAGAGGAATATTTATATTTAGTAGTATAGCAGAAACTACACTATATATGTCCTACAGTATAGTAGAAACTGCTACATATTAGTATCTACATTACACCCGTGCGAAGCTTTATACAGCTTTATAGCTTTATACGCTATACGACAGACATATTATTATACAATATTATTATTATTTTGACAGTTCTGTGGTTTCTTACGTCTATGGCTTGGATGTTGGATTCATCTCGTGAGTATGTGAGTGTTACTTATCAGCATTGTTTAGTGGCTGTTAGACCACAGAATAGCTTTAAGTGATGTATTCGGAGGCTCTCAGCTCACTGATAATGTCGTCTCAAATTGTAGAGTTTTAAAGGAATACTTTACTAATGCAAGTTAAGATTGCTACTGGAGTTGAAATGACATTTTTGTCCACCTGAAATTTAAACTCAAACGTTAAACGTTTACACACTCATACGTCTGCAGTAGGATTCCCTGTGTCGCAGATAGCATGGACAAACAAAAAAAAAACACAAAACAAACACCCAAGACCCGAGAACAAAGGTTCATGCTCACCACACAAAGTATGCCCCGGCCGGGAATCGAACCCAGGGCAGGCAAGGCAGGGCTACTACCAACTAAGCCACGGAGCCGTCAAATGTACAAATGATGGAGGCAAGTAGGTATTATTTGTATTAAAAGTAAATGGGTTATTCCCAAAGTAATCAATTCTTTTGTTCTATAAAGATAAGAATCCCATTGATTCTCAAACTCCAAAGAATTAAATATTATAAATTTCTTATTTAAAAATATTGCATTTAAGTAGCATCCTATTCCTTCTTGGAGCAGTTTGGGAAATCTTGGAGTACTTGGGGAATAAGCCAGGAAAAAAGTCAGGTTAGCTAGTACTAATTACTGTTGTCATGGGCGAGGGTCATCACTTACCATCAGGTGGACCCTCATCTCGTTCCGTCACTCATTCACATAAAAAAAAATCTTTTATCAATTCTAAAATTAATCTCAAATGCCTGATAAGTTTATCATACACTTTTACTTGGGCATCTAAATGCAATCTCAAATTTGTATTCCTCGCGCGAAAACGTCCAATTGATTTGATTATCAAATTAGCCTAAATAAGACTTTAGTATTTGTATTCACTAGTAATAAAACGTTTGGTATTACAGTGTGTCATCGCGGTCAGAGCAATATAACATACGATCGTATGTAACAATGGATCTACCATATAAGGGCAAGTGTCGAAAATTTTTCATCCTTTCGTCACTCAAAACATAGTTGACTCCAATATTTGCGTCCATATGTCCATATACGTCATACATACAGGCAGAGCCTCATAAGGCCACTTTTCACTATCTTGTCACGTCTACGTTAGATGTGACTAGCTCATCGCTACCATTGCTTTCCCATGAATAACTCGGCTTCAACGATCAACATATCATATTTTTGACTTTGACAACGATAAATATTTTGATTTTGACCTAACACTATTTCCAACATGTTTTGTTTGCATACACCTTCTTTGGTGAAGGTACGCTGGTCACATCGGCTAAAAACCCTACGGTGTCCCTTCTGGACATGCCTATTGTTAGGGCTGCGGATACAGCCTGCACTCTGCGCCCCAGCGGTATAATACACTCTTTACGACTTTCCTCTTCTTGGATGCAGGCATACAAGCACCGCCTGCCGCCCTAAAGAACCTCGGACCTCTGTCCCCATAGAAGGATGACGTGCACACCGCAAATGAAGAAAACCTAATATCCCCTTGAACATTAGAGGCTGGTGGGAACATTAGAGGCTGGTCGGTACTGCGTGGAGACAAATGTTACAGTAACACTCTGTGATACTCGTGGGACTTCTAATTCTATTATCTTGTATTGTATCTGAGATTTCTCGGCACGCAGCTACCTGTAACTTTGTTGTTTTCCACTGTCCAAGGTTTTTATTCACTCCAACATTATCTTCACCAGAATTGTCATCAGTATTAGATATACTAATTGGGTCGTCATAACTTGAAATATCTATCCCTATTTCACAATCATGTAGCTTTCAGAAGCCAATATAAACATCGAAGATAAGATTTAACTTCATGGGACCAAACATGTGATAACATGTGGAATGTTACCAAGTATACTCATACTCATACTCATTTATTTCAATTTACAATACAAAACAATACAATTCAAAAACACTTTATTAAACACCAAACTTATGATTATGAACAAATATACAGAGTAAACTTACTTGAACAAAGTAAATGTACTTGCTAAGAAGCGGCCTTATGGCTAAGAAGCGATCTCTTCCAGGCAACCTTGGATTAATATAATTGCCTGTAATAAATTTAACACCTCAATTTTGTCGCGGGTTAATGATCTAATACAACAAAAAAAAGCAACCCGTTTTTTGAGGTCTAAAATAAAGAAGAAAAGACTTTTAAAGGACTACCTTCCACTACAAAAGAGAACGGAGTAAGCACGAGTGATTAAACTAATTCTGATCGTTATTTTCTTCTAGACTCTTTGTTGATGTTGTATTCAGTTTCATCTTTCGTACTTAACGGTCCACTAGCAGTGGAATCCCCGCTGTTAAATACTCCTAGTTCGTTTAAATCGCATGAGGAAACCACAAATCCGGTTCGATTTTCTGTGACAATGGAGTACGCACTTATGAACAGTAACTACACATTTTACGCAAACAGTGTCACCCATATGACCAAGTCCACTATCATTCTATTGTGGACGAGTGGCTGGGAATGAGGACCCGAGAGATGTCGCAGGTCACTGAACTTCAACTACCTAGTAAGTTAATTAGGTGGAAATGGATGCAGAGTGCCGAAGCGCCTATTTCTATGCTTACTTTTGTCGGTTTCGCTGTGGACTTTACCAGGAAGTTGAAGCGGTAAGACTTTTTAAAATAGGCTGAAGATGGTTTTTTTATGTAACATAAGTGACGGCAGGATGAGCTGAAGGTATGATTAGGTCATCATAAACGCAGCAATATGATTTAGGTCCCCCCCAATTGAATGATGAGAAGATCCACGACGGCTGCGCCGGTAACCGAGACGGGGACGTTACGTGCGAGCATGTATGCTATTCCAGACTATAATCTCTGCGCTAAATTTCATCCAAAACCGTTCAGTCGTTCTACCGTGATTGAGTAAAAACATCTAGAAACAGCATATAATAGTAGTAAGATAGTTTTTACTGTTTTACTGCGACAGTAACTTGTAATAAACTTTACTTATCTATCTTAATATCATTCGTATCAGCCTCTAACGTTCTCTGAAGAAACACTAGCCATTCTAAGCCACCTTCGCCAAGAAATGCGACGGGAATCTACGCATGATATTATTATAGACTACAACATAAATTATACGCCATAAACATTCCCAATTTCACAATAAAGAATAGCCCCTCGCTTCCGAGAAGTGAAAACCGCATTATCCAGCTTTTTAGCTGCAAATAAAGAGGCGCCTCGCTGAGCCCTCCTCTCCCCCAGTGGGAGACGAATCGATAACCTGGTAAAATGCTCACCTGTGGAAACCATACATCACATCTTTACTGAGACATTCCTGGTATAATATATACATTTAAATAAAAATTGAAGTGACTGTTTGTAATAACAGCTTTTTGCTAAATGCATGGTAGTTGTAACAAAAACTCTAAAGTATCGTTTTTATCCGGCCAATACCAATTATTTTTCAAAAATAAAAGTGGAAACTTTTATTTTAGAAAATTAATTGGTGATGCGTCCAAAACTAAATTATTAAATTACACGCGGACAAAGTCACGGGATACAGCTAGTTTGAATATCAATAAATTTTCGTAGACATTTCAGATAGCGCCATCTAGCCCCAAACTATGCTTAGCTTGTATTGTGAGAACCAAAATTACTGATAAGATACTTTCATTGTTAAAAATACATGGAATACATATTGATACCCAGTGACAGAAAAACATTTATGTTCGTCCTAGGTGGGATAGGAAACCACGACCAACACAAAAGGCAGAGCTACCAACTGAACTGTGAAGCCAATAAGTCATATTTATTAGAACATGACTGTTGTGTATACATATCTGTGGACATTTGTGTTGTAAAAAGTGACATTAAAATGACAATCGATAATTATAACCATGTGGGTACAAAAACAAGATGGCGGGAAAATCTAGCTGATTATGCAGTCTGTAATAGCCAAGTAAGTTCATAACAATGACCTAACTGGTATATTTTCTCGTATTATTAGCGGTTTACGCTACCAGTATCATATTTTACCAGGTATCATTCATACATTTTTTAACATGGATACGGTCATCTCATGTCTGCCTTGTAAACTTCATTTTAAACTGTGAGTTTTAATTGTACTGTCAGTAATTAGTAAGTGTGTGTTAGCCGCTCTATAATAGGTAGATGAAAAAAATCGAATTGTATTCATCCATGATTTGTGTGTTTACAACCTTAGATCAAAAGAAACCATTCATCTCAGTTTTAATTAAGGTCAGAGGATCATCCTGCAGTATTTTTATGTTCATCAGTTTGAGGCTATTCTACTAAAAATAAAAACGCTTTGAACTACCATTACTTCTAGGACTAAGGTCATAGTTTCTTTTTGATATATCTTTGAATTTTACTTGTTTTTCAGATATACAATTTATAATTCAAACAGAATAAACACATACATAAACATGCAACGTATTCTCGAAGATTCCAGGATCTTATCGGCCAGTTTGTCTTAAGTCAAAGTCAAAGTCAAAGTCAAAATACTTTATTTTCATTGAATTCTTAAAAATGACTACTATTTTGTCCTAGACCCATGGACACAGTACACACCCTTCAGGTGAGTCACTCCCAACACGGAGTATCAGCGTGTCTGTGTGCGTTTGCATGTGTGGGTTTGCATGTGTGCGTGCCAGACCCGGTGGCGTCTGTCCTTGTTGGATCGGCGAGAATTGGCAACTGTCTAATATTCAGGTTGGTAATTTTTACCCGACTACGCCAGAAGGAAGGTTTTTGAGTGTTTAAAAGTATGTTTATATGTATGTATGTATAATTCCTTGGCACGCTCTGTAGCCTAAACGGAATGATAGATTTTAGCTTGAGATGTGTCGTTATGTTCGTCTTAATTGTGACAGTGACATATCAAAACAACCATTCATCTGAATTGCTGTAGCCGGTGGAAGGGTGTTGGTGCTGGTGAAATTACTGGCACTTGAGGCGAAACATCCCCGTCTCGAGAGTGACGTTCACAACAACTTGGGTCTTCTTATAATATCTTATAGTAAGGGAAGACCTGGGTCATATTTTCGTTGTTTATGGGCAGCGATAACCACTAATCATTAAGTGGGTCGTCTGCCCGTCCCGTAACTTTAGTCTCTTGAAAAAAAGCTAACGAAATTTCTAAATCATGCATTACAATTGAACGTTTTCATTTCAACCGACTTCTAAAGAGGTTATCAATTGTATTTAATGTTTGTTACCTCAGATTCCGTCATTTTGAAAATTATTTTTATTATATATTTCACAAAATATGCAGATGAGTCCAATATTTTTTTCACAAAATTGGATGAATAGTTTATTTGTTCAATCAAAATAAACAAAAAGTAACGGATGAAAGAATTGAAGTCCATTTTAAACTTGCTTTATTTCGTTTGTTCCGTATAGACCAATTCTCTGCATATTATTTGCCGGTGAATAGGTGTTATTTTTAATTCTTTCCCAGACACACGCCTCTCGAGGGAGCATACAAACATGCAAATTAGACAAACGTATACGTATTACTGCTTTAGAGTGTGTGGGTGGAATTTTTTACAGTTTTAGGAAAATGGGGCGTTTCAGACGAATATAAAACTCTTTTTATTTGAAATTTCCAAATGATATGAGTCACCTATTATAATTACGTACCGTCTACAGATATTAAAATTGGCTTTATAGCAGTTAGTTGCTCTGCCTTCTGCTCTGTAGGTCGTATGTTCGAGTCCCACCCAGGGCAAGCATTTGTGTGATGAATATACATGCGTGTATTTACAATAAAAAGTATTGTACTATATAATTATTCTATCAGTTATCTAGTTCCTATCTAACAAGCTTGGTTTGGGGCAGCATCTACTGCTGAAATTTTTTTTGGCCATTCTTCTTTGTGTTGCATTATAATATTGTAAGCAAGCGACACCTTCGCAAGGTTGTACAACTTATTACGTAGATCGTAATACAATTCTGTAGTACATCATTTTGATCTATCTCGTAAGGTTTAGCAATTAGTAATTTGCACCCAAAAATATATTTACGTCATCATTACAAATCATTGAAATTAAACAAACAACAAAACACTCTCATACCTCTGCACTAGGATTCCGTGTGTCGCAGATGGCATGGACAAACAGAAACACAAGACAAACCAAGACCCGAGAACAAACTTCATGCTCACCACGCAAAGTGTGCCCCGGCCGGGAATCGAACCCGCGTCCCCTGGTTTCGAAGGCAAGACTACTACCAACGGAGCCACGGAGTAGAGAAACTACAAAACAAATCATTCGCAGATTTCTACATCCAGCAAAGTGTGGTTATGCTAATGTTACATTAGCAAGCTCTCATCTTAATGGTTCCCACGCGTAATGCACAATCGCAACGTAATTTCTGCATATTGATTGCATATGAGAGTTGTAACGTAGGCTCCCAATACGGATCGTTGAGTATTTGTCTCGGCTACAGTTCGACAATCTTGTTCAACAAATTTTGCGAATGGAACAACCCGAAGTCGCAACCGCAACCCGACCCAGCTTCATACAGCAACAGCAACCCAACTTGTTCATGTTCTTTGCATTGCTGTGAAGTGGAGTATATTTTTTATACTTCAGCAGCAGAGTGCAGCAGTAATCGGTTCGCATACTAGAAATAAACTTCTCTAAACTCAAGTAAAGTATGTGTAACTGTTAGTGTACCTTTACTAAATAAATAGATATCTTAATACATATAAATCACGTGTCACGATGTTTGTCCGCGATGGACTCCTAAAGTACTTAACCGATTTGAATCAAATTTGTACACCGTGTGCAGTTTGATCCAACTTGAAAGATAGGATAGCTCACATCTCAATTTATGATCGCAATATTATTTTATTGCAAATTATAATATCGTATGACAGAAACGTTAGCCACAGCAACGCGTGGCCCGGTCAGCTAGTATATATATATGTTTTATTCGAAAAACAACTGAACTAAATTTTCTCGGTATAATGAATTAATTTAATTAAAAATACTAGCAGCATCATCATTTCACAGTCACATTTTCTAACAAAGCATTACTCTAATTAATGCCGGAGTTTTCAAGCCGCCCAAATGCAAATTAATGTTGTTAGGATGAAGTTCTCTGAGATACAATATCTGCTGCGGGAGCTCAATCAAAATAAAGGTCTATTATTTTACCTATGCTTGTTAATATAATACAATAAAAAAGTTCATTTTAGCACAAACACGTAAGTTCCTATCAGACTCAGAAGACATCTTCGGAATTTAAATTTATTTACGTTTTTAGAGTAAATCTTATATAGTTATCGTAAATTTTTGAAACATCTACTGGCGCGTCTTGTTTGTAAAGCCGACTCGCATGACGTGACGGCAAACGGCATGATGCTCTCATATGGCGTCATGTTTCAAGTCTGCCAGGCGTCTTGTGACGAACAACTTTTTATTTGAATCTTTTCACGTTATCATGGTAAAATAATAAATAATTTATTAAAACTAAACCCTTTTATTCAAATACTTTTGTAATATCTCCTATTCCGGCCAAAGTGCAAGTTCCCTTTATATGCATATTTTAAATAAATAAAAAAGTATTCATGGACATTCCACACGGCGCCACCTAAGCCTCAAACTAAGCATATTTTGTATGGGAGTTTGTATAAGAGTTGTATGGGACCTTATATAAGAACTAGATAACTGATAGAAATTAATATAAAGTACTTTATTTTTTTTGTAAATACATAACTTATCAGACTGTTCGTCACACAAATACTTGTGTTGGGTGAGAATCGAATCCATGCCATGAATGAATACCATGAATACCATGAATACCATGAATCAATCGAATGGTACAGAAGGCAGAGCTACTACCACCTTAGCTAGAAAGCCAATGTAATTCTGTATGTTCGGTATAAAAATTAGCATAAAAATAATTTTAAACAAATGTGAAAATACTCAAAGCATCCATTACGACTGACGTACAGCAAACCAACAACGTAATCGTTAGTATATTTCTAAGACCGGTTAGTTATCATTTAGAGCAGGCAACACCGTGAAATGACCGTTAAACGCAATAACTGAGTTATGCAAAACTTGCTCACTGTATCAGGGTATTATGTGAT
The DNA here is from genome assembly GCA_921293045.1 of Aplocera efformata. Lineage (NCBI taxonomy): Eukaryota > Metazoa > Arthropoda > Insecta > Lepidoptera > Geometridae > Aplocera > Aplocera efformata. The sequence goes on from OV121063.1 coordinate 4,261,251, forward strand.
AGGTCATAAATACTTTTATATATACTATCTTAATTAAGAAACTTACAGATACACAGATATAGATATTACTTGCTTACTTATATTTTTTTTCGTTACTTTATAGATAGATTATAAAAAGGATCTCATAGATTTTAGATATTGTATAGTGTTTTAATTTGAAATGTTGTTTGTAGACATGTATTTCACTGTCGTCGCACGCTCTCAACACGGTGCCACAGAATACCAGCGCTGTATCAGTCCACTGACGCAGCACATGCTGAGTGGTTACCTATTTTGTTGTTACATATTCTTAAACGTGTAATTTTGTTTTTAATTTTTAAGTGAGCCGTAATTATGTAACACAAAATAAAGTTTTTCTATTCTATTCTTTGAGTTACTAAAGCATTAATACTACTACTACTACTAAAAGCATTAATTCCTAACGTATACCTGATGTTTCGCTACTGTCGTTTTATATTAATCTCACAACATGTTTCGTTAATTTTATTTTTTAGCTTTAGGTAAATTCTGTGACAGATGTCTTCCTGATAAACATGTTTTTAATATGAAATTACAAACATAATTTACAATTTACTTTAAAAATGTGTGATACAAACACGGTTCGATCTGAGGCATTGATAGAACCCAGAGTTATTGAGTTTTTACAACAGGTTTCATAATTTTATATCGATTTTTCGTCAGTGTAAAATCAAATTATCGCTAGAAAAGAAGCGGATAGAGCTCAAGTTAACACAAGTTAACTCGAGTTAAGACAAACAAGTGACCAAACTTTACACGCAACACTCAAAGTTTGCCCCGGCCGAGACTCGAACCCAGGACCACTCGCTTCGTAGGCAGAGTAGCTACCAACTAAGCTACTGCACCGTCTACACTCTATATAAAATAAATAAGTTTGTAAATCTAAGTTTTTAAGTACTTAATTATATGTTTCTTGTGTAAATACATTTTTATCTACAATACATAGAAAGAAATATCTTCTTTCCATCCGCGGGTCAGGTTGACACAAAATGGTTTACAAAATCATCCCCAAAAATTGCATAAATAACGAAATCGCGGATTCAAAACCAGTCTCTGTTCCTCTGTAGCGAACCCTATCAAACATTCTACATCCAAGATTCATTTTTTCTCCACCTTTACAAACAGAAGGGTCGGCTAAGATTTGCCGTTACACCTATAATCCTCACAATGGCACCCTTTCTTCAACCCGAGAAGGTCACCCATGCTAATTTCAAAAGGTATATGGCCACCTCTAGCATTGTGCCTCGGGACCAATGGGAGTTTTTGTGGAGTTTGACCATTGTCCACCTGGTCCAGATGACCCCTGGTCAAATTACCGGGCAAGGGTCAAGCGTATTTGAATTATTGTGCTGACCAGTGGGGAGTGAATGTTCGATGATGAATGGACCTAAGAAAGAATGGATTATAATAAGATGCATATGGACAGGAAAATATATTCAGAGTAAATGTGTCTTTGTAGGTACAATTTATAAGAAAAGATGGGATTCAAGAAAAAGAAAAAGACATTCAAATTACACATTACATTTTAAAAATTACATATAATATAATACTTAACTTGAAACTAGCATAATGTATAATAGTTTGCAGCCTCTAATGTTCCCACTGCAGGGACACCGGCCTACTCTCAATAAGCGAGAGTGAATGGGAGTCCAATCCAGATTGGTAGATGTCACATGCCATCGATTTTTTTGTTATTAGACATGCCGGTTTCCTCGCGATGTTTTCACGTGCAATTGCGCAAATAAGTTATTCAAGTTAAATTAATTGGTGCATGTGTGAACCAGCGACCATCAGAAAACTGGCGTCTGTACCCCTGGGCCTCCACGTGTATAATAGTTTCCACAATTATTTCCTTCTCCCTGATTCGCCGCGCAAATCATAATAGCCATCATTATCAGTCCTGAGTCCAATTTTTTTAAATCTCATTTGTCCTCTATTGGTATCTGGTATGGGTTCTACCATAGCCATGGTTGGGTGATCAAGACCTTCATTTGTAGCGTTCCGTTCTCTTAAAACTGTAGCTAGTAACTTATTTAGTTTTTGATTATCATATCGAATTATACCATCCTTAAAGTATCTTTGTATTGTTTCTTGTGTGTACACAATAACCAGGAGTAACAGCAGTATCTTCATTTTATTACCATGTAGTGCTTAATAGAACTTGTTCAATTTATAATTCCTACGCGAGTCTAATCGAAGATTTCTTGGTTTCATGATTGATTTCGTTTCCTATTAATCCTACGATCACTTCCAAAATAGCGATAGTGAATAATACCTACTGTTTTTTTTAGCTGTTTTAGAGATGGTATTATAATTTTGGATCTTGGTGACAATATGGCATTCTGTGAGAGTTGGGTAATTAAAAAACGTAACCAAAAGCGAGTTTGACCAAAAAATAATCGTTGGAGTTTCTTTGCTAACTTCTCACTTTCTTAAACCTTCTTGCAGTATAAAGTGATTTCCGAATAATCGAAATTTATATAGGTACCTACTTTAACTCACGTGCGTGTCTGAATTAAAATGTATTTACATTTTTTTTTTAATTCCAGAATTCATAAGTTGCAGTTGTCACTTTGCACTAAATCGGTGAGTCGTGGAGGAAATCATTTTTAAGATTTTCAATTAATACCTAATTTAAATTATCATTCTTTAATAAAGCGGTTGCAAAATACTTAACCTTCGAATAATAATAGCACATCACCTACCTCAACAATTTCTGTTTACCACATCCTAATTTGTGGCATATTTTGTGTTGTAAGCTCTGTAACGAACCTCCATAACAAATCAACTGTCCGAAAATATTCCCAAAGACCATAGACAAGATTCTATGACCAAATTCTCATTCTTTTCTGAAGTTCTGTCAAGTCCAGCTGCAGGCCAAAGGTAACAAAGAGTTTGCAAACCGTCACTGCTTATAATTGCGAAAATTTGCATAAACACCTTGAGGGGATGACACAATGGATCCATGATTGATTACAAGTGGTCACACTGGTAGGGTTAAGATTAGGAAAAAAATTGCGAATGTAAACAGTGTTTTGTGAGAACGGTGTGGATCCAATAATACTGGCGAAGATGTAATATTCACGTATCTACTTATTTATAAGTCTTAAGTATTCATTATATATGAATCTAGCCCCGAGCTAGGCATAGTTTGTACTATGGGAAGTAGATAACTGATACAATACTTATAAAACACTTTTTTTTTGTAGGTACTATTAAAACCTAGACATAGAACAAACATCTTTGTCACGCAAATGCTTGTCCTGTGTGGGAACCGAACTCAGGACTTGCATTGCAGAAGACAGAGCAACAACCAACTAATCTGTGAGGCCAGACATATCTCTCGATATTGTAATATATTATTTTTCTTCTCGTGTTTAATTATGGTTCAATTGAAATTACAGTTGACCAAACGGTGGTATATCAATTGCGGTATTGAAACAGCGCGTGCAAGCCAGTATCTACGTATATCTAAAGTATAGAACTTACCAACTTTCAATATTAATAAAAAATATCTATAAAGAGACCCTTCATTTTACGCAATTTCACAACACGACCGCTAATCTTATTCACAGCATCCCAATCCCACGACAAAACAATCTCTTATCCCAACAAAGTGCCAAATTACCATAAACAAAGCATTATCTATCAGCGGTTGAAACTGGTTTCGTACCGGTTATTACCGGAAATATCTTGAGCCTTTAGTCTTGTGACACCAAGAACAAAAGTTTTTTTTTTGCAATGGGTCGAATCGGACGGGGTGTTAGCCGATTAGAATGAGGAAATTAAAAAGATGAATGGACAAACGGACGGAAGGGTTAATATCTTTACCTACCTAATAGCCGGATGTATGAATAGCTAAAGTGTATTGTGAATTGATCTAAATGGCACTCTTACGACAGTTCCCATGAACGATGTTGGTTTAGTAATTATTTCAAAGATTTCGATATTTGCTATGAGTTTTTACCCAAACTAAATTAATAAAAAGGTTTTAATAGAACTTTTTTATTAATTGTTATTTTAATTCATTAATATGCTGACAAACAAACCACAAATCAAATGAATAAGTAAAAAATTGATTGATTTTAAAATCATAATAAAAATGTATTTAAAATATGTGATGAAAGTAGCTTCATTACTTTCATTACATATTTTAAGCCCTAGGGGTGGAATTTCTTCTTCTGAAATTCTTAAAATTTATAAGGGACCACCTCAGAGGTACACCCTATCAAACGAATCATACAAACTGGTCTATACTTGGATGAGATCATGTGCCTGTAATTTCACCGGCACCCACACCCTTCCATCAGAACACAGCAATGCGAGCATTACGACAGATTACCAGGTGTGGAGGCAGTACCTACTTCTCCGGGCGAACTTTGCACAAGTTCTACTGCTACTTTTTGTTGCTCCTTTAGCACCACCCAGGAGGTACGTGTAGGGATTCAAAGGGTACTCGCCCAGGGAGTATAATAAAATATTCTGTCAAAACTGCAATCAACCTCTTGGATCTGGTACTAACTCTCTCTTTTATAATGTCACGGAGCCTTACAATAGGTAAGTAAATAAAATCACGAAGTACATTAATCTCATTAAGATATTTTTCCACGTACGCGTAATGAGAGTACGAACTGAGATGCTGGGTCAAGTTCGGTCAAGACACAGTTCCCACGGCGACCAGCGGCAGTGACCAACATTTATATTTGTTACTACTGTAGTTAGAAGATTTTTTAAGATAAAATTACGACTTAATTTTCTTTATAATCATTTTATTCCAGTTTTTTTAATTGCACGACCTGTGCGTGGCATTACCCGCGGTTGGCCTAAGGGAACAGTGCACTTTTCTGAGATCAAAAATAGACTGTGTTAATCCAAGATATAATTTTTATTTTCATTTTTCAAATTATTTTAGTTTAATCTGATTATATTACGATCTAGCCATATGATATTACAGCTAATGAGTAATTTTAATCTAACTTTATTTCCTATCTAGAATATTTCCCAGAATGTGTCCATTGGCACTTCCAAGATATGAGATTTCTTTACTAATAATTAACAATGATTTAAAACTAAAACCATAGGTACTGACTTTCTCAACTCAACGACGCCATAAAGGAAGGAAAAATCGATTGTCTTCCATCCTCCATCTGCGAAACGCGCCGAACCGTGCTGATAACTAACCCGCTCAGCGATAAGACCTCCCTTATCCTCCCATCAACAAGACACAGGAATTACACTCTTACGACAATAGAATAAAGGTGATTGTGCCAAAAACCGTTGAATCAGGTTTGCTTTACACGGATACACTGACAAGTTTCTAACAGACTTTATGTAGAAGAACATAAACGCGATTTTTCTTTGGTTTTTGAGATTATCGAGGTCAACGTTTTGCACCTTGAGAGTTTGTTGCTTATCAGTTGACAAGAAAATTAGTAGAGAAAAAGGCTGGAAAAGAATTGATAGCAGTAATTAGGGACTCGTAAACTGTTTGAGAATTTATTGATGATTATCTTACAGAAAAACTCAAGCTCATTTCGTTAGATCACAAACATCGATTGGACATGTGAAAACTTCACGCACACGTAAAAATATTCACTGGATGTCCGGGTAAAATTGTAAATGCCATCTGCGGTCAACCTCATAAAGTCCATTAAAAAAATAGTAAAAATATTCATGCGCATATAACGTGTTACAGGAGCTCCTTAGGCACAGTACATGCACATAGAGATGTCATATTACAGTCATTTCATGTATTAGCTAGTCTTATTTGTTAAGATTACGTATGTTCCAACTAATAGTTAAATAAACAAACAAATAATAAATACACGTTTATTTATTATTTGTTTAAAACACAACACCCATGACCCGCGAACAAACTTCATGCTCACCACATAAGTATGCCGCGGCCGGGAATTCAACCCGGGACCCGTCGCTTCGAAGGCAGGGCTACGCCACGGAGCCTTCAAGTTATACAAATATTGCAGATATTATATACAACTGTGGTGTATATGTACTATCGCTAAATGGTGATAATATAATACGTAACTAGCTGACCCGACCACGCGTTGCTGTGGCTAACGTTTTTGTCATATGATATTATAATTTGCAATAAAATAATATTGCGATCATAAATTGAGATGTGAGCTATCCTATCTTTGAACTTGGATCAAACTGCACACGGTGTACAAATTTGATTAAAATCGGTTAAGTAGTTTAGGAGTCCATCGCGGACAAATATCGTTACACATAATTTATATATGTAAGATGGTAGGATTTTTCATTCAATTATTGCTGCATTCGCTCAACAGTCTCACAGATCAGTTGGTAGCAGATCTGCCGTCTACGCTGTAAGTGATAGGTTTAATTCCCACCCAGAACAACATACATGTTCGCTCTGGGGCAGATCAGACACAGAATCTATAATAAGTTAGTATAATTAATGTATCATTTGCAGAATCAAAAGATCTTATAAACTACGTATTAAAGTGACATGAAATTCTAACTGTAATTCTATAAAATGTAAATCTAACTAGAAATATATTAAAGAGAAATCCAATTTATTTCTAAAATGACAAAAGTACTGCTAATTAGATATAGTTAGTATACATCCAATATCCTAATCGTAACATCTCAAAATGTTTAACAATCTTAATGTTTATTATCATTTTGGGAGGTCCACTGCGTACCCTTGGAATACCTACACATAGATACAATTTGGGTGGTGCAAAAGGAAAAACCCAAAATAGCAGCAGAACTCGTGTGAAGCATGTCCAGGGAAGGAATGCCTCCACATTTGTTATTCACCAGCAGCCAGTTTTTACCAAGTGCTGCTTTCCTTTGCTGTGTTACCGCAAAGGGTGGGAAGGGTGTGGGTGCCGGTTAAATCACAGACGCATGGAACGTAACACGCCCACATCTCGGGTGCCGGTCCGAATGGGATGCGGAAACTTGGGTGTTCTCATATTTTGATCGTAATATCTCAGGTTTTTCTGCTCATCAACTCACCTTCTTTGTTTTAAAAATACCTTTTTTTTTATTTTACTAATATGTGTTCTATAGTACCTATGCATTGTTTTAACCCTGTGTGAAATGTCTATAAATATTAATTTTTGGTGTTACCCGTTGTTAAAAAGTCAACATGAGACGATGGGAATAAACTGACAGAAGTTGTGTTTTTTGCAAGTAAAGTGTTAATCCAGGGTAAGTTTAAGCTACATTCATATCTCATTTTACCATCCATTAAGCTGATGAGACGCGAAGGAGTAACAAACATATATAGATACAGATAAACTTTCACACTTATAATATTATTGGGTGTGTGAATATGACTCCGCCCTTTCTCAACAGATGTCGTTTTTAGTATTGTTTACGTGTACTAATAAATGACCATACTTGTATTCGATAGTACTGAATGTCAGCTATCTAACGCATTTTATGATATTTGGTTGAAGTGTAAGCAACAATTGTTTTCACCTTTTCGAAAATGTCGGTTTTTATTCCAAATAAACGTCATTTGCGGGAAGTGTTATTACATTATTTTATTGCGAAGAAAACTGCAGCGGAAACTTATCGTTTGCTTGTGGAGATTTATGGTGAGCATGCTCCGTCTAATACAACTTGCAAGGAATGGTTTCGACGATTTCAAAATAACGATTTTAGTACTGAGGATAAAGAACATGGAAAACCACCAAAAAAATTTGAAGATGCTGAATTGGAAGCATTATTGGCGGAAGATTCTTGCCAAACTCAATCAGAATTAGCTGCAGCATTAAATGTTGATCGTTCAACTGTTGCAAAGCGTTTACAAATGATGGGAATGATTCAAAAAGCCGGTGACTGGGTTCCACATGATTTAAAAGAAAGAGACATGGAACGTCGGAAAACCATTTGTGAAATGCTGCTTCAAAGACAGCAAAGAAAAGGATTTTTGCATCGGATAGTCACAGGAGACGAAAAATGGATACACTACGAAAATCCTAAACGCAAAAAAGCTTGGGTGAAACCAGGCGAACCAGGCCCATCACAGCCAAAAATAAATATTCACTGTGCCAAGGTCATGCTCTGTATTTGGTGGGATCAGAAAGGTATTGTATATTATGAGTTGCTCAAACCCTCTGAAACTATTAATGGAGAAGTTTACCGACGACAACTAATGCGTTTGAAGCGAGCCATAGAAGAAAAACGACCAGAATGGGTGAATAGACATAACAAATTAGTTCTTCAGCATGACAATGCCAAACCGCATACCGCAGAAGTCGTAAAAAGATATTTAGAGGGACAGGACTGGGAAGTGTTACCCCACCCGCCATATTCACCAGACATAGCTCCTTCGGATTACCACCTATTCCGGACGATGCAGACAGACCTTACTGGAGAAAAGTTTACTTCATGTGAAAGTATCAAAATTTGGATTGACAACTGGATAAGCTCAAAAGACCAGGACTTCTTCCAGCAAGGAATACGAAAACTACCTGAACGATGGGCGAAGGTTGTAGCTGCAGATGGAGCATACTTTCAATAATTTTTTTTTTAATTTTGTAAGCGAACAAATGTGTTTTATTTTGACAAAAAGGGGCGGAGTCATATTCACACACATATTAGTATGATGATATTAAGCCTTTGCTTAGCATCTCGGCAGATAACTTACAGACAGACCTCAAACCACATACTATATTTCATCCAAGAACAGATTTAGTGGCACCATCATCAGCATACAAACCCTCTCCTGACATCATTATTATCCACTCTCCCATATAAGCGATTCAGCTATGCATTACCGTCATCGTAAACCACATAACCAACAAATCTGTCCATCCGTCTGTCTGCATCTCACGAGTCATTGTTCTCAGCCAAGTGATTTGCATAACCCTGCGATGCCGCTGCAACAATGCATCCACTGTCTTCGATGGGTCTAACTGACCCATTTAAGATTTGAACCCGTTCTTGCAAATATTCTCACTGTCCATAACAATGGTGCCTATGACCACCCTTTTTAGCAATAGTTATGGGAAACTATTTTCTATGCTCCATTTTTTTGCATTGTCCGCTGCCCAACGGATTTGCCAAAGGCGAATCTATTCGATTTTAATGTGGACTATAAAGGATGTCTTTGTATGAAGTATGACCGTTATATGTCATGATTAGGTTGCTTGGACGTGTATTGATATACTTTTGTTTGGTTATGTGCAGTGAGTTTTGACCGTTAAGTAAAAATAGCAAACTTGAAGACAGTTCATGAGGAATAATGATGGTCTGAAAAGAGGAATACCTAAATATTTCCTTCCGCACTCGCATCTAGCGTCAACAGTTATGGAGCCGAAATATGTATCAATGCTATTGTTGAGTATTTCTATTTCAGTTGTACTTCATGGCCTGATACTTTTTATACCTTACAGGTAAAAAGACTGTGCACGGATCTGTTTTTGTTAAGCTATGTAAGAAGTTAAGTGGAGGTATACTAAATATGTTCACATTATATATGTTATTTTTGATCATGTTTACATAGACTTCTGCAAAGTAATACCTGAATGCATCAATTATGTTATGTATTTAATATTTTTGCTATTCCAATAGCTTTAACTTTTAGGAGATAGAAAGTTACACGAATCCCAATTTTCAATAGTTTTAATACCTTTTTATATTCATGCTTTTTGGTGTAAAACAGTTATGTATCACAGAAACAAATAATAACTTACCATCCACAGAAATCAATCTAAAGAGTTGGGGTTTGCAAGTCGATCTAAACCAAGAACATTTTCCCCTACACTGTCATTTAAATTGCAACAAATTGACGCATTAAATCTACAGCAAGAAAGGTTATCGCGATTTTCCAAATTACAAGAATAACAGCCGTTGGAGCGATGTTCTCGTTTTAATTGTCTATTCTTTGAACAGGGTCCAGCTGACCCGTCAGGTAGCAAACCCATGACCCACGAACAAAACTTGGGTCACAACAACCCTTTACGGCAACTTAAACACCCCGAAATTGCTGCAGCGTGAGCGATGGGGTCTCGGGTCATCCTGATGACCCCACTGACCTGTCCATAGAAGACCACCCCTTTCTTACAAGGCATTATTTGTAATCCCTTTCGCGAATCTATTTTATTGTTCGTCGCCTATTCAGTTCCTGTATTTTGGACGTTTGTCTATCGGTGAAATTTTTGCGTGAGAATGTTCTAGTTTCTTTGCGAATTGTAACGTTCGATGGATATAAAGGATCCTTTGGGAAAGTTTGGCGATCCGTTGTCTGGTAGATAAAGGAGTGGTCTCTTTTTAATGATTCTCTTTGTGTTAAATGCTTTGATACAGTTCGGGTCTTTTTGACCGTTGGCCAACGGATTTGGCGAAGGTATTTAAGTGGCCAGCGAAACGGTTAAGTATCAGTGTTTGCTGGTCGATGCAAGTCTGCATGCATTACCAGGGATGATTAGAATTTGAGTGGATTTTCTGAACACCCACTGAGAATCGTTAAGTAACCACATGCTTTAAAAACATGTGTGAAATATCTTCATACTGTTTACCTATTACTTGGGCGACTTGGATATTTTTTTGTGTTAGACTTTCATTGTAAAAAAATGCGTTTTTACAATCCTACCTAAGCACAAAATTTAAACGAAATTAAGCCGTTTCCGAAATACGCGAAATTTATAAATATACAAGAATTGCTCGTTTAAAATAATAAGATAAGATTTGAACCGCAAAAGAAGTCCAAAAGTGAGCCTGATTTCGCAGTAGCAGAAAATATACAGGCCTTCAACTTCCACTCTAGACTCTGCACTGCCTCTGCCTGACTTGAGATCAAAGATTTAGAATGGACAGGTCTGTGCTTGATATCCTGTGCATTGCATTGAATTGAAACGTAACGGCTTCCAACGTCTTCGCAATATGTTTCAATAATAATGTAAGACGTAGCACAAGACACATTATAATGTGGGGCGTCATCGCATATGACATCCAATTGAAACATAATAGGAGTCATATTTAATGTTAAACAAAAGAAAAAATGCAAAAAGCGCTTGTATTTTAAATTACTCTACGTACGTTTTAAATATGAATGTACGAGTTATTTTTTGCTGAATATTAAACGTGCCTGGTAAAATGTCTATCAAATTCATCTGCCTGATAAATGTATTAAAAATATATAATACTTTCAATAATCTAAGCAGAGATAATAAACTTTACAAATAAAAATTATAACAATAAAAGCAACATTTAAATATACATATTATTTTAGATATAAGAAAAAATATTCGACTGGCCTTAAAAATATTCACAGGTCTCTGCCTTCTGTGGGTTCGATTCCTACCAAGGATAAACATTTGTGTGATGAACATAGATGTTTGTTCCATGTCTTGGACCAACCTAACCAAAGCGCCTGCTATGTTTAGTTTGGGGCTAGATGGCGCTTTTGTCATGTCCATGAATTTATTAATTATAAATGAGCTTAACACAATGTAATCAGCTAGACCGATGGTTCATAATTAGCAGCAATACTTAGCAATTTAGACCGAGTTAATAATTTGCTTTTGCGGTCAATCATCTTTTTCTTTTGTAGGTATCTCCTCAGGAAATACCTACAAAAGAAACAAAAAGACATCAGCCCTTACAAAACCCAGCGCCCCGGATGCAGGGGTAGGAGGGGAGACACGGGACAGTTGGCACGTGCGCGCGCAGGTGCTTTCGACAGGAGTGAAGAACTGTTCCGAAGGCTTTTCAGTTTAAGAAGGCTTTTATCAGAAGTGTAATATACACACAAAATATAACAATATATTAACAAGGTAATAATATTAACAAGATTGTAATTCTTTTTTTTTTTATGAGAAAATGTTAGAGCTGAGGGCCCACCTCATGGTAAGTGGCGACCCCCGCCCATGACAACAATAATGCGACTCAATATAAGATTTGGATCTTACACTGAGTCGCATTCATCCTGCTGCGTTCATCACTGAGACGGGGATGATACGTCTCATGCGCATGTGATTTCACCGGCACCCACACCTTCCTTCTTATTTTCAATATTATACGTAATAAATAAATACTCATGTACATTTCATTTCACACAGTGGCATCTAGACCCAATCTAGATTAGTGACAAAATACTTATACTGTTTAATTTTTATAAACTTTAATCATCATTATCACGCCTTGTAATATATTATATTTGAAAACAAAAATATTTATTTTCATCAAACATAGGTTGCAAGTTGCAAGGCTCGTAATTCTATACCAAAACATTACTTATGTTACTAATTTCCTCCTTTGGGTATGCGAACTATACAATTGTGAAGTTTATCGAATATAATACCATAATATCCAAATTAAATTGTCGAATAAATTAATTTAAAAAATAATAATAATAATTTCGGTCAGAGCTGACATACACTGATAATGATAATGATAACATAAGTTTTTTTTTTTTCTTCTGGCGTCGCACTTCTATGCATTTGCCATATAATATAAGTTATTAAGTGAAATATGATATTGACTTTGTGATTTTATTATAAAGTCGGTGTTATACGTGTCACCCAAAACAAACGATCAAGGTCAATAAAAGGTTGTTTGCGTCTGCTATTTCCTCTCGGACTCAACGGTTGCGCCGCGTTACAACTTGCGGGTGTGTGCAACTGCGCAACGTTGCATCTTGATACTTTATTGATCTAATATCGCAGTAGGCAACCAATTTAATTTCAATGGCATCCTGACATTTAATTTTATAGCTTAAATAAATATACACTTTTAGAATTTCTGTGTATCTGGATGTAGATAAATAAAACAAAAAACAAAAATGAAAAAATTACAACATAAAATTTTGATCGTGGGGTAGGGTGCCAAGAACACTGGCTGCATTCCCCCGTTGGACGGCCAAAGATAATCTTTGGGCGAGGAACGAGCCAGCCTTCTTGTTACCAGTGGCATCACATAAAAGAGCTGTTTTTTTTTTTATAAAAGATATTGTAGTCGATCCCCATGGTCCCATAGTCTCAAAACCAAGCTGCGTTAATATGTAATCACCTGAAAGTATTTCATTACTTCGTTACTTATAATTGATACTTTTGATTGTTCTTCAATCAAAAGTATCGATTCCTGTTGGTCAGCATACCCACAGGTGGCAGTACCCGCTGCGTTTCCGCACCCTATCCCACGCCGCTTGCCGCTTCCTTTGTCCCCGGTCAAGAGATCATGGTACTCGAAGTTTTTTACTTCAATTGATGAAAAAAAATCTAAAAAATTATTTCATTGCAATAATTTTGTGGACAAGAAATATTATCACGGCTATTTGGTGCTTGCTTTATACGACCTGAAGGATTTTCTGTGTATCTCAAAACTTTTAGAAATAGCTAGGTAGAAACCTAGCCCTGGACTTAGAAGCAATTTAATCTCAGAACAAGACTTAGTACAACCCGGAAATTGCTCCAAAAATTGATTCTAAATTGAAATCTAATGATTATTTTACTCATACTTTACCTAGAAACGGAAAAAACTTACAGCATGAAATTTAATTTATTTTCCACATTGCATAAAGTTATAGTAAATTCTGTATACTAATAATAAATCTTTATTTCAGCTACCAAAAAGTTTCGCATAAATACAAAAACCCATAGACTCTTTTCCCTTACATAGACTTTCTTCTTTGCCCAGTGCATGTACCGATTTGGATGTTTTTGGAGAAATACCTTCATCCCTTGAAAGTATTAAAGTTGTTTTTTTTTTATTAAAAGCCACTTGTTCTAGGATAAGAAAATAGCCTATGTGCTATTCCAGACTATAATCTATTTATCTCCGTTCCGCAGTTCTGACGTGATCGAGTAACAAACATGCATCCATCGAAAGTTGCGCCTGTATGTAAGATGTACGTTAACTTAAAACGGCATGTGTGAAGACTCCCCCTCATGTCTGGAACCCACGCGCCCGCGGCGTCAGCTCAATAAGACGTTGAAACCGTTACTTTACCCGCCAAATGAACCCCAATTATTTGAATAAGGAATTAACAGACTTTAAAAAAGGAGAAGGCTGTCAATTATACTGTATTACTATGTTTGTGACACGATATCGCATATTGTGGACAGATTTGAATGTTTCTCGTCTGATTTGATTGGTTGTACCTCTGAAGTGGTCCCATAGAAATTTCACGGAAAACTTACCCCTAAAGGTGGAAAATAGAGTATAAAAGTATTGAAGTCAAGTTCATTCTTTATTGCGTTGAATTCTTAAGAATTAATTAGAAATGTTCCTTTCTTAAAATAAGCACTACATATAAACTACTTTGAAATGATTTTTAATTAAGTTCTACATGTGTAGTCAACAATTAAGTATAATTCAGAATTGTTTTCACATCGGATTAGCCCTCAATTATTCTGTCACTATAAATACCTCAAAAACAAAACATACCTAAAAGGCTTTGAAGGAATCTATCGAAAAATGAAAAATCTAAATCTCCTACATATTTTTCGAAACGTAGTTTGTCTTCTTAATATAAAAAATAGTACATTCGAAGAATAAAAATATATATCGGAAATTTTAAAATCGGAAAAGTGTCACAAGGCCTCAGATAAAATAAAAACAAGCAAAATCACTTTTCATTTAGTACCTATACAATTTTTAAATATAAAATATTCATGGACATTTTACACTGCGCCATCTAGTTTCAAGCATAGCTGTACTATGGGAACCAGACCACTAATAGAATACTTATATAAACATTTTGTAAACACATCATACATCACCCAGACAGAACAAAAATCTATGTAGGTCCATTACAAAAATTCTTGAGTTAAAATTTTGTTTATCCACTCTCACTAAAAGCCAGTCAATCAATCAATTATCAAGTTATCAAGACCATCTGCGGCTAACAACGTATGCGTCAAATAAAACTTAAAGGCAAAGCTACCCCTAGATATATATTTATTAACAAATAACAGTAGACATGACAATAGTAGACATGACAACAGTAATGCGACTCAGTATAACAAAAGGCATTTAAGTATTAATGACAAATTTTCTTTCTTACAAGATCAATGGTGTGGGTCATTGCATGCCGAGGTCAGAGAAACTTTAGTTGCTACAGCATAGTACCTGTAGATAGGTATCCATCGGTTATCATGTAAGAGGGCATCTTGTTACGCAAGCGATCGATCGCACCTGTGATCCACCTGCCGCACACGCGCGCCCCTCTATCAACTAGAAATGCCAGCTTCTTACAATCAGCTCGATATCACTCAACTCTTTGATCATAGTTCTAGGTAATTCAATAAAACTATTCATCCACACTTCAAACTATTTCAAAGGTTAAAAAAAAATTAACTCGTTTTATGTGATGTGTATGAATATCAGAAATACGACTCAGGTCCTCAGACAATACCTAAGCCATTCACCGGCTCCCACACCCTACCACCGGACCAACAGTGCAAGTGCGCTACTGCTCAGCGGTGGAGTACCAGATGTGGCAGTACTTCTTCGAACGAACTTGGCACAGGTTCATCTCCTACATTGGGTTACTTCTTTCGCACCATCTTAAGCTCAGTCCAGCAGTGGGTCCACTTACTCATACAAAGGGGTGACTCATAATCATGTAAAGATGGCAACGTAGGACGCCTTGCAACGTTTCCGAATCGAATGCAGTTTCAATTAAACGTTTAGGAAAAAAACAAATAAATCATTAATAAATTGGACATTTTATTGTATTATTATACTACAGCCTGACTTATCAAAACTGCTTTGTTCTAAAATTTTACTGAAACTTTAGAACAAAGCAGTTTGTCGTCTTAAAATTAACGGCTCCAATCGCACTAATTGCTTACCTATTTTAATCCGGAACAAGAAAAGCCTACACGATTTAAAAGGGTATTTCTCAGCCAACACAATAACATGACCGCATAGTCAAGAGCGTGTCTCCGATGTCCGGTCGGAAAGTAACCTGATATGGAAGCCATACCTTCCACCGCTTCCACCTTCCTACCCTCACGTATTGATGTTCGCATTGTTTACGGCGGAGTTTAGGTGACATTAAACATTAGGTGACTCTGTTCTATGTAACTTCGTATTGAGTATTTTATATTTATAAAAAAAAAAATTGCTTAAAGGTTTATGATTGATTTGTAGTTTTGTGATTACATCTTATCGTATTTTATTATTTTAAACGAGCAATTCTTGTAAATTTATTTATTTTGCGTATCTCGGAAACTGCTCTGATGATTTGATGAAATTTTGTGTTTAGATAGGGTTATACTGTTTAAGTTTACCTGTATGATTGTATTTCTTGTAAAAATGCAAATAATATTACGTTTTTTATTCAAAGATACGTTTCGTGCATTGGGTTACGTACCTGGAATTATTAAACATAGCCACAGACGGGTCCAATAGTGCTAACTAATCTGCACATCTAATAAGATTATTAGATAAATGATAACGGACGTAAATGTTCTCCGTCGATGACAGTTAATCAGGTGAACTCAGATGATTCTAATAACTTATAATTAGATAGAAACGCTCATGGCGAAGCTTGCCTGAATGTTCTTCACAGATCATTTGAGTTAAGCAACTCTCCACCAGGTCACTATTTGGATGGGTGACCGTTTACTTGCGTTCGAACTGAGTGCTTCGGAGGGCTAGTTAAGATGTCGGTGCCAGCTATTCCAGCCTTCGAGCGGCTTGGAAACTCCGAGAGAAACCGGAGTTGCCCACTTACTCACATGAAAAGAAGATCAGGTATTTATTCTATTCAATTAGACTTTCACATGTGAGAGGTCATTTACAGTGGCCAGATGGTAAGACATCTGCCGACTCGGTCCGCTAGTTCTAACGTCTTTCCCTCACTCCACGATAGGTGCCCCTGCTGTACCCCTACGGGGGGACATAGATAAACGTCTTGCTGGTATCTTTGTATCTGGTTATTGGTTTATTCTGTATCACATTAACATTATAAACATATGCTCTTTCACGCATCTATACAGCAATCTGTATAGATTGGAATGAAACTGGATATAAAAGTATCCAAAATATGAGGTACCTTCGTAACAAATTTCATCCAATTCCGTTCCGCCGTCGAGGCGTAAACGACTAACATACATACCTACAAACTTTCGCGTTTATAATATTATTATTAAATGATTTACAAAAAAAGGTACAAAATAAGTATTCTTTCAATAATGCGATTCCTATAATACAAGCTATACATATTTTGGGGGTAGATGGTGCTATGTGAAATTTCCATGAATATTTATTTATTATTTTGCTTTTAAATTCAAAACATTTTTGATAAATATCATCCGATGTATACTTGTGTACTTTCAACTACATACATTTAGCTTTCAACATGAAGGACAGTGCTGTGCTGTGACAGAGATTTTGTTCTGAGCTGCATGTCTATGGTATACAAGACTACGATTAAATGTTGAAGTTCACAATTAAAATCATGACAAAAAGTGCAACCCTAATTAGCTCCTAATAAGACAATTTAATAACGGAACATAGGCCAATAACCAATACAGAAATCACTGCACGGTCACCAATTTCAACTGAACTCCCATTTCTTCTTGTATAGTCCCTCAAGGGGTCCAACAAATAATGTTTATCGACCTCTGATCTTGCAACCTCCATGCTAAGAACTTTTTTGTTTTCGATAAATCCATGATTTGCATTTAAAATCGTCGTCCTCGTATCCGCAGGATGTGAATTTGTTTAAATATTTGTGTAAACGAGCAATTTCTAGTCTAATTTTAATTGGATTTCAACAAACTCCACTCATTTCAACGCTGTAAATGACTGTAAATTTATGTCATTCTGTGTCAAATTAGAATTTTTAATTTTTGCTTTACATAATGACTTGTAACTTCTTAATGGTTTATAATCATAGTCTATTGAAATGATAGCTTGAAATAGCACATTATTTTTTCCGAAAATATCTATGGTTTCCATAGAATGGCCAAATGCGGGTAACACCGCGAGCGCGGCTTGTTAATTATTTATTTCTCACATTGCTTCATACGAGTACATATTAAATAAGATAAGTATTAGATACAATGTTATCGGCGGTACACCGCAGCTTCCCGCTACACATCCGCCTAACCATGACTCTCACAGGAACGACCTTCAAATATGTTATCAGGAACAAACCCACAGTTCTTTTTATATCTGTATAAATTGTATAATTGTAATTGACTATGACTTGTACCTAGAATTCCAGAGTAGGAATCATCCTATAAAAAATTGTCAATTACGTTTTATTTTTTCTACTTTTAAAAATGTTCCTATAGATTTTCTTAATGTTCTTAAACCACCACTGAAGAGAACAATAAATATATATATTAAAATCTGACTCAATACTGACTCATTCCTGAGTTATTGAGACTAACGCACGGCTGTTGATTTTTATATTACTCGCATATAGTTATGATACCTTTATCTCTTTAATAGAAAGATGCGGGGCCACAGGAACAAATACGTGTTTCGCGGCAGATTTCAACAAGATAGTATAAGATGGCACAAACTTTGAATCTAACTTATTTATTCCATTATCTACCTCAAGTATCGTTTGGATGCGTCAAATTTTCACGCACGAATAATGATTTCGTGCATGTAATACAATATATCGTGTCACCTAACTGACTCACCGATTTTTTCGATAGGACGAAACTGACGGGCTTAACTGACGGTCCACTATATTAAGTGCTCACCTCTTTCGAAACAATAACAACACGACTCAGTTCCCCACACATTTAGTAAAGAAAGAAATAAAAATAAAAACATTTTTTGGGGTCTATTGGGCAGCAAACTGTTTAGAGTGGATAGGAATAGTCCAACAGAACGTCTCCACTTTCAAACACAAACGAAGGCGAGAGCTGGATATAAAACGAGAGTATTTTTTAGCCGCCTACAAACATACATTATAATTATGTCAATACTGAACTCTCACGCACTCTGTATACACGACATTTAAGACCAAAACTATTCACATTAGTAATGTGACATTTTGACGGCTCCGTGGCTTAGTTGGTAGTAGCCCTGCCTTCGAAGCGAGGGGTCCCGGGTTCGATTCCCGGCCGGGGCACACTTTGTGTGGTGAGCATGAAGTTTGTTCTCGGGTCTTGGGTGTTTGTCTTGTGTTTCTGTGTTTGTCCATGCCATCTGCGACACAGGGAATCCTAGTGTAGAGGTATGAGTGTGTTAACGTTGTAACGTTGTTTAACGTTGACCACCAACGAAGAACTTAGAAATACGTATATATAACAAACGAAATACAATAGACACCCACTTTGCTCCTACGTGGAAAATGAGCCATGTTAGCCAGTTTAGCCAGCATAACTTGTTATTTTCGAGTTCAAATAGTCTACGGGACCTAATATCTAAGTGCTTGCCATTTCCCCGGCTGACTGACCATCTGACAGCGAGTATCTTGGCCGTTTGATTGATATAAGTGAGATGTAGCCAGCGCTCTCGACTGTGTGATTTGTCGCCACGTTCCGCTTGACAGCGCGGCCAAACACCTAGGTTAGGTTTTCTAGCGGGTAACATTCACTTCATGGATGGTTTCGATAATACTTTTATTAATAGATGGTCCGATGGTCAGGCTGTTGTCACACTTTAGGTCTCCGTACCAGCCTCTAATGTTCCCACTGCAGGGACACCGGCCTACTCTCGATAATTGAGAGTGAATGGGCTCTGATCTATCACGGGAGCCCAATCCGGATTGGTAGATGACACATGTCGTCGAATTTTTGGTTCTCACGATGTTTTCCGTCGCCGTTTTGAGAACGTGGTATTGGGCACATAAATTTTTTCAAGTGAAAAAACTCATTGGTGCACGTGTGGGTTTGTACCAGCAACCTTCAGATTGAAAGTCGGCGTCTATGCACCTGGGCCGCCACGCTCTTCCACTTTAGGTCTGGGGGTCCATGTAACTCGCGTTCGTGCCCAAAGACACTACACGTGCCTCCTGGGTGGTGCAAAAGGAGGACCTCACAGTAACAGTAGAAATTGTGCAAATTTCGTCAGGAGAAGTACTTCCACCACTACTTTCCATCCACCGCCAAGTAGTCCACTCGTACTGTGTGCTGGTGAAATTACAGGCGTATGAAATGTTACATCCCGCCTCAGAGTGACGGGCACAATATGATGAATGAAGTAGCTTCATGTGTTATTTCAGGGTATCCCTAGATTAACACAGCTTGTGTTTTTAACTTTTTATCCCAAATATGTGAAGTAATTTTTAGTGACGCAATTACAGAAATTGCTTCCTATCTTCTCATGTCAACTTATTAATCGAGGGTAACACCGCAGAGGCCATCTAGCAACTAGTAGATATTTCAAATACTCGTAAATCCATCTAATTTGCCAAACAAAGATAGCGTCTCTTTGTATGGTCCAGACAATAAATGATTCAGCGCATTGTCCCCGTGACTCATGACGCATTGCGCCGGCGTGTTCGTGGATAGGACAATATTTTTATAACTTGCAATGACTCATTTGAACTTTGCATTTATTTCTATAAAGTACTATCTTTCTCTAAGACGCATAAGTACTGGGTAACTTAAATTATCTTAGAGAAAGATAATTTAAGTTACAAGTCTTAGAGAAAGTACCCATATAAATTACTCGTAACTAGGGACCCGTCCCGGGTTCGCTAGGTTATCAATGTGTGTGGCGTAGGGTAACACAATTTCGTCGTACATCATTTTGATATATCTCGTAAGTTTTAGCTAGCATTACAATGTAAGCGCCCAATATGTTTTTACGGCATTATAAGATATCATTGAAAGGCCCAGGTTTTCTCTGCTATAATATTCACCCCTATCAAGTATAATTCTTATTATTATACTTGATGGGGGTAACAAGACCTGCCCTGACCGCCCGGAAACTGGTGTATTGTGCATTGTCCCCTAAATAACAAAAAATAAAAACAAATCCAAACAAATAGAGAAAAAATGGAAAGCGAAATAACATGCCTGAAATTTATTTTCATTTAAAATTCCAAGTCAAACCAATACACTTCAAAGTTCAACAAAACGGAAATGTCACAAATACATAACACCCCGAATATTTGTTTGTGCTTCACAAAATCATTGAATAGAACCAATCCTACTAATTCCGTTGAAAAAAATATTATTCCAGACTATACGTTTATTTGAACACACCCTGAGACAAAAAGCATTAATCTTTATTCAGTGCATTGACTCGGCAGGTGGCGCATCGGCGGCGCGTGCGCACCTTGTGAGATTCCAACCAGATTACCGCCATTGTCGTATTGTTTTTATTGCAATTGATATGCGATTGTGGGTAATTGTACATTAAATACGTTAAACGGTGTAATCTGCTCATTAGCTGTACATACTCATACAAGATACTCATATTATAACACGTTGCAGTGAGTAGAGGTCAACGATACTTATTATCTACTAGGTTCTTCTCCTAACGTAATTGGCCAACTATGGTGTCAGGTATTTCCAGCCGGCCGAATACCTCCGACATGGCTTAACGATACAATAGCCGGGACCCACATCTCATCCGTCGGCTCCGTGGCTTAGTTGGTAGTATCCCTAGAGCAATTTATTCTCGGATCTTGGGTGTTGTGTTTGTCCATACCATCTGCGATACAGGGAATCGTGATGCAGAGGTATGAGTGTACAAACGTTTTTTTTTTTATTATAAGTAGCAGTGACGGCACGTGCTGAAGGCTCACCTGGTGGTAAGTGGTTATCTCGGCCCATAACAACAAGAATACGTCTTAGGTCCTCCCGACCAAAGCATAAGTAGACCCAAGTCCCACCATTTGTTCAAATAAAAGGACCGAAGCTGCGATCACAAGTGAATACTCGATTTCAATCTGGGAATCAATTAGCAGAACTTAAGTTATCCGCACCGGGGGGTCCAGTTGCTCGCGTCCAGGTGAGTCATGCTGAGGCTTTTGGGCGGATTGAAAACTCCGTCAACATGGCAACTTACAAGAACCTTAAGTTGAAACCAAGCACTTAACTGTAGCAGCCTTAATTGAAAGCCAGAAACTAATCCACGTGTTGCGTTAATAAAAAGTGTGTGTATCAGTCAAATCCCCTACATAGCAGCTCTTAGCTCAGTGCAGGTTATTGCCCTCAAATCCCTCAAGCAGGTGGCTGGCAGCTGAACCCACCCCTTGCAATCTACATCTATTTTATAGCCAACGCGCTGAAGGTTTCCTATCTACATTGCTCGAAAGTCACGGCGTATTTTTTATCGGACGCAAAATAGCGACATAGTTTTTGAAATTCCTCGTTGGGAATTTTAAGATACCTGGATATTCTTTATCGTTTCTTTATCTTTATCATTCTAACTTACATTATTTATTAAATTTGGACCAATATGTAGCCTGGATAGTAGTCTAAATTAGTCTAAATCTAATTAATAAATAACTAGTCTAAATCTAATTAATAAATAACTTTAGTATCGTGATCAAGAAAAAAAACATCCAGCTAACTCTCAACCGCTTAGAATGAGTTGACTTGAATGCTGTATCCAAATAGTCCTTGTCAAAATGATCTATTTAGATACAGAATTACCACATGTTTTAAATTGTTTTTCTAAAATGTCTTGTCTGTTTTCTTATGATGGGACAACTAAAACACCTAGTTATCCTTATCGATTAAAAATCGACTTTAAAACAGAAGGAGCTCAGTTCAGCTGTATATATTTTTTTATAGTGTATAAATTTCGATATTTTTTTTAGTAAGTGTATGCAAACACGCCCATAAAATATAGAATGATAGTATGAAAGCCGGGTTTTGCGAGTTTAATTGAAAGTTAAAATCTTGTAATACTATTCAATTAAAGTTCTTTATTGCATTAAAAATACATAAGTACAATTCTAGTGGCTTGTTGGTAGTAGCCCTGCCTTCGAAGCGAGGGGTCCCGGGTTCGATTCCCGGCCGGGGCACACTTTGTGTGGTGAGCATGAAGTTTGTTCTCGGGTCTTGGGTGTTTGTCTTGTGTTTCTGTGTTTGTCTTGTGTTTCTGTGTTTGTCCATGCCATCTGCGACACAGGGTATCCTAGTGCAGTGCAGAGGTATGAGTGTGTTAACGTTGTTTTTTTTTTTTGTTTTATTAGACTAACAAAACTTTGTGTCGTTCTATGAGCTACAAGTTGTCTATTATTCAGTTGTATTTTAATGAGGTTGAGTAAGATTGTTAATTATGTATTTAATTGCATGCAACCTTTAATGTTAGCATTACATTTAATGTAATAAATATAACTACTAGTATTAATTATAACTATAAGCTAAGACGTAGAGCAGAACAGAAGTTCAAGCGTTTACGACACTCTCCGGGAATTTCGCACTTTGTTCCATATTAAACATCATTTACATAATTTTAGGAAATACAAATTTTGGGAATCAAACCCGTTACTTAAAATGTTAATAACCAGTTATAATAATAAGTTTATCGTCGCGATGTTAAGAAGTTAAGGACAGTTAAGTTTTTGGCACCTGGATGCAAAATTCACCTGGTGTTTTGGTAAAAAATACCGTATTTTCACCCACTGACCTCAATACCCTTATTGACAATAAATTGTTGTGTGTCGGTCAAAATTATTATAATTAAGCTATTTTATAGTCTGGCTAGTATTTTCGATAGTCATTAATACTTGCAGCTGTTTTTATTCAAGTTTTAAAAACCACCATTTTATTTATAATTTATTTGTAATATTATATTGGGTGTGTGAATATGACTCCGCCCTTTCTCAACAGATGTCGTTTTTAGTATTGTTTACGTGTACTAATAAATGACCATACTTGTATTCGATAGTACTGAATGTCAGCTATCTAACGCATTTTATGATATTTGGTTGAAGTGTAAGCAACAATTGTTTTCACCTTTTCGAAAATGTCGGTTTTTATTCCAAATAAACGTCATTTGCGGGAAGTGTTATTACATTATTTTATTGCGAAGAAAACTGCAGCGGAAACTTATCGTTTGCTTGTGGAGATTTATGGTGAGCATGCTCCGTCTAATACAACTTGCAAGGAATGGTTTCGACGATTTCAAAATAACGATTTTAGTACTGAGGATAAAGAACATGGAAAACCACCAAAAAAATTTGAAGATGCTGAATTGGAAGCATTATTGGCGGAAGATTCTTGCCAAACTCAATCAGAATTAGCTGCAGCATTAAATGTTGATCGTTCAACTGTTGCAAAGCGTTTACAAATGATGGGAATGATTCAAAAAGCCGGTGACTGGGTTCCACATGATTTAAAAGAAAGAGACATGGAACGTCGGAAAACCATTTGTGAAATGCTGCTTCAAAGACAGCAAAGAAAAGGATTTTTGCATCGGATAGTCACAGGAGACGAAAAATGGATACACTACGAAAATCCTAAACGCAAAAAAGCTTGGGTGAAACCAGGCGAACCAGGCCCATCACAGCCAAAAATAAATATTCACTGTGCCAAGGTCATGCTCTGTATTTGGTGGGATCAGAAAGGTATTGTATATTATGAGTTGCTCAAACCCTCTGAAACTATTAATGGAGAAGTTTACCGACGACAACTAATGCGTTTGAAGCGAGCCATAGAAGAAAAACGACCAGAATGGGTGAATAGACATAACAAATTAGTTCTTCAGCATGACAATGCCAAACCGCATACCGCAGAAGTCGTAAAAAGATATTTAGAGGGACAGGACTGGGAAGTGTTACCCCACCCGCCATATTCACCAGACATAGCTCCTTCGGATTACCACCTATTCCGGACGATGCAGACAGACCTTACTGGAGAAAAGTTTACTTCATGTGAAAGTATCAAAATTTGGATTGACAACTGGATAAGCTCAAAAGACCAGGACTTCTTCCAGCAAGGAATACGAAAACTACCTGAACGATGGGCGAAGGTTGTAGCTGCAGATGGAGCATACTTTCAATAATTTTTTTTTTTAATTTTGTAAGCGAACAAATGTGTTTTATTTTGACAAAAAGGGGCGGAGTCATATTCACACACCTATTATTAATTTGAATAGTCAAGACTTCAAACAGAAGTATTATTTTATTTTATGTATTATATATTTTATCCTACTAATTTTATGCGAAAGTTTGTCTGTATGTTTGTTAATCCTTCACGCTGAACGATTTAGATGAAATTTGTTGTGAAAGTAGCTCATACCCTGGATAACTATTATGACTATTATTATTATTATGACTATTATGAAAAAGTGAAAGTAACACCGCGTGGCGCAGCTGGTTCAGTAAAATCCTAATAGTCCCATTACCTTTTTAGCAATTGGTTTGTAGTCAAGAAATTTACGATCGAACATAAACCGTAAATTCGATGCGAATTCGGATTCGCACATTGTGGATTCTTAACATCAATTCTATTATTATTATTAGTTAGGATATTCGCAATAATTGCACATAACTGTATTAAACGATAATATATAATATAAGTTGAATAACACCGGGTAACACAGATAATGCGTATAACTATCTATATTGAAATACAAATGGACGTGAACGAGATGTTACTTAGCTATAAATTAATCCAGATCCGTACAGGCGTTTAAAGCTCATCATCTTATTACACCACGAAGGGGATATTTACTTTCGTATAATTAACTTGTAGTTTCAAGAGCGTGGTGGCCCAGGGGCATAGACGCTGACTTTCAATCTGAAGGTTGCTGATTGAAACCCACACGCGCACCAATGAGTCGTTTCACTTGAAAAAATTTATGTGCGCTATACCACGTTCTCGAAACGGTAAATTAAAACATCGTGAGGAAACCAGCATGTCTTAGAACCATAAATTCGAAGACATGTGACATCTACCAATCCGGATTGGGCTCCTGTAGATCAAAGCCCATTCACTCTCAATTATTGAGAGTATCACATCAACACTCTATTAGGTTAAAGGATTCAAACTGCGCCCTAAGGCTCTTTTTGTGCAACAACCAATTTAGTCCAGCTTGGTCATACTGGTTTACCACGGATGGAATGACCCCCAATGACCAAACATTTGAGGCTGGTACGGTAACTTGTAGTTCTAGTTACATTGTGTTTTAGTCCTTCAACAAGAAGAGCTTAGCCCTTCTTCCTGCTGACGATGGAAGGTCAGTAATCCATTGACATTAAACAAACACGTAGTTATGTCTAAGTAATTATGCAATGAAATATGCGTAACATTCCCGTCAGAGCACGAGATCGCCCGGTCAATGACGGTGAGTCAGCAGCCGTTTGCTCTCGATATTGTGGTCCAACACACGAGCGAACTAACTCTACCAGCCTCTAATGTTACCACTGCAGGGACACCATTTTTTTTTTTAATTCTTGTATTTCTTTATTGTACACACACACATGAAAAAATTATTAAAAGGAAACATAAATTAATAACAAAAAGCATGTACAAAGGCGAGCTTAACCCTATGAAGAGTTATCTTCCAGCAAACCTTTGAGGCTAGGGAGAGGTGATAAAAGAGGTAGGGATGTGTATCCAGTCTAATAAATACTTAAAATATACTAAAACATATAATAAATATACTAAAACATATAAAGTAATAGTTTTTTATGTTAATAAGTGACGAAACGAGCTTAGGGCCCACCTGATGGTAAGTGGTGACCCGCGCCCATGACAACAGTAATGCGTGCGACTCAGTATGAGATCCAAATCTTTACTGAGTCGCATTTAACATTGAATTGAATCCACAATGTGCGAATCAGATATGGTGGCAGTACCTCTCCGGACAATCTTGGCACAAGTTCTACTGCTACTTTTTGGTGTCTGGTTTGGTAGAGTAGTTTGATCTACTTTGATCTACTACGGGAGCCAAATCCGGATTGGTTGATGTCATTTATTCGAATTTTTGGTTCTAAACATGCCGGTTTCCTCACGATGTTTTCGTTCACGTAGTATTGGTTTTTTGGTGTGAAATACTCATTGGTGCACGTTTGGGTTTGAATCTGCGAACTCAGATTGAAAGTCGGCGTCTGTAAATGTATGCAATAAAAGATTTAACTTAACGCTGTCTCCTACAAACTGGGCCGCCTGACTACAGCCTCAGCGAACACGGGCGAGATGCGCGCGCGCAGGCAGCTGACCGCACTCGACGCGACTGACTGGATTTGATACTTTACATTGTCTTGATGAATCATTTATTATTAATTGATAAGGTTAAGAAATCTCATGGGGATTTCACACAGCGCCATCTAGCTTCAAACTAAGCATAGCTTGTAATATGGGAATACTGATAGAATACTTATGAAGTACCTTATATTTCTAAATACATATTTATAATACATAATAACACCCGAACACAGAATAAACATTTGTGGTCGTCACACAAAATGCTTGTCCTAGGTGGGAATCGAATCTACAACCTACAGCAAAGAAGGCAGAGTTATTCCAAACTGATGTGTGAGGCCAGTCACTAATTTTATTATTATTTTCACTAATAGCTTAATTGAGTTTTTTAAGGTAACATGTAATAATCTGATTATTACGAGGAAGCACAATAATTGCTGACCATAATATAACCATAATTTTTTAAAGATTCCTTTTTTTTTTTGTATGGTTAATGTAGTTGCTATGATTATGATCCTATATGCATTTAATAATAATAAAATCTTATTTTAACAAGTCTACGTTTAGTGGTTTCCAGTGTCGCGTCATCCATGCATAAAAAACACCACGTATCAAAACTAGTAGGTCGCGTAGGATGCGCACGCGCCGCGGCAGATGTTGCAGCATCTGTCGACGCGCACTGTCATCCCGCAACCTGTCTGATCGAACAGCTGATCGCTACCTGTGGACTTTCTTTTTTATTTCCTAGAAGGATTTAAAGGGCATATGGGGATTATGTAATCCTTTATGCGCAACAGCTTTGGATAATTTTGCTGCAATTCTGATAGATTGTTGCTTTTCTATTATATTCGGAATAAATTGTTCCCATGCCATGGACTTCAACACTGAGGGTTCCGTACCATCAATTTGTTTTTCATATTAACAGCAACAAAGTCTACAAATTCAAACACTAAAATTCACTGTGCCGCAAGATGCATGGATATAGAAACTCCTAATAACAAGTAACTTAATGAAAAATTAAAAAAAAACCGACTTCAAAGTTTCAAAACACGCAATTTCGTTTACTTGGATGACATATATTTTCTAGGTATTTCGATTTAATAACCAAACTATGCAACCGAACAGGAAGAACAGGAGGAACAGGAAGAATATGACTTATCATATTGCTGTTCAAATTGAAAAAATACTGTATGATGTTGCTTCCTATTGTGCTTGTTCACTACAAACCCTACAGGAAAAAGATCTTCGATCATTACCAAACCTTTCTTTTTTATATTTTATTTCAACAAGCTACAATGAGGCGTCGATTCCATAGAACCACTTCTTTCATTAATTGTTTCCTGGCTCGTGCTTTTTTTTCGATCTAGTTTATTTTTATTTAGTTTATTTTATTTTTCCACCTTAGACTGATTTATGATGATGATGCAACAAAATGTGTAGTACAATCCAACAATTTAGTGTAGTGCAATCCAAAGTTGAAACTCATCCAAGATTATTAACATTATTGTAAAGCTCTACTACGATTTTAGGTCATTCTTTTTGCATATAGTTGGATCGTAGTAGAACAACCAAAGTTCTTCAGACCCTGGTACTGGGTTAAGAACCTGGTAATTTAGTGCCAAGCAGTGATGTACTTAAATTCCTTTGTTCTTTGAACTTGTTGAACAAAGAAACAAATAACAAACAACGTTAACACACTCATACCTCTGCACTAGGATTCCCTGTGTCGCAGATGGCATGGACAAACACAGAAATACAAAACAAACACCCAAGACCCGAGAACAAACTTCAGGCTCGCCACACTAGAATAGTTCTATTCTATTGTAGATTTTCTCCTTATCGGGGTAAACACCGACCCCGAAACGAATCGCTAAAGTTCATCTGTCGAGCGTGCTACCTGTCGATAGAAATGAGAGAACAATGCAACAAAAAGACAAAAAGTAGACGACAGATGCTGACAAAGAGAGTACAGGGGGGTAGAGAATGTGTAGCAACCATCAAGGATACGTTTACCATACGGTAACAAAGACATACCTAATGAATTCAAGCCCTCAATTAGCTGCTTATAAAAAAGCATACTACTCAACAGGCGTTTAAATGACCGACATTCTACTTTAGTTAACTTTTTAATTGACTTTATTATTTTGACATGAACTGATACTGTTATTTATCTATTTATTCTTTAAATAATTATCTATTGTTTAACTATTTATTCTTTAAATAATTTAAGCTTATTAAAAAATTTGTTTGTTTTAAATATATGCACATAGCAAATATATAATTGGATAGTAGGTTCTTCTTGTTCTTATTTTTGGCCTTTTGCGAAATAGTAGGTTAAAAAAGCTATATCGTAATCATAATCTAGAGACTCAATATACTTATGACATTCATAATCACCTGGATTCATAGACAATATAAATTTTTATTTCATTTCATAATAGTCATAGACACAGCAAGAAATGTGTAGGTAAGTTTCATTATAGGGCTTAGGGTTTTCAGTGACTGAACCTTCGTAAATATCTACAATTTAGATATATTCTAGAACGGTTCAAATATTTTCGGTCGAGATATAATAATTACCGTTATATTTCAACGCTCTTTCCCACTCGGCTGTACCGGAAACCTCCGGCACGAGCTGCCGGTAAAAACGTTCAATTGTCTCTCCTTGAATATTGATAGCATTAATGGTGCCTCGACTTTCTTTTGGCGGATCGAATCGACCGCTCGTTAGTGACGATTTTATCTAGCTAGTCATCTGGGTGACGGAAACCAAGTCGCCTTTTACGGTTGCCTAGTAGAAGAACCCTGTCGATAAATCTACAACTTCTGAGGGCAGTATTTTTTAACTGTATTATGTTGCCTGTTGGTTTTTATAATAATAACATGGTAAGCACAACCTTTTCTTTTTCATGGGGAAAACCTTCATCGTTACGGTTGTTCTATATGGTTCTCATAGCCCAGCTTTGCTTAATTAGGGGCCAGATGGCGCTGAATGTCCGTAACTATTTATTTATTTACTCCTACACTACTCAGATATGATTTATAAGATAGAAATGTAGGTACCTCAGTTTCGATTACTAAACGAGATTATCTTCGGAAGGTTATGCGGTGTCCACAACACAATTACTTAGTAGTGTGGATGCCGCAAACCGAACATAATTGTATTATATGTAATTTAGGTACTAGTATTATTTGTTTTTTGGTCAATTAAGTTACATTGTGAAATGTGTTTTTCTAAATAAACATTATTATTATTATAACAATTATGTACCTATAAATCCACTGACTAATAAACTGTGTAGTAGGTGGCACAAAACCTCTTCACCTCAATCAGGGTAAATTCCCAAGCTGCCTCTGCATTATTGAACTCGCAAGTGTGCAATCAATACTCTGTAAAACGTAGTCGGTTGACACATAAAATCTCTTCATCTCAATCGATCACATAACGCTATGTACTCCGCTCAAATCAGAGCCCCTCGGAGATACCGTGGATTGGATGCTGCGGCCCCGCCCTTCGGAGATCAGCCAATCACCACGCGCGGCTCGTCTTGTGTAACCGGACTCTGACGCACTTATTGGAAATGGGTCTTGTTGGAATTCAGTGGGGTGAAAATGGAATAGTTTGGAGGGGTGGCATCTACATAGGTACCCGCAAGATAATTATGGCCTAAATAGGTACCATTTTAATAGTTCAGCTCTAGCGATTCATATTGACCTTTTTAAACTATAAATGCATCATTTAACTCTTAAAAATCTTTGATACATGTACATACCTAATTATTGTCTGTTATTATGATCAGTTTTCGAAACCATTTACAATTTTTTTGCTGTAAGATTAATATGAAGTGTTATTATAATTACCCTCTAAGAGCTGTTGATTCTGTTTATAACACTGTGTGGTGGCAAACACAGAGACATAAGACAAACACCTAAGAACAAACTTTACGCTCATCGCACCAAATCTGCCTCGGCTACTTTTACTACCAACTCAACTAAACAAAACTACGGAGCTGGCAAAAGTCAAAAATGTTTAAAACAGTTGAATTTTTTTAAAAATACTTGGCAACGTCTCAAGTAACTCTGCTAACACTTTCCTTTTGTAATTATTCTTAACTAGCTGCGCCCCGCGGTTTCACCCGCATAGTTCCCGTTCCCGTGGACAATACGGGGATAAATTGATTTTATTTTTTTCGTTAATTTTCCAATGTTTTAATAGTTATTCTGCTATTCGGGACGGAAACAAATCCAACAAATCAAAAACCATGGCAATCGGTCCAGCCGTTCTCGAGTTATAAGTGTTGTAACAAACACGACTTTCTTTTATATATATAGATTTTATAGAAACCTCAAAAATTGTAGCCTATATGTTATTCTGATGTATAAGCTATATTGTGGTAAAGTTTCATTCAAATCCATTCAGTAGTTTTTACGTGAAAGAGTAACAAACATCCATACATCCATACATCCATACTTACAAACTTTCGCCTTTATAATAGTAGTAGGATAATCCGACAGCTAGTACAAAACTTACCTAACGAATTATATTGTAGTAGATATTTATTTATTTTACAATAACTATTCCAATTTGATATTAATAATAATCATGCTACATTCGGCTTAGAATTAGCACCTGCAATGGTAAGCAGGTAGGTACTTGTATTAATTAAGAAGCTCTACTTAATTATTAATGAAGTGGTTTTTAATGAGTGAAACACACTGTTTCAAATTTCTGGCATCAATATTGGTAGCATTTATTTTATAATAAATTTTCTATGTTTATTTTTTTATTTATCATTCTGGTACACCGAAAAAGGTGAATTAATATCTTAGAAATCATCAAGATTTTGTAAAAATATGGAAACCCAGCAGCAGTGTTTGACTCGTTTGGTCAGTGAAATACACAGGTTACTGTATGTCAAATGAGTGAAGTATGGAGGTATATAATGTTCCCGGTGTTTTACATGCTAAAATTTTGTATTATTTCGGATGGATTTGTATAATATATTTTCTTCCGCATAGTAAGCGTTTATGCCTGATACTGCCATCTATTGAACAATTTTTAGTTACTAGTGAAGATCGCAGTTGCATATAGCTTGCACTACTCACCGCTAGATGGCATTCAGAACGAAATCGAAGTATCAAAAATTCTTCGTCTTTGTTTTGTCTTAACTTAAATTCAAATCGATCGTTCATTCAGTGAAAGAATTTAATTATCTGTTGTAAAGCAGGAAGGAAAGGAAAGCCAAATGCGCGGAAAATTGTAAAACTTTGTTTGAAGTTTTTTTGTTTGATTATTCTATTTAGCTAATTGAAATGGCTACTGAAAGTAAAGGAATCTACCACTGGAAACTAGGCGATGTGGCCATGGCTAGGATATGTACAAAAGTTTACGCAAGAGTTCGTGTCATCAAAAATGAAAAAGGGCTATTTTTTGACGACAAAGGTTTATATTTAATTCTGAATTTAAAAAAGTATCGTAGCTAAAAATAGCACGCCTAACTAATATCTATATACACAAAGAACTGCTGGCAGTAAGTAGATCTGACAGATATGTACCTGGAATTATTTGATGAGGTGCTGCCACCATAGCCACACGCTATAGTGTTTTAAGAGGTATGGAGGCAGATGAACTGATATACACTTTATATATTATGATAAAGGATGAGCGCAATGTGGTAAGTTTAATAAGCAAGTGTCCGTTTCACATCAGGTGGACCGTACCATCTGTATCCTCGCTTAACTACTAATGACTTAAAAGAGTAGAATGATAACACTGAATTTTCATTCTGATAGAATACTTAATACAACTGTTTTCTAAATAACACATACTTTTATTTCATTGAACACCTAAACAGAAAAAAAAAACATCTTTGACCATCATCATGCTCAGTTTTAATGATGATTTCATAGCCTGCATAGAAGATGGCAATTTTATAGTAACTTAAGAGTTCTGCTACTCCGCATTAATTTACTAAGAAAAGTATAAACTATAAATACAAAGTATGAAACAGTTAATACATTTGTCACACTCACTACACACTGGCACCACTGAAAACCAATGCTGCATGGGAAATTTTTCTCTAGCAAATGCGGAGTGGTGGTTGATTTGTGTTTGCAGCTATATTATTTTTTATGATCTATTTCTATTATTGCCAAATGTCTAAGAAAAAAAAGTAATGCCTAACACCTGCTTCCTCAGTTTTAGGCATATCCTCCAATGAAGATGGCAGTCTAATTGTGACAAAAGAGCTCTGCTACTTTGTGGAGATGTGTCGCAACAAGGAACAACTCTGGCTACCGTACACCTGTATGTACCTTGCTGAAAGATCACGTCCGTTTTATGGCACCGAAAAGGTATCCCCTGGGAAGGTGAATATGGATCCTTCCCCAACTAAAACTCCTAAAAAGGTAATTGAACCTTCATGAACGCATTTTGTTTAATTAGTTTTTTATATAAATAAATTAATGGTCATGGACATTTATCTCAGAACTCTGTTGAAACAGAAGAAATTTTACATAATGTTTTACAGAGAAAACTTCAAGAGGAGCATGTAGTTCCCTTACCAATTAAACTGAGCAAGATCAAGAAACCAGACTTTAACACAACATATGATTTGCAACACGTACCCCTGAAACAGGGCAAATACGAGAATGCCTTTAAGGAATTTGTCCGCAGAGGGAAAGAACAACTCTTCGACCAGTACTTTGAACTGTTAAAACTAAACGTGAATGAGAATAAGGACTCTCTAGACTTCCTCATGAATGTTGATGCTTCAACTGAAGACAAGTTGGAGTTGGTGATCAAAAACACCGTTTCTGAGAAGGAGCTGGATAATTATCTGCATCAGTGTTGGAGGTACAATTTTGTGCATAAGCAAATTGCTGCGGCGGAGTCGAAAGAAACCCGAGAGATGACAGATTCAACAGTTAGTTCCTATTTTATAATATTTTAGTTATAGTAGAAGTAGTACTGACTTTTTTAATTGGCTCTACACATCTTAGTATCGAATTCCTTACATAAAACACAAAAATTGTTTCTACCTATGTCCATTATGATGTGCCCCAAGCCAGTTATATTATAAGGGCAATAATGTGAACATGGTTTAGTTTAGACCACTGAAATCAATAAATTATGTTCTTTTTCTTTTCAGAACGCGTCTCTGAAGAAGCTGGAAGTGACAGTTCACACATCCTGGTGTCTCGTCTGCGGTAAGGCAGAGAAACTGCTTCCTTGCTCCAACTGCCCTGCCTCTTTCCATCTGCCGTGCCGACGCGAATGGCTTGTGAAAATCATACGTATGTACACTTTTTATTTACTGGTTGATGGACTATTTAAGGAAAGCAATTTGATTGGCCTCACAGCGCATGTAGCAAACATGTCTGGCCAAATTTAATATAAACTCGGTTTTGACGAAAGGATCAATTTCTTTTCAACAGATTTAAAAAAAGGAGGATTTAATTCGACTGTTTTTTTTGTTGTTGTTTCAATTATTTGAATCGTTAATAAACCAATTTAGATTTTTTTTTTGGAATTATATGGTTTCAGGTTGTTCCCATATAAAAACATTTAAATCGGTTAAATAGTTTAGTTTTTAAATCAAAACAACTGGCAAAAATATGTCATCCAAGTAAACAAAATTGCGTATTTTTCTTTCCTGTGACTTTTTTCTTCGCCCAGTGTATGTTTGGTAAATACACTGGGCGAAGGATCTGGATGTGCCTTTAGTGAAATGGTAGGGTGTAACCCCCTAAGGGTTAGAAATAACGATGAAAGTATTGAAGTAGTTTTTTTAGATTTTTTTATATTAGCCACTTGTTATGTGAACAAACGTTAATATTTGTTACAAAAATGCTTGTCCTGAGTACGAATCGGAAAACCTCCAATAGAAAGGTACACTTTGGGGGGGTCCAGTTGCTCGCGTCCGTAGTTGTGTACCCTTTGATTTCCTACACGTACCCCCTGGGTGGTGCTACAAAAGCAACCAAAAGTAGCAGTAGAACTTGTGCCAAGTTCGTCCGGAGAGGTACTGCCACCACATCTGGAATCTGCCGCCAAGCAGTAGTGGTCGCATTACTGTGTTCCGGTGGAAGGGTGTGGCTGCCGGTGAAATCGCATGCGCATGAGACGTATCATCCCCGTCTCGGGTGATGGACGCAGCAGGTTGAATGCGACTCATTAAAGATTTGGATCACATACTGAGTCGCGCGCATTACTGTTGTGATGGGCGAGAGTCACCACTTACCATCAGGTGGGCCCTCAGCTCGTTCCGTCACTCATTCACATAAAAAAAAATCATTATAATAGTTTCTCGTTTCAGACCGCAAGAAGGTGCCTGAGAAGTATTCCAAACCGGTCACGTTCATACAGAAGATATTATCCAGTACACGGACCAAGTGCTCCGTGCAGAGAGATAAGGAAAACATTGAGCTGTGCCCCAGCTGTATGTGGGGACCTAAAGTTGGGTATGTTACAATATTTTGAACTAACATTCACTGACCTTTTAGCAGTTGATCTTTCTGACTTCTGCGCTGTAGGCCAGGTTCGATTCCCATGTAGGACAAGCATTTGTATAACGAGCATAAATGTTTGTTCTGTGTCTGTAATACCTGTAATTTCTCAACCAGAAGAAGAATTTGGTTGTATGTTTTTAGGGTACCGTACCCAAAGGGTAAAACGGGACCCTATTACTAAGACTGCTGTCCGTCTGTCTGTCTGTCTGTCTGTCTGTCTGTCTGTCTGTCTGTCTGTCTGTCTGTCTGTCTGTCCGTCTGTCCATCTGTCACCAGGCTGTATCTCAGGAACCATGATAGTTGAGAGTTAAAATTTTCACAGATGATGTATTTCTGTTAGCGCTATAACAACAAATATTGATAAACAGAATAAAATAAATATTTATTTTTGCCGTTTTTACTATGGGCACGGAACCCTTCGTGTGCGAGTCCGACTCGCACTTGGCCGTTTTTAATTCCAGATATGATGACGTGGTGTGGCATAAGCTGGGCAGTTGTCCGTGGTGGCCGGCCAAAGTCCTGACTCCTGGGGAGGTGCCTTCGTGTCTGCTCGCTCGCTCGCACTCTCCGCACGACTGGCCGCTCAGATATTACGGTAATAAAGTTGTTCGTATTTTATATAGAATCTAAAATTATTTTTGATTGAAAAAGATGGGTGATATAAAACTATCTTTTTTAAACTACTAAAGCAGGTTATCAATTCGGATTTTTTTGTAACAAGGAATTCCGAGGTAACAAACCTCAGAATTCCTTCATTTATCGAGTGATTTAAAAATCTCTTCTTTTTTTGAAAGGATATGCTTTCAGATTGGACACAATTTTTTTTTTTCAAAATCTTTCCAATAGTTTGGTTTTAAATCAAAATACTGGAAAATATATGTCATCCAAGTAAAAGAATGCTAATTTGGCTGCTACTTGCGGCTCGCCCACCGGATGGTGCAAAGAAGGTTCTTGGGTTGGTCGGTTAGAAGACTAGCTAAAACATAAGTGGAATTTGACATATCTGTGTGCATGTCATGTACCTATTTGTTCTGTGACTTTGTTTTGCGTGGTTACTCTTAATAAGGTCGCTGGTTCATATCCAGGGCAGGCTTTAAAAAAACCGATAGAAACCGACTTGCCCTGTAACGAAAAACTCCTCGGCATGTGACATCTATCAATCTAGTTTGGCTCCCGTGGCAGATTAAAGTCCATTCATTCTCGCTTACGGAGAATAAAATAGCTATAATAATGTTTTCCTGAATTCGCTTTTCAGATAACATCATTTTAGGAACAATTGTTCTTTTTAATTTGGTGAGTTTTTGATAAGTGGGTTTCTATGTTTGTTATCTGTCTTGTGCATGGTTTGGTGGTGGAATAACTAAATGGTGTAAGATCATTCCATGATTTTCTTCGTTTAATTAATTGGTAATTACGCTTGTGGTTATTTTGTGGTCAAGAGGGTAAACCAATTTAGTCCAATTATTCAACACTTACAATGTCTGCGTCGTATTTATCAAGATAAATATGCAATAAATACACGAGGTTGGATCGCGATATAAGTTATTATTATTATTACGATACGGATCGTGATACGTACTTACAAACTTCGGAATGTAGATTAAGGTATAGAGAAAAGAACAATTTATCTACTGAAGTTTAAAATTCTAGTCCCTATTGTAACGTTGATTCTCCTCAAATTTATTTCCAACGTTTTTTTATACGTTTACCCATTTTGCCAATGCGCTAGGATTCCCTTTTTCGTGGGTGGCGTGGACAAACAAAGTTTGGTACGGCCAGGAATCGCTTTGAAGGGATCCTACCTGCTAGTTTAGTTGGTACCCTGCCAGGAGCATCTTACCAAGTTAGACTTACCAAGTTACGCTTGTCCTAAAGGCACCCTGAACCACTCTTGGGGCATAGCTTCTCGCATGTGCCTGTTCCTGCCGAGCCACACTGGGTTGTTGTCTTCCCGGGAAGAAGCGCTGCGAGACGCGGTTATGGACGCTTGCGACGATTACATTTCTGTTTATTTGACATAAAAAACAAAAGCCCTCGATGAAAACCAGCAGTGTAGTATGAATAACGTAAGAGATTGTATTTAGAGCCAGTTACAAAAAATATTTTTATATCATAATTATACAGATATATCGTGATAGAAATCTCGATATTTCCAATTAGAATATTCGAAATATCGAGATTATAATATTTTTATATCATGATTATACAGATATATCGTGATAGAAATCTCGATATTTCTAATATTCTGAATTTTTTGTTAATTCGTTAGGTTTTACTTTTTAAGATTTTTACTTTGTTATTGTGAGTATTATTGTGGTCCGTCCTCTGTTTTGACTTTTTTAATTAATGAAACCCTAAATTGTTTAATCAACGCAAAATCATCCACGCTAATATAGTAATGTTGATCGTATAACTGCTAATCCCTATAACAGATTACTGGAGATAGATTACCATAGCAACATTGTTATTTGTCAGGAACGTAATTTTTTTTTAAATGGAACTGTATCTCTAGTCTTCTGTCAGTTGATTAATAGAGTTTTGATGCATATTTAATTACTAGTTGATTTGCTTTTTGTTTTTTTTTTTGTTATGTGATCATTAAATCAATATTGGTTTATTTTTTTCAATACTCAGGTTATTGGTTTTTTTATGCATGATTGTTATTGTTATGGTTATTTGTAATGGTGGAAGTATTTTTTTTACTGTTGTACAGTACTTCTCAAGCCCTGTTGAGGAGAGCGCATGTGAATTTTATCTAAGTATACAATAATAACTATGTTTGGTCCAAATCTTTATATTTTTTCTAGAATTTTTGGTTTAAAATCAATATTATATAGAATACTAATTATTTTTTATACCTTTGACGATCTTGTACTTATTGAGCAAATGATAATGTCTCGTTCGTAGTTTTAAGACTAAATTGTTTTTAATCAAATATTTGACGATCTCATTAGTGATACGACTAATAAAGTAATATAATCAGTAGATTAGGATCATAGTTTTATATTGATATTTGACTTTTGTTTTGTTAAAAATGTTAAAATGTTAAAATAATTGATGTTATAATCATTATCTGACCATAATTACCAGGTGTTTTTTATCGCTCCTTAAAATCATTATCTATATAATCTTTTTTTACCGTGTTTTGCGTGACGGCAAACGGCATGGCGCTATCTAATGCCGTCATGTTTTACATGGCCGAGTGTCCCATGACGGACACCTTGTTTTTTGTTTGTCAAATTATATTTATATAAAATCTATTTATAATACGATGAGGCATATGGCTGATATGACAAGGCTAATGATTAATTTTAGTTTCTTAAATTTCTGTATGTGGTTTGTCATAAAAATTATAATAAGTATCTCTAGTGTGTGTACTAACCTTAAATCGACGTTTTGATAATTTCGCACAACCGTTTAAAAATCGATCAATCAAATTTTGACACGAGATTAAAATCTTGTTCAAATCCAGTGATAACCACGTTTATCATTTTTTTATCGTATGCATACCATCTATAAAATAATCACCAGGTTTGAAATTATCTCTTAAGAAATAAATTGATACCTATTTTATGTGACTTTTATTTCACTTATCACACTTTCAAAATCATGCGTTACAACTTGCAGCGCAGGTCGTAAACGAATTATGTTTTTTATCACCGTTGTAAAGCGTCTACTGGCCAAGTTATATTACCACTATTTAATTGAATTAATTAATTCAATGCGAAGATGGTAAAGACCACTAAAACATTGAATTAGGCACAAAAATGTATCTATTCCTATTTTTAGCGTAGTATAGCACATGTTGGGTATCCGTTAGTATTTTATAAAATATATCATTTTACTGACACTAATACCTACACTAGGATTACCTGTGTCGCAGGCGGCATAGACAAACACTCATGAACCGAGAACGAACTTTACGCTCAGCACAGAAAATAGCCCCGGCCAGGAATCCAAACCGGGACCCCTCGCGTCGAAAGCAGTGCTACCTACTAACCGACCATTATCACTAATATTATAGGCTAAAGTTTGTATCTATGTTTGTAACTCCTTCACGCTCAAACGGCTCAAAAGGATTTCGATGAAATTTTATGTCAGGATAGCTTATATCCTGGTTTTACACATATGCTACATTTGATCCCATCCCGGAAAACCACGGGTGACACCGCGGGGCGTAGCTAGTTAACGTACTAATCTCGTGACCGCTTCAAGACAGCAGGAGTATGATAAAGTTATCATATTTATCAAATCAAAATTTATCTAAAAAATGGACGATAACAATGGCTTTCAAATTATGAGGAAAGAAGTGATATTCATAGAGTGGAATCAAATAGGTAGATATATAATTGGTTTACTCTGTTAGCATTAAAATATTCTAAAATATGTATGTCGTAATAAAACTTGTCATTTTTTACAATAATTCTAAATATTCCAAAAATATTTGAAATGTTAAATCATGTTAATCGTAAAAATCATATCCTATTTC
Source organism: Aplocera efformata (assembly GCA_921293045.1). Taxonomy (NCBI): domain Eukaryota; kingdom Metazoa; phylum Arthropoda; class Insecta; order Lepidoptera; family Geometridae; genus Aplocera; species Aplocera efformata. Next base: position 4,301,298 of record OV121063.1, read on the forward strand.
TATTTATCGTTGTGGTCTATCCTGGAGGTTCGGATAGATCATAGCAGATTAACGGCCAAACCCAATAATAATAATATAATAGGAGATATATTGCATAGCAACAATGTTAACTTTTTAAAAATGAAAATCTTTTTGTCTAATAACAATATTGCTATGTCACCTGTTAATAGATTATAAGCTTTGGCTGTTACCCACACCTGAAAGACAAACAATAAAACAACGGAATAAAAAATATTTACATATATTATTTTTTACATAAAAATAATACTTTTTATACATTATTAACACCTAGCGAAGCAACATGATGATTCACAACAATGGATTAAACTTACGTCAAAACTATTCAAAAACACATTTCACATTAACTATTTTCAGTCACGCCAATAGATAAACTACAGTCCGTATGCGGCCTACTGACACTATCACAGCGAGATGACACGCATATCGAAGTAAATCTATAAAAAAATATGAAATTTATAGATGTCAGTCAGTTAATCTATAGTTTCATTGGTTATCAACTATCTGGAAAAAAAAATTCACATATCACTGGTATATATATACTTAAACCTCTAACATATATCTGAAGAGATATTACCATAGCAACATTGTTATGTGTGAAAAAAATATGATTGCCTTTTTGACAGATAACATTGTTGCGTCAAAAATATCTGCGTATCATAGGAATAACAAAAGAGGAATGTATTATGACCTTTTTGGCAGCAACAATGTTATTTGTCAAAAAGGTCTATGATCTTTTTGACAAATAACATAGTTGCTTTTGATAAATAATAATATTGCTATTATCTATCTCCAGAATCAGTTGGAAGATTTAGATGTACGTGAGTCAAAATCAGCCGCATAAGAAATTGTTTCAATATTGGCGCGCTGATTAAACGGACAATTATGTACATTAAAATAATATTTTATTGTACATACTTGTTACAAATGCTTTGCCATTCTATACGTTTTGAGGTTACATACAATTTTACATCTGTACTTTATCATTACTAGGCATTTATCGTGCCTATAAATTCAATATAAAATGTATAAAAACATTGTCGAAACTCAAAAGGGCGATTATATTTTAATAACAAGACATCACAGACGCAAAGTTCAAATACAGATTATAACTTGTAACATTTACGCAGCACCTCGTTACAAATATTATTTTAAAATTGTCGAATGTCAAATTTTCGTCACAAAATTATAATTTTTTATATGTATCTTCAAACATCATCTAATCATTTTAGTTGAAATGTGTAATTAATAACAGTGTACTTACATTGAGCAGTTCACATAGTTTAATAATACAATAAACACAGGGACAACCGTGAAACAATGTTCTTGAAATGTAAAACATACCTAAAGTATTTCAAATCTATTGTTTTTTATATATATTGGCAATAATAAGCAAATCAGAGTATATAAAACTAATATCATGATCCAAAGTGGATCGTGATATCATCCAACATGGATCACGATACAAATTGTGATATAGACTTAGAAACGTATACACACGGATCAAAGTTTTTACTTTTCCCACACAAATAAAAAAAATCTGCGAGAGGTCGTAATAACTTTTTATTATAATCATTATTCTAACTTTCGTCTTAATTTCCACGCAGACTTCATAATTATTTCGTCAACAATTTAAATCCTCAATGGTTTGCTCAATTCGGCCCATTACAATGTTGCTCATTCGTCTAATTCAATCTTCAATGTACCTAAACGGCAATCAATAGTCATCGGTGTTTCGGCAACGAATAACAGCTAGGACGATTCTATACCTTATTTTAGCATTTGCATGATTATACTCTTATTCATAGCTCGTACAAGTTGATCGAGTTTTCAAGTAATCACTTTAAACAGTATTAATATATCAGTAGGCGATGCGTAGATAATACTAGTTGATGTTTAGTGTTGGGAGATAGTGTCTTAACAAAATAAGGAACAAATTGTACGTACTATCACAAGCCCAGTGGAAATTAGCATTAGCTAAAAACTCCGGATCCATTATGCCGTTTACACGAGCTTAGTGACTTGTCGCTTAGTGAATTTCACTAATACTAAGCACACGAGGAGCTTAGTATTTTTTAAATTAACTAAACGACAAGTGTGTTAGCCTTGTGAGAACTTGTATTTGACAGAGTAACTGATATTTCACAGCCATATTTGATTTCAATATATGGATAGGTATTTTTATTTTAATTACTATTATTATTTCCAAATGAATAACTTTTTCTATCATTAATAACTTTTCGAATTCTCTCATCTCGAACATGTTTTCCTACAAAATGTTACAGTATATTCCTAATACTAACTTTAAATGTTTCTTCAACATAATATCTGGCAAACAGACCTTGTAGGCCTTGTTTTAAGACCATTTTCAAGATCACATCATGACTTTAGACAATACCTTTGTGACACGCAAAAGAGAGATGTCAGAGGCTACTTATTAGATATTTGCTCTGTGCCTAACGCCTAACAGTTGTCTCTAAGCTCTTATCATTAATAGAACAATATCTAATGTGTCGTGACGGTTGACTGAATATTTGACAGGGGTTAAAGGTACTTCTTTGATTGGACAAGTTGATCTAAGCGACATTTCACATGAATCGCGTGATTACATAGTCCAGATTTTCTCAACACATTGATCTATACGACAAAGGTTTAAGTATTTTGTTAATTAAAACGGGAAGATTATTCAATTTTATCCAAATGGCATCTGGTTGTGTCATAGATTATCGCAGTTTAGTTACATTTCTGTACTCAAAGCAAAAAGTTTGAAGTCAAACGTCAAACACATATTTTTGAGATTTTTGACATCTACAGTTGACATCTCAAATCTGAAACCTTTGATCGTACATTAAAGGTTCAATTTAAATGATATAGAATCTTAATTCTTTAAGTTTGGGAAGAAATTGGCCTGCAGATTCGAAATTACTGATCTAAGTTATGTAAAAATGAGAATTCTTATAAGTCGCTTATAATGGCACGATCTAAGCGACATAGGTGCCAATTCTTTTGATGTCAGACCAAACTAAAACTAAACCATCTCGCCATTTTATTATGGAGTAAAACAGCAATAATTGAATAGCTTTAAAATCAATTTTAGTTTAGTTTGATACTAACAGTGCAGATTCTAAAATACTGTATTGTTCGTATATATTAATTTGGACTATGTAAACGCGCGCAGTGGTAATACAAGATTATGCTACAACAACATAACTTACTGCTTAAACTACTCGCCCGGCCCGATGAACAAGGCACTCACCGCGAAGAATAGGAACACTAGACCACCGATTATAGTAACTGGAAACAGAAAATATACATTTTTAAAACACACATAGTTTTTTTTTTAATGTAAATAAGTGACGGAACGAGCTGAGGGCCCACCTGGTAAGTGGTGACCCTCGCCCATGACAACAGTAATGCGACTCAGTATAAGATTTGGATCAGCCAAGTTCGTCCGGAGAACTGCCACCAGGTAATCGACCCTGGCTTCGTTGTTCTAGTGGAAGGGTGTTTGTGAAACTACAGGTACAAGTTTTTTACTTTATTAGGTACAAAAGTGATACAGTTGAGTTATTTGCTACGTTGCATTCGTCTAATTGTACCAAGACTAAGTCCATGTAATACCAAGGATTCCTGCACTGGGGCAAGGCCGGTATCGGCATCGTTATCCTATCGAAATGCCTCATTACATTCAAATTAGTTTAAGTAATTATTCTTAGTTCTTAATTTGTAAGCCAAGGGGAAATTTTTACCATTACATCTTTAGATATAAATAAAATTGACGTGTCTGTTTGTAATGTCAAAATAATAGCTTTTTACTATTTGTGTTAGAGTATGTATATACTTATATATATAATACTTGAAGAAGTTGAAAGTATGTATGTACCGTATGGAACGTACAACAAAAAAAATTGATTTGTTGTCTGTCTGTCTATAAGGAGTCATTTAGGATACTTTTTCATTGAAAACATTTGTAAATAACATTTTCTGCATTTCCACAGTGACAGATTGTATGTTCCATCACATAAAAGATTAAAAACGCCTCATAAAAAATACGAAACTCACCAGTTCTCACAGATATCTTCTGCGCCACCATCCGCCCCCCAATCACAGCGAGCCCCGTACACAACGCATGTCCCAGGGAACCCCCGACCACGACGCCGATCGCGTCTTCTCTCGTCGCTAAAACGACGGTCGCAAGCTGCGAACGGTCGCCCCATTCTGCCAGGAATGTCAGCGAGGCCGCTTGGAAAAGCACCTTTAACACGGCGTTTCTTCTCCGCCGTCGGTTTTCTGCTTGGCCCTGCTCAAGCATCGACATTGTGGCTTCTTTTTCCTCCTGAAAGACGATAGGTTTGATAAGCCTGCTTATCATAAAAGCGGGTATTTACCATAGAATATTGTTGCTTTTTATTATGTCTGGGATATAAAAAAGTAAAACAACAATTTGCATCTAACTTTATGTAAGTTAGGCCCAAAAACCAATGTTCAAAAAAAAAGTTCGAAATCAGAAGCACGTAGAAAATGTCTGATCAACTCTGTCCAACGTTCGAACAAGTTCATCAGAGATTACCGTGCTACCTTCTGGGGCACATAGGATATGTTTGCCTTCACGTTGCTAAATCTTTTGGCGACAATCCAAAGTGACATAACTAAACCACATTCAGCCCGTTCTGTGTCAAATGTAGTAAAAAAGGCAATATTTTTAGACCTGTCAAATGTCAGTCATATCTGTCACGTGGATCGGATACTGTAAGTTGAAGAGAACTACACTAAAATATATCTTGACAACTCTAAAATTATTATGTGATCAAAAATTACCTTGTCCCTAGTGAAACCACACGGGTTTCTTACTCTATCACGCTCAAAACGCTTTAGGTATTTGGATGAAATTTGGCACCAGGATATATACTGGATTAACACAGAGACTAACTTTGCTTCTCAAAAACTGCGGGGCGCAACTAGTTGTATAGATACGACCACAAATGTGCAAGAAAATATTGGTGTCGATTCTGCTTCTGTCTGACAAAATTGTAACTAAGCTAGCTAAAAGTACATCATTAATTTAAGAGCTGTCAAGGTCAATTTTAGGTTAGTTTGACGCCACCGGAATCGACGGTAATAACTGTCCGTTAGGTTGATAATTCCACTGGCCTAGTTTATTCTAGCACGAGTTAAGAATTCGATTCAAATACTAAGTATTCATAAAAAATCGGAATAAACTTATGTAAAGTCTGAATCAACCAACAATTTAAATCAAATACTCAATCAATTTCATACAACTATAAGTGAAGTCTCAATACTTACTTTTATATAATACAACTAAAGTGACGTTACGATGACATGCAAAGCGTGAAACAAAAGCGAACATAATAGCATGCTAACTTTTCAAAGCTTGTGGCTTATCTAAATCCAAGATGGCTAACAAATATTATTCCGAGTTTTATCTCTGTGTATAATTAACTTGAAACATTTTTTTACAAACATGCATGGGCTAATTGTTTTATGTGAAGTAAGTCTAAACATAGATTACAAATGGGGTCGATTCTGTTGGCGTCAAACTAAGCTACAATCAACTTTGACAAATGTAAAATGATTACTGACCCTTCAACTCCATATGAAAAAGAACGAGATGGCTGCCATTTAGTTTAGTTTTAGTTCGGTCTGACACAAACAGAATCAGCACCACTGTCATTCTATCACTAAAGCAAAATTGAGTCTCCAATGTGTATGCTTTGCGATCAAATGCTGAATTCCTTTGTAACACGAATTCTAAAGCTGTCTGTAAGCTTCTTATAATGATAGATGGTCTGTGCTGAACGTAACGCAAGCTAGGCTAAAAGAAAAAAAAACTATGGTGTCATTCGTACTGCCAGGCATAATGACGCAAGATCACCCTCATCGGTTCTGACTGGGTCGGTTCTGACGGGCCCGGTTGGGGCTCCTCTGCCGTCACCGGGACCTCTAGGGACGAAGCCCCCGGGCTCTGACACCGCGAAGGCGCGGCAGACGTCTCAGGAGACCTCCTCTCTTTCGGAGAACCCTCCTGTGCAATTTTGGAATTTTGAAACTGGCAACACTGTAATCTCCTTCCATAGACACAAACCAAATACGTAAAAAAGGAATTCAACATTTGCAAATCTACACAAAGATTCTACAAATATCTGCATTCATATCTTATCAGTAGTAGATATCATAAAAGCAAGTTATTTTGAAAAAAATTCATCGCACTTTATTTAGTTCAAGTCCGACTCTCACTTACCTTTTTTAATTTATAACCTACACAGTTTAAATAGAATAGTACTTATATATATTTATATTTATTTTATATATATCTAGGCGACTGTGTCAAGTGATACAGTCAACAAAACAAGCGGAAAAGTCATCAAAAAAAAATCCATATCTTTTTCAATTTAACATTTGTGTCATCGCATCCAAAGTAATTTATAAATTTTCATTCAAAATCTATTAAGACTTTATTTTGGAATAGATACGAGTAGCATTATCAAATTTACTTTACCTAAGTTTCGCTGATGAAATTATTGTTAGAATTAACATACAAAATAAATTCTCTTATTTAATCAAATTAGAATATAATATAACCAATCGTAAAAATTAAAATTAAAGTTAAAATAAAGGTTAAAGTTCATTAAAAGTTATGGTTAAATGCCTTAAGAACTTACCTAATAGCGAATACGAAGTAAAGAAGGCAAGTGTCAAACACTATTTTAGGAACCCAAAACCTTAAATCAATTTTGCGAAATTTATGATCGAGAATATTGCGGAATGACACCTGTCATTTTGAAACATATTGAGGTTAAACTCAGTGCCAATCTCTGCCGTAGAAAAGGCATCAACAATAGCTAGAATACAGGAGCCACATAAACCTTAATTTTTATTGCAAACGGTACCTAAAATAATTTATGTTCGGCTGTGACAATGTCTTCATTATCGATGTTATCTGCTAGGTAGATTAAAATAAAGACTTCACCGATAAAAAACGTCAAAACGTGCGCGAATATATGGCACTGATTTTACAGATCTACCTACTTAGGTATGTACACTCGGCTGTATGTGAACATATAAAATAAACAAATGACTGACAAAAAAAAAACAAAAAAAAACCTACTTCAATACTGTTATCCCTTATTTCTAGCGCTTAAAAGGTGGACCTACCATTTAAAAAAGAAACATACAAATCGGTACACAGCGGGCGAAGAAAAAGTCACAAAAAAGCACAAGTTGCAATTTTGTTTACTTGGATATTTTTTTGAAAAACAAAATTACTGAACCGATTTTGATAAAATTTCTAACAAGAGGTAGAGTTCTTTAAAACAAACACGAGTTTGGTCAATCTGTGACTGTGTGAGTTCCTAGATCTCATACATAACTTCTTCAAAAAAAATATGAACAAAAAAAAATTATGTACCAACATTTACAGTTCATGGTTGCCACGCGTATAAATTAACAAATAGAACGAAATTGTTATTTTTTAACTTTTCTATATTATTACGACATTTACGATTTTTTGACATATTCGTATTCAGACGCTCTCAGTGTACCAGCATAAGCGAAGAGAATGAACTGATTGTTATCCTTCAAATAAACATATTTTCCAAAAAAAAAAACATAACATAGGTACTACAGTCAAACAGAGTATTAAAAGCAAGACCATCACCACCATCGTAATCCAAACCATAACATTTTTATAGCCACAATAGTAAAACAAGCTTACCTGATCCTCCCTCCTCTTCAACTCACTCTGCACCTCCTCCAACTCCTCCTGGCCTTCGTTAGGGTCCATCTTCCATCCGTCCCTCAGCATCTTCAAACCGAATATCGCAAACAGCGCCGCGCTGACGTAATATGTATACACCCGTGGTATAACCGTAGCTATCCAACCGAAGGCGGCTGATAGAATAGTCATAAACACCAGGGCTGATATAGCCCCAGCGAAAACTATGACCCTAGGGTGCTTCATTGCCATAATAGCTGCTATGAAGAAGGTCTTATCGCCTAATTCTGACACGATGACCACAGATAGCGAAGCGAGGAAGCCTTGCAAGAAACTGCCTTGGATTGCTGCTCTCTGAAAAGAGAAAAATATCCTTCAGTACATTACCGAGATTGTTATTTTCTCAATAACTTTAGTTTATACAAATTTTATAGTTTTTAAGAAAACGTTGATACGTTTTATAACACAAATGTACGTTTATGCAATAAAACGCGTACTAATTGGATTCTACGTGTTTTATTGCCATTTTTAACTAGGCCATTGATCAACAGTGAGACTGATGACTTCCGAAAGTACATATGCCATCAATTCAGTGTCAAAAAAAACAATAATTCAACAAAAACAAATATTCATGCACACTTCACACAGCGCCATTGAGCCCCAATGATAGAATACATATAATATAGTACTTTCGTAAATACATACATATACCTAATGCTTAACACCCAGATACAGAACAAATATCTATGTTCACCACACAATTGTTTGTCCTAGGTGAGAATTAAACCCATAACCTACAGCTACAGCGCAGTAGGCAGAGCTGCTACGAACTAAGTGAGGCCACACTTCAATTTTCGTCAACTCCGAAAGATTAATATAAAAATGAAAAACCCCATAGCTTCCCTTGGTATTTGAATGTTTCTCTTCAGTTTATGATTATCATTCTGATTTGCTGTAACGTATATGATGTATTATAATTAATTTTTTTATTACAAATTGGGTGTGCATGCCACCTGCGAAACAGGGGATCCTAGCACAGGAGTATGAATGAATAGTTATTAGTACCGAAAACCTAAATATCGTCGTCCATGAATCACCATTGAAGGTCGAAAACGGTAATTTATTCTTAAAATTAATTTTCCACACACATCATACTTAGATATATTATAAGTTTGTATGTATGTGTGCCTCTGTGTGTGTATGTTTGTTAATCCTTCACGCTTAAACGGGTCAACATATTTGGATGAAATTTGGTCTTATATCCTAGATTAACAGGCTACTTTTGATCCAAGAAAACTGCGAGGTGCAACACCGCAGGGTGCAGCTAGTATTTCAATATATACAAGTTACATGTTACAAAACATTAAACTTCACATTGTTACCAATGATAATACTGTGAAAGTATTATTTTCACTCGTTGTTAAAACAATTACAGAACAAGCACGGGAACATGCAAACAGTTTTTAACGTTTCAAAATAATGATAAACAAATTTTAACTACATTCCAATTTTGCAGAATTACCGGCTTGCGACTCGTTCGTCAACGTCTCCGTGCTACCTAATGAATTTATTATTATTTTATATTATACTAGCCCGTTGGCCATCCTGAAGAAACACTGCACATTTTCGGTTCAAAAGTAGCTATGCTTAAATCCGGGATATAAACTATCCTGGTACCAAAAGCGTGAAGGAGCAATAACTAATGAATTTATTATTATTTTATATTAAACTAGCCCGTTGGTCATCCTGAGGAAATACTGCACTTTTCCGGTATCAAAAGTAGCCTATGCTTAAATCTGGGATATGAGCTACCCTGGTACCAAATTTCATCCAAATCCGTTGAACCGTTTGAGCGTAAAGAAATATCAAATGTACACACGCACACATACAACTTTTTACCTTTATAATATTAGTGTGATGAGGAAGATTATACCCCATAATAAACACTCCTCTATTCAACCTAACCTAAAGGCTTGTGAAGATACAGCCCGGTAGGACAGACATAGGTATTGTACTAGTATAGTATTATTATATCTGTGGCTTAGCAATAGGATTTTGGATGACCCAAGGATACAAACGCCAAGTCTCAATCGCTAATTTAAATCCGGATGAAATATTCACTTGAAAATGTAAATGCATACCACGTTCTCAAAACGATAAAGGAATTTAACTGGTAATTATAGTAAAAAAAACTATGTCATTTGAAAATTGACAATTAAAGTGCTCCCGGTCAGGGGGTTTCCATAAGGGGTGAAGGCGTAGTGTAGGAACACCAAAGGAGTTTTAGTGTGCATACCCCCAGCACTGCTATTTCCGAGTTATGTTGGGGGTGAGTCACACATAACCTCACGCCTCCCCAAGGCGCATACGCAAAGTATTTAGCAAGTAGTATTTAAAACAAAAAAAGGGTTTCCATAAAATATTTGTACCTCGCGCAGTTAAGGTTGCAAAAAAGAGTCATATTGTTAACCTGCATCGCCATCAATATCAGATAGTCACAACGTCACCCTGTCACCACCATTAAGTGTCTGATGGCAACGTTGCGTGTCATCATTTTTAATACCCTTCCGGAGGAGGTAATCAATTTAGTTGTATTTTATGTTTGTTACCTCGTCATTTATCAACCGATTTGAATTATTTTTTATGTGTGATAAAAATAATATTGTATATATGTGAATAATATGTGAATATTCTTTAAATTCGTTCCATAGAAATTTTTATCAAACTCGCTTCAATATTTTGGTTTTAAAATTAAAATAACTGGGACAAATATGACATCTAAATAAACGTAAGTGCGACTTTTTTAAGTGTGACTTTTTTCTTCCCCGTTTTATACCGAATTGGATGATTCTTTTTTTTTCAAATGGTAGCCTACACCCACAATGTAAGTGGCGAGAGATAAGAGTTGAAGCCGGTTTCTATCGATTTTGAAATCACACATTTATATATTTAGATACATGCCGTATAATCAACTTTATTTAAAATGTTTGCATACTTAATATTGAAACAATTCCTCAGACTGTAACTATTTAAACACTAAGATAACGCAAACTGTTGAGCTCTTCAAAGATAAACCGGTTAAGAGTGTGTGTCATTTGGCCTCATAATGATCTTCCTTCAGTATTTGCGGTGGATGTAAACGTCATTATAGTAATATCTTTATTTCAGGCTAGTTATTAGTAATTACTAATGTTAGTAACACGAAGTAAAATTACACCTATTGCTTGTTAAAATTATTAGGTACCAATTATCATTGAATAATTTATTATATATACTAGCGGGGAAGAACCGCGGCTTCGTCTGCGTGGAATTATTTTTTCGCGCGTAACATTTTTTTTTAAAATAAATGTAGCCAAATTTTTCCTTATAATATCAGCTATCTGCCTGTGAAAGGTCAAGTTGGAATTGAAAACATTCTTTTTTTTAAAGTCTGTTAATGAAGAGCTGGAGCGCATAACTTGAGAATGACTTAGAATTTTTTCGTTTAAAAATGTTCGTAATTGGTATATTGAAAAAAACATTGAAAAAGATAACCAGAAAACTGGATTATTTGGTAATAAAGTTGAAAGTGCTTGTTCCTTACGTATCTTTGCCGCTACGTGCACAAATGTAGTTTGACAGCTGATTGTCAAATTGTGAAACAACAGACGTCTGTCGGGACAGTAAAAAATATTTAGATGGAAATGTTGGTAATGAACACTCAACTGGATCAAAATGTACACATTCCCTTGTGCTAGAGATAACTGGCATACGTATATAAAAAGAGGAACTTGAATAATTTCTTAATACCTGCCTACTATACTATTAGAGCGTGGTGGCCCAGGGGCACAGACGCCGACTTTCAATCCCACACGTGCACCAATAAGTTTCACTCGAAAAATTTATGTGCGCAATACCACGTTCTCAAAACGGCAACGGAAAACATCGTGAGGCAACCGGCATGTTTTAGAACCAAAAATTCGACGACATGTGACATCTACCAATCCGGATTGGGCTAGCGTGGTAGATCAGAGCCCATTCAATCTCAATTATCGAGAGTAGGCCGATGTCCCTGCAGTGGGAACAAGGCTGGTACGGTATACTATGATATCCTAGTATCACAAATTCTGCCAGTGTCCGTTTCAAGTGAGCTTCAATAACTAAACATGAACAAATATTTGGCAACAAACAGTAGATATACAAGAATTTGGCCGGTAGATGAAATGATAAACATATTGTACAAAATGATTCCTGTTTACAGAATGACACTTAACCAATACATACAACAATTAGATTCAACAGGAGCAGTAACTTATTAAAACAATTCAATAGTAATAAAGATTCTAGTGAATCTATCTAGTCTGTATTCCATAGCTCTCAGTGCTGTATACTCTGTGTCATCATACATTTTCCATTCAATGAGGCTTCTGAAAGTACCTTATTTTGTATTCAGTTGACATCCCGAAGCTAGTGTTACAAGCTCATAGTTAAACATGAATTTAAGACATTAGTTTCCCTAGCGGCTCGTTTACATTGACATAGTTTAATGAATGACGGAACGATCTGAGGGCCCACCTGATCGTATGTGGTGACCCTCGCCCATGACAACAGTAATGCGCGCGACTCAGTATGAGATCCAAATCTACTGAGTCGCATTCATCCTGCTGCGTCCATCACGCGAGACGGGGATGATACGTCTCATGCGCATGCGATTTCACCGGCAGCCACACCCTTCCACCAGAACACAGTAATGCAACCACTACTGCTTGGCGGTAGATTCCAGATGTGGTGGCAATACCTCTCCGGACGAACTTGGCACAAGTTCTACTGCTACTTTTGGTTGCTCTTTTAGCACCACCCAGGGGGTACGTGTAGGGAATCAAAGGGTACACACCTACAGACGCAAGCAACTGGACCCCCCAGTTAAAATATTTAAGTGCATAAGTATACAGGGTGTCTCGAAGGTCGATGCATAGCCTTGAGGGCTTAATGCCTATGTGTGATGTCTTAATGAGGCCTTGTTATATACCAAAAGTTGTCTATTTATCATAATCATACTCATCACGATATCTAGAAATTCTAAGACATTAGGTTAGGAGAACCTAGGTTAGAAACGCGCCCCACTAGGTGATCTAACACCCGCTTAAGGTTATGCATCAACCTTCCAAACATCCTGTATATTAACACCAACAAATACACCCAATGTAACAGTACAACTGCCAAGCCGGGGAAACGAGCACATGAGACATTAAATCCCCGTCTCAAGAGTGAAGGGCGCAATGCGATACGTCTTGGGACTTCTCATACTTGGGTCGTAGGTGGCAATAACCTTTAAATTAGGTGGTGATGGGGACTGTTGCTTGCGTCTATGGGCGAATGAACCTTCATAATCCTTACACAGGACACAGGGTGGTGCGAAAGGCTTGTTACTTGCTGTTACTATTTTAATTAAGGGTATGAGCTAGCTTTATAACAAGCTGCTGCGCTGGTGTTACTCGCGGTTGGACTTCCTACGGGAACCGTACCTTTTCCCGGGATAAAAAGTAGCCTTTCTGCTATTCTAGACTATAATCTATCTCTGTCCGAAATTCCATCCAGGTCCGTTCAGCCGTTCTGGCGTGATTGAGTAACAAACATCCATCCATACTTACAAACTTACGCGTTTATAATATTAGTAGGATTTCATCCAAATCCGTTCAGCCCTTGAGGCGTGAAGCAATAACAAACACACATACCGACAAACTATCGCATGATATTTGTACAATAATATAATTACGACCATAATTCGTGGCGAAACATGATCTGCCAAACAATAACAGTTACAAATGTGATGGTAACAGGTTAAGTAGAAGCAACATCCTCTGCATGTATCTGTAACCTTGATTATGTTTTCTAAACAAACCTTAGATTTACTATCAGTTATAACAACAGTTATAACAAACCTTAGATTTACTGGTATGATATAATGACGACACAAAACCGTCTATTTGTCGTGTCTTCTACTACCTTTTTCTGCGGCATCGCTCACGTTAAAGATTTCTAAACTGTAATTTAGTTTTGGATAAAAAGTACCCTATGCCCTTTTCTGTACTGACATGTACACAGTTTCATGATGGTCGGTTGAGTAGTTAGGCATAGAAGAGTAAAAAAAAAAATCTCGTTCGATCGCGGGTAGTTGAATATTTTTTTTTCTTTCGCTGTTGATATATTTTTCGCTATTCGATTATAAATTTTCCACATCTTATGTACCTACACAGTTATACAATAAACTTCTCTTCTATCTAAACAACTCAATTCACATGGATGTACATCTACTGTTTAGATGCTCTACTGTAAACACTAATTGTTTAAAAATATATCTTTATTGGGAATGTTATGTTAAAGACAATTTTAGTTTAAGACAATTTTACGGCTAGCTCGTATTAATGGTCAAAAACAGTAATGGTTACATTTGTAAATACGATATGTTGAGTAAAGGATATTTTGAATCAAGACAGAAAAACATCTGTCGGGTAAGCTAATTAATTTAATAATATGTGAGATTTAAGACTGTTTTATGTGTGGTAACTAAGATTTAAGTCTTATTGGTAGTTGTGCAGTCAATAATGATAAATAAAATAGACAGCGCCGTGGCTTAGTTGCTAGTAGCCCTGCCTTCGAAGCGAGGGGTACCGGGTTCGATTCCCGGCCGGGGCACACTTTGTGTGGTGAGCATGAAGTTTGTTCTTGGGTCTTGAGTGTTTTTCTTGAGTTTTTGTGTTTGTCCATGCCATCTGCGACCCAGGAAATCCTAGTACAGACGTATGAGAGTGATAACGTTGTTTAATTTTTTTATAAATTTGTACTACATTCGGCATAACTACCGAAATACACGTGATTTCGGTAGTGTTCCGGTATATAATATGGCCGATGCTTACTTTGTGCGCGCATATCGTGTGACACGTGTCTTTTTGAGGACACTTAATGAATGTATCCACTTCTTTTCCTAGAAGAAGATAAACTTGAACGTTATATTTTGTCTTTGCACTGTAAGTCATTGTAACACATTGAAAGTATATACGGTACATAAAACACCGGTACTTATAATAAAGTGTGTATATATAAATTAAAAAAAAAAAGTTTACCCACTCTTCCTCTAGGATTCCCTGTGTCGCAGATGGGATGGACAAATACAGAAACAAAAACACCCAAGACCCGAGAACAAACTTCATGCTCACCACGCAAAGTGGCCGGCCGGGAAAAATCTATCGAGTGGGTACAATTGAGTATCTACATAAATATACGCAATATGTTTAATTGTAATTAGAAATCTTTCACATAGTCATTTTTTTATTTTATAATCCTTAAATACATGCATATAATACATATAAATATGTTAGTCAAAAAAACGCTTGAGTTTGGTGGGAATCGAAGCCATACACTACAGCGCAGAAGGCAGAGCTACTACTAACTGAACTTTGAGCCTAGCCATCAATAGAATACTGTATTACAACCTATTTTACACTCAGGGAAAACGTGAGTAATACATGATGCTATTGTTTTATTTGTTAGCCGACGCACTGCAAGATATAACCTTGTGAGAGTATTCTTTTCCGTATCTTTTCGTGTTCTGTCACCTCAGTCACACTGAAGTGATAATACTCGTCTTATAGATTAGCTTAAGGCTAATCTATAAGACTTCCACAGAGCGACAGAATACAGTCCGTCCGTACCAGCCTCTAATGTTCCCATTGCAGGGACACCGGCCTACTCTCGATAATTGGGAGTGAATGGGCTCTGATCTACCACGGGAGCCCAATCCGGATTGGTAGATGTCACATGTCTTCGAATTTTTGGTTCTAAGACATGCCGGTTTCCTCACGATGTTTTCCGTCACCGTTTTGAGAACGTGGTATTGCGCACAATTTTTTTCAACTGAAAAAACTCATTTTTGCACGTGTGGGTTTGAACCAGCCACCTTCAGATTGAAAGTCGGCGTCTACGCCCCTGGGCCACCACGCTAGAATACAGTCGCGTAGTAGAAAATAGATCTTAGCACTTCGAAGAGGAAAACTACAGATATTACATAAGGAAGGTTTGCGTGGTAGTAGTGATTCATAAACCTTGTATGAAATGGTGATTTACCTCTATGTCGGTCAAAGACAGTTTCTTTGCCTTATTTAGTATTTTCGCGTAAGGCTAGCACAGTTAGGGCAAAAATAATAGGTTCTAGCTCGGTAATAAAGTCTATTGGGTTTTTCTTAATCTAAAACACAAAACAAATATCGGTTTTTGGCGGTAGCCGCGGATTATTATACTGAACGTCATGTCACACTCTTCCCATAGACAAGGCTCCTCTAGCGCCATGCTTTATGTGAAGCGGCAAAGTGGCGATCTAGACAAACTTTTTAGGCCGACATCCACGCGTCTTTCTTACCGGTCTACTCCTAAGGGCCTGTTCACACGTTATACCATTAATTATTTCAATAAGTTATGGAGAATTAGATAGGCACGTCGCCATTCACTCATTTATTCCTTTTGATTTCAAACACATATATTGTAGTTTGGACATGTAAATTTTACATGCACATGCAAACATACTTGGAGCGCAAATAACGACACGTTATTGACAGGAGCTCTTTGAGCACATTACATGCACACAGATATGTCAAATTACAGTCAGTTTTCATATTTTAGCTATCGTCTTAATTATTGTTGAGTTTATGCTGTGACAACCCAAACATATTTGATTAGTAGTATTTTTTTTAATTTGTTATTTCTTCTGGTCTTAATTTTTACCAGGAACGCTCGATTCGAAGGCAGGGCAACAACCAACTAAGACCGTCTATTAATATATATTTAAAAATTATAATAACTCAATACATAATGTTTTTAATTTTCATACATAACATTAGATTTACTTTGCAAGGCAATTCAAAAACAAATGTGTGTGTATTAAAATTGTAACTATTGATTCGTTGCACACTTGCACTAAGATTCCTAAGATTCCACAGGTGGCATGGGCGAAAACAGTAACAAAAGGCAAACGCCCAATACCCGAGATTAAGCTTTATGTCCTGTGCCGCCTGTCTCGAAAATGAATCATGTCAACTGCGAAAGAGAGCAACAACCAAAGCTACGGTAAAATAAACTAATGTAATTTTAATTACATTATTTTAAGTGTCTTGACAACAGGCATGAATGGCAAGCGGACCAAAACCGATCAATATAACAATTATTGTATAAGTATAGTTCCGTCAGTAGTTACACAGAAAAAAAAATTCGGCGACGGAAAAATAATTAAACAACGAAAGGCAACGAAAGTTACAAGGAATAATTAAAACAACACCATCGACAGAAGAAATTAAGAACAAGAAATAAAATTATTTTTTTACTTAACAAAAACCATCACATCAAAACTAATGTTGAATCTTCGAGCCTCGAGGCAAAAAGTCGATAGCAAGCTATAAATAATAACAAAATATAAGAAAAACTATGAAATTACTTGGGGAAATTACCCGTGACAGAGTACATTCTACGGCAGACATCATTAAAAGTGTAAAAAATTGTTCCAATGGGAATCTAAAATATATTCACACAAACAGAATAGGTATTATTTGTACCTACTTATTGTTTTTGTTCAGTTTCTTGCTAGATGTTATCAAAAGCTACTGTACTGTAAATTACTGTACTGTGTACCTCACAGCTCAGTTGGTAATAGCTCTACCTTAAACGCCGTAGGTGTAGGTTCAATTCCCACACAGGACAAGCATTTGTGTGACGAATATAGATGTTTGTTCTGTGTCTGGGTGTAAATATGTATCATAATATGTACCTCCTGGGTGGTGCTAAAGGAGCAACAAAAAGTAGCAGCAGTACTTTGCAAGGTTCGCCCGAAGAAGAACTACCTCCGCACCTGATTATCTGCCGCCAAGCAGTGGTCCACTCGCATTGCTGTGTTCCGGTGGAAGGCAGTGAAATCCCATGCGCTTGAGACGTAACATCCTTGTCTCGAGTGACGGGCGCAACGGGGTGTGACTTGGGTCTACTCATACCTACATTACGGAGGACCTAAGTCGTATTGCTGTTGTTATGGAGGTAACCACAACATCAGGTGGTTTTTCAGATTGTCCCATCACTATTGCCACATTAAAAAAATACATACATATAACGTGCATTCATCACACTACATATATTCATCATACAAATATTTGTCCTGTGCGGAAATCGAAACCAGCACTCGTAGTGCTGATAACAGAGATACCACTGTGAAGCCGGTATATACCAACATGTATTTACTCTCGCCCGAAGAGTTGGGCTGTGTCCTTGTAGTGGAAACATTACGAGGTTGGTGCGGTAGGTACTTAAGTATTCAAGCGTGCCAATGTTTGTGTGTGTCTTTTGTAGTCAGTTGAAATTGTAACGTTATGGTGAATTTCAAATACTAAAAAACACAGTTTGTAGCACAGAATCCTAGGTCTGCGGGTTCGGATTTCACAAATTGCCATCCAGACACAAACTAAGCATAGCTATGGGAAAGAAAATTACGATTTTTTTTGTAAATACATACTATGTCCATATTAACATTCAGACACATAACGAACATCAATGTTCATTATATAAATGTTTGTTCTGGGTAAAAAGTGGGTTCACAACCTACATCGCAGAAGGCAGACCCGAATCATTTTTGTATTTACACTTTTTAGTTTATAAATATTATGTTATGCGATTCCATTTCTTGTCAGAACTTTGGTTCAGTTAATGCAACAAACTTACATTTAACCAAATGATGTCGTCCCATATAAAGAACTGGTTTTACGGAGTTGAAGCACTTAGGAATATGAAGAAATGTACTAAGTATCAATGTTACCTAGATAGGACGGGAAACCGGTCTTTATCGGTTAAAAGTACCGATCTAGAGATTTGCGTGAACTAAGAATTCTTTTCTTTATTTCAATTCTTTATATAGAACAATAAACTGCAACACCGTAATAATATTCTAGTGTTTCCACAACAGGTAAACAGGTTTACTCTCGACAAACGAGAGGGAATAATACAGATATCTATGGGTTAGCTAGTAATTTCTTAATTTATTTATCAGGCACTGTGTCGAAGGATTTCTTAAATTATTTATTACGCAACATATTGAGTAAATATAACGTGTTTTTATGTATAAAAGTTGCATATTCTGACCTCCCCTACAAAGATATTAGTGAACTTAAGACGCATCTTGTCTCGCCCTTCACTTGGTGATATGAAGATCGAATACTTCAGCTATACCTATCACATACTGTTATCTAATCTAACCCATACACAAAATCTATTAAGACTACGCTCTAGCCTAGATCAATCCCTATTCAACACATCAAGTGGTCACTGAACTAGTACACAATAGAAATGTCAACGTTATTAGTAAACAAACAACAAACCGTCATCACGATGTTCATTAGCCATGTCCTCAAATCCGGAGCCGGGGTGGACGGCATCATGGTCGAAGTGGTCCATTCCGTGGCCTCAAAATCCATATAATCAGTCACATTCATTTTGGTAGAATAATCGCACAGCACTTAGCCCGTTGCCAGGATTAAAAAGAAAAAATACCGCGCGCGGGAAATTGCACTTGTCCCATCGTCGTTGCGGCGACGAAGACTACGTTCGAAATCAGATAATGGTATGTTTTAAACATCTGATAATACGATAAATATTTTATTGCTTTTGTTACGATACGCTCAGATATGTCGCGACACACGACTGGCCGGCTCGTTTCGCGCGTGCCTACTGCTTACAAAACCTTCCTTCGAATAAATTAGCGTAATTAATCACCGCCTTTAGTTTATCCGAGTTTCAGTGAAAAATATTTATGATCTTTAATTTTAGCGCTCAGGATGCGACCGTCAACGATGTAAATAAAGTGGTGACGTCTTTGGAAAAATTGGCTAAATAACATTATTGCTAAAATAGACCGAGCAATGGACTGAAGTCGTCAAGGACGTTACGGTAAAATGGGAGTAAGGTAAGGCAATGAATAAATTAGAAAAAGTAAACTCTGTCGACAAATATACAGACGAAAGAAAATGGAAACCACGATTCAACATTTTTAAGGTTTCGTTTTCATTTTAAGTTTTTTCTCTTTGTTATATTTTGTTTTTTCTTATTAAACTATAAAATGATAATGATTAAAGTTATTATGCACATTTTTTATGTATGCAATGGGAAAGTACCTTAATATATCTAACTTTTTGGCAATATACGATTTTTATTTATAAAGTCTTTAAGGTTAATTTATTCTTCCGAAAAATTATTTTGATGAATACTCTGTATGACTCACTTACGACTTTGTTTTGATAACAACAGGTTATGCATCATTGTATGCTTCAATTAAAAATTGTCCCCGTTTCTGCGGATTCCATTATACATGGTATGGCTCTACGGTTTGTATGTAGTTTTCAGTTCTAAACGTTTTGGAAAATTCCAAAAAAGTTGAGGAAATCGACCACAATTTTCCGATTCATTCAGCAATTGATACTATCTTAATATATATAAATTACGTGTCACGATGTTTGTCCGCGATGGACTCCTAAACTACTTAACCGATTTTAATCAAATTTGTACACCGTGTGCAGTTTATCCAACTTGAAAGATAGGATAGCTCACATCTCAATTTATGATCGCAATATTATTTTATTGCAAATTATAATATCATATGACAAAAACGTTAGCCACATCAACGCGTGGCCTGGTCAGCTAGTAGAGTATAAAATAATTTATGGCCGTCGTTTATTTAAAAACCTATTATAAAAAGATTAAGCAAAACAGTTCAACAAACTGATTATATGAACTGTGACTATGGGTAAATAAGCAGACATCATTTACCTTTAGTTATGTATAGCTGATAAGGTTTTATTTTATCACATAAACTCCTGAAATAATATTGCTTTTCTTCTTTCTGAGAGAGCCTTTTACTTAATTTCACTTGAAAATTAAGACGTTTTGTCTTTTTAATTTACCATTTTTATGAAATATCTGCGACATATCCAGGCATCCTAATTTATTTTTAAAAGCATGACATAATATTTTTTCATAAATAGCCGTTGTGGTTTATTCCACTTTAACTATCGCAGGTTTTATTATATATATTTTGTAATAATGATATCATAATGTTTGCGAAAGCAAATTTTACTCATAAAAACAAAGATAATTAAATAATTACACGTGTTGTCTTAAATTTTGTTTTTTTCTTCCTTGCCAACAAACTCGTCAGGTTTAGAAAAAAAAATAGGAAAAATACTTGAATCGAATAGCCGAAAAATCGTAAAAATCGTAATTGGTAATTTTGTATGACAAATGCCGATTCGGAGTTGTAGGTGTCATGAGTTTCACCGGATAATATAATTATATAATAGGTGTGTGAATATGACTCCGCCCCTTTTTGTCAAAATAAAACACATTTGTTCGCTTACAAAATTAAAAAAAAAATTATTGAAAGTATGCTCCATCTGCAGCTACAACCTTCGCCCATCGTTCAGGTAGTTTTCGTATTCCTTGCTGGAAGAAGTCCTGGTCTTTTGAGCTTATCCAGTTGTCAATCCAAATTTTGATACTTTCACATGAAGTAAACTTTTCTCCAGTAAGGTCTGTCTGCATCGTCCGGAATAGGTGGTAATCCGAAGGAGCTATGTCTGGTGAATATGGCGGGTGGGGTAACACTTCCCAGTCCTGTCCCTCTAAATATCTTTTTACGACTTCTGCGGTATGCGGTTTGGCATTGTCATGCTGAAGAACTAATTTGTTATGTCTATTCACCCATTCTGGTCGTTTTTCTTCTATGGCTCGCTTCAAACGCATTAGTTGTCGTCGGTAAACTTCTCCATTAATAGTTTCAGAGGGTTTGAGCAACTCATAATATACAATACCTTTCTGATCCCACCAAATACAGAGCATGACCTTGGCATAGTGAATATTTATTTTTGGCTGTGATGGGCCTGGTTCGCCTGGTTTCACCCAAGCTTTTTTGCGTTTAGGATTTTCGTAGTGTATCCATTTTTCGTCTCCTGTGACTATCCGATGCAAAAATCCTTTTCTTTGCTGTCTTTGAAGCAGCATTTCACAAATGGTTTTCCGACGTTCCATGTCTCTTTCTTTTAAATCATGTGGAACCCAGTAACCGGCTTTTTGAATCATTCCCATCATTTGTAAACGCTTTGCAACAGTTGAACGATCAACATTTAATGCTGCAGCTAATTCTGATTGAGTTTGGCAAGAATCTTCCGCCAATAATGCTTCCAATTCAGCATCTTCAAATTTTTTTGGTGGTTTTCCATGTTCTTTATCCTCAGAACTAAAATCGTTATTTTGAAATCGTCGAAACCATTCCTTGCAAGTTGTATTAGACGGAGCATGCTCACCATAAATCTCCACAAGCAAACGATAAGTTTCCGCTGCAGTTTTCTTCGCAATAAAATAATGTAATAACACTTCCCGCAAATGACGTTTATTTGGAATAAAAACCGACATTTTCGAAAAGGTGAAAACAATTGTTGCTTACACTTCAACCAAATATCATAAAATGCGTTAGATAGCTGACATTCAGTACTATCGAATACAAGTATGGTCATTTATTAGTACACGTAAACAATACTAAAAACGACATCTGTTGAGAAAGGGCGGAGTCATATTCACACACCCAATAAAATAGGTGTCGATTATCTACGGGTTATTTACTTAAGGGGAGGCCTTTGTCCAACAATAGGAACGTTCAACTGGCACTCTCGGGTAGCATTACCTACATAATACAATATATAACAGCAAAAGCAAACAAACAAGTACAAAAAAAAAATTGTAAGCCAAACGCCACGGGACGATCTTGAGGCCCGTTGCGCCCATCACCCGAGACGGGGATATAAAGTCTCATAGGCCTGTTATTTCACCGGCATCCACACCCTTCAATGCAGGAGTTACAAGCTGTTAAAAGCTGGGTAATCTTGCGCGTCTAACTTTTTTCAATATACGTTTTGATTTTGATCTGGGTGAGACATAATTTTATTTAAAGTCGTTTTATTTAAGTAATAGTCTGTTTTTTTAATTAAAAAATAGCCAATTGATACCCAGACGATGCGAGGGTATTTCCCTACAAACGCTATTATCTTTACTCGCTATTATCATTGGCGTGGAAAATACTTGACTACACAATGCATTTTTAAAATGTTATGAGCTATTAAAACATTGTGCGGTTTTCCTCTTGGGATAGTACCTGACGGATTACAATAATATAACAATGTTAGCAATTCGTAAGCAACGAATAAAAAACTTCTTCAGCTTAAGATAAGAAAATCATTGTTTGAGATTAAGTTAAATAATCTCAAACCATGATTTTCTTATAACCTTTTTAAGCTATCCTGGTAACACATTTCATCGCAATCCCTTGAGTTGTAGAACGCGAAGTAACAAACAACAAGTAGTAACAAACACTGTTTGTTTGTTACTACTTGTTGTTTGTGTGTTTGTCAACATACAAACTTTCGCCTTTACGAGTATAATATTAGTGTGATTAAGTGAAGGACAATAAGTAGACTAAACTGAACATGATAAATTCTTGTTTCCTCGACATAATATATTATTTAAATAATGGGTAAATTATGTAAGCAAAAATAAACAACAAAAATGTGTAAAGTATGGTGTTGACCTTCACCATTCATCGAGTATTAATATTAATTATTTTATAATAACAATTAATTCGCGAATGATACTACGGTGAAATAAATAAGTATTTCAGACGCGATGAATTAAATTAGTCAGTACAATTTTTTTATTGAGGCACAACTTCTATTTACAAAATTGGAAACTATTTTCAACTGACTTCAAAAGGAGTTTCTCGATTTTTAGAATGTTTATTTGTATGTTTTTACAGGAGTTCTTCGCCAATTGTGGAGCGATTTAGATGATTATTTTTTTAATTAGAATAAGGTGCACCCGACATTGTTTCATACGAATTTCATAAGAAATGGGCGTAAAAAAGGGATCTGATTTTATACAGAGTAACTTAACTACTATTGATTTACAAAAAAAATAATTTGGGATATTAAAAATTGTTAAATGCTACGCGGACGAAGTAGCGGGGAACCATTAGTGAATACATTTAATAAAAAGTGGCAGCCAATTAAAGGTGTTATTGTATCAATCAGTCAATCTAGGAAAGTTAAATTATTATATAAAAACTATAATTTAACTTTCCCTGATGATTCATCATATAAATGTTAAGTAGGTACTATAAGCGATTATAAGATTAACCATGAAGTTATTTCAACGTCATGGGTAATGTACTTCAATATAACAATATACCTTCAAACCTTGTTCTCAAACAACAAAGTTATCATTACTTTCATTGGCGATTGAAACCCTAGTTAACCTAGTTTTTTAAGCTCAATAATTTACTTTAAATTCCATTGCGTGGCATGGAGTAATGTAACCTAATTTTTTTATTTATAATTTTTTAATCAACTTTCTTGTGTACAATATATATTATTGTATACAACATGTAACTGTATGATGAAATAAATGAAATTAAATTCAAAATTTTATAGTTATAGTGGCCTTTTTATAAGATGCATACATACCTCCGTAGTAGTCTCTGAAGACATAGGTGGCACCGGAGCATGCCCCTGTGCCGCTGACATGGCCCATGTGGCAGCAAACATTCCGGCAGCAAGGCAGATGCTCCGTTTCTTCAGCATTTTCACTCTAGAATTATATAAATTACTATTTATCTTTTAATTATTATATACATACTAGTGACCCGTCCCAGCTTAGCACTAGTGCTGTTTAGTTTAGCTGTACACAATATGTCGAATATGGCTTAGAGGTGACACAAGGAATGTCTAGTTATCTATTATATATTATTATTTATTAACTGTTGAACACAGCTATGCCATAAGCAGTTGACTATAAACAACAATGCTTTATGTTTATTTCATATTGGACACGTGAGTAGTCATATAGTGACCTTTCTAGAATTATTTTAATTGAAAAACCTAGCATGCACTCTGTACTGGGATAAGATTAATAACTCTTATGAATCAGTTGTATTAAATATGGCCAAACATGTATTCTGTTATGAATTGTACCCAATCATTAAAAAAATATTAATATATTCATTTAAATATACAATTTTCTTCAGTAACAGTTATTATGTTGAATAAAACCGAAAGACAATTTTTTTAGCATTTTGATGATAATAACCAGATCAAGCTCTAGCATTTGAAATTAAAGTGTAGAAATAGGACTTATCTCGCTCCATTCTCTCTATTACTTAGCATCATGCAACCAGATTTTTTTGTCGATACTTTTTTTAAATAATATTTTAGTTAGAAACACAATCCTAAACTTACTTTTACTATTGGATTGTTTTATTTCCTCCAAAGGAAATTCTGAGTTGAGTTGAGGGTGATTTATAAAGTGGTTAGTGAGATGAATGTACTTATCTGGTACCTGGATGTCTGGTACATCCAGGTGATTTAGTATAAGGCTTTGTTTATATAGAATAGTGGGTACTTTAACCAGGTTATCACCATAAGCATGGGAGACTGCCTATCTACTTGTTTATCAATGTATTAGCACAATACAAGTATTAAATTAATATAAGTACTTAACTGTATGTTATAACTGATAACATGGGCTTCTACAGTATGGTTTGAAACGTCATCTTTCTAATTTTCTATGGTATTGAGTGAATGTCACTTGCATGGTACTTACGGCGTTTCTTATTTCGCCTGCAGGGAAATGGAATGAAAGATGGAATGCCGTTAAGGCATCACAGTAAACACAATTTAGAGATGGTTTTATTTACATGCTTTTGAATTGAGGTAAAAAGCCAGTTATTTTCATAAAATAGATTGTTCTAAACGCGAATGCAATTGGTCGATCGATGTCAAGAATGTCAAGTTCAAATTACCGTCAGTATTATCAGTGTCAGATGTTGACTTGACTTAAGATGTGGCTTTTTGTTTTGCTTTTTTTTCTGTTTTTTGGACTTTGACGGTATAACTCTACCAATATTCTACAGACTTTTTCTTCTTAGGCTTCTAATGCATTCTATTGACTAGTGGCAAGTGGTAACATTGACTAGTAGCTAGTCTATTAACAAGTAGCAAGTGGCAAATATAATTTTAAAAGTTAGATGAGTTTTTAATTAACATGAGTTTTTAATCGATAAAAACTCATTAAGCGATTATTCTATTAGGTTGATATATCGATTAATCAGCATACCCTACAATTCCGATTACAATTATTTTCTTTTTATTATAAAAACATATCTGTTATATAATAAAATACATTGATTATAGAAAATAAGCAATTATAATTAATTTCTTAACAAAACTATAAAATAAAAAATACGCCGAAAAAAGGTATGGTGGTTTTATCAGTTAAAAAATCAATTGATCAAATACAATAGCAAAATATTATCTAGACAAAATTAATTTACTAAATTAACATATAAATAGATAACTATAACGAAAAAAAATAAAATAAAAGCGAGTAACAAAAATTACCAATAGTGGTTTTCAACTAGAACAAAGTTTTCATCTTCTAGATAAAGTCTCTTCAAGTGTTTAATAGCGAAAAAATAAATTGCATATAAATAACAAACAGGAAACAAAAAATCTACAAAGCTAAATAGCTGAACATTACAGTTACAGTACATCCATCGTGGAAGAAGTTGGAGTTATTCTACAAAATACATGTATCACCTATCACTAGATTTGATAACACCAGACACCAGTAGAAGAGCATTACCTAGACTTGTCTAAGCCAGTATGGAAAAGTCGGAACAGGCTGTAATCTTAGGCTCGTGCAACCTAAAACCTTACTGAGAATGAGGTACAATGATCTTGTAGTGTCCATTCGCACTATGACTTGCTCAGAAAGTGCTGTATATTTTACAACACTACTAGACTACTACTGATGTAGACTAGGTTTAATATGTGATATGATATAAAAGAAGACTTCTATTAAAAAACACCTTAGTAATGTCTTTATTACTTAACTTGCTTAGATGAATAAATGATGAATATGAATTGCTTAGATAATCGATTAATCGAACTAATATCGAACACTAACAACTATTCGATTAATCGAACTGATATGATATCGAATACTAAAAAGTATTGATTGGTTTTGATTCTTTGCTGCTGCTGTCTGTTGTGATTGTGCTAAGTGTTGTGATTTATAATTTCAATTGTCTCTTCTTGTTTGAAAAATCAAGTTTGTTTATAAAAACGTTTCCAAAATGCCACTTGATTATCGAAGGTTCAATGGCCCGGAGGATAGTGTATCATATTTAAAATATACAAAGAACTACGTGAAAACCTATGAGGACCAACTTGCGACGTTATTAGACGCTAAACAACGGCGTAAGGACGGGCGTGTGCTCGAAGAAGCACGGACCATGTGTATGTTTTGTATGTACCAAATTTTGGGTTGATTTAGTCTCGGGAAATAACTACTAAAAAATGAGTGATCACTTAGCTCAAATATAATAAAACCTTGCTGGTGATAACCTACTTTCATTAACAACCCTATAAATAAACAATAATTGCTTTTGTGAAAATTAGCATTCGCAAAAGTTTTAATGATCTATTTTATTTTCTATCGATTATTTGCTTGGTACCATTAACTAACCTCAAATTCTATAAGTTACTAAGGTGGGTGATTTATTTTAGTTGCCACTGCTGATTTGGTGTCTCAAGCAAAAGGCTCTGCATATTTGGAGATGAAGAAGACTAAAGTTGTCTGTTCTGTTTTTGACCCTAGAGAGATACCACATCAGAATGAATTCAGGTATGTATGACTTAATCACACTCATACCCTTGCACAAGGATTCTCCGAAACACATGTGGCTAGACACAGAATAACACAACATAAAAACTCAACATTAATTAAGAGAACAAACTTAACTCTTGTTTGCTCAGGTAAAGTTAAGTTTGCTCAGGCTGGGAATCAAACCCAGTACCCCTCTCTTAGCCATTTAGCTATCACAATAGTATTTCATTATTCATTGTAACATTTATTTTTGTTAAATTTTAACTATAATGCCACCCATTGTGCATCTACCAAGTTGTTGTCTGTTTATGTAACTTGTTTGTAATTTTTGTTTCTAGTGTGCAATAAAAATTATTGATATATTATAGATATTATATCTTTCTTTTTGAAAATAGTGATTGTAGTTATAATTTTATCTGTTACAGTCAACTTGGGCAAATATACTGTGAGGTAAAATTTGCACCATTCTCATGCAGCGGTGAAAGGAGAAACCCCGCACCAGATGAAGAAGAGAAGGCTTTGTCGGTGGCCCTGAGACAAGCCCTAGAGCCCAGTGTGTGCAGGAATCTATTTCCAAATTATCAGGTCAATATCTATTAATAACATTATGGAAATGAAAAGAAAAGCATGTTAGATATTTCAACAAGTGCTTATCTGCCCAATTCCATGGAAAAGGGGATACGGATAAGCTGCCATATGTCCATAACCACGTGGCCCTTTATTGAATTCTTTGGTTAGCTTCAAGTACAATATATGAAACAATTTGCCAAAATGTTATGTAATCTTATACCTTTTTCAGATTGATGTCTTCGTATGTATCTTAGAAAATGATGGGTCATGCCTTGCAGCAGCAATCAATGCTGCCGGCCTAGCCCTAGCAAACGCTGCTGTTCCAATGTACGATATAATCACCTCATGTTCCCTGGCAGTTATTGAAGACAAAATATTCATTGATCCCAACATAGATGAAGAGACATTAGCTATGAGCAGCACTGAATCTAAAGCAAACCATGGTGTTATAACCATGTCGACACTATCAGAATTAAAACAAATATCAGACTATCGCCAAGTTGGCTCCATGAACATTGATTGTGTGACAAATGCATTAGATATTTTAGAAAAAGAATGTGAAAAAATATTGCCATTAATACAAAAAGTTTTGGTCACAAATGTAGTGGCCAGTTTGGAGCAAAAAAAACGCTTGGAGGAAGAGGCAAAAGAGAGGGAGGCGATTTTAAACTTAAAAGTGGAGGAGTGGAAAACTTTATTAAAAGCTGGGTGATATATAATTGTATTATTTTAGAAATTCCCTCATATTTTCTACCCTATTGTCTTGTCAGAAATAAATCACCCCATTAGGACAATGAAAATAATAAACAATGTGTTGACGCCACTATTCATTATTATATACTATCCAATTTTAGAGCAGAGAAGTAGGTCAAGTGCCCACCATGTTCACTAGACCTACTTCTCTGGTACTGGTACTGGTACCATTGCCTATAGACACCTGCAACAATTGAGGAGTCGCTACTGTGGTGCTTCGCAGCTAAAAACATCAATCACTCTTTATATTAATACATAACTACCAGTTCCCTGTGACATTGTGACAATTCCTTCTTTATAAATAAAACCCTATCATACTCCTTATAACTTCTGTTATCTGCCAGTGCAAGTCCCATCAAAATCAGTCCAGCTGTTTCGGAGATTAGCCAGAACAAACACAAATTTAAAAAATGTTAAATATTAATATTTAATATGTATATACTTTCAAATACATTTAATAAAAAGCAGATATTTTATTTATTTGTTTATATAATCCCATTGGAAACACCCGAGATCTTGATAGATTAAATTTCACACAAAAAGTAAAACTGTTTCAAATTTATTTTGTGTTGGAATTACAGTAAACCTTAACCTAGGTAACCTACTACATATTAGTCTTCAGGCTTCTCTGGAGGTGGTCCGCAAGGTTGTAACATCTTCTCCATCAGATTAAACTTGACTCTCGCCTTAGACTCGTTCTCCACAATCGCAAAATAACTTAACAGATCAGGGTGGCCCATATAGCTGCAGCATGAATCTCTGTGCTGATTGGTTAGCCATTCAAATTTGGTGGTGTCAGCATGACCGGTACCGATGTACTTGCTCTGGAGATGCTCCAACTGACTGTGGATGTTGTATCTTTCACCCATTATGCTAGAATAAAACAACAGAGCATTAATATAAAAAATTATGATGCAGAGGTTATGGTTGTATGTAATTACTATTTAATAAAAATCAAACACGCTATTCATATGTACATAAAAACAGATAAATTTACCTTTATGTATTTAATGCTGGCCACGATGAAAATACGAAAGGGATCCGTTTAAGTTATGCGGTAAAATAATTGTTTGGAATTTATACAATCAAAACAATGATGCAATTTTTTGTCAAGTGTCAATGTCAAACTAAGTAATGTAAATGTCAAGACTGCATATAAAAAAAAGTATTTTATAAAAGCCATAAAGAAGAAGAAGAATATATTTAATTTGAGAGAATGCATTTTAACTATTGTTAATAATATAATTCTGGTTATAAATATTCTTGTAACTTGTCTCAGAAATAAACTGACCATATTTTGTTACAATTAAATCTAATGCAGAACAATCTTGCCGAACAAAGTACATTAACTCGTAACGGAATTTATGTGGCCATAGACAAAATAAAGGCCAATAATAAGAAGAAGAAAATGAATAGTATTCTTAAATACCCTGTAAATTCAGCCCCGTTTATGTAAGTTTTCACCCAGAGACAGTTTATTTCATAGGCCCTGGTCTAAACTACCTGTACTATGTACATTAATGTACTATTACATTAATACATGGGTTCTCCTCAACACACCCCACCATATGGAGGGTTCATACTTGGTAGAGATACTTTAAAGGGTGCAAGGATTCTCCCTATATAATTTTCTGACACGCTCGAGTCACTTCAAAAATCCCCTCTTGGGCTCCCCTACTACATGTAATATCATTTGTAATTAAAACGACGATAACGGACAACATGTCGGCATTATCGTCGTTTTAATTACAAACAAGAAAGATGGCTAAAATAACACTTTTTAGCTATTTTTCATTGTAATTTACTGTCTATAAACACACACAGTTCCATAAAGTTGTATATGTCATTATTTATATGCATATTGAGTAAGCTATCAATACAAATGACTAGTCCAACTCACCTGTATAGATCCAACCATTAGTAGTGCACAGAAAAAGATAAACAACCCAATGTTTGAACCTTTATTTTTATCAGTTATCTAAAAGTGACAGGACAAGCTGAAGGCCCTCCTGATGGTAAGTGGTTACCTCCACTTGATTTCTTTTCCAGACGAACTTGGCACAAGTTATTTTGCTACTTTTAGTCGCTCCTTGGAGGACCCAGGAAGTACATGTAGGGATACTAGAGGGTTGTCACCTATGGACGCGAACAACTGAATTTCCCAATTCTTTAAGTTTCATACTATAAATAGGATAGGTATTGAATTTTTTCGGAAAGCAAGTAATCGAGAAAAAAAAATAAAAAAATGAATGTAATAATAATAAATATATTTCTTTAGGCAACCAATTTGCGATGCTTTTTGAAACATAATTTTTTTATTTGATACATAAAATAGTTTTCATCCGCTAAACCGATGTGACCCTGTTCTAATATTTTTTTTTTGTTTTGGTGGCATTATTGGCTGTCAAAGCGCATGGCGCTGTGTTCAAAGATGTTTAATCAATAATTAGCGACGTGACTTACATATAAAAATGGATTTAAAAATACAAAGTTCTAAAGAAATTGAAGAAAGCTTGCGTAAGCAAGCTAAGAAATTAGCAAGGCAGAAAAATTGTGATGCTCTGAAACGACCGACCCATTTGTTCATGCATGAAAAGGATCTCACCGAAATTG
Organism: Aplocera efformata; assembly: GCA_921293045.1. Lineage (NCBI taxonomy): Eukaryota > Metazoa > Arthropoda > Insecta > Lepidoptera > Geometridae > Aplocera > Aplocera efformata. Next base: position 4,332,757 of record OV121063.1, read on the forward strand.
TAATCGAAATTGTTACATTATACTTTCAATATAAAAATTATACTTAATTATCTTTAAATTTACTGAATATTCTTTCAGCCAAAGCCGAAAGCCCCAAATCACATAATATACGCCTACTACCACAACAACAAAATAAATAAAATTGAAAACCTTGATCTTCTGTACAACTGCACTCACCTACATCTCCAATGGAATAAAATCACCAAAATCGAAGGCTTAGACACACTCTACAACCTGAAAAAGCTTTATCTGGGAAGTAACAGAATCAGTGTTGTTGAGAACCTCGAGGGTCTGAAGTATTTGGAGGAGCTTCATATCGAAAAGCAGATAACCGATGGTCCAGATGGTCTTTGCTTCGATCCTCGAACTATTATCAATATCGGGGTAAGAAATTTTTAATGGTCAAGTATTAGATTACTAGGTCTTGTTGTCAATTGTCATTGTGAACTTCTGTCCTGGCTATCTTTGAGCCCAATTCGAATATATGAGACATCTACCAATCCAGATTAGGCTCCCGTGGTCCGTTTACTCTCGACTTCAAGAGTAGGCTCGTATCCCAGCATGTATGGATGGATGTTTGTTACTCAATCAAGCCAGAACGTCGGAACGGACCTGTATGAAATTTGGCACAGAGATAGATTATAGTCTGGAATAGCACATAGGCTACTTTTTATCCCGGAAAAATGTACGATTCCCGTAGGAAGTCCAACCGCGGGTGTTCGCGGGCCGCGGCTAGTATAAAATATATGAAGAGTTATTTGCATGAAATGTTTTTGTGTAGGCCTCTCTGAGGGTCCTGAACGTATCGGAGAACAAAATATCTGACATGGGGTGGGCGAAGCCGCTGCGTCGTTTGGAAGTGCTTCTTTGCAAGAAGAATAAGCTGGATGATATCCAGGTTGGTAAGAGCAAACGTCTTTAGATATTATAATATATAAAACACAAAAATTGTTTATACCTATGTCCGTATAGCCTTTGAACGATATAAATTTTAAAACTATCATGGTTAGGAACGTTATTATTCGTGTTGCCGAGATATTATACTCGAAATATCGGGAGTCAACAAAACTCACAAATCATGGTAAATATCTCAGTAACACGAACGGTAACTCGGCCTTTGAACGGTTTGGGGACAACGGTTAATAATCACATGCCGCTATCCGCCGTATCCGCTAGTATTCCATACTAATACGAATATATAATATATAATATATTATATAATAATATATAATATAATACAAAGGTCTAGAAGATACCTTTTTACCCCTGACTTAAGGTCTTAGAGGCCTAAGTTATAGTTTTCAGGAAAAACAGACGCCGGCAGTGTTCCATTCCTTAGCTGTTCGCATGATGAAGGCGAGGCGTAGTGTTTCGTACGAATGGGTGGTATTTCGAAGAGATGAGGATGGTGAGAATTGAAAATTAAGACGTCTGACCGCGAGAGGAGTTTACCGACTGATATACTGACTGACTGACTGACGACTGATACTGATGATAGTATTACTGACTGCATACGAGTATTCTAGTTACCTACACTAACTGGTTATACATATGTACTAAGTATTGATGCACACTACATGAGATTTCATTTTAGGAAGTGGCGGACGACCTTTGCTCCTTACTAAGTTTGGTAGATCTTAACTTTACCGGCAATCCTATAACCAAGAAGCATCGATACAAGGAAACGATCATTGCAAGATGTTCACAACTTCGTAAGTACACCTTCTAAACTCACCTAGCTAGCCTGAGGCTGAAGAACTGCACTAGGATTTCCTGTGTCGCAGATGGTATGGACAAACAGAGACTCAGAACAAACTTCATGCTCAAAACACAGCGTGTGCCCCGGAATCAAAATGGGACCCCTTGCTTCGGCTTGACTTGCAAGCACTCCCTTGCAGTTTCTAGTATAAAATAACAGTTAAGCTGTGATTTTCATAAATCATCTGAAAGTTAAATTGTCGCAAATCTTTCCAGGAGTTCTAGACACAGTGGTAATCCATACCACCTCCAAACTGTTCCTTCAGAGTTTCGACAAAGCTGTACGTCTCCGTCAGATGCACGAAAAGAATAAACTGACCATGAACAAACAGGGGGTCGATGAGTTCTTTCAGTTGAACATGCTGCCGGGGCCGAGGGCTCAGAGTGCCCTATCCATCTCAGAGTTTTCTAACCAGAAACCAAAGGGTGAGTTATTCAAATGCGTCCGCCTTTGTCGAATCTGTGGATAGCAAAATTGTCTATGAAAAAACAGGGAGCTGATGAGGCAGATTGTCCAAATCACACGGTCTGCTTATTTGGTAATTTATCGATCTTGATATAAAAATAACTACGATGCGCCGGCGCTGAACTCAAATACTTTTGTTTCTCTTTTTCGTGTAAGTCGCCAACTCAATATATATAAAATTATATTTTCAATTTTTTTTAAATGTTGTCTAGTGGTCTCTATTAACACGCTGTGACGCCCTATAATTGCGGGACCACTATTATTTAAGACCTTTGATTATTTTAAGTTGTATGTTCAGTGTATCCTGTAGTCCTTATTAATAAACTCAGGCGTCGGAGATTTCAAGCCGCTAAAGGCATCCGACATAGCTGTCTATGTTGTATAATATTATGGTTTTTGTTTCAGTATCGGCCATCGACTCCACCTACACATTTATGCCTCGTGCATTCTGGAGGGCCAAACCAGCTCCAACCCCCCGCGAAGAAGCACCACCACCAATGGAGCCCCCACCGCCTATCAAACAACCGCTATCGGGAGACGAGGTGCAGCCTATTAAGGGAATACTGAAGAAACCGATGCCTATGAAATATATTTGAATACAATTTGTAATATTTATAATGATGTTAAAATATTGAAGTTTTGTTACTACTGGCACTGAGCTCTGTTATATTATTATAATCTACAACACGAATATAATTGGATTTGAATTTATAAGAGACTAACTATTTTACCCGGTGTTGCCCGCGGTTTTCTGGGATCAAAAGAAGCCTATGTGTTAATCCAGGATATAAGCTATCCTTGTACCGAATTTTATCCAAATAACAAAGTTAGGCCGTTTGAGCGTGAAGGCGGAACAAACATACACACACATTACAAACTTTCGCCTTCATTATATAAGTATGATTAGTTACACCCAGATACAGAATAAACATTTATACACGTCACATAAATGCTTGTCCTGGGTGGGAATGGAACCGAAGACCTACAGCGCAGAAGGTAGATTTGCTACCAACTGAAGCCAGTTAATTAAATAGTGTTACTTTGTAACGCATGGCAGTTAGATGAGTCACGAGTGGTAATACGATTTCTTTACTCGTACAGTAGCACCCCTAACCTTAGTACTCTACCGACTAGTATTGTTATGATATTCGTTACATTGTAGACAGATCTTAAGTGTGAACCAACCCGCTGGCGGATCGTATTTTTTTTTCCATTATGGCAATGGTCGCATAATTTTGGACATATCTGCCAGCTTCATGTCATTAAGGATCGATTTTCAGTTCAACCGATTGTGTGATTAGCTGTTTTTTTTATCTGTTATTTATTTATTTATTATTATAAAGTCTAAAATATAACATTACAGATTTATCTAATGCGTTATACTAGAAAGCTGTTAACTAGCTGTTATCGAAGGAGAAATAAATGTGGTGAATCCCTTAAAATACGGAAACGGAAAGGAACAAGTACCATTTAAAGTAACAATTTGTATTAGGGCTTGACTTCATCTTCATGTCTTTTTTCTTTTCTTTTTTGACTTCATCTTGTCTTTAGCCACACAAATTCTGCCAGTTCTATCTATTAAGTGACCACACGTTTGTTTTGTGTACTAAGAGTAAAATGCTTCTTCTTTTTCTTTATGGCTTTTGAGAGCAAAATGCATTCTACCTAATTGGGCATGTCAATTAATGTCAAATTTGATATGATATGACACTGACCGACGGATGTTGCAGTCTGTCATTTGTTTATTTATTGTAGGTTAATTAAATTTCAAAATTATTTTAATAAATAGAAAATAGATCAAACTCCTAAACTATGGCTAATTTAATTAATGAAGCTTTCAACATTCTCAACGAGGAATCAACAGGTAAGCATACTTTACAATAATTTAAGTGGCAATTTAAGCACAATTATAATTTTGTTTTCGTGGGTTTTCAGCGCTGTATCTCGGTCAAAATGTGGCGGAGACGTGTTTTATAGATCCTCTGCAGTTCCAACGAGATTATGTTTCCAAGAATATACCAGTACTTATCAAGGGGGGCTGCTCTACATGGCCGGCAGTCAAGAAATGGAATGCTCAGTATTTTAAGTAAATACAATATTACAATTAAAAATTCTACTATACTAAAAAAGACGAAAGCAAAATGACGTAGTACAATGAGTCCTAGGAGTCAAACAGATGGACACAAATTGTCTCGAACTAGATCCCCCGTGATAAAAAAACGCCTGAGGTTACAGCCTCCTAAGAGTTAAGGAAATAAAGCTCTTTTTATTGTAATTTTTCAATTACTTAGAAGAAAAGTTATTAATTTATACATCTTCGTTATATAGTCCAAAAATTTTAAGGAAAATATAAAAACTACTTGAAATTTAAAGCCTAAAGGTTAAAACTTATACTTACCTGGAATACTCACTTTTCTACCCTAAATCACATCAAACAGAATTATGGCATAATACTCTATTTTATTTTTAGGGAAACAATACCAAATAAAAAGGTAACAGTTGCTGTCACACCCAATGGCCTGGCCGATGGAATCACCAATGTCAATGGTGTAGACTGCTTCGTAATGCCGCAAGAAGTCGAGATGACTATGGCAGAGTTCCTGTCTACATTAAAAACTAAAAAGTATGTGTGTGCAACTAACATGACTACATAATAAATTTAAAAATTGAGAGCTGATTCAAAAAAATTTGTCAATGTTAGAAATTCTGGATAGCAACACTGAAAAAATAAGTAACTAATAGTCTAATTTGACACCTCCATGGTAGTAGCCCTGCCTTCAAAGTGAGGGGTCACGGGTTCCCAGACGGGGCACACTTTGTGTGGTGAGCATGAAGTTTGTTTTTGGGTCTTGGGCGTTTGTCTTGTTTCTGTTTGTCCATGCCATCTGCGACACGGAATCCTAGTGCAGTATGAGTGTGTGAACATTTTTTTTTATTATATTATTGATAACATTTTAATTACTTCTTCCAGAGAGGGTGAAGTCTTATACATCCAGCGGCAGAACTCCAACTTGACTGAAGATTTCCCCGAGCTGATGCCTGATGTGGACGCGGAAATACCGTGGGCCAGTGAAACATTCAATAAGCGGCCAGATGCGATCAATTTTTGGATGGGAGACGAAAGGGCAGTCACATCAAGTAAGTATAGATAGATAGATAATACTTTATTGTACACCAGATGATAAGGTTAACAAAAACATTATTACATAAAAAACAGCACAAAGTTCGGTCTTATCACTAGTAAGCGATTTCTTCCAGTATATCTCGTACATACTCGTACATCTTTTTCCGGACTGCATCTATCATTTGTTACAATATTTGCTATAATACAATATCAACATACATAACAAGTTTCTCCTTTATGAAGAATAATAATATGGTGGGTATATAAGTCCCAAAACCATTTTAACCAACTTCAAAGGTGGTAATCGTTTAAAGGGGTTAATAAGCTTAGTTTTGGCATAGATATTTATTCAATTTAGTTGCATATTTGTTAATATATTTTCGCTAATTCTTGATTAATTTGGATGATTAATTAAGGGAAGGTATACCCTTAATAAGTCCCATGGAAATTACATGCAACTTTTTATCCCTAATTTATTCACTTGTCGGTTTTATATATAATGTATGCACAGACAAAAAATTATTATCTGATAACACAATGTCCAATTGTTATCACATTACGGAGATAATAATTGGACATAGATATTGCAAAATTACTTTTATTTCAAACTTATTTATTTACTAGCTGTTCCCCGCGACTTTTTTACAATGACTGCATATAACAATTTTTTAACCCTGATTATATTTTCTTTTTCTAAAGTAAAGTAGCCTAAGTTACTCCTTATAACATCATGTATCCGCCGGAACAAACGGACAGATAGGCATAATTGATTGATTGAATCCTCTGCAAAGAGTTTAATTTCAATAAAATATGAATTATGAATTACTTTGATCTTTTGTATTGTTTATTCTTTCAGTGCACAAAGACCCATATGAAAACATGTACTGTGTGATTGACGGTGAAAAGGAATTTGTACTGATACCACCCACAGACCTGCCTTTTGTACCGTACCAGAGGTATCCGCAGGCATATTATAGGAAGGTAAATAATGTATGGGATATAGATCCTCACAATGGGAAGTCTGGCAGTGATGATGGCGGAAAACTGCCTTGGATCAGCATAGGTAAGAATGCACGGTCATTTAATCAGGATTTGCCTGGCCTTATAGCTTTTTTTTATGTACCTAATGTGACGGGACGAGCCCTAGGCCCACCTGGTGTTTAGTTACCTACGCCTATAACAACAGCAGTACGAATTAAGTCCTCCCGGACCGGAGTATGAGAAGACCCAAGTCGCACCCCGTTGCGCCGTCCCGAGACGAGATATTACGTCTTACGCGCATGTGATTTTACCGGCACCCATACCCTTCCACCGCGGCAACAGACTATCACGGTTCATGAAATACAGCCTGGTGACGGACGGACGGACAGACAGACAGACGGTCAGCGGAGACTTAGTAATAGGGTCCCGTTTTTACCCTATGGAACCCTAAAAAGTACAGTATTCTTTTAAGAATACTATACAGTTACAATACAAACTATGTTTAATTTTAATTAGTTTTATTTAAAGTGAATGCGAAAGTGGTGCATAAATCATTTCAGATCCCCTCTCTCCGAACTACGCGAAGTACCCCGAGTTTGGGAAAGCCCACTCCTACAGGGTGCGCGTAGATAAGGGGGACATCTTATACCTACCTAGTCTGTGGTTCCACCAGGTCAAGCAGAGCCATGGCTGCATCGCCGTCAACTATTGGTACGACATGGACTTTGACATTAAGTACTGCTACTTCAAAATGCTGGAAAGACTTTGCAACAAGTATTGATTAATTATTTAATGTTTCTTAAATTAATGACCCACCTGTTTCACACTGGTCATGTTATGTACTCCCGCCTCACCAATTCGAATCCAGCCAACAGACACTGGCAGAATTTGTGTGGCTAAATACACAAAAAGCCATAAAGAAGAAATTATTTAAAACAGTTTACTAGAATTTCTAACGCAAGCCTATAAAAAAAGAGAAAATCGAAGCCGTACTAGAAGAAATCAATGAAAAGGCAAATGAAAATGAAATATCTGCAATAAATAAAAAAAAAACATCACATGTCTCCGTTTATTTGCCTATAACTGACATCGAAGACAAACAACTGCATATATATAAGAACATAAGTGTGATACCTATGTACTAAAATCCAGTTATTTATTATATATTTTGATACGTTTATGAAAAACCATCTTGAAAACCATGTTTTTTATTTCCAACAAACATTTACACTTTTACTATTTATAATCAGAATTATTGTTAACATAAATTTATTTATGGATAATAATCTTGCTGACGATGTGTCTTTCCTGTGAAGTTTCACGTGCTGCAACAATTAGGAATTAGTAATGTCAAACTCGTAACGAGTTTTATTGGGCCATTCTAGTTTATTCCAGAATAATCCATCACTTTCCATTTACCAAGCAAAAGGGTTCTTGAGTAAGTGTTCTGGAAAATTAATCTAATCTAATCACAATAAAATCGGCATTGTATTGAACACGTTTATGAGCGTGGTGGCCCAGGGGCACAGACGCCGACTTTTAATCTGAAGGTTGCTGGTTCAAACCCACACGTGCACCAATGAGTTTTTTCACTTGAAAAAATTTATGTGTGCAATACCACGTTCTCAAACCGGTGACGGAAAACATCGTGAGGAAACCGACATGTCTTAGAACCAAAAATTCGACATGTGACATTTACCAATCCGGATTAGGCTCCCGTGGTAGATCAGAGCCCATTCACTCTCAATTATCGAGAGTAGGCCGGTGTCCCTGCAGTGGGAACAGGCTGATATGGAACACGTTAACTTGCTAAGTAAAAATGTTCTAGGCGTCTTTATTGCTTGTTAATAATGTTAAATGCGAACCTTCGAGACGTTTTAAGATATATCGATAGATCGATAGCGATAGATCGATAACGACAGATCGATTGGAATACACTTCAGCTGACTTTTTATCTGTGCAAGAGCTAGTGTAGGATTAGAAGACCCACCATCACGTCTGGGTAGACGTTGGACCGCGGCGTATGCATTCTAGAACACACGCCATTGGGGGTGCAGATTCCGACCGCGCCGCGTGTCACGCACACATCGCCACTCTCCCACGCGCGCATCGCAGCATGTGTACAAATACCTGCGTGGCACAGTCTCACTGATACGTTGGCTGAAAAGGAAGAATTGGTTTGGTTGCGTTGCTATTTTGGATAAAGACATCCTAGATACCTATCAGTATCTCTCCTGTAATTGAGGGAGCACATTGACCAATGTAAATATATTTTGCAAGACTGTGTATCTTTTGTTGGTGATCCAATAAATAAATAAATTAATAGACCGGCAGTCTCTTCTGTGCTGTAAGTCGCGGGTTCAATTTCCACTCAGTGAAACGAAAATAAATGTTAGTTCTGTGTCTATTTTACAAGTAGCGCAAGAATTGCGCAAGCGGTCCTATTTCGTGACCCCTGCAATACTTAATTGCCACGACTAACTGAGCCGTCTCTTTTGGAACACCGATTCCCATGGGCGCACCCAGATTCTGGCCTAGGGGGGGGGCAAGTCAGAATTTTTAGGTCGAATCGTTCGCGGCTTTTTTTGTCATACACACTACACAAACACACCTACATGAAACATTAGGTATATGTAATGTAGTGTGTAGGGCAAACAGCCGTAAATGATCCTCCTTTATAGGTAGTTAAATAAAAAGAAGTAAATTTTGGTGACAGCGTGGTGGCCCAGGGGCAAAGACGCCGACTTTCAATCTGAAGGTTGCTGGTTCAAACCCACACGTGCACCAATGAGTTTTTTCACTTGATAACATTTATATGCGCAATATCACGTTCTCAAAACGGTGACGGAAAACATCGTGAGGAAACCGGCATGTCTTAGAACCAAAAATTCGACGACATGTGACATCTAACAATCCGGATTGGGCTCCCGTGGTAGATTAGCCCATTCACTGTCAATTATCGAGAGTAAGCCGGTGTCCCTGCAGCGGGAACATTAGAGGCTGGTACGGTAAATCTTCTTAATTTCGAGCTAAACTTACGCCCGCTGTAATCATCCCCTGGCCAGTTCTCGGGCAGTCGCGAATTGTTCCTCAGTACTGCAAACGCTGCTTGTTCGGCGCCCACGCATTTTACTCCATCGTCAATGCTGTTGAGAAGACAGCATATTCCACACCTCATTGTAATGCCAAGAACACCGCCCTGGAAATTAAATCAACTACAAGGAAGAATCTAGAATCTTTGTGACATAAGTAATGGTTACCTATGCCACAAAGAAATAGGTTTTTGTGTGTGTGAATGATATAGCTCGTTTCGTTTCGCCGACGAGACGCAAAAGTATTTTTCTATCAATGTAACAATTATGTAATTTTTATTTATATGAATATAACTGCTGTTTGTTGTTTGGAAGCGCATCTTAGGCAAATATTATTATCATATATCGCATATACATATAGTTAAGGGGTGCAGTTGTTCGCGTCCGCAGGTGAAAACTCTTGCGAATACATCAAGGAAAATATAATTATCTTTATTGATGCATCCGCATGTACCAGTGGCGTGGTGTGGGTGCCGGTGAAATTACAGCTCGTGACATCGCCGTTTCGGGTGACGGGCACAACGGCATTTCAAATTGTTCAGATGGAAGTCGCTAAGCGTTATTCTAAAATTTTTTAAGCAATTTACCGGAGACTTCAAACACTGACACTCTTGGAGGCCGAGAATAGCGCATTCGGCCGCGTGACAGCTGCCATCTTGAAGGCACCGGCCTCCTAACCCACATCGACAAGACGTGTCGTCGGTGCAAGCGCATTCGAGGTCTTGGCTTTTGCAATCCTGCCGAAACCAAGTTATTACACTATTTTTTCTCCTTACAAATTAATCGGCTACATTTTTTTTATAAATTATATTTATTAATCATTTACAAATTAATCGATTTGGGGGGTCCAGTTGCTCGCGTCCGCAGGTGTGTCCTTTGATTCCCTAAACGTACCCGCTGGGTGGTGCTAAACGAGCAACCAAAAGTAGCAGAACTTGTTGCCAACTTCGTCCGGAGAGGTACTGCCACCACATCTGGAATCTGTCGCCAAGCAGTAGTGCTCGCATTACTGTGTTCCCGTGGAAGGGTGATGGTGCCGGTGAAATCACATGCGCATGAGACATATCATCCCTGTCTGGGGTGATGAACGCAACAGGATGAATGCGACTCAGTTTAAAATCCAAATCTTATACTGATTCGTATTACTGTTGTCATGGGCGGGGGTCGCCACATCACCAGGTGGGCTCTCAGCTCGTTCTGTCACTCTTTCACATAAAAAAAGGAATCAAAAGAAATTGCGAAAAACTAAAACAAGAATATTTACTAACTATACCACTCATGCTTAGGTCAGCGTATTGACAGTTGGGCATACAGCAAAGGCCCTGAGAAGGATGACACATCGCCGACGGAGCCACAGAGCAGCCATCTTTGTGCAGTGCCCTATAGAAAGAACTGATTAATGTTATTAACCAGTTAAATAGTGGGACTTGTAAGCAGTCCTGATAAACCTTTAAACAAATTGGGTTGAAAATTAATCACCCTTCATCGAAGACAAGCGCGCCACCAGCCCTGGGTGTGCAGCAAGGGTCTCGCTGGCTGCATCGTGATGGTAGACCGCAGTCGCAAGCCTCACCGTCTTCTACTATGCCTGTAAAGCAGACTACCCAGAATTAATGTGATGAGATCCTGTGCCGTTGCCAACGTTGTAGGTACCTATAGTGAAACTTAATTCACAGCTCAATAGTAGTAAATCCTTTTTTTTCCATTGTGGAAATACCTACGTACCGCTCCGTCCGGGGGAAGACGGGGCGGTTATGTCGAAGATGATCCGACTAAAACCACCCTGGTTTTGATCGGCGCCTTTATGCTGGGGCTACAGGAACGGTGTTATACTCTCCCGCGGCCCCAGCGGCGTTAGTACTATGTAATCCTGCTTTCTAATATTTGTCTATGCCACCTACAGGGAATCTCCCATAGCTAAGTGGGTAGTATGTAATCCTGCTACCTAATATTTGTCAATGCTATCTACAGGGAATCTTAGTTCAGGGGTAAGTGTTTAATGGCTCGGTATTAATATCTGTGGCTTCGTCGTCGACCAAAGTACGCTTGGGCTTAGTCTGCTAAACAAGGCTGACAGAAACAAATCGATGGAAAAAGGACTTGTCACTACATAGTATAAAACAAAGTCGCTTTCTCTGTCCCTATATCCCTATGTATGCTTAAATCTTAAAAACTACGCAACGGATTTTGATGCGGTTTTTTTTAATAGGTAGAGTAATTCAAGAGGAAGGTTTATATGTATAATACACTAGCAAGTCACCCCGGCTTCGCACGGGTAGTTTCTCATACGTCACTGAAGCTTTACTTACCGTGCGAAGCCGGGGCGGGTCGCTAGTAAACTATAAAATATGGTTCAATTTAAATGTCGAACAGAGCATCAGATCAATGATGGACAGATCTCAATGGGTGTGAACATCTTGCCATCAGATGGTTCGCCAGTTCGTCTGTAAGTCATAAAACAAAAAACCAGCCAACTGACTGATGATGCTAAGAGACTTAGACATTCGCAGGGGCAAACCTTTGTCTTATTCTGCTGCACCCTAGGTAAGCCACCAGCCCCCTTTCACTTCAGGACGAGCAGACGAACGGCTCAGTACTATCCTTACCTCGTCGAAATTGCACCCATTTGTACAAAACGCTTCGCCTCTGTCTTCATAATGTGAACAGATAAGGAATGGAACACTACCAGCCCTTTTTCCTGATAACTACAACCTGGGCCAACCTGATCTTCGTGCTCCATCATCGACCTCATCACTCAACATCGGGTAAGATTTACCTTCTCTGTACCAGCCTCTAATGTTCCTGCAGGGACACCGGCCTACTCTCGATTGTGAGTGAATGGGCTCTGATCTACCACGGGATCCCAATCCGGATTGGTTGGTAGATGTCACATGTCGTCGAACTTTAGGTTCTACGACATGCCTGTTTCCTTCACCGTTTCGAGAACGTGGTATAGCGCACATAAATTATTCAAGTGAAAAAACTCATTGGTGCACATGTGGGTTTGAACCAGCGACCTTCAGATTGAAAGTCGGCGTCTATGCCCCTGAGTCAACACACTCTTTTACCTTCACTTGACCTCAATCTTATATAGGCCAAAAAAAACTTATTTGCTTACCGTTCCCGCAATAAGGGCGGCGCTCCTCAGTTAAGCAGTAACTCATGCTGCTTAATGTTGTTGCAATAAGTCGTTTGCTGCACGGTGAGAAACTGAAGTACGTTCCACTGTCTGATATGGTAGATTGTGAGCCCATCAGGTACCCTCGACACTCTTCGTTCGGGAAGTTATCGTCGTGATGTGCTCCGAAACTGTGGCCTGCACAAGGATTTCATGTTTTCGACATGGTGGTTTTACAGTTTTATTACAAGGTTCAGGATTCCAGGTTTGTTATCAAAATTAGTACCATGGTTCAAACCTGACATGAACTCAACTCAAGTAAACCGCGGACTAGAGAGAGCCGCAATTTAGTTCGTAGATCAAAATAACAGCCACACACTATGTTAAAAATATCTATTCAATCAGTTGTCTACGTTTTGTAATGAGACGGGTATAGTTCTAATGCCGAAAATATTAAGATACAATATACAATAATATACAATAAAAAAATACAAAAATACTTTATTGCACACCAATATAAATAAATGTACAAACAATCTTAAAAATTAATGTACAATGGGCGGCCTTATCGCTTAAAAGCGATCTCTTCCAGGCAACCTTTGGATGGAGAGGAATCTGTGGCTTGGAAGGTTGGTCGGCGGTGTTCATGATATAGAGAAACAAGTAAGATTAATAAAATATTTACCGATGTATATAATCCTACATAAAAAAAAATATATATTAATACAAATATATAATATACAAGATACTACATTACCTATCTCATGAGCGAGTGTGAGTGCTGCTATTCTCTCGGGTACCCTGTCTTTGGCTTCGGTTGTAGCGTGAGCGATTGCTAGCGTGTTGAATGACCGACCGTAGGCGCGCCGGTCGCAAAGGCCGCCGGCCGCTCCGCCCATACCACCGCCGAGTGATGTGAAACTGGGAAAGAAACTTTTTAATTTTATTTTTCTCAGGTGTCGGAACATCTGGTGGGCTCTTGATGTTCAGTGGCTATTGATACCCATATACCATATTTTGTGGGGGTAGTCGTACTGTACGACAGCTTGAGCTTTAAGAAACGCCACCTTCAAACCATGCCTGTGCTCTACTGCTTGTCGGTTAAACCATTGACAGAAGCTACAGAACTGGACAAAAACTGTCTATATAGCTAGTTCTACTGCTACAAACCACCAGAGACGTATTATACCTTAATCCAAGAGTCCTGTTCTGAAAAGCGTGTCCAGAAAACGCAACTCCCAAACACACTTCGGAGAGTCGTCGCAGCCTCGCAAACTTCATCAGGTACTCTCGCCCGTCTATCGGTTTCTCGCTCACCAGGTCACCGAAGACACGGGTGTTCGTCTCGTGGGATGTTAGGACAAGGATGTATTTTACAGAGAATCCTGTAAAGGGCTTGTATTCAATCTGAGAATCCTGTTGTATTGTGTCTGTGTAGTGACTGCTGAGATACAAGCAGCTGGTGAGATTAAGAAGGGTGCTACACAGACAATACAACAGGATTACGAAGGTAGGTATACCATTATTTTAATTTGTAGCCAAAAACCAAGAAGAACACAGCAAGAAAGTCCCGATCAAATCACAACCAAAATGCTTGTGGCCTATTATTCAATAGTCTTTTAGCCTTTTAATGTCCAGTATTTTATTTAATTCAGGTTCAAAATTGGTCACTTTCTCTGTCTACGGTACAAAGGCTAGTCAAATCATCACCAAATAAAGAATACATAATTTTAACTATCCAGGCATTGGGATCAGATTTATAAAGAGAAGCTGCTGACAGCATCACTCACCAATATTGTCAGGAATTCCATCCTCATTGAAATCCGAGTTACGGAAAATGATATCGGCTTGCGCCACCGCATGCATCATCCGTCTCACCACATGATTGAGGCTGGAGTTGGCATCTCTGTCGTAGAACTCCTTGTCAGCGAGCAGTAGGAGGTCGCAGATGCGGGCGCGAGCTACTCCGAGGTGTTGGTTGTCATCGATGAGGTAGGGGATGCTTATTGGCATTGGAATGCGTGCCTGAGGAATCATATAAAGTACGTGAAGGCACTAATTTACTGAAATCGAAAAATACATGATGTCAATATATTTTATTTTATTTTTTTACGTTTTCACACGCATGGTCCTGATCTAGGATTATACTAGAGAGACACGTGTAGATTCTGAGGGTATACATACATACTACTGCACTACAATTCCATGTGTCACAGATGGCATGGACAAACACAGAAACACAAGATAAACACCCAATACCCGAAAAAAAACTTCATGCTCACCACACAGTGTCTCAGCCGGAAATTGAACCCGGGACCCTTCGCTTCGTAGGCAGCACTGCTACCAACTAAGGCACGGAGCCGTCCCCACTTTCATCCCTTATTTATCGCTTTGTTGTTTAATTAAACATCACAATTGGTCTACAAGGGCGAAGAAAAACGTCGCAGGAAAGCAAAATACGCAATTCCGTTTGACGGCTCCGTGGCTTAGTTGGTAGTAGCCCTGCCTTCGAAGCGAGGGGTCCCGGGTTCGATTCCCGGCCGGGGCACACATTGTGTGGTGAGCATGAAGTTTGTTCTCGGGTCTTGGGTGTTTGCCTTGTGTTTCTGTGTTCGTCCATGCCATCTGCGACACAGGGAATCCTAGTGCAGAGGTATGGGTGTGTTAACGTTGTTTTTTTTGTTTTGTTTACATTGATGACAAAAAACTATGGCAGAACAGAACTGGGTGACAATCACTAGATAAAAAAATAATACTAAGGTACCTGTGAGTACTCCCGGCGGAGTCTCGGTGCTGGCATGAAGTCATTATCATATCCTCCGAAGAATTTCTTTAAATCATCTGTGCCGTACGGATCCGCGTGAAGAGTTCTGTTCCCTGAAATGTTATATACTGATAGCCGTCATGATAATTACGATATACCAAAGCATAAGGTTTCTTATAGTATCAATATCAGCTGCGCTATTATATTTAATTATAACTAGCTGTTCCCGGAGACGTCAACCGCGTAGATTTTTTTTTTGGCGGGTCCTTATTAATTTTTGTATTATATTTTTTGCCGTTTACACTTTCAAATGCATTAAGTAAAAAGCTGTTATTTACACTTTAACTTTTTACAGATTTTATTTCAATTTTATTTATTTGTATAGATATAGATTGTGGAGTGTTATGATGTCAAGCCATGTCGGGGGCTTACGGGCGGCTTGAAAACTCCGACAGCGGAGTTGGTCACTCACACGAAAGAAAATGAGACGAACCTAAATGCAAAACCCCATAGAAGTGGTTATCGTCTCCGATATATCCTTCAGCGGAACCCGCCGCAGGGTCCTCCACTGGGAAACCATAAGCCATGGTCACAGTTGAGAAGTGGAATGTCTTGCTGTTCTGGTATTCATCAGAGTCCGGGTCCAGGAATAATACTGAGCTCGGAGTTGTTAAGGCGGAATCTGTGAAAAACTACGTTATTTGTGATTCTTTCGTATTTTAATCATATTTCCTTACATAGTATACAATAAAGTCGCTCCCGCTGTTTGTACGCATAGATCTTATAAAGTACGCAACGTATTTTAATGCAGTTTTCAGCAATAGATAGAGTGGCTCAAGAGAAAGGTTTATATGTAATATACATGCATATTATAATAGAGAAAAGCTAAGCACCCGTGTGAAGCCGGGGCGGGTCGCTAGTAATATTATAAATGCGAAGTTTGGATGGATGGATGTTTGCTACTCAATCGCGCCAGAACGGCTGACCGGCAGGCCAACTATAATAAACCCACTGCTCCAATGAGACAGCGAGGTTTCGGAGTAAACGAAAATATTTCTATAAAATATTTATAGTATTTTTTTTTACAATATATTGTTGCCAAAATTGATTCATAATTGGCGGAATTATTGCGTAACATAAATGCAAAAAGAAAAGAAAATAAGCTTTATACGGTTTTCTCATGGATGCCACTGTCAGAACTGGACTAAATTGAAATGGGAAATTAAAATATTATAGTTAGTGGAATTGAGAACCTCCTTCTTTTTTGAAGTCGCTTAAAAGACATATTTATATCATTGTTATACCTATGGGTTTTATCTTCAGGCATAACCAATATACTTCTTTCCCAAACCTGCCCTCTACCAGGATGTAGCCATAGGAAATGCATATAGCCCATCCCCTTTCTTGTTGGCTATTTCCGTCGTCTGCTACCACCTTGACGAGATACACCACAAGGCAGAGAAAAGAGGACAGAATCATTATGGTTTTATGTTCCCATTCAAATCTATTTATTGAATTCTTCCAATGTATAATGTTTATTATCACATAAAAGTTTAGAGGTCATGTAAAGATTCAGTAATGTTTATGTAGTTTTGTGATGACATATTTAGGAAATCAAGAATTCTTGACACTCCGTCACGATACAAGGTTTTGTCATTATTCTTTATCTCATTGGTTATCTTGACAGCGGGAACTGATTGTCAAGAACCATACAAAGTACGCTCAGGTCCAAGTTTCAAAAAAAATATTGATGTCTATTTTTTGTCTTTCTTTTGTTATAGCTGTTTTCATAGGAGAGGTAAATTTTGTAGAAGAGGGTCATAGCTCTTTTTCTTCTTTTAATATCTATTGCAGTCTTTGTGATTACTCTTATAGCTTCAGCTGCTCCCTCTAAAATATTTCTTAAATGCGATAAATCCTAGTTAGTTTCTGCGTTAATTATGAATCATTATAAACTTGTTGGGCCCAGTGGATGAATGCTGCATATGGCGTGTTTTGTGATTATAAAATACTCATAATATTTGGCTGAATAATCCAATACCTGGTGGTATTATTATCACAAGCGATTTAACTTCTAATTTCACTTCATTGCTAATAGTGTTAGGCATTGAAAGATAACTAGTAGCATAAAGATAAAATGATATAAGGTAAAAGAAATGATATGAGACGGTGGGCATGACGCGGTAGGGGGGCATGATGGGTTAGGGGGCATGACGTGTAGGGGAACATGGCGGGCCACCCATAAAGACAAGTATCTAGACAGGGTGGTGGTGTGTCTTACTCACCAATAAGCGACCATAATCGCCGATATGACGATAATGACTGAACCGCATACGTTTTTTTTTTTTACGGGAGAAATATTTTTTTGGCCCCATTGCTTATATTTTTCTGTGGTTACATAAAGGGATGTGTTTATTTCAAGTAAAAAATATTTTTTCCAATTTGTTTGAAAAAAAAAAAAATATTTCAACTCTTTTATGTGATGCCACTGGGGACAAGAAGGCTGGCTCGTTCCTCGCCCAAAGATTATCTTTGGCTGTCCAACGCGGGAATGCAGCCAGTGTTCTTGGCACCCTACCCCACGATCAAAATTTTCTGTTTTAATTTTTACATTTTTGTTCTTTATAAGTAGCCTCTAAGATTATGATGTTTTTATTTTTTAATTTTTATGTGTAATAAATTTGTTTGATAAATAAAGGAGAATTAAGGAAACACATTAAAAAAATTCAACCAAATCGATAACCGGATAAAGTCGGTTGAAAAATAGGACGAGCTGAAGTTTCTCATTTCTACTTAATAAGCGTCGTCTCACGTCACATATAAAATTAATCATGACATCAATATGTGCGTATTGTAATTACCATTACAAATTATTTGTACAATAGAAGAAAGGAAAATGAGTCGTGATTTCATTTGAAACTAAACTGTTATCCATTTACTAAACAAATCTGTTTAACACCTCAGGTCCCACGGCGGAGGTAGGGTTAGCAGTATACCAGCCATTAAAATCACCATCATTTTGGGGGATCCAGTTGCTCGCGTCCGTAGGAGAGTACCCTAAGGATCAGAGAATAATTTCTATTTCCCGGGATATTTCAGAACAAATATCAAAGCAAACCTGGTCTTTGTAAAATGAGAAAAGTTTTATACAGGAGGCTGATTTTAACCCCAACACAAAAAGACGGTAAAGAAAGGGGTAAGTTTGACCGCTACGTGTGTGTCTGTCTGTGGCACCGTAGCTCTTAAACGGGTGAACCGATTGGGTGCGGTTTTATTTAAAAGCAGGACTTTTAACGGTGGTTCCAAGAGATGTTTTATCAAAATCGGTTGAGCCGTTTCTAGTTTATCAGTTCATTAGTATTATACCGAGCGGGGGGTTTTTACATTTTCGTAAAATGAAACTAGTTGTCTTGATGGAGTTACTTTTCACGTCACGTCAACTGATTACCACTTTTAATCATACAGCCCATATATGACTGAAGTGATAATTAAAAGTAAAACCTATTTCAAAAGCTTAGAACATTAAATCAGATTATCTAGATGAGAACAAGCTTGGGAGTAAATTTTCTTCATTCTTGGCGCAAGACCAACATTGCGAATCTGTCGGTCAAATACTCTCTCCGAAAGGTTTATTGCCTGTTCTTCCCCTCGGGCTTTATAGCTAAAGCAAGAAACGAACTGTAATTTGACTTATCTGTGTAAAATTTTCTCATAGACCAGCGTTGATTGCCAGTCAATCAACATTATGCTGAGTCAGTCCTTTTTGTGTCTGCTAGGTTAAGCTTTTGTATGATTTTGTTTTTTTTTATAACCACTATAATTATTGTGATGTTTCATTGTAAGCCTAGTGGCACAAATAAAATATTTTTCTTTCTTTCTTTCTATAACTCTTGTGGTTTATTACATGCGCACGAATATTTTTGCTTGTCTACATTTTTACATATCAAAATGAGACTTGAAAATAATTTTCCTAGGTCATCAGTATTTTCGAAGACAATTGTTTATCACTTGGAATGCTTCTTCTGCCAGCCCTGGGAATAGCTGGAGGGTCATTAGTACCTACCACGATTCACGGGTAAAGTCATTTCGAAGGCAGCGCATGCGGTAATTACTTTATATATAGTGCCACAGGACGAGATTCCAGGAAAGATGCTAATGAAGGCAGGAAATATCTTGAGTGGGAAGGCGCTTGAATCTAGCGAGAAATTAAAGCACAGAAATTCTTAAGTATCTTATACCTACGCGTATATTATTTGTGTGTATGCCTTTTTTACCCGAATGCTAAGGAAGAGTTATATTTCGCGCGTACAATTATAGTTAAGGCACAACAACCGCTTATTGCTGAAATTATTCAATCTTACGCGGTGGTGTATTAATTACCTACACATTTTATTTTTTGGAACCTGAACCATGTTCACAATAATTTTGCAACTCTGAAATGCAATCGAGTGAAGCGGGGATGGATCGCTAGCTAATAAACTAGAAGCGAGTTCGCTAGCCCCGCAGTTTTCCAGGATCAAAATTAGCCTATGTTAATCAAGGATATATGCTATCCTGGTACCAAATTTCATCCAAATCTGTTGATCCGTTTGAGCGGTACAAACATACACACACATGTATTGTACATAAAAATATTCGCCTTTATATTATGAGTAAGATAACGAAAAATATTTTAATTTGTCGCTAATTGTAAGGCCTAAATTAAATGAGTCTTGGCGTAACGCCTAATGTAAATCACTAGGAAGCGACTCGTGCCGCTACTGACGAGACCGTTGGCAGCAGTTCCATCGAGGTTACCTAAGGGTTTCCTGGAAATTGACCACCAAAGATGACCACTAAAAACATAAAAAATATCTATACTATTTGTTTTTGTTAGTGAAATGCCGAGCTAACATACCACCTGATGTTAAGCAGTTACTGCCGCTCGTAGCTAGTGATACGATTCCGGTCTTCAGTCACTTTGAAACGAATATGTAACGCCTTATGCAACTGTAATTTCACTAGCACCCACACCCTTCCACCGGAACGCAGCAATGCGAGTGCACCACTGATTGGTTCGCAAATGGCGCAAATGGCAGTAAACATCCAAAATTTAAGAGCAAACTTCATGTTAATCAGAGGGTAACAAATAGCCACCAGTCTGTCAAATATTTGGGATTTGTACCCGAGACCACATAATCTCAGTTCAAGCCGAACCACTGTGCAAAGTCTATATCTCTACCTCTCTCTTTGCTCTCTGTCTACTCTTTATGCGGCTACCAGTAGGCGCATAAAGGCGGGAATACACATTACTGTAGCTGACACGCTTGCATAACAGCTCCTTGCACGTGCCACCTATTGCCATGTGTATATGCTTACTGGCATGCCTGTATCTGGCAAGCAAGTAGATAGCACAAAATTAGATCGACAGTATGCAATATGAGGGAGGGTCGCGGGCGGGGGCACGTGTGAACGTCACGACCGCTACAGGCATGCCAGTAGCTGATCAGTTGACCGTCTGTTTCTGCTCTGCTTTTATTGTTTCATTCTAGCAACTCTATCTATTGCTAGTAGCAGCATGATACTATTTAGTTCCCTTCGAATGCTTTTCATTGTGAAAAAAAGCGTGATTCACACACGTACCGTCTCGTGAACTGGCTTATGTATACGCCTTGGAAATACAGGCATACAAGGACGCAAATTGCATGCAAGTATTACTTGCAAATGTATTCACTGTGTGCCAGTTACTTCCACATGCCGTTAACTAACATGCTACTGTTCCGTTTTACAGGCATGTGTATTCCCGCCTTAATTGTCCCCTACTGTTCACCATCCAAAGATGTTACTACGTATTCTATACTAATGTGTATTCTCATGAACGTACTTAGTGTAAGGCAACTGTAGACCTATGGTGTACCTCATTTTATGACCGTGATCGGGAGTGTTCACTTGTGCCATAGAGACGTTAGGTATCTGTGAAAGTGTTTCTTTTTTTAATTAAAATGTTGAAAAACACAGTGAAGAAATATTGTACGGAGGGCAGCAAGTTCAATCAGGTGGTCGTGTCAATTTTGAGTGAGTGTATAATTATTTTTAACTAAATAATTTTTTGATAACAATTTCAGAAACTTGTATAAAAATATATTAAGTCTAATTTGTTTATTTAGAAAATTCGTTTCGTTGATTTTTTTATTGGGTAAGTACACCAAGAATATTCTGCCTTTGCACATCCTCCGTTGAAAATATAATATGGAATAAAAACATAATAACGGCAACTGATATACAGAGTCAAAATAAGTGAGAATTCTATGTCCATGAAAAATCGATATGAGTGTTTTTTTTATACAAAAGACATCAACGCGCTACTTATATGTAGTGGGTAAAACTAAAGTATTAAAGAACCGGAAAAGTGCGATTTAGAATCGCCCACTGTTCTGTACCACCGAAATTGTTTGGACATCCAATACGCATCTTAACGGACTCTCCGAAGCACGGAACGGACTTATTTCGAATGCCACTTACGGTCAAAGAACTGACCGACGGAGAATTATTCAAGATTCGCCACCAGTGCTTTAATAGTTAATTCTAAAAAACATATCACCTAATAATTAAAAAAACATCGAGATCAAAAGATAGAGATCAACTTTAACAATTGGATGATTTAAACACCGAAAAAACCGACTTAATTTCTTTTATCTCTTTTTCTCCCCCTTAAGGGGTAAAAATTAAGACTTATATGGTTTTCTCATGGATGCCGTTGTCAGAACTGGACCAAATTGAAATGGGACCACACGGGAAGCACCAGCTTTCAAATAAAAAAAGTATCATCAAAATCGGTTTACCCAGTCGAAAGTTCTCATAAAACAAACATTTAAAAAAACCAGTCGAATTGAGAACCTCCTCTTTTTGTCACTATCTTAGAAATATACCTTATCAATTAAAAAAGAATCCTCAAAATCGGTTTAAAATTACAAAGAAAAAACATATAGCTGAAATAATGAAAACCTCGTACGTCTTTAAAGTCGGTTAAAATTAACGTTCAACCAATTAAAATAGTTTTTAAAATAAAACTGACAAAGGCACAGAAAAAAAACATTACACTTGGTTGTCAAGTGCGTCTGACATACCAATCAGATGTGACAATACTTTTTCTTTTTCCAAGTCGTCGAAGCTACTTTTATCAAATTGTAATGCGTTGTTTAACGCAATGTCTGCGCCTTTTTTTTGTTGCGCCTTTGTTATCTGTGTCAGATACACCGGTTGCTGTGGGGGGGACAACCGAAATATTTGAGACTTTTACCTAAACTAAACCCCTTAGGCCCACCTGATGGTAAGTGGTGACCCTCGCCCATGACAACAGTAATGCGCGCGACTTACTAATTTAAGATCTTATTTAAATTACTTTAAATAGAAAAAAAGTTTTTTTTTCTGAATTCCCTTCAAAAATGTTTAAGGAGCTCATAAGATTCTCAAGTACTCAAGAGTACTGTTATTACTTATCATGTTTGTATTTCACTTAGGAGCAGTCGCTCAGAACTTAGCAATAATTTTGGTAAAATATATTTTAGAAATTATAGGATTCAAACATTGTTTTAATTCAAAAGAAACTATGTTTTCGCCAGAGAAAATCAGGCGAAAAAGTTGAGTTACACAATAACTGTGATCTACAGCAGAGATAACTGCACCACAGATAAAAATAATTGTTAGTTATATCTTCCATTACAGTCAATGATTGCCAGCAAGCGTTCGGAGTCTAAATGCGGGCAAAAACTTTCTTCTTTTCCGAGAAGTTCTTATATGACATTTGAACGCTAATAATTGCACGCAGGTACCCAGGTAAATAGTTATGATTATCACTGCACCCGATCATTATAAATGCGTTATCTACGAGTACATTGATGGATTGCGGGTTGCAGATAAAAACAAGTACCTTATTTTAACACTAGCGGACCCGGAGTGTGCTACAGATATCTAGTTCTCATAGTACAAGCTATGCTTGGTTTGGGGCTAGATGGCGATGGTATAATTTATTTTATTTATTTGTTTATTTCAGGCAACACAGTAATATAAATATATAAATACAGGGCCCATAGAATATATACCTTAAATCTAAAATATATATAATAATATAAAACACTAAAACTAAGCACGTATTGACTGTCTATAATATGTGCGTGACTATAATGTCCGTGAGTATATAAATTTAGTTTTTTTTTTTAAAACATTCCTGTGAGTGTGTAACTCATACCTCTGCACTAGGATTCCCTGTGTCGCAGATGGCATGCACAAACAGAAACACAAGACCAACATCCAAGACCCGAGAACAAACTTTATGCTCACCACACAAAGTGTGCCCCGGCCGAGAATCGAACCCAGGACCCCTGGCTTCGAAGGCAGGGCTATTACCAACTAAGCCACGTCACCGTCAATTTATATACCTATATTTAGTTTTTAATTTATTATAAAAAATTGAAAATTGTAAAATTGAATTGAATCTTGTAAATCCGCATATTAATTTACTGACTAATTTGGTCTCGATACCAATTAGAATTTTGGCGCAAAGTAACAATAAGCACAATAAGGTTAAATAAACCAGATGGGGTAATAGCTTTCTACGTAAGTAATGTAATACCACCTGTACAAATGATTTTTTCTGCTAACATTTGTCCTACTAATAATCTGTTTTCATGTTATTTATTAGTTCTAGCATCTACACGTTTTAGGGATCTGAAACCCCAAAGAGATCCTACGTCTTTCTGTGTATCTGATGCAGATTAAACCTAAAACAGAATATGCGTTATTATTATGACGAATAGACGAAAAAATAATCAAAAAAAAAATACATTTGATCATAAGATTACATTACATACAACATTCGGTGTGCAGTCTAAATCGAACTTCCCAGCCGGAGCAGACTTTGTGTGACGAACGTAAAGTTTGTGCTCGGGTCTTAGATCTTTAGCCTTCTGTGTTTGTCCATGCCATCTGCGACACAGGGAGTCCTGATGCAGGGCTATGAGTATGTAAACTTATGTTACGTAAATGAATACTAAATAATTGAAACTTACCTACTGCGTGCATGTACTCGTAATATGCACCTTCTGTACTACGTTATATGGGCAAGTGCTTAAGTGTGCGTGTAAATTTTATCTTGTACAAATAATACAAAAATAATTAAAAAAAAAAAAGAAAAACAAGGTACATGGTGCATATAAGTTGTATGTCTATATTTTTGTAAGCTATTTGTTTCGTTATCCATTCCCCAGCTTGTGGAACAATAAGACGTTAAAAATCGACCGTTTTAATTTTTTATATTTATACAACGTCTGTATTTTTTTGATAAATACAATGCAAATAAAGGTTTTTAATTATGACTTCCCCTCGATTTGCATGCAAGATAGACCAAATAAGCTACGGCCCAATTCACTCCTACAAATTTGGACACGAATTTATTGAAAATCATTTTTTATTTTCATTGAAAGAGTACTTGTTATATTGTCTTATCAATAAAACTTGTTGATTATGTAACGATCAATGGCATACAGATCAATGGTGTCCACGTGTGTTCAGAAATAAATCTGCAGTTTTACCCCGACTGATTTACAATGATCCCTGTTTCGAGCTGTTCCTCTGTATAAACAAAGGGATTGGAGGCCTCTCGTAACTGGTCAATTGACAGTAATTGAAAGGAGACAAGGTCCAGCAGTCAGGAAGGCTGATTGAATCGCAGTCAACAAGTCTGTAGATTCCAATCAAGCCATTGATGATAGATAGTCAATTAAACATAACATGCGTAATATCTTAAATTATTATTGAGTTGTTGTCCACAAATTGTACACATGTGGGATTGATGTGTGTTGTGTATCCGATGTATAATATCATCTGTCTAATGATTCTGATGGATTAGTTATTGGACATTTAAATTAATCTTTTTTTACACTTTTTTCGTCAAAACAAAAGAACTGACCGAGCAGATTTAACTGTCACTTTTGATGATAAATGGATCCAATAATCTTAAAGTGTAAAGATTTTATTGAAAATACCATTTCCATAATAAAAAATATCCCGTCCGTCCCGTGGCAGTGGGAACACAAAATAATAGAATATATGGAATCATCAAAGGTCCATAAAAAAAAACCTTAATAATAGTTGGAGTGGTAACGGCTCCAAAGGTTTCTACCGAATACGAGTATGACTAAAAACCACTTAACAAAAACCGCTTTGAAATCGGACCATCAATTTTGCAACTTGAGCCTTGAGATCACGAAGCAATTGACCACACATACTTACAGAATAAACTAAAGGGTCAAACATATAACCACCCTCTTTCGAGGTTTAACAAAGAACCAGGGCTTTCAAAATGGCAATAAACCTTGGAATTTCGACCATATTTGTCGACAATAAAACAAAATTTTGACACGGCTAACGGTTTTTGTGGACCTAGTGTGGCCTAGTCTGTGGATTTATTAATTATTTTATCCTTCTCTTTCAGTGGTTCTCCCTGTTTTCTCCTACGGGGCGGCCGTCGGTTGGCTGTCTCCGATGGGCCCAAAGCTGATGTCTGCCGATACACCGGCCTCTGAACCGGTCCACCCCGACACCATATCCTGGATGGCCTCCGTGGTGTATCTCGTGGGCACCCCGACTGTGTTCCTCTTTGGATATATCGTGGACAATTATGGACGGAAAAAAGCGTTGATGCTAACTTCATTTTCTATGGCAGTGAGTACTATTTAGTCTTATTTACCTAAAATTAAGATAGAGTTAGCAGGTTAGAGATCTAAGTGTCTGTAGTCATCACCTTCTTTAAACAGAAGCAAATAATTTCGCCAAATTTTCTGTTTCTATTTTGTGGATTTGTGGAATGTCTCACAGTAAGACAACTAAAAAGCGGGTAAATTCAAATCATTTTTTTGTTACAGCTCTGTTGGGCTCTGAAACTGTACTCCACTGAAACGTGGGCCCTTATAACAGCAAGAGCCATCGTCGGGCTCGGAGTCAGCGGCTCCTACGTCGTAACTCCTCTGTACATCAAAGAAATTAGCGAAGACTCTATAAGGGGAACGCTGGGAAGTTTAGTCGTGCTTTCGCAGAACCTAGGGAACCTAGTGGTGTACCTGCTTGGAGAGTATCTGAGTTACCAAGCGACGCTTTGGGTGTGCTTGGCTGTGCCGTTGCTGCATTTGCTCGTCTTCACCACCATGCCAGATACGCCCAGTTATCTCCTCAAGTGTGGAAAAGTAGAAGTGAGTGGTGGAGTCAAGTTATATTATAAATGCGAAAGTTTGTTGGTATGTATGTTTCTAACTCATTTACGACTCAACGCGTGCACGGATTTGGATGAAATTTGCTATGAAAGTAGCTAGTAACACGTAGGCTACTTTTTATTTTTAAAATATGAAGTAATTTATGCAGTGACTTGCAAAAACCCCAATTTCTGTCAGATTTTTTCATAGAAAGAAAGAAAGATAGAAAGTGCTTGGTAATTTCATAGATACAAAATTTTCATTTAACGTTTAATCTAAAAGGTAACTACTTTTTTTTCATGCACTCATAAACGCGGTTCCGTGTGGGATTTGATCTATCACAAACAATTTTAATTTAGTTAATTGCCAATAGAACCGCCACATCTGACAATTGTGTTCATTAATTTTTTTATTCGTCAGCGTTGTTGTCAACCAGTTTTGTATGGGAACCAAGAGATTTTTTTCAACTACTTGATGAATTATTAAATACTATTTAGATTGATAACTAGGCTTAATTTTTGTCAAATAGATCATTTGCTATTAACAAATTTAAGTTAGATTAAAATTACTCATTAGCCATATCATATGTCTAGATTGTAATATAAACAGAATAAGGTAGAGTAACGTAAAAAAAAATTGTTCATTGTTTTTCAGGAGGCAAGAGATGTTCTAGCTTGGCTTCGATGCCGGGACAGCTCAGAAGCCGCTGTGGACAGCGAGCTGCAGCTGCTGTTGCTCGAGCTGGAGAACAGCAAGGCTGGCCGGTTCAACTCGGCTGTGCGCACCATAGGTGAGATTAATAATAACGTTAACACACTCATACCCCTTTTTTACCAGGGTGGAAATACCTACGTATACCGCTCCGTCGGGGAGGACGGGACGGTTATGTCGGGCGTGATCCGACTAAAACCACTCTGGTGTTCCTGCTCGGCACACACTCTTAACCCTGCACCAGATTTTTTTTAATGTGAGGTCGTGACGGTTCGAGCACCTGGTGGAAGCAATACATCAGCAATACAACTCAGAACAGGACTTTTGACTGAGTTTTATCCTGCGTCCATCACCCGAGGCGGGGATGGCACGTCTCATGCGCCTGTGATTCCTCTATGTCGCAGGTGGCATGGACAAACACCCAAGAACTGGATGAAATTTAGCACGGAGATAGATTATAGTAGTAAATACATAAGCTACCTTTTTATCGAGGAAGAAAAATCATGTCTGTTGTATGGGAGCCCCACTTATATATTCATTTAATTTTGTAACTGAGGAGTCATGTGGATACCAAAACGCATCTAGTTTCTTCATTTGGAACTATATCCTAAAAATCACGTTTTGTATGAGAGCAACCTTAAATATTTATTTTATTCTGTTTTTTAGTATTTTATTGTTATAGCGGCAACAGAAATACATCATCTGTGAAAATTTCAACTATCTACTATCAAAGTACATGAGATACAGCCTGGTGACAGACAGACAGACAGACGGACAGCGGAGTCTTAGTAATAGGGTCCCGTTTTACACTTCGGGTATGGAACCTAAAAATAAACTTTCACTGTCAGTAAACAAGCACCAACGGATGGTTCTCGTAAATTGTCAGTAACCGGTAAGCATATAACTGTGAACAGGAACTACCCCGCCCACGCTCGTTACTGGCGGCAAACACCTCGGGCAGTGGGAACCGAGTGTTTGAACATGTCCCGTTACTGTCCACTACAAATTGTAATCGTTAGGGTTACATAGGCCGAAAACAAAGGTCATTATGACATATCTATGTAATGGAAGGGCTGGAACAGACGTAAACTCAATAAGACTATCTAAAACATGATAACTGACTGTAATTTGACATCTGTGTGCATTTATACTCACGAATATGTTTACATGATGTATAAAATTTGACGTATCCAAATGATACTTGAGATCTAAAGGAATAAATGAGTTTGACTTTGACTTTAATGTAAATACAATAGTCTCACTAATCCGGCACTTCCAAGTCCAATACATCCCTCACCCCTCCCTTTTTAGATATTATAATTCTTCGAAACATACGAGAGAAAGGTTTTCAACATGTTTCTATGTTTGTTTGAACAATCTACACGTACCTATGCGTGGTTTTTAATACTCTCACACAATTTATAAAACTACTGAGAATTGATGTCTTTTTTTTTCGGTTTTTTTTAAATCAGTCGCTCATTAAACCACATACCTTGTTTCTAGTATCGGACCGCAGCACCTTCCGCGCCTTCCGCATCACCCTCATCATAACCCTGGCCCGGGAGCTGTGCGGCTGCCTGGCAGTGTTGCATTTCGCTTCGCTAATCTTCAGCGCGGCAAGCGAACAGGGTTGGGTGCTGACAGCGAACCAGCAAGCTGCTGTTCTAGGCGCGGTGCAGCTGGTCGGGTCATGTACCGCTTCCAGCCTGGTGGAACGAACTGGGAGAAAGGTAAATTCTTTATTTGAACCAGCTGTTGTTTTTTAGTCTCATTATTCTAGTTACCGAGATATTTCCCATGTTTTTGGGTTTTGTTTAGTCCCGATATTTTGGCGCAGTTTCAACGACGCGAGAGGGTCGTTTGTCAATGTAGTGCATACCTCACCTCGCAGACTTCAGTTTTTATATCTCTGTCACTCGAATAGTATCACATCAACACTCTATTAGGTGAAAGGATTCAAACTGCGCCCTGAGGCTCCTTCGAATAGTAATGTTCATAATCATGATAGTTTTAAAAGGATTTTGTTTTTTGTTTGTTTGTTACGCGATTTCTTGGCCTTGAGGGCCGTTTTAGAGGATTAATTTTTATTTGAGAGGGTTTACTTTGCCTACATACGAATAAAAAAATATTTCATAAAGAAATTTCACGCCTAATGGGAACAGAAAGAAAGTATTGAAGTCGATTTATTCGATATTTGAACAAGTAAATTGTGACGTTTCAGTACCGTTTTAAAAAGAAAAAAAATAGTTATCTGTCATTTAAAGGTTTTGTATTTTGTAACTTATTAATGTTTTGTTTAATAAATTCAACACTATCGATCAAGTTTCCGTAGTGTAGCGGTTATCACGTGTGCTTCACACGCACAAGGTCCCCGGTTCGATCCCGGGCGGAAACAGTAGTTTTTGCAGTTTTATTTTTTATTCCCGGCAAAAATCTTCTATTTCAATCGCGCCAGGGGTGAATAATTGTAAAGAATTTTATGTATACTTTATCACTATTATATTTTTTTTTTTTAATATTTATTTCCAGCCCCTGCTCGGCACGACCTGCCTAGTATCAGGTGTGGCGATGTGTGCTCTCGGCGCATGGTTCTATGCACAGGCGCACTCCACCTCCATGGGGGGGTCGTGGCTGCCTGTTGCTGCTCTCTGCCTCTGCATCTACTGCGATGCGGCTGGACTGCAGCCAGTGCCGTTCGTTATTATGACCGAAATGTTCAGTTTTCAGGTGAGTGCTGTGTGAATCATCCTTGGATTATAGACTCTTATTTGGATGTTTTTTCTTTTAATTATACCTCTAAAAGCGAAAAGTAACGGATGAAACATTGAAGGCTGTTTTTTCGATTTTTTTAACAAGTCACTTGTTGAAGAAGTAAAGTATTTTGACTTTCGACTATGTTCATGAATATTTCATACAGCGTCATCAAGCCCTACACTAAACTTAGCTTGTACTATCGGAACTAGATAACTGATATAATACTTTTATAGTTCCTACATTGTTTTGTTGTAAATACGTACATAAATTACATATTAACACCCACACACAGAACAAACACTTATCTTCGTCAAACTAATGCTTATCCTGAATGGGAATCGAATTCACAACAATAAACATATTCGTGCGTATGGAACGTGTCACATGAATTTTTAGAATCTTTCTAAGGAATACACACATATTTGTCAAATTACAGTCAGTTTTAATGTTTTAGGTTCCAACCTTTACCGACTAACCAAAGGGTTAAGAGATATAGAAAATACTAAATATTAGTATCGGTTTTTCAGGAGCTCATTATAAGCACATACTCGTAGATATATGTTAAATTATAGTGAGTTTTCATAGTTGCTACTCACACTTGTCTTTGTGTAAAGATTGGTAGGTTTATGTTGTTAGACATAATCCTACTTCTGTAACAACACAAACCTGCCAAACCTAATAACCTAAATAGTATGTAGTTGCGATGTTTGTTTTCATCTTGATCCTTACTTACCCACCCATCTTTACTTTCTAGCTCCGTGGAACTGTCACGTCAATCGTGATAGCTTTCGCGTGCGCGTTGGTTTCCATGGAGCTCCGTTTTTTCCACCCGCTGGCTGCCGCAGCAGGCCTCCACACCGTCTTCTGGCTATTCTCAGGAGTCTGTCTCGTCAGCACTGTCTACATCGCTTGCGTGGTGCCCGAGACGAAAATGCGGACGATAGATGAGATCTATGCCGAAATTGGTGGCAAGGGAAAGGAGTGCGACTGTGAAGATAACGTTACTAAGTTGTAGGTCGTTTTGTGACAGTAGTTATAACAAGTTATGGAACCCAATTTCACGTTGCGAACTATAGTTTAATCAGATTGAATGTGGAGAAAAGTTGGGCTAAAGTTTAGTGACAATAATGATCAAAATCACTGAAAAAAGTTTTCGATTTTGATAACCCTAGAAAAGATTCCATAAGCTACCAGCTTTAATAAACAAATAGCTATGTAATTAAATCGTCCCCTTGGATATATAGTGCCTCAAAAGCACGGATATTATAATAATACTAGATATGAGTTAATCTAGGATATAAGCTGTCCTGGTACCAAATTTCATCAAAATCCGTTTGAGCGTTAAAGCTGGGTTTCTATAATGAACCTTACGTATGGTTCATTATGGAAACCCAGCTGGTGCGTTCAGCCGTACTTTGCAAGATCACCTGAGCAACATTACCCGTATAAAGAAATTTGTTTTCATGTCAGTATTCATTGGATTTATTAATAAAGGTGAATTAACTTAATGGAAGCATCTGTAAGAAGCCACACTGTTCCATTCTTTACCGCAATTCGTCTTTCGCCCTCTCTATCAGGGAGGGGCTGGAATATATGGTATGCTTAGCATCTACTTCTTTGATTGCTCATGAAATGCACGTAATTATGATCTATGAGTAGTGAACGGTAATCTAATAGTTTTAGTTCTTTCACATAGCAGAGGATCAACCTTTTTTTCATCGATGTTGTTTTATATATTTAAAAAGTAGTCGAATAAAATACATACTAGCTTTGCGATAGTATATATGTAGTTAGGTAAGATCTCAAATATTGGAATGTCACGAACATTGTCTTTGTGTAAATAGTTTTTAGTTATTAGAATTGCTCTATAAGCTTATGTACCTTTTAAATAGCTGATTTAGTGGTTTTTAATCCCTTAAGAAAACGAGTGTGTTTTAAGTGATAGTGTAAAGGATTTTAAACGTATACATTTAGAGGCTATTTTAGTTTATTACAAAAATAGTTTATGATTAATTTAATATGTGATTTTCGTTTTTACAATGCGACAAGCTATTATTTTAATAAAAAATCTTTGACAAAATAAATTATTTCTGGATGGGTGCAGTTTATCTAATTCAATAATATTGAATCAATACGTCATTGATTATTTTTATTCAAGTCTTCTCAACGTGACAGAGAACTTTTTTTTTTTTTTTGTTGACGAAGGGGAATCTGCAACAGATACACCGGTTGCCCTGGGGGGGACAACCGAGTTATGTGGGACTTTTACCCTAACTAAACCCCTCCGGTGGCCGACCTCTGCGCATTCGAGGGTCTCTGGGCTCTCCAAAGGAAACGTGACAGAGACCTATTTCAACTTATTTATTTCTTAATTTTACATTTTCCTCTTAGTTCTAACTCAATCTACGATTTCTGTGCGATTTCACAATTTACTAGGATGCGGGTACGTTGAGTTTATTGAGTTACCTTCTTGCTTGCGCGTCCCCACTACTTGTAGATAGCATTCTACATTTAAAAGTAGTGAGGAGTAGGAACCCTTGAAGTGTAGGTAAGGGCGAAAGTAGTTGTACTATATGAAGAATCTGTAGCAATTTTGTAGGAGCCCAAGATCCAATCGAGGATTACCGGGTTGCTTGCCCTGGACGGGAATCGAACCCGATACGTCGTTTTTGTGATCAAGACGGATTGGACATAACTGTGCTCATGGTTCAGGCAACGAAGGATATTCATTGCAATGGTATGGATGTGTATTAACAAGTAACTTTATAAACAAAAAAATCGCCCAAGATATCGTTTTGAACTCAAGTTTATAATACCTTCTTGAGTGTATCCTTTGATGTTAGACTAAGTTTTAAGCGTCAACAATCATCAGAACCCTTCAACGAAGAAATTATTGACAAAAAAAGCAATAAAACCTGACTGCGTGAAAAATTCCTAATTACATACTCCTTTGTACCATCCTATTGTATTTATCACCTGTGTTTCACAACACAATTTTTAATA
This sequence comes from Aplocera efformata, assembly GCA_921293045.1. Taxonomy (NCBI): domain Eukaryota; kingdom Metazoa; phylum Arthropoda; class Insecta; order Lepidoptera; family Geometridae; genus Aplocera; species Aplocera efformata. The sequence continues at coordinate 4,365,753 of OV121063.1, forward strand.
TTTTTAATTGCTTCTTTTTCACACTACAGTATTCGTATATCTCATCTTGCTCATGAAACACGGCATTGGAAACCTGTAGTGTTATTTGACCCAATTATTGTATCTTCATATTATTAAAATTTGGGACACACAAATAAAACAGCAAATTCACAAGCAATGGAATGTATACAGTTGCAATGACAAAGTATCTTAATATTATCATGTTAAGTACATACAAGCCTCGTTGGGGGGAATTGTTGCTTAGATTTAGATTTACAATTGGATTATCTATACATGGCAAATTCAAATATCTACACGCTCGGAAACGTTCGTTGAAATCACAACCTCATACACTCTCAAAGTATGTTTGGCAATTGTTTTACTAATACTAATACGGAAATGTATGTGTAGTTATGCAATAAATATCTTGAATCTTGAACCTCCAAGGTTCAAGATTAAGATTCATGGTTAAGAGCGCGGTGGCCCTATAGAACTGACACCGATTTCCAAATCAAGCTTGAAAAATTTATGAGTACTTGGAATCGGTGAAGGAAAAAGTTGAACCCACGACCTACAGTGCAGAAGTCATAGCTACAATACTACCAGTTTAGCTGAGGCCAGTCACAATGCCAAATAATTGCATACACACTATTTCTTTTATAATCAATTGGATTATTTTTTTACCCGACTGCAATACTTAATAAGTGTAAATGAGTTTGTAATCAGCAGTTTTGTGTGTGAGCGAGAATGAGAGAGCGGCGGTTAGCAGTTACTGCGTACTAACCGGTCCGTCTGCTTGACAGACTAAGGACATTTACCAATAAACATAGTGATGTGAATTTCATATTTTAATTCATTAACACTCAATGCAGACTCCCAGAACATCCGAAGTCCTAAAAGTACCTACAGTAATACAAGATGCAACAATTTGCCGGCCCTAAAATTGTTATCTAAAATTATAACATTTCGCTATTATTGGATTTAAAATAATGAATCGTGTAACAATTCCCCCGATATCAATATATGAAGTGACATTTTATACACAAATACAAAATACTAGGGTTCATACCGGTTATATAATACATAACATGCTTAGATTATATTTGTGTTCTACGTATACAGGAATAAAATGGAAGTATATAATTTATGTATTTATATAAAAACGACGTCCACGATATATATAGAAAATGAGTGTTTATAGAAATTTGTGCTTCCTCCTACAGTATATTTTATTATATCCTAAGTATATAAGACATATATCTACTTAATACTATTACAAAATCTAAGGATAAAAAAGATTATTACATTAATCTTATTTTTTTTTCACATTGCAAAACTTCTTCTGAAATTAAAATGATTAGGAATGATTAGGAATGACTGGTGAATCAATGTTTTTATTGTTTTTGAATTCAATGAAATTTTAATGCTGTTTTATCTCTTTGAAAGCTGACTTGATGAGGTTCATAATTTATGCAGGTCTGTTCAGGCGTTTGAAGATCGACAATAGGGGTTTTTACATTTTCGTGAAATGAACTTGTGATTCATAAGTTACGCTACAAAACAAGTATGAATAAGAAAAAGCTTTCAACGGCTGAAGAAGAAATCTTGCAATGTAAACATCATCATGAAACTATGAAATCACTAGATTTTTTATCAAGTGACGTCTATTATATAAACATCTGTATAAATATCAACCAGCGCGGAATGTACCGTCAAAATACATTATGATATTTTAAAATTACTTTGATTTTGCAATACATAGGGTGTAGAAACTCATAACTCATAACTTCGTGTCCACAACAAACTTCGGTTTTGAGTCCGGTGTGTGATATTGCAGAAAAGAAGTTCTAAAAATTGTACCATAAGAACATTATAAAAAAACAACTCAGGCTCCAGACACCTGAAAATCTGCGATAATAGGCCTAAAGGCTATCATACCCTTATCGTGAATCGATCAGTACAAGTATCATATATCATCAATATAATTTAATAGGTAACAAATAGCAATATGTTACGCAAGGCTAATGAATTGTAATAGATGATTTGCTTCGGCCTTAAAATAAAATTGAACACAGCACGAGAAGTAGATACGGCGAAACCTGCCGATAGAAATCTATCACCGCAAGTGGGAACGTCACTTAGCTTTAAGGACACTATTAGTTTAAACTTCGAACGGGAATCATTTAAAACTAATTTTAACAATCATCTTTTAATTAAATAAATGTTGTTTTAAATATAAAAATACATGATGACGTGAAATCCAATTTTAAGATTTGTCAGATGGAGATGGAGGAGGTTAAGAGGCCGATAATTTTGCCTGAGTTGCTAAATATAATGTAGGCAGTTTGTAGTTGAACATTTACTTGAATGAAGAAACTGAAGTGAAAAAGTATACGATTTCTTTGAATAATTACAAGGGAAATTAAATGTATCCTTATATAATATATAGGAAGTTACATTGAAATCATATACACTAAAAATGTGAGTTAGCTTTTCTACACCCTATTTAGTAGAACTTTTATTATTAACAGAACGGGCACATCAATAGATATATTTAAAAGGATACATGTATTAATAATGCATATAACATAACAAATTCCCACTGAACATATTATCGGATACATAACAGTGACACGTCAAATCGGTGGAAAGATAAATAAACCAATAATGTTTCTCTACGATGGCCCATTCGCATAATTTATGTTAAATAATTGTTTAAAACTACTAAATAATCGTGACAGTATAGAGTAGACTTTTCATTTCTAATCAGTATAGTTGCCTTACAAATTATCAAAATAACTAGCTCCATACAATCTAATATAAGTAAACAAAGCAACAGATCTTTGAATAGCAAAAAACTTTTCATCACACATTCGGCAAGACCAATGGACCAAATTCAACAATATTGCACGATTCTTAAAATTAAAAATAAAATGATATGCATACGCTTAGCCTAAAAATATAACTCTCAAGTTAACACAATGTTAATTTCAGGTAAATAATTGTTATTTCTTCATGAGCAAATATGTAAGTTGTTTAAAGTACATCGGCTTTGTTTTTCGGCGACAGCGAATGAATTAAAACGGTACCGTAAAATTTATTAATCAACTCCTGGTTGTTGTTTTGATTAAATTTTACGCTTAACATATTTTTGAAAGCAATTCTATATCTGACCTTATTTTTAAAGGGCGCAACATAGAATTGGGTGCAATATCCTCTTCAAAGAGAAAAATATTTAAATTTTCACGTACGTATTGTATATTGTGGATTTTTATTTTATACTCATGTTTAGCTGCCTTCGTTACAATAAACTTCAGAATTCGTTTAAAAAAGTTTTGGTATAGTTTTGGTATATCCACTTTAAACTCAGTCTTCAATTTAAACAAACATTAGATAAATGAAAAATTTACAATAACTTTTTGGTATGATGACAAAAAAGACAGAAATTAATTGAGTTCGAAAGATTTTTGTCTGTTTAAGCAGATTGTTTGATCAGTGTAACATATGAAAGGACCTCTCTGATGGTCTGTTCTGGTTATGAAATAAATACAATCTTATTCTTCCTGCTGAAGCTGGCGTAAAGCATAAATTTATTTATGTCACAGTGACGTTTTAAGGTAAGCAACTTTCAGTGTGATCCAAAATTGTCACTCGCGAGTTGCATTTACTAAACACTTAATATACTTAAGTCAAGACATCACGAAACGAGGGTAGTTTGTTACTCTCAACATCCGAGTCGACCAAGTCAAACAAACCGACTTGGTATTATTAACAGACAAATACATTAGCATGCATTTTGATTTTAAAGCGAGGAAGTATTCAATTGACATTTTTGTACAAACTGGAAGGAATTGACAAATGGAAGACGGAAAAGGAATATATGTATCGAATAGAAAATAATCATTTTAAACGGATTACATTGCATTCTTCGAATTGGTTTTTTCGTCACCTGATTATGCAGAATTTTGGTATGATTTTATTATAAGCAGACTTTGTACTATATTATCAAAATGTTTTGGTTTTTAATTCTTGTTTAAGAGCCCAGCTATACAGAATCAGGGTTCTACGAAAAATAAATTGTCTAAATTACAGGAAATTTGTGTATCTAGTTTTAGAGATTGTAAATTTTTTTCATATATTATATGATAAAAGGAAACACGATTGGATAAAATTTCGCAAAATATTGAAAGGTTTTGTAATCCGCTTAAACGTAATTTAACGAACTTAAATTAAATCTAACTTATATCTCAGTGCATTCAAACTAGCAGCTTTGAAGACTAGACACATAAAGCGAAAAAAACGATTTATTATTTACAGTTTCAGACTGATATCAGGGTAAAGAAATTACTCCCGTAAAATTCGTCATTATAAATATATCCAACATCTATAAAAGACATACGTTTATGACATCGTTGGTTAATAATGTAAGACATCCAATAACTTGAGATTATAACGTGTAGTTTAAGTAACATTTTGTTCCTTTCTATAGTTCGTGTAGTACATTATTATACTTAAATTCTAAGTATAAATTACTTTGAAGTGCCGGTGTTTCTGGTAATCATAATATGCAGATTACAACAACACGCCATGAAAATATTTAGTGTGGATCGTAATTTATTTGTATTATCTATAACTATCTATTTGTACTGTGGTATAATTATTTATCTATGGTATCACTGACGAAACAGTCATACATCTGAAAATACCATACCGCAGTTAAAAAAATATTAAGTAATAAATTACAAAAATGAGTTCTAAATACGACAGAAAGTTCATTACATTAAGAACATATACAAATACATCTATAGACTGCAATTGGTATGTTTTATTTACAGATGTAAGTCGTCCAATGGATTAACAGATTGATTGAAAAATGTCGAGATGACAATGATGTTGATTCTATTAATATCAAATCAAACCATAAAATTACCTCCATCTCTCTTTCTATCATACGGAAGAAAGAGACAGAGTGCACAGACGACGGACTTTCTGTAAGCCAGAGTATCGCTAGGGATGTAGTATCCCATTTCCGGGGATTTTTGGTTCGATAGTGACACGAAAGCGGGAATCCTCGGGACTTTCGATAATTGCCAATTTTTGAGTATTTATTCGATTGGAGTTAGGATTCTACGCTGCTCATGAGTCCAGGCGTAAACCACTGGAACCCCTGCCGCATCACCAAGTTGTTGGCTCCATTAGAACCACGAGGGGGATACGTATGGGATAAAGTGGATTTGACCTACATATAAATACATCAAGACATTATATGAACAAATCAAAAGGAACTTAATTAACTAGGTCACAATGTATATCTAAAAAAAATTGTAGGTTGTTAATTTTTTGACTATTTAGGGAGTTTCTAGGTTTTTACTCTGATTTACCTAGACCAAACTAGCTACAAGGTGAGAGCGCGTTGAAACAATTGGTTATCGTTGATTAGAACGTATCCATCGCCTGCTTAATTAAATAGGTTATTAATTAGATTTGATTTGATGCCAATAAAAACAATGTAGCAGGATATACCAGTAACACTCGGCCTTATCACAAAACACACAGGCATAGAAGGCTGACCTCCATACATTGTGTTTTGTGGCCATCACATAATACACTATGTATAACTAAGTACATACATTAAGTACACGTCGCATACTATGTGCGGGGGTAGTAGTGGCCAGTGCGAGCGGGGAGGGGGGGCGGTGTGTCCTGAAAACATACAATTATCGGTTAATACAAACAAACAGAGCGTAGTGGCCCAGGGGAATAAAGGCCGACTTTCAATATGAAGGTCGCTGGTTCAAACCCACACGTGCACCAATGAGTATTTCACTTGAAAAATTTATGTGCGCAATACCACGTTCTCGAAACGGTGAAGGAAAACATCGTAACGAAACCGCCTTAGAACCAAAAAAATCGAAGACATCTACCAATCCGGATTGGGCTCACGTGGTAGATCAAAACCCAGTCACTCTCAGTTATCGAGAGTAGGCCGGTGTCCCTGTGGGAACATTAGAGTCTGATACGGACATACACGTAAATATTTTAAGAACACCTAAGTTTGTTACTTAGGTGTTCTTAAAATATTTACGTTCAGCAACTCTTGTTCCTGTTATTAATCGGACGAGTATCAGTTTAGTGTCATTAGAACTGAGCGCTTCTGTGTTTCGATGGACATGTTAAGCTATCGGTCCTAGCGATTCTAGTCGATAAGCTGTGTCGCAGACGTGCACTGTTTGAAAACTCCGAGACGAGGATTGGCCACATACACAGGAAAGAAGAATTTGAAAAGAATAGGATAGCTAAAGGATACATAGTTACAATATTATTATACAATGTTTTGAAAGCCCTATCCGATCCATAATGAATGGTATTTTAAGGTATCGAGATTCGATTCTATTTATATTGACAAACCTAAAAACTAGATTTTGGGGAAATATTGGCACATATATCATACATTTTTAATTTAATAAACATTATTTACTACCATAAAAGATATAATATTTACAAGCTGCGTCCCGCAATGTTACCCGCGGCTTTTCAGGAATTTTCTGAGCAACTTTTTTCTTTCATAAGAACATTTTCGTGACAATAACATACAACAAAAAAATAATAAGCAAAATTGGTTCGTTCGCTCAGTCACGGCAACCAAGGGAAATAGGGATTAATTTAGAAAAGTTTTTTTCAATCTGTGGGTCGCGACCCTTAGGGCGTCGCGAAGCATTACTTGGGGGGTCGCTGGCAAAAGGAAAAAAAGACTACAATAAAAACATAATTTCAGCCAGCTCTGGATATTTTTGTGTCCTCGCAGCTTCTTGGAGAGTTTAGGTCTTTACATAATGGTAGAAAATCAAAAAGTTCTTCAGTTACTAATTTTGTTTGTCTATGGTACAAGGGGGTCGCCAGAATTTTTCTACCTGTAAAGGGCCGACCCCTTTACAGGTAGAAAAATTCTGGCGACCTTGGCGAATTCTGGATTGGACAGGATTTTTTTAACATTACATATAGGAATAGAAAAACAAAACACACAAAACCCAAATTAAAAGAATAAATAGTGCAAATAAAATAAAACAAACCTTGAATAATTGCCTATGATTGCGATTTAACACTAGGTGCCATGCTCTGAAATTAACCAACACAAAAATATATAAAAGCAAAGTCAAAACAAAATTAAATTACATTTTATGGGTATAAGCAAATAAGGCGCCGTAAACACTCCGAAATCTTAGCATATACTTGTTTTTTTTTATAATATAGGGGTGTCTCAAAGCAATGTCGGTTTTCATATGTGAAAATTTGACCCAATTTAAACATGTCGCAACATGTTAAGACTAGTCTCTAATTCTATACAAATACTACCCTGATCGCTTAAAGAACAGACGCGTCTTCGTGGATGACACTATCAAAAGGTGGCGGGCAACTCAATATAATTTGAATTTAAACCGGATCCGTTTATACCTCTGCACTAGGATTCCCTGTGTCACAGATGGCATGGACAAACACAGAAACACAAGACAAACACCCAAGACCCGAGAACAACTTCATGCTCACCACACAAAGTGTGCCCCGGCCGGGAATCGAACCCTGACCCGTCGCTCCGAAGGCAGGGCTACTACCAACTAAGCCACGGAGTCGCTTTTTCTTCCCCAATTCGGCAAGTCAAAAGCATCTTATGAGTAAGCACAATAATGAAAGTAATAATTGATATTTAGCTTAGAAAAATACCCGAATCTTCTAAAATAAATGCCATATCTACATTGAGATTGTTCAAACGTTTTTTAATTTAAAATCACTAGCTAATAGGGTTCAAACCTGAACGTTGTTGTCGTGAAGATAATGTCTTGGCGGCTGCGGCCTGGGCATAGGCTCATCGCTGTCCTCGTCCTCTTCGAAATCTGAAAAGATTAGGCTTTTAAACAAAAGGCCCTGTAGAAACTTTGATATCTTAAAACAGCCTGATCGGTTAATGAACTTCATGAAAACTGGACGATCAGTGGACGTTGTCCTTTTTATGTATTATAGAATTCGTGTATTTGTGTATATTTCAACCTAAAATTTGATCTAGTTTCTATGGTAGGCATATTTTATGTAAACCCATAGAGGGTCGGTAAGAGTTAAAACAAGTACTAAACTTCAAAAACGCGTGATCTCGTAGGCACATATATAAAAAAAGTAACGTTTATTTTTACCACGTGCTTTAGTTAAGAATTCAACGGCTATCAATATTATTTGACATTGACTTACAATACCTAATGTATTCAGAGATAAATTCGAAACCTCGATATAGAAAAAATTCAAGGGTGCATTCCGTGAACAATTATCATGCTTTTAAACATGCAATGGTAGTTAAATTGATAGTAAAAATTCTATTCTAGCTATTTAGATAACATTGTGTTTACTGAGTAAAAATTCAGGTTTAGAGCGGGTTATTCATTTATAATTGTATAATTTATACTAATAGGGTTGTTCATTTATCACTCATAATTTCTGGTAGCGAATATTCTGGTAACATCTGCGAAATAACCCGGCTATATTGTTTTTATTAACCCAAATGCAGAAAAACTTCTGAAAGTACATTAACTCGGACCTGGCAGAAAACACAAAAAGCCATTAAAATCAACTGTGTCGTCATAGTATTGTCAACTGCGGATTTAAAGAGCGCTCCGTTCTATCAATTCCGTAAGGTTGCACCCAGGTGGGCTAATTAATGTCCCATTATATAATAATCACAGTGTTTTTAATGATTTTGTTTTGTATGAATAATTACTTACTTCTTTGCTTCCTCGCATCGCCCTTAACAGTGTCCTCAGTGTCGGAACCCTCTGCAAACATTGACCAACTTAAAATAACTACATCCAACCATACAATGTGCGTGAAAATAAAAAAAAAATTAAGATAGTTGCAATGACCAGCGTTTCTCCCACATTATCGAATACCACTGTCTCCACCCTAAAGTTCGGATACCAAGTCTTAGCGACCTCATTTGTGTGGCTTGAACAGCATGCGAGAAAGAGACAGAACATTCTGAGGCGGTCAGAGCAAAGCTCTCTCACTTTGTAAGACATAACGATAAGTTGAATAGCGTATTGCACTTTATGTTGGCGTCGCTATTGAATGTCTACAAGATTTATATCTGTACGTAATACTATTATTATGTGGTTTTTTTTAAATTGAACATCTACGCATTTCTGAGAAGGTTAAGTATTTAAAAACAATTTTTTTTTGCGTCATGATGTTTATAAAAGTTTATGATCATGATACAGAACTATTTGTTGCGTTGAATGTACTCCAAAATCAATTTTACAGAGTATTTCTGCCACGAGCAGCAATATCTCCTGCTTACATGACAACATATGTGCATGTAATGTGCCTTAGGAGCGCCTGTGACACGTTATATGAGCACACACATTTTTACATGTACGTGTAAATATTGATGTTTCCAAGCTTCATAGATCTCATCATCTTCCTGTCCTTATCCCATCTTCCATTCTCTTCGATCAGCCGTCATTCCATTTTTTTTTTAATGTGAATGAGTTACGGAACTAGCTGAGGGCCCACTTGATGGTAAGTGGTGATGGTAATTCTTACTTCTTTTACCCAACTCATCTTTCACACAATCCATCCATTTTTTGGTTTATGTCTTCCCTTCTACCCATCCACTTTCATGCCTAGTACTTATTTACTTATATTATTACTTGGTTTATATAACAAAATAGTGCGAGTTTCAAAGCAGAGAGAAACGCTGGTACTTAGAACACATCTATCATATACATAAAAACATTAAAAATAATAATAATAATAAACAGTCATAATGAAACAGAGTAAATCAGGTACATAAAAATGTTTAACATCCATCATGCCCAATGCGAGAACAGTACTTATATAAATAAATGCCATGCTGGATCATCAGATGTTTGATTATCTACACTATTATAAATAAGTAAAAACATTTAATTTGTATGGAGGGGATAGTCTCTGAAATTAATGTTGGAAAGGGGGATGATACAAATTAGTTTGCGAAATTTTGCTTAGTGAACATTCTGTATGTGAGCCCACTCAATAAATACAAACAAAAAGTTATTCATAAGTACATTTAGAAAACGATTTTAGTTAGATTAGACTATGGCTATATATATATCAGAATAATATTATTTGATAATTTGCAATCCAGCACTGTTTTCAATCCCGCGGGACTTTTGCTGAATCCAACGGGATCCCGCATAGGTTGGAATTTTATACGAAAACAATATAAAATCTTTGTTATGGTAATAATCAAATTTAAAATTACAAAAATCAAAAATTACCTTACTGTGCCGTACCTTACTATTTCGGCTATTTGTTTCTTAATAAAAAGTACAAAAACAATAACACAATTAATAATAACAGTTAATTAAAACTAAATTTTAATCTTTACCTAAAATAATTTTAATAAGTTTTCTCTTTAATCTTTAGTGTTCTGATAAAACACTTAATATCATGTCAATTTAAGTAGATTAAGTGTAATAATTTTTGTTTCACTAAATATTCATTCAATTAATTTAACTAAGTAGAAGTATTTGGTGATTGTGGGGCTGTAACCTGTTACGGGATCCCGCAGTCTAATATTATGGGATCCCGCTGGATTGCGAGATCCTACTTGAATGGATTGTAATTCCTACTTGGTAAGCAGTTAAAGCTGCGTTGGCAAAATTTATAGAGAGTATGATGCATGAGAGTGTTTTTGCCAAGTGATCAATACCATTATGTACTTCGCAACAGCACTATTTCGATGTAAATGTATAAATATTCGTGGAAATTTCACACAGCGCTATCTTACCGCAAAGTCCCTAAACAAAGCACAGCTTTTACTGGCTCCGCCTTCTGCGCTGTAGGTGGATTCGATTCCCACCCATGACAACATTCAGTTGTGTGACGAACATACATGTTTGTTCTGTGTCTTTATGTACTATCAAAAATGTATGTATTAACAAAAAAAGGTGCTAGGTGAGTATTCTATCAGTAATCTGGTTCTTATAGTACAAGCCATGCTTAGTTTGGGGCTGGATGGCGCTGTGTGAAATATTTCTTTATATAAGGCGTGTAATACCTGAATTCAGTTCTCTGACCAATGTAGACATAGCGTTGGTGACAGAGTCGGCTGCGTACAGTAAATCGCTCCTCAAACTACGGTTGTCTATTCCCACTATAAAAAAATATATTTTTTTTTTGTCATTTCAAGTCATTCAATAGAGAATTTCAATTTGAAGAATATTATGTGCCATTGAAGGCACGGTACAAAATATTTCGGACACCCCACCGATCGAAACGGTTTGCATTTTAATTTATAGTTACAAGTTCGAATACGAGTGAGCCTACGCTACGGAGTGAGTGGACGCCGTATTATTATAATTACTAAGTCAAAATTAATGACGGCACGTCTGTCCTTATCAAACTTTTCTTTAGAAAAAATAGCACGATGATTATGGTTCGCCATTCCACTACAGGATACATTAATTAGCCAGTTAATTAGCCGCTAAGCGCTAATTAACTGATTAACTGGCTAATTTGGTAGAGTATAATTATCAATGAGGACAATGCACTATACACCCCTATGTGGCATCCCAGTGCAGGCCTAGTCACCCCTTTTTTTTCCGTGGGGAAATGCACTCGCATACCGCCCTGCTACGGGGAGACAGAGCGGTCATGTGGGACTAGACCCACTAAAACCTCCTCTGCCGCTTAGTGAACACGGGAACGTAGCACACACATTCGCGAACCCGCCGCGGCTGTCCGTTTCCGGACCCATCTCGTTTTGGCATCGAGTGCCACGCCTTAGTTAGCGACACGCCAGAACACATAGCGCCTCGCAACCCCCTCGGGGACCTGGCCAGCGAAAGGGCGTTAAATGACAAGGCCTAGTCACCCCTACCCAGTATTAGAATTAGTACGTTGTCATAGACAGCGTCAGTTCACTCACTTGTGGTGGGTCTTTGGTTTTGATGGTACCCTCTGTTGTCGTTGCTCATGGTATCCATGCCTCCTTGAAAAATACAAAACAAAAATCGTAAGCGACTTCTTCTTTCATGTGAATAAGTGACCAACTGTGGTATCAGAGTATTCACGCCGTCCGAAGCTCTCCGAAATGGCTTAACGGCTAAACATCTTAACACACACGCCGGTCACCCATCCAATTTCTGAACGGGTCGAAGGTTAACTTAGATTATCTGTGTACAGCTAAGCTAGCAAGCTAAGGCACTAGCGCTCCAGCTAAGAAACATGGCGAGTTGACAGATATCTGGTGTTAAGTAGTCACCGATGCCCAAAATAAGAGCAATATTCAGGAAAACCTACTGGAGTATGATAAGACCGATGTCGCATCACTTTTGACAGCTCACAGCTCAGTTGGTAGTTGCTCTGCCTTCTGCACTGTAGGTCGTTTGTTCGAGTCCCAACAGGGTAAACATTTGTGTGACGGACACAGATGTTTGTTCTGCGCCTGAATAACATTCATATGTAATATAAGTATATATGTATAAGTGTATATAGTAATATAAGTATATATGTATTGTAATATAAGTATATGCTGACGCCAGTTACCTTGATCTTACGGAGGACCAGCTCAGTAAACTCGAGCGTCTTCAAAATTTTTGTATTCGTTTTATTTTCGGTCTTCGTAAATAACACCATATTTCTGAATTTCGTCATAAACTCAAGTGGCTTCCAATACGCCTTCGCCGGAATACTCATATTCTTTCGCTAGTATATAATCTCCTTCACAATCCTTCTACACCTAGTTATTTGAAGGAGCGCTTCGAATTCCTCTGCATTGGAAATCCTCGCCCTACTCGTCCTTCAAAAAGCTTACTACTCAAAACACCTGCTCACAAAACTTGTTTTTACGGTAAGTCGTTTACCGTTCAAGCTGTCAGATTATGGAATGCGCTACCAGTATCCATCAAACAGGCACCATCACTCGCTGTTTTTAAAACTCGTGTGAACGCCTTTTATTTATCTGAAGACTCGTAATTTTTCATAATTTTATATTCTCATTTGTATCTAGGTATATATTGTATATATATATATATATATATATATATATATATATATATATATATATATATATATATATATATATATATATATTATTTATTTATAGTTATAGGTATATTATATTTATTATGTATTTGACGTATCGTTTATTTACTACTATTATAAGTTTTTATGTTTAGGGAAATTTTCCCCATAGCAATTTACACCGCCGACCAATGTAGCTTACTTTAAAATTCCTCTCCATCCAAAGGTTGCCTGGAAGAGATCGCTTCTTAGCGATAAGGCCGCCCATTGTACATTATCTTGTCTTCAAGTAAGTTATTTATATTTGTTCATAAAGTGTGGTGTGCAATAAAGTATTTTTGTATTGTATTGTATTGTATTGTATATTTACAACATAAAAAAGTTTTATATAAGTATTCTGTTAGTTCCTATAGTACAAGCTATGCTTAGTTTTTATCCATGAATACATATATCACTGCACCCGTCACGTTGACAAATGGATGTAACTTTGTGCGTCTGTAAGATACACCCACACCCTCCCACTACAACAACGCAGCGCACGCCGTGCTTGGCGGTGAAGTATCTGGTGTAACTTCTGTAACAGAACACAGGTTCTGCTACTTTGGCTTCCTCCTTTCGTACGAGCTTTTTTATTTTTTGGTAAAAACGACTTAGGTCCTCCCGACCGAAGCCTGAGAAGACCCAACTCGCACCCCGTTGCGCCCGTCATGCGATCTTTCGTCTCATGCGGACATGATTTACACACGTGTTGAACAGGAGGTACTGACATACGGATGCCATAAACATAGACCATAGTTACCTAGACTATGCGTCATGTCGATGCGTTCCCGTTCCCCCAAAGAGGGTGTTTGCGGCGCGCTCCGCACCGCACCGCGATTATTTGGCTCCCTGTAACAATAACACTTTTATAGTACCAACGTAATATTATAAAGGCGAAAGCATGTGTATGTGTATGTGTTTGTGTGTGTGTGTGTGTGATATCTCTTGTTTCCTTACCTTTCTGGGGCCGAAGGTTGTGGCTGAGCCCCCGGCAAAGGGGGACTCTTTGTTGACCGCGGCGAAGAGTTGGGAGTCGAACGAGGGGAGGACTGTTGCGTCTGTAAAGAACGTACCATATGAATGGATGACTATCCTGTCCTGCCAAACCGGGGCAAACATGTGTGCTTTGCCCAGGTAGATGGCGTTAAAGAGCGTGGTGCCCCAGCGGCATAGACGCCGACTTTCAATCTGAAAGTCGCGGGTTCTACCCACACGTGCAACAATGAGTTTTTTCACTTGAAAATTGTATGTGCGCAATACCACGGTGACGGAAAACATCGTGAGGAAACCGGCATGTCTTAGAACTATAAATTTGAAAACATGTGACATCTACAAATCCGGATTGGGCTCCCGTGGTAAATCAAAGCCCATTCACTCTCAATTACCGAGAGTAGGCCGGTGTCCCTGCAGTGGAAACATTGAGAGGCTGGTACGGAGAAGGCGTTTGGCTCCCGAGTAAGCGTCTAAGAGTCTAAGAGTAATCTTATCTTTATCTTATTCTAATACTAGCTGCGCCCCGCGGTTTCACCCGCATAGTTCCCGTTCCCGTGGAGAATACGGGGATAAATTGATTTTATTTTTTTCGTTAATTTTCCAATGTTTTAATAGTTATTCTGCTATTCGGGACGGAAACAAATCCAACAAATCAAAAACCATGGCAATCGGTCCAGCCGTTCTCGAGTTATAAGTGTTGTAACAAACACGACTTTCTTTTATATATTATATAATATATAGATTTTATAGAAACCTCAAAAATTGTAGCCTATATGTTATTCTGATGTATAAGCTATATTGTGGTAAAGTTTCATTCAAATCCATTCAGTAGTTTTTACGTGAAAGAGTAACAAACATCCATACATCCATACATCCATACTTACAAACTTTCGCCTTTATAATAGTAGTAGGATATAGTAATCCCTTATTTCTCGCTCTACATACTATTTAAATAACATAAATACAAAAAAAGGCAACTAATTTGATAACTTCTTGCTTTGGAAGTATGTTGAAAGTAACAGTAGAACTGGTGCGAACTTCGTCTGGAGAAATACTGTCCTATAGTCCTCATATTCTGTCAAGCCACTACTCGCATTGCTGTGTTCCGGTGAACCTGTGTGGGTGCCGATGAAATGACACGAAATCACTGAGACACACAGACAATAAGATAAAATAATTTTTTGCGCCTATGTATTGTCTACTGGCAAATGTAATTTTGACTGTGTCTATGGGAGTTACATTTTTCTTTCTTCTAATTTTGATACGTTCCTGTTCAATAACATAAAAAGCTTTCTATAGGAAAGGCTTGAAATACATTACGCAGTGTTTCGAAAGGTCATATTAACTATGTTCTATTCATGATTAGCTGTGTGCATGTGCCAAGATTGTCTCTGGTCTCCGTATTGCACTTGGCCGGATATATTTATCTTTGGTATGGAAATCCCGTAATAATGAGTTCTCGTTGTTGGTATGGTCCGATAGTCATACGTTTTTAAACAATGGGTTTTCTGTACTACATGTTATTATTCTCAACAATAACAAACGTCTCGAACGGAAATCGAGATGAATTTCGATGGCGGGTTAACACAGCCGGTAGTTTAGTAAATTTATCAATTAGAAATACTATATATACAAAATTGTCTATCGAAAATGGACCAATCACCTTATATTATTTTAAACTATTTACTTAATTTTCGGGTGGTCCTGTAGCTCGCGCCCGTAGGTGCGAACCCTTTAGAATCCCTACACGCTGATGCCAAATGAGCAACTAACAGTATCAGTAGAACTTGTTTGTCCGGAGAAGTACTGCCTCCACACCTAGTAAACTGCCGCCAAGCAGTGATGCACTCGTATTGCTGTGTTCCGGTGGAAGTATTATAAAAAATAATTACCACACACAAGCCTCAATAGTTTATCGTCTAACGTGACATTAAATACTTCAATTTATGAATGACAAAAACCTCAAGAACAGTCACCAATAGAATTGATCGAGTGATGAACCTTCAGTTCGTACATCAAAAAACCATATAATTTTTTTTACTTTAGTGGTTTTTCTCGGAAAACTGAAATAATTTTTAGTGACTTGCAAAAAACATAACTTGACAGTTTTTCATCCTTTCAATAATGACACGCGCCGGTTACGTTATTTGTGTCATCGTATCTTTTGTAAATAAATATTAGCTGCCCAATATTTTTGCGAACATTAACGCACGTTTGCATTTTGCGCGTTTTGAGAATAGGACTCCGATGCCTTACATCGCGTCACCTCTCAGTTATAAAGCATCTGAGCTTGTGCTCCAAATCCTATAAATTATTACGCCTTGAGCCAGTAAGTGGGGCCAAGAATCGTTTAGTAAATATCTGATATTAACAATTATCTGGTAAAAAAAATAATTGATTGTCCAATATGCATTTCTTTACAATGTTATTCGTGGCCGTCGCTTTGGGGACCGTGGCCTCAGCTCCTGAGAGACTCGGCTCTGTACAGCCCATCAAAAGTAAGTAGCTCATGCTACGCCCTCATGTAACCACATAACCAACCCCGGATCTACGTTCTTTTTTAACCAGGGCATTAAAAAAGAACGTAGATCCGGGATTATTTTGCAAACATTAGTTGGTTAAGTTAATCTGTTCAATTAATTTGAACATATTGTTTGAGTAATTGACAAAATTTTAACCGATTCCAAACTACGCGCCTTTGTCAAATCAAATATCAAGTGTTGAACAACCGATTTGGATGAATCTTTTTTTTAATTTGATGGGGTGTACCTCCAAGATTGTCCCATAGAATTTTTTAAGAAAAAATTATTTAATTTTGGTCTGTCTATTTGGGTTTTATAAGTTTTTATTTTATATCTGTGTCTGTGGCATCGAAACGACGCGAATAAATCGATTTCAATGCGTTATTTTTTCTGTTTGAAATGTGACGTTATCGAGATGGTTACATTAAGTCGGAGGTTTTCATATTTTCGTAAAATAAACTGGTTAATATCAGTCGTTTGTTTCAGAATCTGAGTCGGAAAATGTCGCGGTTCAATTCACCATTAGTTGCATAACAAAAGCGGTGGCAGAAGTCGTAGCTTGTTTTATTCCATCGACCATCAACAATATGGAACAAACTAAAACGGAAGGTGGAACAGCCACTATACAAGAGTCTGGTGATGAATGCCTTCAAAGCGAGGGGGATGGAATCTCCGGTCCTAACAACGTAGCCGTTCTCTAGTGATACGCTTTTCATTGGAAAGGGCATCAATTAAAACCGGCCAAGTGCGAGGCGGACTCGCGCACGAAGGGTTCCGTACCAATATCTATGATATCGAGCAAAAACGAACAAAAAATAAAAATCACTTTATTGTATGAGAGCCCCCTTAAATATTTATATTATTTTTTGTTTTTATACTGTTTTTTTTTTGTTATAGCGGCAACAGATCCCCTTTCCCGTAAATAATAAATTGTATGGAAGCGAATAATGTCTTAACAATATACGAATTTCATATTTATTGCATTCCATACTATTTACTATAAAAACGTACTGCGTCGTCAATAAACAAAGAGAGAATGATAAAAAGAAAGTAAAGCAATTGTACTCTTACATAGAATTATTATTACTTGTGAGACACCCCTATAATTGTAATTGTAACCAATTCAAAAAAGAGGATGTTCTCAATTCTACTTTGTTTTTTTCAGGTGTAGATCCCGTCGTATGTGTCACAAAAGCGTTATATGATTTGGCGACCTGTATCCTTGTAAACTCAGAGCGCAATTGCTATGGCATTGTAAAAACGGACGTTTCTGAATAACTCGACTACTGGGTGAGTCCACATAAACACGAGCAATTCTTATATATATATTTCGTGTATCTCGGAAAGGGTTTTGCTATAACTTAACATGTTTAATTGTATTTCTTGTAAAAACGCATAATTTTACAAAAAAAAAAAGTTTTCTGTAGTACCTAAACTATCCTGAAAATTTAATATAGCGCCATCTCGTCAATTTTTGTGGTACCTACTGTTACATGAAAAAATAATAATTTCAGATAAAACGAGCGAAGCTCGGTCGCCAAGGTACTTACTTAGTAAAATGAATATGTCGACGGTACGTCAGTAGTTCGTAGTCTGATAGGACCTGGTTGGATCTCCGGAGGGCAAACATTTACAAAATTCATTTATAAATAATGAAACGGTTACACACTCATACTCCTGCACTAGGATTCCCATTGTCGCAGATGGCATGGACAACACAAACCCAAGACAAGCACCCAAGACCCGAGAGCAAAATTGATGCTCACAACGCAGAGTATGCCCCGGTTGGGAATTGGAACCCGTCGCTTCGAATACAGGACTATTAGCAAGTAATTTAAGCAACCGTCGAAAATATGAAACCCAAAGTAACCCATAAGATGATCTTTGATAAACCCAAAAAAAAATTAAAAAGATGTATGTATGAAATTTACGAATACGATTGTTTGATGGGACATTCTTGTTTCAGATTTGGAAGTACCTGTTTGAAACATGCGACTCAGTTTCAACGACTATTAACAATATGATTTAAGATTTTTACATTTATCTATTATGCTTTTGTATTTAAAATGAATAAAAATGTTTAATGTCACAAAACATGTTTATTTTACGAAAATGTAAGAACCCCCCACTCGGTGAGCTGATGATCTTCGAACGACTGAACAAATCATCATAAAATTATAGCTAAGAACCATTTCGATCGCGTCAGCTTTCAAACAGAAAAAACCGCATCAAAATTGGTACATTCATTCGGGAGCCACGATGCCACAGACAGACACACAGATACACACTATCCAACATGTTGTGTATGAGTATGAGTATGAGTATGAGTATGTTGGACCATCAGATCCCGTCAGTTTATCCCACATATAGAGGTCAAACTTGTTGCGCTAACTTTTTTCGTGCAACTCTGGTGTCTGAGTTTTCAAGCCGATCTTCGCCTTCGACATGGCTTATCGACTGGTATCTTAACCTGCCTTCAAGCACGGAAGCGCTTGAAGCATTTGATCAGTCAAATGCCACTAATCGGTCACTCATCCAACTATGACCGGGCCGAGAGTAGCTCGGCTTTACTTTAATAATCTATTACAACTAAGCACTTGTTTGTGACAATGCAAGACTCTCGATAGAAAACAGTTATGACACGTTTTTGGTAGTTATTTCGCCAAAAAAAAGTCACAGTTTAAGCAATTACACCATACAATTTAATCACGACAGCTCGGTACTCTTCAGATTGGTTGGTGTGACATCCGCTTTAAGACATATCCGCGTACCTAACATCACAAGAATTCCAACAAAAAAATGCAATAAAAAAAAACTTAAAAATATACGACTTTTTAATAACACATAGTTATGTGCATACTTGAAATTATCGAACGTTGCATTTTCATTTAAATACTGCGACACGGTCACTTAAACCTTCATAGGCTGACGATTCATTAGCAAAAATGTACTGTCAAGGTTTAATATGTATTCTTATGGTGGGGTTGGTGTCAGCGGGAAATATGAATAGATTATTGGGTGCCTCTCAAGCCGTAGATCTGGCCCATGATGGAGGTGTATCGATCAACATTGATAAAATTTGCCTAATGAAGCACGTAATGAAGATACTCGAATGTTTCAAGAAAGGTTCCGTTGAATATGCGGCATCCCACTTGATGCCCGAATCCAAAAAAGTATTGCTACAATATTTGAACGAAAATTTGCTAGATCACCATGATGATAATTCCGAAGAATGGCACGATGATTACAGTGATGAGTCCGAAGAATGGCATGATAACAGTGATGAGTCCGAAGAATGGCATGATAACAGTGATGAGTCCGAAGAATGGCATGATAACAGTGATGAGTCCGAAGAATGGCATGATAACAGTGATGAGTCCGAAGAATGGCATGATAACAGTGATGAGTCCGAAGAATGGCATGATAACAGTGATGAGTCCGAAGAATGGCATGATAACAGTGATGAGTCCGAAGAATGGCACGATAACAGTGACGAGTCCGAACTTAAGGGTATGATTTCTTATCAAAATACTTACACATATCCATACTACACACTACGAGCCTCCACACTACGAAACTAACATAGATCGTAACACACATCCAATACGAGGGAACAGGCTGTCCTGGCCGTAAGTTGGTCACGGAACCCTCCGTAATAATAATAACGGAATTAGCTACGGGAACGTAGAAACTTGTGCCAAAATACTAATCCCAAACACATGGTTGATAACAATATTCATGGAAATTTCACACAGAGCCATCTATCACGATATTAAGCATAGCTTGATAACATGGGAACTAGATAACTAATAGAATACTATGTAGATACCTAATACATTTTTTTGATAAAACATTTATGTTCGTTACACAAATGCTTGAATGGGAATCGAAACCACCAAGTTAAGTTGGTTTCTAATTCCACACTTAATCTCAAAAGGGGGTAATATTTTATTTATATATTTTAGTAAACCTACGCTAATAATAATAATTAATTAATGAGTTTCCCAAGCACATAGCTCCGTACACCGTCTTCTTGTCTCTCTTTCTTTTTATAAAAGTGACGGGACGATCTGAAATTCAAGGATTACTCCGCCCATGACAACAGCAATACGACTTGGTCCTCTCCGGCTGAAGTATAAGAAGACCCAAGTCGCATCCCGTTGCACCCGCAACGCGAAGCGACTTGGCGGTAACCCATACTCATACTCATACTCATTTATTTCACCGTAGGAACCATAATGAACACTTGGTTACGTCAAAATTAAAATTAAAAATTATATACATACTTTTAAACACAAGATCTATGATCAGAGCCATTCAAGACAGACAAGCATAGGAACGTCACAAAAAAACAAGTTGAATAATTAAATTAAAATAGCTTAATATCAGGTGGGCCGTCTGCTCATCGCGACACTTTAGTCGGATTATTAGTCGCGACACATTAGGGGAGGGGCACTGCCGCCACTGCCCCCACCACTTTGCGCTTCTGCCTCTTGCTGACGCCTGGGGAAGTTTTGGTTTTAATTGACCAATCGAGATGAAGTCCCACCGGGTGGTATGTGGTCCCCCCGCTCATAACAACAGCAATCTCACTCAGAATAATACTTAGAACTTAGCCCGAGTTGTATTTATCCTGCTGAGTCCATCACATAAAAAAATGGAAATCGTGAACAATAAAATCGACACGTTCGCTTCTCCACGAGGCAGCATCATGCGCGTTGACTTGAGATTTTGCCTTTGAAGGATTTTTTACTTAAGTTTGTTAAAGATTTAGCTAGATATGTGCATTTTTGGTTTCAGATCAATACCGTGTTGTTTCAGGTAAAAAATCGGGTATAATAGCATGCATAGGTAAAGAGGTGATGGATGCTATTAAAACTTGTGTGAAGTAATCCTGGTGAATAGTTCGAAGTTACTGGCAAGTATGCTTTCATATTATTTACTTCCTAAATATACGATAGACGACTCCGTGACTTAGTTGGTAGTAGCCCTGCCTTCGGAGCGAGAATCCCGGTTTCGATTCCCGGTCGGAGCACACTTTGTGTGGTGAGCATGAAGTTTTTTCTCGGGTCTTGGGTGCTTGTCTTGGGTTTATGTTGTCCATGCCATCTGTGACCATGGGAATCCTAGTGCAGGAGTATGAATGTGTAATCATTTAATTGTTTATAAATGAATTTTGTAAATGTTTGCCCTCCGGAGATCCAACCAGGTCCCATCAGACTACGAACTACTGACGTACGATTATTTTGAAATGGTAGATACCATTTCCGGACGAAAAATAATAATTTCAGATAAAACGAGCGAAGCTCGGTCGCCCAGGAACTTACTTAGTAAAATGAATATGTCGACGGTACGTCAGTAGTTCGTAGTAGGTAGCCGGCTTGACATCTGTCAAGCCGGCTACCTCAGTTTTCTTTCACAAACATGCTTCAAGCGAAACCCATTGCACGTTTGGATTCGAAGTAGCGCCTTCTTAAATGAAAGGCATCTGTATCGCGAGGCCAAAACTGCCACAGCGTGCATTTGTTTAATTAAATTTGTTATTATTTCAGAGGGCAGTTATGATTTGTCAGTTACCAAGCACTGTTGTACTACAGCAAGCAACATCGTGTAGCTTCCAGTATCATCGGAACACGAATTTTATTTAATATACAAACTTAACTTCCTCTATGTGAAAAATAAATAGTTTCAAGCATTATTTTTTTATATTCGTGGTAATCTCACACAGATTTGTGCAAAACCAAACTAAGCATAGCTTGTAATTCGTACCAGCCTCTAATGTTCCCACTGCAGGGACAGCGGTTTACTCTCGATAATTGAGAGTGAATGGGCTTTGATCTATCACGGGACCCCAACCCGGATCGGTAGATGTAACAGGTGTTAAAATTTTTCGAAGTTTCAAAAATGTTGGTTTCCTTACGATGTTTTTTTTTCTTTCACCGTTGTGAGAACGTGGTATTGCGCACATACATTTTACACATGAAAAACTCACTAGTTCACGTGTGGGTTTGAACCAGCGACCTTCAGATAAGTCTGTGTCTGTGCCCCTGGACCACCACGCTCAAGCATAGCTTGTAATAACAACTACAATAGTTAACTGATAGAATACTTATATAGTACTTCTTGTAAACACATCTAAACCAGACCAAAACAAACATTTATGTTTGTCACACAAATTCTTGTCCTGGGTGTCGAACCCACGACCTCCAGCAGAAGTCAGTTTTTATTCCGGAATACTGCGGTTACAACCGCGGGGCACAGCTAGTAATAAATATGGTCAAAAGAACACGATGAGATGAGGTATTCGCGAACAAATATGTATTCTGTGACACTGGTTCCTATACCCCACATCACAAATCTTGGTATATCTTCATCATACCTTGAGCATGCGCATGAGTCCCTCTAACTGTTGCATGAGATGCTTCCTGGACTCCTGGAGCGAGGACAGGTGCCCCTCCAGCTCGTCCTTCCTCTGCCGCAACGCTCTCAGCTCCGACACTAGGGGAGGGGCACCGCCGCCACTGCCCCCACCACTTTGCGCTTCTGCCTCTTGCTGACGCCTGGGGAAGATTTTGTTTTAAGTGACCGATCGAGCTAAAGTCCCACCGGGTGGTATGTGGTTCCCCCGCTCATAACAACAGCAATCTAACTCAGAATAATACTTAGAACTTAGCCCGAGTTGTATTTATCCTGCTGAGTCCATCACCCGAGACGAAGATGTTACATCTCATGCGCCTGTGATTAAACGGCACCCCACACCTTTCCACCGTAAAACAGTAATGCAAGCACTACTGCTTGGCGGCAAATTCCAGGTGTGGTGGCAGTACCTTTCGGGATGAACTTGTCACAAGTTCTACTGCTACTTTTGGTACACCCGTACCACTCAGGGGGACGTGTAGGGAATCTAAGGGTACAGCAGCTCTGCCTCCACACTTTGTAATCTGACGTTAAGCAGTGGTGCACTCGCAATGCTGTGGTCCGATGGAAGGGTGTGGGTGCCGGTGAAATCACATGCGAAAGGCCCGTAACATCCCCGTCTCGGGTGACGGGCGCACTTGTGTCTTCTCATACTTCGGTCGGGGAGGACCTAAGTCGTATCGCTGTTCTCGTACCTGAGTCTCGCGATTTCCCTCATGATCTCTCTATTCTTGGCTTCGAGTTGTGATATCAGCTCCCTCTGATGTCTCGCCGCGTCCACCTCCGACCCCTCAGACGACGACCGGCCCTGCAACATAACATTGTAAGGCGTGGTTGAATAGCACACAACATGCATATACAAACTTTTTAATACAATAATATCTAATACGATTAATTCTGTGGCTACTACTGTCATACAGTTATTATTATGTACTTGAGTGACGTAACGAGCTGAATGCCCACCTGGTGGTAAGTGGTGACCCCCATGACAGTAATGCGACTCAAGATTTGGATCTTACACTGACTTGCATTCATCCTGGTACGTCCATCACGCGGGACGGGGATGATACTACGCATGCGCATGTGATTTCACCGGCACTCACACCCTCCCATCGGAACCCTTACTCCGGAACACAGTAATGCGAGCACTACTGCTTGGCAGCACATTCTAAGCAGCAGTACCTCTCCGGACGAACTTGGCACAAGTTCTACTGCTACTTTTGATTGCTCCTTTAGCACCACCCAGAGGACACTTGTAGGGATTCTAAGGGTACTCTTTTACGGACGCGGGCAATTTGGTCCCCCAAAATATATCTTGAATTAACATAGGCTAATTTTGATCCCGGAAAAGTGCAGTGTTCCCTTAGGACGGACACGCGGGGCGCAGCTAGTTATAAAAAATCGTCATCAGACAGTGTACTTACACTTACCAATTCTGGAGTAAGGGAAGCTGACCTTCCAGCACGCGGCTGAAACAAAAATATAAATTCATATTCATGGACATTACACACAGCGCCATCTATCCTCAAACATTTTTTTAATGAGAATATGTGACGAAACGAGCTGAGGGCCCACCTGGTGGTAAGTGGCGACCCCCGCCCATGACAACAGTAATGCAACTCAGTATAAGATTTAGATCTTACACTGAGTCGCATTCATCCTGCTGCGTCCATCACCCGAGACGGGGATGATACGCCTCATGCGCGTGTTATTTCAATGTTTTAAATAAACACCTCGCGGTTAGATCTGCGGGCGGAAGCTAGTGAAGTTACATACCATAGTTCTATTTTCATGCGCCAACCTCGCTGCGTATCGCGCTATAAGACGATGCTCGTCATCCACACCTCGAGACAAGTGTTCTGCTATACCTGAAATTAATTAAATTCAAGGTAAATGAATGCCTGATTAAATTATATATATAGAATGGTTTTCTGGTTATAAGTCTAAGAAAACTTTTTAATAACAAGCTTTTTTCGTGTTCTCCTTAGCAAGCCCTTTCATTTGATACCCATACACTGGTAGAGCAGAAAAAATAACTAGTCCGCCATCTTGGATGATCCGCCATATTGGAATTAGAATGACGTCACATAGCTAAGCGTGCATTTTCATCATAATTAAGCAAATATTGTATACCAAATTTCAGCTCAATCGTTTAAAAATAATTGATTTAAAATTCAGTTGCAAGATTCCATCCGGACAAACATACATACATTGCAAGTTAAATAAAAGCTTGTAAAAAGTCAACATGAGACGGTAGGAAAAGACTGACAGTTTTTATTTTTTGCAAGTCACAGTACACACTATCATAGTTGGGAAAAGGCGTTACAATTTATTTTCAGTGATGAGCTACTGTAGATTATTTCAAATCTTTGAATATCTACAGTAAAGTCAATTATAAAGTCAATATTATCCTGCAGGCTGCGCCAGTTTCTTATTTGGCGCTAATTGCATTGTTTTTATAACAAACAACAAACTAAGCTTAAACTGTTTTTTGTCAGCTCTAAAAAGTATCGGTTTTTACAATCCAGATAAGAGAGGTCTTGATTAATGCAATTTGTTTAGTTTTAACATAGTCCGGGCTGTACAGAACCCGCACAAACTTTCTTATTTGGCGCAGCCGGTGTAAATATACTTTAAATTACAAAATTGGATATAATATAGCAATAAATATAGTCTTGTTGTTTGCCCCACGTTCCATATGTTAAAATAAAACACATGTAACAAATAAATCTATGAAGACAAACTTGTTTCAAAATTCAAATATTTTATACACATAACAAGTACAAGCACCTTTTGGAAGAGGTAAAATTTACAATTACAACTAGACATATTTGTTCATATATAACGTGTATTCATATATTCATATATATAATATGTAAAATTTCAGTCAGTTTTCAGAAAAAATATTTTTTTATATGAAAACTATATGATATAATATGATCGATTGATAATTAGAGGGTAAAATTGTACTCACTACGATGCGTAGATCTGGAAGAGCGGGAATCCAATGAACCAGTGTTGACATACCCGCCGACGTACTCCGGGAAACCATTGTGAGCCGGCACCGGCGATGGAGGACTACAGATAATACAACATTATGCAAATAACGTATGTATACCTTTAAACGAAGTATATACCTCGGAAACGGCTCTATAGTACCATTCAAGGTACTCGTACATTAAATGGTCCTATAGAGTATTTTAATCCTTAAATAAAACATAATGGATTGGCATAAAAATCTTTTTGTATTACAGCAATTTTTTTCGCTGACTGTACTATGTAACTATAACAGTTAAGGTGCCTGTCTTTACTGTCCTTACTGCTCTGCCAACTTACATTTAAACATATAAATTGTATATATTTTTGTAAGCCATTTATAAAACCCTGTATTTTCTCACAATTTTTTGAAGACAATATGGCGCCTTGAACCGGCCAGTTTAATTTTGTTATATCCAGTTTCACTCTCACAATTAAGACGAAACTAACGACAACTTTCATGCTAAAATCCATCAAACCATTTAGGCTACAAATTGCCAAAGAAATATACATACATACAAACATATACTCGAAAAACATCACCCTCCTGACGCAGACCAGGCAAGCTTCGTCACGAGCGTATTATAATTCAATTAGTACTTACACTATGTGACTGAGGTTGAGAGTGCGTTCGGGCTGGTCAGGATATCGGGGCAGTGGCGCCCTCCCGCGCTCCGGAACGCAACGGAATGACTTCCGCAACGTTGCACCGATCTGCTTTGATGGCGACTTCTGCAAAGAAAAGATTATATAGAGCAGGGTTCACCAAATGGCGGACCGCGGTCCGGATCCGGACCGTCGACCTAATTTGTGCGGACCGTATTGTGTAAACAGTAACTTGTAATGTATCCCCACAATGTAATGTTTACTTCAAACTTCACACAAATAGTTTAAGGCAAAAAATTACATTTTTCACATTGATTTGTAAAAATAATCCTTGTTACTTCTTTACATTACATTTGCTTATTTAATAAACTCAAATAGAAACGGACCGCGCTGGTAATTTTATTAAAAACCGGACCGGACCCTTGATGAAACTAATTGGTGATCCCTGATATGTTGATACATCATTAACTATTTAACCTTTTCAAATAAAATTCTGCACTCGGAAGTTGCATTAGGCGCAGCGTTATCTCTAAATAGTATGAAGTAAAGACGCGTTTTCAACTGTCTGTTGCTTCTAAACCACGCAACGGATTTTGATATAGTTTTCACTACCATTTAGACAATTTCTTTTATGTACAATACATACATATTATAGTAGAGAAAAGCCGATTTCATTAGTGGCTTCTCATATAGTCTCTTTATTACGTAGAAAATAAGCTAGTTCACATACATATGCTGCGTATTCCTTGACTTCGTGCTCGTTGGTATGCGTGCCGGAGATGCGCCCGCGCCAGAAGCACTCCTGGCATAGCGTGTAGTTGGCGCACCGGGTGCAACGGTAGCGGAATCCCGTCACGGAACCACGGCGGCACACGCTGCAGGCCAATGGGTGCACCACTATGGAAATGAAAATATCTTATGATAAAACTGTAACAGATCGTACGTAGAAGAGATATTGAACATTTTTTTACGAGGGCACTCTATGGTCGATATTTTTTTTTTTCTTTTTTGTCTTTCAATCGTCATTCATACACATTACACCCGATTCATTACAAGGTAATGATCAATATAATAAGGTTGTTTCAATTACCGTTTTCTACACTGGCAAGCCGATGAAGTAGAGGCAGCCAGACGAGACTCGGTGGTCCAGGGTCAGACATCAACGTGTCTAGGAAGTCATTCACAGTTATTTTGGTATTCTGGAAGAGAGAAGAATTTATTATTTTTTAAAATTCCATTTTTTTTTTGTTCTGCTCGATACAATAAGGAAAAAAAACAGGAAAAACCCGACCAGCCGAAAAATTGGTGATATTGTATTACCATTTCGGAATTTTAGGCGCTACGAAATTTACCAGATCATCTAGTGTCAGATAAAAATAAAATCTTAACGGGCAACCGCTGCCTCAAATGGTAAATGTTCATACAATGTGACGTTTACCTGATTGAAAATAGTGAGTGCCAACGAGTCGTCATAACAGAAGGATGGCGACTCGTAGACAGCGGCCGGTAGTGCCAGCACTTCGCGTAGGTAGTCCGATAGCCTCTTCATTAGCAGGTGGCCATTGCCATCAGACAGTTGAGAAAAGATATCTGGAAATATTTAAACAATGAGATTAAATTTGAGAGGCCAGTTACTTGCGTCCAAAGGTGAATATCCTAGAGGAACAATTAAACGTAGGTTTTATTTAAACTTTTACTATACTAGCTTGTATCCTCTAGCATAATTAAATCTATTGTCAAAGGAATAAATGAGTATATTATTATATTATTATTAAAAGTAGCAGTAGAACTTGTTCCAAGTTCGTCCGGAGAAGTACTGTTAATCTGCTGCCAGGTAGTGATGCATTTGTATTGCTGTGTTCCGGTGGACGTAATGAAGGAATGGATGGATGAATGAATAAATACTTAATTGTACACCAAAAGAAAATTCTGAGATGGTAGCTCTATATAATTATTATGCTAAATCCGGAAATTTTGGATGGAATTAAACATTTGTGACGCTTTATAAGATGCACACAGAGGTTCAAGAGACGTAACACCCCCGTCTCGGGTAATGGTCGTAACGAGATGTGACTTGCTGCTGTTATGGGCGGAGGTAACCACTTAACATCAGTATTAGAAGCGCCGGAGTATTGCTGTTGGCTATGGCGGCGGTAACCACTTTTCAGGAGGGCCGTTAGCTCGTTTGGTTAAAAAACCTACTGTAATTGTTTGGAATGCAAAACCATTAAATCAGTCTCAGACAAAAACATTGATGTTAAGTGAAGTGTAATAGATTCTTAGTAATTGATCACATACAATTGATATGGCCTTAAAGCATTGTAATACAATATTATTATACTAGCTACGCTCCGCGGCGTTACCCGCGGTTTAAAAGTCAACTCTTTTATATTTGCTAATCTAACTTCTTCTGGACTATAGAATTAGACCAAAAATGAGGCCAAGAAAGTATTGAAGCTGGTTTTTTTTATTTTTAAGTCAGTTATTTAATTTATTATTGGTTGTAAACATAGGTACATAATTCAGATGGAGAAGCTTATATATAAAACACTAAGGAATACCCCACATGTGATACTACACTAAAAAAAGAAGTACATTTTGTGCCTAATGCAATGTTTTAGTAGTCTAAAACCGTCTTCGCATTATTGGCTTTCTAATGAAACCGGTTTGAGGCACATAGATTGGATGGTTTCAAAATCTATAGTGGACATAGGTAGAAACAAATTTAATGTTTTATATGTTGGGCTTACTATATAAGACAATACTTACACCTCAATTTGTCTGTTAATTTCCCTGCACACATTGTAGCCAGCGCAACTTTTATAGAAAACACCCTGATTTTTCCAACATTTTCTCTGAAATAAAAAAAAAATTGAACTGTACTTTTTACCTTCTCACAGAGAATACCTTAGGTATTAAGTTATATTATTAGGTCTACTGCAAATTAACTTGCAAGTGTGAGATAAAAACACTATTTGTATAAAGAAACTGTTTGTTTGTAGTGTATGAGTATATCAAAAAATCCAGATTTTTTGCATAGAGAATATGCACTTAATAACAATATATCTTTATTTCAGGCAACAAGATCTTAAAAATAAGTAAATTCATCCATAGAGAAAAATAGAGATATTTGAAACAAGAAAAAGCTTTGGCGCAACCTTAAAACAATGATACACAACCCCAATGGTGTAAATGGAAATAAAGATATATTATTTTTGCTTCATACATTGCACAGGGAAAAGGCTACTCTTGAAATATGAGAGGTGGACTTTAATGTACCACGTTACTGCCTAACCCTCTGTGTATCTGGTATATACAAAAAGATGTGTGTTTGTCACTCTAAAATGGGTATATTACACCCTAAGTGCTTATAATTTCACTAGCAATGGAAGTGCACCACTGCTTGGCAAGAGATTATCAAGAGTAGAGGCAGTACTTCTTTGGAGGAACTTGACACAAATTCTACTTCTACTTTGTATTCACCTATTGAGATGAGCAATGTGGTCCCCCAACATGAGTGGAGACAGTAATTAATACATTTATCTTCCATCCAATGCAGCTATCATTATTTATAGTTCTACATTAAAGCTGGTTCAAGAATCTACTTAGAATATATAAATGGAATGACTGACAGTCTTCTGTAAGAGCAAGGTCTTAAATATATAAAACTAGCGACGCGCCCCGGCTTCGCACGGTTAAGTAAAGCATCAGTATTGTATCAGAAACTACATGCTTGTGTATTATACATATAAACCTTCCTATTGAATCACAGTATCTATTAAAAAAAAACGCATCAAAATCTGTTGCGTAGTTTTAAAGATTTAAGCATACATAGGGATATAGGGACAGAGAAAGCGACTTAGTTTTATACTATGTAGTGATAAACCTTACCCGGTACTATATGCAGCTAACAACCAATTCAACAATAATGCAGAACATGACTCTACAGATACTTGGTGTACTGGCGGCAGTCTCTTGTTCAGATTATGGTACAGGGATGACACAAGTGTCTCCAACCTTGTCACATTCACGCATGCTGTTGGCTCCAGAGTGTTGAGAGCGTTTTCACGGAATGCCTCTATTACATTCCAGATATCTATTACATGTACTGAAAGAAATAGATTAGATTGTTAGTTGTATTATACAACTATTGAATAATGTACTATTGTTCAGAGTCATATTTCAAGTTCATGGTTATCTGTGGTGATTAGAATACAATTTCAAACTATTTATGATACCAGATTGAATACTAAGATAAGAACAATAATCTACAGTACATAACTCACAATTACACTTTTTCTGAACATATCGAAGCTTGCATGCTGTTCTGTAGGTGGCAAATCTGATCACATCAAAGTTTTGGTCCCTCATATCATTGAGGAGCAGTGACCGAGGGTCTCCGGAGGAGCCTGCGACCATTGCTGGTCCAGCCCCAGGTCCCAACCCTCCTAGGCTGGGTGGCACGCCCACACCGTCGCGCTCCAGAGACATTTTAGTAGATACCTAAAAGAAACTTGTGATTTACGAATTTTTATCAGGTTTAAGTACTGAAACGTTATAATTCATACAATAATTAAATATCTTTAATAAAATAAACATAAAATCTTTTTTATACAGATGTTTTAAATAGTTTTCCAATATTTACCCTCGCCACTAAAATGCATCTAAAAACAATTATTTACCAGCTTTGCTGATTGTGAAACTTTGTTACCTTGGTTCAATGGTTAGCTAATATCTTTGTTGACATTACGGTAATATATGCACGGTGAACACCGAATAATTTCAATAAATTATATCGATTCCATGATACAACTTTGGTGAGTCGAGTTTTCTTGCAAGATATCGCTTGTTCGAAAAACAGTTTCTAGTATCACTTGCCTAAAATTGAGTACGTCTATTTTATACTTTATATTATTAGTCCTATAGCATTACAATTATGTTAAAATTATTTTCTTTGCGAATTAGTGAGTTCTGTAGAAAACAACATGACGAATCTGCCATTAAAAATACGTTCTGTTTAATGGAGAAGAAAATAGATTCTTTATGGATCTGTCAGATTTATTTTGTATATATTTACACTATTGTCAGAAAAGGGCGAACATAAAATAATTTAAAAATTGTCTTCATCAGAAACAATTTTATTTTTTATACTACTGTTTGAATTCATTAATAAATGGACGCATTAAAATAGCATGAAAAAACTTCACTGAATATTTAAACGCATGTATCGGAACGTTAAATCATAGACAAACAAATTCTACGTGTACATATTTTGTGACAGTGAACGCTTAAAATGTAGGTACATACTTCCAAATATTTAGCAACTGAATATAAATCTAGTCTCGCTTGAAAGAAAACTCGAAAATGGCTGGACCGATTTGAGTATTTTTTTTGTTCTCCTTGACTTGCACTTTACTGTTTTTATAAATAAAACCAATCGAAAAGGCAATGAACGCTTAACTCATTGCTATAAAATCCTATCGTGTTTAAGTATAGGTATACCATCGAATATTAATGGTGTCATAAATTAATTTTCGGTTGGGTCGACGCATTTTCACAGAGGTAAATGTGACACTAAATTCTTCCGGAGAAGAGTTCGTGCTGCGATGCTGTGCTAACATAAAGGAAGAATTACGGTGCACGGAGCTGTGTTTTAAAATGATCTGAAAAATAAACTTTTTAGATCATCATCATTCGATTTCAAACTTATATAACTTTTAATGAGTTCTGTTTAATTTACGCAACTATCAACCTTTTCGTAACAACATTTCAGTTATTTGCGAGATTCTCAAAAATAATAAAAACTAAATATAATTTTTTAATTAGGGCAATTCAAAAATTATGTCGCCGTCGTCCAATTATCCGGTTTGCTATTACCCGAGTCCTTACCATCCACAGGCAAATAGTTTTCACAAACCACGGTAGCCCAAATTTCATAGGTTCATGTTGCATGTCTTTCAAATGTTTGATTGTACTGGTCCGACCTGTTTCTGTATTGTAGTATTCTTTCCTGTCATACTTTTCCATATTAAATACAAAAGCGCGACATGAACGACAAACGTCGCACATCGAGGAAAGTCGCTCGGAGCTCGACAGCAAGTTTACAATTATTACTCGACAGCAAACAGCAATATTCTACGATAATCGCTCGCAATTGCTCCACAGATAGTGCGATAGCGCATAGCTGTGGCAGTAATAAGTTATCTGTGGCAGAGTTTACGAAGCTTAGGGGTAGGGGTGGTCGTCGTAACTGTGAACCGGATCTATGATTATTTTTTAATCGACTTAATGAAAGAAGTTTCTAATTCGGCTTTATATTATATATTTTGTTTAGTATTTTTTTATTTGATATGGTAGATTATGGTTGTATGATTGTACTTGCAAGGTGGTCCCTTATAAATTTCATGACGAAATTCCGTGTTGACACGGCTGTGATTATTTTATCATCTCAGCTACAAATTAAGATATCGACAAAAGATCTACGACATCGAAAATACCTGTTTTCTTTATAATTATCAATTTACAGATGATTTAAATCTTCTGATACACTCTTTTGAATAAAAGGTAGGCGAACAGACCACGAAAAGAGAGTGAATATTGCCGATAATTTGAATGTGATAGGCAGTAGTAGGTATTCTTGATTATTGATTAGGTAAAGTCTATATTTATAATACTAAGTTTAAGGATTGAAAAATAAAACAATATTTTTCTAACACCTTTATTTGTAATCAAATGAACACAGTTTACAATTACATTGAAATCTGTTTCACGTAACTGAAGTAATGCAACTAGTTTATTCAATATTAATTAAAATAAATTGACAATAACGGAATTTTTGCAGCTAATTACAACATAATTCTTCATACTTAAATTATAATTAGATGAGACAATTCTGAACTAAATATATAATGAAAATATCTTATTTGGCATATGTTGAACTACGCTTTGGAACACACTATTTTGATATATATGTGAAATACTGAAATTGTTATTGCAATGTACGCAATTTTGATAAATGATTTCGCGACATTGTTCGTTCTGTGTCAGCTTAATGAGATAAAAGCTACAAATCACTGTAAATAAAAAGGGCAAAAGTACCAGGTGATCCGACACTGCCGAGCAGTATTGCACCAGACGGTACAAAGCCGCATCTGTATTTAAACATTATTGCAGACGTTCCGAACAAGGACATAATTCTACGCCAATGTAAGAAGATACAGTAAATTAAATTTAACGCAACTCAGAACGTTTCATGTAAAGGCATGAAAATATGGAGAGCTTCCTCCAGTAATATATAAGTTTCTTAACTTTAAGATAACTTACTATTAGATACTAAACAGAAAGAATAATAAATAATTGTAACATGCGAGTTTTTTTTCTCCTTCTTTTGGCTTCGTACGGAACATGCGAGTTTCTGATGTAAGCAAGTACGATCGGTGTCAAATCGTCTGAGACGACAGATCTTAAAGTTATCTAGTTGTATGACTACCTTTAAAAGCGTTGCATCCCTGAAGAGGCATGACATATATTGTAATATATTTACATATTTATTTTTATTTATTAAGTATAACCAAATAAGCCTGTAGATATATTTCTGCTACAATAAAATAATATATTTTACATTATGGTATTTAAACTGCGACATTTGGAAGAGTATTGGGGATACCGTAGCCGAGTAATATGACAATAAGTTTAGTAAAAAAAAAGTCATATCATGAAACTATCGTGCCTACAATATTTACTTACTAATACATTACACGAATAACATTTTACAATAACAACAACTAGGTATTTAGTTTTTACTCGCCTGGAGCAATGAATTGCCAACATACACGTTTTTCACTAACTAGTTCGATATAGCCATCTACACGACTCACATTCTACACGATACATAATAAAAGAAACCCCGTAGTATTCAGACCAAATAATAAATTAGTAATGATAGAATAGTTAGTCTAGCGTCTCAGCTACAGGGCTTCTTTTAGGACACAATTCTACTGTTATAATACTATAATTTAAATACACCTAATTCCTACAATACAATGCTTTGGAAGAAATGGTAAAAAGTTTCACGAAAGTGAAAAAATATATATCGTACTACGAGTATTGACCTACTAACGCACTAGCAAGGAGAATTTTAGAGTAGGTAACGCAAAACAATTTTTTTATTGTACTACTTACACTATAATATCTGGTAATAGTACCCAAATTACTCCGAGTACTAAGATAGGATCTAGAACTGCCTTTTATTTCTTGAACATAGTAAAGTTCGATTTCTTTTAAATTTTTTGTCTACTTATAAGTGGTCTATTATTTATTATTCCTTACTCGATATTTAACATTCGTTTTACATTTTCATTTGGAAGCAACCTTACATAACCGAGTAACGAATTATCTACCCATAACTGATGTGCCTGCATGAGGAATGTAATGTGAGTTAATGAAGAAAGAAGCGTGATGTTATATATGTACCTTCAAAACTTTGTTTTACGTTCGTGACTTCAAGTTCACTACTTCAACACTAAGTTTTATGTGACATGTGATAAATTCTGTTGGAAATTTCATTTACACAAACTTAAAAACGCAAACAAAATAATATTAATTAATTACTTAAAGCTTCCGCTAGTAATTTATCATTGTCTTTATATTACAATAATAATTTTGATGTAGCATATACTTATGTAACTGGGCGGTTATTTTGTGCAAAACAATTTTCTGGAAAAAATTGCGTTTTACAATAAATTCAATTAATTATACAGATAAACTTAAACAGCAAAATATTATAAACACAGAATTTAATCCAAACCGTTAGAGCCTTATTCAATATACGCGAAATAAATAAATTGCTGGTTTAAAGTATTATAAAATTCGTAAAGCGCGCGAGTGTTGCCTTGTAGGTCAAAGGACTACCTGTTAATTGGTATCGATAATGAAACCTCGAAATATTATTTAAGATAAAGGAGTACACTCTACAGGCACAGGTACCTACTTCGTAAAAAGTACTGAGTCTAATTTAGCACTATTATACATTTAGCATATATTTTTTCAATTATATTTAGTGGAACAGCAATTAAACAATGACGTAACTCTAAGATGGCTTGTAAAATTCATGTTCTTGAGTTTATTATTGTACTTATACAATTTTATATACTTAATTTACAAGTAAATTCAACTATAAAGCATAAAGCCTTCTTAAAATATATCTACTGAATACATAGGAAGTTACTTATGCATTTTAATAAGTACATATGGAGTACTAAAGATTTAAGCAT
Organism: Aplocera efformata; assembly: GCA_921293045.1. Taxonomy (NCBI): domain Eukaryota; kingdom Metazoa; phylum Arthropoda; class Insecta; order Lepidoptera; family Geometridae; genus Aplocera; species Aplocera efformata. Next base: position 4,401,664 of record OV121063.1, read on the forward strand.
AGGCCGTACAGCTAAAACTACAGATAAGTAAATTACATCAAAATATACATATGTATTTCTATTATGTGTACATCAATCAGGTATATGTATAAGTACAAAGAATAAATATTTTAAATCATTATATACAAAATTATTGTGTATGTCACAGATTTGTTAGCGATGTTGGTCTAATATTGGACGTTTATATATACGGTCGCTATGTATTAGTTATAATATATTTTTATTAAATTAAATAATATTTAAGCTATTTACTATAAGTCTACCTAAGTTTATAACATTTATTTTAGTAATATACTTTACGCCTATAGTCGCAAAATAAACAACTACCAAAAAGTTTGTCAAGAGCTTATAAATTTGTATCTATACAAAATCAAAAAATACATATAAAATCAAACACGTCACAAATGATTATAGATGACGAAATGCTAGGAACGGCTAAGAATATTATGAATTAGTGGTACATAAAAGAATGGTTTTCACAAATCAAAGAAAGAACTTGATTGCTGAGTATTTTGTTATTCTTTCAGAATTTGAACGACATTACCGCCATGCGCCATTTTGTTTTTTTTTTGACAGTAAAGACTAAAAATGCCTGCCATTGCGTCCTCAATTTGACTACAATCATATAGGTAGGTATTTTTCACTCTCATTGGAAGAGCTTTCTTCCTGACACATAATAGCTGTTACAGCCTTAGATAAAAAACCACCGTTTAAACGAAATCTTGCTTAAACATAAAGCCAGTGTTGCCATGTGAAGCGGCTGACGGGGCCTCCTGCGCGTATGGCCTCATGTTCCGACTCTGGGGAAATGCAGCATGCGATGCGCTAGAAAATAATACAAGATATAGATAATAATACATAATAAATTTATTCATTAAAGAAAGAAGAAGAATTCGGATTAAGATTACCTTCCGAGTAAATAATTAAGAAAAAAAAAAGAATTCAGAAGATTGGATAAACGGTACGGAAGTTCTTTCAGACAAACCCAAATACATTCACCCTAAAATTAATTAAATTAAATTTAAAGATACTAAATATAATAACTATACCAATAAAAAAGGATACTAATAAAAAAAAGAACAATATACACCATACTGGTAAACAGACCGTCGTCCTAGCCTCTAATGTTCCCACTGCAGGGACGCTGGGCTACTCTCGATAATTGAAAGTGAACGGGCTCTGATCTACCACGGGAGCCCAATCCGGATTGGTAGATGTCACATGTCATCGAATTTTTGGTTCTAAGACATACCGGTTTCCTCACAATGTTTTCCTTCACCGTTTCGAGAACGTGGTATTGTACACATCAATTTTTCAAGTGAAAAAACTCATTGGTGCACGTTTGGGTTTGAACCCGTATATAGAAATATTTAGTAATTCAACCGGAAACTGAATCACAGCTCGGTTGGTACAAAATAGAAGTTCAAAAAGACGTACCTCTCGAAAAGTCCCAGGTGTTGATAAAAGTTTGTAGATTGCCACGACTGGTATCATCAGTATAGAAGAGCAAGCGAGTCCCCAGCCCAGGACTACAGCCCACGGAGGGTATGTATACGCCTGGTACTGCAAGGGAGCCTGGTAGAGTAGACCAAACACCACCACGCCCTGGAGATAGAATTCAAATTATTTTAGTTCAGAAAAGATAATGGCATTCAAAGGCAAAAAACAAACTAGGAAAAGACACTATTTAAAATATGTACCTACAAGATCAGGCGTTCTTATTAATAAGTTTAGCACTTGTTCAAACCCTACCCGACCCTTGATGGTGATAAAGAAGAAAAGTAGGAGAGTAAAGATGAGAATATGGCTAAAGGTGTCATGGATTTGTTATTTAAAATACTACCTGTCGATCTTATTATATATCTGTAGGTCGAAGCAATATTTTTGTGTTTTTAAAAAAAAAGACTTGCCTGTTTTGAAATTCACAGTACGCCGTTTTATTAATAGTGCGTATACAGCATAATAATGTTATCGTAGATTTAGTGACCTTCTGGCTTAATTTGTATTCCAAAAAATATACTTTTTTTTTTAGAATAAATCAATTAATAGGTAAATAACTTACAATAATAAAAGTAGGGCTTATGAATTTCCAGCATATCCTCCAGTAGAGACCTGGTCTGAATCCCAACATCTCCTCCACGTCATCAGAAAATCTCTTGAGTCCTGTAATGTACGTATGTAAGTAGTAAAGACTTAAAATTTAAATGAATAATTAAAACCACCCATTATTCTTTTGCAACATATATATAATACAATATTTTCTTTCTATTTGTCTTCATGAGTCATACAAATGACCAGCGAAAATAAGTATAAGTTTTATATAATTATCTTTACCATAAAACCACGAAACCGCAACAGCTTCGAAAAGCGCTGAACAAAGAAGGGAAATACCAGCTGCATACGTGTCCAGCAGATGAAACATGTAGATTCCTCCCTGAAAATATATAGAGTTTTGGTGAAATCCAAGTTTTTAAATTTTAAATATTACAAGACAAAAACTTATATTAAAAGATCTTATCGAAACATTCTATAAGCCATTCAACATTTTTTTATATTTTTAGATTTATATCCTCAAGAACCTGTTGGTATCTGATACCTGTTAAGGTACCATTATATTAATATAATATATAATCATACCGATACAGTAAGATAAATGACTTACAAAAAAAAAAATAGATAGATAGATGACACTTCACTTTTTGAAATTTAATGTGCCTAAAATAAAATACCGGTGTAATATTGATGCATGCGACGCAGAAGGACACGCAGACAACGATAAGGGTGAAATGTTCCCGGCGGAGCCATTTCGCGCCACTCGCTCTTGCCTGATCCAGCAGGCCAGTGATTACACATTCCAATCCACCCATCTGTAATAATCGACTGATAAAAACATCGAACAAACCGACTTCAGTACTTTCATTACTTATTTAACGCACGTAGGGGTGGGAATTCGTCATGAACATTCTATGGGACCACCTTGGAGGAACACGCTATCAAATTAAAAAATAATCATCGAAATCCGTCCTTAATAGGCGAAAAATCGCAGTCACAAACATTAAAAAATGTATGAGGTGAAGTCATCTTATCAGTAACAGCAGTGGCGGCCCTAGGGGGTGGCAAGCAGGGCAACCGCCCGGGGCCTCACTTTTGTTGGGCCTCGCACACTAACAGAACAACCCGTTTTTTGTTTCGATGTACTGCAGCTGTAAAGAGGATGCTGACTGATTACCATTAGCCCTGTACACTTCCAACTCACCTAAATTCCTCATACGCCAAGTGCCTCACAAAGATCTATCGCCCGGAGCCTCGCAATATCTAAGGCCGCCCTTGAGGAGCAGTTGCACAGTTTCAGCTAATGCTATCTATAAAAATACTTACTCCTGAATCGAGTCCAAGCATGATTAGCATGAAGAAGAACAGCATCGCCCAAAGACTTGCTCCAGGTAAAGTGGCCACTGCCTCGGGATAAACTTGAAATACGAGGCCAGGACCTGAAGAATATATGTAGTAGTGGTAAAAGAAAGTGCGCCTCTCTTAGTCGCTAAATAAGGACATACAGGAATAAAAAATGTGAAGTAGGCCTTTACGTCGACAAAATAAAAACATTTATGTAAATATATATTATATATTTACATAAAAACAAAACATTTTTTATACATATACATATTATAAAAAACATGGTTTATTTAAATAAACTATATTTCTTATATATTATGTGGAGAAGTGACGGATCGAGCTGAAAGCTCACCTGGTGGTAAGAGGTTACCTCTGCCTATAACAACAGCAATAAGACTAAGATGATTTTACCAGCGCCTGCACACGTCCACCGGAACACCGGAACGGAACAATGTGAATGCACCGCTGCCTGGCGGCAGATTACCAGTGAATGGCGGCGGCGGCGCTGTGTGGCAAGCAATACTTTTATTTTTTACTAAGAACTACCCAGGTAAATCTAAGATTGCATGGAACTGGACCAGTCAATGATATTGAAAATGGGACTTTTCATGTGCCTGGCACCGACCCTTCGCATTAAAACACAGCAGTGCACTACTGCTTGGCGAAAAAATGGGTATGGTTGTAATTTCAGTAACTTACCCTCAGTAGCAACGGAAGATATTGGGACTCCTTGCTTATGAGACATAAAGCCAAGGTAAGTGAATATCACAAATCCTGAGAAGAAGGAAGTGAAACAATTCACCAACGTTGTCACCAGACAATCTCTGAAAAAGATTATAATAATAATAATAAAATGCTTGATGGTTTTATGTTATAAAATATGTGTAAAAAAAATTAGTTACGTAGTTATTAATAGGGATTCACTCACATACTTATGGAAAAGAAGAAAGAAATATTAAACAAAAACTGTATGTAGAAGGATGTGGGTGCCTGCAAAATTGGCACACGAGGCAATTTTGCAGGCACCCACATCCTTCTATCACCAACGCGAGTGCGTCACAGCTTGGCGGTGGATTACCAGATGTAGTGGCAGTACTTATCCGGACAAACTTTCCGACTTTTCCTTTCGCACCACCCGGGGGACACGTGCAGGTACTCTGGCGCCAATTGGGTTTTACCGGGCGGAGCAACATGGTCCCCTAATTGAAATAAATTCACTTGAAAGTAGCTATCACATACCTGTAGCAGTTATTGTGAAACGTGTTGTAGCTGGCGTAGGATAGATGAACTCCAAAGCCAGCGCCAACCGAGTAGAATATCTGGACAGCTGCATCAACCCAGACCTGCAAATCAACAAATAACAAACGCTTTTACAACCACAGGACATCCAAGTCTGGAAAGCAAAATTCATACATGTTTGATACAGTCGGGGATCACACATTTGACCTCTAGCTTAGGAAAGGATATTAGACTACAATAATTATAACTCAGGTCAGTCAGTACAAATGGTAAAAGTAACGCGTAAAAAACATACAAAAGGAAGAGTTTGGGGTGGGTGCTGGTGAAATCACACCTACTTGACGAAACATCTTTATCGAAGGTGATCGGCGCAACGGGACGTGACTTGGGTTGGAGGATCTTGCTCGTATTGCTATATGAGCGGAGGTAACCACATACCCGATACTACAATACTACAATAATATTAAAAATACTTTTTTTATAGTCTAATAAAAAGAAAGTTATATATACAAATAGCTGCGACCCGCGGTGTTGCCCGCGGTTTTCCGGAATCTAAAAGTAGCCTATGTGTTAATCCAGGATATATATATGGTATTAAATTTTATCCACATCTGTCGAGCCGTTGAGAGTGAAGGAGTAGATACATCTAAACTTTTTGCCAGTATAATTAAAAACTATTAGGATTTCTCAGAGGCTTATAAACCCTGTCATCAGGTGGATACTCCTCGCTGGTCGCACCTGCGTATCCTTCAGTCTAGCGAGCTCTGGTTGCAAGTAGTAAGCGATGCCGCGCGTGGCTCCCGGCAGCAACAATCCTCTCACCAGCAGTATCGACAGTACCACGTAGGGCATCGTAGCGGTCAACCATACCACTTTACCTGGCAAAAGTATTTAGTTAATGTCCCTTTGTTTTAATGTTAATTAAATTACGCCTTGGTTTATAAAATGACATTTTAATTTCTGTATATTTTGTAATATGTTTGTTTCGCGATTTCATCGCCAATTGTGAATCGATTTGGTGAATTTGTTTTTTAATTTGATAGTGAGTAGCTCATAGGTACTCTTTTGGAAATGAGACTTCATGAGACCTAAAAACTTAAAATAAGTGATGAAGATTTATTTATTTTACCATTGGCCATCTTTTCCTAAAACAATGTACAATAACTCAAAAGAATGAATGTTTTTCTCAATATTCGACTCGAAATACTGCTTCATGGCATTACCCTACTTAGCGATGCCCATCTTTTCTGTCTTGAAATCTCTAATTAGTACGGAATACCTACTCCTTTCCACAGAGTGATAAACATACTGACTTGTGAATTTGTCATTGTTTCGTAAATCACATGATTAATAAAACTCTACACTATATATTACTAGCTGCGCCCCGCGGTTTCACCCGCATAGTTCCCGTTCCCGTGGAGAATACGGGGATAAATTGATTTTATTTTTTTCGTTAATTTTCCAATGTTTTAATAGTTATTCTGCTATTCGGGACGGAAACAAATCCAACAAATCAAAATCCATGGCAATCGGTCCAGCCGTTCTCGAGTTATAAGTGTTGTAACAAACACGACTTCTTTTATATATATAGATTTTATAGAAACCTCAAAAATTGTAGCCTATATGTTATTCTGATGTATAAGCTATATTGTGGTAAAGTTTCATTCAAATCCATTCAGTAGTTTTTACGTGAAAGAGTAACAAACATCCATACATCCATACTTACAAACTTTCGCCTTTATAATAGTAGTAGGATTCCTTACCAGAACTTTTGACGCCTTTGAAGAGTGATAGATACAATGTAAGATAAACAAGCCCCAAGCAGATGGCCAACTGCCATTTCGGTAAGCCAAGGTCGTTGAGGCCCTCAGAATATTGCATTTCAAGAACTGCACGACTGAAAAAAAACGCAAGTGTGTTTGACAACAAAACAAAATCATCGAAAAATTTTAGTTCGATTTATAATCAATTTAATAACCTATTTTCAATCGACTTCCAAAGGAAGAGGTTATCAGTTCGGTTGTTTTTTGCCTCAGAACTATATAATAATAAATAGAGAAATAATCTCCCGAACCAAATTTCATGTTCTCTCAGTTTTAAATTGACCTATGACGAGCCTGTTCCACCATAATAGGCATTTTATCAGAAAGTACAATAAATAAACGAAATGCATTGATATTACACAGCGATATCTAGCTCCAAACTAAGCATAGCTTAGATTACTGATAGAATGCTGTTGAGTTTGTGAATACTTAAATACATATTAACACTCAAACACAGAAAAAAACAATTACGTTTGCCACTCATATGTTAGGGGATTCCTTTGAATCGAACCTAAAATCCACAGCGCAGAAAGAACAACCAACTGAGATGAGAGGGTAGTAAATAATTATAAGTATAAGTGGGTAAATAAATGCAGTTTTATAAAATAGAGACTCACTGAAAGAATTCCGAAGCTGGCGTGAAATGCGACAGTGGTCCTTGGTACCGCACGTCGGTCCTATTTTCATTGGTTCCATTCGCGCTGCCGGAGTCCCAGCACTGCTCTGTGTTCCAGGAGTTATCGCAGTGCAGCCAGGGGAGCTCCGAACGAGCTGATGATACGAGGAAGTAGAGTGCCCAGCCTGGGAACATAAAAAATTCGCCAGTTTCACTTGGAAATCATCATTTGAATGTGTTTTTGGATCTTTTTTGTGTGTCTTGTTGTGTAAGATTGTTCTAGTTGTGTAAAATTGTTGTTGTTGGGTAAGATTTCAATTCAAAAATTTTTGTGTAATAAGTAACCCGCGAGGGCTGCTCATAGGTGGCGGTGTCTTATGAGGGGCATAGCAGCTGCAGAATAGGCCCGCAAAAGGAATGTCTAATACATTAATCAATTTATAAAACCTAGCTGCAAGAATGGCCCGAGTAATCGGTCTCTCTGAATGTAATTACCCATACTTTGACCAGAAGGCATATATAATTGACTCCATATCAGCCTCTGTTTTTACTGCTGGGGCATACTCCCGACAAGTGAGAGTGAATCGGCTTTATGGCCCTGGGCCACAAAGTTCTCATCAACAAAACTGCATTACTATTATTTGCGAACCGAACATATCGTTTGTTGTAGTTTACAGCACATTTGGAAGGCATCCAAACGTTGATATGCCAGTCTAGATTAGGGCCTGTTTGAGCAAGTTATGTTAAAATTATGCACCATCAAGCTATTAGCAAGGTTTTACAACCGGTATTATATTTCACAATTCAAAAACATTGCAATATGTAACTAGAAATGTTTTTGGAAAAATTTATGTCTGTCTAGTTAAGTCTGGATTATAGGAATCTTTGGAGCGTCCTGCTCGCACAGGATTGTTGCTTGCGCCCGTAGATGAATACCCTTTTAAATTTTAAATTTCCTCATTTTTTTAATTTTAATTAATTAATATACGGCAAGGGTTTTGTACTTGTTATTTTAACAGGATTATAATATATAAATACCTAAAAATACCTTCACGGATCGAGCAGAGCTTTTCTAACATATTGTACCTATGTGTCAATACCTATATTCAAAACGGTAACAAATTAATGAAACACAACTTACCAATGATAACGTTGTAGTAGAAAGAAACGTAGAAAGCCACCATGACCGCACAGAATCCGACGCCTGCAAACATTTAAACAGAAAACCCTTTTTATTTGCCGAATAAAAAGTATTTAAACAATCTATTTGAAGATGAAATTGATTTCAATCAAAAGTTATTTGAATATGAATATTAACTAAGGGTCTTGATTTTTTCTGGCCGAATTTCTACTGAATATTTATGTCTTTAAGACGTTTCGCGTCGTATTTACGTATCGGCCTATAATGTTGCTTGCTTACTCTCGTCAAGCGAGAGAGAATAGTCCTATTCAACGCCGGAGTTGTGCCAATCCGATTGCGTATTACGTCATTACCGCAATCTGATTACATATCAATCTGTTTGTCTGTATGTATGTTTGTTACTCCTTCACGCCTCAACGGCTGAAGGGATTTAGATGAAGTTTGATATGAAGGTAGCTTATACCCTGGATTAACGCATAGAATTATTTTGTTTATAATGTTAGTAAGATTTGGTCAGTTTTTGACTACGGTTTAATATAAGTAATGTTTTGTATAAGATGATTAATTTAAGCCCTATTAGATACCTTTGAACAGCGGACATATCTTCCATAGCGTGATAGGCCCTTGTCGGTTGTATTGGCCAAGGATCAGCTCCATGTAGAACAGTGGAACAGCTCCAAATATCAGCATCAACGTGTAGGGGATGAGGAACGCTCCTAAAACCAGAAAAAAGTGTTTTCTATGTAACCAAAGTGACGGGACGATCTGAAGGTCCACCTGATGTTAAGTGATTACTCCCGCCCATAACAACAACAATACGAGTCATGTTCCCCCCACCGAAGTATGAGAAGACCCATGTTTCACCCCGTTGCGCCCTTCACCTGAGACGGTTGCCACTCATGCGCATGTGATTTTACCGGCACACACACCCTTCCTCCGCTACAAGGCAATGCGAGTGAACCGCCACTTATCTTAATCCTGGAGTTGATCAATATTGTGTCATGATTATTATGTCTGATAGTCAATAATTATATCTTCTTATTGTAGGTTTATAAATATTTGTAACATTAACGGAACAAAAATTTATTCGTATTTTTTATTTTGCTTTGTTCTCTTAATTAATTCTATGCAGTAAGTTTGAATATTATATCTATAATAAGATAAAATAAAGTGCACATAAGAATACTAATTTCATATCATCCTATTACACCTGTGATGATTATCTATGTTTCACAATAATCATTAGCCTATACTAGTCCACTGCAGGATATAAGGCGAATTAATCTATTTGCAAAATTAAATTTATTCTAATTATTAGCTCAGTGACTGGCAAGTTAACTCCAGTATTTATCGCTTTCGAAGAAATAAGTAATTTTTATCACGAAAACTTATGTTTTATACTTTACACGCCCGAGGTATTAAGTACTAATCCACTAGATTGCTTACCCCCTCCATTTCTATAGCATAAGTAGGGAAACCTCCACACATTGGCCAGATCCACCGCAAAACCGATGATGGAAAGTAGGAAATCGGCTCCAGTACCCCAAGTTTCACGGCCATCACTATTTTCTGCTGTAAGTATAACAAAAATTATTAATGTTTAAAGAGTTATTTCTCTTCCAATATCCAATTACGATTGGGTTGACCACGGACATACGCACCAAGAGTTCGATACGAATGAGTGTAGTGTAATTTGCAATTACATTAACAAGCATAGTGATGCAGGCCCGTGTAAGCCAATGGTAACTTAGTTGAACTTTAGTGTGGAAAGCCTTGGAGTCTAAAGATATTTCCTTTTCGCTACTATTGGCGGAAATGTTGTTCTGGCAACATAATTTGTTGTCCTGAACGGCGTTGGCTTTGAAACATGGAGCTCACGCGCACACGTTATTTTTCTTTATCATTGTCATTAAAAATTTTGTTTGGCATCTTCGGCTATATGAAGTTTATCTTTTTCACATTTGTGTAGTTAAACCCTCATTTTGTATTGTGTTAATATCATAATAAAGTATCAACTTTTTACTTACCAACTTTAATACTATTTGCCCGAACTTTTTTAGGAGCTTCGCTGTAGAATTTTTCGTCGACTTGAGTTTTTGGTTCTTCTGTTGAAATTAATAGAGACGTGAACATAATTATAAATTTTTGGTTTCCAGTCTAATAGGTTTTAGAATTTTTTACTTACTTTTGTAACACGATAGAGTCACTACCGATCCTTTTGTTGATTTATGATCTGAAAAAAAAAAGATTTTATTTAAGTAACAATGAGACAATCCTAAATTTATATTTGCTACTAGCCAATTTTCGTAGTTTTATGAGAAGTAAATTAGCGCTTGACTAAACAAAACAATAAATAAAATTTCATATCGAATGAGATTGGCAGAATAAAAGAGAAATCACTGCCTAAGTCAAAAAATGCGGGAGGATAATTAATACGTATACGTAGAAGACTTAATAGACTTTGACTATTAATATTGTAGTATCTTTGTTGGATGAGTGACTTATAATTCGAAAGTCAATGGTTTAAAGCCAGGAGAAATAAGTAAACTGGGATGCGGCAAAATAAATAGGCAACGTTTGCTAGTTTGACTTACTCATTTTCATACTAATCTTTAATGTTCACACTGCAGGGCATTCTCTCGCCAAACGAAAGTGAATGCGGTTTAAAGCCTATTGATAGCCACGTCTGAATTTTTTTTAATTCTAGGTTATGTCTTTTCAACTCTTTGAGAACATAAACATTTAACAGGGAGAAAATATCAGTTCATTATCCACTTAATTCCGCTCATTCATTACTCTCTACTCTAATTCGTGTATGCCTCGTTCTGATTCGTATGCCGCTTACCATCCATTTTTGAATTCCAACAAGGCTTGGCACCTGTCGATTATTGCGAATATCTTAGCGTCGGCACGCCATTATGCGGGATGCCAACGATATTAAGAAGTAAGGGTGACGCTTTGGAATGGAGGTATTTAGGGAAAGACCCGATCAGGCACCGAGCAATGAGCTACGGTTCCGTTCTTTGTTAAAGGATGGAGGCGAGTTCTCGCATACAAATAAATACCTTGTATTTATTTTATATAAAGGTATTATAAATACCTTGTATTTATTTTTAACAAGATGACCTGGTGAATATGTTTCGACTACCAAATCATAGGAAATAAATTAATTATAACTTTTGATTAGCGATTTGGAAGTCCTAATAAATTTACCCATTTCGAATAAAGGCCATCTATCAAGAGTAATCTATCGAAGTAGTAGTTTAGTATAGCACTATATATATAGTATATCTTTTGAAAGTAATTGAAGTTTCCGAGTTTTAGCAAGACTAACTAACAGCATTTGCTTTTTATATATAAGGATTGCTTTTAACTACATTTCTCGTGATTTAACGTGACTATTTAGTCGATATTAGGACCAAGCAATGCCTTGATAAGGGATTGGCTTTTAAGCCAGGCTGCAGGAATAAAACATTTTTTTTATATGAGAATCAACGAGTAAGTCTGTACAGAAATATAATAGCATGTAACGTATTCAATAGGAACAAAACAGATATAATAGATAAGTTATGTTGTAAAATATATTATTTAATATCTTAACAGCATAAACAGATTGTAACTTTCCTTTTCTTTTCATGTAAATATTTAGACTTAAAAATAAAAAGCTACAGAAATAAACCTAAAAACACTGAACATTTAAAGATTATAACGCAGGACTTAGATCGTAAAGTGACATAACCAATTGGGCTATTATCGCATAAAAGAAGACCTAGGAACACAAATATGAATACCAGATCAATAGACCAGGTAAACAAATTCTAACGTTCAAAATCTAAAACTGTAAAATATCTTCTTATCCACATAAAAGTCTGAGGCTATTTTCACAAATTTGTTCGCTTATAAAAAGTCTCAAAGGTGCATCCAGATTGGATCCAGCTTGTACCTAAGTATATTAAAACTTGAAGGTGGCCCCTTCAGTCCTTTATTGCCTCTCTACTTTCTTTCTGCTGAAAGTTTTTCTCGTTTCCATCTATTTGCAGAAACCATTTTAAAAATCAAATATAATATCATTTTTATAATACTATTTATTCTACGAGGTTTAACTTGTGTGTAGTTTTTGTTAATATTTTGTAATATTCTTCTTGTTTCTAGTGGCCAACTCAGGTATCGCCAGTATCCAAGCCGCTTGAAGGCCTCCGACATGCCTGAATATCTTAACGTGCCCTCCGAAACATGGAAGCGCAGTTCAAATGCCAAAAAAATGTCACCCATCCAACTTCTAACCAGGCTGAAAGTTTCTTAACTTAGATGACCTGTAAAGAATAGCTAAACAAGCTACGCCACGAACACTTCTTAATATTAACTTGACGTTGGCGCTATCTTTAGTCAATTTAACAATTAGCTATTACACGACATTAGCGTATATAGCAGCAAAAATCACATACAAGATTTTTCGACTTTTTAACTATGCGAGCAGTTTTTCTCTCCCTAAAAACCTTATTCAGAAGTATTACTAATATTTAAATATATATATATAAATATAAATGGCTAGCTGTTCCCCTCGACTGTGCGTCTGCGTGGACCTTTTTTTTCTTAAATAGATGTAGCTTAGTTACTCCTTAAAACGTCAGCTATCTGCCAGTGAACGTCCCGTCAAAATTGGTCCAGACGATTCGGAAATTAGCAGGAACAAACAGAAAGAAAGACAAAAATTTTAAAAAGTGTTTTTTTTTTACCTTTTATACTTTGAAAGGCATTTAATAAAAAGCTATTATTTTGACATTACACGCAGACGCAAGACAAAAACCCAAGACCCGAGAACAAACTACTTCCCGGCCGGGAATCGAACCCGAGACCCCTCGCTCCGAAGGCAGGGCTACTACCAATAAAGCCACGGGGTCGAGGCTTAGTTGGTAGTAGTTTTTATTAGTCAAATGGCAATATATTTTATTTAGTTACCTCTAGATAGATCTATTTATCATCTTTCATACAACTATTCTAAGCTAGTAAAATGAATTCATGCGAATTCGTTTTACAAGAAGCTTCTTAATTGTGTAGAAACATAACAGATGATACAAGAGATTTTTGTCAATAATAAGTAAGGTATATCGGTGATACATTAGATAAGCGTCTATTTGATGTTTACCTATGGACTGAAAACTACTACGTCGAACAGAACCGACGTAATCCCCTACATTGTGTATTCACTCATTTCTTCGAAGGTTACGTATTAACCGTATTATTTTGTTAGAATATTCATCAAAAGAATCAAAGACCAATGTTGCTAATAGTAAACAAAGTTGTGGGATTTACGATAATCGAAAAAAGCGTCTCTTACCAAAGCAAACTAGATATTGCTATGGACATTTGTATTTTTCTGTGACTTAGATAGCGGGGTGAGCCCATCCAATGTTAAGTGGTTCGTTTCGTTTTGGACCGTATTAAAAGATCTGATATATTGCGTTTAATTTCAACGGCAACACAACCAGCAAATTATTTTTGCAGAGTATATCTGTAAAAGCCACCAGACTTGTTTTCTCCAAACTACAATAGTAATGGGATCGATTGCTGGTGAAATGCGATAGGCGTATTAATCGCTCTTCACTTTAATTGCATAAAAATGCATCATCCTAGGCATAAGTTTGAATCACACAATTTGTATTTCATATCCTATAGTAAGCATCTACGACGCTACAAACCTTCTACGCGTCTACGACGTAGCAAACTTACTTAATACTAGTACCAGAGGAAAATGAATTTAGATCCAGCGTTCCTAACTAAGTCTTTGTAGATAGCCTTATCACACTAATATTATAAAGTTGAAAGTTTGTATTATATGTTTATTACTCCTTCACGCTCAAACGGCTTAATGGATTTGGATAAAATTTGTTACCAGCAGGATAGCTGGATTAACATATAGGGCAATATTGACCATGGCACACTGCGGGCCCAGCTAGCAGGTTTATAAAGTCTGACAGCCTGGCAGTAAACTGTACTCCGAATAAAAAGGTACGCAGCAAGCATACGCACCAAAAGCCCGTGGTGTGCTGCTAGCCGAGCAGTATCCATCATCACGGACACTACGCCCTCCCGGCGTGCCACTGGTCCCGCGATGCAGGAGAGCTGGACTGGCACGCTGTTCCTCGTACGAAGGCGCTGTGTGTGTCACCACCCCTGAACCACAGAGTGAAGCCTGCGGAATTAATTCCTTTGTTTTATATGAGTTTTATTTTATAGGACTACATGTCCCGTTTTCCGTGTTATTCGGTTAAATTTTCAATTCAATCTGGTTACACCACAATTTTATTACGCACCATTGTATGGACCTTGTCGTTGTATTCATGGTCATAGCTGGTTGTTCTCGGTTTTGTCAATGGCAGCACACTTGTAAGATCAGGCTTGTGCACTGCGCCACATGGTTCTGGATCCTGAGCAGAATTTTTCTTTTTAAGCGACTTAAAAAAGAATAAGTAATTTTTTTGCATGTTTGTTACGCAATATCTTAGCCAAATGTGGAGTGGTTTCTCATTCTTGATAAGGTGTACTTTTGAAGTACTCCCCTAGAAACAAGGTAAAAATTTATCCTTAAGGGTGAAAAATTTTGTGTATTCGATTTTTAAATCAGTCGCTTGAAAAATATTGCGCTTATTATAATAATAAATACCCAGTGATAGTGCTACCAAATACAACTACCATTATCGATAATAAATGTCGTATTACCGGTGCACGATGCGGGGAAGACCCGCGACGCGAACCACTACTCGAAGACCTGTTGCTCGTATCTGTGGACAAAAAATATATTAGAACCAGCTATATCAAAGTTTATTAGCTACAGATGATAATATGAGCGCTTGGTAGGTGACACGAGAAAGACCCAGTCGAGCGTCTGTTTTATCGTCTGTATAATGGGAAGTATTCTGAAGAATTGTTTAGTCTGGTGCCCGCAGATGATTTCCACCAAATTCCATCCCCACCACTTGGATAGCTGTTTTTCTACAACTATCATCGGTTTCTTTCCTTCTTCCTTTCACGTGCAAGCCGTTCTACCACCGGAATGCACCACTGCTTGGTGGCAGATTACCAGGTGTAGAGAAAGTACTGCTCGACGAAAGGGGCGTAAGTTCTACAGCCAATTTTTCTACACACTCCACTTCCTAATCGACAAGTGATTCAATGACCGTGCTTAATTTATAAAAACATAAGAAAGGCTCACCACCTCAGAAACTTTCATTTCACTGTAATGTAATTATGTAAGTAAAAGTAACTATACGTATCCCAAAGGATAATTAAGGGTCGGTCTGCCTACCTCTTCAGAAACGAGGTGTTTCTATGTATGCATTCATCTTATAGTAACTCGGCAGCCAGATGTCAATAAACCTCTCCACTGAGCGGACCTCGTAAAACACAGAAGCCAGTAAAATAAGAAACACTGCTACATCGAAATCCTAAGTAAATACTAACGACCTTGATAGACAAAGGGTTTCACTATTGGATACACCATTGGTGATTTAAGGTGATTTTGTTCGATCTGATGTGGGAACGACGAGAAATAGATTTTACAAGCCTTGTGAACTTCTTTATTTGAGATAATATTATGATTATGTCCAGTTGCTCGCGTCCGTAGGTGTGTAACCTTTGATTCCCTAGACGTACCCCATGGGTGGTGCTAAAGGAGCAACCAAAAGTGCCAAGTTCGTCCGGAGAGGTACTGCCACCACATCTGGAATCCGCCGCCAAGCAGTAGTGGTTGCATTACTGTGTTCGGTGTAAGGGTGTGGCTGCCGGTGAAATCACATGCGCATACGTATCATCCCCGTCTCGGGTGATGGACGCAGCAGGATGAATGCGACTCAGTAAAGATTTGGATCTCATACTGAGTCGCACGCAAAAATAATGTTTGAGCCAACTTGGTTGGTGTACCTCGATTGTCACGCAACTCCTCAGCGCCGACACTGTTGCCTAGAATGGGCATTCCCGCCATGCCGCCAGCTACTCTCTCCACTTCATTGCTTTATATCTGCAACAACATTTAAAGCAACATTATTATTCTGTTTCCTTTATCATATTTGTGCAATAATGACTTGATTTTCCACAATACACAAAGGTTAGCTAGTAGAGAACGCTCGTAATCATTAATTTCGCCTTTAAACATCCACATTTGTGCAATAAAGTAATTTCTTATATATTTCAAAATATTAAGATATCTTTTCTTGTATGTGAAGAAAGTGACCGTACGACCTGGCGAAACACCTGATGTTAAATGATTTCAGTGGTCCATAAACAACAGGGATACGACTCAGGTCCTCCCCTAACGAAGTATGAGTCGCGTTCATCACTTTGAGATCAAAATGTAACACTTCATGCGCCTGCAATTTTACAGGCACCCATACCCATTTCTAGTTGTGGTAGCAATACTCCGGATGAACTAGGCACAAATAATTCTATAATTCCCTTTTGTACACCAAATACGCTACACAAGGCGAACCAAACCCTGGAAAGAGTTTTCTTCCAGCAAACCTTTGAGGCCAATATAAGCTTATAGAGGTAGGGATGTGCACAAATGTGAGGATAAAATAAGATAGTATATTAAACTATTTAGCTGTGCATTATACGCATTATACAATAAGTAGGCACTACTGTTACGTTGTGTTGCTCTTTCGCACCATCCAGAAGATACAACAACGTAAAAAAAACAACGTTTACACACTCATACCTCTGCACTAGGATTCCCTGTGTCGCAGATGGCATGGACGAACACAGAAACACAAGACAAACACCCAAGACCCGAGAACAAACTTCATGCTCACCACACAAAGTGTGCCCCGGCCGGGAATCGAACCCGGGACCCCTCGCTTCGAAGGCAGGGTTACTACCAACTAAGCCACGGAGTCGTCACGTGTAGGGATTCACCAAAGAATCTGAACAACATGGTCCCCCAAAATGTTGACTCCTAATTCGCATTGAAGTCATTACCTTGGATTTCGACACACAACATAAATAATATACCGTGCCAGAACGTTCTTTGCAAGTTAAAATATTCATATTTATAATTCACTCAGCTTCCTGTCCTTTCAAACTCAACCTTATAGCATTAACTGAAGGTTTAAATCTGTGTTAAATAATATGTGACACGTGATCGACTTGAGTGTCATAATTATTGACAGGGTTGTCACGTCATTTGAATATAAATGACCCTGTGACTAGGATTGTTTTTATTAGTACTATTTTTATGTATGTGTATTACAATACAATAATACAATACAATAATACAATAGTTTAATGTTTTATTTATTTTTCTTCCTATGTTTGTACACTTTTTCCTATTGACAAGGAATACGTGTGTGATTGGAGAAACAAATAAATAATGTATCTATCTATAAACAACTTTTAGTAAAAATAGTACTAAATACGTATTTTATCAAAAAATTTTTATTTTTGGTAATATGTTTGCTTGTTCACTATAATCTCTCTGAATGATATAAATATTTGATGTAAGTTACGAGATCATGGTGAAATCAAAATGAAACTACATATTTTTCTTTGTATTTTTGTTGTATACCCTGTATGTATACCTTTTATCAGTTTAAAGGTTCTGAGAAAGGTTAGGGTACTTTCTACCAAAATCCTTTTTTTTTCCCAATCCTCCCAGATTTTTTTTAGTAGCTTACAAATATAATGATATTTAATTAATAATAAATTATATAAATATACTATTAACTGCCTTTCATCTAAAAATATAAAATAATATATTTATTTGACGATTTAAATTGAACGAGACAGTTAAATTTAATTAAAGAGTGGAATGAAAACAAACAATATATAATGGTTAAAAAAGAAATATTATCACAGTTTCCTAAGTGGCATCCCTAAGAGCCGGGCGGGGTATGATCGCAGCTAATTAATTAGTGAGTAAGTGAGAGCATGACGGTACGGACCAGCTTTTGAATTGTGACCCTGAATAATTGTCCTCCCTTTCTTCATGTTTTTATGACGTGAGGTACTGACTCTTCACTTCTTATTCATAGACGCAGCCGCATTTGGATCACTTTTCATATTGGTTTTTTCTATAAGCGATAGTAGTGATTGATCAAGCTTGCATCTCACCAATTGTGTGGGTACTACCGCCCATTACCGTCAACACCAATATCTCAAATGATACAAGTATTCGAGGAATTTGATGGGATTTTTAAATCAGTTATGGGTTCACTGTTGTTGTCTAAAGTCAAATTTATATATTCTTTAATTTTTGTCATTAGCTATCGAAAACCATTCGATACAGAAATGCGCTTCAGAGAAGCCTGTGGAAATTCAACCACGAGACCATTATGAAAGCAACAAAATAAATGCCACACCATTTTTAACGAACCAAGCCAGTTTGGCTTCAATCTTACTACTTTCGGTATAAGGTCGGAGGTCGTGTGAGTATTCACAAAAATCATTACGCTTCGGATAGTCAACGTTGCGATCAAAATGTGAGGTATCCATAAAATGTGGCGTTGGGAGCCATCTTATATCATGTTTCATGTCTCGAGCTCTGTAAAATGTTAACGGTCTACTTGGACAGCATATTATTTTGCATTACAGTATTGCAGACGTATAAAACTTGACTTAATATGTAGACTTAGGTTCAAGGAATTGAATATGGCATTATCTGGTGAATATATAATATTTATCAAAACCTAATAATTAATATCATACTGGGATATGAACCAGTGAACTTGGCTTAGTTGGTAGTATAGCCTTCGAACCGTGGGGTCCCGGGTTCGATTCCCGGCCGGGGCACACTTTGTGTGGTCAACATGAAGTTTGTTCTCGGGTCTTGGGTGTTTGTCTTGTGTTTCTGTGTTTGTCCATGCCATTTGCGACACAGGGAATCCTAGTGGGATTATGAGTGTGTAAACGTTTTTTTTTTTTTTTATCTTCGTACCACCTTTAAGTCGGAATTGTCAGTTCAGAGTCTCTGCAGTGAGAACATCAAGTACGAACATGGCCGCGTAAGTTTATTACGTCGTGTGCACTCAGTAATTAATTAGTCCATGGATAAAATATAAAATTTATATGGGTCCTTGATCTAAGCGCATAATTTCTTAATTAAGTCATTTTAATTTTAATGAGTTGATACTGAAGAAGGGGATCCAAGCAGTGTAGAATAACAAAACAATTGAATCCGCTAGACATGTCGTATGAAAAGGACTTCGCTTCACTATTTCAAGAGATAAAAGTAACGACATAATTAAAACATTTTTTTTTTAAATTATTTTGATTTATTCAGAGTTTTTTTTTTTACTGAAATTTCCAAATTCAAACACCTTAAGGTGCTTACAAAACCCTACATCACTAAAAAATAGTTTCATGCCAGAAACTAAATGACAAAATCAGAAAATGGGAACTTTAATGTTTTTGTTCCCTGTTCCTTTCCTTGTTCCGCCCTTAGTTAGCCGGAACAAGGAAAGAAACTTGTAAAGGAATTTGTTAACTGCCATAACAAGCTGAAAATAAAATTTACTCTGTACTATATAACACTCACATTTTTTTAAGGATTTATTGATTACTATTTATCTCCAGATACCTAAAAGTTATCGTAGATTTTCGATAGGTTCAATATTAGGTAGGTTTAATGATGGGTTTCGAGTTCACTGTTCCGGACGAACAAATGCAAATATCTTTATTAAAAAACAACATTATTTTCAGAACACACTTGTAATATTGGATCCCGCACCAGGGCTAGCCTGTAACGCGGGTATCCGAAAACTTGAATTACCAGATTAATTATTTTAGGAAAAAACGTGCAAGATTTATGATTACTACTAATCGTACTACAGAATAAACAAAGTAAAACGTGAAAAGAGACTGCAAGCTACGAAAATTTTAAAGATTACTCGTTATATTCGAGAAATAGGTTCTACTGTAAGAAAAAAGAATGAAACATGCAAAATAACAAAATAAAATAAATATTTGTACTTATGCTACAGGTACAAGTGGTAAACAATCATTTTAAGTATGGCAATAGAACAGAATGAGCTTAAATTTTTGCTGAGCGAATTCCCAAAAATCCGTATAATATTTTTAATAAGACGTTTATGTCTCTTGTATTTATACGATATTTTATACGCCATCAAATAGCAGCTGGACTCGTTGTAAACCTTCTTAGAATCGTAAAAGAGCTTCACTATGTCCATAATATTATTAATTTTGTGATATTTGATTCTTGAAGAATGCATTAATTGAATTATTTATAACTAGCGCACGCCCCGGCTTCGCACGGTTGTACACTGTGTGTGACTTAGGTCGTTATATAGTTCCGAAATTCACATAAGCAATATGAGCGCCCAAAATATGTTTTTTGCGACTTCATTACAAATCATTGAAATTTTCGGCTTTTATCTATAATGTATGTATTAAAAACCTTGAAAAATATACTCTATATGATAATGCAAACTGTGCCAAAATCCGTTGCATGGTTTAGAAGAAGTTAGCGGAGAAACAGCGACTGCTCTATACTATTCAGAGATTATTATAAACTGCCTACCTACACGTAATGCACTGTGCTAATTAAAACCTATCCACAAACGGATGTGTTTGCGGATAAGTAGTAACGCAAATTAGCTGAACCTATTGCGAAGCAGATTTAAAATTTATGTTTTATTTATTATCTGCTTTCTTTTGTTTTCTGGTTATATACTATTTATTTATTGAGCGCTTATCTTTTTTTTAATATTTGTGAATTTGAGCAGATTGTGGAGTGAGATTAGTCATAATTAAAGTGAATTAATATTTTGTAATGAGATTACTACTTATGAGTTCGTTTTCAAGACAAATGATATATAAAATATTAATATAGTGAAATAGGCATGTCGGTGCTCACTAGCTATTTTTTTTTGTAGGTTATAGAATCAATAAAATGCGATGACTTATTATGTCTGAGCACAGCATTGGAAGTAATTCTTGGTGGCAAGATGGTGGCAATGCCCGGACAAATTCTATCTATACAGTAGTACTGCGACCAACTCCGTTTCTTAGTTAAGTGATGGTGTAATACACAATAGATTACCCGTCTCGTGGAGTGTAGTTGAGATGTACTGCAAATTAAACGTTGTACTGGATCGTCTGTGTTTGAGTTCCAATTAATCGTTTTCGCTTGCAAACGACTGCAATGGAGTCCTTATTGACATCCTGAACAGAATCTGCAAAGTTTACTGGAGGATTCCGTAGCTCCGTAGCACTCGTAGCAACAGCTACGAAACGTAGGCTACGATTTATTTTCAGACTTAATGGGGTATTATGGACGATTAAAAAAAAAGCATTTGTCGTTAAACAGTTTACTTTTTAGGCTTGACGCTTTGCTAAACCTCAAAGTAAATAATATATAATGTTTTAATAAAAGTAACCTATAATATAATATATAAATTATATACTAACTGAAATTTTACAAATTGCCGTCTTACCTCAAATTACGCATATCTAGTGCTATGGCAATCAAATTACAGGTAGTATGTTTATAAATATATTTGCAAAAAGTTACATAATACATACTAACACAGACACAGAACAAATATCAATGTTCGTAACAAAAATATTTTTCATAAATATTAGTTCTGCCTTTTGCATTGTAGACCGTGGTCTCACCACCGTGACCGTGGTGGTGAACCCACGGTCTACAATGCAAAAGATAGAACTACTAACTGAGCTGTGAGGTAAGTACTTTGATAATATATTTTATTCCTTTCAGACATTTGATATTCACTGACGGGATGCTGCAAATATGCTTTGGAAAAATAGAAAGACGAGCGAAAGCTTTAATAAACTGTAAAACTTTTGCTAGGCTATTATAATAGAGTACCTATTAACAACAGTAATGGCGTCTCCAGAGCTAATGATATCCATTTCAAAGTCCACAACGTCAGACGCAGTACACGCGAGCCGTTTTCGATTTGGCTTCATTGAATAGAATATAACGGCAACCAGAATAATCGTGCCTGATTGTGGCATCTAAATACAAGCTGACAGCTGAAGAGTTGTTGTATACAGACTATGGTACTAATGTTGACATTGAACAAGTAACTTTCATCACGTATTTTGTACTCTTAGGAGTATAATTTCCCTATGGTGGTGGTCCCATGAACGTTCTATAAATAATAACAACAATAATAAATTACTTTGTAGTGAAAAATGTATATAAAATGAGAATAAAAATAAGTAATGTGAAAAAATAATATTATAATATAATAATCATTTATTGACGAAAAATCATACGAAGGTACAGTTTTTTTCATAAACTAATAACACTAGGTATTAAAATATAAACTAAGACAAAAGAACACATTACCAAGATTTTGGCCCCTGAGCTCCTAGACTAGTAACTTGTATTCTAGGAGCCAGTGATCCTCTTATAGTACAGTCACCATAACCATAGTTCTATGGGACGACCTCAAAGGTAAATCCTACCAAATAAAAAAAATAACAATGCAAATGCCACAATTGGCAAAGATATCGAGTAAGAACCACACGGTTTTGGGGCATTCATACCCAAACTGTTTTAGTTTTATCCGACTTCCAAAAGAGGGGGAGGTAATTTTTAAACATGTATCATCACAGCGTTTTTACAGAGTCCAGCAAACGCAAATTGTAACAGAAATTAAATCTATTGCAAAAATTGTATGTATGCGCGCGCATAAGTTCAGAACAGCTGCACCAATTTCGCTTAATCTTTTTGTGTCTGTAATTGTTGGGACGAAGATTATGTGAAAAAAAAGGTAAAAAAAAAATAGGGTTTCTATATATAAATTATAAAATATCTTCATTAGTACACCCGTGCGAAGCCGGGGTGAGCAGCTAGTAATAAATAAAATTAATTCCTACTACTACTACTATGATGGATATCCTAAAATTTATCTTCTTACTTATATTAAAAAGTCGAAAGTTTGTGTGTGTGTCTTTATACCACCTTCACGCTTTTTCAAAAGATTTGGCTCAAAGGATTTAAATAAAATTTGGTACCAGGATAGTTTATAACACATAGGCTACGTACGAGTATCATCCCCGTAAACTGCGGGTAATTAATACATAATTGGTCGTACGTAACCCCCGGTTTACGAGTAGAGAGATACTGAGATGAAAATTGTCATCGAAGCGATGGGCCTTGGGTTCGATTCCCGGCCGGAACACACTTTGTGTGGCGAGCATGTAGTTGGTTCCGGGGTCTTGGGTGTTTGTCTTGTGTTCCTGTGTGTCCATGCCATCTGCAACATAGGGAATCCTAGTGCAGGGTATGAGCGTGTAAGTTTTTTTTAAGATATAAAAAGGTAACGCGCAATATAAAGTGATACAGCGTACTGAGTTTATCTGTAACAAATTTGCAAACGTCATCTAGAACCGAAATTAAAAATCAGATACCGTGTCGGTTGAATACAGTGTCCATTGAAATCGGATGTATAAATCAAAAAAGCTTTGGTTGTGCAATTTGTAAAGGGTTCCTGAAAATACATATATTTGAAATATTACTACGGAAAATAAAGTGATTTTGAGTTTTATCGTAATGAGTTAAGTTGGTTGGACAACAAATTAGCAGCTTAGCAGCAACGACTCAGGTCCTTGCTCGGTTTCACCCTTCACTCTGTAACTGCACAACTTTCCATCGGAACGCAACATGTGAGTATACTACTGTTTTACCAGGTGTGATGGCAGTGTTCTACAGATTAACTTAGCGCAAGTTCTACTACTACTTTGCTTGCTTCTCTCGCTCTACCCATGGTACACGTGTAGGGATTCTGAGGGTACTCACCCAAGGACGCGAGCAAAATAACCCCAAAACTATGAGTACATGATTAGGGATTATAATCGCTTCCTGTAGTACCTTCATAAGCGTATTGAAACGGTATCTTGTTCTATCTTACGCATTTTATAATAGTTTTGTCCTTGTTAGTTTGTAGCATAGCGTACACCTCTTATTTACTTTGATATTTTCACCACAAACTAGCTTTCACAGGGTCCATCTGATTTGAAGGTCTCGACAGAATACCAGCGCCTAGCTACATCTTAGTGATATAGTTAAGCATAATGCTGAGCCGAGACCCTTTTGCTGTTGTAGCACACAAATATATACATTTCTTTCATTATTATATCTAGTTGTATTTACTGTTTTCTCTATTTATTGCTTACTTGTTGTAATTCTAGTATTTTTTTTCTTTTTTTTATATTGTGCTTCAATTTGTTTTTCTTCTCTCTGTTTATTGTATTGTATATGTGTGCTAATACATCAACTAAATGAGTGTCTATGTCTATGTCTATATGTCTACACAAATGGCAGTTTGCTTAGTCAAATTTACACCATTCCAGGACTTGTTGGAAATTATCACGATAAAAATTCAATTCTCTAATATACCCTTGGTAAAAAAAGTTAAAAGCCGTAACGGGTAGGTGATGAAGGTCAATGCCATTGTTAAGGCCAGTTCACACCCAATTTAACATAACGCGCTTATCATGTGCTAACCGGGTGATTCCGATGTCCAGTGGGTTTACGGCTTTATACGACGTGGCTATTTGCTTAGGTACATTAAGCAGGCCTAAGGTTAAATCTATATAATGCTGCATTTATTCTGTGGATGTCAAAGTCAAAGTCAAAATAATTCAAGGGTTATAAAAATAACCCTTGAATTCTTAATTTTTAAGTAATATTTACTCCTGGTTATACAGTAGGTACACCTGAATACCCATAATTTCCATGCTAGCCTGTCCATTTAGTTGTTTGGAAGAAATCGCTTACTAGCGATAAGACCACCCTTTGTACTTTTTTATGTAATAATGTTTTTGTTAACGTACAATAAAGTATTATATATCTATACATCAATGACAAGTGGTCTATATTTTCACGTTTCGAAACGATACTTGAGATTTAAAGATATAAAACAAAAAATAACAAATTTAATAGTCTGAATTGTCAGAGAAAAACTCAGTACTAAATTGCTTGTCGTCCATAATTAAAATCATTGAAACAAAAGATTTCGATCTCCTTTACACCATTGCCTCTAGTTGTGCTTAAGAGGCGCGCTGGGGTTGAACAGAATTTTTTCGAGGTGGATAATTTAAGAGCATGATTACGCTGGCTTTCCGCATAATAAAACAATGATAACAAGCCATACTATATATACAATAATTCTTTTTTACGAAAATAGATTTTTTTACAAATAATTTATTACTGGCGCTGCGTAGCCAGCAGAAACGTGGTGGCCGAGTGGTACAGATCCCAATTTTTTATCCAAACGTCGCTGGTTCGATTACGTTTTTTTCACTTGAAAAAGCTTTAAGCACTCACTGCGAAGCTTGCCTGAGTGAAGTTTACAGATCATTTGAGTTGAACAAATCTCCGCCCGGCCTGCAGTTGGATGGGTGATCGTTTTGCCACCCTGTCGTTCGACAGCCAATTGTCAAATTCTGAATCAAGGAAACATCTGGCGGGTCAGTAAGTCGGTTACATTAACGCGGAAATATACACATTCCCTTCCCACATAGGCATTCCCGGGATGCCTACGTAAAGTACCAGGAAACCAAACTCCGTGGCTTAGTTGGTAGTAAGCTGCCTTTGAAGCGAGGAGACCCGGGTTCGATTCCCAGCCTACTTTGTGTGGTGAGCATGGAGTTTGTTCTCGGGTCTTGGGTGATTGTCTTGTGTTTCTCTGTTTGTCCATGGCATCTGCGACATCAAATCCTAGTGCAAAGGTATGAGTGTGTAAACGAAAAGTCGGGTTTTTTATATATCTCGTTTTCTCTTCCTCCTGTCCAACGCAAAGAATGATTTGGATCATTTTCATGCATGGAGTACGGATTACGAATTACTTTCAATTTTACGCGAGAACGCACAAAGCTAATTCTATATTCACATTGTCAATCTCATTTGGGTTTTTGGGTTTACAGATTCTTTGCCTTGGTTATTTGCTCAGCACCTCTTATTAACATTCTATGTCTTACCGGCCTACTCTCGATAAAAAAGAAAAAAAAAACACCCTTTGCCAATTATTAAAATCATGCAAAGCGTAAAACTTTCAAGAAATATCGGACTAAGTACTAAATATCATTAAGGGTTAATTTTCTTTTCATGGAATGAAAAAGGATGTCTTTTGAAGTCTCTTCCTGGGTAGATGAAAGGGTTACAAAATAGGTACGAACGTAAAATGCTGAAATTATCTATGTAGGTATTGTACATACCTACAATACCTACAAACCCACTCATTTCAATACAAAATTTATACAACAAACCTTTAAAATATGCCCTGATTTTATTATAGGCATATCTCTAACTATAATAGTACCACAAGAAAGCGGGCTATCTTTTGATCTTTTCAACCGACTTCCAAAGGAAGAGGTTGTCAATTCGGCTATATTTTTTTATGCGTTTATTTCCTAAGAACTTTGTCATTTATCAATCGATTTAGAAATATCTTCTTTTATTTGAAAATATATACTTTGAGATCCCATAGAAGTTTTATCAAATTCGGTTCAATAGTTTGGTTGTTAAATAAAAATAACTGGAAACATACTTTGATGACGTAAGTAAACAAAGGACGAGAATTAAGAGATTAAAAGTATTGAAATCAATTGCTTACCGTACCAGCTTCTAATGTTCCCACTGCAGGGACATCGGCCTACTCTCGATAATTGAGAGTGAATGGGTTCTGATCTACCACGGGAGCCCAATCCGGATTGGTAAATGTCACATGTCTTCGAATTTATGGTTCTAAGACATGACCTCACGATGTTTTCCTTCACCTTTTCGAGAACGTGGTATTGCGCACATTAATTTTTCAAGCGAAAAACTCATTGGTGCACTTGTGGGTTTGAACCAGCAACCTTCAGATTGAAAGTCGGCGTCTATGCCCCTGGGCCACCACGCTCTCTTCAGTTGCTTAAATTTTTTAAATCAGGCTCTTGTTGCTAATTGATACTGTTAACTATCTGTTAATAGAGATGAGTCTTCAAGCATTTGAAATACCTACATAAGTGATTATATTATAATAAGTTATTTTTAATTTGTTATTCTTTCTGCCTTCTGCGCGGTCGTGGGTTTATTTCCCATCCAGTATAAACATTTGTTTTACGAACATTGGTGTTGGTTCTGTCTCAGGGTGATAACATGACATGTAATCAATATAAGTATTTCGAAAAGAGTATTATATAAGTTTTCTATTCATATTGAGGCATAGCACATTACAAGCTCTGTCTCACATCTGAGTTGATTATAATAGCTCCGCCTTCTGCGCTGTAGGTCGTAGGTTTGAGTCTCACTCAGAACAAGCATTTGTGTGACAAATATAGATATTTTATTGGTGTCTGGGTGTTTATATCTTAATATATATAAATTACGTGTCACGATGTTTGTCCGCGATGGACTCCTAAACTACTAAACCGATTTTAATCAAATTTGTACACCGTGTGCAGTTTGATCCAACTTGAAAGATAATAATCGCAATGTTATTGCAAATTATTTGTCTATTATTTGACAGTCACAATTACAAAAACGTTAGCCACAGCAACGCGTGGCCGGGTCAGCTAGTAATATATATTATATGTATATATTTACAAAAACAATATTATATAAGTATTGTATCAGTTGTCTAGTTCTCATAGTACCAAGCCATGATTATTATGGGGTTAGATAGGGTTAATATTGAGCAGTCGTATGCAAGATTAGGCTCAGAGACACTTGTCAAGTTAAGGGGCTTTAAGTGCACTACATTTATACAGTGTCATATCCATTCTATGTTACATGCATAGAATGATGCATGTAACATAGAATGGATATGACACTATGAGTGGGGATAAATATTTTTTTGACATCAAAGAGGCTTGAAAATTAATCTTTCCTGAGGACTAATAAACTGTTTCTCGTTAAGAGTCTGTACGTTGTTAGATAAAAGACTATTCTAACTAAGTCCTTCATTAAAGTTCCAGTCAACATTCGTCGGTAATAAGCACGGAGCACCTTTGTAGAGTTCATAAACAGCTTGGAACTCTCGACTCCTTGCTGTGGTCGTGAGCCCTGTTACACACTTACGGGCCAGAAGATATTTTAGTTCTAACAATTAATTAAGTTTGAAGAATCTTTGTTTATGATTGGACGGCCCAGTGGCTTAGTGGTCCCCTGCCTTCCAAGCTAGGGGTCACGGGTTCGATTCGTTAATCGGGTCTTAGGTGTTTGTCTTGTGATCTGTTTGTACATGCCATATGTGACAGGGAAATCTAGAGCAGGGGTATGAGCACACACACTCAACGTTTAAACACAGAATAAACATGCAACTATAATAAAACCAGCGCTATAGCTTTATCACGAGCTATATATAGCTATATCTCAGGACAAGCATTTATGAGAGAAACATTGATGTTGGTTCCGTCTGAGTGTAAAAAAGTACAGTTTAAGTATTCTATCGGTTACCTAGTACCGATAGTAAATGTTTAGTTTGAAGCTAGATGGCGATGTGTATAATGTTCATGAAAATTTATTATTTTTATTTTACTTGGAAACTCATTTATTAGAAGTCGAGCGTAGCGCATCTTAAGATTCACAAAATAACGCCTGAATGCATCTACAACAATTCAACTAAATAAATATACAGAATATCTAACGCATCTCATCACCTTGTCTTGTACTGTGTACACAGTCCTGCGTTTAACTACGAAGCTAGTAGCTTTAAGTGCCCGCAGACGGCAGGCACTAAATACGAAAATATAATGGGTGTCTGTACGTATTATATGTATATATTTACAAGAAAAGTAATTTGGCTCCCATAGTCCAACGTTTTTAGTAAATACACAATTATGATAAATATTCTATGAAAGTTTCAAGCGCTTACCTATAAATGTTCAAAAGAGAGCCCTCTAAATAATGGACAGACAGAGAGACAGGTTCTCTTAACCCTGTGGATACGGAACCAAAGAAATTAAATATATTTCAAATTTGAATTGCTAGTTGTTTGCTCCCAATTGAGATCTCGCAATCGATATATTAAATCCGTTCAAATTAAAAAATAATTTTCCAAATCGATTAATAATCGAAAGTAATACAGTAGAATATAGAACCTCCTCCTTTTTGAAGTCGATTAAAAACAATTTTTATGTAATTAGTTATTCGAGAAAATTCTCGCAGTGCACTCATTACTCAGTGCTTATTTTCTAATCCTGACAATAAAGATTGCCCCACTTTTATCCACGATACACTCAATAAAATGAAATCATCCCCGACATTGTTTCAAGAACATTACAATCGCACTGGAGTAAGGGGGTAATTTAAAACCACTCGGCCGCTGATAATGAGGTTACGCGATATTCGATTTGTCTGCAATATTGTTTGAAGGGCATCCTGATATTGTCTTACCTGAAACGCATTCAACCACTTAATTGCGCAGGTTTCTTCCATGGAAGGTCGGATAGGGTTTGAACAAGCGTTAAATTTCAATTCAATTCAATTCAATTTATTTATTTCAGACTCATGTCCATATTGATATATTACATTCGGAAGAAAACTAAATAAATTATCAAATTAAATTACAATTAAACATATTATGGAATTAAATATATCATAAGAATTAGAATTAATAAATTAAAATATTATTTTATTTTGCCTAACATGATTTCCACCCACTGCTTCTGTATGGGACAATCGTTAAATCGTAAATTTACTTTTAAGAACGCATGCTCTCGTAGTTACTTATTTTAAAAAAAATTGCGTATTTTACTAAATTGAAAGTATTGAAGCCGACTTTCTTTTCGATTTATAAATCAGTTACGTCTTCGTTTTCTCTAAAGCTCTACTTGGGGTTTTTTAATTTCATTTGTCTTTAGTCATTCGAAAATGGATAACATTATCCCTTGGATATCTTATCTTACTTGCACAGTAATTAAAGTGCAGAGTGACCGGCCAACAATGAAATAGTCCATTAAGGACCGAGATGTGTCAGCCATCCGTGATAGATGCTTGAAATACTATCTCTCAGAACCTAGAACTAGTGATGGAGTAATGGTTTCTATCGATAGTATAATGTTATAGATAATAAATATTCATGGACATCGTTACAGCGCTGTGTAGTCTTAAATTATGCATAGCTTGACTATGGAACAAGTCATATCAGCATTTTAATCTTCCGACTGCAAGGACACCGGCCTACTCTCGATAATTGAGAGTGAATGGGCTTTGATCTACCGTAGGAGCTCAATCGAGATTGGTTGATGTCACATGTCTTCGGATTTTTGATTCTAAGATATGCCGGTTTTCTCGCGATATTTTCCTTCACTGTTTCGGGAACGTGGTATTGCGTACATAAATTCTTCAAGTGAAAAAATTGGTGCACGTGTGGGTTTGAGCCAGCGACCATCAGATTGAAAGT
Source organism: Aplocera efformata (assembly GCA_921293045.1). NCBI lineage: Eukaryota > Metazoa > Arthropoda > Insecta > Lepidoptera > Geometridae > Aplocera > Aplocera efformata. The sequence continues at coordinate 4,432,252 of OV121063.1, forward strand.
CGGCGTCTGTGCCCCTGAGCCACCACGCTCTCTTCTATGGAACCAGAATACTGATGAAATACCTATAAAGTAGGTACTTTTTTTGTGAATACTTATTTAACAAACATCTGTGTTTGTCTTGGGTGGAAATCAAACCCACAACCTACGTTGTAAAAAAAGGAATAATAAAATAAAAAAGGAATAATAAAATATAATAAAGGAATAAGCGTAAAAGGAATAATGTTATGTATTAAAGGATTAATAAAATTATTTATGCATTTTAATATACACTTATATTAATATAACTACGGACAAGGTTATTTGAGATGATTTTGAAAAACTGATTGTCATTTTATGAGATTTTGAGTATACTATTGTAGATTCTATAGATTCTATACTAGATAGATAAAATACATGCGTATATAAATAGCTACTTATATATTACTTTATTGGCTATGAATTTGCTTTGGATTTGAGTATGATATGATTGCTGATTCAATGTCCGATAGAAACGGAAATCCTCCCTTAATATTAAATATTGGAAATGTCACTTCCGTTCGAGAATAATTCGCCTGATTTAAGTATGTTGGGAACACGGCTGCCAAAAAGGCCTTATAAAATATATGCCTATATTCTGTACTAGTCCATTACGGCTACACAAAACATTTCCATACCAGCCTCTAGTGTTCCCACTCCAGGGACACCCTACTGTCGATAATTGAGAGTGAATGGGCTTTGATCTACCACGGGATCCCAATCCGGATTGGTAGATGTCACATGGCTTCGAATTTATGGTTCTAAGACGTGCCGGTTTCCTCACGATGCTTTTTTTCTTCACAGTTTCGAGAACGTAGCATTGTGCACATAAAATTTTCAGGTTCGAACCAGCGACCTTCAGATTGAAAGTCGGCGTCTATGCCTCTGAGCCACACACGCTCTCTCACAAAACATTTAACATAGCTTAATTAAATGATCGGGCTCAGCGGATCTTGGCACTATGTCCAGCTTTAAACACTTAAAGACTCATCATGATGAAAGTCCAATCAGTATTCATTCATGACATCGCTAGTAGATACTATTCACATACTAATCTACTATTTTAATGAATCGATAACTGTGCCCACACTATAGGGGAGTTAAACTGACACTTAGCACTTTGATTGACCACGGTCTGACTAGTGAACTGAACATCCGTTTGAGTAGCTACCTGTGCCCAAACAGGTACTGCGTTCAGTGAACAGCGAAAGCGGTTCATAACGATATCACACTATTAATATAAAGGCGAAAGTTTGTATTTATGTGTGTGTTACTCCTTCACGCTCAAACGGCTCAACGCATATGGATAAAATTTGGTAAAAATATAGCTTTTATCCTGCATTAACACATAGGCTTTTTGCGGCACGGATAACACCCAATCCACGAGCTTAAGCTCAGAAGGCAGAGCAAGGACAGCGATTCCCACCCAGGACAAGCATTTGTGTGGCGTAAGTGTCCCTGTGTGCCATCTGTGACACAGGGAATCCTAGTGCAGAGGTATGAGTGTGAAAACGTTTATTTTATTTTACAAAAATGCTTATTCGGCATTTATTTATTTTATATATTGACAAAAAAAGTACTACATATCCGTTATCAGTTATCAAGTGCCCCTATTACAAGCTATGCTTAGGGGCTAGATGGCACTGTGTGAAATGTGTATGAATATCTATTCATTTATTCTTGTAAAAGACAAAAAAAATGATGGTAGTGCAAAAAGAGCAACTTAAAGTATTAGTACAACTTAAATATGGGAAGACCTGAGCGTATTGCCGTATTCCTGGAGTAAAAAAAATTTCTTAAAACGGTATTATGTTCCTAATGCTACGAGTATATGATGATATTCGTAAATGAACTAACTTACCCGACATAGTTCTAGTGATAGCGAAAAGAAAGTGGTACTGGTCACATTTGCCGTAAGACTGGCATAAAATGAGGCTTCGACGCTGAAAAAGAGACCGTAACCGGAACATATATATACAGCAAACACGGTGGACTGATGACCTGGTCAAAATAGCGGGAACAAGCAGGAAGCAGGAAGCTCAAGACCGAAAGCAATGGTGTGCAATGAAAGAGGCTTTCTCTCAGTAATAGGCAGCATCAGTAGAAGAAGAGAAAAGTTTATGCGCTTATCAGGTCACGTAGACTTATTGCTATGTTTGGTGCCTGTTTAGAACCTATCCTTACGTAATCGTATTGCTCTTTTAACAAAATACCGCTTAATATCAAATGGGCTACCTTTCCCATAATGAAACAACATCCAAGGTCTGAACAAGTTTTGAACTTTTAAGTATCTTGAGGATTGATGTGATGGAAAAGTGACCAGTATGATTATGGTATTTATAATTAGGACACAAATTCAATAGCACTCAACATTGAAAGTTGCCACAAGGACGAATTTCATAGTGTTGATTGATTCAGTTAAATTTACTTTCTCGTTGCAATCTGCGGGAAGAATGTAACAGAATACAAACACTTTTATAATAGATTTCTTTATTTATATAGCTATTGTTAAATAATTATCCATTTATTTCATATTTATTACATTATTATTTAATTTTATCATTTATTATTTAAACTGTATATAGGCTAGATTTTTATCTAGTTTGCTAAAAAGTTAGTTTGTTGCGTAAGCAACAGTTTCATCGCTAGAGAGCTGTAGGTTTACTGATGATAGTAATATTTCAAAACGTTAATTAATAAAAATCTTCTGAAACGTCTAAACAGAAATGTAAACGTAGCCCAGCAACTGAGATGAAACCTCTTTACTGCAATTTATCAGTTATTTGTGCAATATATATTATAATTTCTTCAGCTTTCATGGCTTTCATGCACGATACTTACTGCCATGAAAGCTGAAGAAAGCACAGCACAGAAACGCTTGCTCAATTAAATAACATCCAAGCAAGCTTTCTCACCAGCGCTTATTGCCTAGTATAGCTGGAGTCGACATCAATCGTGATTTGCGATTTAACAATGCAGCTAATATAATTAACGGCCAGTCTAATGTCAAAGCTAATTTGATTGAACTCATTACTCAGTTTAAAATAGCTCTGCCTCTTACGCTGTAGGTTGTGGGTTAGATTTCCATTCTAAGACGAATATCTTTGTTATATGTCTAGCTGTTCATATATTACAAGTATGTATATACAAAACAACTATGTAAGTATTCTATCAGTTATCTAGTTTCTACAGTACAAACTATACTTGTATGGGGCTAAAAACGCTGTGTGAATTGTCCATGAATATTTATTTATTAGTTAAAACAATAAACTGACATTCGCGGTCATACCGTGGCCTCTGGATAAGCACTATTTATTACCTAATCTATTATTTCAATGTTATGTCCGGTGTATGCAATGTCCTTGACATTACCTAGCACACTAATGGAAATCGTTTTTTTCTTTTAATCCCAACGTAGGTAATCTTTCTTGGAAACTAAATAAAGGCCAAATATTAAATAAGAACCTTTGTACTGTTTAAGGTCGAATTCGTGCACTAATTTGTTCCTTAGAAATATTATTTGCGGTTATTATTTCGGATTGGTTGGTAGCTTGCGTTAGTATAGATTGTCTTGACTAATAAGGAATTACTGTTAGAAGTGACACTTAGAATAAAAAGGTAGAAGGCGTTAGGAAATTTTATTGCATGGTGTTAATGCGAAAAAAAACAAAATAGTAAAGTTTAAGAAAATCGGGCTTGTGAAAAAAGATGACTCAGAACTCGGAAGAAACGAAATACTTCAAAGAAAGAAGACTCTTTCTTTGAAGTATTTCGTGTCTTTGCTTGTCATCATTATCGTCAATCATTAAAAGCAAACTCAACTATTACTTAATTCTGCCTGAGATGTCAATTTGCTATGTTGGAGGTCGAAAACTTGAGTGATCGAAATTTCTAGAATGTTCAATCCATCTAAAATTTAATTTTTACTTTTACTAATCTAATATTTTGTTTCGTCAATAATTTGAAAACTTTCTTCATAATTATGTCTTTTTATTTAAAAAATATATCACGCTTTTGTAAATTAAAAAATCTGTTTTGTTAATGATATAATTTTATTACTTATATATTCATTATAATTTTGATATTTTGTAAATTCAATTTAATCTTTATACCACAAGTAATAACTGTATAGATTTTTACTTACCAATTAAAAACCTCTTCCTCCTAAAAAGTCCAAAACAAGCACTTGAGTTGTAAGTTATCGTAGTAAGTAGAGGAGTTCGGGAGACGTGCGCTCTCCGCCGTCTCACCCACGCAACTGACTGCAGGGAACCACTACACCCTACGGAATCCTATACGTACGGGAAATTACTTTTCAACGAGTTTCAAGAGGATAATGGAACGTAAAAAAGTTTTGTCTGGTTCAAGTGACTACGGTGGTTACGAGCTTTCATTGCTACGACAGTGCTACGGCGTAGATATACTACGACAAAAACACTTTTGCTACGACATTTTCAATGCTTAGTTTGTACTTTAGCTCGTTGGATGAAAAACGAAATGAATAGAATGATACATGTACTTATATCGTTTTAAATGGAGAAGGAAAATATCCTGAGAAAACCGATATGTCGTAGAATCAAAAACTCAAAGATATCCAAACTTGGAAGATCGAACCCCAACCACTTTCACTTGTTCAGAGTAAGTGAGAAATAAGTTATTATACATTTCACACCGTTATATAACGCCGTATGAATTACATGTTTTTTAACAGGCTGCAGATAATTTAATCAGTTAATCATAGTGAAAGAACGGGTTTCTGCTAAAGCCAGGCTTAGTAGGTGGTAATCAGTATTTTTTAAAAGCATTTATTGATCTTTACTGTCAACAGTTAATGTTGTCCTTAGGTAGGTATTGTACAGTATCTCCAACAACATTCATCTTTAATTACATAAAAATAATAATTATGGTAATTCGCAAAGCAGATTAGGTAATCTGCTTGAATACTTATAACTTCATATATAGCTTTTTCATATCATTCTCTTTAGATCAAATGGCTTCGCAGTGTTTTAGTAACTAATTTATATGAAAAATTATCTTACAAAATTTATGATCATCATACCAAATATTAACCCCGACTAGAGACATTCATAATTCATTTGATAAGTTTTTTACTTCAACTTTGACTTCACAAACTCTCATAAACTTTAGTACAGATGGGTATAACTGTTTTCAAACCATGCAGTGGCTTAGCGCTCATACTGATGCTTGCTTAGATAAGATCATCTAAGCTAAGCAACTCACTCATACAGTATTGATGGATGACCGTTTAGTGGCAATTGAAAAGAGCGCTTCTTTGCTTCGGAGGGCACGTTACAATGGTGGTTAATCAGTCTTTAAGTCCTATTGGAGACCTTCGGTCCAGACTTGAAAACTACCAAAGTTAGCCCCTTGCCCGAAAGATGTAGCTTCAAATTTAAATGTTTGAAATCTCCTCGAATTAGATTTGTTATAATCTATCGTGAAAAGGACTCAAACATTTCTATTTTTAATATCTTGTTGCTGAATTGAGAAGGCATCAATAATTTGTGTTGCAAAAAATATGACTGTTAAATTTTAAAAGCTATCCAAATATGATTGACTTGTGCCTACTGTGATTGAGGCGTATGACGTACACCTGAGTGGAACTCTAGGACATGTTCGAACGAGAGCCGACAAGTATGTGTCAAGCAGAGAGATTTGTGACGTCACAAGTGTGTACTGTACACGCGATCAAGTACAGATAGCAAATTGAGATGGAATGTTTGTTTATTGAAACCAAAGTATTTCCTTCATACTGATATTTATGTAAACCGCAGTTTTCTGGAATCAAAAGTAGCCTATACATTAATTCAGAATATAAGCTATTCTAGTACTAAATTTCATTCAAATCCGTTGAGCCGTTTGAGCGTGAAGGAGTGACAAACATACACACACAGATACATACAAATTTTCGCTTTTATTATAAAAGTGTCATTGACTTGTGCCTACTGTGATTTAAACCTATGACTTACACCTGAATGGAACTCGATAGGAACGTTCGAACGAGAGCCGTCAAGCAGAGGGATTTGGGACGTCATAAGCGTGTCAAGCTTCGTACACACGTTAAGTACAGATTGCAAATTGAGATGGAATGTTTGTATATGAATCAAAGTGTTTCTATATCTACGGCCTCGAAACGAGGGGCCCGGGTTCGTTTCCTAGCAAGACACACTTTTTGTGTTCTCAACTTTGTTCTCGGGCCTTGGGTGTTTGTCTTGTGTTTCTGTATTTTTCCATGCCATCTGCGACACATGGAATTCTAGTGCAGCAGTATGTATGGTAATACCCTCAGAATCTACACGTGTCTCTTTAGTGGTGCGAATAGAGCAACCCAAAGAAACAGCAGATTTTTTTTATATTAGCTGTGGCCAGAAGATTTATGGGGCCACCTGATGGAAAGTTTTCACCCATGGACATCTTCAACACCAGAGGCAATGCAGTTAAGCTCCCGGCCTTTAACCAAGTGCCATGTTCGTCCGGTGAAGTACTGCTACCACACCTGGATCCGCCAAGCAGTGGTGTACTCCTGTTGCTGTGTTTCAGTGGAAGGTGTGGGTGCGGGTAAAATTTAGCACTTGATCCATTACATCCCTGCCTCAGAGGGCACAACGCGATACAACTTAGGTCTTCTCATTAACAAGAAAGAGATGAGTCGTATTGTTGTTTTATATGAGCGAGGTGAACCATTTAAGTGGGTCGTCAGATACGTTAGTTTCGTTGCATTAAAAAAGTATATTATATTGTCTACCTGCTACATGTACGGAACTATATACAAAACTAAACCAGACATTCTCTGGACATTTCAGGCTTGCGACAATTAAGTGTCATTACCCCGAAAACAATTTGTTTTGATGATCGTAATTCGCGAAAACCCAACACTTATAACAATTAACTAAGTGAACTTAATTGTATTAATATTAATGAAAAAACATATGTCAATTACGTGGCTGTTCGCGTGGGTTGATGAAATATCTATAATAAGCATGAAACTTATCTAAGAATTCCAATTGTGCCCTTTTCCGCTATACTCATATAAGAATAAAAACTCTTTATTTTACATCTCAAAAGAAAGAAACACATAAACATAAATAAAATATAGATTACAACTTCACAGGAAAGCAAAACATGCAATTTCGTTTACTTGGAGGACATATTTTTTCTAGTTATTTATCCAAGTTATCGAATTTATTTTAATAAAATCTCTATGGGACCTTTTCTTTTGAAATCATATGCTTTCAAATAAAAAAAAATTACAAATCGGTAGATATTTAACGAAGTTACGTGGTAACAAACATTTAATAAAATACAACTCAATTGATAACCTCCTTTTTATGAAATGGGTTCAAAATAAAATACACACACATAATATACCAACAACAGCTGTAAACAAATTTCGAAAAAAAAAGTTAAGAATTGACGACTCTGTAGCTTAGTTGTTAGTAGCCCTGCCTAAGTAGCGAGGGATGCCAGGTTTGATTATCGGCCGGGGCATACTTTCATGAGCGTAAAGTTTGTTCTTGGGACTTGAGCGTTGTCCATGCCACCTGCGAATGTGTAGGGATATGAGTAAATGATTTTAAAAACACATTTAAATAATATTGTACCTACCACTCAAATAGGTGAAAATTGAAACAAGATCTTCTTTCTATTCAATTACATAAACTCCAATTCAATGTTTGTAAAGCTTGTAATATAATATAAGTTTAAGTATGATAACGTCTTAAATGAATAATGCCCCGAACCCTATTAAATTGAAATATAACAATTACTTGTTCAATTAAAACGCCAATTTATTAAAACGTTTCGCTGATAATTTAATCATGAACGTAAATCTGCAGACATTCTTTTGTCTAAGCCAATTGTATTCGCAAGAAAACGATGATTAGAATCGGGAATTTCACTCTTAGAAATTTATAAAATGTTTATTGTTATAAAATGAATTCGTAAAGTCTACGACATCTATCAATTGCAATATTTTTTGTTCTGTCCATCTGTTCTGACTTTAAATAAATAAACGTTAACATACTCATACCTCTGCACTAGGATTCCCTGTGACGCAGATGGAATGGACAAACACATAAACACAAGACCCAGGATGCTAATGTGATCATCATTGCCCTACATTAAAACACACAAAAACACAAGACAAACAAAACCCGAGAACAAACTTCATGCTCACCACACAAAGTGTGCCCCAGCCGGGAATCGAACCGGGACCCACCAAAAATAATGTCATAGAGATATTGTTTGAGATTAAATTAACTTCTTACAAACTTTTTTAATTTCATTATTCTGTCGGGCAACTAGTTGGGGAGGCGTGATTATGTACTGAATTTTTCTTGCCAGAAAATGTAAATGACTGTGATTCAATTTAATTCTAGAAAGACATAGAGAGCGGGCTCTCAAGACTGTAAGCACTAGTAAATTGCTTTTATATTTAATTGCGAGGGTTTTCAATCAGTGCAGAACAATTGCAGTCCGCAAGATACAAATAATCCGACAGATTGCTTACCTGGGGGGTTTTGTGGGTGGTCATTAACCCCTGTATCTTACCACCCCTTAGTTAAGGGAGAATTGCACTTATTCTGTGCCCCTTATTGGTTGACGCGCAATCTTGTATGAATTATCAAATACTTACATAATAAGTAACTGATTTAAAAATCGAAGAAAACAAACAACGAAACAAAATGCTTTCAGTGTAGCAAAATACGCAATTACGTTCACTTGGATGACATATTTATTCCAGTTATTTTGATTTAACAACCACACTCTTGAACAGATTTTTGATAAAAATTCTAATGGCGGAGAAATCGGTGAACATATACTATACATAAAATAGATAAAAATAAAATAGACAGTGGAACATATTCTCCTCCTTTTTTGAAGTCGGTTAAAAACTATACCCACCAATCCATTTCATGGAGGATAATCCAAATCATACAAACTTACGCCTTTATAAGTGTGATTAGGATACAACATACACACACAGAGAGACATCTGTGTGTAAGTATTATAGTAATAGTAGTACTATACCCATGTTTTTTTTTTATAATATATTGTATATATATATATATATATGATTATTTTTGTTATATTTTGCAGAACTTTCATAAATCCTGCAAAATATTGTATAAGAACATAATACACCAATAAATCACAACCTGACAGAAAGTGCTGATGAGACAAAGATGTATTTTTTGGTATATGGGGAGGGGAATCCGAATAAATGTAAATATCCAAAAAGATGGCGATTTATGGAAAAATAAAATGGAAGCAAAACTCATCATCTTTTACATACTCATTCTGCCAGAGTTGATCAATCTCCGTTGAGCTCGGAACATTAAGAGGTTTGGAAAAGTAGATGAAGTTTTAAGTGGGACATGCTAAGTCCGTTTTTAAAGAATATAAGTAGTTCCTAATAAAAGAAAAGAATAAAAGTACACATTTAAATTTACATAAAACCCGTCTATTTTAAATATATAGACGTTTGCATTCCCTAGTAGTTCTTGATCGAAAAATTAAAGTGCAATTGTTGGACATTACATAACTTTTCAAAACTATGTAAGTAACGATTTTCTTTTTTTTTTCATAAGCAATGCACCTTTGGTACCTCTGCGCCTTAAAAAAAGGTCTCCCCTTATTTCTTCACGCATCTCGGTCTAAAGCTGCAGTCTGCCATTGTGGTTAGAATGCATCCAGATTAGCTTTTTGGCACTGATGCTGGCGTCATCGGGTTGCGATTTTCACCCAGGGTTCTATATACATTCGAGTCACATACTAAAAGAAAAACTGCCAAATAAAACCTTCTGAAAAGCAGATAAATTTTTCTGATAAACATTGTCATTTTTCCTGTGTCTGGGCGTTATATATTGTCCGAGTATATATTAATTTACAAATATATATTGTACTCAGACAAATATATACTGATTAAAAAAATCGAAAAAAGCGACTGCAATACTTTCATTCCTTATTTGCCGCCCACCGGCGGTACATTCTACTATTTTAGAAAAAGGTACATCCAAATCGGTATACAACGGACGAAGAAAAAAGTCACAGCCTATGTGTTATTTCAGGATATAAGCTATAAGGGTACAAAATTTCATCCAAATCCGTTGAGTTGTTTGAACGTGACAGAGTAACAAACATACATACACACGCCCTTATAAGTGTGATAGTTAACCATAGCTCAGGGTCACATAGTCGAATGCGTTGCATAAACTCATAGAAATGAACTCCTATAGGTGAGGAGTGATCGCGAGGTATTGTCTAGCTATTTCAATTATACCTTTTATGAAATAGTTGTTGGCGCGGCGGTGTCGATTTCGCAGTGCCACAGCATCCCAGGGATGCTATTGCCGATTGGAATTTTTGTTAAGAAGCGTTTATAGTAGGACGCTTAGGAGATGCGGATTACGGTTTTTTTTTTTTTTTTATTAAGTGACGGAATGAGCTGACGCACAGTAATGCGACTCAGCATAAGATTTGGATCTTAAACTGGGTCGCATTCATCCTGCTGTGTGCGTACCCCAGACGGGAATGATACGTCTCATGCGCATATGATTTCACCGGCACCCACACCATTCCACCGGAACACAATAATGCTAGCACTACTGTTTGGCGGCAGATTGCAGGTGTGGTAGCAATATCTCTCCGGACGAACCTGGCACAAGTTCTACCGCTACTTTTGGTTGCTCCTTTAGCACCACCCAGGGGGCACGATTAGGGAATGAAAGGGTACACACCTATGGACGCAAGTAACTGGATCACGCTAAATAAAATCAAATAAACTTTTGCCACTAGGATACCCTGTGTCATTGAAGGCATGGACAAGAACCCGGCACCCCTCGCTTCGAAGGCAGGGTTACAACCAACTAAGCCACGGAACAGTATATTTACTAGTTTTAGACTTTTTATTAGTATGCATGCCATCATACATCTCCGTCTCAGAGATAGGTGCAACGGGATGCAACTTGGGTAGTCTTGGATACTTCTGACTCGTCGTTTTGCTGTTGTTTATAGGCAACGTTAACCACTTAACCACAACAACGTTACACAAATATTGGTACTAATTGTGGACTCAAACCCCAGAGATTACTATTTACTAATAATTAGCTAGAAGCAGCTAGTAATCTTTTGTAAATTATATTTTAAAACTCAACAAAAATAAAGATTTTTTGACTTGAATTTGATAGCTATTGGCGCATAAACGTATTCTGACGGAAGTTCCGTGACGGCCAACTTATTTTTCGCTTCCGCTCCCGCTTCTGGCTTATCAACATACCCCCTGGCCAAGGATTTCATGCGCGTCATCACCTCCAGGAATGAGCGATATAGCGAAACGATCGGCTTTAAATTCAGTCCAGGGAGCCAAGGGCGTTCATTTATTAGATTTTTATTGTATTGGTATTCCGTGTATTTTTCAAATGAATTTTCAAATTAATAAGTAATGGGTGAGAATTCTTATTGTGGTGACGGCGGGAGCGGGTTTTTGAAGCTTAAAAAGAGCATGCATTCAGACCATAAAGGATGTACCGATTCCCTCATTGAAGCTTTGGAAAATATTACAAATAATCACTCATGTTTCCGCCGATTTGTTAGTTAGCTAAAACGGTTACCGGATATAAATATGAAAGAATGTTAGATAGAAATTATAATATTAGTCACTCAGGTTACTTCTTAGAATTTACTGTTACTAGAAAAGTATTTATGGCACGTTGTAATACTCGTAGCTTTAGCTTCCAGGTAATCTACCCGTCATCTCGGATTAATTTGGTGAGACCGTGGTAACCTCGCTAATTGGCTATCTAAATTAACTAACCGTTGATTACATCCTCTAGACAAGGTATCGTTCACGAACGATCCAGGCGTGAACAGCTATCATATCCCTAGTGATGATTTCTCACACTACGGACAAAGTTAGGGGAAATTCTTAGAATATTTCTTGTTCATAATTTTTCAAGGTTTTGTTATGCTATTACACTTCAATTAAGTATTTAAATGATAAATTTGTTTCAGACTTTCGAATAAATCAACATGCGGATTACATCGAATGCAACTAATTGCTAATATTCACATAGATTAAATATAAAATGTTAAGTTGAGGATGGTAAGTGAATTACAACATTGCTATGCAGGGTTCGTCTCATTAGATTACAGAAGTATCTAGTTTATAATACTGTTATAAATGAATAAATATTTGTATTTCTTTCAAGGGATAGAAGAAAATAACATTCCCAATGTTATTTTTTATTGTTGTGTGTCTTTGATTGGGTTAGCCAATTCATTCGCCAAAGTCACAGCGCAGAATCTCACTGGCATTAGTTATAACACGATAAATTGGCATTGAAATTGAAAGAAACAAATAATTTACGTGACATACACATGACATTTTTGTATTCTTTGTCACCTTTGTTGTTATTTTAGGTATTCTTCAAATATTTTTCAGTTAGAAATTTATCATTTTTACTACTTATACATCAAACTTTTGTAAACATGCCGGGCGAAGGGAAATGCACATTCGGCACTCGAATGCCGATCGATATTCATATGCTGAATGAGATCATACATCGAGAAGTGAAAAACTTTCGGAACTATAAGATATACAGACCAAACTTTGGATGTTAGTACATGTAGTAGATAGTCAAGCTTAAACTTATTTATTCATTAAGATCTCAATTACGAAGGTCCACCTGATGGTAAGTGGTTAGCTCCGCCCATAATAACAGCAACACTACTCGAGTCCTCCTACCTATTGATTTGATGAACAGTTGACGGACAGATAGAACAGGAATCCTGATAGAGGACTTCAGTGCTATACCATTTCGGTTTAAAAGTCATAACCTTGAGGAGTAATGTCTGTGATCTTTCTAATCGTATCAGATCAGTACGCGCCGCTGTTCCCCATACTGATATACAGTATGTAAGTAGCGATTACGCAAGTGCAAAATAAACTTTCATTTCAGTTTACTTTTTATAGTAACATAATCCTCTCCGTGCAAAATACTAGCAATTTCCACAACACTTAGATACACATTCATAATTTCATTTGGCGCAGATAAGACACATAAATATTGAAAACATGAGAACTTACAACGTGCTTAGCACACGATTGTTTTTCCTTTTCGGAACGCATTTCGGTTAGGTTTTGCAGTGTTACCAGCAAAACGGAACATCTAACAATCGATTTTTAATTTAAAACTGAAAAAACCGACTTCCATGCATTAATCTTTTATTTCTTGCCGTAAGGGGGCGAGAATTAAGGCCTACCATTATAAAAGAAACATCCAAATCTTTATACAACGGGCGAAGAAAAAAGTCAGACATATTTTTTCCAGCTATATTGATTTATAACTATTGCACCGACTTTGATAAAATGTCAAGTAGGGTGAGAGATAAGGGTCGGTTCTTATAGATTTTTTATAATCAGTCAATTGTTTTGCAGTCAATTGTGATGCCCGTTTGACAAAGCCTTAGGGCCCGTAAGTTTTCTCAAGGAATAAATTTATATTGACAATGCCGTGGAAGGCTTACATTTCTAAAATTAACTAAAACAAACGAAATCCACAAAAGTAGCGTCTTTCTCTACATGAATTTAACAAAAATGTTTAGTCAAGCATTCAATCTCTACCAACATTTGTAACAGTAACAGTCTTTCTAGAGTTCCATGTTGTAGACTAAAATGAAATGAAATCTGGTATTCATCTAGCTATACCGGTGACTGGTAAGTTCTACGCTTCCCACGAGCAGCACAAGGTCGAGTCAGACGAGCAGACGAAGAAAATCGATGATTATCACCACAACGTCACGCAAAGCCGCGCTAACGGACCACACAGCAAATACCCGAGCTCGGCTACCGAGAACCAGGTGTAAGAATCTTCTTGATAAATGAAATAAATTGGCTAAGTCAGAAATCCGTGTCACTCGCATCCATAGGTATAGACCTCAGAGTCGCTAACTCATCCCCCGGGATGATGCGAAAGGGACAACCGAAACTAGTCAAATTTGAACCAAGTTCATCCGGAGAAATACTGCCAAGACACTTGGCAATCCGCTGTGAAAGAGTGGTGCACTCTTATTACACCACTCATTCACAGCGTGTTGAGTGCTGTTGAAATTACAGACGCATGAGTAACAAATTCGCCATAATAACATCAAAAATCTCATGCGCATAAGACACAACATCCCCGTCTCGGGTGATAGACACAGCAGGATGAATGCGACTTAGTGTAAGATCCAAATCTTATGCTGAGTCGCATTAGTTTTGTCATGGGCGGGGGTTACCACTTACCACCAGATCTTAATCAAATAAAAAATAAAAAACTATGTTACAATTTAAACTACGTACAGCCTTTTTATTTTAGTCATTGTGGCATACTTTGTAATACGGGTGTACTGTCTCATTGAGTTCAGAATCCTTAAAATTTTGAGTGGAATAAATTGATAATGTGTGTAATCAAGCTATTAACTGGCCGTACTAGTTAATAGCTTGATGACACTTTTTTACGTAATAAAAAAAGAAATATTTTATCCAAATTAGGTACGGCTGGTATACCAAACCCCTGGTATGGATGGATCGTAACGATATCCGCTTTTACCACCCGAAGAAGGAGAGTTCGCATACTAAGGTCGAGATCATCATCCTCATGTCGAATCCAAAGAAGGCGCACTAGGAATGTTCCTGCTACCATTTGATTTGCGCAGCAGAATATAATAAATATTCTAGTGCTGGTACATGGAAAAATTCATCAACCTTTCTTGTTATATTTAATTTTAATTTTTTTGCTTTAATAACTATTGCCAATATATTTTTGTATTATTTTTTTATTTACTTGCTTGTATATTTTTTTTTATTTGTTAATATACGATCAAAATTAAATAGCAATATTAATTAGCAGAACTGAAAGCGTGGTAGCTATTATTTATTAAAAAACTTCAAAAAATTTAATTGGAAAATTGGGAACCACCATTCCCAATTTCAGTTCAACCCATGTGTTTTGGGTATGTTTGTTACGCAATTTCTACGCCAATTTTCGAAGAAAGGAGTTTGAATTAAAAAAAAATTGATAATTATTTTTATATGAAACCACCTCGGTGATTCCATATAAAATTCATGAAGAAATTATACCCTTAAGGACGCTTTATACCCTTAAGGAAGGAAATAAGTAAATGAAAGCATTGAAGTCAGTTTATTAATTTTTTAAATCAGTCAATTATGACTGAAGTGGCGGAAAGAGCTGACACCCTTCCAGATATTAAGTGGTAACCACTGCACATAAAGCAAGTGAATGATACAAAAAAAAAAAAAAAAAGACAAGTTTAATGAATGAAGCAAATATTTCACTACACAGTTACATAACACAGTACACAGCACAGTTCACATAATGATCACTCGTTGTACTAGTTCTTCTCTTTGGGCGCAAACTGGTTCCAGCCTGAGCTCTTATGCTTAAAGTCTTTCTTCTCCAACGGCACCAGGTGGGCTGCGGCGACGCGGTCCCTGAAATATCCAATGATCCAAAAGTACCACCACATAAGAGTGCAGTACTCTTCTGTGATGGCACAAATGACTTTTCATCAAGTTTAGGCTTGCTCAAGACTACCTCCGCCTATAACAACAGCAATACGGCTTCGGTCCTCCCCGACCGAAGTTATAGAAAACCCACAAAACAGGGTCAATCACGCGAGACGGGGATGATGCGTCTCACGCGCATGTGATTTCACCAGCACCCACACCCTTCCACCACAGTAATGCTAGCACTACTGCTTGGCGGCAGATTCCAGGTGTGGCAGTACCCCTCCGGCAGGACGAACTTGACACAACTTCTACTGCTACTTTTGGTTGCTCCTTTAGCACCACCCAGGGAGTACGTGAAGAGAATCAGAGGGTACACACCTCCGTACGCGAGCAACTGGACCCCGCTACAGTTAAATTAAGACTCACGCAAACTCTTCATAAGTTTTGGCCGTGTAAACAGCGTCGCATTTGACATCGTTGACCCGCCAGTACTTCCTGTCTTCCTCCACTGAGGACCTGAGCTGGTCCTCCATCGCTGTGATGTCTTCTTGGCTCAGAGGCTTCACCATCTTCTATGAAAATTATAAAAATAAGGTTTATCTTCCGCTCTGTGGTCTGTAGAGTTGGAATAGAAATAATCGTGACACATAAGGCTAGGTAAAACATGGAAACTGACTATAATTTAAGATATATGTGTAGATATAATGTAGATATAATTTGAGATATATGTGTAGTTATTTTCTTATATTGTTTTTAATAATTGTAATATTGCTTTTTTTATAATAACATAATTCATTTTTTTCTGTTACTCGCTTATGTCCCATTACTTGTAGTCGTCACCTGTAAATGTAGTGGCATTCGAATTGTATAATGTAAATGAATGATTTATTAATTTGTTGTATTAATGTACGCTATGTTGGTGATCTTATAAATAAATAAATACATGTAATGTGCCTAAAAAACTCTGCGGTCGTGGCCCAGGAGATCCTTCTTCCCGGAATTGCTGGTAAAAGTCTTCCTGGCCTTTTCGATTGTTCTGGAACTATTTTAAACCGACTTAGGTTATTAATTCGGCTGTATCTCTCTGTATCTCTTTTATGTGTTACCTTAGTCCTCCGTCATTTATGAACCGATTCAGATATTTCTTTTTTTTTAAATGATATGCTTTCAAATTGGTTCCATAGAAATTTTATTTATTGTATATCGGTTAAATAGTTTGATTCTATCAAAATAATAAGATAAAACATGTCATCCAAGTAAACGATGATGTTTTGCTTTCCTGTGACTTTTTTCTTCGCCCGTTGTATAATAATTTAGATGTTTCTTTTTTTTATCTTAGGGTGTTGCCCCTAAGGGCTAGAATTAAGGGATGAAAGTATTGAAATCGGTTTCTTTTCGATTTTTAAATCTATCACTTGTTACTAATTGAAAGTGTTAGCAGATTAATTGCAAAATAATAGGTGTGCATACCACCTAGCAAGTCTAAGTTCCCATGACAGTGTAATCACAAGGCTCTTGAGGCTCCACTTTAAATGTTGTTGATGAAAACGTGAATTTATGCATGTAGTCTTAGCAGTCTTAGATGGTTCGGGTAATTTAGTACTGAAGAACACCATATCATTGTAATACAAGGCTATTCGCTTACCAAATATTTTTAATTTACACTGTAATAATAGCAGCAGAATAAAATAGAAACTTTGCACAGCTTACTAAGGATTCCTGCGTTCGTATCTATTTTGTCAATTAATGTTGTTGCCATAGTTCCGCCACAGAGAAAAGTAAAACAGATATAATGAATGAGTAGTTATTATATATATATGTATGTATTTTAGATTATATAAGTAAGTATATTATTTTAATTATATTTAAAATTTAGTTTGTTTTAATATAGATGCACCAATGCCCCTTCTCATTTCTAATACTTCTTGTCCATCCATAAGAACGCTTTATAGTGATAAGACTGCTCATTGTGTCACCTTTTTATTATTTAAGATTTCTTATATCACTATTTTTTATTGGCGGTAGAAACCACTTAACATGGCGTGGGCTATCAGCTCGTCACGTCACTTTAGTAACATAGCTAGTCTTATTTGTTAAAATTAAATTGGTTCCAGCCCATCGGACCTTGAAGGCAGTAGGTAATATGTTTTGTTTACAAACGATTGCAGTGCGTAACCTAATAAAAGAGTTTATTTTCCTGCATTGTTCGACTGCTTCTGATTTCATCGATCGCGTAACAAGTTTACAGCAAGTTTACAAAAACCAATCAGTTACCCAACCTGACATGTTTTAATTAATCAATTTGATTTAACAGCCCCCAATTAAATCAGTCTGTTATAACAGATCAAACGATTACGTGCTTAACTAAACTAATACTTGTGTGTGCTTACTACCTTACCCTACCTTTAAATATTTTCATATCGAAGGCCAATTTCTCTTGACAATTAAATGCAGATTTTGTTCCTAAATTTCTTTTAACATATTTTTTTTCTTTTCTCCCTGTTTATATGAGTTTTGGATAGTGACTTTTATAAAAATGAAAATGGATAAATCGTAGGAACTGGACTGAAACGCAAATAACTGAAAATGACAAGTGGCCTTTGCCCTATTTTAGAGATAATTACTATTGCTCTACTATAAACGTATTAAGAACAAGCAAAGAACCTAATAATAATGAAAAATACCGGCCAAGTGCGAGTCGGAGTAGCGCACGAAGGGTTCCGTACCATTATATTTATATTATTCTGTTTTTAAGTATTTGTTTTTATTGCGGCAACATAAATGCATCATCTGTGAAAATTACAACTATCTAACTATCACGGTTCATGAGACAGTCGGATAAACAAACAGACGGACAGACGGACAGCGGAGTCTTAGTAATAGAGTCCCGTTTTACCCCTTGGGTACGAAACCCTAAAAATACCAGTGTCGCAGGAGATAATTGTCATGGCCACTAATATATATTTATTTATAAAACATCAAAAACATCATACTTCAAAATCGACTAGTATAGCCGTGATCGACATCTTAACGTGCCCTCCGAAGCAAGAAAGCGTTCAGTTCAAATGCCACTAAACGACCATCCGACTTTTGACCGGGCCGAAAAATATTTTACTTAGATGATCTCTAAAGAACAACTAAGCAAGCTACACGAACGCTTTAGTTAAAACTCAGATTACAGTTCATAACTTGCCATTTTGTACCTACTTTAGATAGAAACATTTTTGCCATTCACATATTAAATGCATGGGCTGCCGAGCAGTATGATTACAGTAGGCGAGGCGTGACCACAAACCCGACTGGAGGATTTGCCGCGGCTCTCTGAAACTTTACAACTCAATGCTTGAAAATTATAAACATGTACTTAGGTAAGTCCATTTAAAAGTTGTTTAAGCATCGTAAACTTAAATTAAGTATCATATTTTGAAACAATAATTTTCCTATAGGTTTATTTCGAGAATCTTTGCTTAGATGTTGATTATTTGGCTGCGACGCGCTTGGCTACGGTTGATGTCAGGATGAAGTTACACACTTAGAAGAAAAAAAACGATTTATTCAAATAAAAAATGGAATTATATTAATTTTTAGTATAATAATGACTAGAAAGTAATTTTAATTAGACTACGCCATTACTACGTGTACAAGTTCAAGTACCTAACTTACTCCAAATTAATAACAAATTAAATTAAGATATTAGCTGTTTATCACACTTATATTATAAAGACGAAAGTTTGCACAAACACACATTGTGTGTGTGTATTTGTTACTTTTTCACACGCAAACGACTCAACGGATTTAGATAAAATTTGGTGCCATTACAGGTTATATTCCGAATTATCCCTTATACTACTTTTGTCCCCGGAAAAATGAACTGTTCCCGTAGGATAGCCAACCGCGGGTAATACCACTAGGCGCGGCTAGTTGGCGTTCATTTGGATTGAATTATTTTGTTGTTGATTGGTGTGCTCAATTCATTAAGTAAGATAAGCATAAATGCTGTCCATCTGTCACTATGAACGACTAACTCGAGGATTGTTATTTTTCAGATATCATTATATTGATGCTAAATCTAGCCTACGTTTTACCCTACGTCGCCTATGAGATATTCCCAGGATTTGAGGACAATACCACTACGTCTACTATATCAACTTTGTCTATTATACCAAATTCGATTTTGATATCTCAAGCGGTAAGAATTATTCATCACAAGGGGACCAGAAAAAAAAAACGAATGGATGGTGGATCATAATAAAGGGATTTTTAAAGAATGACACACTGAGAAAGAGTTCTTATATGTATAATTCAGATTTATTCAATTTCAGTTACAAATTTCAGAAAAAGGAGGATTTCAATACGACTTTTTTTTTATGTGGAAACGTGACGGAACGAGCTGAGTGCCACCCGGTGGTAAGTGGCGACCCCCGCCCATGACAACAGTAATACGACTCAATATAAGATTTGGGTCTTACACTGAGTCGCACTCATCCTGCTGCGTCCATCACCTGTGACGGGGATGATACGTCTCATGCGCATGTGATTTCACCGGCACCCACACCTTTTCACCGGAACACAATAATGCGAGCACTATTGCTTGGCGGCAAATTCCAGGTGTGGTGGCAGTTCCTCTCCAGACGAACTTGGCACAAGTTCTACTGCTACTTTGTGTTGCTCTTTTAGCACCACTACTCACCTATGGACGCGCGCAACTAAATGTTTGTTGACGGAATATTTGTTTGGTTTTGATATGTGTGTGACGAAATATTTTCGCCAATGATAAATCGATTTGTATGATATTTTTCGTATTCACTAACTTGTAACTTCACCTGGATCCATAGGTATTCCATTACGGATACATTTTAAGGAAAAATTTCAACCTTCAAGGCGAAAAAATATAAAAAACAGACTGAAAGTGTTGAAGTCGATTTAATAGATTTTGAAATCATTAATTTGTTTATTATTATAGATGAACCTATCAGCAGCTAATACCACGTTTAATAGCACTACTAACAGCACAGAAGGACCGAGCACGGTGTCTGTTATCTCATCATCCAAGTTCAAATGCCCTGAGGAAGAGCAGCCTTCAAACATAGGTAAAGTCAGAGTATTGCGCCTGTATCAATTCCTCACTCTTGACAAGTCTTCCAAGAAAGCCCAACCCGAATTGAAGGATGTCACAATATCTTCGTTTTTATTTTAGGACATGCTGGTTTCCTAAGTTCCTATAGATGTTTTGAGAATGTAGAATGGCGAAGAAAAATATTTATTTTTAAGATTGGCTTATCTATAGATTCGCAATAGCAACATAAGCATTAAAATTCGGCACTCGAAACCAACAAAATGTAAACAAAACACACGGTTCTGAAAAAGATTTCTTATTACTGAAGTAACGGGGTGAGCTGAAGGCCCACATGTTAACAACAATAACACGACTTAGGTCTTAAGTACAATATAATAATTGTTCTGTACCGTATGATAGGTGTATACGAAGTGCCGACGCATAAGGACATCGCGCTTTTACTCCGCAACTCTCTAGCGAGGAGGTTTAACAGCTATCACGAAAAGGCGCTCTACTTTTTGAAGGATATCAAAGAGGTTTGTCAAAATCCTAGTCAAACTTTTTGCTGAAGTGGAAGAGGTTTTATTGTTATGAACGGGATGAACCCGAGGGCCGCGCCTGCCAGTCTTTTATTTATTTATTCATTTATTGCATCATTTATATTAGTAACGTTAAGGCACCGTTTGCTCTCTACTCATTGGAAATGAGCTGGAAAGTATGGAGGTGCAGGAATTTATTCATTCTACCCAGCTCCATCTAGCCTTAAACTAAGCCTATCTTGTACTATGGGAACTAGATAACTGATAAATACTTTTATGGTACTCTTTTGTAAATATATACGACATATAATACATACTAACACCCAGACATAGGACCAACCTCAATGTTCATCACTCAAATCCTGTCCTGGGTGGGAGTCGAACCCTCGACCTACAGCGCAGGAGACAGCAGAGGTACTACCAACTGATCTATGAGGCCAGACAAATACAGGTTATAGTGTGCTCTTTCCCCTCTAACTCGTACATTGATCTGTATCTAAACTACCTCTTCCTTTTACCCACTGTAGCCTAAACGTCGGGATGGATTATAGCTTGAGAGGTGTCGTTAGACCCGTCTTAATTGTGAGAGTGACACTGGCTACATCAAAATCGAAAAGAATTGAAATTGCCAATTTTACCGAATGTGGTAGATTAAAATACAGGGTTTTATATATAAGTAGCTTAAAAAAATATATACAACTTTTATACTTAAATGTAAGTTGGTCCGGTTTTAACTTTTTTCCTTTTGTTTTGTAGCAAACCTAAACTATTCTGTTTCTGTCTCTTTCTTTCACCAGGTAATGAAAGCCACAGCAGCCATAGAGAGGAAGTGCCACGGATACGGCACAAACAGGGGTCTGTACAAGAAATGTGTTCGACAAGTTAGCAAGAAATGCGAAGTTATCACGAAAGGTTTTGTTACTTCTTTGGAGAGGCAACGGGTTGATGTCTTGGCCTTCACAAATGTAAGACATTATATTTACCGTCACCGTATCCAAAGCAAGGAATCCTATCATTAAACCTAAAGCCTAAAAATACGTATTTTGAACCGTACAACGCCAACTGACCCTTTAACAACAACAAATCTTTTTTTCATACAAATTATTTTACGATTTAGCCGCCCGGAGCAAGTCCCCGGTTCGATTTCTAAATCAGTTAATTTTATAATTGATCGAGGTAAAATATGTAACACAAAATATTTTTTTCTATTCTATTCATTTCCTCTTTTCAGGGATCAATTTGCAATGTAAAGGAATTGAAAACCGATCCAGTGGAACTGGTAAAAACCCTGGCTATGGAGGAGGCGTCTCTTGAATTTGCGCTACCAGGATTTCTGAGATTGCTTAACGTTTGCTCCACTTATTGCATCAGGTACGAGTTATATTGATTTGACTGATTTATTTCTTGCCTATTATTATTATTCTTCTTTTATTATTAAAAAAAAGAAACATCATTAAATGATGGACCAATGAGGTAAAAAAAAATACAACCGAATTGATAACCTCACTCGGAAGTCAGTTGAAAAGACTTCAACGGGATCTATTCCACTAAATACGCCATTATTAGTAGGTATGTATTTCACTTGTTAACTCAATACTTGTTTCGAGGCACTAAAAACATATTACCTATTACCTTCAAGCACGTACATGGTATACGCGAGTGACGAACTGCTTTAGGGTCGATGGGTTGGTACAGACTACCTGCAACATAAGACTAACAGTAATAATAGTTTCTTTTTATCGTACTGTACCTACCTGCATACCAGACTACAAATAAATTATGTATCTCATTAATTCTAAACATGCTTTACAGTATCTACTAGAAACAGATAGACAATCATTGCATATTGTACATTGCATAATTAGGCAGGATTCTCTTTATGATTAACCTCCTACCTACTATAATTCTCTTTTTCAGAATGGAACCAAAGATACAACAAAACAAACCCCTGCGCCACATGACCGATCAAGATCTTGTAGTAAAACATTTCCTAACACAAAAAAATTACATACAACTCATAAAAGGATCAAAATAAAAAAAAATCAGGCGACCTTTTTTACGCTACACATTCCTCGCATTCATTAGCAATGAAGCATCCAGTCGAATCGATCGATTGAGCTTTCCTAGTTGTGCATTCCTGCCGCTAGATGGCGGTAGTTGGAGTTGAACTTTTGACGTGAACTTGATTGCAACTTACGAATGAATAACTTAACCAAAATAATCTTCTAAATTGTGTGATGTGAATAGTGATAACTGTGAGAATACGTACACAAAACCCAAGGAATTATATACAATGCGTGAGAAATGCTCGAGTTTGATTTGACCCTGTGTGAAATAAATCCTGTCTGGCACGACCGAAAGTTAAAACTTTTGGATTTTAACCTGGTAAGCGATGTTATTGTATAATTTCTCCGTTCAGATATGATATCTATTGCTTTTTAGAAGTTGTAGAATCGCCCCTTATATGTGCAAAACTCTAGGTTCAACCCACATAGCATTACAAAGTTGTTAGTCAGGTCACTTTCTAACTTATATTCCATGACACTTTTCAAAACAAACCTTACAAGATAAAGACTCTTTCTTATGAATTGTTGGATTGTGTTTTCCAAGCGATTTTATTAAAGCTTTCGATTAACATTTCACTTACCTAGTACTTAAATTTTAAGTACCTGTATAAAACTAAGCAATATAATTTAAAAATTATACATAATATTCATACACACTGATAGTGTGATAATAGGTCACTGATAGTCTGATCTAATAGGAGCTATTAGAATTCCCTGTAGTGCAAATCGCAGGAACAAATATACTAAAAATCTAGTCTGTTCTTCTATCCAGAGAAGGAAATTCCTTCTCAGCACAGAATAGTCTGTTCGGAGTTCTAAATGTTCTGTGACAAATGTTTACCCTGGCTGGGAATCAGAAGAGATGAAAAAGATGTCTCCGGGGGAAAACTTTGGAGTGTATTAATGTTATAAAATGTCTTTATTTAATATGTTAATTTTTAATAATCACACTTTGGCTGCTGTCTCAATTTGTATATTTATTCAGGCACACAATACAGGCATAAAAATTATTTACTTAGATTACACAACTGGACTGACTTCAAACATAATACTAATACAAATTGACCGCTACTGAAAAACAGTGGGTATTGCTATGTATGTATCTTTTTAATACATACAGTTTCAGTATACATGAATTATAGGTTTTTAATTGGTTTTAACTCTTGTGTGAGTTTATATTTGAATTAAACTTTCTTGATTCATGATTATGATTAACTAATCCAGATAATCAGTTCTCATTTGTCTGCACAAAAGTTTAGTACCCACTGTTACAAATGCAGCCTACAAAGATACAAAACAATTATATTGTATATTATATTCACAT
Source organism: Aplocera efformata (assembly GCA_921293045.1). Taxonomy (NCBI): domain Eukaryota; kingdom Metazoa; phylum Arthropoda; class Insecta; order Lepidoptera; family Geometridae; genus Aplocera; species Aplocera efformata. Next base: position 4,456,784 of record OV121063.1, read on the forward strand.
TTTTAAAACTTTACATAATAAAATTGATTAAAATTAGTCAGCCTTCATTAAATTCACATTTCCTTAATTAGTATTATTTCCGACTTTTCTTATGTTTATGCGATTTCTTGGTCTTCTTTGATTTTTTGCTCTTTTTATGTTTCTTTCTCTTCTCTTTATCCGTGTCACTGCTCTCTGATGATGAACTGCTGCTTGATGATGATGAACTCGATGACCTGAGAAATAAATTCACATCACTTTTGAGGTTCAAACATTTTTTGGAGTTACTTTTCTCTTCTCTGTAATGCCTCAACTGTCACAATATAACAATTTGTTTAATTGTGAAAATTGAGCAAAGATTGCAAGTCAAACTTACTTTATTCTATATTATCGAACTAACTTTAACAAGTGTTTGATTTAAAAATTAAATAAAACATCTTTTATACATTCATTGCGTTTTTCTTTCATTGCTTAGGGGTGAAATTTTCCCTCAAATTGCTATGGGACCACCTTGGTAGCGATGGTTGGGCTAACTTAATAAATAAAAAAAAACATCCAAATAGGCCTATAACTGGCAATGATATATTGTAAAAAACATACCAAAAAATATAAGAGTAGAACGAAAACCTCTTCTCAAAAATTATATCATTTCATAAACTCATAGAATCTAAATGCTTGTGGGAAAGTTGATGAAATTTACAGATAGATAGTAAGATATAATTTTAGAACCCACTATATTAGTTCTAAAATTATATCTAACTATATTTCTCAATTATTGTGGAAACATGATGTCTCCCACATTAGGGTGATGCCTGTAGTTAAACTATTTTTTTTTTTATGGATACTTCTTTCGTGTGAATAAGTGGCTAACTCTGGTGTTGGGAGTTTTCAAGTCTCCCAAAGGCTACCAACATGGCTTTTCAGTTAGTACAGCAGGGACCAACATCTTTATGTACCCTCCGAAGCATGGAACCTCCAAATACCACTAATCACCCATCTAAGTACTGATCGGTTTGGAAGTTGCATAACTTAGATGATCTGTAAGAAACATCTTAGCAAGGCCATGCTGCCATGAGTGCTTCTTATGAAGAACTTAGAGTATATGCAGTTTATGTATCTTTCTATTTCATGTTTGTGTTAATGTTTTATGTTTTACAACGAAATGTTAAGAATGCTGTCCACTTCCCACCCTGGTGTTGGAGCACAGAAGGGGCAATTGTAGTGGACATGTTAGCCCATAATCACTACATTTAACAGCTTTACCTTAGTGCCAATTAGTTGTCAAACCAGTTACTGAGTCAATGCTAGATTTAAATAGACTTATTTATACACTAGCTGTGCCCCACGGTTTACTGCAGTCAAAAGGTCAACATGAGATGACAGGAAAAATCTGACAGAACTTGTGTTTATAGCAAGTTACTGAAAAAATACTTCACTTTTTGGGTATATAAAGTAGCCTATGTGTTAATTCAGGATATGAGCTACTTTCATAACAAATTTCATCCAAATCCTTTCTGTTTAGTTTTCTGTTTCCACCTGTTTAGACATGAATGAGTAACAAACATACATACAGACAAATTTTTACATTTATTATATTAATTTGATTACCTCACCATATGTAAATATATATATTTACCTCTTCCTTTTCTTATTCTTCTTCTTTTCTTTAGCCTTCAGTAGTTTCTCATGCAATTTCTGGCGTAACTCTGCTTCCCGTATTGTCTGTAGCGGTGTTGCATACTCATGCTCACTATCACTACTGGTACTGCTTACATCTAGTACTATTTCCTTATTTGGGTCAACCTAGAGAAAAATAAAAAAGAGTTTAAGCTTCTCTATGTGAAAGTCTTTCAGGATGACAAGTTTCAGTCAGTAAGTCAAGAACAGGCCGATGTCACTGAGGCTGATTTTAAAATTTAGTTTTTCAATTTTATATAAAATTTATTTTAAAATCAAATATATTTAGATAATCTCGAGGTAAAACAGTTTGTACTCGCTGCACATGATATGGGTGGAACTCATTTTTTTGCAATATTCAATGAGCTGTACTTTTAGGAACCCTACTTCCACTGCTTGAAGGACAGCATCCTCGTAAGGTAATGACATTCTTCCTTCACCATGCACTTGGTTTGGAAGTTGGCCCTCGGAGAAAGACGATGTACATTGGTAAATACTCTGTGATCTGGATAACGATCAGCATTTGGGTATCTCTGGCGGTAGTCTCGAGGCAGCACTAGCATTACATCTACATTCCCCATAAATGAGGTGCATGTTGGCTTATTCCTGTGTGGTGTACACAACGTGTGATTGTGTATTGGCACTATGTGCCAATACACAATCACACGTTAGTCCAGTGAAAAGCGAAGGTGGTCGTAGAGTGATCGATACTGTCGAAATCCAAATCACAATCTAACAAGCCCATAAACGAAGCCAAAAGTAGTTAGTACACAAAATAACACGATCAAATACGAAAAGATGCGTAGTAAACGAAGGAGAGTAGCGTACTGATCTGTTTTCTCTCTCTCTCTCTCTCTCTCTCTCTCTCTTTCTCTGTCTCTGTTTCGATGGCGTCACTACCTGCCTCGCTCACACTTTATGGAATCTCATTCAAACCACGCAATGGTCTTAAGAAACGCTTTGAGTTCACTAGAATCACTTTTAGTAAAGTCAAAGAAATTATTGAAAACTGAATTTCCTTGAAAATATATTTTTTGTAACCGATCTAAGAAATAATGTAATAAGTGTTATACCACTTTAGAATCCTTATTAATACAAACTTTTAAAGTTATTTGCCAGACTTGCGTGGTATTTTTTTTTTTTCTGGACCGTCAGTTAAAGTATGGCGAAAAACTGATTTTCAAAACGTGGTTCTGCAAAACCTGACATCTTCTTTCAAACTGGAGCAGTTAGCTCAGATTTTAAGGTTATAAAAGCACTATTCGGGATGAAATAAGTAAACATTACAGAAGCATTACAGTATAGTATAGTATAGTATATCCCGAATAGTATTACAGAAGCACTATTCGGGATGAAATAAGTAAAAAAAAAGGCAAATCGTAAAGATTTGTAACAACAAGATAGTAAAAACTGTTACATTTTCCCGAATAAATTTTTTTGCCATGATTTTAAAAATACAAGACATAATTTTTTTTATATTTTTCTGATAACTGTTCTGACCTTACCTATCCTGCCATTTTGGCTTGACGTCGACTTTTGGGACACCCTGTGTATACAATTTCAATGGAGTTGTGCATTGAATAGTTTTCCTTTTAGACTGAAGAATACTAGCTAGGCCTCGCGATGTTGCCCGCTGTTGGCCATTCTACGCAAATATATAACTTTTTCGGGATAAAAGTAGCCTTTGAGCTATTCGACTATAATCTATCTCTGTGCCAAATTTGATCCAGATCCGTTCTAGCGTGGTTGAGTAACAAACATCCATCCATCTTCCAACTTCCAACTTTTGAATTTATAATATTAGTATGGTATAATTTTTAAAATATTTTTTTATATCATTATTAACGAATCTATCGTATAAACACCTGCAGTGACTTTATGTATTCACTAGATATATTTTCTGAAAGTTTCTAAATAGAATAAAATCGCAATTATTTGGGATATATCGATATTATGGGACCTTTGGTAAAATAATCACTTACTTTGATAAAGTTCCTACACTGGAAAGTTAGGTGACCAGCATAACCACACTTTTTACACGCTGATCTTGAAGATTCTTTATTTATTTTACTAACATCGTAATTAGACATGATTTTATACTGTGTTAAGAAGAATCTAGGTAGCAGTCTAGAAATTTCGCTGTGCTTACGAAACAAACAACTTTACCAAGTAAAAACGTCAACAACTTTTGTTTGACATTACGTTTCGTTCGTGTCATATCTGTTTACGTTTCATTTCACACAGAACTTGTCCCACAGAGAATAAATAAATGAAGAAACGCAAAATCTGACTACCACTTGAGGGAGATGTGCGGCGATGGCGGAGTTCCTTCCACTTTGCGACGTGCTGTTCAACGTAATCTCTCTGGCGGGGTACTTTTGCGATGTCGTTTTCGACGTCGTAATGGGGTATGCGCTACTTGAGCGCGGGTATAAGGGCACGTTTGCAGCTGCGATATCCATTGTCATCACATCTCTCCTAATATCTCAGGTAAGAAAAAGATGAGTAATAATTTATTTGTGACTATAAAAAGAAGCAAATCACAAGAGAAATATTAATAAACTGAAATAAATAGAATCTACTTACTACTCACATTAATAGTAATGATGATTTTAAAATCACAAGATCTTTTATAGAATCGCTTTCAGTTTAATATTATCCGGCTCGAAGGACCTAAAAATACCATTTAATTTCTTAGTCAATCCCATCACCGATGATCTCGACATGCTCGTGACGTATTGCGCTTGCGCCAGGCTAGCGACGCGTAGTATTGCGGCCGGTGTACATGTATTTAATTGTTTTTAGTTCATGTTCACTTCCGTTGGCAGTCCTTATTATGTTTTCCTCTGTTTATTATGTTTAGGATTATTAGAAGTGTCTCGGGTGGCAGATCGTTTCATTTTTGCTGTAAAATTAACTTCTTAATGTAATTATCCGCAGGTGCTATCAATCCGGTGGTACCTTTCAGTATGGATGGCGAGTTCGGAACGCAAGTCCCGCTTGCCGATATTGCCACTGGCCCTGCACGCGCTGCAATTCGGCGTGTTGTGGCGGTACGCGCGTCTGTTGCTCCCGCTGCAGTTACGTCGCGTTAAGCACCAAGTTAGGGACCTGTGTGAGTACACCGTGGCAAACTTGACATGGATTATGGAATCCAAGATGGCGCTTGGATTTCGACAGAAGTAGTCTGGGCATAGTATTTCTACACCGACTGGGGGATAGTCAATATAGCATCACTGCATCAAGTACACAAATAGGTATCTGGATGAGTAAGTGAGTATATAACTATACTGTACTGTACTGTGAAATCCAAGAATTGGCAGCTAACCAGATTTCCAATACCACTTTCGTCTACCAGGGGGAACCTTCAATGGATTGCAAGGGTTGCCTATCACCTACAGATTTAAGCAACGTACCCATACTATTCTTTGCATGGTGGCCCAGGGGCATAGACACCAACTTTCAATCTGAAGGTCGCTGGTTCAAACCTGCACCAAGAGTTTTTTGTCAGAGTGAAGGAAAACATCGTGAGGAAACCGGCATGTCTTAGAACCAAAAATTCGAAGCCATGTGACATCTACGAATTCGGATTGGGCTCCCGTGGTAGATCACAGCCCATTCACTCTCAATTATCGAGAGTAGGCCGGTGTCCCTGCAGTGGGAACATTAGAGTTTGCTACGGGTATTCAACCGTACACTAACCCTCGTAATTTCCCAGGTATGCTCCGCCTAGTGCATGCGTTCTGCGAAGCGGCGCCCATGCTGCTACTACAACTGCACATTCTGTTCAAAGATAGCCAAAGAGCGGCTGAGTCCGCCAGCGAGCTGGGCGTGACGCCTGAGCCAAGTATCGATGAGCCTACTGGTGAGTCCATCTTCCATCCTTCATACATGGGAGTACCCAGGGATGGAGGGGGCAGGGGGAGGCAGCTGCCCCCCCCTGGAAATTTAAATTAAGAAGCTATTCAAATAAAATAAAAATGCAGTCATATTTCAATTTACTTATATTTATTTAACTACCTATAAATCTGGATCATTTGCGGCTGTTTGTCCTACACACTACACTAAATATACCTAATGTTTCATGTAGGTGTGTCTGTGTAGTGTGTATGACAAAAAAGCCGCGGACGATTCGACCTAAAAATCTGACTTGCCGCGATTGACTTGGTGCACCGCGTGCAGGGGACGTTACACCCCTTACATCCAGGGGGTACGTGTAAGGAATCAAAGGGTGCACACACACCTGTGGACGCGAGCAATATGTATGTTTCGTTACAGAGAACAAAGCGTTCGCGGAGTTGAACGTGATATCCGCTTCGCTGTCGCTGTTCTCCGTGTGCTGGGCGCTGGCCAGCTTCAGCAAGAACGTGCGGATGCAGAACGTGCACCGGCTGGTCCTCACGTGGTGCGGAGTCATCGTGCAGGTACCAACAATACTATCCTATTATCGCACCTTTAGAATGAAAGTGATTTTGCTGTAAACTAACCTTAAATGGCCTTATAACCTTAAAATATATATTTCTGATTTCCCACAAATTGCATTTTATGGTGCAAATGCACTTAGGTCACTTTCATTCTAAGGGTGCGTTATGTCTGCGTCCTGGGACCTGGCCCTGGCCAGGCTAAACACTGAAATTTTCAGACAATATGGTGATCACCATTTCAACCTCTGATGTTCCCACTGCAGGGACACCGGCCTACTCTCGTTAATTGAGAGCGAATGGGCTTTGCCTACCACGGGAGCCCAATCCGCATATTTAAACTTTTGGTTCTAAGATATGCCGGTTTCCTCGCGATGTTTTCCGTCACCGTTTTGAGAACATGCCCCTAAATGGTCACCCATCCAACTATTGACAGGGCCGAAAGTTGCTTAACTTAAATTATCTGTAAATGACATATATGTAATTCTGCTATAATTTCTGTTTTCAGTTCTTGTGGCGACTTGGCACTATATCCGCTCGTATCTGTGCACTCACCGTGTACGGTCTAGTCTATGAATACTGGGTCTTTTTAGTTATAGGTATGTATAAACTTACTAATAATAAATACTCATGGACATTTCACACAGCGCCATCTAGCCCCATCTAAACATAGCTTGGACTATGGGAAACAATTACTGATACAATACTTATTTTTAATAGCATTAAGTTAATCTATGTACTATTTATAATTCTAGAAAAAAGAATTCTGTTATACATTTCTATGTTTCGTTTTTTTTTTTTATGTGAATGAGTGACGGAAAGAGCTGAGGGCCCACCTGATGGTAAGTGGTGACCCTCGCACATGACAACAGTAATGCGCGATGGACGCAGGATGAATGCGACTCAGTAAAGATTTGGATCTCATACTGACTCGCACGCATTACTGTTGTCATGGGCGAGGGTCACCACTTACCATCAGGTGGGCCCTCAGCTCGTTCCGTCATTCATACACATAAAAAAAAAAATAATAGTAATAAATGAAATGAAAACTGCTTGGTTACAGGTCTCCACTGGTTCTCAATGTTCCTGTGGCTCATATCCCCCCGCAATGTGTTCCATGGGGAGCGCATCAGTCGCGCGCGCAAGGCGTACCTCTCCGCGCTCATAGCGTTCGTGTATGTCTTCGCGTACATCAACCTGCAGGAACTCAACCATCGACAGAAGATGGTGAGTGGTGTGGTGCCTCTAAAGGGGTACTCTGAAAATCAGCGCTGATCTTCCGTGTGGGGTCTTGTGTGTTTGTTATCTGCGACATAGGGAATCCTAGTGCAGAGGTATGAGTGTGTTAACGTTGTTTTTTGTAATTTTAAGGATTATACTTAAAAGGCTATATTGTTCTAGGTGATATTTTACTGCGTGATGTGCGTGGAGAACTCACTGCTTGTCATGCTATGGTGGTGGTCGGGGCGCGCCAAACGGCCGGCCGCCCTCGCCGGGGCCGCCGCCGCCGCCTTCATAGCGGGAATATTCTTTATGATGTTATATTACAGGTAAATTAACCCTTCAGAGACCCTACACGCACTGCCTCCACACCTGGTAATCTGCCGCCAAGCAGTGGTGCACTCGAATTGCTGTGTTCCGGTGGAAGGGTGTGGGTGCCGGTGAAATCACATGCGCATACGTAACATATCCGTCTCGGGTGACGGGCGCAACGTGGTGCGACTTGAGTCTTCTCATACTTCGGTCAGAGAGAACCTAAGTCTTATGGGTGGTGTCTAAAGCTCGTTCATTCACGTTGATCACATAAAAAGCGCATAGTGGCTCAGGGGCACAGAAGCCGACTTTGTGACGACTTGCCGACCCACACGTGCACCAATGAGTTTTTTCACTTGAAAAATTTATGTGCGCAATACCACGTTCTGGAAACGGTGACGGAAAACATCGTGAGGAAACCGACATGTCTTAGAACCAAAAATTCGACGACATGTGACATCTACCAATCCGTATTGGGCTCCCGTGTTAGATCAGAGCCCATTCACTCTCAATTATCGAGAGTAGGCCGGTGTCCCTGCAGTGGGAACATTAGAGGCTGGTACGAAGCCTTGTTATTCTCTCAATGATATTCTCTCAATTGTGTCACCATCGACAGACCACAGAAAAGAGCGTGCTCTTCTAATACAGGTTTATATAAACTTGCCAGAAGAGATCCCACACTCTCAATACCAAATGTAACCCTTGTCTATTGCCAATAAATATTTCTTATTTGTTTATGATAGGTATTTCCATGTCAGAAGATTGGGCTACATGCTCGGGGAAAACCAACAGGGAACAAATAGCACCAACGCGTCATCACAGAATAAGAATGGTAAGATATTATTTAGTCTTTCTTCTCTCGAATATCAATCCATACAATTATATATATGTTCCATCAGTGGCGGCCGTAGGGGGTGGCAAGCAGGGCAACCGCCCGGGGCCTCGCTTTTGTAGGGCCTCGCACCCTCGCAGAACAATCCGTTTTTTGTTTCGATGTACTGCAGCTGTTTTTACGAGGATGCTGACTGATTACCAGCAGCCCTGTACACTTCCAACTCACCTAAATTCCTCATATACCAAAAGCCTCACAAAGATCTATCTCCCGGAGTCTCGCAATATCTAAGGCCGCCCTTGTGTTCCATACAAACATGGCTTCTAACATGACTTGTATAGCCGGGGCCGACATCTTAACGTGTTCTCTGAAGTATAAGCGCTCAGTTCCAATACTAAGCGGTCACCCATCAAAGTACTGACCGGGCGGGAAGATGCGACATTTAAGCAAGCATCGCCATGATCGCTTCATGTAGAGTACCTACTACCACAGATATAATAATACTATACTAGTATTACTAATAACAGATTTAGATACATTTTGTAGACGCAACGCGTCAACTTGACTTGAATATTACAATTCTATTGAATACTTAAACAATTTTTATAGACGGGTGAACGAGTTTCAGTTCAGAACGAGTGAGTGAGTGAACGAAGGAGTTCAGAACGAGTGAGTGATAACTCACTGAGAGGAACGGATGGATTTTGCAACTGAACAACTGAAAACTGAGCACCTGTTGATTTGAGCCGGTCACCTTTGGATTGCAAGTCGGCGTCTGTTCCCCTGTTCCACGCTCTCTGTTTATATATATATTATAAGTTAATTGTTTTAGGAACAAAGTCGGGTCAAACAGACAATGCTGCTATACCGGGTGTATTCAACTGCAGATTTTCAAATCCAGTTAACAGGTAGTTATTTTTAAAGTAATTAATGATAACGAAGGAATTAGCAGGTGAACTGCCCGAGGTGAAACTAAGAATGTACTCTTTGGGTGAAGCAGTAGCATGGCTGTGCTTTTGTTAAGCAAAGTCAAAAAAAATTATATACATTGAATACTTAATAATTGCCACCACACCTGGAATCTGCTGCCAAGCAGTAGTGGTTGCATTACTGTGTTCCGGTGGAAGGGTATGGCTGCCGGTGAAATCACATGCGCATGAGACGTATCATCCCCGTCTCGGGTGCAGCAGGATGAATGCGACTCAGTGAAGATTTGGATCTCATACTGAGTCGCACGCATTACTTTTGTTATGGGCGAGGGTCACCACTTACCATCAGGTGGGTCCTCAGGTCGTTCCGTCATTCATTCACATAAAAAAAAATAACAGTCTGTAATTGGAGCGATCTGTATCGCAGTACAGTATTGTACTTCTCGCTGACGCACTCAACCGATATCAGCGTAGGAATTCAGGCTTAACATAGTGATTGGTGTTGCCAGCGCTGCGGCCCGCAAGAAGAAGAAGCCCACCACCTTCGTCCCTCCCCCCGCCGCCCCCGCCACCGCCTTCTGGCGCCGCCCGCTGCCCAACACTCACAACCATCACGTAAGTTACCCTTTACTACCAGTTTTACTACTCTCCCAAATTGCTGATAATGATAACATATTATGACTGGTTTCAAAGTTGCAGGTCTCAATTGAGTACGAAAAAAAAATTGTTGGAACAATAAATATGTTGGATTGAATATTTGTCACAAAATAAAATACATGAAAAAAAGCAACCGGTAATATTTATTAATTAATAATTCGTTAATTAATGGTAAAAGCCATACTCAGACGCGCAATGTGATGACTTAAATTTAAAATATTGTAGTTTTAGTTTATTTTATATAATACGTATTTTAGCACGCCAGCCACAATTTATACCTTGAAAGGGTAACTGGTAGAACAAGCTTTAAGTTGTCCTTTTATACAATAAAGAAACAATAAAAAGTAAATCTAAACTTATGTTTAAATTCCTTAGGGTGGATCATCAGAGAACGAAGGATCCAGCGTTGGTTCCCGCGTCAACATCCAACAGAAGTTGCAAGAGAAGAAACAAAAACAACTGGCAGAACTACGCGTCATAGAGGAAGAGATCAAGCAAGGCAAACTGGCTAAGACAACGCCAGTCGCCGCGGAAGAGATCTACAGCAGCCTGCAACGGCAGCCCATACCTAGGGCGAAGACACACGCCGAGCCCCCCACATGGCCAAGCATCGAAATCGCGCACTCCTACCAAAACTACCCCATCCACAATTGCAACTACCCCACGTACACGGAAATCAAGCCAGAATTCTTCCCGGAAAACCAGAAAACATTTCCTAATAGGACATTTTACGAGAACCCGGCAAATTTGCGAACTGATGATAGTAGAACATCTATACGCTCGCCAAATTACATGGAGAGGAACTACGAAGCTAGTTCTAGTCCTAGGATTAGCAATTCCAACTACGATGGCAATTATGAGGAGAAAGCCAGGGTCCCCAGTGGTATATATTCGGAGGGCCAGATGGAATATTCTGGGTACTGCGACGGTAATTATAAGGGGGAGTATTCGGCCGGTTTGCAACACGCGCTGACCACGGTGCAGAGGGAGAGAGACAGCAGGAGCTACGAGTGCGAGCAGTATAGCGCTAATTGTGAGAGGTGAGTTGATGTTCCCTTGTGATTTTTATTTATTACTAGCGGTTAGCTGTACCTGTCATGCATATTGCAATGCAGTTGGTTGGCACAGTTGGTTGTGGGTCTGCCTTCTGTGCTGTAGGTTGTGGTCGAGTTCGAGTCCCAGGACAAGCATTTGTGTGCGCACAGAAATGTTTGTTCTGTATCTCTTTCAGATAACTTAATACTTATACTTAAACTACATATCTATTAAGTAATATTTGAATATACAATATATATAAAATAAATAGATATTAAAACACCTGGGCTTTAGTATCTAGTTATGTATCTATTATATAAAGCTTAGCGTGGTTTTATATTTATTAATTTTTGTAAAGAGAATTGCGTTTTTACAAGAAATTTATTTATATACAAATCATTACATCCAAATGGTTAGAACCGCTTCCGAGATACGCGAAATAAATAAATACAAGAATTTCTCGTTTAAAGTAATAAGATATATACAATACTATATTTTACTTATAATAAATAAATAAATAAACGTTTACACACTCATACCTCTGCACTAGGACTCCCTGTGTCGCAGATGGCATGGACAAACACATAAACACAAGACAAACACCCAACGCCCTACATTATAGTTAGTATATATATACTAGGTTTCCGTACCCCGGTTTGGGTGCTAAGAAGATGGAGCAGATGAGGAAGATGCAGAGATGTCGGACGCCGGAGATACTACTGGCCCCGCATTACCTGGAGGGGTGCAACCGCCAGGTGTGCTGCAGCCATTGGGGGCCTCCCTATCCGTAAGTTCCCCTTTTTTTACTAAACTTGGCATACATAGATATTTGTTCTGTGTCTTGGTGTATAAATTTTACTAGAATTACTATCGATAGCGTATGCTACTGTGCTAAAGAAAGAAATACATTTTGTGCCTAATGCATTGTTTAGTCAAGGGCGGCCTTAGATATTGCGAGGCTCCGGGCGATAGATCTTTGTGAGGCTCTTGGCGTATGAGGAATTTAGGTGAGTTGGAAGTGTACAGGGCTACTGGTAATCAGTCAGCATCCTCTTGAAGAAAGCTGCAGTACATCGAAACAAAAAACGGGTTGTTCTGCGAAGGTGCGAGGCCCTACAATAGCGAGGCCCCGGGCGGTTGCCCTGCTTGCCACCCCCTAACGCCACTGTGTTTAGTGGTCTAAAACCATCTGCGCATTTAATAATGCCCAATGAAACCGGTTTGGGGCACATCGGTAAAATGGTTTTAAAGTATGTTGAATGGACATAGGTAGAAACGATTTTTGTATTATATATGTTCCGTATAGGAACAGAATAACGTTTAAATTCTCACATTCCATCTTCATTGATTTGAAAAGCAACACAACTTTGAGGTAGGGTTAGAAATCTTTTTTTTTTTTTTCGTCTACGCAAGCCACCCAGATACAGGTAAGTGGTTATCCCGTGAAGACAATTATATATTTAACGCCTACATAATATATGTTAGGATTAAAAACCCAGTAATTCTTCTCACAAGCTACGCTTAGTTTGGTGTTAGGCACTGTTTAATGACCATATTTTTATAATATTAATATATTACAGAAATAGAAAGAAGGAAGAGGGCGTAGGGGGAAGTAGGAGTAGCGGCGAGGAATCTAATCCAGAGGGAGCGACGCGGGAGACCCCCCGCCCGCCCAGCGATATCGATAGCCAGGTAATCACCACCACACTGCCGATAAGCGAGAGTGCATCTATTTTTAACCCCGAATATAAATAGGGACGTTATAAACGGAAGAAAAAGTTAAGATTTTAATAATTACATGCCAGGTAGGTACATTGTAAATGTATTTATTCTTCGAAACGGCTAAATGGTTGATAATAAATAGTACGTAGTTTTACATTAAATAATAATAATATATCTTTAATTCAGACACAAGATCCATGGACTTAAAAATTTAATACAAACACAACACAGAAAATTAATAAGATTAAGATTAAAATAAAAAACATACTTTATTAAGTCACTGCGTAAATTAAATGTCCATGAATATTTATTTATAAAACGTTAATTGTAGCATATCATAGTGATATCATATCACTAATATTGCATTAATATCTAACGTTAGCATGACTTTGCCTATTTTTAATTAGTTATACTTATTTTCATATTCTTTATTAGCCGCTTGGAAGAATATCTCCGATGCGTCTTTAAAAAAAAACAGTACTTCCCCGAACGAAACGTTCAGGCGATAGATGAAATGGGCATTGCGATGAATGCTTATACAACGCGAGCAAAACGCTTCAATAGCGCGATGTAGGAAGGGTCACGGCTCGGTGGCGCCATCTAGTTTTAAATAAATGACTTAAAAGTCAACCATTTGCCGTTCTCCATCTGCGAATATTTTCACTAGTTTATTTTTATTGTAGCCAATAATGATTGTAATTAATTATAAAAATAGATTAATTGGTGTAAGGGGACTTGCGGAAATCTCCTTTTGCGAGTCCGACGTGTATTTGGACAGTTATTATGATGCTTAAGTATGGGACTAAGTATATGTATTTGGGAAGTAGATTTTGCTCTCGTAGTTATATATTTTATGTATCTTCAGACTCAAAAAACATAGATTAGAGTCCGTAGACTTAAGTTACTCCCGGGCGGATGCTAAAGGAGCAATCTAAAGGCAGTAGAACTTGCGCCAAGTTTATCCAAAAAATACTTTACCACATCGGGTTATCTGGCGCCAAGCAGTAGTGCACTCGCACTTATGTTCCGGTGGAAGGGTGTGGGTGCCGGTGAAATTACAGATGCGTGATACGTTACATCCCGTCTTGAATGACGGGCGCAACGCGATGCGTTTTAGGTCTTATACTTGCATCGGGGAGGACCAAAGTCGTAATGTTATGGGCGGAGTTAAAAACTTAACATCAAGTGGGTCTTCAGTTGGTCATCATCCATAACATCAAACTTTATATTATAAAGGCGAAAGTTTGATGTATGTGTGTGTGTATGTGATGTTTGTTACTTTTTTATGTTCAAACGGCTCGACGGATTTGGATGAAATTAGGTACCAAGATAACTTATTTCCTGGATTCTGTATATAACACTATGGGGCGCAGCTAGTACAAAAATAATTTAAAAGTATTATAATAAATAGTAGAAACGATACTTTAGATCTAAAGGAATTCAATTCAATTCTTTTATTTTAAAATAAACATTATGAGTCACAATTACGATTTTCTTTTTTTACAAAATAATATATAATAATAATTAAGTACTTATGTTAATACTAAAATGAGTTTGACTAACAGAATTGTAATTGTTCCAGATTTCGCTGCCCCGTTCGTACACATTGCCGCGTGAGTTCCGCTACTGGAGGCGACGTCCACGACTAAGAGACGCGCATGTTCCCAGCAACAACAGCAGCGATGGTAACCACTTAACTCATGCCACTAGGATTGCTGTGTCGCAAGTTGCATGGACGGATAACACAAACATACTAAAACTGAATATAATTTATATGCTTACTTTCATAAATGGTTGCCATGTTCGGAATGTTGTTTTATGTGAAAGTGACGGAACGAGCTGAGGGCCACCTGGTGGTAAGTGGCGACCCCCGCCCATGACAACAGTAATGAGACTCAGTATAAAAAATAAAAAATAGGTTATGGGCCCATTAAAAAATCTTCTTTTACAGGCGACGTGGACAGCGGAGACGATAACGAAAGCGACCGCCGCTCCAACTGCTCGGCCACCTCCCAGATCCAGGGTCCCACTTACGCGGAGTTCTCGTACCAGCGGCCCGACATCATGCCGCGCAACGAGCCGCAGTATGACTACGACAGACGGCCGAGACGCGGCTTTAGGAAACCCCCGCCCAAGCCGGAGACGAAGCTATAGCTCAAGTCTGCCACGTGAATGTGGGAACGTTTGATGGGTTGCAGTGGTAACATTGGCCTGGAATCTACAGAGTACTAGTGGCCCAGTGCGTAGGCGTTTCCGTAGAACGATTGTAGAACGCCACACGGGGAGTCGCGATTGTAGCTGCAATGAAATTAAAATTTACCTTTGAACAAAACTACACTATACATGTTATAATCACAAAGCTTCCCTACATAGTATAAAACAAAGTCGCTTTCCGTGTCTGTGCCTGGCTGTTTCACTCCTAAACCACGCAAGGAAATTTGATGCGGCTTTCCCCATCGTTCAGATAATTTTTCACGGAAGATTTATATGTATAGTACTTGTATATTAGTAGAGAAAAACATAGAATTTCAATAATTTGTAATGATGGCGTAAAAACATATTTTATTCAACATTGGTAATGCTGATCAAACCTTACGAAATAGATCAAAAATTTTGATCTACTTCGTGAAATTGACCATATCGTCTATTGACGATATTCCATTGCGCTCAGATATTTCCAAGCCTATTATCAAAAATTAAAGCTCAAATCAGACGCTGCTTCTGTGAATAATAAGACTGTTCAGAATCTTTGTGTATGCCTAGTTTGTGGTATTTTTCACGTCATAGCAAGGGTAAAAACAAAGTATTTTCGATTTAAATTTGGCTACAGTGTTCATTTTATTCAAGTGCCTACTTTGAATGTAACTGAATCCGTCCACTAACTAAAAATAGAGTGAAACTTGTATCTATGTAGCCTACGTAATTGTAAGAATTCTTTGTAAGTATTACTAACCATTAATAAAGTCCAGAACAGACGACTGATACAAGTAATAATGAATTTCTGTTTTAAACGAACAAGTATGTTGGTCGTCTGCTCAGGAGCTAATTCAACGTTACAGTAGATAGGAACTGGGTCGCGTTTTATTGCTTCGCCTGTCCAATACCCTTTGTGATTGGTCGTCCCTAATGAACCCACCAATCACAACGTGAGAATTGTCAACAGAGTGCTGCAATTGAACGCGGCCTGAAATAGAAAATAGCATAAATGTTCTGTATATTTAACTGTATGATATTGTATAATATACACTAACAGAGAAAGTTGAAAATAAAAGGCGTAATTTCAAACTTTTATTTATTATCTATATTCCAATTGTAAAAGGGAAACCAGTCACTCGCTATCACTCCGTGTCACTACTTTTCTACAGATCTCGGCCATTTACACATTTATAAAGAAACATCAACCGAAATGGAAAGTCACAAATACACATTTAATGTTGATTAAAACTAATCTTAAATTACGGGGTTCGCGCGTGGCGGGAGGCTAAATTCATAGCTGAACTGAAAATAGGATTTGACCCTTTGCGGTAAAACGTTTTATCCCAAAGGGCGATACAATGCATCGCGAAATAGAGACTTTTTTATACATTTAAGATTAGTACCTCGTACTTCGATATGCATTGTCGCATCCCGACAAGCGCAAACCCTGCTTACAGTAAAACACCCGACAGTGAATACGGCCACAATAAAACAAAATATCAAATGCTACAGAAGCACCTACAAAGTAATTAAGCCTGCAATCTATCGGAAACTTAAAATAACAGATACTAGACCGATGTCAGCTAAAATACATTGATATGGTGTGGAATAAATTGATTAAAATATATGTCGATTATTACACTATTACTAAAAGGAGAAGCGACGTGAGAACATTCAAGTAAAGATACCAATATCGCCAAGTATAATTTCAAGACATTGAACACAGTGAATGCTTAGAAGTAATGCTACTTATGTTTCAAAGAAATCGATACATTTGCGAGGGGGGCTTTACAGTTCATTGTGATGTTTCAAATACAATAAATTATTATTATGTTATAAAAGGTATTTGAAATATAGACTAACTTCAACCTTGCAAGGACGATTTTAAGGTGCTATATTGCAAACTCAAATGTAACATCAAGCATCCCCTACGCAATTATGTGTATTTATTTACACACCTTATAAAGTACACTTAATTCCTTATTAGAATATTTTTCGAATAGAAACTGCGAGAATATATCCTTTACAATCTATCTCCATTTCAAAAATAAACTTACGATCCGAAATACCTTTTTAAAACCATAATTATCAACAAACTTTAAAACTTAGAAAACGAATTCTTAGCCTGCCAAATTTTATACACTCTCCGAATCTATGAATTTCTATAAATACTGTATTTAAAATTACGACAATGGCATTATGCAAAAAACAAAATTAAAATACGATACAAAAATATCTTTTTCTTTTAGTTAAAAATAATACTAAATAAATAAATGGATGAGATTTGCCGCGGATTTTATCAGATTTAAAAGGTCACAATCACTCAATAATAGGAAATAAAATGAACAATGCGAAATTTTTTGCATTGGAATCGGCAATATAAACAAGAAATTAACAAAAATACAGCTAATAGAGAAAAAATATAACGTTCCTTATACATTCTAGAGCAATTACTTGTGTTACTTATACTAGAGGGAATTATTCCTACAACATAAAATTATATTCCCTGCCGCGTCGCTTCGGCTAGAAACGGAAAGGACGTACGCGCGTGCTCAAACCTTATTCCAAGCCAATTAAGCTCAATGTCAAAGGCTCGTAGCAAATGTATACAAGATTGTATAAAAATATATTCTCAGACTCAATTCAGATTTATAAAAAAAAGTTGTACTTCATGGTACTTTAGAGAAAGACTCTAAAAATAAAAATGCCAAAATAGAAGCAGTCAAGACAGAGAGCCTTTAGAGGTGCTGTCATGTAAAGTCTAAGAACAGCATGTTCATAAAGGCTAGTTCCAGTCTTCGTGAAATCTCTCTTTCCAGTGTCAACCACAAATATGACTAGTCTAGAATATAGACTAAAGTCGTGCAGAACTAAAATTGCGAGTATCTCTAAGGCATTAAGAAAAGTTTGTCTGAATACTGCATATCAAAATTTGCAATTGTTTTGAACCAAATTCCGCGCTTGAACAAGTTGAGTCTTACAATGAAATTATACAATGAACCGTCCTTCCCAATCTCTAGGAATTTCATACAAATGCAGAGAAACGAGTTGTGGAATGACGACGCGGCGGGGTTTTTAGGTCTAAGTTTTAAAACCGTGTAGCTTACTCGACTATGTATTGTTTTGCGGCCGAACGATCACTGCTCACGATGATATGAGCTGAAAACAGAGTATGAAATGTAAATTGGGGGGCCCATTTGCGCGCGTCCGTACCTGAGTACCCTCTGGGTGGTGCTAAAGGAGCAACACAAAGTGGCAGTAGAACTTGTGACAAGTTCGTCCGGAGAGGTAATGCCTCCACACCGGGTAATCCGCCAAGCGATGATGCACTGACATTGCCTTTTTCTGGTGAAAGGGTGTGGGTGCCGGTGAAATCACAGGCCCATGAGAGGTTAGAATCCCGTCTCGAGTGACGGCCGCAACGAGACGCGACTTAGGTCTTCTCATACTTTAGATCTGGTCAATGAACAACATACCAATACGTCAAAATAAACATGTTCACATAACCAAAAATCCTAATTCCTTTTCTCGGAAGTGCTTGGCAGAAGCTCAATGGGCAATTTCTTACCTTGTGGATATAATGTAATTATAGTAGAGACAAGCACACATCGAAAATAACTAAAACTTCGTTTCTCTAATAAAATCGGAAATTTTCTTAAGCATTGATGTTGACAGTTTTTGACCTTTGCAAGTTTACAAACAGAGATGTTCGGATGTTCAAAAACCAGTGGCCTGTGTCGCAGATGATATGGACAACAGCCAAGACCCAAAAATAAACCCAGTGCTGATCATAGATGAGCAAGGGGTAAGATTAATAACCAATTAAACTACGAACCCGCCAATTATGTAATAAGTACCAGTTGGGTAACCATTTAAATAAAACCTGTATAAAATATTTCGATAGTGGATCACTTTCAGTACGGATGACTGAAGACCTGGCAACATTTTTAATTGCTAAAGAGTTTCAAACCTTTTAGAAAATGTTGCCAAGATAATCTATTTCCAGTCCTCTGTTATTTAATTAACTCTGTTTAGACTTTTAGATATCTCATTCATAGTGGTTGAAATCCTTGCGAAACACTTTTGTTGAAAGCTTACTAATATAACTAGTAATAGCAACATAATGAGCATGCAAACACAAAACAAAGCTCAATATATATCTACCTTGTAATGAAAGCGGGTGTGTCCGTCCCAAACTGCATTTTCAGTAGTTAAAAATTTATTCCATAATATATTATTATTGTAATAATATATAGCTATGTCCTTTTATTATTATAGGTATACTATACGTAGACATCTACACTGCTCCCTTAACTTAACATCTTAAATACACTGCAACAAAGAAAATAAAATCAAATTAACAAAAAAATAACACATGCTTTAAAAGCGCCTAGATAAACCTATCATTCTTTCTTCCTTCATATTGATATTGAGACAACTAAAATCTCATCATCATGCACATATTTTTGTTTGACGTCTATTTCTAGATAGACCAAAGTTTAATAAATTTTCACTGTCCTGCAGCGCAGAAGGCATAGGTACTACCAACTGAGCTGTGAGGTCAGTCTGCTGTCTTTGCCGACTGATATTGTTGTGTATTGCCTCAGGCTGTGAGAGGTGTGCATTGCCTGAAAAATACTCAAGTATAAATAGCTATTTCCAGTAATTGAAATATCAAGATTTTTTTAAAAATGGCTTAGAGCATCCAATCAATCAATTAGATGGCTTAGCAAGTAATTACCAGATTCCCAGACTTATGTCAAAATGAACAAACTTTCCAGGCCATTCAAGGCTGACACTAGATTTGTACATTCAAGTTTCAAACAATACTTGAGATGTAAAGGAATAAATGAGTTTGAGTTTCTAAAGAGAATCTAAACCTTTCGGAAAGTTTGGGTATAAATATTAATAATATTTCAATGATTTGTGTTCAGATTCACAGCAGGTAAACCTTTAATTGGTGTTGTTTTCATGTAAAGATTGTTATATTTTTGAGTCCTCCCTGGAAGTAAGCACAAGCAGCTGCGCAGAAATTAGCCCTAGTAAGCCTAACCTGTAGCTATTAACAGAATAATGAGTATGTCAAAGTGTGGGGGGGTTGGGGTGTAGGTACTGACCGACTTGACTGTGGCCTTGATGAAATCCTTCTTGTGTGCGAGATCGAAGTCTGGGTAGTGGCTGTAGACCTGCTTGCAGACTGTCTTCATCGTGATCTGCTCCAGATTAGCTCCTTCCAGGATCTGCTTCACGTACTTCTTGATCTCATCGTCCTGTATTTATATGGTTGAAAACATTTAAATGATTCTTAACTTTTACCAATATTAAATGAATACAAAAACTGTAGACCGATTATTTGTGCAATCCAGACAAAGTAGAAATACTTATATTATAATCACCAAACTTCATCCGAGTCTGTTGAGCAGTTTCAGCATATAGGAGTAAGAAACAGACATACATACGAACTATCGCCTTAATGAGTACATTATGTGTATTCAGGTCTAAAGGAATAATCAATTTTTAGGTCATTTTTTTTGGACACTAAAATTTACATGCCCAAATTCAAACATTCGTACGCGTATAACGTGTTACATGCACATAATAGTGACAGTACTTCTCCGGACCAACTTGGCACAAGTTTTGCTGCTACTTTAGGTTGCTCTTTTCACACTACCCGATATTAATGGACTATAGTCGTAGGGGGTAACCACAAATCTTTGATCTTCAACAAAAACGTATAATATCTTACAGTGGGTGGCCGTTTCGCCTTCTTTTCTCCGTCGGAATCATCTTCGCTGCCCTCCTCTTCTTCGCTGCCATCCTCCTCACCCTCTTCGTCACTTCCCTCTTCTCCAGACTCTTCATCTGAAGATGCCTTCTTGCCCTTCTTAGCCGGTCGTCCAGCAGCCTTAGCCGGTGGTCCTTTCTTCTTGGCTGAGTAACAAAAAGTGTGTGAGCATGTTTTTGTGACTGCATTGTTGCAACAAGCTTATTGTCCTTTTGATGTTACAGTATCCTGTGAATGACGACAGGTATACTACTCTCTTCCCTCCAGTTATGGAAAGCTCTTAGACAAATCACACCCTGAGTGGAATGGGATGACTCACTGACACCAGCATATATGCCATAATTTCACATACTTGTTTAAATTTTATTATCAATTAAAAATGTGTGTTGTGTATATTTATTCAACCAATGATAGTGAAGAGTTCAACACTTGTCTCATACAGATACTCAACTACAGAGTCATCATTGAATTGAATGATTCTAGATCAAAACAGAAAAAAATAAGGCATTAGTTTACCTGGCGGGGTAGGCGCTTTCCGCTTCGCAGGCGTTGCTTTCGCATTGGGCTTGGCGACGACTGCTCCCTTCTTACCCTTGGCGATCACTGCCGGCCGTCCGCGCTTCGACTTAGGCTCCTGCGTACAGACAATAACAATTTTAGGGTATATCGTTATTTCGCTACACAAATGATAGCTACCTACATAACCGGACTTTTCGGAAATTCAGGTACACATGTATATTGTTAACCATGATTTTGACTATTACGTATCTAAAGGCTAAATTATTATTAAGACGTTACTCAGGGAGATATCCCGATAAATATAAATTAATAGATATCTGTCTGCGCGTTCGCACTTGCTCGTAAGTTTTGTGAGTGCCTGATATGTTTCCTTTTGCCTGCGTCATAACCAAATTAGGTTACACAAGCAATTGATTATGAACTAAATCAAATATTTTAACTATAAGCCGTTGATTGACTGAAATTTTCAAGGAAAATGTGTCATTACGTCAGATAAATAAAAATAAAATCCATGAGATATTTCCTTGGTATTGGAGAACCGCACTTAGCCTATAATTAAAGTTAACCTGAGGTACACAAAACATAAACAAGTGGTAGTTACATCAGACTCCTCTCCTTCGCTCCCGGAGTCTCCGGCCGCCTCGCTCTCGCTCTCAGACTTGTCACTTTCCTCGTCGCTGTCGGACTTGGCTCGCCGACCGCGCCCTTTCACCGGTGCACCCTGCAACAAACAACTGGTTTGACAGGCGAACGATACTTCTCACACAAAAACAATCGAAAATGTAGAATATTGCCAAGTCAGCCAGCACACAGCGGCAGAAATGGCAATGAATGGCTACATTTAAATACAATATTATGATTTTATATTGATTTTTATAGCATTATATCACATGCGTTTTACCACACTCAACTATTTCTGATTCCTAATAACCTTTTGCTATTTCGTCACGCATTACTACTAATGAAATATAATTTTGTGTTACTATTGGAACCAAATTACTGATAGAATCACCCTAATATTATGTTAACGCCCAGATACAGAACAAACATCTATGTTCGCCACACAAATGTTTATCCTAGATGAGAAGCGAACCCACGACCAGACTGAAAGCGGAGCTACTACCAATTGAGCCGTCAGGCCAGTGAAATGGCTGTGTATTATCTAATATTAAGTACATTAGACCGCCCTGCCGCCTGCTGTATGTTTTAAGGTAATGAGTAAGATTGTAGTTACCTTGCCCTTCTTCCCGGGCTTGGGTTTCCGTCCGCGCTTGCCGCTCGGCTTGGCGGATGAGCGGCGCCGCGTGCCGGCAGACTTGCGCTTGCGTGTGGTGCCCGGCACGCCCCCCTCTCCTGCTTCCGGGTCGAACTCCGAGTCCACCTCCTCCGACCCGCTCGGGTTGAACGAACCCTGCGCACAGGTGACGAAACGTTTAAACTTATTCCGTATCCCATGTTGGTCGCGTCCGTAGGTGAGTAACTGAATCCGTGTACGTGACACCAGGGGGTGCGAAAGGAGCAACGTCTATACGTCGGGGAGAACCTAAGTCGTGTTATTGTCTATGAGGGGTGGTGAACGCTTAACATCAGGTAGGCCGACAGCTCGTTCCGTCACTATCATCGCATAAAACATTATTGTGGAACATTCAGCAGGCGATCAAGCCAGTTTCAGATGCCACATACCCTCGAAAGTTTAAGACAGCAGTTTCATAAAGAAGTCCTTGCTTTTTCTTTCTTAAAACAGTATAGGCAACAGCCTATGCCTGGAAGAGATCGCTTTTAAGGCCGGCCATTGTGCCACCTATCTGTTTTATTTATTTTTGTATGATTACTTTGATGTTATGGTGTACAATAAAGTAATATTCTATTCTATTCTATGTCTATGTGCAAACTTAAAAATTAATCTTTGGATACGAGAATTTGTTCATACCACACTTCTGAAGATGCTGAAAGCATTTTGAATAACAATATTAAATTACGACTATAAATCTTAGATTTAACTTACATCGGAATCTTCCGAGCCCTCTTTAAGTAATTTTGGTCCTTTGACTTTAGTCTCTGGATCCGATTCATACTCCTCGTCTGAATAGCCTGTGGACAAAGAGTAAAAAAAAACATATAATTTTTATAGATCCAATCGCCAATCCGCCAATCGTATATGCATTCGGCCTAAGATTAGAAGATCATAGTTTGTGCATAAGAAAATTCTGTCCTTCCTTCAAGTATTCTAAATCATGTAACGCGCATCCAGACAATATTACCACGTCAAAATTTACATGCACAAGTAAACATTCGTGAGTATGTATTGTGTCACAGGAGCTCATTTGACACATTACATACACACAGATATGACAAATTGCAGTCAGTTTTCATGTTTTAGCTTCTTCGTCTATCTTTATTAATGATACGTCTATATCTGTTTAGATAGGAGCTTGGCCACTGCGATCGCATTATCAGTGGCCGCGATAAGGTCGGGTCTGGTTCAGGACCAGTGCCATGGATTGTGAAAGGGGCACCGCAATCGCATGCAAAAAGATCTGGGTCCCTGATTCCCCATTTACATAAGTTAGCCCTTCAAAGTCCAACAAAACGTCCAACGCTTTGAAGATTTGTCTTATAAGAATCTAAATCAAAACTTTTATAAACATACAATGAGTGAATATAATTTGTTATATTTTGGGCAGTTCATTCTCTCTCACATTCTCAACTTGTGATCTAACTTGCTGAGGATTGGGAAAACTGGTAGTTATAGAGCAATCCAAGCAAACGCTGTTTAAGTATTGTCACACCTTTTTGAAACACCTTGTATATATAAAACTAATATACATTAATGAACATAGGACAGTACCTCGGTTGTGCACTTTGACGGCGGCTGAGCGTCGCGGGCGGCCGCCGGGCGCAGAGGGCGGCGCCGCGGGCGCAGCCTTCGCTACGCCGCGGGCGTGCGGAGAGTTCGCCATCGGCTGCTGAAGGAATCCCACGAGTCGCGCGGACAGGTCTGATGCTGAGCCTGTTGACCAGACAAGGGGTTGATATAAAAATTGAACGAACCAACTTCAGTCTTTTCCAATTGGTAGTAGCTCTGACTTCTAGCCTGTTGGTTGTGGGTTTGATTCACACCAAAGACAAGCATTTGTGTTAATCACTAACATGGATGTTTGTTCTGTGTCTAGGTGTATGTTATGTATGTATTTACATAAAATGCTTCTGCTTAGTTTGGAGCTAGGTCGCGCTGTGTGAAATGTCCATCATAAGTCAGCTTACCTTTCTTATCCAAGTCGAGCATCTCACACATAGTGCGCAGCTGTTTCATCTCCATTTTGGATGTTTCCTCTAGTTTGGCCTTGTAGTCGGATGATCCGATCGCCCACTCGTATCCCCTAAACTTCTTGATGTTGCGCTTCACATTGCGGTCCAAACATAGTTGCTGTAGGATACATAAAATAAGTTAGCTCAGGTAAAAATAGATAAATTAATTAATGCAGGCATGCTCAGTGTTGGCAGAATAGTTCTGCCAACAATCCAGAGTCCTCTGTTAGGCTGGCTGGGGTTAGATTAGCTATAATGTAATATAAAGCCCTGTGTGGAACGTCAGTGTAAGCCTTGTCACTTATAAGAATAATAATTTACAATAAGAATAACAACAGAGTCAATTTCCGTAACTAAAAGAGGTTGCTTGGCTGGCGTAGTAGTGTTAAGTCAACAAGGGGGCACAAAACCACTCATGCTGCTGTGTTCTAGTGAGAGGGTGTGGTGCGGGTGAAATTACAAGCGCATAAGACGTCCATCCCAGTCTTAAAGTAACAACAGGCGCAACGCGATGCGACTTGCCTCTTTTCATACTTCGGTAGAGGAGGAACTACATCGTATTTTTACGGCGATAACCACTTAACATCAGGTAGGGTCGTCAGATCGTCCCGTGACGTCCGTTATCATCTATATCGTTGAGTATTTTTGGCACGATAGTAAAAAAAACGTCTTGAAACTGACGACAGGCTTATGTTTTGCATAGGTGCGAGCAAGACGGAGTATTATCATCGAAAATTTCTTTAAACTACTCTTTACGAATCTAAAGTTATAAGGTGTAAAAGTGACGAGACTTACCCCATACAAGTATTGATGTAGCAACTTCTGATCTTGGGTTTTGAACCGAGATAGTGAAACCTCGACGTTGCTGATGTGACCGAGGGGAATCCCCTTGCCGGCTGGCAGAGGCACGGGCGGCTCTGTAGGCTAGAATTAAACAAAAACAAATTTATTGCATATTGTTTGGTAATGTAATTCTTTTTCTGATACATGGACGCATCAAAATTATTGAAATATAAGGATTCATGAGCAGTCAACGATCCAAGGATTGAGTAAAATTATTTCGCATATTTCAGACTCCGTGGCCAAGTTGGTTACGATAATAAAAAGCAGGGTGCTTTTGGGGCGAGGATTACCGGGTTCAATCCCTATCCGGGGCAAACGTAGTGTGTGATTTTTCGGTCGGTGAATCCCCGCCCGCCCCTACTTTAGATTTCCCTGCCATTGTTTTATCATCAACCCACATTACTCTACTAAGACACCTGTCACTACCGCCCGATCGTGAGATCTTTACATTGATTGACTTTCTGCCAGACACCTTCACCCCAGACAAAGGGTCTGGTGAAGTACTGCTGTAAAGTGGTGGCTTGGCCGATGAAATTACAGGCCCACGAAACGATTCATCTCAGACAGGCGTAGCACGTCGAGATTTGGGATTTTTTCTCATGTGAGAAAAATTATATACAATTTATGCGTTTCATTAAGTGAGCCGTCACCTGGTTTAGTCTCTTGTGTCAGCCCACGGCCAATCTTATGAGCTATGTAGAGTTTAAGTTAGTTAAATTAAACGTTAAGATAAACAAAAGTCGTGGAAACAGCCTTACCTCTTTCTTAGGTTTGGGTTTGGGCGCTTCCTCTTCCTCTTCCTCTAACTCTTCTTCATCGCCTTCCTCCTCGTCTCCGTCTTCCCCGTCATCATCTTCGCCATCTTTCGCTTTCTTTACTGGTTTCTTTGCTCTATAACACAATATCACTGTCACGATCTGGAGGGCTTACATAATACTGTTTACAATTAAGGTTACGGCTCATGGTTCACAAGTGGTTGATTAACAACCGAATAAACCGATTTCAGCCCTACTGCTCGCCCTTATGGATGCAATTCTGCCATGTTATTTCTATGGAACCATCTCAGACATACACTATTAAATAGAACTATTTAAATCGGCCGAAGATATCGCGTAAAAAACAGCCAAATTGAGCACCTCCTTTTTGTGAAGTCGTTTATTAAAAGAGCCATTAAAGACATTCTAGGCTTAGTAATATGGATTCCTTGACACATTCACTTTTATGACGATTTTATTTGATGTTGTGCATTTGTGTGTTTTATTACCTGCGACACGGGGAATCTCAGTGCAGGGGTATACGCGTGTAAGCGTTTAATAGTGTGAATTCTTACTTTTCCTTTGCGGGTTTTTTAGCCTCCTCTTCATCTGCTTCATCGCCATCTTCCTCCTCCTCTTCCTCCTCTACGTCCTCTTCGTCTTCGTCTTCTGTATCCTAGAGAAAAATATTATGCCAATTTAATTTGTTTATACTTATGATGGCAAGCATGCATACAGCCCAACTGGGGCCCTTTTGTATAATAAGTACAAGTCATAATATTAGTAATTTTTGTATGATAATTCACTCTTATTATGAAATAGGATGGTAAGCTTACAATACCAGAGGCGACACTCGCGCATTGCTGTACCTTTCTAAGTAAAGTAAGTACGATCTGTTAACTATCACTGTTCGTGTGAAAAATAAATATATTCTGGAATGTTCGACAGATTTGATCCTATACTAGGTCCATGACTAGATACGATAACATGTCCGTTCCTGGTTAGCATCTGTGTACGTCCGTCGTCCGCAGTCGGCCCTCTGTTCCATCCATGCTTCTATTCAAGTCATTAGTTTTCTCAACCTACCTCCTTTTTAGCCTTTTTCTTTAGGGGTGCTTTCTTAGAGCCCTTGTCGTTGGTCTTTACGTCTTTTTCATCATCTTCATCGTGGGTCTCACCATTTTCCTCCTACAGACAATATGGTATTACAATAACAATAAGAATATACATGGACATTTCACACACCGCTATCTAGCCCAGCTTGTACTATGGAAACAAGATAAATGATAGCATACATATTATATGTTTAGTACTTTTTTTGTAAATACATAGATATAATCATATAATAAACACCCTGACACAGGACAAACGAATGTGTGGGCATTGAACCCACGAGCCAGAGCGCAGGAGGCAGAGGTACTACCAATTGAGCTTTGAGGCCAGGAATAGTTCGTAGGCACATCTCACCTTGAACCTACTACTTTACTACTTTTTACATTTTGGTAACTTTTAGTATATACCGTTTAAGAATTTAGATCATTGAACGATCGATGTTGAAACCCGAGATTCAATAGAAAAGGTTTGGGTTCTATGTGGGCATGTCTAGACGCGCCCACATACTGAAATCCACCTCTAGACAGGCTTCCATAGAAATTATGTGGGCGTGTTCAAGGGGCATAGACCGACTGTAATAAATGACTGTAAGGATTGAGCAACAACACTTTTGTTGTGCTAGAAATACAATGTTGGGATGAATTGAAGCAGATGGATCAGAAGACATAGTTTTAATATCACTAATAAATTTTTAAGTTATATTTTTCTGAGAAATAATGTTAGTTTGTATGGTGCTTCAAGTAGCTTATTCGCACTAATCATCACTGCTATTGGGGTACAGAAGCAAAACACGCTACCCGCCGTAGTAACAGGCGCTGCACGATACATTCAATTCTGCATACTTTGGCTCCGCGCGTTGTACACGCAATTTTGTTTACTTGGATGTCATATTTTTTACAGTCATTTTTTACATATTATTTACCGAATTAATAACCTCCTCCATTGTGTGAAAGGAGTAGATCGTCTTGTCACACTGTATTGTGTAGTGCCCACATCCTAACTCAGCATATGAACATTGAGACAATTATAATATTAAGTAAACAAACCTTTTTAGAGTCACTGTCGGCTTTGGCAGATTTTTCATCCTTGGAGTCGTCGCCGCCCGCGTCTTCATCCTTCCCGTTCGCTGTTGCATCTTTGGAGTCCCCTGTTAATGAAAAATAATCCATGTTCTAATGACCATTAGAATGCTTCGATACACAAAGCTTTCTTACTACGAAACACTGGTACTACCAACAAAGCACTACTTTTGTTTGTAATTAATTAGTATATTATATTTATACTTAATGAATTACAAAATTTTACTAAAGCCGCACAATTATTTAACTACCATTCGGCTTATCCTCTAATGTTACTATAGAAGAGACAGCGGACTACTTTCACTAACAGAGAGCAAAGAGGCAGGAGTCCATTCCGGATTCCGGCAGATTTCAGCCGAACTTTTGGTTCTAAGACATGGCGTCTTCCTTCATCGTTTTCAAAACGAGGTATTACGCAGTTAAGTTCGTCGGAAAAAGTACTGCTGGTAATCTTCCGCCAAAACTATTTGGCGGAAGATTACCAGCAGTACTTTTTCCACACACTCGTATTGCTGTGTTGTGGAAGGCTGTGGGCGCCGGTGAAATCACAGGTACATGAGATATAACTTTGCAACTTGTCTTTTCATACTTAAACCCGGGAGGACTTAAGTAGTATTTGATGTTATGGGCGGAGGTAACCACTTAACATCAGCTTGTTGAGTCACAAAAAAAAGGACAACCAATCAAGACGGCTTGCCATACAACAATCGTCTGGCGATGCAGCTGTGAGCGTCCCAACCCTGTCTGCCGTGATGCGTTTTACTGACGTGTTAATATCCCACACTAAGCTATAATGAAGTTATATCTGATCGATGAATGATTATGTAACCGTGCGTATGGGTGATTAGTGTGAAATGGTATCGCCTCAAATGCGACTTGTCAAACCGGATCCCTGTATCTGTTTGTCACTGGGTCTTTAGTTCAATCCGTGCGAACGGCCAGCGGCTCAAGTAAGACTGGACTTGATTTGTAATATATATAGAGGGCCATTGTATATTGAACTCATTTTTTACATAGCAGCTTTGCGATATGTTTTTTTTTTATTGTATACTTGGTATTTATATTTTATGATATTAAATTTATTTTATGAACTAATTGTGAGGTAGGTTTTATGATCTAAGATCAAAAGTATAGTAGTAGTAAAATGAAAGAATTATAATCTTGTGTGTGGTTAATGTGGCAACCCTTGACAGGTTCGGAATTTATTGCTAGATTTTATTTTATTTATACATATCTAATTTAATTCATGATTTATCGATCTGTATCGTCACACGGCCTAAGGAACAAATAATAGCTATGCGATTTCTCTATTACCCCGCACAGTTAACTAAATTATGTATTCAACTTAGCGTATTATTTAATGACTCACTAGCACACTCCTCAAGGACTTTTTAGTAAAAATTCTATACCGTCTAGCAAAGCCCAGAAAACGCTACAACAATGAGCAAGATAATACCTAAATTATGCCTGAAGCACAGTGTTGTATGATAGGGTTGTCAAACTAAATATCAGAAATGAATAATTATTATATTAATATGGGCAAGCTTAACAAGAACCTTGACTTGGCCCACGAGATCACCGCCATATGGGATGTGAATTCAACGATTATCGTCCCAATAGTAGTTTCATTAAACGGACTTATAGCGAAGAGCCTAAAAGAACATCTAAAGAAGCTCTCGCTAGGCGGCTGGATAAAGGACCAGATATAGGCGGTACTCCTGGACACGACACGCATCGTCAGGAGGTTCCTCTCTCTGCAACCCTAGTCACCGACAGCTTGGGTTTACTCCGCGGTCGGCGGTTCTCCGTTTTATATATTGTTTACTACAATGTGTTTATATTATTGCGAAAGTGAGTTTATTTGTGAGTTTTGTTGCGCATTCACGCATAAGCCACATAACCAATTTAAAAAAATTATTTCACCAATAGAAAGCTACATTACCAGCGAGTAACATAGGCTATATTTTATCCCCGTATTCCCACGGGAACGGGAACTATGCGGGTGAAACCGCGGGGAGCAGCTAGTAATAATAATGAACGTTCACACACTCATACCCCTGCACCTAGATTTCCCGTGTCGCAGATGGCATGGTAAGCTAGAAACACAAATCAAACACCCAAGAACAAACTTCAAGCTCACCACAATGTGTCCCGACCGGTAATCGAACCCGGGACCCCTCACTTCGAAGACAGGGCTACTACCAACTAAGCAACGGAGCTGACTTCATCAATTATTGATAGAATCAGGGGTCACTTTGTAGATGCCTATTTTGCAAGGCCTTTGACCAGGCAACACCTCGAATCAACGCTTCCGAAAATGTCTCGCGGAGAGCCGAAACACATCATGTGGATTTAGGATCCACATGATGTGTTTCGGCTCTCCGACTTCTACTAAAGGAGTAAATAAAATACTCTACTGAGTATTTTATTTACTCCTTTAGTAGAAGTTTAGCGGAGGAGTACAAAATATAACCCCCTTTTAAGATAACCTTGACAGAAAATATATTAAGTACCAGATACTTGTCACACAACAATTTATAGGTATAAAAATTAATGATAAGATTCAGGTATTTGGGGAATTGATAGTAGGGGCCATTGGGAATGACCTCTTTCGTAAAGATA
Source organism: Aplocera efformata (assembly GCA_921293045.1). Classification (NCBI taxonomy): domain Eukaryota; kingdom Metazoa; phylum Arthropoda; class Insecta; order Lepidoptera; family Geometridae; genus Aplocera; species Aplocera efformata. The sequence continues at coordinate 4,487,790 of OV121063.1, forward strand.
AGAACTCTGGAATTAGTTCAGTTCTTGGTAAAATTAGTGCGATGTTACAAACTACACGAACTCGGATTTGTATAATTAGATTTTTTAATCCCAGCTAATAAATAGTATAATATACATGTATGCCTGTTTGTGGGCAGGTATATGTGGTCAATTCATTGAAACCTCGAAGCGCCCAAAGAGATTACTTTATGATTAGTGTAGAGTCCGTTTCATAAAAGAATATTTCGCTGTCGTCTTAAAGTAGTCAAACCTAGCAAGTTCTAGCAACCTTGCTAGGTTTGACTTTTCGTCAATTCAATTTCATCAACTTTTTCAGCCGGAAAAGTTGATTGATTTAACATTATATAATTATGATAAAAATTCTATCACTCTAGTTATGTAATCCACCCACTGATGGTAGATGTTTGGTGGAAATTGCCTCTTACAACTTTCCTCCTTACAAATAAATTTTAATAATATTAAATTTGCTAGAACATACCTCGCGAATTTAATATTAACTTGTTATTTATTTCAAAGATCATACCTGCCTATAATACGTTACTGATGTCAGACACGATAAAACATGATGTAGTTTTCATACATAATAATTATCAACTAAACCCAGTTATCACGTAATCGGTGTTTGACTCCGCCACGATGTTTGTTTTACAATTAATTTCTTAGCAAAATATCTAACCAAAATTTACGCGTAAACACTGCCGACTGGTTATTTAGAACAATATCAATATATGTAAATAAAAGCGTAGAAATGGAATTTAAATTCAAAACTGAATTATGCGATTATATAAGAACTTTATTACAGCTTTAATAAAAAGCTTGAAAAGTGAATATTTTTGCTAACCCTACTTGCTAAATTGTCATAGATTGCAAATGGTTATTCGAAAATGATAACAGATACCTACCTGAACATGATTTTCAAATAGCTATCCTATGATACCCCACATAACATAGTTCGTCGACTTTCGATATTTTATTTTTCATTTATTTTTTATTTGGTTCACAATATTGAATTTTGATTACTATCGTGTCTTTAGTGACACATGCAAGATTAACACAAATCGATTGACTTATGAATCGTCAAAATAGGCTCACGCGTCTAGTCTCCAGAGCGCCCCAAAGGAACAAACATAGCTACATATACATAGACTGATAAACACATTACCCTTTGCGTCGCGCAGTAGGTAAAAAAAACACTAACGCAGTTAACCGTATGCGCAGTGCATGCAATGTTTATGCAAGAATTACTGCCACCATAGCACCAAGCCATGTCAGAACATAAGCCATGTGATGTATTGGCATAGCGCATTTGCATCGAAGTAATCCGGTTAGGTGTAGGTTCCTTTTTTTTTTAATGAGAGATAGATTGATTGAATATTCGTGGGATCGAAACTGATTATTTTGTGAATTTATTTTTACGTAAATTTGATTGGTAGGATCGCAATTTTATTACTTTGTTATTGTTTTTTCTGTCATTAATATAGGCCGGCCGTTATATAGGGGAACAGAGCGGTCGCTCCAGGCGCCAAGTCCCAGGGGGCGTATCTACTAAAGCGTCCCATGAGATTTGGCGCTTGACGTATAAAAATATGTTGTCAGCAGATTTCAATTCCTTTGTTTTATAATGGAGAAACAAAGTATTCATTTGACACTTCTTTTCAGTTGAAAGAATTCATTATCGTGTCTAGTAAACGCCACCGAGCGCTGTTCGAACCCACCAAGTCTTCACGGGGCTCCTCAGTGCCAATAAATGAATCTCGCTCTCCTAAAGAATGCCTTGAGCCAGCACTGAATGTAGTTGATGGAAGAAGTAGATGTGATGGTGAATTTAAATGTGCGCAAGTGAGTGCTACCTTTATTTACATCATTATAAATTAAGATATTTTTATTTTATATGTAGTAGTATACACTTACCTGGCCAACATGACATGTGGATGATGAATGAAATCTAGACGTAAACGCAACAACACAGTGCATACACAGTACAGACAAATCACAAAAACTTTGCAAACATTTTTACATTGTTACCATGTATGATTTTATGATTTATGATAATGTTAATGATACTGTGGTTTGCAAAGTTCACAAAGCCAGGCTATTTCCCAAAATTGTGTTAAATATTGTATGTGTCATATGTATTGGTACATATATATATAGTTGAGTGAATAAATTATCAAGATGCAAAACATATTATATTTGTTCCCAATAATAAGTGTTTTCTAAACCATGTAGGTTTTAACAAACACAGATGATTGGAGATGGTAATCTATCTTTGTAGCAACATTGTTATCAGCCAATAAGCTACAATAATTTTGATCTATTGTGTTAGTAACATACAGATATTGGCTGTAAAATCATCAGTTTGGTAAAATACACTGGTGCAATCAAAAATATTTGCAATTATTTTAGAGGTACATATATAAACGAATTTCATTTTACACAAGTTTTATAAAATTTTGGGACATACCCTAAGACAATGACAATAAACAAATTACACAGATTTTAGCCCAAAAAGGTTAGTTGCCATGTAGATGAACACCGACCATGTGAACACACTGGGGACTTAGGTGACAATCCTGACCTTGAGCATCTGTCTGGTCCTCCGGTTTGGATTCTGGTACATCTACATCGGCGTTACCTTTGGCTTCTGAGTCAGTCGGCTGGGACTCACCCTTCGAGTCCTGGGAGGACTCGTCTTCTGTTGACTGCCCATCGCCCGCTGTGGACTTTTTGTCTTCATCCTGGGCAATAAGTGATAAGTTATTAATGTAATTTACATGAACACAAAATCATGATACTATTCAAATAAAGGTAGGACTTTACTGTTGAAATAAATGTAGGTACATCAATATTTTGAGTATTTGGTAAAAAATTAATCACAATATAAAAATGGTTACAACTTGCGATCTATACAATCAAATGTATGCAGAAGTTAACATGAAAATTTAAAAGTGAAAAGATTTTTTGTCTAGTATTTAATCTGCTGCTTTTTATACTTCTTTTTCTTTGTTTGACAAACAATAGCAAAATATGCTAAAATAAAAGGACTAGGTATTTTGGTACCTATAATATAAAATTAACAAAACAACATGAGTGATTTTGGTCATTATTTCCTCTTAACACTACTTGTGTTAAAACAAGTGAGCTTAGTTTACCTCAATCATTAGACAGTAATACCACTGATTGATTCCAAAGACATTAAAAAAATGTTTTTTTTTTGTAAATCTATGAGCTTCAGTGTTGGTGATTGAGATTGTGTAAGTGTAGATTTTGTTAGCATCAAACACTTCAGAACCAAAATGGGTTTTGATAGATCATAAGAGCAGGTTGATGAATATCAATGTAAATTTTTTGGAAACCAACAGCGCTAAAATTGGTTTTAAGATCTACCAATTATGTGTTTTAAGATCTAAAAATTAAGTCTGTTTTTACTCAAAATGAAAAACAAAGTTCCAAATTTAGTAATTTACAGTTATTGGCAGCAATATTTAATCAAATGTCTTTTGATCACCAAACCAAAATTGTATTACCCAAGTTATACAGTCAGCAAAAAAAATTGCAGTACAAAAATATAGTCATTTTGCCAATGCCTACTGAGAGAATGTGGGAACAATAATTAATATTTATGGTTCTGACCTTATTTTATGATAATTCCCTACATTACAGAAAATGTATATCATACACATCAATCAAAACATTGGAGTCCAAAATGCATTTTATAAATCAAGCTAGTCCAACATTAGAACACCAATCTCTCGCCATACTTTAGCGTCACTAAACGCGCGCAGTCAATCTCATGTGAACCTTATTTCAATAACCCTAAGACACAAACTCCACTATCTTATCAGCAACTCTCCAACAATACAACTGTCTACATAAAACCAATAGGTATCCTTTTAGATGAACACTAGAGGAAATAATGGTTCATGACAATAATCGGTACGTAAAATCTATTTTCAGATAGGTTTTCTTATTAACGCATGATCAATAGAGGAAAAAAAAACACATCCTGCAACAAATAAAGTGACCAGCAAAAAAGGCCCCCTAACGATATCCGACTTTTATTTACATTGCTGGGCGAGTAGCGGGCGTCATTAACGACTCGCAAGGCCGCCGTTCAGTGGTTGAACAACATAGCGCGGTGCCTCTAAAACGGAATAATCGCAAGAAACGAAATATCAAGGTCATGCGGATTTCATATCAATGTCATATAACATCGTGCACATTAACAAAGGCCCTGCAACGAAATGCAAAGGGGCGGGGGTGGCCAAAATATGCAAAGTCCTGAAAAATATCACAATAGAATCAGATTCGATAACTGATCAAGTTGGCATTCACCGTTTATAATGCAAAATAATGACCAAGATCACAACCCTCCGTGGCGTAGTTCCCGCTTTTAGCGGGAAGCAAACGTTCTGTCAGCCATGTTGAGACGCAGACAAACATTAGTGATATAACACGGAAATAACACCACTTCACCACCGTAATTACTCTCAATAGACGCGCACTTATGTGTAGCAAATTAATATAATAGCATATTCCACAACAATACCTGATTATCACTGATTTTTGCTTTATCGGTATCACCCGACATTTTTCTTTACGAAGAAATTGAAAGCGAATTCCAAGCGTCTTCAAACACCGGACAACACAAATGCACGCACCCAATAAACATAGAGAAAAAAACTTTTAACGTTTCGTTACTTCCATAAAACAGTATAAAATAAATTTTCTTCAGAATTTCATTTTAAATTTCGTGGGTGAAAAACTAAATTAAGTATTTATTCCTTCAAGTCTTCTTATTTCCTTTAACAAAACTTAAAAACGGTATAATTTAAGGAAAAAAAAGTTAAAGCTTTAAACTTAGTGCCTTCTAACAAACAACGGTAGCAGAAACGACACGCAAAACTTCCGTCTAACTAAGAACTATCGACAATATTTTTGACATTTTGAAATGTCAAGCTTTCACCAAGCCCTCGATTTTGATGGTTTACTGTAGAAATTATAGTACATAATAGAAAAATACGTTGAAAATATTATAATATAAACCTTTTTAAATATATTCGCAAGTTTTCAATAAAAGAAATAAAATGAAAACATAATTTGTCGCCGTGTCGTGGTGCCATTTTGTCAAATAAATTTTGCGTCAATTGTCTATGGGTCGCGTCTTTCTCGCTCCGATCGGCTTTCTCGCAAATCTGCGAGGCGAGACCATTTTTTCGTAATTTCGGGTCTTTCTGATCCGTTTTCATGGCTGCCCTTTAGTGCAATCAATTGTGTGGTTTAGTTCAAACATGAGTGATTACTCTTCTATGGCTACGGTTCAAAACAATAGTCCCACGGCAGGATTCGCGGCTGCTTTACAACGTGCCAGATTGGTAAGACTTACACAAAGCTATTACATACCTCCAAATTTTGTTGTCAAATTTACTTTTTGATATACCTTCTTACAGTTCATTTATTTATAAAATTAATCATATAACCACCCTCAATTTCAATTTCGTTTTCTTAAATTGGCCATCATTGGCGTGCCTACTCCTTAGTAACCTACATAGCGAATCCATCATTTACTCTTTATTTCATTGTAATAAATCTAATAACAATAATTGTTTCGTGGTTTTTTCTGACGTATTTAATCTGTGAGTATTTTCTAATGGATTAGCTAATTGAAGCCCACTAATGTGAAAACGGCGCGAATCCTGTGCCTACGCATTTGGCGGTAGGAATGATTGGTAGTCTCATCTTCTTTTCGACCTTTAGGGTTTGTTACTCAAAAGGTTGTCATCTTTCTTCCTGTCCTATGTTCAAGAAGGTCCTTATGAATCTTGAGGCTGACCTTAGCCAACTTGAGGTTCAAAATATCCACAGAATTAGTTATTTGATGATCTATTGACATGAAACCTGAGTTTTAAATGTATTTAACCACTTTATGTTATTTTTTTTACAAGCCATTATGACAAGCTACAATTATTACATGTTACAAGCTTCTAAAAAATCATCTTGTCCTTGTTTACAAAAGTGGATTGAAACAAGTGATAAAAAAAATTAAAGCTCTTTTTCTAGTGGCTCATTGATCTATCAGGTATGTAAAATTTGGTATTTAAATATACATACTTGAAAATATTTATTTGCACTACAAACACCTCTCTCTATATGGTGAAACAAAACATTTTAAGAAAACATGCTATGTTGTAACAAAACTGAAGGAAACTTTAGAATAGGATGAACTGAAGTTGAGAGGACTATGCAGATAAAAGGGAAAATGCCCCTGGTTTCTTCTTCTTTCATATGAGTAAGAGGCTAACTCTGGTATCAAAGTTTTCAAGCTACCTGGAGGAGCTCAGATCTGCTCCCTCCTTTATGTCCCTGAATCCAATTGAAAATATAAATTTTCAGTAAATATTAACAATTGCAGAAAAATTTAGGGTTACCTTCTTACTGATGGTACAAGTCTTGATTTGCAGAATTTACCAATAAATTTATTTAAACATGCCCAATTCAATACGAACAGAAAAATTATAAGTACTTGATTGTTGATAGTGAATTTCATTTGTATTATATCAACAATTTGCATTATTCACCAATACTCACGATAATGCTTCTAATAATGGTTGTTAATACTAATACCATTATCAATGATAATATTATTTACCCTGGTTACGATATTGCAATATTAATAGAGACAAGAGAATTGACACCCAGCTTAAAAAGCAGTATTTCATAAATTATTAGTTAGCTTCATCAATTAATTATGATAGCAATAAATAAAATTTATTCAAGGACATTATACACAACATCATCTTGCCCTAAACTAAACATAGCTTGTACTATTTTATAATAGTATTATAAAATACTTACAAAGTCTTTTTGTGAATCTACACCAGACAGAACAAACATCTATGTTTGACATATAAATGCTTGTTCTGAGTTCGAAGCGAAGCCACAACCTACAGCACAGAAGGCTGAGCTACAACTAACTGAGCTGCAAGGCCAGTCAAAACCTTAACAGGCTTTAACAATATTTAGCTTTTCAAAAAAGAATCCTAATTTAAATTACATTAAATTTTTAGCATGGGTGAAACCGTCGGGCACGAGTAGTTATATGTATATATAGATTTTTTTTTTAAATATGTTTCCTCCATTGGATACTTATTAAATATTCTTATGAGGTTCCAATCCAAAATGAGTGTAGTTTAATTGGTAATTACCCCAATAATTATATCTCATTGCCAAAGGTCATAATAATCACTGCACAATAATATTTCATTAAAATATAATTTGATGACTTCGTTTCTTCCAAGGTTGCTGCTAAGTTAGAAGTTGGTGGTAGTAAGAGACCTTTAGAAGAGGGAAGTGAACCCAGTTCCAAGAAAATTGCATCCTCAGAGGCCTCGTACCAACAGTCTCCAATGAAGTGAGTATCCTAAGAAACAGAAAATAATTTTGATTCAGAAGTGGCAAGGACTCTCATTAATATTTTTTTACTAATTTGAGTGACTGACCATAGCATTACCATGTATAAAAGTAATAAAGATACTTATTCCTTTTATCGGGAGACGGAATGTTGCAAAATATATCTTGAACTAAGTCAAATGTATTTAGAAATCTATGTTCACATCTAATATTCCCACTTTAAGAAATCAATACTTTTACCTGCCTTTGGAGGCAAATCCAGATTGGTAAATGTCACATGTATTGGAGTTTTTGGTTCTAGTTAGGTAACATGGTGGATTCCTCACGATTTTTCTTCGTTCCTTGAGAACACGGTATCGCGCTCATAATAATTTCAAGCTAAAACTGACCTGATTGCTTCCTGATTTCATTCAGGTTCCTTCGTATTGAAATTCTGCGTCCCTACGCTTGTTCTATCGCGCTCGATAATAACTTGATATACATTCCCAAAGCTTTATATGGGATGAAAGTATGGTGTTGCCGATTAGAATTGGATCTTGTAAAAGTTGCAGCTTGTTTTGGAGGAGTAGTAACAGACAAAAGTACATGATATTCGTTCGTTCAGTAACCAAGCAGCAGCGGCAGCTGCAGCGGCGGCGGCGGCAGCGGCGGCAAGCGCGCGTCTGCAAGCGCCCGGCGGCGGCGGCGGTGGCGGCGGCCCGGGCGGTCCTCCCGGCGGCGGACCACCCAACATGATGTCGGATCAGATCAACGAGTATATCCGAGTGCCCGACAAGATGGTTGGACTCAGTAAGTAAAATATAAACTTCACTAAATAGCGTCTGTCGGAAAAACATATCCGATCAGATAACTACGTTTGTGATGCTGAGAAGATTGTTGGACAGTGTAAGCAAATACAAAATCATCTTTTGCACTTGACTGCAATTCAATTTAATTTACTCATTTTTGTCACAATGTTAAAGAATAATAAGCTGCGACGCCAGAAGCAAGAAAAAAAAAAGAATAATAAGCTCAAAAAAAAGGTTTAATATATATAATTTTTTACATCTGACATGGTGCGTTCCTTGATGCCAGTATCGCCACGCAATGCCTACATTGAGATCTGTTGTTTATGGGTGGTGGTTAGCACCTAAAATCAGGTGGGCCATTGGCTTGTTTCTTCATATAAGTGCCGCAATAAAAAGATTTCACTGCAATTCAGGCTGCTGGAATCCACTCATCCTTAGATACATTGTGGCAAATTTTTAACTTAAGATTGTGTGTTGTTTACCACTTTTCCCCATGGAGAATTAGATAGGGATCATACAAGTGGTAAAGGCGAGATTTCGTAAGTATATTTTTTTTTAGAAAGTGTTGTGTCCTTGTTATATTTTTAAGAATGCAATGATTAATGTCAACAACTAGTTTTCGTAGGAAAAAGTAGTCTGCTGGCTCTGATCACGTTTTCATAACCAATGTCTTGCAGTAATCGGCCGTGGCGGAGAGCAAATCACGCGGTTACAAGCCGAGTCTGGCTGTAAGATACAAATGGCCCCGGACTCTGGCGGTCAGCCCGATAGGATGTGCACCCTCACTGGGTCCCGAGAGGCCATACAACTGGCAAAGTACGTACTGTTTTCTTTGATTTTAGGTAGTATAGATAGTTTTTTTTAATCTTATGCTGTTATGAATGGACAGATTACCAAATTGTGAAATTAATTACTATTAAAAGCAGGATATTTGAAGAATATTAGGCTGTATAAAGATTGAAAGTAAAATGATTGGAAATCTGTTCATTTTGTAAACATAGAACTAACTTTGCCTTTCCCCTTTTTTCTAACAAATCACGCTATCTTGACACTTCCATGTTCATTAAGGAAATTTCAATCTTTAATTACACAAGTTGAAATTCTATTATATTATTCTCAAAATAAGAGCCTATTCACACTGCGTTTTTTCTACGTGTAAACAAATTGGTAGATAACTGTTAAAATGCGTTATAAATAATGTACGGGTGATACAGTCACGATTTTACCTACCTACGTTCGGTAACTTAAGCTTTGAGTTTATATCACTTCATACGTCTTAAAAGACTTCTTTGTCCTTTTGACAAAGGCAAAGACACGCTATAGAAATTCGCCACAGAAAGAGTGATTGTGTACAAAATATACTCCTATTAACAACACCTTTTGCATGTTGTTGAGATATATTTATTACGTTACACAATTGTGAAGCGATTTGAATAACAATTTTTATTGATAAAAACTTACCTCAAAGGTGATCGGGATATCCATAGAGATCCATGAAATAATTAAAAAAAAATATATGCTCAAAAATGGGCTATGAAAGTATTGAATTTGTGTTTTCGATATTTAAATCGGTGTGGTACAATAAACGACGTGTGTATAGGCTCATGTGCGTCCGCATCGTTCAGCGGATCTTTAAAAAATATTACCGTGTGAGCGTTACCCGTTGCGGGCACCCGCCTAACGCTGCGGACGCATTCAGAAGCGGAAAATATCATGCACGCTAATCTAATATAAAAAATTCATTGCTGCGTTGCAACATAATGTTGTGTATGAAATCATTATAAGACATTACATTGAGCTGGAAGCTTGAACGCATCTGGTTTACTCCTCTCAAAACGAAAGTTCTGGCATAACCAATGTTCCTATATCATTGAAATCGAACCTTAGTCTCGGTCGAAGGTTTGAGATTGGAATTGGAACATTGATTAACAGAAACTTTGAGATTTGCGAGTAGAAGTAGGCCTGGTGTAACATTTCTTATATGCAATTTCATAATGCTGCAATGTTATTCTGCTGCAACGCATTTAGCAACATTCTTAACTCTGGTGGATGGATTCAAGGCATGCCAGGGATAAAAACAATTGGTTGGCGGTGACAGTAAGGCTATGTTCACATGATACGCAAAATCTCACAATAACGTACATTCTGGCATTCTCGTCCAGAAATTTGGATTTTATGTTGACTAGATAGATTTAGAATTAGACACTCTAAAGATTTTGAATTTGTAGAAAGTTTTTTCATCTCGAGACATTACTCGGCTAAGTATAGCGTAGGAAGCTTACACAAAGTTAGAATTTGTAGATCGTTTTCAAACAACCAGTCACCAAGCTTTCCCTTATTTGAAGGTAGAGGTTTGAAGGTAGAAGGTAGAGGATCATCAGTCTGGTTTCACATAATTCTGGCTTTTAGACAACTAAACTATGACATTAGCGTCGAGGTTAGTGAACTATTACAATCTCATTCCTGTCCATGACATAACAAAGTACGTTACTTATAGCAGTCACACTTGTAAAAAGCTATGTCACAAATCACAATATAGATCAAACAGTAATGACAATACTTGTCATAAGTAACAAATTGCTCACACTACAATCTCTGAGGTACTTGCAATAGACATTGATGTGAAAATAAGTACAAATTATGACAGACAAGCCGGCTTAATTAAACCAAAGCAATCCCAAAATTTTGCGCGTGACTTCGTCTACCGGGCAGAAAGAGTATGGTTGCGGGTTCAAATCCCGTCCGTGACGAATTATTGGGATTTCTTTAAATCGGGTGGGTGACCGTTTAGTGACATTTGAATTGATCATTTCCGTACTTCAGAGGGCACCTTAAGATGCCGGTCTCAGCTATATAAGTCGATAAGACATGGCGGAGGCCTGCAAGCTGTTTTAAATCTTCGACACCAGAGTTGGATACTAACATTCCAGGAGTTTTCTCCAGCCGGAAATCGAGCCCGGGATCCATCATTTCAAAGGCAAGGTTACTTCTAACTAATCGACGGAGACGTCTAATTAAAGTATGTATATGTATTTGTCACTTTAGGCCAATGTCATTACTGTTTGAGATCTATATTGTGAGCAAACAGAGTAGTTACAATGCTATCGTCTGAACATAACCTTACATGCATGATATTAACACGCTTCCGATATAGTAAGTCAATAAACGAAAGCCAATTTTATCCATCAGGGAACTAGTTAATCAAATCGTGAATCACAGAGGTCGAGAGAACGCCCCGCTGCCGGAAATGGGCGGCGGTGGCGGCGGCGGCGGCGGGTCTATGCCTCCGATGCCGCGCGGCGGCGGACTCGCGACTACCGTGAGTAGAAGGCACCATAATCAATAGTTTAACAGTCCACAGAGGCGGTCCAGCTGCTCGTGTCCTTAGATGAGTACCCTTTAAGTCTGTATCATTTGTTGACTAAATGGGAATCTGCAAGAAATACGCCAATTGCCCTGGGGCGACCGACTTATGTGGGACTTGTACTCGAACTAAACCCCTCCGGTGGCCGACCTCTGCGCATTCGAAGGTCTCTGGGCGCTCCGAAAGGAACTTCACCAATGAACCCTTTAAGTCCCTACACATACCCAACTAGTAGCAGTAGAACTTGTGCCAGGTTCGTCCAGAGAAATAATACCTCCACATTTGGTAATCTGCCTCGCATTGCTGATAACTCACCTAAAGTTCAATGGTTACAGTCGCCCATAAACAACAGCAATACAGCTTACCGAAGTATGAGAAGGCCCAAGTCGCATCGCGTCGTGCCCGTAATTTTGAGACGGATGTAACGTCTCATGCGTCTGTAGTTGCACCGGCATCCGCACCCTTCCACCGGAACAGTAGCGCGAGTGCGCCTCCGCTTGGTGAGATAACCCGGTGTGGTGGCAGTACCTCTATGAACGAATATAGGTGGCTAAGTTCTACTGCTACTTTGGGTTTCTGTCCTACCCAGGGGACATGTGTGGGACTCAAAACAGAACTAAGAGCAGAAGCGATTCTATAGCATTCTTCTAATCTGTCTTTCACACGCCTCTGCCTCTATATCCGTACCAGCCTCTAATGTTTACTGCAGGGACACCGGCCTACTCTCGATAATTAAGAGTAGAGTGCCTCTATATAAGTAGTAAGAATGCTGCTGTAGAACCTACTTGTATGTGCTGAGGTTATCAGTATGACCGTATAATGACTGTACTACTTGAAACCATGCATACATATATTGGATACATGTATCACATAAATGTGACCTAAGGCTTGATATATTAATCACTAGCGACCCGCTCCGGCTTCGCATGGTTGTATATTGTTTGTGACGTAGATCGTAATACAATTCTGTAGTACTTTATTTTGATCTATCTCGTAAGGTTACGCCAGCATTGGCAATGTAAGCGTCTAAATGTTTTTTACGACATAAAATATTGATAGTATCGGCTTTTGCTATTCTATAATATGCATATATTAAATGTATAAAGCTTCTGTGTAAAACTATATAAGTGAAAACCGCATCAAAATCCGTTGCGTGGTTTAGGAGGGGTTAGCGGATAGACAGACAAACGAGGAAAGCGACTTGTTATATGTTGTTATATACTATGTAGAGATCGACGGATCCGTAGCTTAGTTGGTAGTAGCCCTGCCTTCGAAGCGAGGGGTCCCAGGTTCGATTCCCGGCCGGGGCACACTTTGTGTGGTGAGCATGAAGTTTGTTCTCGGGTCTTGGGTGTTTGTCTTGTGTTTCTGTGTTTGTCCATGCCATCTGCGACACAGGGAATCCTAGTGCAGAGGTATGAGTGCGTTAACGTAGTAGAATTATCGGGTAGGGATGCAGATAGTATGCAGTGGTACCTCATCAGGTGGGCCTTCAGCTCGTCTCCTGACTTATGACTTTATGGCGCTTATAAAAAAGAAGCCGTATCTGCTTCCAAGTATTTTCATCCTATATACGAGTACTTATTGGTGGGAAAGCAGTGGACTTTAGACCTTCGCAGTTCTCCTGGTGTAGTACCGCCAAAGTCCAAAATCGTATTATAGCGTGAAATACAATATTATCATATGAAAAAAAAGGGTGCACAAACTTTGTTCCGTCACTTAACTATACCTAAATATAGGGTGTACACACTACCATTTTAAAATAGATACGGCCAAATCGATATACAACGGGCGAAGAAAAAGTCACTCGAAAGCAAAATACGCAATTTTGTTTCCTTGGATGATATATTATTTCCAGTTATTTTTATCTAACAAATAAAATATATACCTGGCTTTTATACTAAAAATATGGTACCAATCTGTAATCATATCCTTTTTAAATAAAAAATAATTTTCTAAATCAGTTGATAAATGACGGAGTTCAGAGGAAAAAAGAACCAAATAGATAACCTGCTTCTTGGAAGTCGTTTGAATAAGGAATAATAATCAATTTAAAAGGAAAATATACAATAAATTAATGCAAAAGTCAGCAAAAAAAAATATTACCCATATAACATATTTTTATCATTTGTAAATTCATTCAAAGACTAATAACATTTATTTGTCAGTAATGTTTTACAGCTTTGAAACAGCGGAACAAGTAGGGGAAGAACTAATATTTTTATTTCGTTCCATACGTGATAAGATAAGCGACGACATGATGTCGCTTTGTACTGTTGCCCTAATTATTTTTGCTGACGATGAAACCACTTATTACCAATCATAATTACGCCATTTTTTATTTAATGAAAGTGACGGGATTACCTGACGTTCCACTTGATGTTTATCGCTTACCGATGCCCGTTAACAACAGAAATATGACTCAGGCCGAAGGTACCGAATTATGAGAAGACCCAAGTATCATGTATGTATCGGGGATGTATCGTCTTATACGCTTGTAATTTCACCGGAACACAAGCTCGAATGCGCCACTGCTTGGCAGCGGATTATTCCAAGCAACTTCGTTGCCCATCCCATACACAGCTTGCAGTCTCATTGACAGTAACGTCTGAATGTAAAGTTTTAATAAAGATAATCAATCGCTACACCTAAATAATAGATTACTACTTAGAGAACTAAAGATATAAAATAGAAATAGAAAGCAATAGACAAATGATTAATATTTTATAATTAAAGTAATTATTTAAAAAAAAAGCCATATTCATGTAAATTTCACAGAGAGCTATCTCACCCCAAAATAAGTACTTTAAAAACCAGATTACGGAGTACTTTATAGTAATTATTATTACGTAAATACATACATTTTAACGCCCTGCTGACACGGAACAAACATCTATGTTCTTCAAACAAACATTTGTTCTAGGTTGTAATTGAGCCCACGTCCTAAAAAGGCGAAAGTAATTGGTTTTCCGTACCAGCCTCTAATGTTCCCACTGCAGGGACACCGACCTACTCTCGATAATTAAGAGTGAATGGGCTCTGATTTACCACGGGAGTCCAATCCGGATTGGTAGATGTCACATGTCGTCGATTTTTTGGTTCTAAGACATGCCGGTTTCCTCACGATGTTTTCCGTCACCGTTTTTGAGAACGTGGTATTGCGCACATAAATTTTTTCAAGTGAAAAAACTCATTGGTGCACGTGTTGGTTTGAGCGCTGGTTCACCTTCAGATTGAAAGTCTGCGTCTATGCAATGTACAGAGTTATGTAATTGGTTTTGTTGGAGACCAATAAACTTTTACTTTTGCCCTCCATTTCTAAGCTTCCTACCGAATTCGTAAAAAATATGTACATAACATGTATTAAACAATACAAACATGTTTATTTAAACATCACAATCTTACCGTAGTAGAGTGATTAAATAGAAGTGGAAAACGGCTATGTTTTACAGGAGGAAATAATGTTACCCGGGCCCAAAGTCGGACTCATCATTGGCAAGAGCGGGAAGACAATCAAACAGCTGCAGGAACAGTCAGGCGCCAAGATGGTCGTCATACAAGACGGCCCCAATACTGAATACGTGAGTTTTCGAACTATATTTATGTGACCTACCATTACAATCAATCTGTAAGTTGGAATTCAACATGTGCTTGAATCCTCTTTTATTATTCTAAACTAGCTGACCCTAACCTTGATACTTTCGACAATCAATCAATCAACTTTCAAACGACATTTGTAGTAACAAAAATCACCAAGTATTGGAATAAATAATGCCTTATTCATTAAAAATATACTTTGTTTTGTTGATAAATTGTATAATCCTGGCTCTAGTTTGATTCGCCAAGGCGATATGTCACAAAGTATAAATAAGTAACCAGTTTCTTTCATATACATGTACTATTGAGTCCTTTAATTAATACTAAATTCTTCTTGTTGTAATTTTATAGAAATGTTTCTTTCTTTTTCTTTCTATATAATCAATCAAACCTCGTTTTTATACAGGAGAAACCCCTACGCATATCTGGCGACCCGTCGAAGGTGGAGATGGCCAAACAGCTGGTGTTTGAACTGCTAGCTGACAAAGATATGGGGCAGGGAGGCGGTGGCGGCGGCGGCGGAGGCGGTGGTGGCGGCGGCGGTAGGCCTCCGTACGATGACTACCCCGGCCCCGACCAAGGCAACGGCCTCGCCACCAACTCCACAGAGGTATGATAAACAAATTTTTTTTATGTTAACTGTGGTGTGACGGGACTATCTGAGATCTATCCCATCTGATAGTAGTTTTACTTACTGGTCCGAAAAGTAAAAAAAAAAACAATCGATTGTACTGGGTGGAAATCAAATCTACCGCCTACAGCGAAGGTAGAGCTCCTACCAACTGAGGCCTGAGGCCAGAAATTTATTTTTATCCGATCTTAAAAAAGGAGGACCGCTTTCTCCATCATTTGTGGTATCAATTTTAATAATTCCAATTTCATAGATTAGAATAAGGAATTAAACTATTGAAGTTGGTTTGTTCTATTTTAAATCTGTAGCTTTGTGTTTATATAAAAAGCATCCTAATTGGAATCTTTATCCTTAGTAATTACCTTATTATGACGATACCAAAATAATTCTTTTAACAGGTCCTTGTGCCCAAGGTGGCAGTAGGTGTTGTAATAGGACGTGGTGGAGATATGATTAAGAAGATCCAAGCCGACACTGGTTGCAGGGTACAGTTTCATCAGGAGAGAGATGATGGACCCGGAGACAAAAGGTAAAATCCATCTCTTTGTGAAGACCTTATTCTTAGTTGGTAACACTGAACATCTGCTATAGATAGTTCGAGGCAATTAGCATATGCAGGCATGGTCTTATTTGTGGTTATGCGTGGGTATATCATACACCTATTTCCCTATTTTGTAGAAATATAATCATATAAAACCGGCACATTATTGTGTCAGACATTTTGATTGTAATTTCATTACTAAAGTACAGTATATACCGCTGCATTGATTTGAAGTAACGTCTATACTTAGTCGTAAATTAAACGCAAACTTCTATTACAGATGTTACTTACAAGGAAAACCCCACCAAGTCGATCAAGCGAGACAAATGATTGAAGATTTAATTAGCAGTGTCAATGTAAGTGTTGAAATAGCTTCATAATTCACACTCATACCGCATTAGGACCGCCTAACAAACACCCAAGAACAAAACTCAATGCTCATTACACAGTTCACCCAGCCACTGAAATACTTTTCTGAAAAAAATAAAGTTGCTTGGATTTTGGATGTATAATTTTTGTAATATCCAATCCATGTCTTCTGCAACACATATTTTAGTGTATGAGAGCATAAGCATTGTTCATACAAAATCATAAACATTATCATTTATTGTAATCAGAGACGCGAACAAGACAATAGAAGCATGAGGCGTCCTGGCCCAGGAGGTCAAAGGAACGGCGACCGAGGCGATTTCCAACCCTGGCAGGACCAGCCAGAGATCAGGGTCACGTTCACAGTTAGCAACGTCAAATGTGGCCTCATCATTGGGAGAGGTAAGCATAAGCACCTAGAGCGTGGTGGCCCAGGTGGCACAGACGTCGACTTTCATTCCATATTCTAATCTGCAGGTCGCTGGTTCAAACCCAAACATAAGTAACACTTGTTTTACACTTGAAAAATTTATGTGCGCAATACTAGTCCAAACGGTGAAGGAAAACATCTTGAAGAAACCGGCATGTCTTAGAACCAAAAATTCGAAGACATATAACATCTCCCAATCTGGATTGGGTTCCCGTGGTAAATCAAAGCCCATTCACTCTCAATTATCCAGAGTAGGCCGGTGTCCCAGCAGTGGGAACATTAGAGGCTGGTGCTAAAAAGTACTTTAAGTTTTCCCGATTTCCTTCTATTCCCGTGAATTTTTCAAAGATATTATACGATACTTTCCAACTACGGCAGTTGTAGAGATAATATCTCTCATCTCACTTGACAGGTGGTGAAGTAATAAAGCAGATAAACGCGCAATCCGGCGCCCATTGCGAGTTAGACCGGCGTGCGCAAAGCAGCGACCGCAACACGAACCGCACCTTCTACATCAAGGGACACCCGGAGGCAGTGGAGCATTGCAAGCGGATCATTATGGAGAAAGTTGGACAGGTACCACTACCAGATAGCTAATGGAGGACAAGTGCAGCCATGGACGCGTTACTACTAAACCATGAACTAAAACTGAACTCACTTCAAGAGAAGGAAGAGTTTCTCCATTTGTTTTTACCTATACTAAGTGGCGACCTCTTGCCGCATTCTAAAAGTTAAGCAGCGATTTTAACGACTTTTTTTTAATGGGATGTCTCATAGAAATTTTATGGAGAAATTTCACTCCTAAGAAATGGGGATGAAAGGATTGAAGTAGGTATTATTCTATTTTAATCAATCAAATATCAGTCAGTTAAATTCTTTTTCAGAATAATTTCAAATCGAAATATGATTATAAAAAGTATTTGTTTTGCAATATCTATTTGTTACGAATAAAAATAATGTGTTGGCAGTTGATCACCGGGTAAATTGGTGATCACAAAAAGGGTACAAAACTGAAACATAGATTTTCCAAACACAAACCTTGGCAGCATAACTTTCACATATCACATATGAAATGTCGTTCTAGCCCGTTAACTTTATACCGGACAACGGCGGCGGTGGCAACGGCGTGGGCAATGGCAACGGTAACGGCGGTGGTAACGGCAACGGTGGCGGTAACGGCGGCGGCGACTTCTACGGAGGCGGCAACGGTGGTGGTGGCGGCGGTGGCAGCGGACCGCCAGCCTGGGGGTACAACCCTCATTGGCATCAGCAGAACAATGCGCCCCAGCCACAGGTATGTGCCACAAAACTCATAATCAAGTCTACGTTGCTCAGTTACCAAGGTGTAAGTAAAATGTAGTAATTTCCCTTGAGGGAAAAAGAAACCTATAGAACCCAAGAATGAACTTTGCAAAGTTTATTCTTGGAATTACTGCCACTATACTAAATTATCTTGGATGGTGTATATCATCTTTCTCCTAAAATAATTTTTGTCTTAGAGATTAAGTTTTAACCTAAGAGTAACCGATCACCATATGGTAGTTACATATAAATACCTTTTCAACAGCAGCAAGTTCAAATAAACCCAGCGACAGGTCAACCTGACTACTCCCAGCAGTGGATCGACTACTACCGCTCGTTAGGACTCATGCGGGAGGCTGAGGCCATTGAGATGCAAGCTAAGCAGCAGCAAGGTATGGAAGGTAATGTATACTAACATACTAATATTATTATTGTGCACTAGATGACCCACCGTACTTCGTATCAAAGTAAAATTCCGAAATGGCATTTCCCAGTTTAAATTTCTTTCCATTTTCTGGCTGTTTCTTTGAGTTCTTTCTTTTTTCCTGCCTTCCTTTCTAACTGCCTATCGAGGCGTGTATACATAAAAAAAATACTCAAATATATAGAGCCATTTTTGGGTTTTTGCGAGATTGACACGGTCATTCTGCTATAATCTTACATCTATGTATTTTAAACATAAAAACATGTTGATGGAAGAATGAAAGGCCTGAGTAACTCTGCATGTTTTAATGGTGTTAACATACTAATTACTTGAAAAATATATATTTCTGATACAACATAAAACACTCCTGTAATTGTTCTCCATGACTTATGTGTCGAATAATCGTAAAATTCGATATTCTCAATGCAATATGACATCCGTTTATTTTTGATATTCTCAACAAGAGAATTCACAGACTGCGACTGTTCTTAGAAAGAATACTGGATATTCGACTCACATATAGAAGCCAAAGGTTAAAAAAAGAAAACTACAGGTTACGTTATCCTTAAATGTTGGCATATTAAAGACTGGTCAAAATAGTCTATATCATCATTACGTTTTATGATCAGGCGGTGGCAACGGCAGCGGCGGCGGCGGCGGTGGCGGCAATGGCGGTGGCCCTAGCGCTCCGTCGAGCGGCGGGTCGGGAGGCGCGCCATCCGGCGGCGGAGGCGCCGACTACAGTGTGCAGTGGGCGGAGTACTACCGCTCTATCGGCAAGCTCAAGGAGGCGGAAGCCATCGAGGCGCAAATTAATGTGAAGGTACGTGCGTGGAGTGTTCGACTCACGCTATATACTGCTATATACCTACATATTTGATAACCTTAACGCACTGTTTTTTTAATATTATTACACTGCTATCTCACCTGATGATAACCGATGCGGTCGGTGATGTAATAAGCTAATTTGGAACATTTACTCTTGAGATTTCCCAAAATCAATATGTCTCAGGTAGCTTGAACAAGCACAGTAACACAAGACAAATACCCACGACTATACGTTTATAACACAGTTTGCCCACACACTTATACTATACTAACTTATTACACCTGGGCGAGCGAGCTCCGTTCGGTTTATTATTTTTTTAGGTTAAAAACCTTACCTAAACACAAAATTTCATCCAAATCGTTAGAGCCGTATCAGAGATACGCAAAATAAATGTATATATAAGAATTGCTCGTTTAGAATAATAAGATATATAGTACTTTTTTGTATTATAAATATACACAAAACACTCGGACATAGAACAAACATCTATGTTTCCTGGGTGAGATTCTTACTCACGACCTACAGCGGAGAAGACAGAGCTACTACCAACTGAACTAAAGCCAAATTTCCTATTACTATTATTTATCGGGTGGTTCAGTAACGAATGTTGATTATAGCAGCAGCCGTCGACACCGGCGCCTTCCCAGCCGCCGCAACAAGGCACGCCCGGCCCGAACCCCACCCCGCCGGCGTCGACCCCAGTCCAGTACCAACAGTACGGCATGTACGGCGGCTACCAGCCGTACCAGCCGTACCCCCCCTACCCGGGCCCGGGCGGCGCCGCGCCCCAGCAAGACCACCAGCAGCAGTGGTAAGCGCAGATACTCATAATCATACCCAAAATATAAAGTATAGTAGAGAAATGCTAGTACAGCCAACGCACTCAAAGACGAGAATTCGATCCAAGTTTGAAGTGCGTTAGTTGATCAGGACCCGTCTAAGTGCAAGTCTATGAATTGGTTAGTTTGGGTGGGAACAGACAATCTTAAAAGTTATTGTTCTAGTTAAAATTATCTTTAACAGTAATCACGAGCATAAAGGTTACATCATGATGTAAAGCGTTACAGTTAAGTTAAAATGGTGATAAGATGAAACTAACCTTCTGTGTGCATGCAATAAACCTTATATCTTATGTTTACTTGTGCGTGTAAATTTTGACGTGTCCAAACGATACTTGAGATCTAGAGGAATAAATAAAAAGTTTGAGAATTCTTGTTTTTGTCTGCGTTCGCCAAATTCTGGGCTTAGTACGCGGCTGGTCCTTTGTAGCTATTTATATTTTACTCATACTCTATTAGCGGTTGCCATATGACGTAAGGAAAGTTATGCTTGAGTTAACGGTATTTAAAATATTGTGTAAGAAAACAAGAATATCTTATTTCCAATGGCAATGTTTCAGGGGCGCCATTAGACAACCGCTTAATAATGAGCCATCAATTTTCTAGGCAACCTGAATTTAACTACTTTGTGTTTGAAATATTTTCGTTGTCCATTTGTGTCCTCAACTATTCGGACTTGGTGTATTTTTTGAGGCATTTGGGACTATTCCGGAATGGAAAATTGCTATCCAATAATGCTAAAATGTTATTAAGTCCCAATAAAATGCATTCTGTCTTATGCAAGTAGATTTTCAATAACATAAAGGTCAAGCAGCCAACACTATTATTCTATTATTCAGTGCATCTAAAATCCAACGGGTATTACCATTAAATTCAAAAATAAATATTTTTTATAATATATTTTTGTATTTGTTTACTGCTTTTATGTTTTGTATTTGGTATTCAGATTGGTGCCACTGTAATAAGCGATGTGTGCCCATTTGAATATGTTTTATTATTCCTTAATCATGATCATAAATGACGTCATAGAATTACAAGTTTATTTAATATTGTAGTTGAATTAAATTAACGAACCACCACTACTTTTATTCATATTCATTTTTTAATTCATAAAGTATTATTAGGTGTAATAAGATCGTAAAATTTTAGAAGCATTAAAATTAATTGTCAACTAAATCAAAATTATTTTTAATGTTAAAATCTAATAATTAATAGTAGGGAGTATCATGGTCTGCTTCTGTACCTGAGCACTCCCTAAGCCAATTTTTATTCGTCATATTGATTTCGATACAATTATGTGATGTTAATATAATGGTTTGATGTTTCATCATTGGTTTTTATTATGCTTGATTAAATATGTTAATTGGACAATAATTTCTGCATTTAAAAAATGGTAAAAAAAATGAAAAATGGTTGCTTTTATACTTGCACACATTTGTGTTAAATGCAAAATTTGTACTTAATTAACATGTTTGTATTATACAGTTTGGCCAAAAATTTTGGTGGTGCTTACATATCTTATATCAACACTTAAAGCATGCAAGAATAGAATATACTTGTGTATTGTTTATTTTATAATGTCATATTATTTTGCCGGTTTTGAATATAAATGTTGTAAACAATAATAACCTTTTACTTTACAGGCATTATAATGCATGTCATATTACAATCTCCTATGCATGGTGTACATTTTTGTAGTGTAGTATTATTACATTGCTCAAATTTTGTTCAGTGTGTGTAGTGTTACAGATATAGGGTCGCCAGCCGGGTTTGCCTGCAAGGAATCCTCGATACTTTACAAAAATTGTTGCCATGTCCCATTTCTCTGCTTGCAGAGTTCCTGCCCGGTCGATGTCAACGCAGCGACGCATAGATCGTAACTTTATATGAATAAGCATCGCGTTTCGTCATTCACACAGCGGATTCAACATTTTGCCTACAAGAAATAATTTTTTAACAATCTTTCTTAAACTAACTGTTTTATAATAGACAGAAGTAAACAATTAGCTACACGTTTAAATGATTAATTTTTTTTTTTTTTTTTTTTTTTTTTTCAAATATAATTTTATGTATTATACTTTATTTCTTGTGGGCCTGCACATTAAAATTGTCAATAATATAGTTTAAAGAATATTTATTGGGTAACACCGTCACATTATTATTATACAAAACTTGCGGCTGTGTGGTTTATTCTCTTATATTATCTGTGTCGTAGATGTATTATCTGAATCTCGATTGTATTGTGCCAATGTTTTATAACTGACATGCCAATCTGTCCAGGTTTAAAGTATAGAATGCCACACTGCCGTTAACCTATCCGAATGATTCGGCGTACCATGCAGCTATGAGAGATTGCGAAACGAAATCACCTTCGCACCGAGAGGAATCGAGGTAAATCCACTGTATTAAGTGATTACAACACTTATGTATTGTGTTTAGGATCATTTACACCGTCTAGGCGATGGATGCGACTCGGCCGGAGGGAGGTTACACTTTCATACTGAAGCAAACAAAAGAATTTTATATCCCTCAATCTACCATCTCGTTTTTTCGGTTACAAAATCAGTCTAGCACCAATCTTAAATTGCTTTGACTGGTGGTTGTACCGTCTCGGCTATAGTAAATGTACAGTCAATAGCAAATAACAGTATTGCAAGCCCTTATCGAAATCTGAATTTCGGTCATTGTTTTCGATTTGACTGATACACCGTCTCAGCAATAATAAATGGATAGTCAATAGAAAAAGACAGTTAAAAAAAACTATGCAATACGAAAAAAATTGAAAAAAATTACTCTTCGTTTTACAGACATCTATTTTAGACGTTGAGTATGCGTATTGTTCTCTAAATGTAAGTGAGTAATAATGTTGATTAGTATTTTCGTGTAACCTCCGAAGGTATCAGCTGAAACCCCAGCGTCGTGACTTTGAACTTTTTGTAGATGTAAGTTAGACTTATTCGGCACTCATTTCTCTCGATAGCTCATCAGGTTGTTATCGACGAAACATTATAGTTATATGTATCTATAGGTTCTCATAGTCATATAATTCGTATAAAAAGGTAATGTATCGGCTACATTCCTTGATTAAATTGTTCAATTATGATAACTCGATGAGTTCGCTTCAATGGGCCAAGAGCCATCTTGTATTACTTTTAAGATATAAAGTGTATGTTGATTGATTTTGCGTGTTCATTTTATTTATAATCATGTTTTTCTCCACAGTCCTTGAGGTAAGTTTCCCTTGGTTTTGCCGCTCGCCTACAGAAAAGTTGGCTCAAAACTTACCTTCTTATAACAACCGACTGATTTAAAAATCAAATAAACCGACTTCAATTCTTTCTTCTCCTTATTTATAACTCATATGGGAGGAGATTTTGTCGTGAAATTTCTATGGGACCATCTCTGAGGTGCACCTTACAAATAAAAAGGTAATCACCAAATTGTTCACAATTAGAAAGCAGATTGCTTTTAACATACAAAAACAACCCACCAAATTACGTTCTCAATTCGGCTCATTGTTCGTTTTCTTTTTAAGTCTAAGAAATATAAATTCGTTATACGACTATCCGATACACTATTCGAATATAATTTTGAAAAATTCTTTTGTGGGCGGGCAGTGAAAACACGCATACGTCTTTAATGCTTTTTCTATGAGATTTTATATACCACACTACAATGATTTATTTTATGAAATTGTGTGAAATGATTATTCTGGGATTTTCGTGAAATCTTCTTTCTCTTGTGTTTCATGTGACTATTGCATTTTGCATTCATTGCATTTTGAAATGTGCATTCCACAGAAATTAGCTACATCGGTATCGAGCACAATGGCACACTAATTTTGTTTTTACATGGGGTTTAAATCTCAATGAATCCATAGCTAATGAGCTATGTTGATATGATATGCTTCAATTATAGAGCTATAAAACATACTTTCGCGTCGAAATTTAAATAGAAACGAGATGTTTTATTTTTTGCAATTTTTTTTAAAGTATTGTTTTTTTTATCCTAGCCGGCTACGTTAGTTTTCAGCGAATCTTAAAACTATTTATATTATTATCGATCCTTCAATTCAATAAGGTTCTTTTCTTGTTTCTATTTATAATTTCGATTTTTATAAACCTTTACTATAATATTTGGGACAAAATAAAAGTATACGACAACGCAAAGCAACGAATATTTTGGCGGCGGCCGCTTTGATAGTGTCCGAGCACCGATTGAATAGTGTTTTAATGTAGTGTTTTTACACCTAAGACTGATCCGAAAAGCTGAGAAGTGGCGTGTGTCTGTAATTTCCAAGCAACATAACCAGGGCATTTAGAATATTCAACGACTGTATGTACTTGTACCTATTTATTGTATACTGGGCTAAAAATACCGAAACAGGTTTAAAAAATATATATAGTTTTTACCACCTGCTCTGCACCTGATACTATTGCCCCAAGTTCAGATCTGAAGTTACCTTTTTTTCGTGGATTTATTCTGAATATTTAATTTTAACCTAGAAAGAAACTTATGCTATGGACTCTTGAATACCAAATCACTGATTACATTTTTGTAGATCTCAAAGTCACATGCAGGTTTCGGTTTTTAAGCCCATTTTTATGTTTAATATCTTTATTCAGTTTCCTCTATTATATTCAACGTTGCTGTTTTGTTCCTATTAACTAACTATTTTATTTTTTAACCCATTTCCATGTTTTTTCTCCCATCAATTATGATGTCTATATGAAATTTTATATTTTTTTTTTGTTTATTTTATTCTGATGTGTATTTACTGTCATTATTCTCGTGTTCATCTTGTGATTGTCACTGCCCTCTATGTTGTGGATCTGTTAAAGGTGCGTGAAGCCTACTCGTTAAAACGTACAAACAAAACAATTAAAATCTTGGATATAAAATGGATTTTGGAAGGAGATGCGGAGGCCATGGAGAATACAAAAGGTAGTATGGGGAGATACCGGTAAGTTATGATTGAATACATATAAAGTGTATGTATGATGGAAACTATTTCTTGATTACTGATCTTAGAACTGCACCATTTGATATCTTTTGACTGCAATCAGTGGGTATTTGACTAAATGAGGCAATTGACGAATAAACAATTACCTAGAATTTGTATGAAACCTGATAAAAAAGTAAACGATGAAAACTCTGCATTATAATTAGAACTCATTTTAATTAAAACTATTTCGCGCTTAACAAATTAACATTAATTAGTCTGATCTCACAATCTTTCCGCTACAAAGCAATTCGGGCTACCAGCCACAAGATTTCGAAAAAACCATGTTGAAACAAATCAAAATCTGGCTCTAGGGCATTTATAAATACCCACAATACCAATTTTTGTTACGATGTAAGCGACAAATAAGCAGACAAATAATTGGTCTCATCACTACGTACTCATCACCATACGTAAATACACGCCTTGCCAGAGAAGACTGCTTAGGTTAGGACGTTGAAGACGAAAATCAATTAAACTAAAACATAATTAAGGCTTGTTTAAATTGATATTTATAATAAAAACATTCTGAATTACAATTAATTACAATATATAATCCTTGCCACTTATATTGCGAAGTTTAAATATCAATTAAATTTAGAAATTGATTGTACCGAGAAAACGTTAACTAATTGTGTAGGTATTTATTTTCTCCATGTTTAAGATTTGAAAACACTTCGATTTCTGACGTACATTCGAG
Organism: Aplocera efformata; assembly: GCA_921293045.1. Lineage (NCBI taxonomy): Eukaryota > Metazoa > Arthropoda > Insecta > Lepidoptera > Geometridae > Aplocera > Aplocera efformata. Next base: position 4,514,016 of record OV121063.1, read on the forward strand.
TCGTAGAACCACGATTCTGCATAGGCGAGCTATAAAAATAGCTGTTATGTCAAATACCCACCCATTATTATGAATTAACCAACAACAACAAATAGTTTTAGTTGAATTAGAGTAGAAAAACAAATTATAGATTTTTTTTTTCACCGACATGTTTGTTTTTCGCGCCTTATCCATATGCTGGCGTCAAAATGGCTGTACAGGTAGCGTCAGCCCGTGTCTTATTGATTTTCTTGTTACTGCTGACCGTAACGAGAAATTGGTGCTATATTGTTTTGTACATTTTTATAGACAATAGTTACATAATGCAAAAGTCTGATATTTACTATTTTAACACATTTTACTTTTTCTAATAAGTATAATGTGCTATACTTTATTGCCACTGATATAATACGGTTTTAGATGAAACAACAGATTGAATAATATTGTTTTATTGATGCTTAGCTCTTTTGACATAACCTTTTTTAATGCCGGGTATTTAGATCTATTGAATAAATACCTATTATATGAGATCGTTGTTTTATTTTACGTCTAGCAATACATAAAGCTTACGTACTTTAACTTATAATCTCACTTTGACATATCTAGTTGATTAGTAAAAGCTTACACAATTAACATATCCCTTTAGAGCATGGCAGTGGTTAGAAAGTTGCTATATTTCTAAGATACCACAGGTTTAGCTACTTACTCATTCAGAATTGATAAATATTTTCTAACAGAATAAGAAGCCTTCTACTTGCACCGAAAATGATGTGTTTGAAAATTGTACTGGCAATATAATTCGTACGTTGGTGTGCATGTCGGCAGTGTAATTAGGAGGAACTCATTCAGGAACTTTACGTGTGAGTTCCACTTTATGCTTTCGTTTCACCACATCGAAATTATGTTTAACATTCTTCTTCGTCTATATAATTATGTTCTATGATCTATCACGAAATAACCTCACTTAATTTACTAACTATATTACACAGCTATCCTTTTCGTTAGTAAGTACATACTTTTCTAACGAAGACTACTCTCGTATCGACTAAGTGCATAGTAATTAATGTTGATATTGAACACAGCGGCAGTTTCATATGGCAACATCGCTTATTTCGCCAGATCACGCGATTTTCACTTCACATAATTAATGTAGAAAATAAATTCACTGAGAATTTAACTAACATTTATGAAGACTAAGATGGCTGACCATCGATACGTTGCATTTCTACAAAAGAGACGTTTACAAAATGTGCGGCCTAATACCTCTTACACTGTACAGGCCCATGCGGATTTTTAAAATTAGGTACCTACTGATTCTCATAAAATTAGCTATTATCTATCAATATTAGTGTGGACATGTCGTTTCCACGATCATACTTTGAAGATTGAGCTAGAACAATTTAAATTAGTGTTTCTTAAACAGCTTGGTATCGTTTTTCATCGCCTCGCATACGGCTGCAGGATAAGATACGTAGAAAAATGGCCGTAAGTACCTACTTATACTGTATTTACAATACAACCTTATGGTTCATAATATTAGTACAAAAAGTGGAATGAATGAATTACTTCCTTAGCTAAATAGATCTTTCTACATTCCTAGTACCCTAATATCTTTCTGGCGACTGCTCCATCGAATTATGTGATGTGAGCGACGCAGTCGATGCGCTGGACGACCGGATGAGTCTGGATAGCCGAGAGAGCGGAGCAGTCGCCCACGGCTCTAGAGGACTGCCGGGCTCCTGGGCTGGTGTCGGCGATATTCTGCAAAATGAATTGGCAACGAAGTAGAATTAGGACATCCTTGAAAAATGGCACTCCACAGCAGTGTCAGGATCTCTAGTAAAAACTTTCTTGACACGCTATATGCGCACGAGTGGTATATTTACGGTTTGTATGGTAGGTACCTACTTACCTATTTCGTCTACATCGAGCCGTTCTTGGACGGAACTTGGGCCTTTCTTGTTTTTTCCGTTCCGGTGCAGCACTGTCGACTTCCGCGCCACTGCCAGAACCTGAGTAGTCAAAGTTGATGTACTAAACTAGGAACGATATAATATATAGTAGCCTACGCAGGCTACGGACTTTTTGTCCTTTTTGTCTTGTTGACAAACCGGTCCAAACAAACTTGGCTTCATAAAATATGACTTGCTTAGCTATCAAAAAGTCCGTCTTCAGCGCAGGCCTGAATTAATTTCATTACAAAACCGCTTACCGGCTATGTAAAGAGAATGTTCAACCAAATGTTGCGTTCCTGTAGCATGTTCTACGCAAAGTGGCCGAGCCGCTTTTATCCTTGCAATGTTTTCTCTTTTACCTCCAACGGCTCTGAGGAATTAAAATGTTATTTCGCATTATCAATAAAAATTCGTATTGAATTCGCATGACTTAGACTTTAACTCGACAACCATTAAGAATGGATATAGAGTTAAACCATGTCACGTTGTTGGGATCTACTGGATCTCCATAGTTTCATAAATTAAAAACACAAGTATTTAATGGTCACGACCATTTTCAAGGTTATAGAACCAAATAATGAACTGTATATAAGTAGGAACTGGACGTTACGTACTCTGTGATTTCAGCTTCACTGATGAAAGACTGACATTTTTTTCTTATGGATTTGATAGTTACTCTGTGGTAAGGTTGACAGAAAATTAAAAACATTGTACTGTCAAACAAGCTTGACATCATCAATGTGGTCATGTATTTAAAAATCCATCTCATTACCCGGATAAAGCGTATAATAACATTTTAGTGATACATTAGGTACACGTAATCAGCTAATAATTACTATTAAATGTACTATTATACCCGTAACATAAAAAGTGGAGTGTGGCTGTGTCGTCAACACGGCCGTGTGTTACGCGAATACGTGTACGTTACGGGTAATTAAAAAAAATCCACCCGTAAGCGATGCGTCACTGTCCTCACTCAACGTCACGAATTCTTTAATACTTATTTTGCTTGGAATAAAATAGGAATTAGTTCCAAGAACCCAATAGCCCAATCTTTTTTGAATTACAATTAACAATATTATTTAAAGCGTAAGTTTTCACTATTATTTACTAATTTTATAAACAGGGTATCCTCCCAAAAATGCGGGCGAAACCGCAATATTTCTAGTATTATTTTCCGTAAAAATTAGATATGTGACGTTGTGGCTACTACTGGATTCTTTGTGCTCAAAATATAGTACGATGCCACTTGTCTGCCATTTCAATTTAAGCCGTCGTCAAATATCTATCAAATACAATAATATGTGCGCCATTTTTTAGGATCATTTATTTGATTCTTTGTGATTTTTTACTTAACTAATGGTAACACTAAAATAATTCCAACCACCCGTTCTACGCAGACGCAAACAAAGTCCGCCATTTTGTCCGTCCTGTCCTCTATCGCTTGGCTTGGGTTTCGAAACGTGTGCTGGGGATGTGGCCTCCATTGACTTCATCAGTCAATCAATCAACCAGTTTAACATCAGTAATTTTGTCAGGCTCCCTCAAAAGCTCAAATAAATGGATTTGGCGTATGATCAAGAGACAATAGATATGACAACGATGGAGCGGGAATTCATAAAATGTTATGAGAGTTTGCCTTTACTCTGGAAAAGAGATCATCCCGATTACAGTAACAAATTCAAAAGAAACCATGCATACGATTTACTTCTGCCTATTCTGAGGAAGTTTATGCCAACAGCGAACAAATACAACGTTCGGCAAAAGATAAACATTCTACGTTCGACTTATAGGAAAGAGTTGCGAAGGTATTTGGCTTCTAAAACCATCACCTCAGATGGAGAAATTATTTACACGCATGTTTCTCCCTCATGGAAGTTTGAGGCGATGAATTTCTTGAAGGATCAGAATGAAAATGACTATAAAATACAGTCAGAAATAGTTATTGAGGAAACTGTTGAAGATGGTTCTTTCAATGATTTGGAGGTAAAAATCAACAAATACTATTAACTTAGCTACTAATAAATTCAAATATAATATTCGGTGGCTATTTTTAGTTATCTGAGCTATAATTATTAATTTCCAGACTTTTTTTCATGTGATAAAATTGCCTAAACTATCTAGTTTTTACATTATCTAGTTTTTAAAAGAATATCAAGTAGAGAAGAATATCATTAAAAGTATAACTAAAGATTTAACAGTATTAAAATACAGTACAAGTGTAGTATAGTGATAGTATGTATTAATGTAAACAAGACTCATTAAAAGTCATGAAAAAGTATTAAATAATAGTGCAACTATACAACACAACCTAGTGCCAGTTGCAGTAGGTAAATAAGCAAAAAACATGCATGAAGAAATCACAAAAATTTTAGTAAGTACCATTTTTTTCAGGACCAAGAGTTGGTATTTATAGAAGAAGGAAAAATAGAAAGCGGAAATGAAGATTTCAACAATCTTGATGATACAGTGTCTTATGTTGAAGAAAAAAAACCAATGATTGTAAAGAATCCTCGAAAAAGAACAAAGAAAATCAATGAGGGATTTATTATAGACCGCGAATGTAGTGCTGTGGGTTCCAATGTTACTTGTAAATTGCAACGAATGAGCACCAATCAACGGTACTATGCAGAGCAACTAATTAACAAAGTCTTGATGAGTGGACTCCGAGAAGCTTTGACGGAGGAGACAGATTTGATTGATTACATTATAGATGGACCTCATAGAAGTGAAGTTATAGAAAGAGAATCATCTATATGAAAACATATTGTTATTTTGTAATAATGTAACTTTTATGTATAAGTTAATTTGTAATTCAATAAATGAACATTATATTATTAGGATATTAGGATCACCTTCTGCTACTGTGTAATAAGGGTGGTTCACTTGTAAATATGTAAATAAATGAAAGTTATTCAACTAGATTATGTACAACACATTTGGTACAATCTTAGCTACTCCCAAAGTTGGCTGCAAGTGGTGAAAACATTATTTTTGTCTTTCACACTTTGTTTATGGCAAGACAAAAGCTTACAGCCAACTGACACTGTCTCAATATAATATGTATAAGTAACTAATAAGATTATTATGGTAGGACAGTAAAACCTGCTATTTTTTGTCTCATTGTAATGGAACTGAGGCTTCTTTCGATGCTGAATGTGAAATTTTACAACTGTATTATAAAAGCAACTGTTTGGCGAATGAAATTTGATAGTTATCAATGAATGAGATAGACTATAGTCTAGCTAGAATAGGCTACTTTTTATCCCAGAAAAATGTATAGTTCTTGTAGGATGGTAACACTGGTTGGCCATCCTATGGTTAGTTGTATAATAAATACTGATTGATACTGGAACTCTAGCCAATCAATCTACCAACCATCCCAGGGGCTGGTTTAAATAATAAGGAATCCTAGTCTGAGTGAGAATATTCAATATTTTAAGGTATTACTTAATGGAACTTTTTCGCAAAATGAATAAAGCTATTTCATCTTTATTTGCCTATGACTTATTAGAGCCATATTTAATCCTGAGGTTTACATTAGGATAACAACTTAGGATACGTTTAGTTACGAAAAAAATTTAAAAAATAATTTATAAAATAAAATTATTTGGTACTTACGAATTATTTTCAGAGCTCGCCTGCTCCTCCCATGGCGCGTCGCTTTCCATCGCGCTGCTCTCAGATGCCACTAAGTACATTGACCTATGGATTAAATATTATTAAATATAATACTTGAGCAAAAAATGCTATCTCCTAGCAGCTTAATGCTAGAGTATTTTCGAGAATTGATTTGACGCTAAAACGTTTAAAATTACAGAAATGGGAACTTATTGAAAATCAAATACATTGTAAAACTTTTAATTTAAAACAGGACTCAGTTACCCTTGTAACTCATTATTATACCAAACATAAAACAATGGATACCAACACATATTGTTTTATTTAAAGTATTGAATATTTTTTTTGTATTATATTATAAACATAATATTTTTTTTTGAACCAGCGACCTTTGTATTGAGTGAGTCGTCATTTGTATTTTTTTTTTATTTATTTAAAACCACCACTAGGCGCCACGATCTCAGATGTGTAACTCAAGGTTCATTATTAGGTCCCCTGTTGTTCATACTATACGGTGAGTGGATTTGAATTGATACCTGGCAGGTACGTAGAGGTGTGGTGGCGGTGGCGCCGCGCGTCTCGACGCCGATCGGGCCCTACGAGCGCGAGAGAGACGTCCCAGCAACACCGTTTCTATAAACGAATCAAGAAAATAATATATGCCACTGTAAATACAGCTTGTAATATGGGAACCAGATATCTGATAGAAAACATACCTAGTTTTATTTTGGAAATATTTACATGATAAAACCTAATAACACTTCGACACAGAACAAACATTTATCTTCGTCGCACAAATGCTTGATTTGAGTCCTGAGCTACCAACTGCGAGGCCAGTCACAGCAGAACCAAAGAATCCTAGTGAGTGTGGACGTTAAGAGGCTACCTGATATAGGATCACTGTCGCTGTTCTCCTGCCGCTCGCGGCGCCAGGCGGAGTCCGCCGCGGGCGCCGCGGCTGCCACTCCAAAGAGTCCTGACACTGTTCCAACCACTATCTTCCGGTTCGACTTGGCTGCGATCTGTATGACAGAAAGAACTTTCTCACTCTACAATAAGATTTTTAAGAATCGTAGCTACATATTTGCTGCATCGACGTTACATCAATCCGCAACATTGGCCTAACACAAGTACCTAAACAACAGTGCCTACTTTTTTGGCTTCTTAAGTCTGAACTGGATTTTAGACTGTCAGACAGAAAATGAATGCTTTTGAATAAAAAAAATTGATATTTTAATTGGATTACATTTGGCTATTATGTCTGTCCGAATTATCACTGTTACTACATCTGTAATATATGACACCTCTCTCAAAATTAGGCATTCTGATAGTTAAGTAGTAGATCAAACTAAAAGATCAACAAAGCTCAATATAATTTGACATATATGTGCATGTATGGTTGAAGGGTTTCCTCATAAACAGAAATGTTTCTAGCGCACGAATAAATTTACATTTTCGTGTTTTTTCATCTGTCTAAACATCGCTAATATAGGTACAAGTTTACTTACAAGAGCATTGATGTCTATTTCTGGTACACCGTTCAGGTCGGCCGCTTGAGTCGCCAGGGTCTTCACGTCCTGGCTGCTGCAGTCCGACTGTTCAGTCATGATGATCAACTCCCGTAAGAAGTCCCTGAAGGTTTCCTCTGGCGGCACTATAAATTACAAATTAATTTTTTTGTTATTTAGGAATCATTCAGTTTACAAGTTAATACACTATAAAATAATAGATAATCCAATTAAATGTCTATTAGTTCTACGAAAATATGATATAGGTACGTGCTTTAGAAAAAAAATATAAATATTGAAAAAATAGTAACCTGACCATTATTTTTTTAATAGTAAGTAACCTTTACTCATCAAGATACAAATTATATCAGTGAATAAAAACAGTTATGTAATAAAAATAATGCAGATATAAATACTAGAAATATCTTTTTACTTCCTGACTTGAAAATTTGCGCAAAGACAGCCCAAAAAATAAAGATCTTTTAAAATGAGTCTGCCATCTTTAGGAATACTCACGATAAGGCATCAGAACAGGAACTCCTTGTGGATTAATTTCCATTATGATTTGCTCGATCGAATTCTGATGTCCAAAAGCCCGTCCCTGCATTCCCATTTGAGCTGGCATCATGCCAACACCACCCGGCATTCCGGGAACAGGCATCATTGAAACAGGAACTCCTTGGTTCGCAACGGCTGGGGTCATCCCTCCAACTTGCACAGTTGGTGGACCAGGTCTGATCCCAGTCTGACCACTAAATCCACCTGGTGCCCTTTGAATCCCCCCAACCGCATAGCCAGTAACCCCAACTTGCATTCCAGCTGGAACCCCTTGAATGATCCCACCACCTGGTGCCTGAATGCTTTGAACTCCTTGCACTTGAGCACCTGTTAAACCTTGAGCCCCTGGCATTCTCTGAACTGAAATACCCTGAACTAATCCAACGTTGGGCACTCCAACGCCCATATAGCCGGATACGCCCATGACTTGGCTCGAGGGTCCCATAAGTTGGCCCGAGGGTCCAATAAGTTGACCTGAGGGTCCCATAACTTGACTTGAGGGTCCCATAACTTGACCTGAGGGTCCGATAACTTGACTTGAGGGTCCTACAAGTTGACCTGAGGGTCCCATAAGTTGACCAGCAGGTGTCATAACTTGAACTGAAGGCACGTTTCCTTGTAATCCTGGTCTGACTTCCAAGCCTGCTTTTCCAGGCGTGAAGGCAGCCTGAGGATTGTTCATCTGACCGGAATTAGTTGTCTGGATTAGTGATGAGGGAACAGATTGGGTTGCTTTTGGAACTGATATTCCGTTCACGAGAATATCTGGCGTCTGTTGCTGGCGTGCTTGCCCTGCGAATAGTTAACCAGGGGTTAAATAGCTATAATAGTCAACAGGTTTACATACTACTACTACTACTATTAGGATTTCGTGACAAAGGCGGGAAAAGACAAAATTATACAAGACAAACATCCAAGATCCGAGAACAAGTTAATTGTCATCACTCAAGTACATGCCCGCAGGAAATCACACCAAATACCCATGTACTCACCTACGGACGCGACCAACGCGGGTAAAACTCACCAGTGGCACTGAGATCCATCTCATGCGTGAAAGCCATGACGTTCAGCGCGGAAGACAACGCAGGCCCCACTCCTGTCCCCAGCTCCGAGGTCAATGCTACTTCTGTTGCTGCCACGTCCGGTGGCGGAGCCGCTGTTCTTCTTCTGTAGAATAGAATAATCATTGAGCCTTTAAGATCCACATTATTTAGGTCCACAACCCGTATTTTTTTCTTCTAGGTGTTATCACTACATAGTATAAAACAAAGTCGCTTCACTCTGTCGCTGTATATGCTTAGATCTTTAAAACTAAGCAAAGGATTTTAATGCGGTATTTTTAATAGAGTGATTCAAGAGGAAGGTTTATCGGTATAATACACTAGCAACTCACCCCGGCTTCGTACGGGTAGTTTCTGATACGATACTGATGCACTACTAACCGTGCGAAGCCGGGGCGTGTCGCTAGTGTAATAGCACATGTATTACAAAAAGGTAAAGTAAAAGTAGTATTCTCAATAATCTAGTTCCCGTATGCTTAGATTGGGGCTCGATATCGCCAAAAAAGAACTTTCGTTGGACCATCAACCAAGTTATGGATGGACCCATCAAACAAGCAACCACGTGGTCTCAATAGGAACAACTCACCCTAACGGAGCTTTGGTTGGGGTGGAGATGGAGACTCGACCCCACATCAGTCTTCTCAACTCTTCCCCACTGATGCCCCTCCTCCTCAATTCTGCTATTGTCACTTTTCCCACGCGCTGCAAAAATAAGTAATTCTGTTCAATTAACCATTCGAATAACCTTAATTTATTTGTATGTGCCCTATTACAAAGCTCTTAAAGATTTATTTCTTTCTTTTTTACGTTATAGCTATTTACCCTGATTGAAGTCTGTACCTAACTCTAAAATTGAACCATTTCGTCTAGAAGATTCTGTGAAAATAGATTTGAGATAGAGAGACAGACACGATAATAATACGTACTATAAGTGCGACTTAAGTGACCGGAAAAGCACCTGATATGAAGTGGTTACCGCCGCCCATAAATAACAATACGACTCAGGTTAGATTCATAAAAGTGAGAAGACCCAAGTCTTATTCCGACGAACTTAGCATAAGTTCTACTGGTACTTTGGATTGCTTCTTTGCACCACCCGAGGGACACGTGTATGGATTCTGAAGGTATTCTGGACGCAAGCAACATGGTCTCCAGTTTCTTACCTTCCAGTTTGTCAATGCACCCTTCCTCTGCTTGGCCCTGGTCTTGGCTTTGCTCTTGATGACCATGACGGCTCGCTGCTCGTACCGGGGGTCGTCTGAGGGTCCCAGGCCTATGGAGTACTCCTGGAGGTATTTGTGGGCGTCCTCTTGTGCCACTGACCGTTCCAATGACACGACTATTTTGGCCCACTAAGAAGTTGGTTGAAATTATCGAGTATATATATAAAATTAGTGCTACTTTTTTATGTATCAAAAGTTACGGGACGAACTGAATGCCCACTTGATGTTAAGTGGTTACCTCCGCCCATAACTGTAATACGACTCAGATCCTCCCTGACCAAAGTCCTGCCAGGTGTACCAGACAGTACTGCACCGGACAAGTTCTGGTACTTTTAGTTGCTCCATCGTAATACCCAGGGGGTACGCGTAGATACTAAGGGGTTCTCACCTACGGACGGGAGCAATTGTACCCTCAAAAGCTTAGTAATAAACTCACCTGTTTCACCCATTCCTTCTCTGACTGTTCAATGACATGCGCGTATGTATTACCCATCATGGCTATCAACATGTTTAGGAGAAGAATAGGCACGAAAACCATGAACACAGCAAATACGGTTTTTGATAGATTTGGGTAAGTTGTCATCCCCAAATCTGTGTACTGAAAAATAAGAAAGAGAAAAAAACATTTATTCGACTACACACCATACAGAAATTAAATGAAAGGGACTTTCTTTTAAGTTATTGAAGTTACAGGTACACCTGATGTTCAGTGGTTACCTCCGCTCATAACAAGAGCAATACGACTTAGGTCCTCCCGACCGAAGTATGAAACCCATTGCGCCCGTCACCCGGACGAGACGTTACGTCTCATACGCATGTTATTTTACCGGCGCCCACACTCTTCCACCGGAACAGCAATGCAGGTGCACCACTGCTTGGCGGCAGATAATCAGATGTGCAGGCAGTACTTCTCCGGGCGACCTTTGTACAATCCTACTGCTACTTTTTGTTGCACCACCCAGGGGGTACTTGTAGGGATTCAAAGGGTACTCATCTCATTTATTTGGATGGACATAATAATATGTAATACACGTTTGCAGTGTATGATGTTAAATTTTTTCAAGTGGAATCTCATTGGTGGTTTGAACTAAACCTTCAGACTGTAAATCGGCGTCTGTACCCCTGGGCCACCACGCACAAATAAGTACTTACGCTATAATCTCCGAGGGTGATTTGGAAGAGAGCCATCCAAGTGCTGGGGTAGCTTGAGAACAGGGTAGACTGTACATTGGGAAACCCTGCAAAGTCGAACAAGAATAAATAATAAATAAATGTTTACACACCCATACCTATACCTCTGCACTAGGATTCCCTGTGTCGCAGATGGCATGGACAAACACAGAAACACAAGACAAACACCCAAGACCCGAGAACAAACTACATGCTCACCACACAAAGTGTGCCACTTTGAGCGTTAAGTTTATTGTCGGGTCTTTTTTATGTGAATAAGTGATAGAACGAGCTGAGACACACAGCCCGCACACTCACACACACACAAACACACAGAGACACACACGTAAAAATGCGCGCGCTCACACACCCACGCACACAAATTTTATACTATTATTTTTATTTATAATATTATTTGTTTATATTACTTGGATTATACATCAATGTATTAGTGCGATATATATACCTTTGTAGAGGAAATAGAAGGACTGCGAGAACCCGAACAGTACAATGCAGTAGATGATACCAAACGTAAACATGTCTCCCGTTATCATGCTATAGATCATGGTCACGAATGGACCCGTCAGTTTTACGGCTCTGGAACGTAACAGAAATTTATTTATTATTTATTTATATATTATTATAAAGTCTAAAATATAACATTACAGATTTCACTAATGCGTTATACTAGAAATACATAATAAACATCACATAAAACACAAATGAACATACATTAGCACAATAGATACATATAAATATAATATTAACCTAGATTATATAAACAAAAATAAGAGACAACATGTAACAGAATATAAACACAACAAAACAAATATCTTAAGAAAAATATAAAAAATAGAAATTCATAATATCTCACCCTGCGAAGAACATCAATAGGAACCAAGACCCGGGCAGCAAAAATATCATGAGGGCTTCTTCTAACATCCCCATCTTCATGAGACGCGCCGGAATGCACGCGAGGACGAGCATATTGGAAGCCAGGAATATAAACTTTGCCGGCTCGCTCAGCTGAAATACATTCATAAATAAATAACACAATATTACATTATACATTTCAAACCACGCAATATACATTTCAAACAACGCAATCTAACCCCAAACTAAGCATAGCTTGTACTATGCGAACCAGATAACTGATTACTTATATCATGTTTTTTTCTTTGTGAACGCATACATTAATATAAGCACCCGCACTCAGAACAAACACCTATGTTCGTTACACGAATTTTTTTGGGTGGAAATCGAACCCACGGATAAGAATATAATATAATATAATACCCCAATAATATATTCATTAATTCATGGATATATTTCACACAGCGCCATCTGGCCCCAAACTAAGCATAGTTTGTAATATGGGAACCAGATAACTGATAGAATACATAATATACAAGAATATATTATTTTGTAAATACATATTATACATTAACACTCAGACACAGAACTAACACTTATGTTCGCACACAAATGATTGTCCTGGGTGAGAATCGAACCCATGACCTACTGCGCAGAAGACATAATAAACAATAAATAAACGTTTACTCATACCTCTGCACTAGGATTCCCTGTGTCGCAGATGGCATGGACAAACACAGAAACACAAGACAAACACCCAAGACCCGAGAACAAACTTTATGCTCACCACACAAAGTATGCCCCGGCCGGGAATCGAACCCGGGACCCCTCGCTTCGAAGGCAAGGCTACTACCAACTAAGCCACGGAGCCGTCCAAGCTACTACCAATTGAGCTATTAGGAAAACAATTCTTACCAACTGCTTGCAATACGCCACCAAACCCTGGTTCTTGATCTCGTCGCCCTGCTGCAGTATAATATAGCATAGCGTGCTCAATATAGTCCCAAGTTCGCTAGCCAAGCGGACTGCAGTCTTGGCATCTGTCACCTCGAGCCCCCAGTTGGGGTGCGCGTCTGCTTCCAAGCTGCTGTGGCGGAGGTACACAGAGACAGAAAGCAGAAGAAGGTGCAGCATTAAGATGAGTAGACGCTTGAGGAATTTCGTCTGTAAAATATGATATTACTAGCTGCGCCCCGCAGTGTTACCCGCGAGCTTCGAATTTTAAAAGTAGCCTATGTGCTAATCCAAGATATAAGCTATCCTAACCAAATTTCAAAACAAATTACATCCAAATCCGTTGAGCCGTTTGAGCGTGAAGGTGGAACAAACACACACACATACATTCAAACTTTCGCCTTTATAAGTAAAATATGACTTCTGTTAAATTTGTTAATTTTTAAAATGTTCATAGCAATCACAAACTTTTAATTCTATATTCAATTACTAGCTTCGCCCTGGAGTTTACCCGCGGTTGACCATCCTAAGGGAACACTGCAGTTTTCCGGGATCAAAAGTAGCCTGTGTGTTAATCCAGGATATACGCTATCCTGGTACCAAATTCCATCCAAATCCGTTGAGCCGATTGAGTGTAAAGGATTAACAAATATACACACCCACACACACATAAATAAACACACACATAGACACAAACTTTCGTCTTTATAATACTAGTTGGATAACTAGTTCAGGAACCAATGTTACATGTATACTGTAATAAAATAAACTTAAGTCTACAAGGTGAGGCGATCGCAGTTAACCCGGGACCATGACGCATGAAACTGCGTCGAAATATCAGAACTCATCAAAACTCACAAATCATGGTAAATATTTCGGTAATTTAATCCTGTACACATACCCTTGCGAATGTCTTCCATTTCTCCTCCAGCAGCCTCTGGATGATGCCGCCATCCAACATGTTCAAATGTTCCTGCTTAGTTCCGTTTAGAATTATGAACAGAGCCGAATTCCAATCTAGAAACAATAGATTTTAAATATCATCTTAAAAATGCAAACTAGATCTCGTTAAATCGATCATTTTGCTATTAATTATAAATAAATATTCATGGGTATTTAAACAGCAACATCTAGCCCCAAACTAGGAATAACTTGTACTATGGGAACGAGATTACTAACATTCAAATCCCCGGAGAAGTACTACCTCCAACTAGTAATCTGCCGCTAAGCAGTGGTGCACTCGCATTGATGTTCCGGTGGAAGGGTGTGGGTGTCAGTAAAATCACATGCGCATGAGACATATCATCCCCGTCTCGGGTGGACGCAGCTGGATGAATGCAACTCAGTGTAAGATCAAAATCTTATATTGAGTCGCATTACTGTTGTCATGGGCGGGGGTCGCGACTTACCACAACGTGGGCCCTCGGCTCGTTCCGTCACTTATTCATATAAAAAACATTGATCGCGGTTGGTTGTCCGGATAATCGGGAATACGGATAATCCGTATAACTGAGGCCGGATAATAGAGTTCAAGTTGTATTAGAGATGAAAGAAGAAATTAAAATTGTTTCTTACTAGTCCGTCCGTCGGGTAGCAGCGTGTCCAGGGCGTTCAGGGGGTAGGCAGAGCAGGTGATATTCGAATACCGCCAGAACTCCCTGGCGGAGAGCTCCAGCATCTCCCTGAAGACCGAGGCTCTGCCCAGCTGGCACGCCAGGGTGAGGGGCGTGAAGCCAGCTCGGTTCATGCGCCCGTTGCTGGCGGGGACCTTCGGGTGCCGAAGTGCATAACCAAACATGTCCTATAGAAAGGGAATTAAAAACGTCACATATAAAACAAAAAAAAAACAAACATATGACGTTCAAATAATCGAAAAAAACTACTTTAAAACTTGTATCCCTTATTTCTCGCCTTCTGGGCTTTTTAAACAATAAAATATTGTTAAAAACAAAATTCCCGTCTTCGGAAAAAATGACATTTTAACATATGACTTATATTTATTTTTGTAAGCCATTTATAAAACCCTGTATTATGACACCACACTCGATAGGTTTTGTTCAATAGTAGGTTCATACTAATATCAAAGTACAAAGTATTTATCAACGACACCTAAACTTTTTTTTTTTGTTGACTAAGGGGAATCTGCAACAGATACACCGGTTGCCCTGGGGGAGACAACCGAGTTATGTGGGACTTTTACCCGAACTAAACCCCTCCGGTGGCCGACCTCTGCGCATTCGAGGGTCTCTGGGCTCTAAAAAAGGAACTTCACCAGTGAGAACGACACCTAACCTAATCTAACGCATCAGCTGAAGGCAGCGCGTGTACCTCATACGCACGAAGCACCTTGCCATACATGTCAACAAGTACACAATTGTTTTTAGGGTTCCGTACCAAAAGGTTACAGCAGGACCCTATTACTGAGACTCCGCCGTTCGTCTGTCCGTCTGTCACCAGGCTGTATCTCATGAAGCGTGATAGAGTTGAAATTTTCACAGATGATGTATTCCTGTTGCCGTTATAACAACAAATACTAAAAACCAGAATAAAATAAATATTTAAGGGACTGTAATACAAAAACGTGTTTATTTTTTGTTTTATAGACTGTGCGGAATCCTTCGTGCACAAGACCGACTCGCACTTGACCAGGTTTTCATACCAGTTTGTCACACACGACCACCATGTGCAGGATCATGTTGCCGAACGAGTCCTGGCGGTCAGGGTCCGCCCCCATGTCCAGCAGGAGGTTGTAGACGGCTTCGTTGGCGCAGCACGCCGCCCAGGCCAGCGGGTACTCGCCTAAATACGCTAGTCCTTCGTAGTTTGTCTGCCGCGCTGGTGGGTTTTTCTGCTGGTCGCGGGGTAAGAAGAAGCTGCCTAGAAAAAACGAGCGAGCCTTACATTTGTACCATCTCACTTTGGGTTAAAAATGAAAACAACGGGAAAAGAAGATATAGGAGAACAATGATGGCTCCGTGGCTTAGTTGGTAGTAGCCCTGCCTTCGAAGCGAGGGGTTCCGGGTTCGATTCCCGGCCGGGGCACACTTTGTGCAGTAAGCATGAAGTTAGTTCTCGGGTCTTGGGTGTTTTTCTTGTGTTTCTGTGTTTTTCCATGCCATCTGCAGAGAATCCTAGTGCAGAGGTATGAGTGTGTAAACGTAATACAAACTAAAGAAAGAAACGGAATTTACAGATGTTGACATACCAATAGCTCGTTGGTTGACATGAGCCCCTGCTTCGACGAGGTCTTGCACCAGCTCATTGTTGCTGTAAGCTATCGCCAGGTGCAACGAACTGGCGCCTAGGAACAACAAGTAAAAACTGACATCAAAAGCTATTACTTCTCTATTTGCTATTTACTCGACTAAACAGAACAAAATGACAACGTTTCATGGGAAATTGTGTACGCTTCTATAATACACTTCCGGAAACGGCAACCTCATGGGCGTAACCAGGGGGGGCAAAGGGAGGCAGGTGCCCCCCCTGGAACTGGAAATTTAAAATAAAAATGCATGCATAGTCAAATTTATTTATATTTATTTAACTACCTATAGGGTATATATATATATTAAAGGGATACCTTTAAAAAAGATGGATAATACTCACCTAAATATTCTTCACCTTCAACTACGTCCAGGGACAATTTTGGGAAGCATTTCACCAATGTCCTCGCCAACCTTGTGTGGATCTGAAACATATAATTGACCTTGTAATGATCATTGTTATTAATTGTTAGTTAATTAGAAATTTAGAAATATAATGAAATTTAGAAATAAAATATAATATTAGTGGGAGTACCTCCCACTAATATAAATAACATAAATTAAAAAAAAATTATAAGCTGTCCTGGTACCAAATTTCATCCAAATCCGTTGAGTCGTTTGTGCGTGAAGGAGTTACAAGCATACAACAACAAGCATAGTAATAAGCATACACACACAAATACATACAAACTGTGGCCCCGGGGCACAGACGCCGACCAATCTGAAGGTCGTTGGTTCAAACCCAAACGGGCACCAATGAACTCTACACTTGAAAAAATTATGTTACCACGTTCTCGAAACGGTGAAGGAAACATCGTGACGAAATCGGCATGTCTTAGAACCAAATATTCGATGACATGTGACATCTCCAATCCGGATTGGGCTCCCGTGGTAGATTAGGTAAAACTCACTATCGAGAGGAGGCTTGTTCTTGCAGTAGGAACATTAGAGGCTGGTACGGATTATTATTTAAGTTACCTTGGTATCGCAAATGATGAGTACATGTAAGAGAGATTCGCCCAGCGCTCCGCGGAAGCACATCTGCCAACAAGCAGTGTGGTCCTCCCATTTCGCGAGCGGATCGTGTGGGGATAGAGAAGCTTCAATTGGTAACACCACCTGGAGCGAAACAAAACAACCTGGATCAAAAGTACCTCATCCTAGGTATGCCATACTTGCCGCTGGGGCTGCGGAAGTACAGACAGTTATCGTAGCCTCAGCGATGGACGTGTTGAAGGTATACCGTGGGGTTTTGGCCGACAGAAGTCCGACATAACCCGCCCACCGTCTCTACGGTAACGGGGAGAAGATAAAGGTTTTCCCCGCGTAAAAAACTGGTATGCTCTGCCGAAAAAGTTCCAGAATCTTACATATCTAGCCAAATACCGTTCAGTCAATCGAGGATATGGAGAACAGACTTCACGGTTAGATCTATTGTAATTTACCTGCTTCTGGTCTCTGAACTTCCAACGCAGGTACTCCGCGCGGTTGATGACCCTCCCCCGACCCCCTGCGTACATGTAAGCAGAGAACTCCTCCCGGATTAACTTTTCTGCTGCTATCATTCCACCCCTAGCGTAAGTTTCCAGCAGAAGACCACCTGAAACAGGCAATAACACGACTAAGCTAAGCATCTAAAAGACTGATTAACAAGAAATTGATTTAAAAATCTAAAAAACCAATTTTAATACATTCATTTGTTACTTTTCGCCCTTATGGCATAAAAAATCTATGGGACTAACGCCGTACCCATATAATGCTACCAAATGAAAAAAAAATTGCCAAACCGGTCTGCAATTGGCGAAAATATCCACACCCGTATGTTGTATCAGTAACTATACTGATTTTGATGAAATGATGTTGAAGTAAATTAAAGCCATTTAAAAAACAACGGTCACAATTAGATTAATAGTTTCGGAGAAACGCGTGGACAAACATGCATAAATACACCAAGGAAATTTTGTATATATGTTTAGAAGCCTTTTTCTTCTTCTTTCGTGTCAACATACCAACCTTAAACTGAGATTTGTAAAATTTAGCTACCTCAATAGCAATAGAATATAATATCAATAGAAGCCTTAATGTATTATCATATGTAAATATATTGCAGTTCTAATATTATTAGATCCTTATGGAAGCATAAGAAGACTCGCACTATTTCGCACCTGTTGCTATAATACAGAGATGCTAAGTCTCATGCAAACGGTGAAATTATTATCCCCAGCTGAACAGTACCACAAATGTGGGTAGGTATAGATAGATAGACTTAAGGTGCATCGCATTGGGTAATTCTGACCGATTTTTTTTTCTCATGTCAGTCATAATTTTAATTCATTACTGGATAACGGAAGGATGGGCAAGAAACGAGACTGGCCTCACGAATCAGTTATAGCTCTGGCTTCTGCGCTGAAGGTAGTGCGTTCGATTCCCACCCAGGACAACGTTATGATACCCACCCTTCTTATAATCAGCTAGTTTATATAGTACGGTGTGGTCCTCGCTGCTCGGCTGCGATATGACACGGTCGAGCACCGAACCCGCGCTCTGCACTCCGCTGCCGGAGAGCACCTTGCTCAGCCGCTCGCCCATATTAAACACTCATTGCCGTAACATTGCTGGAATGGCTGAAAGCCAATGAAAATGCTGTGGTTTATGTAAGCGACGGAGCGAGCTGAAAGCCCATTTGGTGGTAAATGGTTACCCTCGCCCAAGACCATAGGAATCCAACAAAAAATAAGACTTAGATCTTAGAAAGAGTTTTATTCATCCTGTTGCGTCCAACACCCGGGATGGTGTGCGTCTCGTTGAGCCTGTGATTTCACCGGCACCCACACCTTTCAACCGGAACGCAATAATAGGAGCACTACTCCTTAGCAGCAGATCTTTTGGTGTTTTGAATTTGGCACAAGTTCTACTGTTACTTTTTGTTGCTCAAAATAACACGGTTTTATTAGATGCGTTTGAAAGTATATATACGTTACTCACAACAAAAAACCATTTTAAAAAATTTTGTCATCTTTCTTTCCATCTATCTGGATAATCTCCGAAATGTACCGATTTTGACGAGACTTTCACTGGCAGATAGATGATGCTACAAGAATTCACTTAGGATACTTTTATTTGAAAAAAAAAAAAAAACTATATATATATATATAAATTGGGTTCCACGCAATTAAATGTTAAATTCTACAGCTAGCTGTAAATATTTTTTGTAAGCTTTATTTGTCGTTGATCGTCCAACTAATAAAATTAAACTTACCATTAACGAAAGACTTATCATCAAGAAGCAGAAACAATCTTCTTCTAACAGCTATGAATCATTATTATTACCTGTTTAAAACCCAAAGTGCTATTAGCCAGATTAAATCATTTTAAACCCAAACTGTTTTTAGCTCCAAATCCAGTTCTTATTATTCATTTAGAAATTACCTCGGCTTAATTATTTTTAATATTGAAGTAGGTAATTTCGTGTTTTAGCTATAAGTCCAATCAGAAACTATGCCTTCTTTGTAAACACCAAAGCATTTTCAACTCTGAATATTCTTTTTTCTTAACATTGAAGTAGATAATTAATGTTTAGCATTATATTTCCAACGATTTCCATGAATAAAACTGCATTGAAATTTATCTTCACCATACATGATTGACACAAAACTAAAAAAGTCCAGTCTGGTTAAGGTAAATTTCATTTCAGTAGGTACACCTTTTTAATATCCCATTGAAATCATTGTATCCACAAACTCATATCACTAATCCACTTCTGTTTTAAAACGACTTCCAATAACGGCTATCAAGTGGTTGTATTTTTTTTAGTTATAATAATTTTAGCGTTCGATATCAAGAATAAACAAAAGAAACAGTAATATGGAAATAAACAAATACGGGTTGCCATGGTTACCCATTCTTACGTTACCGTGTACCTAATTAGTTGTAACATCAGTAGAAATTTCTGATATAGTAAATTAAAATTACTCTTGTTTATAGAGATTAAAACGACTCTAGAGACCTCTCAAGCTAAAATCCATCAGGCCGTTTGAGCCACAGATATAATAATACTATACTAGCAGTTTACTATGGTATAGTAGTAGTAGTACTATACATACATACACATAAGATACCTGGCGCGGTGGGGAAATAAAAAAAAAAACGAAAATAAGTTAAACCGAAAAATAAAAAACAATATTACTTGAATTCTCAAAAACCTTTTATTCGTGTACTGTATTATAATGTTATTATATATCTTAATTTAACTAACAGTTATATTACCTATAGCCTGCTATGGCACTAAATGCACTTGTGTGGTGGTATGTACACAACTACATTTAACGGCAAAGTTAATGACATATGGAACCACCTAAAGGTTAGTGGGAAAACTCTAACTTGGGACAGCACCACCGGGTGATACCACTGCTGGGGGCAGTTTTCGTGATGGTAATTGGAAATGGCTTACAAACGAAGCCATCTCAATTATTTTTCCTGTTACCTCAGATTTACCATGACTGAGTTTTCTTGACTACCGATATTTCGACGTAGTTTCATGCGTCACTCTACTGGGTCCCATGAAACTGCGTAGAAATATCAGGAGTCAAAAATCTTTCAAATTATGGTTATTACGAGGTAACTCGATAAATAATGTTCCTAACCATGATAGTTCTAAAATTCATATATTGGAAGCACCTAAGATAGTAGGGAACCCTATAACTAATTCTACAACTATTGCTTCTCTAAAGGGCTGTTTTGAACCGCGGGTCAAAAAGGGTCCAACAGTCAAAACAAGCCTTTAACCTAGAAACTATGCCACTATTTTGTAATATTCTAACACACATTACATTTACCTACAAAAATCCATTTATAAATAAATTAAAATAAGGTATTGACTTCATAATCAATCAATATATACAGTAGCTTTTGCCCGCGGCATCGCTCGCGTTATTGTAGATTTTGACACCAATTTATTTCTGGCGGAGCTAATTTGTGTTCCCCTGACAACGTGTATAAAATTTCATGATGACTGATTGAGTATTAATGGCGTGAATTCGTAACAAACAATCTCACTTGCATTTATAATATTAGCTAGTTGTAATCGATAGTATACTCCATATTTGTTTATAATATTCATCTAACAAGTTAAGTATTTCCATTATATTATGATAAACTTACTAATGAAGTTTATGTTTCAAAATTAGCCATTTCAAATGTTTTTAATCTTAGCACTAAAAGTACTAGTAAAAGTACAAGTTTTTTTTTTACTTTGTCTGTCCCATGATTCTGAGAGGGAACAATTGTTCTGTGCCTCAGACCCAAATATTTGCAAATCCAATTTTTGCTAATCGGGAATCGAACCAGCTACTCTTCCGGCTCAGTCTTAATTATCGGTGGAGGCATTTCATTCATAATTATTGGTTGCATCTCAGTCTTAATCATCAATGGTTGCATCTCATTCATTGGTGGTTGCATCTCGGCCATATTTATTGGTGGTTGCATCTCATTCATAATTATTTCCGGTTCCATTTCATTCATAATCATTGGCGTTTCCATCTCAGTCTTAACTGTTGGCTGTGTCATTCCCCGACCATGAATTTGGACATGTCTTTTTAAGCTACTCTGTTCGGAAAATGATTTATGGCATAAGTGGCAGCCGTAGGGTTTTTCCCCGCTGTGAATTCTCATATGTGCTGTTAAATTAGTTCTTTGTATAAATGCCCTGGGGCATAGGCTGCAGACATACGGCTTAAGCCCGATATGAATTTTGACGTGTTTTCGCAAATTCGCCTTGGCAGTAAACGCTTTGCCGCACTCCTCGCAAGCAAACGCCTTTTCTCCAGAATGAGTTTTCATATGGGCCATCAAACAACTGTTACTGAAAAAGGCCTTGTGACATTCACTACAGACATATGACCTCACCCCACTGTGGACTCTCATGACATGATTGGCTAAACCGCCTTTCGAAGAGAATTGTTTGTCGCACTGCGAGCATGTGTGGGGTTTTACTCCATTATGCACACCCATGATATGCGATTTCAGATAATGTTTTTCAGTGAAACCCTTTTCGCACTGGTCGCAGGCATAGGGCCTCGCTCCGGTGTGACTTGCCACATGTTTATCAAACCTCCCCTTAACAGTGAAGATTTTATTACATTTCTCACAAGTATACAACTTTTCGCCAGTATGAATTCTCGTGTGTATATTTAATGAAGCTTGACTGTAGAATGCGCTTTGACATTCAGTGCAGGCGTACGGTTTGAAACCGATGTGTGTCCTATTATGTGCTTCCAACTCATTACTTTGTGTAAATGTTTTATCGCACTGGTCACATGCAAATGGCCTGGCTCCGTGGTGCACTCGCATGTGCCTTTTGTAGTTTCCTCTGTTAGTGAACGCCTTACCACAGTGGCAGATATCACTTTTCTCTCCTGTATGAAGCCTTGTATGCGTTTTCAGACGAGTGCTTGTAGAGAACGCCTTATGACAAACTGCACATACATAAGGTTTTTCTCCGGTATGAGTTCTCATATGACAAGTCAATGTACTCTTCACAGAGAATCGTTTATCACACTCATTACAAGCATAGGGTTTCAAGTTACTGTTTTGAGCAGGTTCTTTGTGTTCTTCATGTTCCTTGGCTGCATGTGGCTTGTCTCCACTGTGACTGTGCATATGCATCGATAAATCACTTTCTGTCTGAAACATTTCTTGACAAATGTCACAGCTAAACTCATTATCAGACTTGTCCTCGGGTTCTTCTTTAATTTTAATATCTTCACCAGTCACTTCTATTTCAATTTCAAATGTTGCAACATTATCATCATCTATTTCTTTTTTCACAGTGACAGTATTGGCTCTGTCATTGCTGTAATCATGAGTCATGGTTTCTGTGAACTGAGGAGTGCATACTGCTAAATTATGTGACAAGCCTGGCTCTTTCATGCTAATTGTATGTGGTGTTATCTGAAAATATCATAAAGCATGTCTTAGTTACAGAATAAAATAGAGGCAGTTTAGTTTTTAATATATTTAGAATATTAGTATCGGTATTGGTGTGGGTAATGTATGTAAAAACTAGCTGCGACCCTCGGTTGGCCATCATATGGATAATTTTCCCGAATAAAAAAGTAGTCTATGTGCTGTTGCAGACTTATCTATCTCTTTGCCAAATTTAATTCAAATCCATCAGCCATTGTGATTGAGTAATAAACTTTCGCATTTATAATTATAATAACAGTAGTATGCTGTCAGATTTAGTATGAAAGGATTTACTTTTCTGAAGTCCCAGGGATAAAGGAGGCAGCAAACTCACCACTAGTTACGTTTATCCCATAATAGGAGTACCCACAAGGTGAAAAGTGGCAACAAAC
This sequence comes from Aplocera efformata, assembly GCA_921293045.1. NCBI lineage: Eukaryota > Metazoa > Arthropoda > Insecta > Lepidoptera > Geometridae > Aplocera > Aplocera efformata. Next base: position 4,537,536 of record OV121063.1, read on the forward strand.
AAGCAAACCTTATCTTCAAAAAAATTCTGGTATTTATAGTTGTCACTGTCAGAGTTATATCAAATCATTACTGCAGCTATATATAATTTTTAAAATTATTGAAATGATTCAAAATTACAAAAAATAAAATGTGTAGGTAAATAGTACACTAAGCGTAGGACTATTGACTCACACTGCGGCATTTTTCTTACTTTAATTTAAGCATTTTTACACCCACATAGACTCTTCTTCCTAATTACTTACTGTTGCACACTTATATAGTATAGAATAGTAGTATAGATACACAATTAGTGACAAAACTAAAACACTAGCGGAATGTTGCACACTTGTGTAAGTGATTAGGAAGAAGAGTAGGGCACATAATCATAGATGGCACAATATATAACCACCAAACGAAAGGTCAGTTTGGATTAGTTAGAGGAATTTATATGAACATAATCAATCTTGATTGCGAAATTATTTAGTTATCAACTTTCATCAACTTTCAAATCTACCAGTGTATTGATTGACTAAATTATTGTCACCTAACTACAACAGTTAGACAACAGTTAGACTCACTGACTTTTTTATGGGTTAATGTGTATTATAAACCTATACATAGTTATAGTTAATTACTATTTTATCTATACATTATTGCAATTTTGGGTAGGTTTCTCTAAATACATTTTTTTTTTTTTTCGAAAAATATACTACTAATTATGTTACTAACTGATATTGGGGAATTCATAAAATTGGTTTAGTAGCTTTTCAGTTTATCCATTATCCAAAAGATTTGTCTTTAATATTAGTAAAGTACATACAATTTACATAATTTACTAGCCTTACAGCTCAGTTGATAGTTCTGCTATCTGCGCTTTAAGTTGTTGGTTTGATTTCCACCCAGGACTATCATTTGGGTGGCATAGAAGTTGGTTGTATCTGGGTGTCAATATGTACTATAATGTGTTAATGTATGGGCCAGATGGAGCTGCACAAAATCTCTAATAATACACTTATAAATGAGAAAATACATAATACATGAGAACTCGAGGGATAAAGAAGATTAAGTTATGAGGTTTACCTTCAAGCCATGTTGGACAAGATCAGTCAACAACATCTCAGCACGTTGTGACATTTCAAAGAATCTTTGATAGCGTAGCAGCTGCGATCGACATATGTAGCAAATGCTCATAGGTTTGTCATATTTAGTAATGAGCTGAAACAATTTTTAGAGTATTTCATTCATATATCAAACAAATTCTTAGGATAGATTTTGTTTGAACCAGCAACCTTCAGATTTAAAGTCGTACCTCTGGACTACCGCACTCTGGCACATCAATTTTGTTATGTTTAATAATGTTTCCTATGCACTTGCCTTATATGATTTAGTTTAGGGGGGTGTTGGGGGTTGAGAGGACTAAATATTCTTTCTGGTATGCTTTGGAAGTAGCCATGATTTTAGTTACTGTGTTAAATTTTATAATTAAGTACTCAATGTGAAAACTTTATTTAATGTATTTTAGTTTAAAAACTATGTTAGTAATTTATTGCAATAACTTCAAACAATGTGCTTGAATTTCAAAGCTTTTAAAATTGGATTTATGGGGGATGGTCTGTTGTCGTGTTTAGTGGCAATTTGTGGACCCATTTCTGTCATCATCATGATTTGATAGGTCCAAATAAGACAGGAGTTAACGTTTTTATAATATTGACTACTTAGTGGTGGCTCATGCTGCTTGAATTATTAATTGAAAGTGAACTCCAGCCTTAAAAGAAGGAGTCCCGGTATCAAACCCAACCTAAAGAAAATTTGCTATTGGATACATGTCTGGTATTACCTGCAATACAGGGAATCTTAGTAGGAAAGTGATATTCAGATCCTGAAGTACCGACCGGCCATTTTTACATACGAGAAAGTAACAAGCGAAATTTTCATCTCTGTAACAATTAATTAATAATACCTTTGAATTTGTGAATCTTTCGTATATTTCCTTAAGTCCAATTTGTTCAATGGAGTGCATTTTCACATTGCCGGCAACGAGACAAACTCTGCAGATTGAAATCGACATTTTGAGACTTTCAAGTCAAATCACTTTTCTTGAAGGATCACTGAAAGAGAAACAAAAACCAACATAAAAACCTAATAATTAAAACAAAATCTAACACCATCATTTATTTTGATTGGTTTTGATTGAAATAATACTCACTTTCAATTCAATTCTCGTTGCATAGATTCGATTGGGTAAGCAAAAGAATTCGCCAATGTCACGTTCCAAGATGCATACAACGTATGGGCACCGATGGTTGGTGATTCCAAATTGTAACTATACATGTACACATTAATAATTAGAGATCATGAGCAACTAAGCAAATAGCAGAACAGACAGCATAGCTTATTATAATACTTTACTTTTACAGACTCAGCTCTGCTTGCTTTGCTCAGGGTTTCCAGATGAAGTTTATAAAATATCCCCAAAATGAAACCTATAATTTTTATTGTCAATACTAAATATATATTTTATTTTTTTTCATATGTATTATAATTTTGACAGCTCAGTTTTATCCTTGCCACCAGATGTGACCAGGGAACTCTAGTGCAGGAGTATGAGTTTGTCAATGTTATTGATTGCACACACAGAATATGTACTTATTTATTTAGTGACACATGAATAAATAATTTTTTTTTAATAATATCGTCGGGTGATCTTAAAATCACCACAGCAAACGTCTATCAAGAACAAACTATATATAAGCCTATTCATACTTATTTATTTACTCCATTGGAACGCTAGAGAACACTTGACTACGTCATTTTTTACAGGTAACAATAAAGTTAAAAATCCCCCTGTCCCCCTACTAGAGCGCGATGGCCCAGGGGAGCAGACGCCGACTTTCAATCTGATGGTTGCTGGTTCAAACCACACGTGCACTAATGTGAGTGTCACACATTTATGTGCGCAATACCACTTTACGTCTCATGCGCATGTAATTTAACTGGCACCCACACCCTTCCACCGGAACACAGCAAAGCAGATTGCTTCTGCTTGGTGGCAGATTGAGGTCTAAAATGTTATGTAGTCGTAAAACCTTCAATACAATTTACAATAATCAATGCATTGCAACTCTACTAATATGGATGAAAACAATCTACAAGCCATCCTATATTATTTTTATTTAATGTTACGTTATCTGTGGCTACAATACGACGCGACGCATGCGGCGACAGAGACGCCGAAGTCGCGTCGATTCGATACGAGAAAGCGTTAGGAATTACTAAGAAATATTCTGGAACGTACGAAACATTACAAACGGGGGAATGGAAGCGCGCCCGTCCCCCCTCGTCGTACCCCAAATGCCAAGTTTCTCGACAATGTTCGGCACGATCCGGCCCACTTCGGGTTCCCCCCGCAAGCGCGAGGTGTTGTCGGTCGGCGTGCTTCACCTCCCGCCCCGTCCCCCTTTCCCGCTCACAGCTCAGCTCAGTCGACCGATTCCACCGGCTGGTGGGCGCAGCGAACTTTTTGTTGTTGAGTTAAGATAGTAACTCATTTAAAGATACGTCAAGCGTCAAATAAGTGTGTTTTTGTAGAAATCACAATGTCGGACTGGCTCGATACGGATAACGATTTTTTGGAGATTACTGCCATTCACGGTAAGTCAGTAGTTTTTACTTACCCAAATCTTCCAACATTACCTACTGCTCGATTATATTGCATACTGCAGTCACTTCGAATTTGACAGATACATCTGTTTCACTCACTCCCCTACTTCGTATTATGATTTACTAACTCGATCGATTCTCTCATTTCGCTGTGAAATTATAGTGATGTACGAATAGGTAGTTACGAATTATGCTTATACGCAAATAAGAAAACATAATTTTGCTTTGGGAAATGCTTAAATACCTAGTAGCTTGCAGTAATGCCCAGCCTGTAGTTGCAATTGCAAGCAGTCATTCTTCTTTTGCGGCAGTCGAATTCGATTTGAAATGAAAGCAAATGGTTATACTGCAGATCATAGATTAAAATGAGACAGTAATGACATTGTACGGTAGCCATTATGTTGAGGAAATGGGTATCTTAGTAGAACCACTAGCTACACTAGAGTATAGGAATAATTAATGGTTAATATAATTTTTATAAAAAACCAATAGTTGAAATATAATTTATAAAAAAATTACATCTATAAATAAATAGTCATGGACATTTTTTACAGCGCCTTCTAGCCCAAAACTAAGCACAGCGTATTATGAAAACAAGTAATGATAACGAGAAATTAATGAAAAAAAAAAAAAAAAATTGCTACATGTTTTCATATGTAGCAATTTTTTTATTGTAAAGAAATGATTTGACGTTCTCTTTTGGTTTAAAATACAAAAGGGAACGTCACATATATATTTTTTTTTAATATTTATTAAAAAGAAATATGTGATGTTCCCTTTTTTCTTTATGAAAATGAGATATTGTAGTCTCATGTTCATAATCAATTTTGGCGATTGTTCAAAATCCTATTACAATATTTGCACGAGAACACTGCTAACCTAATATTTCGTAGACAACTGCCTCATCTTTACCATTACTCTTTGCCTCGTGCGTACGAAGTGAGGTCATTGACAGTGAAACCTCGCCCCGCTCTTTGAAGTTCCAACCGTTGGGTGGGGCACTGTGCTGTGTGCGGGCGGGGGAGGGCGACATAATTATCTCTCTCTCACACTCACTGTACGTCAAGTCGTGCGCGATAGCCACGGTCCCAGTAGTATCACATTTTTAGGGTTCCGTGCTCAAAAGAAAAAACAATGTCACATAATGTCCCTGTCTGTAAAATAGCTTTAAGGAGGATATCAATTCGGATGAATGTTTTTTTTTGTATGTTTTTACGTGTTTTTTTCGTCAATCGTGGATCGATTTAGAGATATATATATATATATATATTAATTTGATAGGTTTTATTAGATCAACAAGATCAAAAATCTTATAAAAGGATTAGAATAATCTCGTCACTTATTTGGTGCATTTAAGGGTAGAATTTTTTCATGAAATTTCTTTAAGTCTTAAAACATGCAGTAAACTATTTTTAATACTGTATTGAATCCTCAAACTTTCATCGATTTATCTTGGATTTAGATTGGAATATAACATCAGCTATCTGCCCGTGATAAGTGAAAGTCCCATCAAAATCGGTCTTTTTTGATCGGTCGGAGATTACCAGGATCAAAAAAGACTGACAGACAAAAATTCAACGAAATGTATTTATTACTTGAATCACACTTATATTATAATGGCGAAAGTGTATGAATGTGTGTATGTTTATCACTCCTTCACGCTCAAACGGCTCAACGGATTCAAATGAAATTTGGTACCAGGATAGCTTATATCCTGGATTAACCCATAGGCTACTTTTGATCACGGAAAACCGCGGGTATCATCGCGTGGCGCAGCTATTCTTAGATAAAGGTAAATAAAAGGCAACAAATTAAAAATAACGCTTATAAAACACATTGTATTTTCAATTACTCTGAAATGTGGTGAAATTCTAAGTAGCCCTACTGGTAAAAGCTTGCGGTTACGACGGCGTGATCCTTAGAAAGGTATCGACCGAGCTTTGCTAAGACATCTTAATAAATAACTAGTGACTCACATTGATGAGTACAAAAGTAAGAAATATTAGAATCCAAGTTAGCTCTATATTTCCCAGTTTAGGATTAATCTTCACAGAAATAGGTTGCGTTTTATTGTTTTGTTTCACTGTTCGACATTAGTGAAGATTGCGTCGACTCGTCACTCAGATGTAACCCAAGCGGGTAGCTGAAAAATTTAATGGACATTCAACCAAAGTTTCGCCGTACCTACTCTAATTTGTCTGCTACCTCAACAAAATCTATCAAAGTTATGTTTTATATTTCAGGTACACAAGCTGTTTTTGTTAAACAAGAAATACAATCATCCACTGTCTCTAGCGAAATTGAAGTAAACAATTCGGCGAATGAATTGATTAACCAAGTAGAACAAGAATCGAACATTAATAATGACGTATTAGTGCAGGCTGTGAGAAGCATACCCTTAGTATACACAACTAGATTAGAACAAATGAATGCCTTCAAAGATATTGGAAACCGACTTAACTCAAAGGAGATCGTAGAAATGATACAGAATGAGAGTAAACCTCTGTTTAAACAATTACCTCAACAAATCAAGCAAGAATCTAATTCCAAAACACATAAAGCTTTATACATTAACCTCTGTAACCAGGTGAAAGAGCTTAATATCAAAGCCAGAAACGAAGCTACAATACAATATAAACTTAGGAAAATGTGTAAGCCAGTAAAAATAGTGTTGGAGGATATTTGTAAGAAGAACCGATCAGTTATATCAAAGGAAACAGAAGTAAAGTCTGGATTCCTTAAATTGGGCTCTAAAATATTAAGTAATGAAGCTAAGAATGAAATGGAGCTTTCATCCGCAAAAAATGAAAATTTAGAGAGTTATCAAGGTACGCCTGTAGAGGAAATGGCAACATCTAAATACTCTCCATACATTAACAATCTATCAACTGATTCAAGAGACACAAGTTTAGCAACCGTTGCAGTCAAACATAAAAATTCACAATTAGCCGATATTTTTATTGTAGATGTAGCCAAAGGTGTAAAAAGTTTTTATAGAACCAATATGAGTGAATGTAATAAGCTACATAAATCACATAAATGTAAACGAACAGTTGTCATAGAGTATTGTTGTTGGGTCAACAGGGAAAAATGTATAAAGAAACTAATACAAACAGGTTTTTTCAGTTTTAGTATCTCAATGTTTTTAAGGAAACCCCACAATTGCTCAGTTGGAAATTGTAGTTGTTGTTGCATTATTTATCCACTTTTACCGACAGCATCTTCAAATGTAGAATTTATTAACAAGCCCAGCAAGTGCCTTAACACTGTAATAGCACGCGGAGATATTTTAATTCAAAAGGCAATGAACTACGTCTCGAAGGAGCCTGATATATTACCTAAATCTATTGAGCCCATATCTTACCTAAAATGTGCAGTTATCATAATGAAATATCAAGGTGTCATATTTCGACAAACTCATACGTTAGGTGAAAATTATGAAATAGGAAACACGGGTGATATCGATTTTTATGAAAAGCCCAATGTTAATCGGTCTGCGTCCGAGGAAATAGATTGTTATCGGCAAATGGATTATACGCTTGGAATAAATAGGATATATATAGGTAATTTGGTATGTTGCTGGCAGAAACGAGATCACATTTTAAACGAACTTAATCTAAATAAGTATATAAAACGAAGTACGTTGAGATTCATAAAAACACCTCACCGGTGTGAAAGTGACAGTTGTATATGTTGTTGTAGTCAAGGAAATATGACAGTCATGGAAAGTATAACATATTTGAAAAATACATTGGTGTATAACAAAAAACGAATAGTTGTTAAAATACCACTAAAAGATGATAACGAGATAGTTAAATCTACTCCTATGCTCACAATACCTGCGCAAACAAATCAATCTCATGATGTAGCTGTTGGAAAAAAATGCAATAACATTAACTTGCCTGCTCAGTCATTTCAAATTGTGAGTGAAATTGATCTTACCAAAGAAGAGTCAATTCGGAAAAGTACAGGTCGTCGCAAAAATATATCTCAACGAAAAACATTTAGTAAGCGTACATACCCCAAACAGAATGAAATTAAAACTTCGCTGATGCCGACTTTAACACCGACGCCAAAGACCGTCCAAACTCGGATCCCAACGCTGACCCCAAAGTCGATCCCAACGCTGACTCCAAAGCCGATCCAAAAGCGGATTCCAACGCCTCCACTAAGACCTATCCAAACGCGGATCCCAACACTTAGGCCAACGCTGCAGTCAATGCCGAGCTCAACGCCAGCGTCAGGTGGATTGATAAACGGAGTATTAAACAAGTTCAAAAATTTAAAGTTAACTGTAAACGATAAAGGGAGGCTCACAGCCGTGATAAATGCTACTGTTGAAAAATTAACTACAATAGAAATAAAAGTGCTCTCTGATATATTAACACATGCTGCAGCACAGATAGACCAATTAGGAATAGACCCAAAAGAATTCTGTAACAGAGTCAATAGTTCAAGAGCAGCTAACGGATATCTTAGTATGTCTATACCACAACTCGTAGGTATATCGACTGTGGTCAATCAAACAGCTATGAATTCGAGTGGCATTCGAAACGCAAAGATTCGCGCCCCGGTTAATAAAAGTAATATATATCAATTAATGTCAGATTTAGGTGGAAAAAAGAATATAGATATTGTAAATTCTTTTAACTCCATTGGACTGGGAACAAAGAATAGAGTATCGCAGTATAAATCAGACATATCAGTACCTAAAATTGTAAGTGTCTATACACTGGCAGGGACGGAATCGAAATCTACAGAGGATAGTGCTGCAGCGGCTGTTTCCGAGCCAGTTGCCACAAACAAAAGTGCTGCTGTATCACTAACCACAAAACCAACTCTGCCGTTTAATCAACGTGGAACATTTTATCCCGTTATTCCAGTAGAAGCTTTAAACCAATCAATGAATGTCCCTCAGCCCATAAGAACGGGTACCGATGGCGTTTTGCGCTATCACACTAATAAGCCAATATCTACTAGTAATTTAAATCAAAACATATCATTTATCCCTGGCATAAGCGTTGTTGCTAATAATCCGGCAGGACCCGCTCCTATTCAAAATCCTATGTTGTTTCAAATGCTAGCGCAAGAGTCATCTAACCCCCCTGCGCTCGCGCCTCTTAGTATACGACCAGATCCTAAACAAATGCGAGTGAAACCGTTAATTCTTGCTCATTCTAAGCCTGAGCCATTGGAAAAAGTGAAACGTAGAAGAGGTAACGCAAGTAATGCGAAGGAGCCCGCCAATAAAAAGAAAAAGACACCACCAGCTAAATCCAATGTAAGAGAAAATAACATGGATATTGAAACATCGCTTAAGACTAATGTAATTCAGTTGGTCAGTACTTGTCAAACGCCCAGAGATAAAATGGTTGACTTAGCAAATAGTAAGGATCTGATAGTAATAGATGATTGAAAATTTACATTATACAAAAAGTACTGTATTCGTAATACTGTGAGCATAAAAAGGAAGCATGTATTTATCATAATATGTAAGAATAAAAATGACAATGATGATTGAATTAAAATTTTACTATTTGCTAATATTATTTTTTCTGTTATTATTGCGTAACTTCTAAGAGCTACAAGTCTGTAAAAAGTTACCTACTAGTTTTAAGTATTATTATTATTAAGTAGTATTTTTTTTATATAAACTTTTAGCTAACAAAAATGAATAATATATAATGTCATATTCGAAATGAAGCTGTGATCTGTAGTATTAAATGACCTTATTCAATGATATTTTATTATAATATCTTTGTCCTTATTAGTTTTTATTAAACCTTATTTGTGTTGTTATTTAAACTGGCCACACCACTTCACATTTTTGTGACTAGACTTAATGAACAGACTGCCAGGGTGTTAATGAGTTATCACCGTTTATAAACAGCTGCAATAAACAATGCCAAAGCAGTAAGCTGTATCTTATTATAAACAAAGACGGGTTGGTTCGAACACTTATAACTCGAGAACCGCTGGACCGATTTTCATGGTTTTTGATTAGCTGTACTTGTCTGAATATCTATTAAATACAATGGAAAATTGACGAAAAAATAAAATAAAATTATCCCCGTATTCCCATGGGAACGAGAAGTATGCGTGTGAAAACGCGGGGCGCAGCTAGTGCATTATATAAGTATAAGTATGATTATTGGCAAATTTTCTCAAATTTAGGTAGGTAGGTACTTGTTTATAAAGTTCAAACATTTGATTTAAAAAAACTCAAAACTTAGATATTTTTATCTTAGCATAATGTGTATTGAATCTACCAATACCAATACCACTAAATCTGTCCACAACACTGATATATCAGTTCTGTGAGTAAATAAATAAAATAGTTGTTGTAATGTCAAACAGGTTTTCACTAAATGCATTTGAAAATATACACGGTACATAAAAAAAAAAAAATTGTACAATATCTGCCTGTCTGTTTGTTCCGGGTAATCTTCGAAACGGCTGGAACTATTCTGACTGGACTTGTCTGAGCTCATGTTTTATGCAGGCTATATTAATAGCCTCCATAAAACTAATAATATACGCTACTTTCATTTAAGAAAACGAAAATTTACGGTTTATTATTAAATAACAATTAGATTTAAACATTTCTTTAAATTTATACCCATAATAAAATACTAACACATAATTAAACACGTATTTAGTTTGGATACCGAGTGATTATTTTTTCAGGTATCAAAAACTTGTGGTAAGTGGCAGGAATCGCCACTTACTACCAGGTGGGCCCACAGCTCGTTCCATCACACATTCACATAAAAAAAGAACATCACTTTGCTTGCGTATATATGTGTGCGTCTTACGCACACATGCATGCACGTCTGAGCTCTACACTGGCCGTATGACCACCCGTTAACCTAAAACTTACTCTTAGCTCACTTGGTAATAGCTCTGCCTTCTGCGCTGTGGGTTGTAGGTTCAATCCGGACTCAAGACAAGCATTTGTGTGATGAACATAAATGTTTGTTCTGTGTCTGGGTGATATTAAGTATTATGATGTACCTAGTTATGTATTTACATCAAACAAAACTATAGTTACACCTATGTATTATATCAATTATCTACCCATAGGTAAGCTAATCTTAGTTAGAGGCTAGATGGCGCTGTGTGGAATGTCCATGAATAGGTACTTATTTTTTTTTTAAAGAGTGCCCCATAAGCAATTAAATTAAATTCTGAAACAGACCCCGTCACACGATACGGGGATATTACGCATGCGCATGTGATTTCACCGGCACCCACACCATTCTACCGGAACACAGCAATGCGAATGAACCACTGCTGCACCAAATTAAGATCAAAAAAAAAATCAAATGTAGCTATTTTTTTTTTTGTATGTAATGAATATGATATTATAAATACAATAACAAAAAGAAAATAATAACTATAGCTTTATATTAAAGAGGTTTGAATTCAGATTTAGTTGATACTCTTTTAATATCAAAAGGTAGAGTTCCATAGAGCAATTGCCACCAATTTAAAAGAATTCCCGTGGAAGGATGTGAAATTTTCGGGAATGGATAAAAGTAAGGAGTAAATCGAAGGTAGAAACCTTGATGGTCATGAAGGTCAACTAAAAAGGTAAGTTGGCTCTTCAGGTAAAGACAGATCTTTCATTATAGAAAAGAGAAGAAAATATTCTTAAGTTCCGCCTTTATCTTAATGGGAGTCATTTTAATTTTGCTCTACACTCCGAACTGCGCCTGATATAAAAATCGAAAATAAAACGTATTTCATCCCTTATTTCTCGCCGTTAGGGGTTAAACCCAGTCATTTAAAACAAATAAACATTTAAATCGGTATACAACGAGCGAAGAAAAGTTACAAGAAAGTAAACGGGTGAAATTTCGTTTACTTGGATTAATTTAATTTGATGTAACTACCTACTACTTATTTGATTTTACTTTTGTTCAATAGTTTGTGAACTGATTTAAATAAAAATTTCTATGGAACCAATCTGAAAACATACCTTTCAAATAAAAAAATTTTTTTTTCAAATTCGAATTCTGGATGTTTGTTGAAAAATAATGATATTTGCGGAGCCTGTAAATAAGGCGAATGCAATTGTTCAATAAACGTTCCAATTTATAAAGGTATACGCTATTAAAAAGTAACACAATGAAAATTTCAATGTCAAAATAATACCATAAAAATAGAAATTATTATGTCTGTACAATTGGCACAATGCCAAAAACTCGTCAAAATTTACCATGTTCAACAATTCCCATGGACTGTTTTTGTCTGATCTACAAAGTATATCACGATCTACAAGTAATCACTATTATTATTTTGGGACAGTCGAATTCCCTCCAAGTCTTACATATTCATACGGCAGCTGCCGCCACAGATTAGCAAAGAGTGATCAACCGCCGCGTCATTATGTGACGTCACGCAGTAAACTACCACGATAATTCATTCTCGAACTTTACTCACATAACGAAGTAAAAAATCCAACAGAAATATTAAATGATCGTTAGTAGTATCATTAAGCATTTATAGTCTAAGTCTTATAATATATAGCTATAATGCACCAAGATTCGATATTATTCAGTATACGAAAATTGCTTATATTACAGAGTCACTTATTAAGGTTCAAATCTAATACTATTTTATACTATTGACAGGTTTTAGTTTAACTATAATAATAATAATAAAATATAGCAGATAACCTATATAGTAACCGATATCGTATAAATTAGGTCCACTAGGTTAGATCCTCGTCTCAGTTGACAGTCTCGTTTAATTATCTAACATTACTATTACCAGTATGATATATTAGTAAGTACACTTGAAGGAAATAAACAACAAAAGTAAAAATTATCTACAAGATTAAAAACATATTTAGGTACCATTGATAGTGACATAAAATATGTAAGTACATACTAATAGTTACTCACTCTCGAACGTTGGTAGGGGTGCTATAGTTATTTATAACAAGGATTGTTTGTGTTCTTTGACTTTCCTAACGCTAACCGTTCGAAAACCACTAAGATATTATATAAAATATGTAGTTTCCTACATATTACTATTACTACTATTAACATCAATAATATGTATTTAACAACCTTCAGATTTAAAATGAACTAAATAACCTTGGTAGGCGGTTTATTTACTCTGATTATTCTGACAGGTAGGTAGCGTAGCTACCTAATCCAAAAGATAAAACAAGCTATAACAAATGGGTCACGTCTATGTTGCATAAAAACCCACACATTCGTCAAGTCAAATGAAAAATGTTTGTTATTTAGAATCTCATTGCATACGTCTAGCATCTACAACGATCGGCAGCGAAATGAAATTTTCCGCGTTCTTCAATCGGTGAATTATTTGTCCCTCTCGCACTTATAGCGTGAGCCCGCTGAGTCCGGTACCTTACTGTCTCGCTCGTATCCGTTAGCGGGAACACAACTTGTCCACCGCACACCCCCCCCGTCACGAAAAACGCCATTTTGTTTTGAAACGCCAAAGCGAGCGGGACTGCCAGCAATATGCGCTTTGTGTTACGCGAGGATTGTAGTGATAAGAAAAAAACGTGAAAATTTACTTCGTTTAAGTGTGCCTAATCAAACCTTGTTTTATCTGCGAGTTCATCGTGAAAGGTAAATTATTTAGAATGATTCTTGAGTGATTTTGTGGGTTTTGGTTCATTCTTATGCCAGCACTACACGCGTGACGACGCATTGCATTGCCGCTGCCGCCAGAGAGCCGTCAGTAACTAATTGACGTTTCAAATCAAATCAGATAATTTGATTTGCCGGAATATAGGTACAATGGTAGTTAAAATGTTAAATAAAATAGAAACCTTTACATTCTGCCTTATCATGGCGTCCAAAAACTGCTATAAAAAATATAACTCAAAACATATTAAATAAGGTATTATTAAAGTCAAATAAATGTTTTAATATATACAGATAACAAATTCTATTCATTTTAATATTCATAAAATAGCATGATTTATTTCGATGATCTGCCGTTCCCATATAATATATACCTCATAGAAGTAAATGTGTTCGATAAATAAATGTCAGTCTAAATGTGCTTAGGTGTTAGGTCTATCCCAATTTATCATACTTTTTCTTGTTTCCAGTTAACTAGGTATAACTATTTACGTGTGAAAAATTAGAAACAAACAACTACATACTCCTACTGTATACTGTTATTAGGGAAGAATAGATAAAAAAGTTCTAAATATGTGAAAAAATGTCGGAAGACTTTTAAAAGAGCAACGAGATACAACGGTTCAAGAGAAAAAAAAAAGTTATTTTACCTATTCATGATGTAGAGTAGATAATATTTTGAATAAACCTTTCATAACAGATGACATAAACTGCTAATTGTCATCGACAAATTATAACCAATATAGAATTCAGGTCGTTCTAACAGCTTTAATAAGTTATGCCTTTTCTGTTGCTGCGATACGTCCATGCCAGACTGAAATCGGTTCGTAATAATGGACGCCCGCTTCATTTGTTATGTACCTAATTAGGGAAGCGGCAGTCGTTGCATAACTATTAAAGTAAAAAAAAATATCTACCAAATCTTTGAAAGTAAATTATAGGTATAATGGGTGAAATGGTATTACCTAAGTTTCTGTCAATGTTTTTTGTTTATACGAAATGTTGTTGCCAATTTAGAACCGACTTTCGTGTTTTTTAATGATTAATTACAGTGAAATAGGGGATGAAAGTATTAAAGTCGATTTTTATTATTACACCTGTGTACTTAGTAAATAAGATATTAAAAGGCAATAAATATATTCATTTTTATTAAGTGTGAGTTAATACTCACACTTAAAAAGTTTAATAACTTTTTCATAGCCATTTAGGTAGGTTTCCTGAGGTAAAAGGAAATTTGAACATTAAAGGTCCCTGCTACTGAAAATCTTTTCAGTAGCAGGGACCGTTTAATAGTAAAGAGAACTCTATGACTAAGCCTATTAGTATAACGTCTGTCTCACACATCTAAATAAATAACAAAAAAAAGTTTACACCCCTGCACTAGGATTCCCTGTGTAGCAGGTAGCATGGACAAAATAGAAATACAAGATAAACACCCAGGACCCGAGAACAAACTTCACGCGCACCACGCAAAGTGTGTCCCAGCCGGGAATCAAACTCGCTTCGAAGGTAGGGCTACTAACAACAAACGCACTGAACCGTCTATCCAAGATCATTTATCAATTAAGACTGTAATAGATTTCAATTCAAATTGTTTCCCAGATAAATACGGTATCATTGCGGATATCCTAGATAATTAATTTAAAAAAATGCTAGTACGGAACCTTTTGTTTTCGAGTCAGAATCGCACGGGACCGGTGCGACATATGAGAACCCGTTATCTGACATACTTACAAGGAAATCTGCAGTTCTTAGATAAACTAAATCTATCACCCTTCTGAAAACGATGTTTAATATAATATATATAAATTTTATTGAAATATACAATATTATAATTAGCATAATTAAATAAATATTCATGGATTCAAGTTGTTATTCAAGTTTGTTCTGTGTCTGGGAGTTAATGTATAATACATACCTACGTGTAACACTTAACTCCCAGACACAGAACAAACTTCTATGTGTCACAAATGATTGTCCTGGGTGGGAATCGAACTCACGACTGGACCGGAGCGTACCAAGATTTTTTTTGTATATCACATAAAAATCATTTTGTTTGTGGTGTAAATAGTATTTAATTTTTACATGTTCAAATCTGAAAGTTACGCGCAATTTGAAAATTAAATATAAATAGGTACCTACTATAGTTCATATTTTTATTAGTACCGTATGTTGGAATCAGAGTTTTATGTTTATTTTATTGTTTAGAAAAGTATAAACACTGTGTTTACCAAAATTTTTAATTAGCCAACCGTCAAAATGTAGAGAGGCCTTTATTAAATACTCTCGCGAAAAAAAAAACTATGTTCTGTTATTCAAATCTTAGTTTTTGGAAAATGTAAACGTAGCCTTAGCTATGTTCTAAGTAGAATGGTCTGAAATCAATATTTATAGAATAAAACTATTTTCAAGAACAGGGGTCACCCCTATTCTGGGAAATCGTATTGTGCTTAAAAATTAACGCCCACGTCAGTCCTTCAGCTCTACGAAGGGAGAAATGTGGAGCCCGATCGATAAAGGCGCCATCTTGTTATTGAAGGTTAGTTAGCTTTATGCTGTGAAAATGGCGGCAGTGTCTATTTGCTAGCAATAATGTCACTACGTAAACAGCCGTGACACTTTAAAAGCAGTGTGGAGTCATCTGCTCCCTGCGGTATAGAATTTTTGTTATTAACTTTTTGTATTCTGTGGTCGATGACGTCAGAACTGGTTTGATTCTTTTTTGCGTTTATCACACGATTCGTGGCGAGTGATGCGCGACGCGGCGACGATTATGAACTTAATCTTATTTCTATATACGAGCAATTCTTGATATTGAAATGATATATTTCGCTTATCTAAATAACGGCTCTAACGATTTTAATAAATCTTTGTGTTTAGATAGAGTTTTGGACCTGTATAATTGTATTTGTAACAAAAAAGCATTTTTTTTACATTAATAATCTAACGACACTCTCCGGCTTCGCATGGTTAGTAGAGCTACTAGCAAACCCGGGGTTTACACTCACTCTATCTATTGCTGAAAACTGCATTTAAAATACGTTGCGTAGTTTAAATGATCTAAGCGTACGAGCAGCAGGAGCGACTTTGTTTTATAATAAGTAAGGATAAGGATTATGCTGTCAATTATAGACAGCGTAAATATTTGTGATACTTGATTGGTAATCCAGGGCTACTTCAAAAATTTGGAAGATTGCGCTAAATGACATTATCCAAGTGTGAATAAGTTCGGCTTATAACCAATTGTAACAATGCAATAATTGTTTTAACCAATCAAGTAATATAACAAAATTGGAGCAACGAGAAATTATTAAATTATTATTAAATCAATATTTAATGCGTATCTAATAAATATAATTTCCGATAAAACTCGATTTTACCAAAAGGTACCTACTTACTTTACGCGCATTTCAATAATATTATTTTGCATATCTCTGAAACGGCTCAAGGATTTTAATGAAATTATGTGTTTAGATAGGTGTTTCTGTTCAAGATTACCCGTGTATTTGTATTTCTAGAAATAAAGCCTTTTTTTTACAATACAAAAAAAAAAAACATTTTACACTAAAAATGCCGAGCGAAGGTCAGTCGCCCGGGTACTGGTTTTATCATTAGTAGTATGTAAACGGAGCTGTGTTTGGAATTTAAATTTATTTTGAATTTTTAAACCAAAAATATAATATATACATACATAAATTCACAACAATATTGTATCATCTGTAGAATATTTATTTGTTTGAAACTGCTGGTCTAAAAGATACGTATGGATAGGTAGGTACATCCAAACACATATTCTCGCCCTTTTACCAGAAGGTGCGCTGAGCCAACAATGGACCGCTTTCAATGAATCAACATTCCTTACTGATTCGACTTCGACAGCCAGGATAAATCAGAAAAAAGCCAACGATTTTTACCTACAAGTCCGGCGAGGTTTAAAGTTGTTTTTGTGGGATCGGACGCATGGGCCGATTTTGATAATTCTTTCTTACGTCACTCAATTTGTGTTAGATCTATTTGAAGTAATCAAATTCAAAATGGCGACTACTAGACGCCATATTGTAAAATGAAAAAATGAATGTCGATGAAATATGCTCGAACTAAATTTCACCTCGACTAACGAACTGCTGAGTAACTGCCATAATTCAATATTCGTTTCATTTTTGGTCTACGATAGTACACGCACATCTCCGAATTTCGAGCCAAGCTCAATCAACCTCAACCTATCAGTCTTCATATTCTTCTCTTCTTTACAACATCCTATTTTGCTCCATCAACTCCTCTTTATCTCAAAGAATAATATATAAAAAAGTATAAATACTGTTTTAAAATGACCTAGGTTAGTAACAAATTAAAAAAAAACTTTTTAAACGCCGCCATTTTCACGCTCTTTGTTGAATGACGTCAAATACTATGTCCACTTCAGTGACAGCCCATTCCCTTGTTTACTAATAAAGGTGTTCTCGTTCTTATCTTATTTCACAATGAAAAAAGTTCAAAAGCCAGTTTATAAGTATTGCATTGTGCCTGAATGCAAAAATACTATCAGAAGTGCACCTGATAAAGTGTTTTTTCCAGTTCCGATAGGTGCAAAAAGACGTAAAGAATGGTGTAAGGTTATTAAAAGAGATAAAATATTATCTGCAACAACATGTTTACATTGTTGTGAAGATCACTTTAATGTAAGTATCGATACCTTTTATGATTTTAGAAGTAAGTTTTGCATTGAAAATGAGTCCCACAAGCAGTAGATAACTATCTAAATCCAGTTTGCAAAAGTTTGTTATTTTTCTTGTCTTTTACGTTAACAAAAACATTATAGGTAAAATTTTTACCTAACTATAAAACTTAGTTTCTAAAAAAACAGCACAAATAACAGACACGTGCATCCCTTACTTTTTTAATTTAGTATACTTACCTATTCAGATGTTTTGTTTTTATAAATCCAATACATCTAATTGCAGATAGAAGAGGATACAGAAAATTATGTTCAATACAACATAATGAAACAAGAAGGTGTAAATGTGACACTAAGACTAAATAAAGGAGTTCTGCCTCACATATTCCATCGCCAAAATCAAAATTTGCCACCACCTTATGTTACAACAACAGGTGGTATCAAGAGAAAATGGTTAGCACTGACAGAATCTCTCTCAAAGTCTACTGCCAGCAGTGAACCAAATTTAAATTACATATTCCTTATTTCAAATCCCTATCCACTCCTCTTTGTTCTCACCGTTCATGCCATCCGCTCACTTGCCATGAGTAAGTATAATATGTGACCAATCACTTCAGATTCATGGCTAAAATAACAATAAAATAACAATATGTCTCTAGTTTGTTAAGATTGTCATCATCATAATTATATTTAAATATGTTTATTTATGTATCTATTGTTATTACACAATATATTTTGTTCAATATGATTATATTATTATAAATAATATCTAAGTTATCAAATTTCATACTTGTCAGTCGGTACACCTGAATACCCCTCATAATTTCAATGCTATCCTGTCCATTTGGTTGTCTGGAAGAAATCTTTCATTAGTTATAAGACCCCCCTTTGTACTGTTTTATGTTAAATTGTTTTTTTAACTTATAGAATATAGATAATACTTTATTGTACACCATCTAACCAGGGTATCGTTGAATAGGTATTGGAAAATAATTTTTATGTTACTCTTATCATTTTAATTTCCAATGACCATCTACAATCTATGATAATTTAAAGTTACAAACATTCTCACATAATTTTTCAAGACTTTTTAGTATAATTGTTTTAGAGTCCTTAAATAATCGCATAACAGGAACCTAACTCTAGAAAATTTATTATAAATATCTGAAACAACAAATAATGTCCCTCATTATTTAAGGAAAATATGTAATCTGGTTATATGACTTGCTGATAAGCTCTTTAACTTTCAAAATAAACCATTAACCGGCTTCTGCATTGTTACTTGAATATTGTAACTGCAAGCAACTTTCTTAAGAAAACAAGTAGGTACTATTTGCTCCCCAAATATTACTTTATGTCTCTTCAAAACCATTTTCATATTGTATTCAATCAAACCCAGAGTTATGCATTGAAATATAATTTTAATGACTATTACCTAAAGGATTATTTAAGACAGTGGGATTATAACATAATTGGGAATAAATTAATAATACAATTTAGTATAATCGCAACTAAAATTAATAAGTAACTGATTAATAACAAGTAACTAATCGAAAAAATACAAAATACGTAATTTCGTTCACTTGGATGACATATATTTTATCGAGTTATTTTGATTTAGCAACCAAACTATTGAACCGATTTTGTATAAATTGTATGGCGGTCCCATATCTGAATATCTGAAAGTATATTCTTTCAAACAAAAAAATAATCTAATTTAGTTGATAAATGACGGAGTTATGCCCATACATAAAAAATATAAACTTCCGGATTGATAACCTTTTTGTAGTCGGTTAAAAAGTTATTTTTCTAGTTACAGGCAAGACACTCGATTTAAGCTATGTAAACACATTGTTTTGGC
The DNA here is from genome assembly GCA_921293045.1 of Aplocera efformata. Taxonomy (NCBI): domain Eukaryota; kingdom Metazoa; phylum Arthropoda; class Insecta; order Lepidoptera; family Geometridae; genus Aplocera; species Aplocera efformata. The sequence continues at coordinate 4,557,341 of OV121063.1, forward strand.
GCCTTGAGTGTGTTTTGCCAGTTCTATCGGCGCCGATAGAACGCGAGATTATGAAGGCAGATATTTAATATAGAGTCTGGATGTTAGTGGGGTTCAAAAAGGCACTCAAAAAGACCCCGCATAGAGGTCATTTAAGTATGTCCTTGAATATAGATTCGCTCGCCAATAGTTCCGTACCAATCGTATTTTGTTGCAGGTCCAAAATGGCGTCCACGCTGGGAACGGCAGCAGAAACGCAACCAGATACCGGAACACCAACACAGCCAAGATTGCCAGCCGAGCCGCAAATGGCCCGCCAGCGGAAAGGGGTAGAGTTGGAGAAATTCAAACGACGCATGATCCGCGCCGTGGCCCGCCGCTTGAGGGAGAACAAACCAGAAGACGAAGTCTGGCAAGAGATGAAGAAGGAGATCGGTAGCAACTGCAAGAAACTATGGTAAGTACATTATTATACCAGCGAAACTCAGAGAAATACTAGCAACTTTATTTACTCACAGTAATAAGGTGGTTCTGTTTCCTGCTTACGGATATCCTCGCGGCCAGGAATCACTCAAGTCTTAATAGGGAGGGGAGGGATTATGAATCAGCTCAGTGTGATTACTGGATCGTGTGGCCCAAGTTATGGTCTATTTCCTTTAGCGAAGGTATTCTAGAAAATAACAAAATTGCTTACGATTAATTTGCACTGACTAAAGTGACTGGACGGACTGAAGGCCCACCTGATGTGTTGTGAAGTGGTTACCTCCGCCCATAACGAGCAATACGTATGGCAAGCTGAAGGCCAGTTTCAGATGCTAAGAGGAAACTCATGCCCATATTTTAAACATAATTTTAATATGTTTTGGATTTATGATACTCTTAGATAGATAATACTATATTGTACCTGATAGGCTTAACGAAACTTACATAAGACAGTTCAAAAGGCGGTCTTATAGCTATTAAGTGACATCTTCCAGATAACCTGCGCAAATAAAAAACCAAGTTTATTTCTATGTGCAGGGAACGGATGAGAATGCTCACACTGAAGAAATTGAAGCGTCTCCTGGAGGCGGACGATAGGGTGTGCAATATCGGGCAGGTCGCGAGGATGACCCTCACAGACTGGCTGCTGTTCGATCTGGTCATCGTGCACGAGAAGATTGACGTTATTGATCGGGTAAGGTTTTAAATTCAGGGAGGACACGAGAATGCTGACGCTTAAGGGGTTTAAACGGATTAGGCAGAGGATAGGGTGTGCAGTATTGGGCACATGGGCTAACAGTCCACTTGCTCGTAGGACAGTCGTTAGGTGTGTACCCTTTTATTCCCTACACGTACCCCCTGGGTTGTGTAGGGAGCAACCAAAAGTGGCAGTGGAACTTGTGCCAAGTTCGTTCGGAGAGATACTGCCACCACACCTGGAATGTACCGCCAAGCAGTAGTGCTCGCATTACTGTGTGCCGGTGGAAGGGTGTTGGTGCCGGTGAAATGAATCTGTAAAGAACAGTTACGCAAGACGATATTCGATTTTTTTTTTTGCTTTGTTTTGAGTTTTCCTTTCCAGTGTCGTGTTGTAAATAGGTACATACATGTGTACTTACCCCTTACTAAAAACCGACTTACGGTATTTAAGAAGGTTTTATAGATTCTTAAATCAATCTCTTGATCGAGTTATAAGTCATTAAGTTATTATTTGGTATTTTAGGAAAAGTTGACGGGTAATTACAACAGCAAAGTCCTTTGGAATCTCTTCTCGCTGGTACAGCGCTTCGAAATCGAGGGTCGGGTTGGTGAGAATCTGGCCGAAGCGTGGACAGCCGCTACCGTCTACTACAACTCTAAGTAAGTCGGGTTGTGAAGACTTGTAGTAAATATAAGAGAAAAATTATAACACAGAGTAATATATTATATTTCGGTTATAAATTATAAAAGCGCCTGCGCTTGACGCTAATCAGATGAAATATAGGAACCCGTCGAGCGAAAACCTGCCTTTTATAGAACCGTGCAGCGCCGCCAGGCGGCAACTGCTTGAACTACGTATCTGAGAGAAATGTTTAATTTTACATTTAGTTCAATCGATTTTAAATAGATGGCGCGGTTAAACATGGCGACAATCGCGATGCGTTGTTGTTTTTTGTTGACGAAGGAGAATCTGCTACCGGTACACCGGTTAGCATACATTAACACAAGCGAAGCCACGGGCAAAAACTAGTCCAATATAAAAGCTATTAATAATAATGTTTATTTCTGTCCCATCAACAACTTTGGTAACAAAAAATATCAGTGAATTTATTATTTGTAAAATTCGTATATTTCGTTGTGAAAACAAGTAAATTAATATAATACATATTATATGAAAGTCCCATTTTCCAGTGTCCTTAAGAACAAAAGATCTACACATTTAATACAAAAATTGGCAAATCGACTACCAATCAGCAGTAACAGAAGCATGGCGGCTGTGGCACTGGTTTCCAGTGGTGCCTACTAAAGTCCGTGATCCCATCATTTCAGAGGCCACCAGTGCTCGCCTATGATGCTGCAGCGGCGGTGGTTCCAAATCAAAGAGCTGGCGCGACACAAATTCTACAAGTTCTGGTTCAGCTACCGGGGGAACGTGAAACAACTGGAACAAGCGAAACTGGACTCGCCCGATGACCTGCAGAGGGCCATCGCTTTGAAGTGAGTGGATAAGAATAATAATAAACGTTTACACACTCATACCTTGAGACGTATCATCCCCGTCTCGGGTGATGGACGCAGCAGGATGAATGCGTCTCAGTAAAGATTTGGATCTCATACTGAGTCGCGCGCATTACTGTTGTCATGGGCGAGGGTCGCCACTTACCGGAGGTGAGCCCTCAGCTCGTTCCGCCACATAAAAAAAAAAAAAAAAAATACCTCTGCTCTAGGATTCCCTGTGTCGCAAATGGCATGGACAAACAGAAACCCAAAACAAACACCCAAGACCCGAGAACAAACTTCATGCTCACCACACAAAGTGTGCCCCGGCCGGGATCGAACCCCGGACCCCTCGCTTCGAAGAGAGTGTGTTACGTTAAAAAAAATTAGAAAATTAATATTTTTTTTTTTTTCAGGTACCCTCAAGTGATAACGCAGTCATTTCCAAGTTGGGAGGAGAGGATACAGAACCGTTTGGTGATCTTGCCAGAGGAACTTGTGAGTTTTTTGGTCCTTTATTTATGGTGGGGTGAATTATTTAAAACACTTGATAAGTTATTGTTAGTATAATTGAAAACTAACCAACCTAGCCTTTTTTATACATGATATGTGTGTATATGTAATACATATGTATATATTAACTGGTTAAACTGTGTGCAAAGGATATAAAAATTATTTGTTTGAGCAGCAATTTGTTGGGGGTTGCTCGCGTCCGTAAACATTATTACTTGCAAAACACAGGAGAGATACAGAGAGACTGAATGTCTTTAGACACAGGAGAGACAATAATATAAAACCTATTTAGTTTTGCAAGTAAAATAAAGTCCATCCGTCTCCAGTGTCTGAATTTTACAGACGCAATCAACCAGACCCCTCAAATAACCATTATGATAAACCGCTATTACGAAAAATAATTAACATTATTACTTGCAAAACTAAATAGGTTTTATGTTATTGTCTCTCCTGTCTAATTTTTAGATGTGTATTCTATCAGTAATCTGAATCCCATAGCTCAAGCTAAACTTAATTAGGGTCTAGTCGCCGTGCGAAACGTCCACAAATATGTATTTATGATAATAAAATTTAGAATTAAAATCCTTAAAACAAAGTATTAACCGCTAATAACCGTGGTGACGTCTGTATCGGTTTCCAATACGTGCCATCTTCCATACATAAGATTTTGTACAAAAATAAAACCCAATTTAAAATCTGACCATCTATGTGGAGTTTTTATATAACCTTACTTTCTATCCTTTTTTTAGTCGGGTGTTAAAAATCCGTTAACATAATATTGTATCCTAATATTTTATATTTTGTTACAGGGTGTAAAAATGCGGCAAACGAAATTAATGAAACCCAGCGACGGTGAGTTACTTATCTCTTAAATAAACTTTAGAATATATCTGTATCTTATGTAAACAAATTGTTTGTATTTCAGTGAATGCACCTGACGTCGTGCTCATCGAACCACAAATTGAAGTTATCGACTTGGGGGCCGATTCAGACTCTGAACATGAAATGGCTGAAATTAGTGCCATCCAGCCATTTCCACGAACTCAGATCAAAAGTGAGCCCGTGGACGTGGATGAACATTTTGAGATTGAGGAAGCGGTATTCATACCACAAGAAAAGGGTAGCGAGTTTGAAGCTGAAATTGAAAGGCTACAAATGGTGGAAGAAAAAATTTCGGATGTTGATGAGTTGCAAGAAAATATAGATCATGAAGAAGAAAATGATGAGTCCACTATATATGCAGATCTAAACCAACAAAAAGAAGATAATGACGAAAATATTTCAACCAGTGACACCAACGTTAATATTTTGGTTAACAATGACATTACTGTTAATGAAGAAGAAAGAGAAACAGTTGCAGAAAAAACCACTAGTGAAAATACAGTTGATGAAGGTGCAATAATAATACCTGATGACGACGATGATTTAGAAAGTACACTTAAAAATATAAAGGCTAAAGGAGATGAAATCACGACGAATAATCGAACAAAAAGTACCGTAGGTGATATTGCAGATGTAGCAGCAAGTAAAGGTGTCACCTTCGACCATTCAGTAGAGGTTAAAGAGGAAAACTTTTCAGAGGTCATTACCGATATTGCGGAAAATGACAATGATTCCCTCCAAATTGATACAGATAATATTATGGATCAAGCTGAAGTTACGACAAAAGAAGAGCATTTACCTGTAATATCTACAGTTTCGAGCGCCGGGGTCAAAGTTGAGGGTATGTTATGTGACTTTGTGGACAATGTAGACAATTATGTGTTGATGTCAGGGGAAACATCGACTTTGATTAATCATTCTTTCGATCAAGCGCAGACTGAAGTACCTGAAATATTACCCGTGATAACGAATGTGTCAAGTGCCGGCGTTAAAGTCGAGATTGAAAGTACATCCGTTGAATTTGGAATTGATTTACAAAATGCGTGTACACCTCAGGCTTATACAGAACAAGAGGATGTTGTTGACGAAGTGATACCTATCGAAGATGACATTATAAAGCTGGAATTGCCATCAGAAAAAGATGACGGAAATGAAGATACATGTGATAAAGGCAATGATTTAATAGAGTTTTCCAATTTACATAAAGATTTAAACGTCGTTGAAGACGGTATAGAGTTTGCCGATGACGGTATAGAGTATGTCGAAGATGAAGATGATATTATCACAGTGACAGGTAAATACTTAGATATAGAATATGTATTATCTGCCAATTATGTTTGTCTATACATTATATTGTATTATGTTTTTCTTACCTGTGTCTAATAATAACTCTAATAATATTAAGAGTAATAACTTTACAGTTAAATTATTTATTTGTGTATCAGTTTCATGTTCATATAAATATAGAGAGATAAATGAAAAGTTAGTATTTGAAGAAGAGAGTCGTTTCACTACATGATATAGTCAAACCACTGTCAGAAAAAAAAAACTTATATTGCATATCATATCTAGTGGTTTCATGAGACCACTAGAACTAATACAATTTTATTATTAATTCATTGCAGAGCCACCAGTTACAGCCGTGAAGACAGAAAACGAAGATCACTCGCAGGGAGAAGAGGAAGTCATGGACGAGGAGGATGAAGGTGAAGGTTTCCGAACAAGTAACACAGAAACTACGGAAATACCAGAGTCTCAGAAATTTGACCTCAAACTTCTCATGTACCCAGTAGTATATACTACAAAACTCGAAGCTATGTCATTATTCGATGATGAGTTAATGTACAAACAGGTTTATCAAAAAGAAACGATTGATAAAATTTTAACTCTTAGTAAACCAGTCAGTAAACAAGCTATTAACAATACCGAGCAGTTAGAATTAGAACAAAATAAATATGAAGGGAAACGCACTGACCATTATATTGTAGAAAATAATGACATTGAAAATGAAAGTGATGACGATCTGTTCCAAAACGAGTCAGATTACGAAACAGAAATTATAGACGACACTAAAAGGGTCAAGTTGTCGAGCTACATGCTTCAAAAGCCAAAAAATCGTAGCTATAATCCGATATTACTATGCAAGAATCCAGATTTTAACACACGGTTGAAGAGACTGACTGTAGGTTTCTTTATGTCGGCGCGAAACAGAATGCTACTACAGTCTTGTAAACCATTGACTATTGATATGAGTAAGGCATTTGAAAGTAAACTCATCAACGGGACGATGTATTTAAAGCCAACTCCTGGTGATGCAGTTATCAACATTCCCGATGATACAGAAGTGATATCAGCTGATTTAATTAAGCCGTCGTCTGTTCAGCAAAGTTTGATGAACATAAATGATACACTAGAATATAAATTGAGAAAACGCATGGCAGAAAGGAACAGAGCTATTAATCTTCCGAATATATCCGAAGTTCGCCGTCTCAATCAACATTTAAAAACTGCTGAAGTGACCCCACTGAGACTATATGAAACCCGGCCGCCCGATGAAAATATTCAAAGCTCTAAGACAGTTGAAAAAACAACTTACCCTTCTAACTATATTGAAAACATCAAGAATGACATTGACAAGATGCTCTCTCAGCAAAAAACAAACGTTGCAAATACAGAAATAATTATCGATCCAGTTCCAAATATAATCCCAGCACAACCACAGAAAGTGCAACCTACGGTAACTTCACCGCCAGCATTGCCTCAAACACCGCAGGTAATTGATACTTATAATGTAATGCAAAACGTGTCAAGGAAAAACGTGTTAGTTAATAATACACCAGAACTTTTAAATACTATGCCTCATAAAAATACAACAGCCGAACCAATTATATCTGGTAAAGATACACATAAACCTGAGAAGGTAAGAAAAGTTACAAAAAAGACATATTATCCTACACTTCCTTGGAATAAACCAATAGATGTGGCGGCAGTTCGCGATGACAGCCTCTTGACTATTGACACGTTGTATAAGATGTTGAGTGCTTTAGATCCATGTTGTAATATTAGTCAAATAGTAGCACCTATTAAAAATAAGAAAAAATATAAAACATACGAAGAGAATGTAACGAAACAAAAAGAATCAAATGACAATGATATGTTCAATGACGTAAGTAGTTCAGTAATCGATATAACAGATGATAATGTTAACAAACCAATTCAAATAAAAGAACGCAAACCTAAGACTGTCGGACGTAAAAAGACAATTCAAGATTATTGTTGTTGGTGTAGATATATAATTGATTACCTATATGGCAAAGTTGCAGTACGGCGGAGACATAAATGTGTACCCTATGAGTGTAGCTGCTGCTGTACAACTTTATTCATGCAAGATGTTCATTGCAAAAATAGTAATATCTTGGCTATTCGAAGTCTAAGAGGACAACTAGAACATAATTTTGTTTCTTCGTCAATTGAAAATGTTGTCAATGAGCCTGGTGAGGCACTGACAAGTATTCAAGTTGATGATGATAATAATGATACTCCTATTGAAACCAATACACAGACAGAAATTCTTATGCCTTCGATTGAAATAACAATTGAAACATCAACAAATAACACCTCAGAAGCCATGTTATCACCTACCAATAGTCAGCCCAAACCGTCATTCATCACCCGAATCCAAAGAAACCGCTCAGACAAGAGTGATCATACTGAAAACTCTGAGCACAAACAAGGTTGGTCTTCTAATATAAAGTGCAGTCGATCTGTCGTACCAGTCCATACCTGTAGTTGTGGCCCAAGTATAACTCAAGTCACCCAGGGCAAAATTGAAATCAACGGCAGTTGCTGTTGCCCGCCAAGAAAGAAACTAGTGAAAGAGAGCAAAATTTATTTGAGAAAACAGCACATAGCCGAGGAGAATCAACCGTTTTTCGTCGGCAAAGGCAAAATACTGCTCACGAATATGAAAATGCCTAAAAACAATACACTGGCCAAATCAACTATGACTGATACTGATAGTCCATCAATCTGCCAGGTTCCTGAATCTGTAACTACCGAAGGAGTTCTGTCGAACTCCTATACTCAGAATATTGGTATATTGCCTTCAACTTTTCCTTTGCCAGCTGGTGTGCAAATAGTTATGCTACCTGATCATACGTTGTCATACTTTGTACAGCCTGGCGTAAGTCTTACCCCTGATGAATACGCTGGATTAAACAATTTTCTACTTTCAATTCAGCATCAGGTGAAAGCCGCTGGTGTCACATTACCATCGGATCAACCTGTAGCTAATATCAATGAAGTAATCGATCTCGAAAGTGATGAATCACCTCAAGAAAATAACCCTCAAAGTATGTCTAGTAGTGAAGAAAATGTTAAGACTGACATGGACTTAACAGTAGCAAAGGATGATTCCTCAAAAGCATTTGCACCGGGATCAAGCAACGACTCTTGTGAAACGGACAGTATACGAGTAGATGTCTCTCAAACAGATGCTGAACATAATACTTCAAAAACTGATCCAGTGATTCAAAACAAAGATACGCCAGAGATAAATGAAATTCAATGCGTAGACAGTACGATATCTAAAGATGTTGTACCAAATGATGAGCCGATCACCAATCCTAAAGATTCATTGCCTGACAAAGATAAATTGGCAGTTTCAGATCATTCCAAAAATACTGAAGATAGCATCGTACCAGTTGCCGAAAACATAACAACTCAGGAATTCAAAGATACTGAGTCCGGTAATGCCGAGGGATCCTCAAACAAGAAAAACTTACTGTCTGATTTGATGGAAATGTCAGGAATATTCGAGGAAGATATAGCACCGCCTGTTCAAAAAATCTTACCACAAGAGCCCATAGCAACGACGAGTGCTTTTCATGGTTTGGTACCACAGATGACTGATATTACCCCGGAAATTGTGTTACCTGTGCGCAGTTTACCGCCTATCAGACATAAACGCAATGAATTTGAATTGAATGCCGTTACATCTTTCGCGGAGTTAAAGTACGCATGCGATAACAACGGGGTTTTCTTCAAACTCGATCTTGAGACGGGAGAAATGACAACGATCAACGTATGCATTCAGAAACTCTCGTCCGGCAAGACCAAATCTAAAGTGGATTCTGATAAATCCGTTATTGACTTAACTGACGATCCAGACATATGTATAACAGGATCTACAGAGGAAGCAGCCTCTAATTTGTCAAAAAGATTACCGAACAAATCCGAGATTTCATCCATCCTGTTAAAAAAGCAAAAGTTAATGGAAAGACTTTCAAATAACTTGAAACCAATAAATATACTCCAGTCTAAAAAACACGTAGCCAGAATATTGAAGAAGAACAGAAGTTTGATTCGTGATCATTCATTCTCGTTTTATTCTAAGCGTAAGCTGGATGAAATTGAAACGCATATTGATTTAGTAGATTCAGATGATGAGATGGAGGGTGTACAAAAAGGTGACGGTAGTGACTCTGATGATGAACCGCTAATTAAGAAAGCGAAGCGGAAGCGTGAGGCTGAAGCGGTGGCTAGTATTGCACAGCCCGAAGATAAGCACGACGATATGCCGAATACAAAATTGAATGAATCCGTAGAACAACATAATGATCAAGAAATGGCGGAACAAGACTCTAATGACAGAAACGTAGAAAACGAACAACCACACGACAGTGACCAAGATGATTATATGGGTGAAGTAGAATATTTAGAGGACATGGATGACCTGATTCCATCAAGTGTAATTCAACCAGAAGTACCTGTGCCTACCAATCTGGTATTATCTGGCAATGCATTGAATGCGCATAACATACCTTTGAATTCTACACTTAGCGTAGACGGTGGAGAAAGTACACAAGATGACTGTATTTTGGGAGTGTAGAGGATATAAAATAGCGTACCTCGAGCATAAGGCTAATAGGTAGATACTGAAGAAAGATTGATTACATTTAAAGGTTTGAGGAGGAAGTTAGGTCTTAAATCCCATAGTTAGGCTTTAGGCAGCCTTGGCGTCGAAAACTAATTCCTAGCGATGAACAAGAGATACATAGATAAACATACATCATAAATAATTTGTTCTGTTGGATGAACATAGTCTTCGACACATCCTATTTCAGTGACAAACAGCATTAGTACGGTCTTTTACTTCATAAAGTCTAGGTCATTATCATATATGGTAGTTAATATGATAAAATATTATTTATTATAATTTTAAGTTGTAATAAACTTCATAATTCTAGTTACCTTTGTGAGTATTTGTAATAAATGAACTAAGGGTTTTAAAAAATTAGAGCGGCTTGTGTATTTATCAAGCTTCGATCGACATAAAATTTTTTTTTCTTCTAAGACTGACTCATCACATCACTTTTATCATTTCAAGATTTACAAGTTAGTTTTAAGTAGGTAGACTAATAAAGAAGTATTCGTATGAAATGGTTTATGTACATATTGAATTACGAAAGAAAATTGGTAAATTTAAAAGAACACAGTTACTGAAATTTTTCTCATATCGACACTTATGTACTAATTATTGTAATGGACTTAAAAAAGGTATAATCTATATAGCTTGTTATTCAATATGTTAAGTATATATATATATATAAAGTTGTAGTTAGCTGTCGGGTAATTTTTTTTTACTCATTTACAGTAGCTTTTTAAACAATATCCCACTGTCAGATTGTTGTAACGAATATTTTTTTTCTTTCATAATGTTGATGCGTATTTCTACTGGTCTATATTAGTACAGTGACTACAAAATACCCTAACGTAAAAATACGAAGTAAAGGAACGTAAATGCCACTTAGAACTTAGACGTCGTGAAGTTAGCAGCAGAATGTCACTTGCCACGTCACAGGATGAAATCAAATTTCTTGATCCGATATCTGGGACATTTTTAGCATGCGATTTCTTTGATAAGTCACACTGGACAAATAAATTTGATGAGTGGTTGAGTGGTGGAAGACAACAATAGCACTTTGCTTTTGCTCTTCATTAGCTAACTTCAGGGCCGAAAGTTAATGTTAGTTGATCTGTAAACCAGTACAGGGAATAGAATCAGTGCGTGGTTGTAAAGGTGTTAATACACTTGAAAGGTGGAGTTAGAAAAATAGTATTATAGGAATAGTACCCTTCTCAATTATTTTTATTGTTAGTAATAAGTGGCCCATAAAATGGGTTGTATATTTTGCACACTATTGTAAAGTAAGTATGTAGTATATACTATGTACCTACTCTAATGTTGTATGCTAATCATTTGCTGTTAAGTTTGAAAATATATTTTAAGTTTGCGTAAAATATCGCTGGGACAATCTCATCGTCAACAACAGATTATAGTCCTGTCCTGTCTCTCTCGCTTCTGAGGAGGCCATTTTTGCCTATTCTGTTGATGTCGACCTAAACTAAATATTTCCACTTTTTGATACACAAAAATAATTTTATTAATTTAATTTTAAGCAAAAATATGTTCATCCATTCAAAAATATATTATTTATATAAAAAATAGATTCGATTAAAAATTTGATGATGATGAAACTTGCAATCGCGTCTCGGGTAGAAGAAAAAAGACAGCAAACATTTTAAAACTTAAAATAAATTTTAGTCTAGTTTGATGCTGAAAAGATCCAAACCAGTGTCAAAACATCCCCATTACGTTACGTATTACGCTTGGATGCAACCTGCATACTGTCTGCCTTAGGGCTTGTTATCACTTCTTACATTTAATTAACTAAGTTTCATTAAAATAATAAAAAAAAAAAAATTTTAAAGCACGTTTATATTAATGTTTTCCATGTCCATACTTTTGAATAAAATGTTCAGAGTTAGTGGAAATTGAACGTTTGCTAACTCAGAATATATAATCTCGTATTGGGCATAGAATAGCGTCCTAAGTCCACAGCACCGAGACTAAGATCTTGTAAGATTTGGTTTCTCAACCTTAGCTCTTAAGTTTCAAAAGTGTTATTATCGTAAAGATCATTATAAATTACTAGAGGGAGCTTCGCATTTTTTGTAGTCCCCACTGTTACATGAAACATTTTGTTGGCTTGAATTAAATTTAATGTAATGTAATAAAAGTAAGTTTATATTAGCAAACAGTCCAAAATCATTTGGTCTGTACACTCTTAGGTTAATTGTAGTTACCTTAATATATGTTTTACAGAGCAGTCAAGCTGACATTTAGAGTAAAAATAAATATTTTGATAATATTTAAATAGGTAATATTTTTGTTGACTGTGATAATTATTACCCAATAAAGAATGAATACCTGACAGTTTTTTTTCTGATCACGCGTAAATAACACAAACTTGGGGGGTCCAGTTACTGGCGTCCGTAGGTGTACACGTGCCCTATGGGTGGTACTAAAGTAGCAACAACTAGCTGCAAACTTGTGCCAAGTTCGTCCGGAGTAGTACTGCCAACACACAAGGTGATCCGACGCCAAGCAATGTTGCGCTCGTGTTGCTGTTTCGGTGGAAGGATGTCGGTGCCGGTGAAATAACAGGCACTTGAGACGTTTCATCCCCGTCTCGGGACGTGATTTGGGTTTTCTCATACTTTGGTCGGGGAGGATTTAAGTTTAAGGCCGGCATAAGCTACTTAACATCAGGTGGGCCTTCAGCTCGTCCCGTAATTTTTATAGCATTAAGAGCAAAATAAGATCACGTCAAAATTTGTGAAATACAAACCCTTCGCTAGAAAAATGGGTAAGTGCAATTCGGATTCGCGTAGAGGCCTTCTTCTTCTGTGCCGCAAATTGTCATTTTTGGTACTAGTTAGACTATCCGCCATAATTACTTACAGGTAATCGGTGAAACTTTGCCCGCTACAGGTTACAGTACAAAAGATACATCTCTATAAAAGTAAGACAGACAGACCTGTAGACTTAGTAATAGTACAATTTAAATTAAGATACTACTAGCTAAACCCCGCGGTGTTACCCTCGATTGGCCATCCTTTGGAAACACTGCACTTTTCCGGGATCAAAAGGATATAATCTATCCTGGTACTAAACTTCATACAAATCCGTTGAGCCGTTAGAGCGTGAATAAACATACACAGACATGCATGCAAACTTTAAAATATTAGTGTGATGTGGTTTATTAGTTTCTTTCACCATTATAGATGTATCAATCGTACACACATATTGAAATAAGAACAACTGGATAACAGATTTAAACTGTATATCTTAGAAATAAATTTCCACTATTATCTATCAACGAATAACAATGTTAAAAGCATTCATTGCGGCTTCCTCTATTTCTTTATGCACTCTGTTGACTTCCGCCTGCGTGAGAGTTCTTTCTAGATGCCTATAAACTATACTGTAACAGAGACTGTGCTTCTTGCTCTTTGGATGAATGAATCTGTCTTTTAGCTTCACCTAAAAAAAAAAGAAACTGCAATTTTCCAAATGTCCAGGAGAGGAGGCATATAACGAGTTATAATAAAAAATGCTTAGTATATAGAACTCCTGCTCTTGGTGACGGTTGATTGAAGATCGTATGAGCGCACTTTTTGTAGGAATTGGCTGGAAGCAAATATCTTACTACCAGCTGCATCCCGCGGTGTTACCCGCGGTTTTCCGGGATCAAAAGTATTAGACTATGTGTTAATCCAGGATATAGAGCATATAAACTATCCTGGTACCAAAATCCATTAAGCCATTTGACCATAAAAAGAAGTAACAAACATAGATTCAGAGACACACATCTTCTAAAAATTAACAGTTCATATCTACCATCTTTCATGCACTCATGTTTGCAAATTAATAAATGATTTATTATTCAAACACAAACCTGTTCAATAATATCTCCACCAATATCTCTGACTAGATCATAAAAATCGTTGCTCAAAAATGAATCCACAGTCAAGTTTTCCGGCAGCCAAAACGAAATATCATTTGTACATTGCGGGTATGTAGACACAGGTTTGTATGTTAACTTTGCATTAATATTGTCTGTCTGAAATTGTATCAGGAATCCCGAGTCTTTACTCCACATTAGTCTGATATCAGGGATCTTGTACAGTGCCATAGCCAGTCTTTCTAAGCCAAGACCAAATGCATATGCAATAGAATTATTTGGCCCAGCAGCTGCTAGAATTTCATTCCGAACTATTCCACAGCCTAGCACCTCCATCCATTTGCCCTCGTAGAATATCTCAAGTTCCCAGGAGGGGTGCGTAAAGGGGAAATACTCATCAACCCATCTGTATTTTATGTTTTGTCCAAACAGTGTCTTAACTAGACCAATCAGGTGGTTTTTTAACTGTGCTTCCATAAGTTTTGTGGCTTCTAGAGTGTGACAACTTTGTTTCAGCGGATCACTAATAGAGTTGGTGTATTTGTGTGGATTTTCTGGATCAAATGAAGACTCAAATATTTCATACTGTGGATGTTCGGCAAATAGTTCATCTTTGCGTTGTGATCTCACTGCATCAACCTGGAGATATGGAACATGCATGTATAAAGAATATTAAGTATGATAAGTGCAAGTAGTAGTAGTATGCTTCATTTTTGTCTATCCTAATAAACACAGAATAAACATCTATGTTCAACATACAAATGCTAGTATAGGGTGGGAGTCCTGGGGTCAAACCCACAACACAAATAGCACAGAAGGCAGAGCTACTACAAACATGACTGAGAGACATAAAAAAAAAAAGAAACTGTTCATAGACTGTTTGTTGTTGTCAATGTTTAACAAAACCATAGTGTTAGGTATATTATTAAATTCTAATTTTGTTTATCCAAAGTATACTTTACAAAATAAGTATTTAGTATTAATTATTTTCAAAAAATCTATAAGCACTTCTGAATCAAAGTTTAGATAGATTGAAGTTCTTTCAAAATAATTGGGATTGATTTGGGTTAAAGAATACTTACTTGATGAAACACAGGAAAGTGTGTTGAGTCAATTTCATCTCTCCGATACACATCTCCTATCATCAGAAAATTGTCCAAGCCTGATTTAAGCAGCTCGCTCTGATGAGCTGTCATGTGCGCCCGTAGCAATGTCTCTCTGTTTACATAGTAACAATCTGACTTAGCTCTGCTAGGGTGATCAGCCGGTATCAGCAAATCATCAAAGTTCTGCTTGGTTGTAACAATAGGAGACAGATTATCATACACGCTGAATGAAGGGTTACCTCTGTGCGTGAATGAGGAGTAAAAATAATTTACTATTCTCTGCCTGACAAGCGATAAAGGGTTATGTTTTTGAAGATGTAAGTTCTGACCCAAATACGACGAAATTTTAGGTGTGATGTTGGTGAAATCATCGGTTATGTACTCCTTGTTGCTTATTTTTAATGTGGAAACAGATTTTGGGGCTGTGCTGTAGTTATATCGAGGCAAAACGGCTGATATAAGTCTGATATTTCTGAGGACCAGCTTTGTCATTTTAGCGATTCAATTAGTCATAACTTCATATACTATATTTTTGGATTTCACAGATTGCAGATTGGCCCTCGGCTAGGAATATTTATTTTATATTTCACTAGACAAGGACGTAAATGAGATAAATGTACAAAATAAACCAACGTATAAATCGACCGCCCTCATGAATTTTGATTTCTGACTTATCTGGTCGGTGATCTGATCAGTTTGGCAATGTCAAACTCTTTCCATTGCCAAAAAGCGATCCAGGCCACGTTAAAATTGGCCGAATAAGAAGACATGACTGAAAAACCCGATACATGCTAAAAATCCTGCAATAATAGTTGTTATTAAAACATAGTTGGACTTTTTAATCGATCAGCTTCAGCTGGTATTGTTTAGTTTTGTATTGTATATCGTTAGACTAACTTAAATTAATTGATTTTAGTTTTCTCGTTGATAAGTGGCATAGCTTTTAATAGCAAATAATAATACTCTGCTAACGAAATGTATCGTAAACGGCTTTTGCATTTAGCTCAACTTGGTACAGTAGGACTAACGGGCTATTGTGTCGGTCTAGCTACCAAAAATTATGATTTTGATTCAATAAATGAATTAACCCTGGATGGGAGGCGTGTAGAAAATATGCCTGGACTACCGATCTTCGGTACTGTGTCTGCAGCCAGCCCTTATACAGAATCTAACTCAAAAGACAGAGTAAGATAACATTTTGTACATTTTTATTATTGGTTATTTCATTTAGAAGCTTTTTATAGACCGGTGTAGTTCATAAGTTATATAACCCCTTATAAAAAAAATACTGATCATTTTTATTAATATTTTATATGTTTACAGTATCCACTGCACATTAACAACCACAAGATGCTAATCTATTAATTATCTGTACAAAATTAATACTTTAAACATCGAAAAGCAAACATTAATGTTTTGTTCTTTCTTTCGTGTTTAGGGTTGGGGTTTTTGAATTGGTGTTGACTTAGACGGTAACAAGAGATCTCTATCAATTGAAAAAAAAATAAAAGACAATCAAAATTTATTCATAATGTGGGCAGAATTTGCACAAAAACATACAGAAAAAAATTACCAAATTAAAGTTCTCTATTCTAAGTCATTTAAAAAATTACTTGCCTTATTCTCATAGATTCATGGTTTTATTATTTCAGATATCACAGATAATGAAATATGGATTCCCAGGGCTCGACAATGTAAGATCCTACGAAGACTTTGTATTATCCTATGACCGTCGCACTAGAGTGCCACACTGGGTGTTTGAGCACTTAACTAAGGCACATGTATCCAAGAATGACCAGGTTGACAGAAGCAAGTGTGAATTCAAGCCTGATGAGAGCATACATCCATTCTTTAGGTAATTAATGGTTATTATTAATTTACTAGTGGATACACAGCGTGTGATACTATGCTAAAAAAGAAATATACCTTTTGTGCCTAATGCATTGTTTTAGTGGTCTACAACAACCTGAAATTGTAGTGAGATCTGTATTAAAGATTTATTTTTTCTATTA
Organism: Aplocera efformata; assembly: GCA_921293045.1. NCBI lineage: Eukaryota > Metazoa > Arthropoda > Insecta > Lepidoptera > Geometridae > Aplocera > Aplocera efformata. The sequence goes on from OV121063.1 coordinate 4,574,321, forward strand.
ACGCTTAAAAAGTTTCATAAATGTAAATTTTCTGTAAGAAGTTATAGATAACAGATAACACATTATCTATTGTATTGTAAGCAACACAAATGCTTATTCTGCTAGATAGCTTCAAGGGGAGGACCCCAGGAGGGTTTGTTTCCCGGCCGGAGCAGACTGTGATGAGTGTGAAGTTTGTTCTCAGGTCTTGGGTGTTTGTCTATGCCACCTACAACATAATCCTAGAGCAGTCCTTTTTTATGGGGGCTTTGACAAACATAGAAACTTGTGTTTGTGAGTAACACCCAAACAAGAATAAACTTTTTGAATGTCGCACAAACATTTGTTTGGCCCGAATGAAAAATCAAACCCAGGACCCCTCGCTTCGAAGACAGGGTTACTATGAGTAAACAGGAAGCTACAGGTTGATTTATTTATTCCTAATCTATTCTGCATTTCAGATCCCTCAACAGTGACTATAAGGGGTCAGGATTTGACCGTGGGCACATGGCAGCAGCTGGTAACCATAGACTATCCCAAACCCATGTGGACCAGACATTTTATCTCACTAATATGGCACCCCAGGTATAACTCCTTCGCTACTATTTTAAACTTTTACAATATTTGACTATGTTAGACACATAATTGATTGGTTTAAAGTTAACAGTGCTTGAGATCTTGACTGGCCTTCCGCTCTGTAGGCCGTGGGTTCGGTTTACATTTGGTATCAGCTAGTAAAGAAATAAAAATGATTTCAGCGGCACCAACACCTTTCCCCCGGAACACAGCAATGCGAGTGCAACACTTGGCAGCGGAATAAATTAATGAATAGCTTATTAATCTAATTATTTTTCCAGGTGGGCGAAGGTTTTAACAGACATGCATGGAATGAACTGGAAAAACATGTCAGAAAACTAACTAAAGTGTACAGAAATGTTTACTGTTGCACTGGACCACTATACCTACCTAGGTAATCAATAATTTTTTAAATATTTTCATCCCTTATTTCCGTGCTTCGGCGGGCACCTTAAGATGTCGGTCAAGGTAATACTAGTAGTTCATGACGGGGTTCTTCGCTCAGTGTAGACCGACTTGAATGTTTCTTTTTTTGAAAAATGGCAGCGTGAGAAATAAGGGGTGAAAGTACTGAAATCAGTATTTTTTTATTTTTAAATCAGTCAATGTTAAGTATTTTTTTACGTTTACAGAAAGGAAGCAGATGGCAAGTCTTATGTACGGTATCAAGTCATAGGCGCGAACACTGTAGCAGTGCCTACGCATTTCTATAAGGTATTTTACAGTACCACACTTTATTATAAACGCGAAGTTTGTATATGTGTGTGTGAGTGTGAGCGTGCGTGTGTGTATGTGCGTGCGTGACGCTCACACGCACGCACATACACACACGATGGAACGGATTTGTATTTGGATTGGTACCAGGATAGCAAACAACTATGTTCATCACATGCGCCTGGAAGAGATCGCTTCTAAGAAACGAACATAATAATGTACAGTGCCTTATACATTGTACATTATTATATCAGATTTCCATTTATTTCTCGTGGTGTAAAGTACTTTTGTATTGTATTGTTTAATTATTCTAGGTGGTGGTGTGCGAAGCCTCAGACGGCAGTCTAGACATGGAGTCTTATGTGATGCCCAATCAGAGGATACCGAACGAGACCCCAGTCTCCTCGTTTATGGTAAGCTTTTTACCAAATTGTTCAATTAAAGCAATTGGACAATTTGGAAAACATGCGACCCCTAATTTGGTAAACATGCGTTTCTGCTTACATATTTTTTTTATGTTATCAAGGTGATTATTGTCTATGCAATTTTTACACATATTAATCAACTTTTTATTTATAGTATTGCTATGATTTCTGCAATTAAAATCTAATTTAAGTTTAAGATAAGACATTTTGCATGCCCAAGTGGAAAATATAAAACTAGCGGCGCCAAACACACATACATTTCGCCTTTATAATATAGTTTGCCCGCGTTAATATATACAGCGCCAGCGTGAGAAATTATGAACTAAACTATAATTTTTTTTATTGCATTCACCGTAAGAGCGCCATCTAGGGAAAATATTAATGAAACTAATATGACCGTAAGAATCTTACATTTTTCGGGGGTAAAAGGAATCCCTGACAACGTGTATGCGCATGATGATCGGTTCAGTAGTTGAGGCGTGAAAGCGTAACAAACAAACAAACAAACAAAATACGTAACAAAAATCTAACTTTCGCAATTAGATATTAAGCTATAATATTAGCTAGGTGATAATTTTGGATCGTACTGTCATTTTTATCGTACAGCTACAACACTACCACACTTATTTAATGCATTTAAAATGATTGATTGACGTTTGTTCCTATTTACTTTACGTTTACTCTACGTTTATTTCTCAGGTACCCCCAGAGACGATCGAGCGGGCGGCAGGGCTGTTATTCTTTGACAAAATACACAGAACTAAACTTAACAAGATAAATGGGAAGAAATTGTAATTGAAATTATGTTGAATTATTGACGATGTAATAAAATACTTATGAGAATACAAATTAGAACAGGAACAATTTAGTATGTGTATATTTGAAAACAAACACTATATACATAATACAGTATTCTATACAGTACTTAACTAAGCATGGGGCTGTGTGGAATGTCCACGAATATATAATTAGTCCTGAAATTATGATATTCATAAGAAATGCGATTAATTACTGTATAATCTTGATAACGTGGGCGTTTCTGTGTAGAATTGTCTTAATTTTAGTTTAAATAACAGTTGATCATGATACCAGTCATTAGGGTGTAATAAATAGTCATTATTTTGTGATTTTGTAGACATAAGTATGTACCGTAGATTATTTTATAGAGAATGATGCTGTGAAATTTATGAAATAAACCTATGTCACAGATTTTAAGCCTACATGAACTTAATTAAAATTGCACTAATTATAATTAATGCTATCGAGAATTTTATTTAGTTACTTTTTTTTTTTAATGTGAATTCGTGACGGAACGAGCTGAGGGCCCACCTGATGGTAAGTGGTGACCCTCGGCCATGACAACAGTAATGCGTGCGACTCAGAATGAGATCCAAATCTTTACTGAGTCGCATTCATCCTGCTGCGTCCATCACCCGAGTCGGGGATGATACGTCTCATGCGCATGTGATTTCACCGGCAGCCATACCCTTCCACCGGAACACAGTAATGCAACCACTACTGATTCCAGCGGCAGATTCCAGATGTGGTGGCAGTACCTCTCCGGACGAACTTGGCACAAGTTCTACTGCTACTTTTGGTTGCTCCTTTAACACCACCCAGGGGGTACGTGTGGGAATCAAAGGGTATACACCTACGGACGCGAGCAACTGGACTTGCTATTAGACGATGTTCTGTCTTATCTATGAATATTGAATCGCATCGGTATAATAATAAAAAATACTCAAAGCCATAGTATTTATTATTCTAATGCCTACACCTCGATTATCTTAGTTTGTATTGGATTAACCGGAACTATTGCACTGATTTAAGAAATTCTTTCTTTAGAAAGCTACATTATCAGCGAGTGACATTGGCTATATTTTATATTCAAAATGGTGAGGCATTGGCTATGGGGATGGGTGGTGAAACGCGCGGAAAACCAAGGAACATACAAATAGAATATGTATAAAAATTGTATAATATTTATCCAGTAACATGACATTTGTATAATATACATGGGCTTATGTAGGAATTCAATCTTCGTCTTCGTCTGAGGCGCCATTCTGCTGCGGTTCCCCATCAACCATGCCCGCGTCACCCATACCTGAAATTAAGGCAAAATAGAGTTTAAACCGGACTTAAATTTAAAACCCAGATTTCCGAGATAACAAGATTAAATAGCTGTAAGGGCGTAGAATTACCTTTACTTGGCGTATTTTTAACTGAGTTCAAAAAAGGTCCAATATTTTTATTATTACAAACAGAAATATTGAAAAAATATCTTGAAAGTCTTTAATCGGTTATGTGAGTGTCTATTATATATAATTATGTATCTTTCACTGTATCTGCTTACATAATGCAGCGTCAATAAAAAATATTCTATTCTAATCTCAAAACAGTGAAGGAAATCATGGATCCCTAAAACCAATTACGAAGACTGACACGCCACCACACTCCCCCATCCTTCCTGTATTAACGTTAAAATGAATGTGGAATTTGAACAGCTTAGGCTGGTACCTTGATCCTCGTCTTCCTCTGCGGAGTCGCCAGCGACCTCGGCATTTTCTGCCTCTGCCCGCTCCATCTGCCGCGCCAGCTCTGCCTCATCGGTGGCAGTCACCACTTTAGGCTGGGGACAAAACAGTCATCATCATCTTCCTGCCCTTATCCCACACTAAGTGGGGTCGGCATAACATGTATTTTTCTTCCATTTCCCTCTGTCAGACTTCATCTCAGTACTCACTCCTTTCCTATGCTTAACATTTTTCACACAATCCATCCCTCTTTTCTTTGGCTTGTTGAAAACAAAGTCATAAGTTATAATTTTTTTTTTAATTGTTTTTCGATATATAGATATTTACCACGATTTGTGTTTTGTGGACTCCGGATATTTCGACGCAGTTTCATGCGTCATGATTCCGAGTAAACTGTATAATAATATACACTATGAACACTTACCGCCATCTGAATATTGAAGACCCCGCCGGCAGCGGTGATGGTTTCTTTGATTTTGTCTATGGCATCTTGCAGTGCTTTGAGCCCGTCTGTCTTTTCTGGCGTCGATGTTGTCATTACTGAAAAATATAATAATATAAACAAATTGGAATTGTCTGATTATTCAAACTTTGTATTTGAGTATTGGAAAAAAAAAATATAAGTAAATATTAATAGCGATTGATATTTGGTGAGGAATTGTACAATATTTTCTGGTACAAATACTATTTTTTTATAATTTAATGCCATCAACACTTTTACAGACAATTTCAGTATAGCTAGACTAACTGTGAGAACAAACCGCATGGTCTACAAAAAGTAAAAACAAACATTTTTAGAGTGAAAGATCTATACTAATATATTTTAAATAACTTACCATACAAAGGTGGTGCAATAAGGTTGATTTTGATAGGCATTTCAACTGTTGACAGAGCTAATCCTGATTTCAAGGCAGTCCTGACTGCATCAATACCCTCGTAGCCGTAGCAAGCGCACTCAATGTCCGCTCGTATCTTGACTGCTTGAGATGTGAGTTTCCTCTTAATGTTGGACAGGAGAACCTCCTTAGTATTATCGTCAAGACCACATTCATTCAGAACCGAGGGATCTCTGAAAACATTACCAAATTTTAATAGGCTATGATCACTGTGGAAGACTTTTTTTAATTTAGGTATTTTCTGCCCAAGATGTCAGCACCTACCTACAGCAGCATACCTATCTTATACATGTGCTGAGACCTTAGCACATGTATAAGATGGGTATGCTGGTTTTATACCATTCAAATACCAAGGACAGGGAAATATCAAAAACTCTACCAGAAAAAGAAGGATAACTTAAAAACAAGAAAAGGTATTTTTCCAAAGAAATTTTCACTTGTCTGTAAGCAAAATCCGTTCCTAAATAACTTTAAAAGTAAGCAACATAAATAATTAATTAGTAATTAATTTAATGTGGTGCAATGATTCTCTTTAGATACTACACAGCATTTACAAACAGAACTGGCTTCACAGCTGAGTTGGTAGTAGCTGTCTTCTGTGCTGTTTATCAGAATAAAAGGTACCCTGTGTCTTTCTCTGTACCCCTGACAAAGTGTATGCAAAATTTCATGATGTTGTTTAAGGCATGAAAGGATAACAGACAAACTCATCCTAATATATAAAACACAAAAATTGATTCTTATGTCCATTATAGACTTTGCAACTATCCAACCAATGTGCCCCAAACCAGTTTCATTAGAAAGGCAATAATGCAAAATGGTTTTAGACCACTAAAACAATGCATTAGGCACAAAATGTATTTCTTGTTTTAACCTTGTAGCACATGCCGGGTAACTGCTAGTATTTTTATAGTATGAGTTAACATTACAACTTACACAGCAGCCTGTTTAAAGAAATCATAAGCGGAAGCTTTCTTCTTATATTTTTCTTCAAAGAGCCAAGCAGTTCTCTTATAAAGTTCCTCCAGCTGTTCTGAGCTTTCGTAATGTAGGAGTTCAGCTACATGCCGGAGGATGGAGTTTACTGCTTTTGCCTTGGCGTACCGTTCTGTGCACTTGTCAATATCCTCCGCTGAGACTCTGCGTTTTGACAGGTCTATGTAACCTGGAAAATAATGTTTGTTGTTTTGTATGCAGATTGACAGAGCTTTAGCTTAGTTGGTTCTAGCCTTGCCTTGTAAGTAAAGGGTTTGATTCCCGGCCAGGGCCAACTATGTGATGAGTGAATAAATTGTTTTTGGGCGTTCTTCATCTTGTGTTTTTCCATGCCAACTGTGACACAGGGATTCTTAATGCAAGGGGTAGGAGGATATAAACATTATGCTATACAGTGAGAATCTGATGCTCTAGTCATTGAGGCACCTGGTTGTATTATTTTTACACATTTATGTAAGTATTTTTGATTTATAGGCTTTTTGTTTGTATAGCCACACAGATTTTACAAATTTCTTCACTTTCACAACTTTGTATATGAACCTGACAACTGTTTTCACTCATATCTACAAAAGAAGAAGAAGACTTTTTTCATGTTCTGACAGTCAACTTTTAAACTCTACTCATAACAATAGGTGACTTAGTTCCTAAGTCATAATTTAAGGTGTCACTCTGAAACATGAGTATAGGAGGCCATGCCACTGCAATTTCAGTCTAAGAACAATTGCTTTACAGTAAAACAATTTAAGAAATTAGTGTTGCTCTTGTGTGAATATAAACTTTTCAAACCTTTTTCTTTATCCACTCTGATGACGACAACCGGCTCAGTTTTGCCAACTCTGATCAGTTTGTTGATGGAACGAATACGCCTTCTGGACAACTCAGAGAGCAATATCATGCCCTCAATGTTATTGTATTCCAGTAGATGGACGTAAGCACCCATCTCGGCGATGGATCGGACGTTCACCATCACCACATCCTCCACTTCAGGATATTTCTCCTGGTAAAATCGACACGACAACGGCATCTGAAACGAATTCCAATTCCCCAACTCATAACCTATCTCTTTTGTAAATTTGAACTATCGCATTCAGAAACGGCTTTAAGTGATTGATATAGTTCACCTTTGTTTCGCGATTATACTATTAATCTATAAATAAAAACAAGTATTTGAAAAAATGATGAAATAGTCCACTTGTTCACGTTGACGACCGACAACTTGGATTACGTTTAGTGATGCACGAATTGCACGATACGTAACGTATCGATATTATGTATCGATACAAGACCGAAAGGTATGTATGTGGCAATATCGTATCTCTTCACGGGCAGATCACATAATCAAAGTATTGTATGGATAAATAAGTTTTAAATAATTGTTTTAAATAAAAAAAAATTGAAATGTAGAAGTAGTAGTACGTATCACGAAACCTATTAGATAAAACTTATTTGAATATGACTATTCAAGTAAGGTTTTTTGTGGTATATTGATAGAGGCGTTTTCTGCAGGTACCTTCGACAAAAAGTCATTTCTTATAATATATAATGTAAGGTTATATGAACATAGATATACAACTTGATTAATTTCATAGTGGCTTTATAACATGGATTCCTGCCAGTAAAGTTAAGTTTATAGTAATTTTATAGCTGCTATATGTTTTTAGACAAGTCGTTATTTTATTTAATCTTATTTTGTAAAAATTTCGTATTTGGTCTTTAAATTATTAACCAATATCGATACATCCTGCATCCTGTCCTGCGCTAATATTGTGTATCGATAGAAGGAAGCTGTAACCACACAACGAAACGTATAAATCGAAACTAAGCAAAGAATTGGACATCGCTAATTGCGTTCCGTTTCTCCTTTAGACCCGGCCCGCCGACTGGAAAAGTTTATTGTTAATGTTGACATAATCCGTTCCATTCTTGTGGTTGCACACTTGCTTGCTTTAATGTTACTCCTTCGGGCGATCCTTTTCAGCGGCATGCATGGATGTGCGAAGAAAGAAGAATGAAAAAAAAAAAAAAAAAACTACAACATCACGCAAACGACGCAAGTGGAGAAATATACCGTTCACACCAAAAGCCCGTGTAAAGTAGTCAAAGCCTAAAAAATTATGGATAGTCAAGAAAAAATCATTGATTTGTATCCCAAGTCAGAGTTTTGTTTGACGTTTTAGGCGGTCGAACGACGTCTGCGACACATCTTTTACAGGTTTCAGACAACTATCGCTAAGGGCGCTCCTAAGTGACTCTATACAAAATCAAACCACCAAGGATAGTCAACTCGGTGTTTCAATGGCCTTTGGCAGGTTCTATCATTCATACATATCACTATCTAATTGCCAAAATGAATCTAGTTTTATCTATATAAGTAGGTACCTGCCTATACGCAGGTTTTAAGGCTCTGACACAAATTGGCACTTAAACTTCTTTTAATAAATTGTTCGAAAATTTATATTTCTATTATATTAAATACTTTTGCCAGCGGCGTCGCACACAATAATGTAGATCTTATCAATAATTTTATTACTCAATGTAAGGTTGAGTACCTTACATAGGATAGGGTAGGGGTAGGCCGCCAGGCGATCTTGGACGGTCGCCTAACCTCGCCCTACTCTAACGCCGATACCGGTTACTCTTTTCGAACCCCTACGAATCTGTACGTCCCACGTACAGATTCTAAGGGTAATCTGAGGAGGTACGACCGCGGGCTTTATTGTCGTCGGTTCTCAGATTCCTTACGTGACTAATAATACCTATTTAATAGAAGCACGTTATAAGAGCTATTCCATTCCATTCTATTGCACGCGGAATAGATTAGGCAATCTTCTAAGAACATGACCTATATTTGCTGCATTACGCATTTTAATTAATGTAATGTAATGCGATCTTTGTAAAATGAGGAGTCATGTCGCTAAAATGTACTGAATGTATAGCAGATGTGTCTTTTGTGAGGGCTGATATTTGGTTGTAGAAAAAGGTTTTATTTGTTTGTATTACTTTTAAACCAACTAGTAACAACCCAAATCTCTATTTAAGTTACCGATGTTAGATAATTGTTTTTCGTCTATTTTTTTCTTATTACATTATAATTGTAACGATTACACACTCATACCCCACTAGAATTCCGTATGTCGCAGGTGGCATGGGCAAATACAGAAACACTAGATAAAAAAAAAAAAAAAAAAATCTTTATTGTTATAGAATGGTTTTATACTTTACCTTTGTCGGGAAATCTGTGCTTGGTTAATAAATGTGGGAGGTCACATACATTGCATTCCTCACATCAATTGAGATAAATGTTCACACACGCCCATAAAGATCAAAGCAAAGGCGGCTTTTAGTTTATATTAGGTAATAACCAGGCTAGAATGTACAATAATAAGTACTTATAGCTAACTCTTTATTGTACATACATCTTGATTATTATAAGAATATTAAAAAAATACAGAAATGTACAATGGGCGGCCATATCGCTTAAAGTGATTTCTGCCAGACAACTTTTAGATGAAATGGATAGTTTTCTTTAATTTGGACGGCGGTGCTAAGTATATAATAATAATAAGAATAATAAAGCCATTCCCTGACCACAAAATAATATAAAATTGAGGTACAATATTTTAAATTAAATTCATTTAGATTACTAATTTTTCAATGTATTATATAATAGACACACCATTATATTTACCTAAGGAAGTTCATTGCCACACTGAATATCAACTTAGTACTACGTGTTTAAAAAATATAGATAGGTAAAACTTAATTATAAGTTAGGCATCTACAGGAAAAATAAAATAAGACAAATTAATACCTATATGTACGGCCCCGGTTCCGTGGCTTTGGTAGTAGCCCTGTATTCGAAGCGAGGGGCGCCGGGTTCGATTAGTAGATTCATGTATTTTCCCTCGAAGGGTTAGGCAGCTTCAATGGCTTGTGAGTTACACTCTCTATTGTGGGAATGTAGACCTAACTTCATAATTGTGAGCGTTAACTGCTCTTGGTGGTAACTTTTTTCTCTACCGGGGGAGACTTGTACTTGGACAGGAGTTAAAAGTGAAATATACAATATATACATGGAACTACTTTTTTGAATTCGTTTAAAAATAGTTAATACCATCTATGTATGTGTACCTACACTATTTTTATAACAATATTATTTTCTGATGATATTTGAAAGAAATTGAATGAATGGTACCTAATATGAAAGTACGAAATCAAATTGGAACGCTGCGTGTGGCCTAATTTATCGCAAAAACAATTTAAACCGTTTGCCAATAGACAAATAGAAATATACGGTTGGAAGATCGATTGATTTTATTGGCCCAATATTCGCCATGCGTACGCTCGGATGGACATCTCTGCAATTGTAGAACATTAAAAACGTTGACGCTACACAAATTAATTGATATATATCACTGAGCGAGACAAATCTCGGTCTGATTAGCTCACATTGGGCAAATAGTTTGCGGTAGTGCAGTCTAGCTCCTCGTTCTAGTGATTCGTGTGAAAATTAAAAAGTTTTTTTTTTTTTAATTTTTGTATGGCTTCGCACATATTGTGCATTAATCATGATTGGTTGACTTTGCAGGAAAATTATGTTTAAGTGAAAGATTGTTTTTGTCGTCAAAATGAATTTGATGGGTTGGTGAGTGCAGATTTTATTTATTTTGTACCTTTTTAATTAGCTGATTATTTATCAAATACTGATAAAATACTTCAATAAACTTAACATTTCTTTTATGATATAAGTATAAGACTAATCAATAATACAAGGGCCTACAAACCTTTATCGTATTTTTTTTAAAGAGCATACTTGTTTTCCTTTCTAAATAAAAAGTACTTGCGCGCAAAGTAATTTAGTCCCAAGTCTACAGTGATTTAGTTGTTTGGGCGACTCTAGTTTATTTCATTTTCGTTACTTTAGGCGAAAATTTTGTTGGACTGGCAACATAATTTGTACGTAATACGTGTAACTCATGCGGAAACGCTTTGCTAATGTTAAATCATTTAATTAGGGTTTGATTATGCTTTAGATTCACTACTGAACGAAATTTTAGTTCTCATTTTTCGTCTAAAATTAACTTTATGGCCATTTTTGTCAGGCTATAGTATGGCCTTAATTTAAATAAAAGCTAAGGAAGGCAGGTAAAAATAATTACTGAGTTCTTTCAAATTGATTGATTTTAATAAATAATTCAAACCGCCATGCCCTGCCACCGAAGCGCCTTCGCCCTCGATTCGATTCCCGGCCGGAGCAAACTTCGACCCGAGAACAAACTTCATGTTAATTAAATAATTCAAAGTTCATAATTTAAATCGGGTAACAAATTGGTGGTAAACGCGTACCTAACAAACATTTGTACAATTTTGCATAATATGGAAGTTGTCTAAAAAGCCGAAAGCACCTCTTGGTAGATTCAAACACTGGATTAATCCTTAATCCTTTGTAACAATGAGCCCTGGTTGCTCGTTTTGTACAGGTGTGGTAAATTGGGGACTGTGAGCCCTTTGTTTTCGTAGTTAGTTTTGTTTGGAAACGGGATTTTCGCTAAATATTAACTTTCGTGTCATTTGGATGTAATTGGGTTTGTTTGCTTGTCCAGAGTTTAGAGTTTAGGTCGAGTTTGTTTAATAAACTGTCATATAGGTTTAAATTTTAGAATTTTTGGATCTTGGACACTTTGTTTCGTATTCGTCATTAATTTATAAAAGCGATCTTGAAAATCATATTGATGTCCTTTATGTAGTTTAACTATTATGATCGTTTGAATAATTGGACTTTTAGATCACACCATCAGTCAAATCATAGGTCAAATAATTTCATTAAAATTTATAATTTCAAAAATCTTTTTTTATTATTTATTTATTTATTTATTTACAAAAAAAACACATAAAGGCTTACAGTGGGACCAAATCGCCTAAATGCTAAACATAACAAAATAATGAATACAAATAATATAAAAAAAAAAAAATATATAAATAATTAGACATGTCAAAATTCAATTACAATACATTAAAAAATCATTACAAAATCATAATATTGATCTATAAATAAGTCAATGAAATATATTTAAAAATGATGTCAATAGGCGATAAAATTTACCAAAGTTGTCAACGAATACGTCAGCATCGGTTTGGGAAATAAATTCATTTAGAAGAGCGACTGCGCGCGGCGTTGGAGCCGCGGCACCAGCGCGAGTCCTCACACCGGGGACGGGCGCGAACAGCAGAGGGCGCCGCCGCGGGCCCGTTGCACCCTCTGAACCCACCATGCGGAGCCGCGGAACTGCAAGTCCGATCTGCTGCAGAGTCGCCGGGTTGTCGACCTCGCCACGCAGCAGCCTATAGTAGTGCACCAGTAAAAGCAACTTACGCCTAAGCTGCAGCGTATCGAAGCCCACCATACCGCTGACAAACATGGAGGGGTAAAGATACGGATAGTAACCGTACAACCTCTTAAACGTATATCGAGCAAATTTTCTTTGTACCTTTTCAAGCATCAGCCCATATTTATATTCGTGGGGATCCCAGACAACTGTTCCAAATTCAAGGCGGCTCCGAACGTATGCTTTAAAAAGCATTATTGCTGCCCGAGTGTCCGGGAAGTCCCATGTCACCCTCATAACGAATCCCAAGGTTTTGGAGGCTTGCTTGCAAATGCTGGTGATGTGTGCGTTGAAATCCAGCCTGGAATCCATTAATAGCCCCAGATCACGGATAACTTCCACACGCTCGAGGGGAGAACCGTTCAGATGGTAGCTATTGAGAATAGGGAAGCGTCTACGTGAAAACGTTATTATCTTGCACTTGGAAGTGTTAAAGTAAAGATGGTTGGCATCACTCCAGTCAGCCACACGATCCATGTCTTGCTGAAGAGTCCAGCAATCGGTAATTACATTAACTGGAGAAAAAAGTTTGAGATCATCAGCAAACATAAGACAGCGGGAGGTATTGACAACGGATGGTAGGTCATCTATCATGAGTAGAAATAACGTCGGACCGAGAGTACTTCCCTGACTCACACCCGAACGCGTGAAATAAACGCTTGAAACGTGATGCTTCAGAGCAACATATTGGCTTCTGTTGCTAAGGTAGCTAGCGAAAAAACCAAGAAGTTTAGGAATAAAGCCCATAGATGCCAACTTTGCCAAGAGAATGTCATTATCCACCATGTCAAAAGCCTTTTTGAAGTCAAAATATGCGGCGTCTATCTGTAATCCAGCGTCCATTTTCGACGTGACATAGTCTACGAAATTAATGTGGTTCGTGACAGTCGACCGGGCTGAACGGAAACCACACTGTGAATCACTTAATCGGAGTTGTACCTGGCGACGAATCTCATAATCGATTACAGTTTCGAAGATTTTCCCAAAGACTGAAGGAACAGCTATAGGTCTGTGCATGTCAACGTCTGCACTTGGACTTCCTTTTGGTATTGGGGTGACTTTGGAAACCTTCCACCTGGCAGGGTAACGGCACTGCTTAAGGGACAGATTGCATAGGTACAAAAGCGGTTGCTCAAAAGCAGCCTTGCAGTCCTTCACCACAAAACACGGAACCGCATCAGGTCCCGCCGAAGATCTCGGTTTCAGCTTAGCAATAGCACGTCGTAGCTCAGATGCTGTAACGTGATCAACAGTAACACGATAAGCATCTGACCTGTTGCCCGTTACACTAGCTTGAGCCATATCTGGGTCCAAAAGGGGTATATTGCTATTAAATACTGAGCCAAAGAATTCTGCAAATGCATCCGCAGCTTTTTGACCCGAAACCGTTTTATCCTGCCATTTGAATTCGTCACTGGTCTTACGATCTTTGCGTTTATCTTTAATGTATTTCCAGAAACTAGCAGGATCTCGGATAATATTGTATTGTGTCTGTCGAATGTAGTCATCAAATGCAGTTTCAATTTTATTTTTAACAATTGACCTATAATACCTGAACATTTCTTTGTTAAAGTCTTTTCCAAATTCTTTATATTTACAGTGATGGAAGTATTTATTTTTAATATCTTTAATAATATCATACGTATACCATTTAGGATATATGTATTTTCTTGAATTATATTGATTCTTTTTTTTAGGTACACTTTCGATGAAACAGTCATTTAATTTTGAGTAAAAAAGATCTACAGCCACATCTATATCTTGCTCATCATAAATATCACACCAATCAACACTACCAATAGACCTATAGAGCTTATTAAAATCTGCTTTACAGAAATTCCAATCTGTTGTAGGGAATGGTAGATTTGGCACGGAATTCTCACATGGAGCAGAGTTGGAATTAAAGGAGCTACTGAAGACCATAATTATCTCAAGAGGGGGATGGTAAAGATCTATCGGGACCAGTACGTCACTCGCGGCAGTGACTCTTAGTGATTCAGTTTTCATTCCACTGAGAACCAAGTCCAACATACCACCGTATTCGTTGACTACGCCGTTATGCTGATACACGTTACATAGCTCACAAAAAAATTCAAACTGTGTCTTAACATTGACACTACACGAATTCAAATTAAAATCTCCAATTAATAATATTTCCATGTCCGAATACTTACACAACACATTTTCTAAACAAGTTAATACATTTAAATACTGGATGTCCCTATAGCTGGGCGGCAAATATACAACACAACATAAAAATGACAATTTCTTTCTTATTACATTAACAATTAGCAATTCCATATCATTTGTCAGACCGTCAACCTCAGTTATAAGTTTTATACGAAAATCACTCCGAGCAGCGAGGAGCACCCCTCCCCAGCCGGCATCACCAGCGCGATCTCTCCGCAACACGCTGTAACCGGGGGGAAAGAGCTCCGCGTCATACACTGAGCTGTTCAGAAATGTTTCGGTTAAAATAATTAAATCAGAAGAACAGACGCTTACATTTTTTAAAAACGTAGTAGTTTTAGACCTTAGCCCACGCACATTTTGGTAGTAAATTGATATATTTTTATGATTTTTACATTTGTTTGTCACTTTTGGCCCGAAAAAGCTGTTTCCACGGCTTTATGCATATGTCTTCCGACCAGTTCTGTGGAGACAGGACATGTTTGGACCATTTCAATGGTACACCTAGTTTGAAAGAGGCGTACTTTCCGCGGGATTTAAGTGTTTCGGCCGTACAGAGGTCAGCGTCGCAAAGAGTTTTTAAATGTTCCAGGACCTTATCTTCGGTTGTGCCTTGCTTAACATAAAAAAGGTGCAGATATTGGATTCGTTCAGAAGCTTCCAGAAGTGTTGTTCCCGGGGGAGCGGTTCCTCGCAATATATTGGTAGTTGAACTACGGGGCTTCCTCTTCACCTCCATCCAGCTACCATCCACACGTGCCTCTATGTTGGTTCTATCATATGTAGTTAGTGTGAGATTGAGATTATCAGAAACCTCGAGACTTTGTGTTATCCCGCTTGTTGGGGGGCGAGAGGAACTCTGGATAGTGTTAGACGATAGGCCAGGAGTTTCCGTTATCACTTTGACTGGCGAATTAAGAACAGGAGCTGCAGCCTTGGTAGGTTGTTTTTTGACTGTCTCAATTTTCTTTTGGGGACGTGTTGATGGGATTTGTTTGCTGCTCGCTAATTTCTTTTCCTCTGATCTAACCGGTAATGACTGGACGCTAGCGGGTTTGTCAACTTTTTCGGGGGCTGGTGGCACGTTAACAGGAACATTTTGTTTATCGCAATTTAGTCTCTCTTCTAAGGCAATCATTCTATTAGACAATTTTTCAAAACTATCGCTCAGGGTTTTGAACTGAACGTCCATAATAAGGGATATCTGTTCTCCTATTATTTTACTGAATGTTGCACTTAATCGCTTATCTATGTTTTCCACATTTTTTTCCAGTTCTTCCCTCAAAAGATGGTCATTTCACATTGGTCCCATAGAATTTTTATCAATAGTTTGGTTGTTATATCAAAATAACTGGAAAAATATGTCATTCAAGTGAACGAAATTGCGTTTATTGCTACTATGAACGTATTGAAGTCAGGATTTTTCGATTTATAAATCAGTTAAAAAAAGAAAGCAACACTCATACCTCTGCACTAGGATTCCCTGTATCGCAGATGGCATGGAAAAACACAGAAACACAAGACAAACGCCCAAGACCCGAGAACAAACTTCATCCTCACCACACAAAGTGTGCCCCGGCCGGGAATCGAACCCGGGACCCCTCGCTTCGAAGGCAAGGCTATTACCAACTAAACCACGGAGTTGTGAATCAATTAATCTATCATGGTGTATTCAATGCACTTACGAGTATTATGGTAGCGTTAATTTTTTTAGTTAATTAGTGAGTTATTTCCTTCGAGTAATTAAGTACTTATTTACGCCGATAAGCTTAACTGACACTAGTTAATATAGAGTCTGGTGGCCGAGTAGAAATACATTGGCTCCGAAGGTCACGCGCTCAAATCTAGACATATAAAAAACATTCATATCCTATAGCCAAAAAAATCGGAGACATGACATACAAATACAAATTATCTTTTTTTAAAAACAGAACATTATTTTTACAACACACTTGTTACATTGGATCCCGCAGTAGGGCAAGCTTGTATCGCGGGTCCGAAACTAAAATTACCAAATAAATATTTTAAGAGGAAAAACGTGCCAGGTTATAATCACAGTTAACATGATGAAGGCATGCAATTCGGATTGGTATTTCGAGGTACATGCCATCTATCATCCTTACTTGAGATGAGGGTAAGTTTTTTCTCGTTACCATTAGAGATATTTTATTACTAGCGACCCTCCCGTTTTTGCAAGCCAAAATATTTTTTCATTTCACCTTGTCCTGACAATTTGGTTCACAAAAACAGCCAAATCGTCGCTCAGTTGATGATTTTTCATACATGCGCCAATTTTTTTTTAATTAAGTATAGATAGAAGATGGATATCTATGACTATCTGTCAACGATGCGTTCAACACTTGTTTCTTTATGGCAACATAATAAATAGATTTGGTACCTCACCGGCCATAGTTTGTAGGTACCTACTGGCAGTAAATCGCTACATGAATGAGATAAATTAATGACTCCAATGCGTGCTCATAAAAAAATCAACCGTTTGTATGAGACAATGTCTTATTACTTACACTTTTG
This sequence comes from Aplocera efformata, assembly GCA_921293045.1. Classification (NCBI taxonomy): domain Eukaryota; kingdom Metazoa; phylum Arthropoda; class Insecta; order Lepidoptera; family Geometridae; genus Aplocera; species Aplocera efformata. The sequence continues at coordinate 4,591,549 of OV121063.1, forward strand.
TCATCAGCACAGGCAAAAAATAAATACTGTATTTTTACAGCTTCGCATATAAAAGAGATATAAAGAGATTGATTTGTTTTATTAATTACTCATCTTAGCTTTTATAATAATTAATACTCATATTACTTTTAATTAATTATAAATTGATTTTAGAAAACATATCAACTTTGAGGTATTAAATAAATTCCTAATTTCCTTGAATTTATAAGTAAATATTTAGCGTAAGTAATTGAAGTAAAATACAGTGGTATAATATTTTTATTTCTTTCCGTAGCAACTGAATTGTAATTTGGAAGACCCAAAACCTAAATGAAAATGAAACCGTATGTACCCGTCTTCCGGGGACTTAAAAATGTGCCTGTAATACCACTGGTACATACTACAAACTTGGCGGTAGAAATAAACTAGGACATAACTCATCTGGGAGGTGTTTGATCGCCTCCATGAGTGCATGTCGCGTTCGTGCGAAGAAGTACTGTCACCACACCGGTATTCCGATGGAAAGGTGTGGGTGCCAGTGAAATAACAGGCACATGAGACATTACATCCCCGTTTTAGTGCCGTGCGCAAAGCGATGCGACCTCTGTCTCATACTTTATTAGGGGAAGACCGGAGTCGTATTTTAGTTCTTTATGGGAGGCGGTAGTCACTTAAAATCGTGCAGGCTGGTCCCATCACATCGTTTAAAAAAACTTAACTATTGTAGACAGTCGTTTAAAAGAACTCTGTGTAGGCAAATTGATACATCAGACTATCGAATTCTGATAGAGTGGAGGGGTCAACAAATAATTGATCTGCTCAGCAGGCGACCCACTTGTGGCCGACCTTCAACATACAATGAGCTAGTTAGGCCAATGATGGAACCTTGGCTTTGCTTCCGAGAACGAATCTGTTATATTTTTATCTGAAATAGTTATGCTGTTGATGACTCTACCAATCTTTGGAATATTAGTGATCCCGGCTTCAGAATTTTATCATGAGACATAGTTCAAATATTAAATTTAATAGTTAACTTAATAGACTAAGTGTAGGGCTGTTAGCTCATGAAAATCCTGATATTATTAATGCGAATGTGAGCTTGTTTGTTTGTTACGCTTTCGTGGCTAAACCGCTGAATCGATTATGATTAATTTTGAGATAAATAATAGCCTTAAGACGGTTATAGGCTACTCTTCCTCGCTAAAAACTTAGAGAGGGTGGGGGCAGCGGTAAACTTGCCGCGGATTTAGATAGATAGATAGATACACTTTATTGTACACCTCAAAGCAAAAATAAACAATATAAATACAGATTATAAAAACTAAAAGCAAAATGGAGGTTACAATGTGCGGTCTTATCGCTCTTAGCGATTTCTTCCAGACAACCTTTGGATGGCAAGAATCTTCTTATAAATAGTCTGGTGTAGCAAAGTGTATTAATAAGATGCGAGTAGATAGTATTAGATAGTAGCAGTGAACATTATGTGGTTTGTTCGTCCGGAGAAAGTATATAAGTTTTTGGGGCACTTAGCAGATCAGATGTTACTGTTATATTTTGTTTCAGGTATTTACTAGTCATTTTGGTTGTGTCTTGGTGTCATGGAAGGCTGGCACAAACACTACAACCCCTAGGTAAGTTTTTCTTGTGACAAGTGACAAGTACTTGCGCCTGTTGTAGAAATATATTTGTTTTTAACCCGCAACAAAAAGAGGGGTCTTATCTATGTGTCTGTCTGTGGCATCGTAGCTCCTTGTTGGGTCTGATCTGTGTCTGTCTGTAGCTCCCAAACGAATGGATCAATTTGGATGTGCTTTTCTGTTTTAAAGCTGACGTGATAGAGATTGTTTTAGCTAAAATTTATAAAGATTTGTTTACCACGTTATAAAGATTTGTTTACTCGCACTAAACCAAACGTTAAGAAACGTTTATTTTTGGTAAATTTTTGCTAAACGATTCTGGCTGACCAGAAGTCGGGAGCCAGGAATACGCCCCTATACTTGTTCTATTACTCGGAGCACGAGCGACATGATATTTGAATTACCTGCAATGACACAAATAAAAGTCCCAGGAACCAGGAATTTTCATACAATACAAATTTTTCAGACAATATCACAACTGAATCCCCGTTTGTGTGGAACTCGCAATGCTCCCCCCTAAACCCTGGGGACATTGACTTCCAAACACTGGACCTGATCGCAGTGTACCGTCTGGACAAGCCGAAAGCAACTGGAGTCACCGTCGTTCAAGGTTCCCGGGAACTGCAGAAGGCGTACCGTATTGGGGGAGGAGCTAACTTGACCATGGGGCTGCAGTAAGTATAATATATATATATTCATGAACATTTCACACAGTGCCATTCAGCCAAACTAAGTACAGCTTGTACTATGAAGACCAATTTTCTATACTACCCTACTGATATATAGTTTTGTAATAAATACAATACATGTCATGCATGTAAGTATTTACATATGTGTACAGATGTGCAAGTATGTGTACACCCAAATAAACTAAATGAAATAATACAGAATAAACATCTATAACATAAGGAGTTCACAATTTTCACATTTCACACAATTTTTTGATTGGTATAGAATTTGAACTCACGATCAACGTGGCTTAAAATCGGCTTACTATAATAAAATTAAAATAGTTTAGTTTTAATAAAAGTATTACTTTTGATAGGCAGGTTTTCCCCAACGGTCTACCTCATAGCTTCAGCGTGGTGGGTACGTTTAACTCCCGTGGTCAGCGAAGACCTTGGAGTCTCATCAAGGCGCGGTCCAAGGGAATGCTGTTCTCGCTTACGTTGTTGCCGAAAGTAAAGAAATTGGCGGTTTTCTATAAGAAGATCAGACTGGTTTTTGATAGCTGGGAAGTGAGTATAATTCTACGTTTATTACATCATGAAATATAGCTGAATTTGAAATTTTGTTATAAAATAAGTCAGTAAGAGTGATATTAATGTTCTTGGGAATAATTTGCAGCGTCTCAAAACAGTGTTATCTAAACACTGTTTTGAGACGCTGCAAATTATTTCTGCAAATTTTATGTGAAATTCTTAGATGTGTGTAAGTTGCCAACACTATTACCGGAGTTTTTAAGCCTCCTGAAGGTTTCCTACATAGCTTATCGATCAGTAAAGCCACAGCTCTAAACGGTCTATTTAAATGCTCGTTAACGGCTTTAATTGCTGACCGGACGCGAAATGGTTAACTATTAGCCTAGTCACTAGGGCTTCTTAAACAACTGGAGTTAAGTGTATTATAGGCGGAGGTAACCACTTCACATCCTGCGGTGGGCTTTCGGCTCGTTCCGTCACTTTTACCACACGCAATTAATATAGTAGTGCAACATTAAAATGGCGGCTCTGCAGTTAGCTAATAGTGGTGAAAAATTGACTTTTACTATGTATGAGACGAAGAAAGAGACAACAAAATTCTGCGTATAATATCAGGATCGCTAACTTATGATGATAGCACTTTTTTATGTGATGAAAGGGACGTAAAGAGCTTACGGGCCAGCTGATGATATGTGGCTACCGCCTTTCTTAGACAAAAGACAATTTATCTCATGCTGCATGAGAATACTAATGTCACTGAGACGAGGATATAACGTCTCAGGTGCTTGTAATTATACCGGCACCTACACCCTTCCCTTCCCTTTTTAAACGCGTGGCGGTACTAAGAAAATTTAGGCATGTATTTAACATTCCAGTTTATTGAAGTATTTTTTTCTTTCAGCTGTTTACCCCCTCATGGCACAAGCTGCATGTTTCCGTCGACAACGATACCATACACGTCGCAGTGGACTGTGTTGAGGTAATATTCAGTGATACAGGAGACCTGGTTTTAAAGTCAAATGAACCGACTACAACGATTTTTGTAGGTTGGATTTTAAGTATAACATTTATTTGGGACCAACTTCGTTGACGTGGCGTAAACCTTTAAGTTGGTCCCATATAAATCTGTGCATAACTCTATGCAAATAAATAAAATTGAAGTGGGTTTTTAATGTCAAAATAATAGCTTTTTACAAATACTATTATACAAACATTTAAAATAATGTTTGCATGTAGGTAAAACATTATTTTAAATGTTTGTATGTCTCGGAAACGACTGGACTGATTTTGACGGGGTACAGGATACTATTATTAAAAAAAAGAATTAACTAAAAAAAAAAATGTAATTCCACGCGGATGAAGTCGCGGGGAACAGCTAGTTTAGATAATAAAAACCATCCAAAAATCGGTTCAGAGTTGGTGAAGATATCGCAAAAAACACTCCTTTTTTGAAGTCGGTTAATGTTAACAAAGCACTCTCTGTGTGCCTTCTGGGATTCATCGGTATCATCACAGTAAACTATAAAAACTTTTGTACGGGGATGAATTTATGATGTACTTTCTAGTGCTCTTCTAAGTTATATATAAAGTTTTATTTTAGTACCGTGGAAGATTGATGTATAAACCGACATCTAAAAGACACGGTTATCAATATTTTTTTTATTGTTTATTATCTCAGATCTCAAGCTACATTTGTATTTAAACACAGCACTTGTATTTAACCACTGCTTGAGGTCTGATTACCAGATTTGAAGTACTTCTTCAAACGAACTTGGCAGAAGTTCTACTGCACTTTGGGTAACTCCTTTTGCACCACCTGGCGGACACGTCTGAGGGTCATTTACGAATGTGAGCAACAAAGTCTTCCAAAAATATTTTTTTTATAATTCTACCAATATTACAGGACAGGCTGAAGGCCCACCTGATGGAAAGCTAATTACCTCCGCCCATAACAACAGCAATACGACCTAAGTACGTACCCACGTCGCATCCCGTTGCGCCCGTCACCCGAGACGGGGATTTTACGTCTCATGCACCTGTGATATCACCGGCGTCCACACCCTTCCACTGGAATACAGCAATACGAGTGCACTGCTGAGCGGCAAATTACCAGTGTACTTTTCCAGACAAAGTTGGTACAAGTTTTACTGCACTTTGGGTTACTCCTGCACCAACCAGAGGACGCCTGTAGGGATTCTGAGGGTATTCACCTACGGACGAGAACATGATCCCCCTAAACTATGACTGCTCTCCTCATTATGGCGGTTGAATTTAAAACATCAATAATTTGGATGAAATCATAAGACTAACTTGTCTTCGAGGGTAACAGAGCTCGATACTGTAAAAATATTTTGAATTTCAGTTAGATCCTGAAGAAGTATCAACCACGGATTTCCTAAAGAAGCAGGACATCAGGTCGGTGACAATAGTATCCAACGACGACGGAACTCCAGCACCTGTGAGTAGTTTTATTAGGGTTCCGTGCTCCAGGTGCGGATCCCCAAAAAAAGGTTGTGGTCACGGCTAACCGAAAATCGGCGAAGTACGAGTCGGACTATAAACTCGCTTACGGTTGATACACAGCATTGCTGCAAAGGAGACGTTTACAAAATGTATAACGCTATAACTCCCCGACCAAGATCTTGTACACTGTACAAGAGCCCACGCAGAAAAATTCGCAGGGTGAACACATTAATAAACCAGTATAATGTATACCACTATAATTTGTTTGCTCACGACACTCTTACTTAACTAATTTTGATAAAACTTTATAAAATTTTGTTATTATAGTATCTGTAGATACAGTATGTAGGTATTTTTTTCAACTTTCGCTATCGATAAATAGATTGTAAAAGTTAAAAATAATTACACAGAAAATTTCTAAATTTAGAAAGAAAAGTTCTACTTTGCAGGCACAAAAAATAATGGTCAAAATAATGTTTTCTTTTTTGTTAATTTCCAGATAGATCTTCAATGGTTGTCGCTGAGTTGCAATAGTTACAACATAACAGACGAAAGTTGTGAAGAAATTGTAAGTACACCATTTTCCACTTAGTGGAAAATTTGTCTAAATCATTACAAGGGTCTGTGCCCAAATGGTCAAAGTCAAAGTCAAAAATCTTTATTTCCGTAGACTTCTTAAAAATTACTTGGAAACGTCAATTTCTTGTTTTAAATAAATAAGTAATACGATAGCATACGCTCTTATAACTAATTTTAGCGCTTGTTCAAACCCTATCCGATCTTCCATGGGGTAAATGGAACCCTTGTAGGAGTCTTTTAATTACGTAAGTATGTATGTTCGGGATGTATACCCTGAACCGATATTGCAAACCAATTAGAATTTTCATAGAATATGTTAATATAGCGGATATTGAATTGAATAATAAGAAAATGTCTTGGTCGGTTAATCATTACGTTTATTTTTTTATAGGAGTTAAGTTTTGTTTGTTTATTTTACAGGTTAACTCGGAATTCCTGACTGCAACATCATTGCCAGTAAGTCTCAATTTCCTTATAAAAGCCAAATTACGCGTATTATGAAGCGAGAGCAAAAAAATTATAATTTGATATTTTAAATTATCTAATTAATATGCGAGAGTATAATATATTATAAAAATACGTCATTAAAATGTAAGGCCACGAGAATATACGGTATAATGCATACATAATCATACCCCTGTACTATAATAGGATTCCTGTATCACAGGTGGCATGGACAAAAATATAAGCGGCCCTAGAATAAACTTTGCCCATTGCCGTACACACAGTTTACAAGAATCTGGAACCCCTCGCTTTGCATACTTTAATTATGTTACTTGCATATTGTTCCAGTGCAAGATACATCATCTAATGAGTACGAAATATTGTTTTAAGTTTTTTTTATTTATTTGATTAAAGTGACGGGACGAGCTAACGGCCCACCCGATGTTAAGTGGTTACTGCTGTCCATAAACAACAAAAATATGACTCTGATCTTCCCCTACTAAAGTATGAGAAGATACAAATCGCATCGCGTAGCGCCCGTCACTCTGATACGGGGATGATACGCTTCAAGTGCCTGTAATTTCACCGGCACTACCGGAACACAGCAACGTGAGTGCACCGCTGCTTATCAGTGGATTACCAGTTGTTGAGGCAGTACTTCTTCGCACGAATTTGGCACAAGTTCTACTGCTACTACTTGTTGCTCTTTTTGCACCACCCAGGGGGTACGTGTATGGACTCTGAGGGTATTCACGGACCCACGGACGCGAGCAAAATTTTTCCCCAAAGTAAATATGTATGTTTATATTTCAGTTTGCTGTAGAATCATCTTCAAATGTATTGCCATCATTAGCTGTATGCAATAATACCTGTCCGCCAGTAAGTTATCTATACAAATAAATAAAATTAAAGTGTCTGTTTGTAATGTCAATAAAACAGCTATTTACTAAACGCATTTGAAAGTATATAGGATACTGATAACATAAAATCTTATTAATTTATAGTCTTTCTGTTTGTTTGTTCCGTCTAATGTCCGAAATGGCTGGACTGATTTTGACGGGACTACACACACATATTGCTGATATTTTAAGAAATAACTAAGGGTTCTTTTATTTTAGAAACAGTATCGTGGGTTCAATTCCCATCCAATCATTCCCAAGCATTTGTGACGAATATAAATGTTTGTTCTGTCTCTGGGTGTCGATATGTATTACCAAAAAAAAGCTTTATAACTCTACCGTAACTATATAAGGTACCTTATAGGTAAGGTTATTTGGTACCAGGATAGCTAATTACCTATATTAACATTTAAGCTACTTTTGATCCGCTGGAACACCGCGGGGCGCCGCTAGTACTTTTTCTCTATTAATATGATTTCCGTCATACATGTATTACTTATTTTAACATTAATTGTTTCCAATATATTGATCTAGTAAAAATTATAATTAATTTCCTATGACGCAACAGGGTTCACGTACATTTCCAATAACTATAAACATATCATCTATCTGCATCCCGCGGTTTCATCCACGTAGTCCCCGTACCCGTAGGAATACGGGAATAAAATATAGCCTTTGTTACCCGCTGATAAAACAGCTTTCTATTGTTGATAGAATTTTTAAAATCGGCATTTTGGTTCCTGCGTGGTAGCGTAACAAATAAACCCGCTTTTTACATTTATAAATTAGTTAAGATATAATATTGTATATGGACCAAAATAAATAAATCTAAAATCACACGCACACCTAACCTATTAGATAGATTATAGAACATTCCCGCTAATCTTTAGGTTAATTACATAACATTTTTCAGGGACCTGAAGGCCCGACTGGCCCGAAAGGGGAACCAGGGGTCCAAGGATATAGAGGGTTAACAGTAAGTATTTTGTCTTAAACGTAATATTTAAATAAAAAAAACCTTTGCACACTCATACTCCGGCACTAGGATTCCTTTTCGTAGATGGCATGGACAAACACAGAAACACGAGACAAAGACCCAAGACCCGAGCACAAACTTTATGCTCACCACATATAGTGTTATATATAGTAGTTCCACATATAGTAGTTCCCGGCCAGGAATCGAACCCGGGACCCCTAGCTTCGGAGGCAGGGTTACTAGCTACTAAGCTACGGAGCCATCAATTTTCACTGTCTTCATTTCTCTTCAAAGTGAGCACAAATTTTCAAAACACAAATCATGTAGGTACTCTATCATAGTATGCCTTGTAGAGATTTTTTATGATATTTGAACTATTCATGTTTTCAGGGTATGAGAGGCGCTGAAGGGTTACCGGGAAAAGTGGGTCCTAAAGGGGACAAAGGGGAACCAGGGATGCCAGGATTAATAGTCAATGTAAGTAGCCTCGGGACATTCTCAGCGGCAGTGGCAGCCTTAGGGGGTGGCAAGCAGGGCAACCGCCCGGGGCCTCGCTTTTGTAGGGCCTCGCACCCTCGCAGAACAACTCGTTTTTTGTTTCGATGTACTGCAGCTGTCTTTAGGAGGATGCTGACTGTTACCAGGAGCCCTGTACACTTCCAACTCACCTAAATTCCTCATACGCCAAGTGCTTCACAAAGATTTATCGCTCAAAGCCTCGCAATATCTAAAGCCGCCCTTTCTCAGCGGTATTGACGGTGCCACATACAGAAGTTATGTATAATATATATTATAGTCCATCTAATCTAAGAAATACACTTTGACTGTTCTAAGATGTAATGATTTTCAATAATTTTCAGGCTACTGGATCAGGGGTACAGGGTCCCCCCGGCGAACCAGGGAGACCAGGACCTAAAGGAGAGAAAGGAGATTTAGGAGAAAAAGGTAAACCCAAATTCTTCATACATTTATTTTAATTAACAGTTTTCAGTGTATCATGCCCATATGTTTTGGAGTTACGCCTTAATACTTTGAAGACAATTAGAAAAATAAACAAATAACAAATAAAAAATTGATATGCAAAAAATATATCAAAATCAGAAACATGCATAATTTCATACCATATATATATTTACATATATAAATAAATATTCTTGGATATTTCACATCGCCAAACTAAACTAAGCAAAGCTAGCTAACTATAGGAACTGGATAATATATATTATATTATACTATTATATTTTGTAAAACTTTATATATATAAATTACGTGTCACGATGTTTGTCCGCGATGGACTCCTAAACTACAAAACCGATTTTAAATCAAATTTGCACACCGTGTGCAGTTTGATCCATCTTGAAAGATAGGATAGCTCACATCTCAATTTATGAACGCAATATTATTTTATTGCAAATTATTTGTCTATTATTTGACAGTCACAATTACAAAAACGTTAGCCACAGCAACGCGTGGCCGGGTCAGCTAGTATAGTATAAATAAATTGTCTACTTAGTAGGTTTAGGTCTATGGGATCCAAAATGAAACTGTAAATTCACCTACTTCTTTAGCAAGAGGTGTTGTTTTATGTCCATTTTTTATGCGTATATATCATTTTACAGGTGAAAACGGTGAGCTCGGTCCCAGGGGATTTGAAGGGAGAGACGGTAGAGATGGTAAAGATGTAAGTCCATTTCAAAGGTTGCTTTTGCTCTTTCTTTCCCATAGAGGTTTGAAATTTTCATGATTAATGATTTCTTTTGTTTAGGGAGAACCTGGTCCCCCTGGACCTGTTGGTCCGCGCGGAGAAATGGGTCCAATAGGCCCCCCTGGACAAGCTGATGTCAATGCGTCGCTGATAAGAGGTAATCTTCCACACTAGTATTTTAATTTGTAGTAAAAATATTCATGGCAATTTTATATCTACCATCTAGCCCCAAAACTACGCAAAGATTTTACTATAGGAAGATTACTAAGATAATACTAAATAGTTTTTTTTGAAAATACGTACATAAAATACTTATTAACTACAAGACCCAGAACAGACATCTATGTTTGCCAGAGAAATGTTTGTCCTGAGATTGAATCGAACCCACACTTACAGCAAGGAGAAGGCGCTCTGCCTTCTCCTCTGCAAGTTTATTTGCTTTGTTAGTCCACAATGAGTAATTTTATTTATGAGACTGGAGCAGGCTGTCTTTTTATGATTCCATATATCAGACTAATGGAATTGTGCATTTTGAAAAGTATCTGCCGATGACGTCATTCACAGTATCTATGTCACAATCGTAATTATTATCTATTTAAATAAAAAGCAATTACGAAAACTGTATGTATGCGCATAAGTTCAGAACGGCCTATTTGGCTTTATCTTTTTTTGTTGTTTATAATTGTCAGGACAAGGTTTGTATGAAAGGAAATGTAAAAAAATATGATCTCATTATCTTCATTAGTACACCCGTGAGAAGCCGGGGCGGGCAGCTAGTATCTTAATCCATACGAAAATGAACACTTTTGCATTCATTTTTATTTTATTTGATGCAATATGTTGATAATTTTGGTTTTAATTTGTGGCCTACTAATACACAACTTTTGATTAAACCAAATTCTTGTCGATTCCAATGTCTTACTGTAGAGTCCGTTTCAGAAAATCTCGTGGATGTCTTGTAGCTTAATTCCAATTTGGTTTTCTTTTGGGTGCTCCAACGTAAGTATTCCTTTTAAACTACGTAAATAAAGGAGATCTCATTTCAGATTAAACGACTTTCCTAAAGTTTTTGTAAATAAATGTTTCGCGATCTCTTCAATTGTGTGATTTGGGTAACTCTTTTTTTAGATAGGATCCGTAGAAGGTTTTTCCTTAAGGATGAAAAATAAAGGATGAAACTAAAGTAGGTATATTCAAGTTTTAAAACATGAATATTTTATTTGACATTAAATATAATGGAAAATGTTATAACTTAAAAGTCGTGTAAAGCACTATGAATGTCAAAGCGAAATGCCAATTCGTAATTGCTCAAGAACGCTCCTCGTACGCACCGATTTAGATCATATGCATGAGGACCTTAAGAACCTTTTTCAGGGCTCAATTTGCTTCAAAGCTCTTCAACCGCACTTACATTAATTAATACTCATATTCATTATCTTTATTACCATTCAAACTTTACAGAACACTGTTTGACGATAATTATTAGCTCTAATTATAAAATACGTAATTCTTACAAGAAAAGAAAAAGGCACAAAGTTGTTGCGAAAGGAACCACGCTGGAGAATTACTGCCAACATTTTGAAATCTATCGCCAAACAGAGGCGCATTTGCGTTTCTGTATTCCGGTGGAATTACAGGCTCATGAGATGCTACATCCCCGTCTCAATGCGATGGAAAATCTTCTCTTACTTTGGAAAGTAAGAGTATCCGAGTTGTATTCCTGTTGTCTATGGGCGGCTGTAACCAATTAACATTAGGTGTACCGCCAGATTGTGAAGTCATTGTTTTTTTTTATGTGATAGCATAGTCTGTAGTTCTCCATCAAGCACTCACAGCTGAGAACCTTGCGCTTTCGTCAAAAGCTCGCGTGAACTTGTCAAGGCCATCTGGCCATATAGTAAACTAGCTACGCCCCGCGATATTACCCCCGGTATTCCGGGATAAAATGAAGCCTATGTATTATTCCAGAATATAAGCTATCCTGGTACTAAATTTCATCCAAATCCGTTGAGCCGTTTGAGCGTGAAGGTTGAACAAACATACACACATGTACATACAAACTTTCGCCTTTATAATACAAGTTAGATAAATTAAAAATTATTCCTATTAAATTGTTTGTGATCATTTCAGGAATGAAGGGCGAAAAGGGTTCTGCTGGTCAGCCAGGCCGAGATGGAAGCCCTGGTGACAGAGGACCTCCGGGCATCTCTGGGACCCCGGTAACTGCTTGATGACAGGCACAGATACTGTACTACACCATTCTGACGAGGCAGTGCAAACTTCTATCGATAAGCGATAGTGAATGGGCTTTGATCTACCACGAGACCTGAGTCGTATTGCTTTTGTTTATTGGCAGTGGTCATCACTTCATATCAGGTCCGCACGTTCGTTCTGTCACTATAACCACGAAATGCCGTGGTTATAGTTACGTGAAATCATGCCGTGCATTGCCGTACGTTTAGGATTGATAGATGCCAACTTCATGATTTTAGAAATTTTGATTTTAGGAAAGGTGTTTTACTTCAGTTTTTAAGAACGTGGTAAGAGCATACCATGCATTTTAAAAACGAAGCACTTACTGGTTTGCTTAATTTGAACCTGGGTTTGAATCCCAATAAGGAAGTAGAAGAATTAGTCTGTACCGCTGGGCCACTACACTCTTATCATGACAAAGGTTTACCTTCTTGATGAATGTTAATATTTTTTTCATATTATCGCTAGATACTTGTCTTACTGTCTTATTTATGAGATGGCGTTGTGAGATTGAAGTTATAATTTGTCCTATACCTTAAATCGTGGAGGTAAAAAGGTTTTTGAAACTTGGGCTAAGTATAACTGATTAAGACGATTGGATGATATTTTAAAGTTACAGAAGGCCTTTTTAAGTGCACCTAATTAGACAGAATATATTACTAAAACTTACAAGAGGTTTTCTTTTATTAATTAAGGTTTCTTTAACTAGGCCTAAGTGCACCTGATTAAGCAGAGAATAATTATTAAAATTAGAAGATAAAGAGATCAACCACATTTCAGGGCCAAGCCGGACCGCAAGGAGGAAACGGATTGCCAGGCATACCGGGCCAGAGGGGACCTCCAGGGTCACCAGGGCCCGCTGGCGAAAAGGGACCAGAAGGGCCCCAGGGTGCGGAGGGGCCCTCGGGAAAACCGGGCCCTCCTGGACCCCCAGGCACGTCGTTACTGGCACCGCGAGAAACCGTACAAGGCTTACCGGGACCACAGGGTGAAAGAGGGCCGGTACGTATATATTTCTACACTGGAGGGATACCGGCCTACTCTCAACAAATGAGAGTGAATAGGCTTCCACGCTACTACGAAATAAAAATCAGGATTTTTAGACAATCTTTACTAACATCGGAAAGCTGGAGAGTTTGTTTGTTTGTTTGAACGCGCTAATCCATGGAACAACGAAACAGATTAAAAAAATTATAGTCACATTTATGAGGAAGGCTATTGTTCTTGTTTAGCCTTAAATATTGATATTCGTAAATTAAGTCAGAAAAAAAAATCGCTATCGATCTGCTAATTATTAGTAAGTATAATTTATTTAAGTTATACGGTATTTATTGTGCGGAGCACAGCGGTAAATCAATAAATATTTATGGACATTTCACACAGCGCCATCTAGCCCCAAACTAAGCATAGCTTAGATTAATTAGGAATTAAGAAATCAGTTAACAAACATAAAAAAAAAAACAAAATACAGCTAAATTGATAAACTTTTATTCAATTAATTAGTTTGAAATCTAGCTCCGATAGTACAAGCTATGCTTAGCCTAGATGACACTGAGAAATTTCCATGAATATTTACCATTGATTGAGAGGAGTCGACGACTGAAAATAATATCTTAATGATCTTCAACGTTCCATGTATTCTTAGTTTCCATAGGACCAATTGAGAACCGATTCAAGAGATCGTTAGTTCAACTTACTTGAAGGGTTTTAATTTAGGTAAAATTATCTTTTTAGAAAGGTGAACCTGGTCAATCGGGTATGCCAGGCAGAGATGGGATGAATGGAATCCCGGGGCCCGCGGGCCCCGCAGGGCCCCCCGGGTTACCCGCGCCACACACTCAAATTGTACAGGTAACGTGTTTAACTATATACGAGTGCATATTTTTATGCCTTAGAAAATATCGAGTTCGAACACTCTTTTTCTCCATTTGATATCCTAGATATTGTACTTTTAGATCTTTAAATAGATCTAAGATATAATATGATATAGAGATAGGATAGCCACTAGTCCTAGACATACAGGACTTGCCAGAAAGACAGAATATTCTTAATAAGCATAATTTATCTTCTTTCTATATCAGTAACTTAAATGTGAGTTTAGTTCCTTTCCAATGTTTGTAATTAGCTTATAAAGTTATACTTAGACTTGGATGTGCTTCTCAGTCGAAATACTATTTTAATGGGTAAAAATATCGCAATCTCAAGACCCTAACAAAGTAAACTTATACTATACAAAATAACCCTGCACTAACACAACACAGTAACAACACACACAAGACAGAACAAACTTTATGCTCATCGCACAAAGTTTGCTACGGCCGAGAATTGAACTAGACAGGGTGGCTGCCAAGTAAATTACGAAGATGTGAGACCACCGCTCGCGAATAAGTCATTTAAGGCACGAGAAAAAGTGCCTATTAAATTTGTTATACCAACGAAAAAAATCATCGTTTATGGATAGATGTAAAGGCCAAACGATGATGAAACTATTGCACAAAATAATAAAAGTTGATTTGTTTTTGTTCGTTTCTTTTCAGTCACAATCAATAACTGAAGGTGAAATTAGGAATATATGCGAAGATTTGATTAGAGGTAAGATTCTTTAGAGAAGATTTGATTAGAGGAATCCTTTCTCTGGCACAATAGTCACACGCGTTACCTTGAGATTATAATAGCCGGCACCACTTGTTTCTAATTATATCTATATTGTTATGGACCTTACAAACGCATAACTAGTGAAAGATCAGCTAATTAGCGTATTGTATTTTCTATATTATTTATTCTTCAGCTTTTAAATTAAATTTTTTTAAGCGTCTCCTATAAAACTATTTATTCCTTGAGAACATTTTGTTACAAATTTTACCATCTACATGCACTAACTATAGGGCCAATTATTTTTATGATATTGTTAATTTAAAATCGTTTAGACAGCTCAATTTTATAATTAATGCCCGTAGTAAAGATCCATCCATTTTCTTCCATGTCAGCACAGCTAATTCAATTTTTTTCAGTGCGATTAAGAGAATTCGCTGATACGCTGCCCCAGACACAACCGCAGTCGGCTGGCCGGCGAGGACCACCGGGCAAACCGGGACAACCGGGACAACAAGGTAAATTAAGACCCACTTACAATCTTTGGGGGGTCCAGTTGCACGCGTTCTTAGGTGAGTAGCCTTTGAATCGTATCCCCTGGGTGGTGATAAAGAAGCAACAAGTAGTAGTAGAGTTTGTCCAAAGTTCGCTCGGTAATCTGCCGCTAAACAGTGGTGCACTCGCAATGCTGTGTTCCGGTGGAATGGTGTTGGCGATGGAGAAATTACATGTGCATGATATGTAACATCCTCGTCCCGGGTACGACTTGGGTCGGGGAGGACATTAATCGTATAGCATTAGGTGTGTCATAAGCTCGTTCCGTCACTACTTCTGCATAATAAAACGAATACAAACAGATTGCAAGCCACCATCCCATACTCACCATGGTTTAGTGGGTAGTAGCCCTGTTACTGTAGTACACAGTTGTTTGGTAAGCATGAACTTTGTTCTCTGTTTGTGTTTTTTTGTTTCTGTGTTTGTCCATGCCATCTGCCACACAGAGAATCCTAGTGCAGGGGTGAGTTTGTACTTCACATTGCGTTTTTTTATATTTCCCAGGGACGCCAGGTGACCCAGGTGAGACAGGTCCCAGAGGCGCACCCGGCGAGGCAGGGGAGCCGGGCAAGCCGGGGGAGTCAGGCGGCCGGGGGGAGAAGGGGGACAAAGGGGATCGGGGACCACAGGGCATTGGAATACCCGGCTCAGAGGGACAAAGAGGAATACCAGGTTAGTATAATATATTTCGGAAGGTTTCGCTATTGCCGCATATAATTTACCACGGGAGCCCAATCCGGATTGGTAGATATCACATGTCATCGAATTTATGGTTCTAAGACATGCCGGTTTCCTCACGATGTTTTCCATCACCGTTTCGAGAACGTGGTATTGCGCATATAAATGTTTCAAGTGAAAAAACTCATTGGTGCACGTGTGGGTTTGAACCAGCAACCTTCAGATTGAAAGTCAGCGTTTATGCCCCTGTGCCACCACGCAAGATTTATAGTGACGAGAATAAATTAATTTAAACAAGGCATGATCTGTGGGTAGTCTGGAATCGGGAGATGTAACTCATTGCTTTTCCTTCCAGGGCCGATAGGACCACCCGGGCCGGAAGGCAGATCGGGTCCAAGAGGCGACCCGGGCAGAGAAGGTCCGGTAGGGCCAAGGGGGACTCCAGGTCCCAGAGGCTCCTGTGACTGTCCGGTCGCCGCCTACTACGGTTATGGGCCGCAAGGATATGTCAAAGGACCTTAGAACAAATTATTTTGTTACGCTAAAAAACTGCCATATGGTAATTTAAAAAATTCACGATAAAACACGATAATTTGTAAATAAAATTTTACACAAACTAAACTTATTTGCTAGTGACTAACTATAGACTGTGTTGGAATCAAAACTGAAATTTAATTGATTTTTGATTCTCTTTCATTTCTTTGACCTTGCCAGAAATAAATAAAATAAAGAAAATGTATTCAGTACATATTCTGAAAATGTAATAGCTATGATTTGACTCGTAATTTTAAATTTAAATAATTAATAAATAGATATCCATGAATATTATAGCGACATCTAGCCCCATAACATAGCTAAGCATAGCTTGTAATATGGGAACTAGATAACTGATAGAATACATATACCTACCCAGTAGTTTTTTTTTGTAAATACATACTTATAATACATATTAAATGTTTAATGATTGAAATCAAAAAATAAATTACCTGACTTAGGTAATTTCTTTTTTATATATTCATTTATTCATTTTTGGTTTTTAGTTTGGTCTAGTTTTATACTTAAATATAGCGATATTGTAATATCGTTATATTTTAAACATGTCTATAAAATTTCGTATAATATGTGAAAATTAATGTTATTGTGGGTCTCAAAAAACAAGCAATACTCATGACGTAATTTATTTAAAGACTATCTTATTTAAAGACTTTTGCCCGCGACTTCGCTTGCGTTAATATAGATTTCAATATTTTTTCTTGATGAAATGATGTTTGTTTCTATACCTACTTCTGAAAACGTGCATGCAAAATTTCAAGTTGACTATTTCAGGCATATAAATAAAAAACGTAATAAATATGAAAATTGCGTATTAGGATTACGCTTTCTTAGCCTTTGCATTTGACCCAAATTTAGATTTTCATGTCAAACCATAGCTATAACATTACTAAGTGACCAGTTCAACAAAACGGTAATTATAATTACCCAAGTAAATACATATATTACCTATTATTTATTTATAAAGTATATTGAAAGTATATTTCGGAAAATATTGAACATATCCAAACGTATACGAAAAATAATGTAAAATATGAATAATTAAATGCTGATTGAGATGATCAATAAAATATATATTTTTATAAACAAGAAAAATTTTATTGCAAAAAATATGCATGTAATAAAATTATATACAATGTACAAAAATACACGGTTATATTCTATAAATCATAAAACATTCGTTCAGCAACAAATCAGCTGCACCTACCTACATCCCACACCCCTCCCCCCCCCCTCTTTGACGATGGGTCCATGGGTAGTGGGGTACTTGTATTGCTGTGGTTTAAGGCTGTAAGTTCGACCAATTACGCAGGCCACGAAAAGCACGTTTATTAAATTATGCATTTCACACGTGACTGCTTTAAAAACTGAAAGTTTTCATAACTGAAGAACTTCAAAACTGTCAACCCTTATTTCAGAAACATCCCCGGGTAAATTTTTAAAATTCAATTTTACGGCATAAAAGGCCGTATATTTTTTGATTTTCCGTTTCGGCCGTTTGATTGCGGATTGACTGACAAAGTATTTGATATTAATTTCAACTTGATATCTCCACGCGTTCCTGAGAAAAAAGGTCTTGACAGACAGACGGACGGACAACAAAGTGATCCTATAGGATTATTCCTATAAGCTCTTATTTTGTACCAACCAGTCTAACCGCATCGATGTGGTGATTAGGAATTAAAAATTCCAACCACCCCACTGATTAAAACTGATTAATAAGTTCGTTAATATGATACATTTACCCAACCATATCACAGAATAGTTCATACTGTGATTAATCAAAATCATAAGTAAATCTTCATTATCTTCAATAGTCACATGGTACCTGATCTCAGTTGTTAGCAGGTTCGATTTCTCTCACGGTTTCGATTTCGGCTTTGCAGAAGAAGCACTGTTTACTGTTTAGTAAATGTTGCATTATGCAGGCTCTGGAACGAATGAGAATTTGATTTCTTCTATTGTTCCTGTTTTTCTCGTCTATAGGAGAAGTATGTTCCTTGCATTTGAGCTTCCGCAGGTTTGTACCCTGCCTTCGAAGCAAGGGGTCCCGGGTTCGATTCCCGGCCGGGGTATACTTTGTGTGATGAGAGTGTAAGAACAAGCAATTATATGGTAACACTACTCATTAGTTGTCTCTCCCGCGATGCGATATACAGTCACATTTGCACCGTATATTTGTATGCATTCGATCGGAATAAATTAATAAAGTGGTTGATGAGTTTTTAATATATCAATTACCACTTCTAAAGCCTTTAGAAGAACCATCTCAATCACGTCAGCTTTCAAGTCCAAAAAATTGGGAGCTACGATGACAGACAGACACATAGACACACATATACACAGAAACACATATACAAAGCCACACATATACACAGATCCACAAATAAACAGAAACAAAGACACATAAATACAGATACACACTGCAAAGATCTCAAACACGACCCCTTTTCGTCAGGTTAAGAAAGAAAGCTTCAGAGATTAAGAAAGAAAACTTCCTCAACTGAGCTGCCACACAAACCTGCAAGAATGGTGTCCACATGGCACGAACGCCGTATCAGCCGGTCTGGCGTAGCATATAGTGCATAGCAGGTCGGACTGCGCCCCGCTAGATCCGGGGGACGACGCCCTCACAAGCATGTCCTTTGCCACCCGCAGCCTATCAATCACCACTTCTAAAGCTTTTAGCTCATCCCTTGACACGTCTTCGGGGTCTGCAATATTCACGGATACTATACTCAGCGCTGTCGAACCACTAACTAAGCATATCTTGTGCTATGGGAACTAGATTACTGGTACAATGGTAGTATTTAATTATTCAGCAAGGATACACCAGAAATTACTTGTAAATGATTAATGGCTGACAACCGGCTAAAATAAACTTAATACCCACATCAGGTTTGAAAATAAATACACTTCAAATACTTATATACTTTTTCTTATATACATAGTTATTAAAACCCATACATATCTAGTGTATATAACTATGTACATACATCACACAAATGAGTGGGAATTTAACCCACGAGCACGCAGAATGCAGAGCTACAACCAACTGAGCTTAGAGCCCACTCGATTCACCAGGCAATGTTTTCTATTAACTATGTGCATAAGCAGAACCAAGAAATCAGCGGAGCCTAGACAGATAGAAAACTCTTTATTTATTTTATGATACACCTACATGGGTATTAATATATACAAACATACAAAATACCACAACTGCTTGGCGTTGCATTACCAGTTGTAGCGACAGTACTTCTCGGGACGAACTTGGCAAAAGTTCTGCTATTACTTTGGGTTGCACCTCGCATTAACCAGGAGACTCGTGTATCCCTACACCTCCGAGGGTCCTCAGCATGGACGCGAGCAACATGGTCACCCATCTTGCGCGACCTTCAAGCTATTAACTAGACAAATGCAGCAACGGGCCGGGAAACCTCGGCCCTGCCCTCGGGCCCTGGTGTGGAGGCCAAGAACCAATTTGGAGGGTCGCTACGCCATAGCAGTATGTTCTTTTAAAGTTGCTGTGCAGTGGAAGCTTAAGGGGGAGGGGGGGTAAGCAAGGCAACCCGGGACCTTACTCGCAAAACAACACGTTTTGTTTTGACGTACTGAAGCAGTTCTTAAGAAGATGCTGACAGATGACCTAGCTTTGTATACTTCCAGTTCAAATGAACTGCTTATAGGCCAAGGGCACAAAGATCTAACCTGGAGTCTTGCAATATCTAAAGCTGCCTCTGTTGCTGTGTCATAGTTATCCATACTAGCAGGATACAGATTATAGATCCATGGCACTTATCTAAGACAATTTTGATAGTTGTACTTACATTTATAAAAGGAAAAATGCTTTCCCTTCGGCTTTCCCATCATGTACTCAAGGCCATCCACTCTGAACAAGGGTTCTGTGACTAGCGCTTTGGTCACTTTCTCCAAATGCTGAAAAAATCACCAGAATCCGTATGTACTAGGAGCCTATCGAATGATAGGAATGATAGAAATTACTTGAGAATTTACAATAAGTCAGTGTAAAAGATGTGATGGAAATCTCGTCTAAAAATATCTGTCTACCTATAACCTATAATATGCTATGTAAGAATTCACGTATCGAAATATAAAACCCAAATGTATCATTATTTTTCGAGATACCGGGATATTATCCATGATTTGTGAGTTATGTCGACTGCCGATATTTCGATGCAATTTCATCCGTCATAGTTTCGAGTCAACTGAAGTCGTTTCGAGGTGGGGCGTGCACATCATTGGCAGACATATAAGCCTAATATAGATTAAATTTCACTATCGTATTGCATTTTTCGTTTGGCTCCTCAATATATCAAATATACAGCAAGGGTTCTGTGCTGTACGTTGCACAAATATTCTATCAGATATCTAGTTAGCCATGCTTAGTTTGGGGTTAAATGGCGTAATGAAATGTCTATGAGCATTTATATATACAGAGGGTAGATAGCTTACTTCAGGCATGAGTTTGGGGTCCAACATTCTGATGAGACAGCCGGCGACGGGAGCGAGAGCGACGTAGTAATGCACTCGATCCGTGTCGGGTAAACCTCGGGCCACCAGCCTGGAGAAACCGGCGCCTCCGCCCCCACGGATGCACACTCTCGATATCACAGCCATTAGTATCTGCAGGTTTTGATTCAAGCATTCAACCGATAAGTAATCCGTCCATTAGGGTTTCCTTGCTTATTCTTCTCCATGGAGGGTGGATTATGGTTTGAACAAGCGCTAAACTTAGTTTTAAGAACGCATGCTCTCGTAGGTACTTATTTATTAAAAAAAAGAAACTGCCCTTTCCAAGGTATTTTAGAGTTATAAAGATTTTTGACTTTCATATCAGAGTTGGCTACTCACACGACAAGAAGAAAGAAGAATATTTAAGTGATATTTTAGTAGTAAGTTAGTTAGGGGGTGCAGTTGCTCGCGTCCGTAGGTGAGTACCCTTTGAATACCTACACATTTCCCTGGGTGGTGCTAAAGGAGTAACAAAAAGTAGTGGTAGAATTTGTGCAAAGTTCGTTCGGAGAAATACTGCCTTCATACTTACTGACCTGGCAAGCAGTGGTTCACTCGCATTGCTGTGTGCTAGTGGAAGGATTTGGGTGCTGGTGAAATCACATAGAAATGAGACGTAATATCCCCGTCGCTGACAGGCTCCATGGGGTGCGACTTGGGTCTTCTCATACTTCGGTCAGGGAGGACCCAAGTCGTATTGCTGTTGTTACGGGCGGAGATGGGCACCATCAGGTGGGCCTTCAGCTCGTCACTTTAGCAACATAAAAAAAAGTCTTCATGCGTAGAGTGAATAGGTTTCTCGACAAGCGTGCTTCATCATCGGCCGCATCTTGACTTTCCATCACATGAGATGGCAGCAAACGCTGGTCCATAAATCAGTAAATAAACATACTTGACAAGTCCTGCCCAGTAGCAGCTCGTTCTGGTTGTCACAAGACTCAGGCTTGGTCAGGAGTGTGGGCGCGATGAACATTGTCATCTCCAGCGCTCGAGCCAGCCCGTGGTACAAGTCGAAACATGTCGCGCAGAGCTTTATCTGACGGGACTCCAGTTGAGAGTCGACGTGGATCCTGTCCATCTAGATAGATGTTACAAGTTCATTTTACGAAAATTTTAAACCACCGGTGGGGTAATGAACATAAAACGCCTGATTAAATGTGCACAAATTATAGTTAAGAACCATATCGACCATGTCAGCTTTCAAGCAGAAAGTCGGTTTAGAATCAGTTCATTCGATTGGTAGCTATGATGCCTCAGACATACACATAGATACACATATAAACACAGCTCTTTATTTCATAGGGGGTTAAAAATACTCGTTTTTATGGCTACGTAGCTGAGTCAGGAATTTGATCTCTGTTAGGAAATTATTTGTGTGATAAACGTGCTGTATTGAAGCCATTTTTTTTTGGGGCTGTCCCTCCGCTTTCGTCTTAGATGGATGTAAACTTGTGTCAAGTTCCAATTTTGGAATTCCATCTCTCAGAGCGAAAACTAAGAGAAGTTTTAATTTAAATAATTGCTTTTTGCTGTATCTGAATTTCGATATCGACGCGTTTCCGCTACAGATAGAAAAAAGAGTTGGGGAAGTGATCTGATAAATTGAACGTTACACACAAGAAATAAAACAAATAATTGAAAATAATTTTAAGGGGACCAAGTTGCCCGCGTCGCTGGGGTGGCCGTTGTCGTGACATATGATCTGGTGGTGATACTCACTTATATGTGAGCGGTGGTAGCTGTAGCTAGTCGTGTCCTAAAATAAATAGGGTTCTAAAAAGACCCAAATCCAGCATAACGGGTCCGCAGCCACGGCAAAAGGCGAGATGGGGTATAGCCGGTAGGAATCCTTGAATCTATGAATCTTCTTTTGAGTCATCATCCTTCGTTCTCTTCCATTCCCCACAATGGAAGAGAATCCACGAGAACACCCCAAAGAAAAAAAAGCGGTCACCTTTGAGAATCGTATTTACCTCTTGCATCATGGTGATGAATTCCGAAAATGCCCAGTTCAGCTGGCTGAGCAGAGAGTTGAGGAATGCCGCAGCTTCCTTGGGGTGTTGCTCAAGGTACTCCCGGATTCGATTCTGGATCACATCTGATGGGCACGGGCCTGAAGTGGAATATTCATTCGAGTTATCAGATATGCTTGGAATTGGTAATTTCATGGATAAAAGTTTCATCTTGTAGGATTACTTTGAAATTACTAGTTGCGCCCCGCGGTGTTGCCCGTGTTTACTTTTCGGGGTAAAACTACTTTTTACTACGATATTAATCTGCTCTGGAAACTCCATCGAACGAAAAATTCAGGGCAATAACTGCTTATGCTAAATACGAGTATATTATATGTATGTATGCAGCAATTAAACACAAAATACATGACTTTAAAATACCAATTATAAAATATAAATGAGGGAGAATATATTTTTTCTCGTAGACCTCTACGCGGTTACGGCGTAGAGGTCGTGGACGATAGAATGTGTCTACATTTCTAGATAAAATAAACGGGTATTTACATCTTATCGCAGCGCTATCATCGCTACGACAAGATGTAAATATTGTTATTGGTTGATGCAGACTTTTATGCCTATGATGGCATATAGCTGACGTAAACTATTTAGGAAAATTCTTGCAAAAATGTTCTGTAATCTAAATTTACTGGTTGTTTCTTAAAAAAATACAGACCTAGAGACGATAATTCAGTCATAGATCCCAAAAAAATATTTAACCACCCAAAAAACCTTTTGTTACAGCAACATTTTAATGTGGTTGATAATTAAATATTTCATTAATAATATATGTATATCCATAGAATGGATTACTGACATAAAATTGGAAATGCATGAATGTGTTATTCAGACATGAAATTTTTTAAATTTGTCTTTAATATTCTGCACGGATAGTACTCGAACCCGCAACCTCGGCGTCACTGCAACCACGCACTTTCCAATTCCACCATCGGATAGTCTAACACTTTCTTAACACGAGAGCATACATGTCAATAGATTTCAACCAAGAAAATTTAGTAGGGTCGGTGTAAAATGTAGAAATGGTGAGATGCAAAGATGTTTTATCCAGTGCACACATACAAAACTACTTAAGTGCAAAACGCTGTATAAGATAAAACCCAACATTTACCGAAACACTGGCTCATGAGGCCGGCGTCTACCTTCGCTCCGAGGTTATTCACCGTCGGTTCCCTGTCTCCGTACCTGTCACAAATTAAATAAAGTTACTTAGAAATATTCTTGAATCGCTTGAATAAAGACCATGATGTTGAGCTCAATTGGTGCAACGGTAAAGTTGATATTGGCTCGCAAGTATCGGCTAGTTCAAGCACACTCCGTCTCTAGCCCGTTTTGCTTGCATTGTTAACAAAAACTATACGCAAAACGGTCTTTATATATATTTTATTTATTTAGGTTTGCCAACAGTAAATACACGAAAAGTTTAAAAGAAAATATGTCTTTAGGAATTTATGCTACGTGCACAACCTTTTACATGCAAACACCACATGAATTAGGACATAGGATTAGGATTAAGATTATATCGCGTGTCATCGAGCGAGTGACGGAACCTATCTTTAATGAAATAAATAACTATATAATTTTGGACATTACACACCGCGCTATCTAGCCCCAAACTGAGCATAGCTTGTTATATGGAAACTAGATAACCAATAGAATATTTGTAAAGTACTTATAATACACTGTTCTGCTCGCCACTCAAATGCTTGTCCTGGGTGGGAATCGAGTTCACGACCTACATCGCAGAAGGCAGAGCAACCAACTGAACTGTGAGGTCAGACAAACTTAACAGAAGTGTCTGTTTATCATGCCACAATAATGGCTATTTACTAAATGCATTTGAAAGTATATAAGGTACGGTCTGTTTGTTGCGGCTAAACTTCGAAACGGCTGGACCGATATTGTCGCGACTTTCACTGGCAGATAGCTGGTGTTATAAGGAGTAACAAAAACTTATAATAGAAAAATAAATAAATATTCGCTGGATATAAAAAATAACATATGGACTAACTCGGAATAATCGCGGGAAACAGATGGTTAAAATAAAATTAACTACAAGATCACGGATTCTTTTCCAGGTTTAATGGTTGTTCCGTTTTAAATAAGGACCCTCCAAGGAGGGTTTGAGTAACACAAACAAGAAACCCCTAATGGAAGGATTAGGTACTTTCTTTTTGCGAGCACGATCCCTCTTATTTAAGTACTTACACGTAAATCTAAATTACATTTTCCCTTAGCATGTTCAAGAAATATTACAAAATATTTTTACTGTCGTGGAGCAGAGCGACATTAGACCACGGAATTTTATTATTTATGTAAACGTTTACGGAGTAGTATGCTTTATTTATTAAATTATGTATTATATGTGATTTAAAACAAATTTAATCCATAAAAATATAGGCAAGAACATCTTGAATTTTATTTTTTATACTAAAAAAAACTACAAGACTTTCACCCGCCTACAATAGAATCAGCTTCAATAAGTCACCGCTCATCATCATCATCGAATTAAAATTTAATTGGAATGAGATACTACTCTTCTTTTCAGATGTCTTGTTCCGTGTACTTTTTATGCCCTTTTAAATGACAATAAAAAAAAAAAAATTATTCGTTGAAGGTACAAGACAGGTTTAAGCTAACATAGTAGGCAATAGTTTGTAGTTAATATACTTGACCTTGTAAAATTTTATTATTAGTTCATTGTTGCTCAATGTTATTAGTTCTATATATTGTGGTTCTGAATATTGTGGTATGTGATTTATACACTCCTACAAAAGTACAGGTTGTTTACTAATTACTGAAATATCTAACCCAGCCTTGGTCTTACTTAACAGATTAGAAATGGCCCCACCTTCCAACATATCATTTTCACAGTCAAACCCAAAAATCTTCATTTCCACTTCATTCATTCTTCAAAAACAAATGGGCATGTCACTTATTCTTAAAAAAAATATAGGGACATGGGAGAACAAGCAAGAAACCTCAAATTCATCATTATTGGGAAATTATCTTTAATTAAGTAATCAATGTACCTTGTATGGTACCCATATTGAAGAGCACACACCAAACACCCCATAAAAGTTTTATTCATAAATAAACTTCCATCAAGAACCCGACGATGTTTTTCTGAGCCCTAGTTTATTGTTTTGTTTGTTGACAAAAGTCGACTGCCAAATGAAATTAGAGCTCAAACAAGAATAAAAATATATCCTTCACAGATAGTTGAGAAAACATTTCTACGTACAAGTCTTACTTATACTGAATATTTTCTGTACCTTATTATACCATGGCTATATTATGTCACCTGATTTTATGCGGGCAATGATGGCGTCATAAAGAATGGATTGAAAACTAGTTCTCATTAAAGTTAACTGAATAATAAAGATATATGGATATTTCACACAGCGCCACCTAACCCCAAACTAAGCATATCTTGGACTATGGGACTAGATAACTGATAGACTACTTACCTATTGTGAATGCATACATGTAATAAGATTAATATCCCGACACAGAAAATCAACATCTATGTTTTTCACAAAAATACTTGTGCTTGAGAATAGAACCTTCGACCTACAGCGCAATGGCAGTATGACTAGCAACTGATCTAGCTGTGCCTTCTGCATTGTAGACAGTGAGTTTGATTCCCATCTAAGAAAAGAATATGTGTGACGCTAAATTAAAAAAAATATTAGTTTTCTTTATGTAACTAAAGTAACGAGACGATCTAAAGGTTAACCTGATGTTAAGTTACCCCCGCCCATACTAACAGCAATAAAACTCAGGTCCTTTTTTTTTTTTGTTTTTTTTTTTTCCGTGGAGAAATGTCTTAGCATACCGCCCTGCCACGGGGAGACAGAGCGGTTATGTGGGACTACCCACTAAAACTCCACGGTGTCCTCCTCTGCCGCTTAGTGGCGGGAACACGGGAACGTTTATACACACATCCGCGATCCCGCCGCAGCTGCCCGTTTCCGGACCCTCCTTGGGATGGCAATGCCACCATCCTCCCTCGCCACGACACGCCAGGACACGAGGCGCGTCGCAACCACCTCGGGGACCATGCCAGCGATAGGACGTCAGACTACCCCGTGTCAGACGCCCTAGGTCCCCATGCGACGGGTCAGATATGTGGCCCCGTCGCCTGCCACTACGGCCGCAGAGGATAGGGAGAGTGGCGCCTCTCAATACCAACACTCCTCTTCCCCTGCGGCCCCACCGCGTCCGCCATCAAACGGTGGCGACCCCGCCGTGGCCGCGGAAGGTAGGGAGAGCGGCGCACCGCTATACCGGCACTCCTCTCCCGCCGCGGCCCCTAACCCTCAGCTGCGGTGCCGCCCATACGACACCGCAGCCCGCCTCAGTTGCGGTGCCCCCCATAAGGCACCGCCACCTACTGTGGCCGCTCCTAGTCGGCTTGGAGGCAAAGCCTAAAGGAGCAGCCCCTCCCGGGTTCCTCTTGGCTTCACCGTGGGCAGCCCAACCACGGTTACTAAGCCCCCCCGCCCCGACAAGGCGGAAACCCGCGGGGGGGGACAACTCAGGTCCTACCCGACTAGAGCATGAGAAGACCCAAGTCGCACCCCGTTGCACTCGTCACCCGAGACAGGATTGTGCCATTTCATATATTTGTATGTATGTTGTAGTTATTAGTATGTTTTTTTAATTGAACGCCACCTGAGGCTAACTTCACAAATTTGTTGTCATTGTCAAGCAGTCGCAAATAAATCATAAATACGCACGGTCGTCTTTCAATCAGTAAAAACCGCTACAATCAAATTTAGACCATATCAACTGCACCATAGTGGTCATAATCGAACCGGATCAAGTACGGAAATATCGAAGGAGATTGAATTTTTGCTACCGGCGTATTTAAACTCACGAACATTGCAGTGAAACACGTGTTATTTATCAAATATTGTGAACTTTAATGGTGTGTTACAATGACTAGTGTGCGGGAATATATTGAGCAACTACAGGACTTGGCCGAGTTGATAAACAAAGCACAAACTAACTATAAAAAGTGTTCTAAAGTGCGCAAAACGAGAGGTTATTTACAAGCACGAGTGCAATGCATAGACGATTATTGGAATTCATTTAGACAAAAACACATGGAATTAGTGAAAGTTACTAGCAGAGACGAGAGAACTTCGTTGTCGTATTTTGTAAATGATGTGCATAGTGAATGTGAAGAGACTTATATGTGCCTAAAAGCCGACATGATGGATTGTTTACAACAAATACAGTCAACAATATCTGTTTCGCCAAGCTACACGCCAAGTACATCGAGTAGTCCTGAGGTTAAATTACCAAGAATAAATCTACCTACGTTTAGTGGCGCTTACGAAGAGTGGCAATCATTCGAAGATACTTTCATATCATTGATTCATAACAACAAATCGCTAAACAATGTGCAGAAACTTCATTATTTAAAATCATGTGTAATCGGTGAGGCCAAGAACACTATCAAACACTTTCAAATAACAGAGAAAAATTATGCACCCGCGTGGGACAATTTGAAGAACCGGTACAGTCAGCGTCGACTTGTTGTGAACGCGATTTTGAGGAAGTTATTTTCATTAAAGAAGCTTTCATTACCATCACCTGTACATCTCAAATCACTGATTGATAACACCAAGGAATGTTTGAATAGCCTAAACAGTTTAAACATTTCTACTGAAAGTTGGGACCCAATAATCATATTTTTAGTGATACAAAAACTGGACAGTGAGTCACATAAATCATGGGAAGCTTATGTCAGCAGTGATTACCTTGAAGAATTGCCTACATTTGCAAACCTCACAACATTTCTGGACAGCCGCATCTGCACATTAGAACTGACTTCAACGGTACTAGTGCCAAGAGATAAAATAAATCAACGTACCTACCATGCAACCACATCCACACAATATAACTGCATTTTATGCAGCGAGAATCATCAACTTTGTCACTGCAAACAATTTGGAAAGATGGACCCAGAAAAGAGAAGTGAATATGTTACGGAGAAAAGATTGTGTTATAACTGCTTAGCTCCTGGTCATTCAATGAGCCTCTGTAGACAGAGGACTTCATGCAGAGTATGCGGACGGCGGCATCACTCTCTTATTCATTCTTTCACGAAGAAGGAGAAGGAGAACAGTAATCAACATCCACCGACCATGGCATCACTGCACGCTAATTTGAAAGAGAGAAGCGAAGACCAGGACGAGGACATCACAAATATAGCTACATACTACACATCACATTTCACCAGCAATCGGAAGAGTTCACTACTGGCTACGGCTGTTGTTCCAGTCAGAAGTAGTTCAGGGCATATGACGTTACTCAGAGCTCTTATCGACTTGGGTTCAGAAGCATCATTCGTGAGCGAGAGGGCGGCTCAAAGGTTAAAGGTCAACAAAACTCCAACTCATGCTAAGGTAACCGGACTAGGATCCACGGAGACACAGGTCAGTCATTCAACTCAACTTGAAGTTCTTTCTAGATATGAACCCGATTTCAGCTTTAATGTTGAGGTATATATAGTTTCAACGCCACTGACTTCACAGTTACCTAGCAAATCTATCTCACCTACATCATGGTCACATCTAGACGGTCTAACACTGGCCGACCCTAGGTTTAATATTCAAGGCAGGATAGACATGCTATTGGGAGTTCAAGTTTACGCTGACATCGTGAAAGGAAACATAATCAAAGGTCCCTCAGGAACTCCATGTGCACAAGAAACCAGCCTGGGATGGATTATATTTGGCAAGGTAAGAGATGAATCACACGATGACAGAATAATTGTTCACCATCAACTGGAAAATTTAGACGTACACAATATGTTGAAGAACATGTGGCACATTGAAGAAACATGTACAAGAAATATGACAGCTGACGAAAGATTATGTGAAGAAATATACACAGCTACACATTCCAGGACAACAGATGGTCGTTATGTAGTTAAGCTACCACTCAAAAGTGCACATCCTATTAACGAGATAGGAGAAACAAGAGAAACAGCACTAAAGAAATTTTATCAATTAGAAAGAAGATTGGAAGGTAAGCCAAGACTGAAGGAAGAGTATGGAAAGGTAATCAAAGAATATTTACAGCTCAGTCACATGGAAGAAGTACCACCAGAAGAAATATGTAACCCTGCTGTGTATCTTCCACACCATGCAGTTATTAGGGAAGACAAAGAAACAACCAAGGTAAGAATTGTCTTTGATGGGTCATGCAAAGGTTCATGTGGAAAATCCTTAAACGATGAGCTTCTAGTTGGACCGCAACTACAAAGTGATCTTCGTGATCTGATCATGAGATGGCGCATGAAACCGATTTGTTTCACAACAGACATACAGAAAATGTATCGGCAAATAATGGTAAAGGAGAAAGACACGGACTTACAAAGAATTTTCTGGAGAAGCAATACTAAGGAAGAAGTCAAAGAGTATCGCATATTGAGCGTCAGCACCCTACCTTTCAGTAAGAACGCTAATGCAGCTAGCTGAAGATGAAGGGAAAGAATTTCCTAAAGCAGCAAGAATTATAAAAGAAGATTTTTTTGTAGATGATTGTATGAGTGGAGGTTTTACAGTAAATGAAACAATAGAGATAGTTAAAGATCTAACAAAAACACTAGAGCGAGGAGGCTTTAATCTTCAGAAATGGGCATCGAATAATCCCGAAGTGCTCGCTGAAATAGACCCTACGCTGAGGAGTATTCACACAACACAAGACATCAAGAATGAATGCATGATAAAAAAACTTGGTTTAACGTGGAACATGGCAACTGACACACTACATTATAGAATTGATATTCCACCACTACCAAATAAAATCACCAAAAGAAATATTTTAGCTGACATGCAACGTTTCTTTGATCCGTTAGGATGGATTGGTCCAGCAATTGTTTTAGCAAAATTATTAATTCAGAGACTGTGGTTAGAAAAATTGGAATGGGATGATACTGTTAGTGAACCTATTGCAAATGAGTGGATAAGACTACGAAGTGGTTTTGAGAAACTGAAAGATGTTAATATCAATAGATGGATTAAGACACAAAGTGAAGATTTAGAAAATACTACTCTCCATGGATTTAGCGATGCATCCAGTAAAGCTTATTGCGCTGTTGTATACGCACGAGTTGAAACCAAAAATGGTGACATTAAGACCTCAATAATAGCTTCCAAAACACGAGTGGCACCAGTCAAAGCTATTACACTGCCAAGACTAGAACTGTGTGGAGCACTTCTTCTAGCAAAACTATTGACTCAAGTATGTGAAGCTATGAGAATATCCAAGGAAAAGGTTTTTGCATGGACAGACTCATCTGTAGTACTATCATGGCTATTTGGAGATCCACATCGTTGGAAACTATTTATTTGTAAGTAATAAAATATAGTCTGAATATATTACTAGACTACA
Source organism: Aplocera efformata (assembly GCA_921293045.1). Taxonomy (NCBI): domain Eukaryota; kingdom Metazoa; phylum Arthropoda; class Insecta; order Lepidoptera; family Geometridae; genus Aplocera; species Aplocera efformata. The sequence continues at coordinate 4,623,035 of OV121063.1, forward strand.
AGAAAGACCTAAATGGATGAAAAGTGAGAAGGAACTTGAAATAGGAGACATAGTTTTAGTTAAAGATGATGGTTTGCCCCCTGGTAAATGGTCCTTGGGACGAATACTCGAAAAACATGTAGGAAACGATGGACACACTCGCGTGTATAGTTTAAAATGTCGTGGTGATGTCATGAAACGTTCCATATCAAAATTAGTTCAAATGCCCATCGAAACCAGTACTTAAATATGAATATTATATTGATATTGTTATATAAACCTTACGAACTTATTTGAAAAATATTTTCTTACTTATTGTTTAAACTCATAAAATATTATCTTGTATGCAACTTTATCACTGGTCTTATTTATGTAACATAATTGTGGTGCAGAGTGTACCTGTCTTTGGTTAAATTGTTATCGGATATTGAAATTTGAAGCCACCCGCATTATTGTAGTGATGAATTATTATAATAGGTAATATTTGATTTTTGTTTTTGTTGTTAAGAAGTTATAGTTTTTTGTTAATTGTTGTTTTCCTTACGTTTATAAAGAACTGTAGTTCTTTGGCGGGCGGCATGTTGTAGTTATTAGTATGTTTTTTTAATTGAACGCCACCTGAGGCTAACTTCACAAATTTGTTGTCATTGTCAAGCAGTCGCAAATAAATCATAAATACGCACGGTCGTCTTTCAATCAGTAAAAACCGCTACAATCAAATTTAGACCATATCAACTGCACCAATGTATTTACAATAAAATTACTACCTATAAGTATTCCGTCAGTTATCTAGTTCCCATAGTACAAGCTTTGTTTACCAACCGAAGTAAAAGGTGACCCGAATATACCGTAAATGTTAAGCATTAAGTTGGCTATTCTAACTAATGGGATATAATATTTCCAAGAAGCCAACAGCTACTGCTAGTGGTCTGGACCTAATTTCGGTACATCGTCCATTTGGATTATTAAAGCAATAAATCTAGGTAATGTATTGCCAATATCTTTGCGAATCACAGATCAATGTCAGGGAAATATTGAGAAAAGAAATAGAATTGGTCCAATAATTTGTGGCTAATGAAGATTGAGTGAATTCAAGGCATTTACTATTTTGATAGCTAAAGTACTACCAGTTTAAAAAAGTAATAAATTGTGCATGTCCGTAAAAGTAAGATGGATAGGCTTGGATTTGCCAGGAATGATGGAGACAACCTTGAAAAGCTGGTTGTGACTGGCAAAGTGGCAGGCAGGAAAGCGTCCGGACGGAGTCCCATGCGTTGCAGAGACTAAATCCGCCCAGCACTTGACTCTACCATGGCAACGCTATCCACTCAGCTGAGAACCGATCCCGATGGAGAGAAATTATTCCCAACAAAGTCCTTCATACAGGTCACGACCCTCAGCAGTGAGGATATCAACACACGGAGGGGTGGTAAAAGAACAGCTACCGTGGGTTAAAATCTAAATTTTAAAATCTTTTTTTGCTCCTGAACCTAGCCCTAACCTAAGCATAGCTTGTACTATGGATTCTAAATGACTGATACTTATATATTATAAATAGTAATACTTATATAGTAATTTTTACTGTAAATACATACGTATATTAACACCCAGACCCAAAACAAACATCTATGTTTATTACAGAAATTCTTGTCCTGGTTGGTCGGTTAGGGTTGGAATAGACGTAAACTTAACAAATAATACAAGCTAAAACATGACAAACGAGTGTAATTTGACATATCTGTGTGCATGTAATGTGCCTAAGGAGCTCCTGCGACACGTTATATGCTCACGAGGATGTTTACTCGTGTGTGTAGAATTTGACGTATCCAAACGTAACTTGAGATCTAAAGGAAAAAATGAGTTTTATATTGTTTAAAATTCACAACAGAAAGGCAGAGCAACCAAGACCAACTTCTACAAACCAAGAAAATACTTGATTTGCACTTCTACGTTACGCTACTAGTGTCTTTAATTGCACCGGCACCCAACCACCGCACAGAAGTGAGAGTGCTTCTCTGCTTGGCGGTGGATTACCAGGTGTGGAGGCAGTACTTCTCCGGACGAACTTGGCACAAGTTCTACTGCTACTTTGTGTTGCTCCTTAACCATCCGGGGGGTACTTGTGGGGGACTCTATCATGTCATGTCAATATATCATGGGAGTCATCATGAGGGTCTGATATCTACACACAATATAAACATTAAATAAAACGTTTACACACTCATACCTCTGCACTAGGACCCGAGAACAAACTTCATGCTCACCACACAAAGTGTGCCCCGGCCGGGAATCGAACCCGGGACCCCTTGCTTCGAAGGCAGGGCTACTACCAACTAAGCCACGGAGTCGTCAATATGGACCCAGAGCTGTAAAGCTATTCTATCTTTCGCCGAAGGGTTGGAACATGCACATTACGCTTAAAAAACTTTCGTGCCGTCGTCGTGGCGGTGATTGAAGATGAAAAATGACAACGTTTATTGAAAATCTTCGAAGCCAATTTCTATTTTATCGCGAAGGTTTCTTTGAGTCGTTTCCAATTTATCCGGCCGGGCGGTTTGGGGATGATTGAGCTGATGTTTATCATCCATCATGCGTCCAATGTATAATATATTTTACTGTCTGCTTCATACTCAGACAGATCTTATATTTTGAGCAGACACCAAAAAATTGAGGTTATAAATTTTTTAACCTATCCCCAAGTTGGTTTTATATTTCTATAACATTTTCATGAGGAAAGTCTACCTCTAAGAGCGTAAAATAAGTGATTAAAATATCCGAAGTCCGTTAATGGGATTTTTTAATTAGTCAATTATAAAAGCAACGGTGGGCCGACGCGGCAAGCGGAGGGGATTATGGATAATATTTATCAAGATACCCGCTAAAATTTTTCATAGTCAAAATTTTTCGCGTTCAGTGTAAATTTTATTCCGCTACAGACTCAACATTTTAAGTGACGGGACGAGCTGAACCTGAACCTGCCCACCTGATACCTGAACCCTATTTTAATAAAAAAATACTAGAAAACACTCTAGGCACCTTGGAAAAAATAAAACGTTTACACTCATAGCTCTGCACTAGGATTCCCTGTGTCGCAGATGGCATAGATAAACACAGAAACACAAACACCCAGATCCTTTGGTTCGACTGACTGGCCCATGTTTTTTGCACTGCCCGTATGCTGGTTTCGAACAGAATTTTCATGTTATGGGGAAGAAAAAGTCGATCCCACCTGGCAGCGAGGTGGGGCCACTGGCGGTGTCTGAAGCCGAAGCCGGTGCCGTGCCAGAACCGCACCAGCACCCAGTTGGACTGCGCCCACGCGCGGTTCTGGTATGGGCGCACCAGTTCTTCCACCATGCTCATTTGCCTGCACGAAATCAGTTTTTGCTAGTGATACTCAATATGAATCGACATAAATTAATAAATTATACAAATATATAAAATTTAAGTGATTGTAACGTCAAAATAACAGCAAAGTATATACGCGGCTCATAACAGAAAACCTTTTTTTTTTTGTCGGTCTGTCTGTTTTTTCTGGCTAATCTCTGAAACGGCTGGCTGAAACCGTTTGGGGCACATCGGTTGGATGGTTTCAAAGTCTAAAGAACAGACAGCGCAAGCGACTTCATTTTATACTATGTAAAGATTAGAAACTGACTGTTTAAGCGGCACTCGTTCGATGGCCCTCATGGTGGCCGGCTGCGTGGCGAACGAGGCCAAGGTCTGCACGAGGGACTCCCGCGTGCTGGCCAACACGATGCGCTGGTCCGCGAACTCCGCGCACAGGAACGCCGCGCACGACACCACCAGCTCGTCCCATTCTGGCGCGAAACCATTTCATACTTACATGGTATATGTGTTGTCTTATTACTATAAACGAGCATATTATGTTATTATGTTATCGTAAACATTGTTTTAGATTATAACTTGTCTTGTCCGTTTCTAGTTTTTTTTTTTTAATTTGAATATATGACGACGGGTGGGCCCTGATGGTAAGTGGTGACCCTCGCCCATGACAACAGTAATGCGCGCGACTCAGTATGAGATCCAAATCTTTACTGAGTCGCATTCATCCTACTGCGTCCATCACCCGAGTCGGGGATGATATGTCTCATGCGCATGTGATTTCACCGGCAGCCACACCCTTCCACCGGAACACAGTAATGCAACCACTACTGCTTGGCGGCAGATTCCAGATGTGGTGGCAGTACCTCTCCGGACGAACTTGGCACAAGTTCTACTGCTACTTTTGGTTGCTCCTGTAGCACTACCCAGGGGGTACATGTAGGGAATCAAAGGGTACACACCTACGGACGCGAGCAACTGGACCCCCAGTTCCTATTTCCTGTTATTATTTAAGCTATGTAAGCCATCATTTTTGACAAAACCAAGTGTTCCATAGAGTTCCTATAGCTGAATATGAGTATGAACGAGGGACTGACTTCGATGTATTTTTTTTTTAATTTGTGTACAATATCGCAAATAATTGAAAAAAAATCCGCTCTTAAGGGCAAAAATATAAACTTGGTGATGTTAGTGTCCTTTAAGAACATACAACACTCATATTGGCATACTGCTCAAGCTACTTTAAAATCTGCTACTAACATAAAAGACCATCGCCCTGTCTAGTCATAGCCTAAAATTGATAATGCCACAACGAATTGCTTGGCGAATAGATTGATCTGAATTTATACAAACGTATTACCTGGTATCTGGTGCAGCGGTACAGTGGGGTGCATATACAGCCGCAGTGTGTTACATAACTCCAACATCGTGTCCACGTGATACTCCGGCACGAATGCGAACAGAGATTCGGTGAACAATCTTGTTTCTGGCACTGCAAATAGATCTGCTTGAAGACAATGCGTTTAATTTGAAAGAGCGCGAACTTATTTTCGCACGCATTTATGTAGATATTATATGTATATAATATTCTACATAATATTATGTAAATATGATATCTATTGTATTATATCTATAGTTTGACCGAAACACATGTGCCTTATTTATACGTTTTTATATTATTACATTACATTCGCATTCATAATCCGGTTTACAATAACATCATCATTCATTCTAAAAGCATCCCCATTACAAAAACGCTCAATATCATTTTGTCCATTGAAGTAAAGTACCTATTTGGTCCAACGTTGATTTGTATTCAGGGCGCGATATCTTCCAAACTACCCTATTTCCAGCTCAATAGTGGGGCGCAAGCGATCTAGGTGGCAATTTAGGGTCACTTTAAATTACAACCCTGTTTGTGCCCCTTTTTATATTTTTGGGACGGCGCCAAGCAATCAAAAGGACTATAGAAAGTGTGGAACGAGTGGCAAAGAAGTTTAGTGTGGATATTGTAGGCTTGTGGAGAAACTGGCCTCGTTCCACTTTAAAGTTCAACGAAATAAAACAGTATAGTCTATGATTTGGCTGCAAGTTTCGTTCATCGAATTTTAATTCGATAGAAATCGAAATCTATTTTTTATATATAAATTAAATGGGATTAAACATATTTTTGGCGAGGCGTCTATCAAAAGGGGTAACGAGTATTTTTTTTTTTCATATAATAATAAGATCCAGCAGCAAGTTTCGTTCATCGAGTTTTTAATCGAAATCTTATTTTTATATATAAATTGAATGGGAACATATTTATGCCGAGGTGCCTATCAAAAAGAGGCAGCTATTATTTTTTTAATATAATAATATTTAGTAGTATATTATTACTTATAATGATACTTCTGTCCTGCGATTAGCGGTCTTATTCTTATGGGATTTCCTACAAACAACCACCTCATTAAACTTTCTCTGTAGATATATTATACTACATGAAGTAGTTTATAGTAATATAATATTATAAATTCGAAAGTAGTTTATTTGTTTTGTATGTTACGCTTTCACGCATAAACCACAAAACCGATATTTTATCTACGTTTTCCCACGGGAACGGGAACTACGCGGGTGAAACCGCGGGGCGCAGCGTACATAAGTACGATTAGGTCTCATATAGGTCCGTAATTTAACTTTACGTATAAAAAACTTTGTTACAATATATAAAATAGATCTATTAAAAAAATTGCGAATTATAAATTATCTAAGCAGGGGTCTAACTAAAACAGAGAAACATAGCAAATGGTCTACGAAACCAAAATTTTGGAGACCTTTAAATACTTAGAATAGTTTACTTACGATTTGTGGAGCCAGTCTGCGACTGGGATCCCACCCGAGGGGTCGCAGCTCTGGAGGTTGGACTTTGAGGACTGCGTAATAAGGAATAGTTTTGATTGGTAACAAGTGAAACTGGTGTTTGGTCAGGGGGTGTCCATATCAGCCTCTAATGGGAACATTAGAGGCTGATATGGACACCGGCCTACTCTCGTTGATTGAGAGCGAATGGGCGTTGATCTACCACGCGAGCCCAGTCCGGACTGGTAGATTTCACATACCGGTTTCCTCACATTGTTTCTTTCTCCGTTTCCTCACATGAAGTGAAAAACTCACTCGCGGGTGTGGGGGCGGGGTGTGGGGGCGGGGTGTGAGGAGCGGCCGTATTTCTACGACTAATAGGTGTGCTCCGGCCGGGAATCGAACCAGGGACCCCTCGCTTCGAAGGCAGGGCTACTACCAACTAAGCCACGGAGTCGTCTCTGTATTATGTATTGTAGTATTCTGTGGCAGGTATGAGAGGAACTAACTGTGAGATGGCCGACCTTTGATCCGAGCTGGACGTATACTCTAGCTGGAGAGATGCATAGCTCGGGGATCCTAATAGAGAACTCTTGCCAGGAAGTATTTCTTTACTTGCGACCTGAAATTGGAATAATTAAAAACAACGTTAACACACTCATACTAGCACTAGGATTCCCCGTGTCGCAGATGGCATGGACAAACACGAAAACACAAGACCCAAGACCCGGGAACCTTCGCTTCGAAGGCAGAGCTACTACCAACTAAGCCACGGAGATTACACACAAAGCATTTTTACAAAACTGAAGGCCCATCAGATCTTACGTAGTTACCACCGCTCATAACAACAGCAATACGACTTAAGTCCTCCCCGAAGGAAGTATGAGAAGACTCAAGTCGCACCTCGTTGCGCCCGTCACCCTAGACGAGGATATACAGTACAACCAAAGTGGTTAGATTACAACTTCACACATATAAAAGCCTTATAATTGCGATAATTTTAAGGATGTTGAAGCATGCTAACTTGGACATGAGCAGCATATTCAGGGTCCGAGACAACCCTCAAAGAGTGGAGTGTGCCTAAAAAGTGTTTAGCCAGTTCTTGCTGTCTCTGCTTTGTCCAAATGGCTCCTATAACCCAGCCCATCTGCAATGCACCTGCTTCCAACTTTTCCTGAAAATACATTGTTATAAATATAAGTAAACATATAGACATTATTAAATTGATTCACTTAAAACACATTTAGATCTGGGACAAAAAATCTTTGGAAAAGAGCGTGGTGGCTCAGGGGCATAGACGCCGACTTTCAATTTGAAGGTTGCTGGTTCAAACCCACAGGTGAACCAATGAGTTTTTTCACTTGAAAAAATTTATGTGCGCAATACCACGTTCTCAAAACAGCGACGGAAAACATCGTGAGAAAACCGGCATGTCTTAGAAACAAAAATTCGATGACATGTGACATCTACCAATCCGGATTGGGCTCCCGTGGTAGATCAGAGCCCATTCACTCTCAATTATCGAGAGTAGGCCGGTGTCCCTGCAGTGGGAACATTAGAGGCTGGTACGGTAGATCTGGGACAAGTATACCTCGTAAACCGCTTTAGATCTCTCAAGTTCTTTCAATATCTTCTCCATGAGCTCTTTCTTCGTTTTATGTTGTTCAGATACTCCGTCACCACCTAAAAGGCTGAATTGGTAAATATTATTGATCCTGGCTTTGGGGGTCCTGGTTTTGGGGGGTAAGTACCCTCAGAATCCTTTCGCGTGTCCCCCAGGTGGTGCTAAACGATAAAAAACTAATCGCAGTGGAACTTGTGTCAAGTTCGTCCGGAGCAGTACTGCCACTGGTAATCCGCTGCCATGCAGTGGTACACTCGCACTGCTGTTCCGGTAGAGACGTGGGTGCCGTTGAAATTACAGGCCGTTTCTACCGTCTCGACTAATTCAAACTCAAACTCATTTATTCCTTTAGATCTCGAGTATCGTTTGGACACGTCAAATTTTACACACACAAGTAAACATTTTAAAAGAATTGCTTAGTTGTTATAGTCGATTATGTGTTTTGGCTAAGTGATCCTTTCGTGACCTCAGTCCATGTAAAGTCCTGAATCTATAAATCTTATCTTAATCAAAGTACCTTTGCTTGTGATTTCGATGGACAACGAAGCAATCCTATGCTCGATGTCGTGGAGGCAGTCTGCCATGTCAAGTTGATTATCCCTCAGCTCACATAGCTAAGGATAACAAATACATTATCACTTGTTCTGCTTGGATTGGCTTTCTTTATCAGAATTGTTCTGTTTCTGGGTGTTGATACGTATGTTAAAAGGTATCAGTTTCCCATATTACAAGATTTGCTAAGTTTGAAGGCGCTGTGTGAAATGTCCAAGAAAATATTTCTTTTTTCATTACTTTGAAAAGTTTTAAAAAGAAAAAAATTTAGCAAATTCAAAGATGTAAAATCTTTGAATTTGCTAAAATGTCAATCGAGACAATTGAAAAGGTTTTCGTCTAAATTCGTGATTGATATTTTTTTACGAAAAAATCGCAGAAACAGGTTACTTAAGGTTTTCCGGTACGATTGCACCCGAACTGCAACAAAGCAGTTCTTCTTCTTTCGTGTGATTAAGTGGCCACTCTGGTGACAGAGTTTTCAAGGCCGAAGACCACCGACAAAGCTTAACCACTTCTAAAGCCGGGGCAACAAAGCTTTCAATTTATATTACATAATTTCTACGATATCAGTTTGGATCCGCTGCTACATTATGTGTTTGTATGTTGGTTTCTTTCCAAATAACTCCAGTCTTTATTCTCTTAAGTAACTAACACTATTTACTAATTAATAGTAAGAATCGCATTAAGACAAACTCCTTTTATGCTCATCCCATGGAAATTGAATTCTGCAGAAATAGGGTTGCAAGTCAAACAGGTTATAAAATACTAGAAATTGTAGTAAATAGTAATTATAGTACTGCAACTAACGCAAACTGCAAGTGTCATTTAAGTATTGTAAATGAAGTTTTATTTGCAACTTCCTGTTCTCCGCGCCTTCGATCGGGGGATTTTTTTTTTGCGCCTTACCTTAATTTTTTTTTTCGTTTACTAAAAGAAAAGTAACCAGGTTACTCCTTATAACATCAGCTATCTGCCAGTGAAAGTTCCATCAAAATCAGTCCAGCCATTTGGAGATTTTCCAAACGGACAGACAGACAAAAATTTTTCAATTGAGTTTTTGTTATAAGTACCTTTTTTACTCTCAAATGCATTTAGTAAAAAAATTTTATTTTGACATCACAAACACTTCTTAGATAATTTATGAAAATCATCAACTCGTTATCATTATATCAAGCCGGAGGTTTTGGATTTTCGTAAAATTTGCTTGTTTTTAAGCTTTATAGGGGTGTCTCATAAGTAGTGTCGGTTTTCATATGTGAAAATTCCTACGCCTCAATTTAAACATGTCGTAACTTGTTAAGACTAGTCTCTAATTCTATGTAGAGTACAATTGCTTTACTTTCTTTAAATCATTCTCTCTTTGTTTATGACGACGCAGTACGTTTTTATAATAAATAGTATGGAATGCGATAAATATGAAATTCTTGTATTGTCAAGACATTATTATGTTCATTACAAATCTTCTATGTTTTTCTCTACTATAATATGCATGTTATTGCCTACACATATACTTCCGGAATAAAATTACTAAATGATCGTAAAAACCGTATTAGAATCCGTTGTGTGGTTTAGAATAAATTTGACAGACATATGAAAACCAGCGACATCTGAACTAACTATTTAGAGAATTGTTTGTGTTGAAATAGGTTGGATATTTCCTACTTGCTGGCAACCCTAGACAAGCTAGTGAACGTCTCAGACAGGAGAGTAATTTACTTGGAATCTGTTTTCGTTAAGTGGGACAAACAAACAAATTGTTATGTGGCGACTTTTGTGTGAATTGTGACCCTGAATAATGTCAAGGTGGCTGAAATCCTTGTTTTTGTAGCCTTATTTATAGAGCTTTATTCTGAATGAACGAGACTGTCAAAGTTTGGGGGGTCCAGTTCCTCGCGTCTGTAAGTAAGAACTCTCTTTATATATTTTTATATACCCATTACCAAATGTAGATTTTGCTACTGTTAGACGTGACGAGCTGAAAGTCCACCCGATGATAAGTTGTTACCTCCGCCCACAACAACAGCAATATGACCAAGATCACAACCCTTCCACCGCAACACAGCAATACAAGTGCATCACTGCTTGGCGGTAGATTTTAAAGAACAACAACGTTAACACACTCATACATCTGCACTAGGATTCCCTGTTCACAGATGGCATGGACAAACACACAAGACCCGGGGACAAACTTCATGCCACCACAAAAAGTGTGCCCCGGCCGGGAATCGAACCCGGGACCCCTCCCTTCGAAGGCAGAGCTAAGCCACGGAGCCGTCTATACCAGGTGTGGCGGCAATACCTCACCGGACGAACTTGGCATAAGTTCTACTGCTATTTGGTTGCTACTTTGGGGGTACGTGTAGGTACTCAAAGGGTTCTCACCTCCCTAGTGAGATTAGACCAAAAGTTATAGTTAGGCATCTGTCAACAATAAAGGTACCTTCTCGGCGTGCTTGATGGCTGCGCCGTGGTACAGCGCCAGCAGACCGTCTATCAGCCTGAGGTGTGCTGACTTTACGTCAATAGCACCAGCTCCCGGCATCATGGAACGTGTTCCTTTGAGCGCTAACGCTGTCTCGCCCGCGGTCCTATACAAAAGACGTATACAATCTTCTAAAACCATATTTCCTTGATAAATACGGAGGTGGAATATTTTTGGGACGCCGCCGATCGAAACGGTTTGCATTTTAGTTCAAAGTAACTTCATTACGAAGTATTAGAAACGAATGCGAGTGGACTCTGTATTATTTTCCCAATCATTAAGTCAGATTGATGGCATGTTGCCCTAATCTTATTACTTTAAACGAGCAATTCTTGTAGGTATATATACATACACATGAAATATATCATCAGTGCATTCACATTGCTGTGCTCCGGCGGGTGTGAGTGAGTGCTGGTGAAATCACAAGACGTAATATCCCCGTAACCCCTTAACTCAAGGTGGATCTTAAGCTCGTCTTTTGTATCTCTAGTAAGTTCTTATTACTTATCGAAGAATCTAGAACTTGTTAGCCATAACTTCTCACCTGTTGGCCATTGCAGGCATAGGTGGATGCATGAACCTGGCCATCGAGGATATCACCTGGGGAAGCGTCGCAAGCCCGGGCGACCCAGCAGTCATATCACTCACCCCTAAAAGAAAATCCAGCTCTATTAAAAAAGGTTTTAAGCTGTTCATAAGATCATCTATAACGGTTCACGACGGCCTTATCTTTTTAACCCCCCCGTGAAAAAGAGAATAAGAGAATAAGATCTAAAGTATCGTTTGGACGCGTCAACATTTACATGCATAGTTGTACATAGTTTTCATATAACGCGTCACGAGTGCTCTTTAACCACATTATATATGTACATAAATATGTCCATTGCATGTCCATGTCCATTGTATTGTGGGCGGTCCATTGCATGAATGCACAAGGATGACCGCTAATAGAAGCCGATGGCGTGACATCGTGAGGCGCATAACTTCTGCCCCGGGAAAAAAAACAACTCCATGACGATCACGACCGCTCTGTCAAGAGCGTAACGACGAAGAAGAAGAATGTCAATTATTGTCAATTTCATGCTTTCCTAGTCATGCTTTTTCCTAGTCTACTTGGTTAAGAATATGTCTGTCCCAACCCCAGGGGTCAATTCTCGTATTTGACAGGAAAATATGACATTAGACTGCATATGTATTTTGAATTGATTGTTATTTTTCAGATTAAATTTGAATGTGTTTTTTGACATCTATATTAAAATACCAATTTACCTACAATATTTCGTTAAAAAAATACAAAATAATTTAAAAAACAAAGCTATAATATGTTAAATATGGTTAATGTAACACAACATGCGTAAATTAATGAATACATAAACACTACGATATACAATATATTAAAATTTGTATTATACAGATAATAAATATATATATATATATAGGTTTACTGACTGGCTTATATAATAACAAAAAATATAAAAAAAAATGTCAAAATACTATCTACCTACTATTGATGAAGATGACGAATTAAACACCCCTAAAATTTGAATGCAGCAAGTGAATCATGAGTTGATTTTATAGTATTATCTTTTACTTAAAATTCCTTTGATAGTCTACACAGTCTAGGTACAACAGGTACCTGTGTCAATGCCCCCGGCTCGGTTATAACTCGGCTCAAAGCTTTGTATAAAAGGATTATCTTCTCCCAGAACGTTAACTAAGTCCTGTCTGCAAAAAACAGATTAATATAAATCCAAAATTGCTCTCTGTTGGCTACAATATAAGGATTAAATTGGTGTTGGTGGTTGGTCCAATTATTTTTTTTATCGTTTCAGCGTGCAGGTAGGCTTGGTTTAGGAATCATACTACATTTACTTTAAAAGCATTAGATATGATCAGAAAGTATTTGGGATATGAAGTAAAGTAGCTTAGTGCAATTCCAATTTTCATACTGAATATTCTGTTGATACATATTGTATTATTTATTAATGTTCGTAAACATTTTACACATAGCCATCTAGTCCTAAATTAAGCATAGTACTATGGGAACTATTTAGATGACTGTTAAATACTTATATAGTAGTTTCTTGTAAATACATAAATATAATGCATATTTGACCCAGACACAGAACATACATTTATGTTTGTCACACAAAGGCTTGTCCTGAGTGAGAACCCAACCCACGACCTACAGAAGAAAGCTGCGCAGAAGGACATTCAACATTAGCCACAAATTTGGCTGAAATTTTTCCCGTCCTTAGTAAGATTTATAAATAAGTATACTATTTAAAAATATTGCCGTAAACTTTTGATACAAATCACGATCCTCAAATTTTCTCCAAGGGTCGTTGAAGTTTACAGAACATTAACACAAGTATTAGCTAAGTCTTGACAAAACTTTGTCTTATTTACTAAACCATCTCATGGCCTTTGAGACCTTTAATCAAGGAATAACCTTTCAAAACTCCACGATAGTTGTATCTATTATACTAATAATATATAAGTGAAATAAGGTTAAAATGAGGTTATGAAGATTAAAGTTCACTAAACAGACATTTTAAAAATTGCCACGCTGAACTGCTGCCTGAGATAAGGGAAAATTTTAAAGAACCTGCAAAGAATTGTGTGCCATATTACAATGTAAGTTATGTGCAGTTTACCTGAGCGTCCGAACGAGGAAAGGTAATACTCCCCCCAGTCGATCAACATTGTAGAAATCCAGTTCACCATCGATGAAGGTTTTCGCCGGGATGTGAGGTGGCAATTGGCTGAATTTATAAAAGATTTGGCAAGTGAGAATAGGTGATCTGAGTAGAGGTTGTATTTAGTACACCTTCGCTAAAATTCAAGCTAGAAGCAGGAAACAAAAAGTTTAATGGAATTGTATTATATATTATCGCTTTCTTCTTCATCTTACCATTTTAAGATGAAGAACTTCAGCAAATTAACGCCTAAAACCATCAATTATTTGACCTACCTCACAGCTCAGTTGGCTGTAGCTGTGGGTCGTGGGTTAGATCTCCACTAAAGACAAGCATTTCTGTGACGAACATAAATGTGTGTACATCAAATGATTGTCATTGTCAAATCGTAGCCATATTGAATAACATATGGCCTTCGAAGCGAGGGGTCCTGGGTTCAATTCCCGGCCGGGGTAGAATTTGTGTGATGAGTGTAAAAACCAAGCTAAATAATAATAAAGTCTTTTCAAATAAAAAAGAAATTCCCATATTGGTTGATAAATGGCGGAGGTGTGAGGTAACAAACATCCAAAAAAAATTATAGAAGAATAGTATTGAATTGACAAGAAACAGAACCAACATCTCTGTTCATCACGCAAATGCTAGTCCTGGGTGGGAATCGAAGCCACAATCTACAGCGCAGAAGGCAGAGCTGCCACCAACACAGCTGTGAGGCCAGTCATTGTAACAAACCGGGTACTAGGATGTCATAAATCACGAGAAGCACATACGGATTGCCTATAGGGTGGTCGGTCCAGAGGCTCATCGCGGCTGTCAGTAGACGGGCGTGGCAGCACCACGATATAGCGGGTGAGTTGCGCGAGATGTTGAACAGCCTCTGAAATATGTTTTCCTGGTACTTCATATCGGGAACTAGCTACCTTGGGCCCTTTTCCGGGATCAAGAGTAGCCTGTTACCTATACCAGAAAAATATCTTTGTGCCAAATTTCATCCAAGGATTTGGATGATTTTTTTATGTTACTTCTTCACGATCAAACGTCTATTGAGTTTTGATGACTCCCGAAATTGCGACGCAGTTCCACCCGGGACCATGACGCATGAAACTGTGTCCGAATATTAGAAGTTAAGAAAACACACCAATTAAGCTAAATATCTCGGTAACTCGAAATATAAAATATGTTTAGGTTTAACTGATATATTACCATATCCAGAATACAGTTGTCCATGATATATCTCCGGAACTTCTCGAGGTATATCTTCCTGGTGGAGGGAACCATGTTCGTGCCGTCCGAGTTATCCAGTAGCATTAGAAGGAACTCCAGCTACAAGTTCGTATAATGGAACAAAGTCCCAGATTAGTCTTGGGTAATACCTATAATATTTTAAAGTTCCGAAAACGACAGATAGTGGCTTAGTTGGTAGTAGCCCTGCCTTCGAAGCGAGGGGTCCCGGGTTCGATCCCGGCCGGGGCACACTTTGTGCGGTGAGCATGTAGTTTGTTCTCGGGTCTTGGGTGTTTTTCTTGTGTTTCTGTGTTTGTCCATGCCACCTGCGACACAGGGAATCCTAGTGCAGAGTAGCTCTGTAGATTTGATTACCACTCAGGCGATTGTGTAACGAACATAGTTTGTTCTGTGTCTGGGTTTTGATGTCATATATAAAATACTAAATAAAATAAATAAATATTCATGAATATGTCACATATCACAATCTAGCCCCCAAACTAGGCATAGCTTGTACTATAGGAGAGATTACTTATATAGTACGATGATATATTAGTGTGATTATTTCAAAACACTACTAGGTAAGGGGGTGGCAGATGGATTTTATTTCACCCCTAAACCCTCTTCAATTCCCATAATCTAGATCAAGCACCTGAACCAGGGTTATTGACTAAGCAGTCAATTACCGTTACGAGAAATCGAGGTCATTACTTTTTTTTATTCCACTGAAGTGGTGGTACGAGTTGAATGCCCACCTGATGGTAACTGGTACCCATAATAATGATAACCATAACAGCAATACGACCTACGAACTAAGTCGCATCCCGTTGCGCCCGTCACCCGACACGAGGGTGTTATGTCTTATGCATCAGTGATTTCACCGGCACCCACACCCTTCCACCGGGACACAGCAATACGAGTGCATCACTGCTTGACGGCAAACTACCAGGGGTTGAGGCAGCATTTCACTGGACGAGCTTGACACAAAGTCTACTGCTACTTTCAGTTGCTCTTATGTCACCACCCAGGTACGTTCTCATCTACGGACGCGAGCAACTGGACCACTACGAAATTCCCATTGCCGTATGATAATTAAAAAACCCAGAAGTAATGAAAATGTAAATAAAACCTTCGTTACCTGTACTCTTTCGAGCGGCTCTATAGCTTTTGTTATGGTATCGCAGTCCTGTCGATAGTTTGCTTCCCGCTTCGCATCATCTTGCGCTGACGGCAACAATTTCGATATCTTGTGTACACATTAATCAATAAAACAGGTGGCATTAATCAATTTCATTATAGACTAGATATTATAGGCAACCCGACTGGCGGATCCAACGGATACAACGGATCTATCTCAAAGGTTAACCCAGCATTAAACGTTTAAAAATAAACGTTTACAGATGTCGCAGATGGCATGGAAAAACAAAAACACAAGACAAACACCCAAGATACGAGAACAAATTTCAGGCTCACCGAACGAAGTGTGTCCCGGCCGGAAATCGAACCCGGGACCCCTTGCTACGAAGGCTACTACCAACTAAGTTTGTGGAACACTTATACTGGCATTTAGGTGATATCACGAACAAGTCTCCGCATCATAGGCTAAGTGTGGACTTCTAAACACGAGATTAAATTAATCAATAGTTTTGAACTGGCAATCACTTTATGAGTTATGTGACCACAAGGGTATTAACCACACAAATAGACAGACAAGCATACAGATACCCACCCGTCAAACTTACAACACATCTCTTTGTAGTCGGAGTTTACAAAACTGACGTTATTGTGGCGTTTGAACCGAACTATGCCAGTCCCGGCTATACACATACTAGTCAAAAGCCTTCGTAAGGCTTCGAATTCTAATCCTCAAAGAAAAAGCCAAAAATCTTTTGAAAAAAGATGTACAAGATCACGCGGACTCACTGCCAAGTTTGGTCTCTATCTAAGTAGGAAATAAGAGCAAAAGTTCTAGGATAAAACGTATTTCGATGTTGTCAATAAATAATGTGTATTGTATTGCTTACCAGTTGCGGACGGAGCGAATGGAGAGCGCATTATCATTCCCTTTTCCGCCATTTCTGGAATGGATATTTCAGAATTAACTTCTATCACTTGGAGTATTATATTTATGGGATGTTACTAGGGGTCAATTCCCGTATATTCACGGTGAATATGTAAAAAAATATTTCACATGGAATGTAAATTGGTATTCTGCTCAATGAAAATCATAATTATGTTTTAATAGGCAGGTAAAGGGCAAAATTGAATGATAAATACGTATTATATTCGCGTTAGATAAAAAAATTAACCCAGATTATGATTACGAGGTTACGGCCACAGATAAGAAATTTGGCAGAATAAAATGTAAACCATTGCTTAAGTCAAAAAAGGCGGTAATTAGTAGGTTTTATTATAAAAGTTTTTGAATTAGTCAATTATTTAAATCCCTTACCAGCTACTCTGGGGTCTGTCTCCCCCTTGACTGAAGTGGGTCGTTGCCACCAGGGGTTCTTTATTACTGTCCGCAGCACGCTGTCATCAGGACACTTCACGTTCAGGAAGTTGTCGAACCTAGGAATCAAATGCTTTACTTAGGTTCCAATGTCGTGTAAGCAAAAAGAGTTATTGTGCAACCACACTCTTTAAACGGTGAAGGCAAAAAGAAACATCGCGAAGAAACATTTTTCAGCCAACTCCCGGAAGACCTTACCTATTCAGTTTGGTTCAATATTTTTTATTTATGTTTGTTATCTCAATACTCCGTCATTTATTAGACGATTTATACATTTTTTTTTTTATTTGAAAGTATTTTATTCCAGTTTGGTCCCTTAGAGATTTAACAAAATCGATTTAAGAGTTTTGTAGTTAAATCAAAATAAATGGAAAAAATATGTTATTCAAGTAAACGAAATTGGGTATTCTGTTTTCCTGTGAATTTTGTCTTCACCCATTTTATTCAGATTTGAACATTTCTTTTGTATAATAAAATGGTAGGGCGTATCCCGTAGGGGCTAGAAATAAGGGACGAGAGTATCGAAGTCGATATTTTTAGATTTTTTAATCAGTCAATTCTTTGAACCAATAATTCGAAGAATTTTAGCACCCGGACCGTATCGGGCTTTTGCCGTTTCACTGTCATTCTCACTGGCAACATGTTCTTTTTTTATTTTCTCTGTTTTGATGTCGTTTGAAACAATGGGGATTCTTTTTGCAATCAACTTCAAAACAAAAGATTTTAAATTCGGCTGTATAATTATTTTTTTGTTTATTTGCATTAAAGGAGGGGATGAACGTTTTGAATCCCGATTTTCCGCTTAATAAAGTATCAATTGTTTTCGTTTCCTTCGTTACTTAGGATTACGGGACTGCTTCTACAATATTTTTTTATTTGACAATATTTTATTAGCCCTGCCTTCGAAGGGGGAACCCGGGTTCGATTCACGGCAAGGACGGTGCTGGTGTGGTTAACAGGAAGTTTGTTCCAGGGTCTTAGAGTTTTTATATTGTTTCTGAATTTGTCTATGCCATCTGCGACAGGGAACCCTAGTATGAGGGTGTAGAAGTTATTAATTTTGTTTTTTTTTTCTCGTCTAAATACTAACGATATTTTGTTGAAGAATACGTATTTGACGAGGTGATGTCTCGTCTCGCGATGTTGCATGAGCCCGCATAGCACGTACACCCCTTCGATTTGTTGAGTGAAGTTCATATCCTGGCAACAAAAAAAAACCGCCTAAATAAGTTTTGGCTTGCCTCAGCTGGTAGCTATGCCTTCTGCGCTCTAGGTGGCGGGTGCAATTTCAAAACGGCTGGACTGATGTTAACGGGTCTTTCACTGGCAGATAGCTGATGTTATAAGTAACTTAGGCTACTTTAATTGAAGAAAATTTAAAAGGCTTCCGCCAAAAGAAGTTCAATTCCACGCAGACGATGCCGATTTTAGGATAGTTCAGTTGCTCGCGTCCGTAGGTGTGTATCCTTTGATTCCCTACACGTACCCCCTGGGTGGTGCTAAAGGAGCAACCAAAAGTAGCAGTAGAACTTGTGTCAGGTTCGTCCGGATAGGTACTGTCACCATACCTGGAATCTGCCGCCAAGCAGTAGTGCTCGCATTACTGTGTTAATCACATGCGACGTATCATTCCCGTCTCGGTCGATGGACGCAGCAGGATGAGTGGAATTCAGTGTAAGATCAAAATCTTATACCTAAAAAACCCTAAGAAGTTTCTATCACGCTGATGCAATGACGTATTTGTGTTGAACAATCTTCTATCATGGATCGACGAAAAATGTTTAGGGTACCGCGCAAACAAATTGTTGAATTCCACGTGCATGTTTCGGGAACTGCTGGTCATTATGAATGAATGAAAATACTTTATTGTACATCAATACAGAGAAATACAATGTTAGACAATTAGTTAGAATACGTACAATGGGCGGTCTTATCACTAAGAAGCGATCTCTTCCAGACAACCTTTCCATGATATATGTGTGTGTGTTAATAAATTAGCGTACGTAGAAGAAGAGATAGAAGAGAATGATTGAGCGACGTACCGGCGAAACCAAGTCGAACAGCAAACACTCCCTAACTACACTATGCTCCAATACGTCACAGAGGGCCGACTCATCTAGGAAGGTCCAGAGCAAATCCAGCATGGTGCATAGACGGTACTGCGGCTGGGTCTGCATCTTCATAGCCAGGTTTTTCTGAACAGAAAAGGTTGAAGTTACTACGGGGAGTCCATGCCAGAGAAATGCAAGGTTGGTTATAGTTATAGCTGTGCCCCGCTGTGTTACCAGGGGTTTTCTGTGATCAAAGTAGCTTATGCGTTAATCTAGGATATAAGTTATCCTGGTACAAAATTTCATTCAAATCTGTTGACCCGTTTGAGCGTGATGGAGGAACAAACATACACACACACATACAAACTTTCGCCTTTATAATATAACTGTAAGTAATGTAATGTAATATCCAATTACTGCCGAATAGTGAAATTAAAACATGACCAATATGTGCATTCATGCCCGTATAATTGCACTTCTTTTCGTTTGAGTCGCCTACTCTGTTGAAGGAGTTTTAAAGATAAATTATCACGCACTCGGGTTTTGTTTTAATTTTTCAATCATTCAAATATGCCAGAATAGGAACTGACGTTGGATTCCAACACCAGCACCCCACAGACGAAACCAGTAGTAGTCATAATAAAATACTCACAAATCCATTCTCTTTAGCCTTTGCGAAGAATTCTGCCGCTTCCACGTCAGTGTGCATGGCTCGAGTCTTCAGTCCGAGAGCACCACGAAGTCTTGGAAGCAGCTCGCTCACCACCACGTATGAGAGACGAAGCACCGTGCCTAGCTCCACCACTACTATCCTGGCCAGAGACATCAAGAATGCCTGCAGACGCGATCACATGTTACTTGTCGTAAGTAATTAATACTAGCTAAACGGGAAACGTACATTAATTCGGGATAAAAAGCATATGTGCTATTGCGTCCATCCATCCATCCAAACATTCGCATTTATAGGTGGGTAAGAATATTGAAACTACATTTCACACTGTGAAATGCAGTCCCTGTATTGCTGGTGGTGGACAAACACAAAAACACAAGAACCCCAAACCCCAAGACCCGAGAACAAATTTTATGCTCACCACACAAAGTGTGCCCCGGCCGGGAATCGAACCCGGGACCCCTCGCTTCGAAGGCAGCTCACTACCAACTAAGCAACAAGGCGAAAAATTAATGAAATACACTCATTATAATTCATAATTTCCAATCCATCACATAAATATAAATAATGATGTAAAACATTTTCGATAAATAATGATTGTTCAATTACAATACAATTAACATATTTATTCGAGCTTTTTAAGAGTATATAAGCAGGGAAATTTCACGGATGTAGTCAGAACAACAACAGTATTCTTCTAAAATGTATCTCACAAGATTTATCGTCGCACTGGAGGTTGCTATGTAAGTATTATATAAAACAAATAATATAATTTGGATAAAACTTTCTAGTTTTAAATCGTTTTTAATAATGTATACTTTGCTGAAATATGCAGTGTGTTTCTTGAGTTTACATATTATATATATTTACCATAGACTTAAAACATTAATGTTTTAATACTATTTTGGGATTCTACAATAATTCCTTGCATGATTGCATTCCTTAATGAGGCGTTTTTAGTAAGAAAAATATATTTCTGTTTAGTCCACTAAATGGCATTGTAAGAAAATATAGACACCGTAAAACATTTTTTTTTTGTGTTTTCGTGTTTTAATCGTTAAAAAGTTACGTTGCCTGGTATACATGAAGTTTAAAAAAAAAACAGTTTGCGTTGTCTGGGTTGTGGGGCAACCCAGAACAAACTGACTATCAGACTCTGGAGTTCCGACGCACCAGTCCAAGTTCTCCGTAACTTAATAACGTTGGTTGGTAGATACGGCCCATTGTACCGTATAGAACCCGTAAAAAATTTTGACAATGACAGTAAGAAATCACCTATTGATCACCTATCACCTAAGTTGTATTGCGGGTGTTATGGGTGGAGTTCCCACGGTGAAGTCCACCCGTAACAACCGCAGTGTGACTTCGGTCCTCCCCGACTGTAGTATTAGAAAACTCAAGTAGCATGCCGTTGCACCCGTCACTCCAGAGGAGAAAGTTAAGTCTCATGCACATGTAATTTCAGCGGCACCCACACTCTTCCACCGGGATACACCAATGCATTCGCATTGCTCCACTACACCACTACTTGGTGGCATATTAGGGGGCGTCCACTTGTTCCGTGAGATGTTTAGGGGTTAAACCGAAACCGTACTCCAAACCGAGTTGCCTTATGTGTGTGAATTCATGTATCACCGTATGTAAGGTAATTAAGTGCTGGTCATAATTTTCAGAATGCTACGTTTTGTATCTGCGCTGATGATCGATCTGTCCGACATTGACTATCCAAACGCAGAACAGGACAGGACGTTTGATGTATTCCAACAGAGCGTAAAGCGGGTAAATTGTTTTATAAATGAAAGCTGCAATCCGTCTTCTCCTCTGTAAGTATATCATATTAGATATACTTTTAAAGTGTATCTATAAATAAATAAATAAAAATTCATGGTCATTTCCCACAGCGCCATCCAGCCCCAAACTGAGCATAGCATACTTACGTTTAATGTATCCAGACACCCAGATATAATACACCCAGACACAGAACAAACATCTATGTTCGTCACACAAATGCTTGTCCTGAGTGGGAATCGAACTCACGACTTACAAAGAAAGGTAGAAGACAGAGCTACAACCAACTGAGTTGAACGAAAGACACGAAAAAAAAAAAATTGCCGCGCGTTGGTCTCGCAAGAAGTCGAAAATGGCTCGAAACTACACTGATTTCAATATTTCTTGTATTTGCTTCTGTTTGCCTCAATACTGGGGTATATAATTAGGAAAAATCTAAAGAAATAACTCAAATATCGAAAATATTATATTTGGATAATGCCATTTCGGAATTTTAGGTGGTACAAAGTTAACAGAGTCATCTAATCGTGTAAGAACAATTTGGTCAGAAAAGAAGGTGTTTTTCCACTTATATATTGGTATTTTCCACTCTTCTATAAAGTAACACTTTTTACATATAAATGCATCCAAAAAATGCTGCACGTATGATACTTAAACCTGCAAACTCAACTTTATTCGATATATAAAGATAACATTACAGATTATAATTCTATTCCATTCCATTTATGTGTCTCAATTATTGAAAGTAGGCCGGTGTCCCTGCAGTGGGAACATTAGAGGCTGGTACGGACATTTATGTGAAATATATTTACAAAATAATAATCAAGCGATGAGACCATCACATCTAAATTATTAAACTAAATTATAAAAATAACTATCTATACAATAGTAGAGATAATAAATTAACAAAATTAAAAGACATACATACAATATATATATGCGGAGGGGATTGTTGTCTTGTCACTCTAGTCTTGCCAAACCCTGCCGGTGGGCAGAGTAAAAAAGTTCAGAATTTATAATTCTACTGTCGTCGATTCCTTCATACCAAATATTCAGGAACATAATTCTCTTAGTTACTAGATGATTTGCTTGCTATTACAAAAGCTAAGAGTTCAACAGCATTCCATATAGGTTTTATTACAAAATTGAGAGATTCCCTGCGGAAACAATTTTTGATTTGGTCATTCAGAAGCTTATCTTTAGGACACGAGATCGTAAAACAGGTGAAGCAATAAAAAAATAATTTCTCGAAAAGTGAGACTGAATGGAGAATCAAGTTAAACGCTCATTATTGTTAGAACCACCGCTTTCAGAATGAAAGAGAGCGCATCTTTGGGCAACCACGCTCTTTTAGAAAGATTAATTTTTGTCTCCTATACCTTAGCTTGTAGCCAGGATACACCTGTTCCATTTTACCAGATCTTCGGTCTTATAAACTAAGGTGAGGAGGACAAAACGATGGCTTCACTGATGACAAATTTTCGGGAAAATAAATTAGACTTTTAAAAACGTTTCTTGTAAAAATACCCGCTTGGTATAAAATATAAATGAGACGATATACTCTAATATTGTAACTACGAATGAATGTTTGTTTGCTTGTCTGTTAAACTTTCACGCCTGCAAAATTATGCATACACGTTGTCAGGGGTACAGAAAAGGGCATAGGCTAACTTTCATCCAGATAAATTGATTGGAAAAATCTACATTACCCGCTAGCAATGCCGGTGGCAATAGCTAGTAATAAACAAAGGATTTGTGTCAACAGCTACAAATGGAAAGAGAAGACAATGAAAAAGTGTTGTTGGATTCATTTAAAAATAACTCTAGATTAAAAAGCGAATTATCCACATTATATACCAAAAATGTTAGTTTAATTGAGGAACGGGATAGATTACAAGAAATTATTAGTGGATATGATCAGTGTAGCAATGAGTATGAGATGGCTTTGAACCAAACTTCTACACTGAAGACAGAGCTCCGTGAGGCACACCAACGCATCTCACAATTTGAAGAGGCCTCTCATTACTCATCGTCTCAAAAGAATTTGAGTTTGTTTGATGAATTAGTCGGCTTGGGACCCGGTGTTTGTTCTGCTGCAAACAGCAACCATGGCCCTACGCTGACAATTGACCTAACAAATGATGACTCTGTAGAGGTTGCTAGTTGCAGCAGAAACAAACAAAAAAAATATTTAAAAATTAAAAAATGTATTAATAAGACTAAAAAGATGCTTAATAATAAAAAAACTTTAGCCACAACTGTTAAAGATAAAAGAAAAATTATTGAATCAAGAGATAAATTAAATCTGTGCACTTTGGAACTAGAAAGCACTAAACTGAGGTATGAAACTGACATACAGGACCTACAATTAGAATTACATAAAGCGGAGTCTACATTGAATTCTTACATCAGCCGCTATGAAAAGTCTCAGGAAGCGATTAGAGAGTACTCGCTGGCTCTAAATGAACTTATAAAGGGCTCTCAGTATAATGAGGAGCGGTTTCAATCTTTGACAGCCAATCACCTGTGTGA
This sequence comes from Aplocera efformata, assembly GCA_921293045.1. Classification (NCBI taxonomy): domain Eukaryota; kingdom Metazoa; phylum Arthropoda; class Insecta; order Lepidoptera; family Geometridae; genus Aplocera; species Aplocera efformata. The sequence goes on from OV121063.1 coordinate 4,647,334, forward strand.
TTGCCAACGCTATGAGCGTACATCACCAGTGAGTGCTGCCTCATCTGGTTCCCAGCTGTATGACAGTTTGCTCACCATACCACAAAACAGCAATGAACATAACTACAAAACGATTATGTTTAGTGATGAAATCGGACACAATATGGGCTTATTTCTAAATAACACAATGGGACATTCAGTGATTAACAATTGCTTCCCTAATTCCAGTTACCATGAAATAATGAATAAAATAGTTAAATCAAAGTTTAGCTGTGACACCAATTTGATACTTTTTATTGGTAATAGGGGGGATGTAAACAAATTGGATCTCATAAAGTATTATGAATCCATAAGCTCATTAAATGTTAATAAAATAGTTATGTTTACATTCCCTTATAGTAGGAGTTTGTCACAAGCAGAAAATGAATATAGACATAAGTTAAATCTGACATTGCATACTATGTCATGCAATAGTCAGAAAATACAATTAATTGACTGTAACAATATTGTTACTAATAATTATTATTTGACTAAAGGTAGTTATTACCTTTCAAAATTCTATAAAAGACAAATAGCTGTAACGCTATCTTATTTTTTTAATATTACAGCCAATAATTTGGCTAAACAGACTGCTTCTATTGAGCAAAATTTTGAAATTTCAGGCAAAACACTGGAAGTAATTCCATGTTTAAATTAGATAATCCGACAATAGAGGAAGTCTCTAGCAACCAAATGTCAAAAAATAATTTAGAACAATACCCTAACAAAAATAGTCAATTGTTAAAACATATTAATTTTATTCACTTGGTGCATCAAAATATACAAGGCATAAAGGGCAAAGACTTAGAAATAGAGTTGTTCATGAACAGTAGTCAAATTGGCATACTATGTATCACTGAACATTGGCTAAAAAGCCATGAGTTCATGTTCAACTTTAATAATCACCAAGTGGGTAGCTCTTTCAGCAGAGTCAATGCAATACATGGTGGTTCATTAATACTCATAAATAAATTGCTGAAATTCAAAGAACGCATAGATATAGTCCACCACTCTGTTGAAAGAATTATTGAAATAGCCTGTATCGAGCTGGAGCAATTCATAGTTATTAGTGCGTACAGACCACCAAGTGGTTCATATGATATTTTTGAAAAAACATTAGAATCAATTTTGTTCAAAATATGTAAATCAACTAAGAATATAATAATTTGTGGAGATTTTAATATAAATATATTAGAAAATAGTCCTTCAAGCGCAAGGTTGATAAATTTATTGAAATCTTATAATTTAAACCATTTGTTCATGGAGCCAACTAGAATAACTGCCACTACGGCTACATGCATAGATAATATATTTACTAATTTTGACATATTAAATAAATGTGTAATTAACAAATTAAGTTCAGATCACTGTGGTCAATTTATTAAATTCAAAAGCTGTAAGGAATCAATTGTTAAAAGAAAAATAAATTTTGTACCAGTTACCACTGAACGTTTGGAAAGGTTAAAATTAAATTTAATTACAAATATGCCCTTTTTACCCAATGGACCCAATGAGTCTTATAATTATTTCTTTAATAATTTTAATACATTATTTAGCTCAATATTTACAACCAAATCAATCATGGTATCTGATACACCAACTTTTAGTGAGTGGGCAACAGTAGGTTTACATAAAAGTAGAATAAAGTTGTATGAATTATATAGTGAAAAACAATTTAATACTAGTGAGTCATTTAAAGATTATGTTAAAAAATACTCTAAAATTTTTAAAATAGTATGTCGCGAAGCAAAATCGCGCTTTATAAGTTCTAAAATCAGAAATAGTGAAGACAAAGTCAAAACAACGTGGAAAATCATTAACAGTGAGACTGGAAAGTCCAAAACTCATATAAACACCTATAACTTGAGTATAGGCAATACACACATCAAACAAGACAGCAAAGTAGCCCTGGCATTTGAAACCTTTTTTACTGACATTCCAGTTTCTACTACCAAGTTATTGAAATCCTCGCATGTAATGGCAGAGTCATTGCTAATGGACAATGTACCATCATGTTCCAGAGATTTTAAATTTGATTATGTTAATTGTACTGACATTTACAAAGCTTTTAAATTAATTAATGTAAAAAAAACTACTGATCTATGGGGTATTTCTGTTAGCATCGTAAAACCATTAATTAACACCATTGCACCTGAACTAGCTATCATATTTAACGAATGTGTTGATTGTGGGGTATTTCCTGATTTAATGAAATGTAGTAAAATAATCCCTCTCTTCAAATCTGGTAGTACATCTGACCCCAGTAACTTTAGACCGATATCAGTACTGCCAACATTCAGTAAAATCTTTGAAAAGTTGATCTTAAATCAACTACAAAATCATTTTGACTCAAATAACTTACTACATCATAAACAATTTGGTTTTACAAGGGGTCGCTCAACAACCGATGCTGGTGTTGAGTTAGTAACACATATATTTGATGCCTGGGAGGGATCACAAGATGCATTAGGTGTCTTCTGTGATTTGTCCAAGGCTTTTGATTGCGTACACCATGAAACGTTGATCAGGAAGCTACACCATTATGGTATAAAGGGCAATGCTCTAGATCTTCTTACCTCTTATCTGAGTGAAAGAGTACAAAGAGTTGAAGTTAACGGAAAGCGATCCCCGGGGTCAGTGGTTACTATGGGCGTTCCTCAAGGATCTATACTTGGACCCTTCCTATTTTTAATCTATATAAATGATCTTCCCTATATTGTAAAGGACGATCATGAGATTGTATTGTTTGCAGATGACACTTCGCTTTTATTTAAATTGAAACGGCAACAAGTCGTTATTGACGATGTAAACAATGCTCTCTCTAAAGTAGTAAATTGGTTCAATGTAAACAATTTGCTACTTAATGGAAAGAAAACAAAGTGTTTAAAATTTGTTTTACCCAACGTTAAAAAAGTAGATATTAATGTTAAAATAAAAGATGAACAGTTAGATCTCGTAGATACCACAACGTTCTTAGGAATAACTTTAGATAATAAGCTTCAGTGGGGCCCACATATTGAAAGATTGTCGAAGAGACTTAGTTCTGCAGCATATGCCGTCAAAAAGATCCGCCTGCTCACAGACGTAGATACCGCTAGGCTTGTATATTTCAGCTACTTTCACAGCATTATGTCATATGGCATACTGCTGTGGGGGCATGCTGCAGATATCAACACCATATTTGTGTTGCAGAAGAGGGCTGTTCGTGCAGTTTACAATATGGGTCCCCAAGAATCATTACGTAAAAAATTTAAAGATATAAATATACTAACGGTTACATGTCAGTACATATATGAGAATGTGATGTACACTCGTAAACATATGAGCATGTTCACAAAGAAAAGTGACAATCATAGTGTAAACACTAGGCATAAAAATAAACTCGCTGTGCCCACTACTAGGCTCCATAAGGTTAGCAATTCTTTTAAAGGTCAATGTGTACGCTTTTTTAACAAAATCCCGAGCGAAATTCAATTACTGCCAATAAATAAATTTAAAACTGTCATCAAACGTAAACTTGTCGCAAAAGCTTACTATAAAATATCAGATTACCTAGATGACAAAAAGGCTTGGGAATGAATTTGCTCCACTCTAGACGCAGGACCATATTCGCGAATATGTAATACTGTCTCCGAGGGGTTTCTTGTCTGCTTCTTCCCCTCGGGTTGGTCGGTTAGGGTTGGAACAGACGTAAACTTAAAAAATAAGATAAGCTTAAACATGAAAACTGACTGTAATTTGACATATCTGTGTGCATGTAATGTGCCTGGGGAGTTCCTGTGACACGTTATATGCTCACGAATATGTGCATGTGTAAAATTTGACGTGTCCAAATGATACTTGAGATCTAAAGGAATAAATGAGTTTGAGTTTGAGTTTGAGTTTATATTTTACCAATGGTCCGTTTATATCACATCGAAATATTTTAACGCTTATATAAATTTTAAAACTATCATGGTTATGAACATTATTATTCGTGTTACCGAGATATTTACCATGATTTGTGAGTTTTGTTGACTCCCGATATTTCTACGCAGTTACATGCGTCATGGTCCCGGGCAAACTGAAGTCTTTGCGAAGTGGAGTGTGCAAATCATTGGCAAACATATCGGTCTACTCTCTTGCGCACTCGTTTTAACGGTTATTTTTTTTAAGTATCCGTGGATTTGTTGGACCACCTGTTCAAACAGAGATGCATAGAAACAAATCGAAGAGAGAGAAGGCGCAACTTTATGTCCTTCAGAAGCTCAACCCGAGAATAGAGGTAAATATAATAATAATAATGATTTTATTTTAAACCAATACACATTTACAATAGATCATTTTTACATAAGGATGGCCTGTGTTACAATGTGATGATGGTGCGCAGTGCCTGCACTAAGTTCTAGACTTGAATATGTGAAGTTATCAGGAGATTGACAAATCGGTTGAATTTTTATTTTGTTATTTTTTTCAACTGATTAGGAAATTGTTTTATTTTATTAGATAGATAGATACTCTTTATTGCACACTAGAAAGAAAAAAACAATTGCAAACAAATTACATAAACAGACAACAATTTGGTAGATGCACAATAGGCGGCATTATCACTAAAAGTGATCACTTCCACTTGACCTTTGGATGGATAGGATAGCGAGTAGACACATTAGACGGCGGTCTACATAAGAATATAAAATAATTTTATTATTATTATTTGAAAGAATGTGCTTTCAGATTGGTAAATATCATAATATTTTTTCAAATCAATAATTTTCATAATTCTAATAGAAATTTAAAAAAAATCAGTTCTAAGGTTTGATTTTTCAAAATAACTGGAAAAAATATGTCCTCCTCGTACGTATTATGGAAAGAGGAAAGTGCGAGGACCTGAGGAGAGCGAAAGAAGAGGGAGACCTGATAGCCTGAGCGGGGCCGTGGATGTTCGTTTAAGTAGGGCAGGGCAGAATGACGACTACCTTCAAGAGTACTTACACGTATCCCCTAGGTGGTGTGAAAAGAGTATGGAAAACTAGCTGTAGAATGATATTATGCGCACAGTAAATATATGCATATTTAGTTGTGCGTGTAAATTTGGATAAATCCAAAAGATAAAGGACTAAATAATAACTAAAACTGTCCAAAAACTTTTTAGTCATTTGTTATGAATGTGATATTTGAAGAAACTCAAAATTGAAATTGATTTTATGTTTTCTTTATTATAAAACATTATAATAAATTAGTATAGTTTTATTATTTGTGACTTTAGTAACAAAGTGTTATTATGTACATACTGTTTTTTCATTATTCCTTTGGGAAAATAAATATCTTAAACCATACATATTATAAAAGCTACCTAAACTGTATAATTTATATAGTTTTTAAATAATGTTTCTTTTTTAGAGACTCATGAAAATATTTCGCAATGAACCAGAGGTTTTTACATGGCCAATGTACAAAAACTGAAGTGAAAATGCGATGAAAAATTAAAAGACGACGTGGCAACGATTTCTTGATACTTTACAATTAATATTAAACCCAATAATTATATAATTGTGGGTTAATGGTGAATTTCAGTAGATGACAAGATGTTAACACCAACTTACACCTATGTTTGCAAACAAATAAATAACAAATATTTTGAAGAGGGTGCAATTGCGCTATTTGCGAGAGGCCTTTGTCGATGGTGATGATGAAGCGATAGCGGACCACATCAACTCATGCACATAGTCATTAACGAACCATGATGCCCACTATTGTTTAATGAAGTCTATTCCATAATATATTGTATTATTATAAAATTGTTTAATTTAAAATAAAATTATATTCTAATATTGTATAATGAACACTCATCTTACAAATACTTTAGTACTTATTAGAGATATGGCTAGGAATATTATATTCCCCTGGAAGTTCCAAAAATCATGTTTAATAACGTAGTGTAGATCTTGTTATAATTTTTTTTCTGTAAACAGGACTAATAAAATTATTGTGTATTCTTGTTCCAAATTGTAATTTATATTATATTCTATAATATAAGTGATTGAATTGAAAATTAAAAAAAAAAAAATATTACGTTTATTATTGTTTAAATATTAAGCTTGAATAAAAGTTTTTTTTATGAGACATTATATTTAGCAGCGTTCATTTAAAGAGATTAAAAATTTTTAAGAATTCATGACTTGAATAATTTTTTCCAGGTTCTGAAAGTCGAAAAGCACTTACCCATACATTTATTTCCAATAAAGTACTGTATAAGTATTTGATAAGTAATTTGGTACCATAGTAATTTGGGGCTAGAAATGTTCATGAACATTTGTTTAACTCATTACTTTAAACGAGCAATTCTTGTATATTTATTCCGCGTGAACGTGAGAAACGGCTCTAACGATTTGGATGAAAGGTTGTTTAGATAAAGTTTTGCTGTTTAAGTTTAACTGTATAAGTGACTTTTTTTACTCAAAAGAAACCGAGCGTAGCTTGTTGCCCAGGTACTTTATTTATTAAACGCTTTACCGATGTCCCTGTACTGGCACTCCCTGTTCATATATGGCATGGACATACAGTCACACAAAGCCTAATACTTAAAATTTGCATCACACAATGTTTTTCCTGGCCGTGGGTCAGGTAGGGTAGCTACCAAGGTACCAAGATAGCTACAGAGTCGTTCCAGTCTCTAAATTATTCGAGACGGCCTCGAAGCTAAAGGTCTACTCGTCTCTCAAAAGCCCAAAGTTATATAATTGAACTTGAACCTTACAAGTTCCATTAAAGGTTTAATTTTCAAGAAATAGTAGACGTTAACAATTTTGTCTAAGTAGTGCAAACGCAGGCTAACTTTAATCCGAAGGTCGTAGTTTTAGATTCAAATGCGTATTTGAGTTTTTTGACAGAATTATTGATGTGCACAATGCCATGGTCTCAAAACGGTAAAAGGACACATCTCTGTGGTGGGGCATAAATTGAAAGTTGACTATGAGAACCAGATTACTTCTAGAATACTTATATATAAAACATCTATATTCCACACACAAATATTTGTCCTGTGTGGGAATCGAATAGACAACCTACAGCGCAGATGGTAGAGCTACCAACTAAGCTGTGAGGCCAAGCAAATTTGTTTGTTTTCTTTCTAAGATAGTTCTTCTAAGATAGTAATTATCTCTCGTCTCGTATTTTACCTTCTTGGACATCTTCTTTAGTTCAGCACTCTGTGAGTCGACGATCGAGTGAGGGGAGGCGCGGGGAGTGTATACTGAATTGGAGCTGTGTATCCTTAAAGCCACTTCATCTTCAGCTGCCTTAGAAGACTCAGATTTGGCCTAAGTGACAAATAAAACAATTAAAAATCACGAGTCAAGCTTTTCTTTGCAAACTCTAGTTGAAACCTAAGTTTAAATTGCAAGCAATTACAAAAAAATCCTTTAAATAGTATTCAGAGCAGGTGGGATTCGAAACGAAGCGAATGTTTTCTACCAATTCCATTTTCTATAAACACCTGCTTTCAAATCAGCCCTTTGTAACGCTCCTGAAGATGTCTCGTAAAGAGGCGAATCACGTATCGTTTGTTTCGGTGAGAATTTCCATGTCACTTACAGTTCGTGCCCTGCTTTAAATAGGTAAAAGGTAAACGCTGTGTACGAAGCTGTGATTTAGGAAACTTAAACTAAACTAGCTGTACCCGCGACTTTGTGTTTGCCATACTTGCAGACTAACTATTTGCATTAAGAATATATATATGAAACTAATTGTGATATATAGTGATATAGATATTGCTTTTATGTGTTTTAATGGTTAATTTATCACCACATCTAATAGAAAAAATACTTGGGTGCGAATCGCCCAAGAGCTTTTTTTGAATGGGTCCTTTTCTCCTAACGAATAAAGCTTATCTTTTACAAGTAACCTGTGTGTAGTAAGTGTAATTACAATTAATTCAACGCAAACAATGGTAATTACAACTTACTATAAGAAAAATGAACTCTGCCTGTCAATCATGGCTAGTTATTTACAAAAAAATCTGGAAACCTATATATAAAATAATAATAATTAAGTAAACAGTTCAAAAAATATTTTTTATCTAAATTTACATTCAAGAAGTATTAAGATTTGGCAATATCTTACTCTTTTGGAGTGGTTTGACTTTGATAATAGACCTATCCATTAAGCCTATACGATAAAGTACAAACACCAGCTTAAGATGAGCCGTACGTTCTAAGGTTCCTGTACATTATGGGGTTCAAGTAAATTGGATTTAATACTGAGGGTTGTGATGTCTGTAATTTCTTAACTACAAAACCGATGACCTTGAAATCTTTAAATTGTATTCGTTCTATCAAAAAAGAATTAATAAATAAATAAATATTTATGGACATTTTGCAAAGCGTCTTCTAGCCCCAAACTAAGCATAGCTTGTATTAAGGGAATTAAATAACAGATAGAATATATGCTAATACGCCAGTCAAATCTGACAACGCGCTAATTAACTACAAATAACATCTCTCATCCCCTCTTCCAAGGGAACCGTGCGGAATTTCGGGATAAAAAGTATCCAGTGCCCTACCTCGTAGTATGAACTGAAATCATTGGAATGCATTCTTTACTTTCGGGGTGATGTGCGGCCAAGATACAGGCAAGCAGACAAAAAGAAATGAAAACAATATAGTTTCGGGTTCAGTATAGATTAGCAGCAAAAAAGAGCGGACGATTTGTACACTTACCTTGCTGTTCTTAGCAGTCAGCGTGGACTTCAAGTCGGAGAGCCGAGAGATCTCGTCGATCAAAGAGTCCAATGATTTGAACAGGAGAACCGCGCGATTGCATTCTTTCGATGGAGGTGCTTGTAGTGGAGCAAAGCCTTCTACTGGGAACCTGTTGAATATTGGGCACTACAAAAGTTTTGACTTTGACTTACAGGTCAAATAAATGCCATCAGGTCGGCAATTAGGCCAGTCACAACGCATCGGGCGACTATGATGCAACTCGCGTACGCGCTTAGTTTCCTAACTGCATTCAAGGATTACTGACATTCTAGTGCTATGACAAACTTGTCAAAATTTGGCATGGTTCAAAATTGCAGAAGAAAGGTACACTTTAAATGTCACCTTTCATCTGAAAGAATTTTATCGCAACTAGATTCTAGATCATTGAAAGATTATCTTCTTATTAATACGTGAGGCATACTGAAATTATCTGGATCTAGCCACTTACACTAAAAGAATAAAAAAATAAAAAAATAGTAATGGAATTCGAATATGGAACTCTTAGGGAACATGTTATTTTTTTAATTTGCGAGACTGTCATTTGTTTTTTCTACTAGCAGCTCGCCCCGGCTTCGCACGGGTTGCAGAGCATGTATGCGAACATTTTGTTTTTCATTATCATCCTGTTGAGCATGATCGCTGAGGTTAGATTAAAATGTAACTGGTGTTCAAACTACTTCGTGTATTTTTAATGTGTCTTATTTCCACTAACGGGCAGTGCGCCGGCCGCGGTAGTGGGCGACCGCCTACTCGCGGAGTTTCATCCGTGCAAAATTGCATATCAAAAACATGTTGTAAAATTTTACTACTGAGCCGAATTGTTTGGGATAGGGGCAGTTTCAATCTAAATAAAATACAGACATCGATGATGTAATTAAATTTCATAAGTACACTATTTTTCTACCCAAAATTCAGTTATTTTAAAACTGAATTCTTCCGCGCAAAACGGCATACCATAAATGACATTGTAAAAATACTACTGGTCCGAATTGTTTGTTATAACGAGAGTTTTAATCTAGATAAATGCAAATAACGATGGTTTAATTAAATTGAATAAGGGTACGATAATAATTACCCATAAAATAGCTTAATTTAAAGATATATTTAAAAGCATATTCTAGCAATATTTTTTTCATTATTAATCTTAGAAGATAGCCATATAGCGATACAGTTTAATAGATCTTTTAAGAGGCATAATTCCATAATTTTTCCACCGGCATGATTTTTCCGACATCAACAATCATCGTCATATTACAGTAAACTTTCATAAAACCCTTATGAATTATACAGATATACTTTCATCATGAATCACTCACTCCGTCCAGTGGTGAAAACCGTACGAAAATCCATTCATTAATTTTCGAATTTATCTCATTTAGACAGACAGACGCGGCGAGTGGACTTTGTTTTATAATATGTATACCTAGTGATTCAATGGATAAAAGAATGTTTGGCTTTGATTTAGTTGTAAGGTTTTCTTTAACCTTTGAGTATGTAATTGCAATCGGTCTATTGTTGCTGCTAAGCCACCGACAAAACAGACATTTGCGTCAAACATTTACATACGTCTTTCGACAAAGGGGTAAAACAATAACTTACACAAAAGGTACGTGGCCGAAGTTGGCGTAAAGATGCTCTTGCATAGCCAGGGATACTGCTGGGAAGTATGCGAGACCAGCACCGTGTGTCACCTGGTCGAACGCCACTCCCATTGACACGCCATTTCTATGATCATACAACAATATAAATAGAAATGTAGCGGCACGCTACAGAATATGGAGTAGTTGTTTTGCTCAATTGTAAAAACTGCAGCTGTTGGCGGCAGTCGTCTCTCCCAACGATAGGTGAAGTTGTGCGCCTACTATGTAACCTGTTAATGTGAATTAATATGGAGTCACATATAAATGGAATTGAACTAACTTTGTATCTACCAACAACAATAAACCCTACAGAAATATAAATTATCCTCTGTCAGCATATTAGATTTAAAACCATTTTGGGGGTCCGGGGTTGAGTATATAAATACAATTTATTTTTTATTTTTTTATTCATTATAGGCCATCGTTTGACCGCTATCTCACCTGATGGTAAGTGATGATGCGGTCGAAGATGTAACACGCTGGCCTAGATAATACATATTCACTCTTCTCTTGAACATACCCAAATAAATAAATATTTATTCATGGATGCGCCATCTAGCCCCGAACAAAGCATAGACTGTTCTATGGGATTACGGAAACAATAATTATAATACAACATTTTTATTATGTAATACATTTTAATACGAGTACACATAATAACAAATATTTCGTCACACATGGACCTACCAACTGAGCTGTGAGGCGAATCAATTATTTTATAATATTATTTTCGTTCTAAGTCCAAAAAAATAATGTGATTTATTTTTAAAGTCTAAGATCCGGCTGCAATATTAGATAGACAGGTGACACTTTATTGCACACCAAAAAGATAACAATGACTTAAAAATGGAAATCTTAACTAATAAAAAGATACGTTCATTGAGTTTTTAATCGAAATCATTATTTTCGCAGCCGCAGCTGCGAAAATAATGATTTGCGGCAACACCAAACTTCTCAAGCACTTTACATTATATTTTTTTTTTTATTAATGTATAGCCAAGCGTTTGGCCGCCATCTCACCTGATGGAAAGTGAAGATGCGGCCGACGATGGAGCACGCTTGTCTAGGAGAAACCTATTCACTCTACTCTTGAAGACTCCCAGGTTGTAATGGTCAGGGAACACAGACTCAGGCAAAGCATTCCACTCCCTTGCAGTACGCAAAATAAATATAATATATTGTTATGATAATATTATAGTTTATTTATAAACAATTGAAGGATGTTTTATAATCAACAAATGATATTTTAATGAAAATAATAGCGACCACATTTTGATAGGCACTTTGGCATAAATATGTTCCCCCACTCAAAATATCCAGACTAATAGATATTATTAACACGAAAGTGAGTTTAATTATTTGTTTATTACACTTTCAAGCCAAAACCACAAAACCGATTAAACAAATTCTTTCACCAATGGAAAGCTACACCAGCGAGTTACTCGCTATATTTATCCCCGTATTCCCACGGGTACCGGAACTATGCGGGTGAATCCGCGGGGCGCAGCTAGTTATATATTAAAAGAGTAATATTGCAGCCGGATTTCGTACTATAAGTAAAAATTTATAGAAGCGACCTTGATACAAATGCAAATTCCGTGTATAACGACCCAGTCTATTTCCAGTGCAATATGCTTCCTCTGCCGCGTTCCGGTTTGCACAGCGAAATTGCTTTTGTATTGCACTTGTGTACAGAAATGTAGGGAGGTTGTTTATTTACCACTGAAGTCGCAATGCTGACTTGGAAATGGAACTTTTAGGGATCCGTATCAAACGTGTTCAAACGGAATATTTATCGTGCAGTCATTTAAAAATCGAAATAACCGACTTTAATACTTTCAAAGTAGCAAAATCCGTAATTTCGTTTACTTGGATGACGATTCTTTTTCCAGTTATTTTGATTTAACAACCAAACGATTGAACCGATTTTGATAAAAAATTCAAGACAATTATACATACATAGTGGTTTGTTAAATATATAAATGTCTGGGTGTTAAATATATATATAAGTTATTACAATATATAAATAATTTTTTAGTAACCTACCTCTGCACTAGGATTCCCTGTGTCGCAGATGGCATGGAGAAACACAGAAACACAAGACAAACACTCAAGACCCGAGAATAAGCTTCATGCTCACCACACAAAGTTTGCCGCGGCCGGCAATCGAACCCGGGACCCCTCGCTCCGAAGGCAGGGCTACTACCATCTGAATCACGGAGTCATCAATTTTTCGATATAAAATATTTTCACCTGAAGTACTCGACCGTTCCTTTGTCCAAGTCGATACAGGAGCTGATCACATCACCAGGCAGCCACGCCTGGCCGTAGGGTGAGGTGGCTACGTTCCACCTCCTGACTCTCCCGCCATCGTACGCGTACGAGTGAGCTGTATCCCCTACTCCCGTGTCCATCGAGAATACGCAAGAAGCTGTGCACCACCCAATCTGGTACACAAGTTAAAAATATATTTTTGTATTACTATGTAGCGGCACGCTAAAGTATGGCGTACGCTATGGAGTAGTTGTTTTGCTGAATTGTAGAAATAATCTGTAATATAACTGTAACTTGCATATAATTCGCATGTTATTTGCCTGTACTGTGCATGTAGTTTGCCTGTAAAGCGCATATAATTTTCCTGTAACCTGCCTGTAATGAGCATGTAACTTGCATGCAAAATATGTCGTTGTGGGAAATGACCATTAATAATTTTTTTTAATTTCTGTGTGGTAGTCTCACCCTACAATGCAGAGTGCAGTCCAATTATTTACTTAAATATACCGATATATAAATACCCAGAATCTAGATTGTGGGTTCGTCACATCCTATGCAATCCATAGTCACAAGTGGTTTTAATTAGTGAGAGTGTCTAGTGCCAAATGCGAGCTCAGCTGAGTTAAGGGGATGAAAATGTGTCATTGCGACATCCCTTCGAATTTATGAGCCGAATTCTAGATCGACAAATTCATTCAATTTTAAAATTTTAAAATAAATCTTACTCTAGACTTGAAGTATTATTTTAAGAAATGGAAAGAATATGCATTGAAAAAGCACTCAATACAATTTTAAATTGTTTATTTCATAAAATGTGGATATGCAAATTTGTGTCACATGCAGTGTATATTAAAAAAAAGGATAAAAGAATCAAATTGCAATAAAGCCAAAGAAAAGTTCATACAATTTTATATTCTTTGAATTATGGGAAACGAAAAACTCATTGGTGCACGTTTGGGTTTGAACCTTCGAGATATAAGTCGGCGTCTGGGCCACCGCTCTTATTTCTCATGATCAAAATGAAGTATTTGTGAGTTTTAAACAAAATTATACAGTCTGACTTTGTAATAGAATTTAAGTTTTTAACTAAATCATTTTCCCAGTTTTCAGTTTCAAGTTCAAGTTTTTATAGAAATGCCACTTCGTTCTATTTCTAAAGCACTACTGCTGGCTGCTTATTATGCTGGCCGGTCGCCAGGGTTAATACGATTTTAATTTAGTGCCTCTTTCCTCTTATAAAGTGAAAATGATAATTTTATTACGCGGCGTCGGATGTTAAAATTCTTACAGCAGCCAACATTTATTCCATTTACATTTACTCTCAAATAATGAATTTATAAATACAATTGTAGTTAGTTGGCATTTAATTTAATTTTGCATTTAATCCTATTTATTTTTTAATATTATTGTTATCTTAGTTACACCTTATAACATCAGCTATCTGCCAATGAAAGTCCCGTAAAATCGGCCCAGCTTATTAAACGAGACTTTAGATTACCCGGAACAAACAGACAGACAGAAAAAAAAGTATATTGGTTATAATTATCGTATCTACTTTAAAATGCATTCAGTAGTCACTACAGTAGTATAAAAATTTATACCTGCATTATCCCTTTTGTTCCTAGCTGCACTTCATACATCCATTTCCCGGAGAAGATGCATGCTGTGGCTCGGATCGTCGCGAAACTTGACAGACCTTGGACGCTCACCCTCTCGTCCCCAACCAGCACCAGCCGTCCCGTTCCTAAGAAATTAAGAACACGTTTTTGCAGCAGGACTATGTACGTGTCCTGGCGTGTCGCAAATAGAGGAGTGGCACTAGATGCCTAGAGTGATGGGTCCGGAAACGGACAGCCGCGGCGGGTTCGCGGCTGTCCGTTTCCGTGCAACCAAGCGGCAGAGGAGGACACCGTGGGGTTTTAGTGGGTCTAGTCCCACATAACCGCTCTGTCTCCCCGTGGAAGGGCGAGTGCATTTAACAGAACAGAAATGCGATTTAGGTCCCTAGTATGGGAATTAATTATAAAATAAATATTCACGAGCTTTTCAGCTCGAAACTAAGTTTTGTTTTTATGCGGCAACTATAATAAATAAGGTTGTACGTCGTAGCTTCGATTCCCACGCAGAATAAGAATTTCGTTTGACAAATATTTGTTTCTGTGTCTGGGTGTTAATACGTATTAATGTATTTGTTTACAAACAAATAGTGTTACATAAGTAGGTATATCTCGTAGTTCCAATAGTATAAGTTACGCTTAATTTGGGGCTAGATAGCGCTGTGTAATGTCCATGAATATTTATTTTATTCATCATCAATAGAAGAATGTAGATATTAAATTTACCTGTCGATGCATCAAAAACGACGATTTTCGGTCCTATCCTGCCATTTCTCTCGTCCGTCGGTTCAGTGTTCTGAAATGTAGAAGAATGACAATTTCTTAACAGATTGAAGACTAGACCACACCAGCTTCTATTGCTTCCATTAGTCAGTCACATAAAAAAAACGTTTTACGCCCGCTGGTTACAGCTTTCAGGTGTTTTTTTTTTATAACTAAAAGGACATCGGGAATGCCTTAGGACAAAGTACCTAATGTTTTGCTTTACGATTCTTCCCAAGTTTCAAGCCAACGAACCCAAAACATTTCCAAAAAAATGCCGTATGCCCTATAGGATTTACCAATAGCAACATCTCAGAAACCAACATCTATACAAGATTTTATGCTCTATATTCGCATAGGAATAATTTCCAAAAATACTTTCTTACAGTGTTCATAAACATATAAAACCTCCTGCGCATAAATATTATGGTTTGATATTATGATTATGACCCTGGATTAGGTTGTACTTGCCACTACGCTTGTGGTCTGCCTAGAAGCAGATCCAGCCCTCGAAAAATCAGCCAAGTGCGAGTAGCTCACTGTACATTGCATTTCTACAAAGGATACGTTTATAAAATATTCGATACCCTTTCCTGCTAACCCGATACCGCATCACTCAATCAAAATGTCACAATGTGTGTGTGCTCCGCTGCTTTTCGAATCACGCACTATTTTTGTTTTATTTTCATTTTCATTTCATGTAGTTTCAACAATTTACACTATGGAACAATCTGTTTCTTAAGTTAAGTCTCAAATATTCTAGAAACAGACAAGATACTACGAATAAGGCTATAAATACAATATGTATAGGATGAATAAATAATTACTTCAGCTGTTACAGCTACGGCACTATTAAGTCATTAGCTTTAGCCCGCGGCTCCACTCGCGTTAATGTACATTTTGACAATTATTTCTGGGTACCATATGCCCTTCTGTACCCTGACAATGTGTATGCAAGATATCAGACTGATCGGTTGAGTAGTTAGGACTTGAAAGCGTAACAAACAATCTCAAATTGAGATCCATATGCACATACATAATTGCATTATTATTATTATAAATAAGAATGAGAAGGGATAGTTATGGTTCGACGGCTCCGGGGCTTAGTTTGTAGTAGCCCTGCCTTCAAAGCGAGGGGTCCCGGGTTCGATTCCCGGCCGGGGCACACTTTGTGTGGTGAGCATGAAGTTTGTTCTCGGGTCTTGGGTGTTTGTCTTGTGTTTCTGTGTTTGTCCATGCCATCTGCGACACAGGGAATCCTAGTGCAGAGGTATGAGTGTGTAAACGTTTTAAACGTTTAAACGTTTATGGTACCTCAGGTGCTGGCGCGTGCTTCTTAGCAGTCTTCTTGTGGGATAACGGTACCAGTTTGCTTTCTAGGCTCTTCGAGAGGTTATCGCGAATGTGACTCACGTATTTACTCCTTCTGTGAATCAATGCAAATGATGGTGGGATATAGTAAGTCAAGTATTCAATATTATTATGGTATGGGTCCCGTGAACAAGATTCTGATTAAAAAAAATCGAAAAAACCAGTTTCAATACTTTCATCACTTATTTAAGGTTAGGAGTAAGGTAAGGCCATTAGGGGTAAGGTGTTCCCCCTAATGGTGAGAAAAGAAACGGTAACAGGAAAGCAAAATACGCCATTTCGTGTACTTGGTTGACATATTCTTTCCGATTTAACAACCTAAGTATTGCACTGATTTTGATACAATTTATATGGGATCAATATGAAAGCATAAAAAGTAAAAAAATAATATTTTTTTGTCGGTTCATCATAAACTGATTACTGAGAAAAAAATACAACGGAATTGATAACCTCCTCCTTTTCTAGTCGGTTGCAAGGACGGTACTGGAGATGATATGCCTAAAATCAAACCCATTTATTCCTTTAGATTTCAAGTATCGTTTGGACACGTCAAATTTTACACACACAAGTAAACATATTCATATAACGTATAGATATGAAGTGAAGAATATTTATCTGCGTCATGATGATGACTGAAGAAATAAAAAAAAACATATTCACAATTTTGTACCGGTTTGATTTGAACCCTAACCCCTCCTTCGAAGGCAGTACTACTTACTACCAACTACGCTACGAGCCATACCGCCATGTTAGAATAGAATAGAAAAACTTTTTTGTTGTTCCATATTCTTAAAAGTGTAGTTTTGTTTTTAATTTTTAAGTGAGCCCTAATTATGTGACACAAAATAATCACATAATTAGGGCTCACTTAAAAATTAAAAACAAAATTACACTTTTAAGAATATGGAACAACAAAAAAGGTAACCACTCAGCATGTGCTGCGTCAGTGGACTGATACAGCGCTGGTATTCTGTGGCAGCGTGGTGACAGCGTGCGACGACAGTGAGTGTTATTCAGTAATCCGTCCGTATCCGTACCAGCTTCTAATGTTCCCACTGCACGAACACGGACCTACTCTCGATAATTGAGAGTGAATGGGCTCTGACGGGAGCCCAATCCGGATTGGTAGATGTCACATGTCTTCGAATTTATGGTTCTAAGACATGCCGGTTTCCTCACGATGTTTTCCTTCACCGTTTCGAGAACTTGGTATTGCGCACATAATTTTTTCAAGTAAAAAAACTCATTGGTGCACGTGTGGGTTTGAACCAGCCTTCAGATTGAAAGTCGGCGTCTATACCCCTGGGCCTACGCTATCCACGCTCTCGCTCTCCGCTCTTCAGTAATGTGAGTAAATTATAATTGTTCACTTTAATTAACAACAACAACGTTAACACACTCATACCTCTGCACTAGGATTCCCTGTGTCGCAGATGGCATGGACGAACACAGAAACACAAGACAAACACCCAAGACCCGAGAACAAACTTCATGCTCACCACACAAAGTGTGCCCCGGCCGGGAATCGAACACGGGACCCCTCGCTTCGAAGGCAGGGCTACTACCAACTAAGCCACGGAGCCGTCAAATTAAGGTGATTTAAGTTTTGTATGGTTTTAATGAACAGGTCTTACTGATTATATTTATCCGTGTTATCCTTTAGCACCAAATCATTGCCGAAGACTCGTCTAATGGTGTCGTGAACTTCTCCTTTTTCCGCAGACCCGCTGCAAACACCAAACATAGACCGAAGCACGTTCATCATTACTTTATTTTGTTAAAACACCTTAAAAATTTCATAAATAGTAGCAGAGTTTGGAGTTCACATAATCTGTCAAAGAGACTTGACAGAAACATTGATGGACAAGTGGGAAGATAGGGTACGCTCTTACAATATCCGCCATTTGCTAATGCCATTGAATCGCGACCGCAGTTCACATTGCTAAAATCACTCTCTCATTGCGAATATGGGATAGACGAGATTTTTTTTTTAATTTAGCATTATATTTTAGTTTTTTTCACTTGATTTTTTTACTTCATAGTGTTTTAAATTTTAGCCAATTTATACGCCCGAAGAGCAAGTCACGTATCTTCCATTTTTTTATTCTATCAGAAAGGAGGTTTTGTAAATCAAGTTTCCATATAATTATAAAAAAGGTATTTATATCTCTAAAATGCAAGACCAGCTTCATCCATTCTAGGGTTAGGTACATAAATTCAAACGGTAGCCATTCCGTGACGGTTCTCGGGTTCGAAACTGGCCGGGGCAGACTTGTAATGAGCATAAAGTTTGTTCTCGGGTCTTGAGTACTTGTCTTGTGATTCTGTGTCCGGCCATGCCACCTGCGACACATGGAATCATAAGGTATCAGGGGTATGAGTGTGTAAACGTTTATTTAAACTTATTTAAATCCAAATCGACGGGCGACAGCAACAACGGGCGAAGAAAAAGTCACAGAAAAACAATATATGATACAATTTCGTTAACTTGAATGGCATGGACAAACAAGACACGAGACTCAAGAACAAACTTCATGCTCACCAAACAAAGTGTGCCGGCCAGGAATCGAACCCGGGACCCCTCGCTCCGAAGGCAGGGCTACTACGATCTAAGCCACGGAGCCGTCTTTATAATGATACCAATGTACCAATGTACCAATTAAGAGCGAGAAATCGGGAATAAAAGTAGTGAGTATTGAAGTCATTACCATGTTCTCGAAACGGTGACGGAAAACCATCGTGAGGGAACCGGCATGTCTTAGAACCAAAACTACGAAGACATGTGACATCTCCCAATCCGGATTGGGCCCCCGTGGTAGATCAGAGCCCATTCACTCTCAATGATCGAGAGTAGGCCGGTGTCTCTGCAGTGGGAACATTATAGGCTGGTACGGTACCTTTGGATAAACTAAACGGAATACTTCCAATTTATTTCCCGACGAACCGAAAGGTAAGATTTAATAATTAAATTACTTAATTACGTGTAAAATTACTCCGCCCTTGAACTGGAAGCATCGAATTTGGGGGGAACACGAACATACAAAAATATAATATTATTTGTGACTACGTATTATTTCGTTGAAATTGTATTGTATTTCGTATGTTTCATGTCCGCACCCTAAGGTATATTATGACACATTATATAATAATAATAATACTTTATTTCAGTTTACCAAAAAATTTTGCATAAATACAAAAACATAGGCCCATTATTTAAATACCTCACAAATTAACGCTCAAACGGTTCAATAGACTTCAATGAAATTTGGTACCAGAATAGCTTATATCCTGGACTAACGACCCGTATTAGCTAGCCTATTTTGAAGTGACAGGCACTTTTTTCTTCGCCTATTGTAGATCGATTTAGATTTTTAATAGTACGGTACCCGTTAAGGATGAGAAACAACGGATGAAAGGATTGAAGTCGGTATTGTAGGGTTTTTTTACATCAGTCATTTAATTAGCAAGAATATTGCTTGTTTCTTTAGTATCTCGTTCTAATAGTGAAACTAATAGCTACAATAAAACAAAATGTGATTTCATAAAACGATTAATATAAATAGACAACCCAAAATTGTATCCCTCTTTTGTCTACGTTAATTATTTAAAATACCATATCATTCACATTTCATCTGCTGAAACCAACAATTAAAATTCAACCTTCAAATCATTTTAACGAACGCGTTTCGCGTTCCTATCCTTTAAAGAAGTAATGACCAATTTGAGTCGTATAAAAAGGTTGCTAAGGTTGAATTTCAATGGTCCAATAATAATAGTTCAAAACCACCAACATCATCTAGCCGCTAGATCACTACTGTAAATATTAACATACATTTTGGCTTTCACTAAGTTTTCGTCATGAAATGCGATGCACGAAATTCGAGCAAAAATCTTTTTGTCTCAGCAAATAAAAAGGCACCACACGACCAACACACTTTTATGAAACTAATTTCGTTTATATTTCATTTATTTAATAAAAAGAGACGCAGAGCGCAGCTTGCCAGCAATATTGTTTTTATCACAGACTCAACATAGACGGTTGAATCTGCGATAAAAACAATATTTAGCAATGCATATGCAAAAATGTTATTCTATACTTAATCTAAGGCAGAAGAACGAGGGGTATTCTTAACTATGTAGTTATCTACACTTCTCAAAAAGTGGGATGGAGTCGGTCATAGTCGCAACTCAACAAACTCAAAACATCAAACTCAGTATGATGTACACCCGCTTCAAGTTTGTAAACATACACCCGCTGAATTACAAACATCACCAACGTATTTTGGAATCCGCTGCTGGGAAACAGGCAACCGGTGACAAACAACAAAACATCGATTTGTTACGACAAGCTCGGAAAATTGTTGTTGTTATAAACTATCGGACATCACGTAAATATCAAGCTAAGTCCTAGTAATTCAAATGAAATTTTAAAATAACCTTTACACACTCATACCCTGTACAAGATTCGCACCTGTGTCGCAGATGGCATGGACACAAGAAAATTTGTAATAATATTTTCTAAAATAAAAGTAGTTTTTTATCAGTCTGCCTGTTTGTTCTAATCTCCGAAACAGCTGGACCGAAGTTTCACTGACAAATAGCCGATGTTATAAGGAGTAACATAGGCTACTTCTATTTTAAGGTACCGCGCAAAAAAATTATAAATTCTACACGGACTTTGCGGCAAACAGCTAGTTCTCAGTATTTTATATTGAGAACTATTGACATAGTTCAAGTTTAATCTTTCATTTTAACCATTGCACCTGCACCCTTCCACCGGAATACAGCGAGTGCACCACTGCTTGACGGCATACTGCCAGGTGTGGTCGCAATAAGTCTCCGAACAAACTTAGCACAAGTTTTATTGCTACTTAGGTTGCGCTTTCAGTTCAAGAGGTACGTGTGGGTAGTGAGTACTTACATCTAGGACGCGAGCGACGTAGACCCCTCAAATGACATGTACTATTCGTTAGTGTAATACGGGAATTATCATAGTATATCCTACTAATATTATAAACGCGAAAGATTGTAAGTATGGATGGATGTTTGTTACTCAATCACGCCAGAACGGCTTAACGGACCTGGATGAAATTTGGCACAGAGATAGATTATAGTCTGAAATAGCACATAGGCACGTAGGATACTTTTATCACAGAAAATGTACGAGTCCCGTAGGAAGTCCAACCGCGGGTAACACGGCGGGGCGCAGCTAGAATATTGTAAATTAAAAAAATACGAATTATGGCGGTATGAAGTTTGTTAGAAAGTATATATAACATAGAAAAAATATTATAATACATAAAACATTAAAAACACCTGTCACATATAACGTATGTGCGAGATCGCGCAGTAATATTTTAACCCTTAAATTTCATCCCCGAAGGAATATAAACCAAATTGCGGAAGCTCTTCCGGAATTAAAAAGCGGTCTACGTGAAAATGCGAGGCGCGTAGGGTCCGTAATTGAGGTGGTTAATTTTCATTTACCCTTAATATAAGCACTAAAAGGTCAACAAATGGTGGTAAAGTCAATTCTAGGGGAATAATAAATAGGTATTGTTAATGCTATTACATTTTCACTATTATTTACTTTTATATTACCACTTACTTACTAAACTGTTCGATTAAATGATTATTATCATATTTATCCCGTGCTTCGGTGGGCGCGATATGATATATGTCTCGATTATTCTAGTCAATAAGCCATGTCAGAGGCCCTCAAGTGGCTTAAAAACTCCGACACCAGAGTTGGCCATTTGCTCACACTTAAAGACAGAGAGAAGACTTATTTTAAACTACTCGTAGCTGCGATCCGCGGTATTACCGCCTATATGCTATTCCAGCCTAAAATTATCTCTGTGCCAAATTTCATCCAGATCCATTTATCCGTTCCGGTGTGATTGAGTAACAAACATCCATACATCCATCCAAACCTTCGCATC
Source organism: Aplocera efformata (assembly GCA_921293045.1). NCBI lineage: Eukaryota > Metazoa > Arthropoda > Insecta > Lepidoptera > Geometridae > Aplocera > Aplocera efformata. The sequence goes on from OV121063.1 coordinate 4,669,695, forward strand.
TAATAGAAAAAAATAAAATAAGGTTTCTTGTTGTGTTCGAACACTTATAACTCGAGAACGGCTATACCGATTTTCATGGTTTTTGATTTATTGTATTTGTCTCCGACCCGAATAGCAGAATAACTATTAAAACATCGGAAAATTGACGAGAAAATAAAGTAAATTTATCCCCGTATTCCCACGGGAACGGGAAAGCGGAAACCTCAGATTGGTGCTGATTTAAACGTCAAATTAAACTAAAACTAATTAAAGTCTTCGTGCCACCCAAGAGAGAGCAATTATTTTAGTAGTTAAAGTCAATTTTCCATAGAGTTCTAGAGGATTCTAGAGGATCTTATGTTTGTTACCTCAATTCTCCGCCATTTATTAATTTATTAATAAAAAATATTTTTTATTTGAAAGGATATGGAACCAATCTGAAATGGTTTGGTAGTTAAATTAAAATAGCTAAAAAAAATATGTCGTCCAAGTAAGCGAAATTGCGTATTTTGCTTTCCTGTGACTTTTTTCTTCGTCCGTTGTATACCGACATGGAGGTTTCTGTTTTTTAATGGTATAGTGTACCCACTAAGAGCGGGAAATCAGGCATGAAGAATTAAAGTCGGTTTAGTTCCATTTTTAAATGTTTCACTTGTGTTTTGTCCATTTTGGTTAAGCGAGCAAAACCGATATCATTATCTCATTACCACATCGTATAAAACAGTCCAGTGGACATTAGCCTCTCCCAGTCAGAACAAAGTTCACGAACTAATCAAAATCACTGACTGTACGATTCTAATTAACCCCTTGTCGTTGCAGGGCGACAGGGGTCGAATCGGGTAGCTTATTATGAGAAATTAATTTGTTTACCCTCGCATTCCAAGAACTGTCGAGTGTCTTCAATCATCTGAAGAGCATTAGGGAATTTAAGATTAATGAAATATTTAATTTTACGGCTACATATTGGCAATGTTTAAATTTCATCCTTATATTTCATATCGTTATTCCTTACCGAATTTTATCGCGTAATTATCTGTAATGATTGTCGTATTTCTAAGGGTTTTTTCTAAAGATTGCGGGGCAATTTTTATTTGTCGGTTTGATCTTGCTGCCTTGCTGATGCTGGTTCTGCCACGTATTTACAACGGCGATATGACTCCGCTCCTCTTGTACTGAAGTATGAGGAAACCCAAGCACCTATCACGTTGAGTCAGAGATGTAACGTCTGATGCGCTTGTAATTTCACCAGCACCCACGTCATTCCACCGGCACCCACCACTGCTTGGCGGTGAATTATTATACTTTATATACGATAAAAGATTATATTTACCCATACGGGTGGAGATATAGGTCAAAGTCAAAGTCATTTATTCCTTTAAATTTCAAGTATGAATTGGACACTTAAAATTTTACACATATTCGTGAGTATATAACGTGTCACAGGAACTCCCCAGGCACATTACATGCACACAGATATGTCAAATTACAGGTAAATATAGATATTACCTATCGTCCGACCAAAGACGTCGCCAAATTGTATGGATTGTGAAATGTGAGTGGGCGTTTAACAATCGTAGATTGAGTTAGTAATGAGATCATGATTTATTTTATGCTGCTGAATCACTTAATTGAATTGCTGGTTTTGCAATTGTACCAATGTGACTTTTATCTCAATATTGCTTAGTCATAACTAAAATGCTTTTGTCGGAGTGTAACATTAATATTTAAGGCTATTTCTTAGTTGGGTTTTGGTTTTCTATATTTTATTAAAAAGGAACCTTTTTCATATTATTTATAAGAAAAATAAAATAAATTATAGTGGGTTTGAGCTATAGGTCAAACCCACTTATTGTACATCAGTGACGGATTTAAAAATCGAAAATCCCTTATTTATCGCTCTTAGGGGATACACCTTACCATTTTAAAAAAGAAACATCCAAACGGGTATGTATACAACGGGCGAAGAAAAGTCACAGGAAAGCAAAACACGCAATTTCGTTTACTTGTATGACATATTAAATTCAGTTATTTTGATAAAATTATGAGATAAAAAAATATATGAGATCAATATACAAGTATAAGCTATCAAATAAAATAATAATTTTCTAAATTGATAAAAGACGATTTTATATAACTTCCTTTGTAAGTCGTTGAAAACGACTGATTACGATTCGGAATTGTACACCAATTGTTCTGTACCACCGTTATATGTAAGGTAATCTACCTCCCGCTGCTAAATAGGGCACACATGTATACGAAGCCAAGCTTGGCAATAAAGTTCACCTCACCCTATACATGCGCATAACTTACTGTATTACTCAGGTAACGGATTACATAAGAATGATATACGTCAAGAACGTGTTAGCTGTTTATTCGTGGGAAAACAATGGCAACGATGAACTCACCAACTGTCATTCTTTCCCACCATAGTGTTATTCTCCAGGTGAAATATGACAAGTATGAGGTTATGCTTACCCTTCCGGAGACCAAGTCGATAACAAGACCGAGACGTGCTGAAGACTGATGTGGTTACCTTTGCCAATTCTTCTTCTTCTTATCGTGTCAATGTTTCTTACAAACTAAATGTTGTCGTGATAAAATGTTGCCACCTCAACAGCTCTATTGGTTAATTACAACAGCAATAGACAGCAACAGACTTAGGTCCTTTGCCGACTGAAATATGAGAATACCCAAGTTGCACCCCGCTGTCTCTTCCGAACGAAGTTGAGCATGAGACAACCGAGATGGGAATGTCTCATGTGCATGTGATTTCACCGGCACCCACACCTTTCCACCGGAACAGAAAAATGCGAGTGCACCACTGCTTGGTGGTAAATGCTGTGAGGCATGACTTCCCAGCGTGAACTTTGCACAAGTTCTGCTGATACTTTTTGTTGCACCATTAGCACCACTAAGGGACTCGTGTAGGGATTCAAAGGGACCTGGAGATGTAATAAACTAACCTTCATTAAAATATATTAACAGTCATGTGGTTAAATTTCCCTTTTATCTTTCAAGCAACCGTACCAGCCTCTAATGTTCCCACTGCAAAGACACCGGCCTATTCTCGATAATTGAGAGTGAATGGGCTTTGATCTGCCACGGGTGCCCAATATGGATTAGTAGATGTCACATGACTTCGAAATATTGATTCTAAGAACCGGCTACAAACTATTTGGTTCGAAGCCGGTTTTCTCACGATATTTTACTACACCGTTTCAGGAACGTGGTATTGCGCACATAATTTTTTTCAAATCAAACCTTCATTCACCTGTGGGTTTGTACTAGCGACCTTCAGATTGAAAGTTGGCGTCTGTGCCCCTGGGCCACCACATTTCCACGCCCGCGCTTTCACGCAATAGCCCCGCATAATCTCAATGCCGCTATAACATACCTAAGGTATAAAAATATCAACAAGTCGAAGGGTCATTCTGGATGTAATTTAACACCGGTACCTACCTCTGTTCAACAGATGGCTCTGCTGTAAATAGCTTTCTTTGATCGAATCTGCCACTTGCCGCCACTTTGATGTGTGTTTACAAGCCGATCGATGGGATAAAGTATTTTTAGTGCCAAAGGGGATTTTTTACTGCTTATTAGCAGTGCTCGTTTAAAGTAATTACGCTAAAATTTGTGTTGTTACTTTAAACGAGCAATTATATCTATTTACTTCGTGTATCTCGCAAATGGCTCTAAAGATTTGCATGAAATGTTGTTTAGATAGGGTTTTGCTGTTTATGTTTACCTATATATCTGGTAAAAACTTTCTTTTTACAAAAAAACTTTTTTCTAAAAACTGAGCAAAGCGCGGTCGCCCTGGTACTGATATAATTATTGCGCAAACATCAAAACTCAAACTCATTTATTCTTTCCAAGTTTGGCACCAAAGCTTTATTCGTTTAGATCTCAAGTATCGTTTGGACACGTACAATTTTACACGCACAAGTAAACATATTTTTGTGCATGTAACGTACCATAATGAACAAAAAATTTTAAGGCAATCAAACTTTTTTAATTTTTTTTAATTAACTTAAGGAATTTTGGTACTTATAATTTGTACAGTAATTAGAACATATCTATAGGACACACAAATTCTAAAGACCTTCCCTTCATTGAATTACACTACTGTAGAAACGTAGACGTCGCAAGTGGCGAGTTCTCTGCCACCATTCCTTTCTTGAATTAATCAGCTAACGCTTGGTTTCAGTAAATCATTCCTAGCTAAGTAAATATAGAGGCAATTTTTACACCCGATATAAATCATGCAAGAAGGCCACAGCGACACTTTTATATAAAGATGCAGAGAATATCTCTATTTCTATTCCATGTTCACAAGGATAAAGCCATTTCATTGCAAATGGAATTCTTCCTTATAATGTAAAGCAATTTGCAAAACCCTATAGACTTAGACAATAATATTAATAACCCAACGCCAGCGATTATGGTGGCACAATTTCCGTGAAACTCTCAATAGTCCACCATCCCCCTTCAGTAAACAGTAATACGACCAATTCAAACCAGCATTCATCCTACCACTATTAAATTACTATCCCGCCTTTTCAAATTGGTAGGGGTATATCTAAACAGAATCCTGTAGAGTTTTCCATAACCCGACTAAGATGAGTTGCGACATTTTTCGTCGATACACGCATACCGCAGGCTATTTTCCAATTGGCAGGGTTTAGTCCGCCCCTCGTCCCGGGTCTGGATTCATTCATTCGGGTCTCAGCTGCCAAGCCAGGCAGACGTGAAGTTAGCACATCCGCGCCGCGTGTCAAAACTAAATAAACAATACTGTTTTGTTGTCTTCTTCAGTACGAGAGAACGGTGAAATAAAGTAAGTGGTTTTATAACATTATAAGCTGATTTTTATATGGAATCAGAATTTATTATTGAGGTTGTTTTCTTGTTTTGTTCATTTGTTTTAAGGTTGGATGGGCAAAGAATATGAAATCGTAAGTGATAATGTGGCCGGGAAATTTTTGTACTGCCTATTTTTTAGGATATCTATTATTTATGTGGTATGTGTATTATAAAATATATGTTTGTGTATTTCCTACGCGCTTTACAGTACAATCGGAATAAGGTAATCGTTTTGTTATTAAACGTGTGCAAGTCCCTTCGTGTGCAAGTCCGACTCGCACTTAGCCAGTTTTTTTATCGTTTACGCACTCCTATCCCTGCACTAGGATCCCCTGTGTCACAGATGGCATGGACAAACACAGAAGCACAAGATAACCAGCCAAGGCCCGAGAACAAACTTCATGCTCACCATACAAAGTGTGCCCCGGCCGGGAATTGGACCCGGGACCCCTCGCTTCGAAGGCAGGGATACTTCTAACTCAGCCATGGTGATGGAGCACGAAGTTTTATTATACTACTCTTTTCTGAATTACCAAAATTCTTATGAAAAATGATGCTACTTGTATCTGTCATATATCTCTTATTTCTGTTTGTCGATGCCATCTGCGACACAGGGAATCCTAGTGCAGAGGAATGAGTCTGTAAACGTAAATGTAAATCATCACTCTACATCAGGTGGGATTGAGATCAAGGTATATCGGGAATATAAAAAAAAATCATTGCCATCGGTTTAAAAACTTCTAGAATTTTAATGGTGTATACCAGTGTTATTACAAACGTACCCTGAAACTTTTCATGTCTCACAGTTAAGTAATGCGCGCACAATGCGATGTGACGGCTACTTGGATTGTATTATATTATCTGTCTTATTGTATTATATTATCTCTTGAGATTATAAGTAGTATTGCTATTAGTATGTGCAGATGTTACCACTTAATAACATGTCTGCCCGTTCTATATATAACATATTTAAAAGCGAATAATCCCTTTAAAAGCAACTTCAAAAAAGGAGGAGACTCTTTTTACGCGAATTCTTCGTCAATTGTATACCGATTTGGATGGTTCTTTTTTTAACAAGAGTTTACTTTCGAGCTAGTCCTATTTTAATTTCATGAATATATTCAATCCCTAAGGGTGAAAACTAAGGGATGAAAGTTTTAAAGTTGGTTTATTTAATTTATAAACCAGTTACTTGTAAATGTAGTTCTTTCGTTATGTTCGCATTGTAATAGTTTTAGGAAACAAAGAAAACAAATTAATTAGTTTATTCTCGCAAACCGTGTACAATACCAATCACATCCTCACTAATATTATAAATGAAAGTGAGTTTATTTGTTACGCTTTCACGCCTAAACCACATTTTAAAGCGACATCTATTAGCAAGTAACATATTTTATCCCCGTATTCCCACGGGAACGGGAACTACGCGTTAGAAACCGCGGCCGCAGCTATAAGTTTCATAAAAAGGAAGATAGAATAACGTAGTAAATATACGTCTTCTCGGAACACTGCTGTATATAGGACTTGTGAGAAAATCTTTCTGAGTCGTGTACTGAAAACAACATCCATTGATTTTAATACAGGCTTCAGTGAATTCACAAACATTAAACATTAATTATTTTCATGTTAGAATGATTATCATAAAGCCGAATATTCCCGCTATCAAGTGCAATTTATATGCTTAATACACTGTTATGTAAATATGAGCTTTGGATACCATTATATACGCAAAATGTTGCCCTACCACGACCAATTAAGGCTTAACGCAGATCTAGCGTCTGGCATTAAAATAATGTCACACAAATTCTTGTTCTGAGTTCTCTACCAACAGCACATAGGCAAAATTACTACCAACTAGACTGTGAAGCTACAACCCCTGTCAGCAGGTTACAAATATCAAAAGTGAGATAACAATCATGATATATCACTTCTCGAGTGAGTGACTGCGAGGGGAAAAGCTTACGGCGCTCATTGGTACAGGGGAATGACAACAAGATGAAAATGAATACAAGACGCCGATAGTGGAACTCAGTGGATATTTTTTATGGCTAATGTTTACCTAATGTTAAATAGCCTGCGAGCCATAAATATACGACTACTGTTTACCCCTATCGAAATATAAGAAGACCAAGTATTGCATTGTTAGACGAAGGTGTAACGTTATTTCACCAATGTGAAATGTGAGGGTGCGGATACCGGAACACAGTAATGCGTGTATAACCAATGCTTGAAGATGGATTGTGCATACTGGGAGTCCTATTTATTAGTAATGGACTTATACAGGCTGATGAAGATAACTTCTGAATTTATTATTGTATGTCCGTTAGTGGATACGCTGGGTAAAAAACTGACTAATTTTGCCGACCGTCTTTCTACACATATGAATTTATGAAGACCGATGCCTCCTGTCAACTTTTAGCAATTTACGTTAGTTATTTTTGGACAAGTGGAAGAATAATATCCTCTTAAACCTGTTATTATGTACTACAAATTGTCTAGTTACTGTCAATAAATAAAAAAGAAAATCATGGACCTTTCACACAGCGCCATCTAACCCCAAAGTAAGATATTTACGGAACTTATTAAAAGTTATGAAATAACTTTGTACATGAAATTTTTATGCTTAGATCAACCGTTAATAGACATTGAAATTCGAAAAAATTCAAGTGCTGTTTTTTGACCTTATACTGTAGAGTGCCGTAGCTGATTCGTAGACTGCTACGTGCTGCTACATAATTCGGAGAGCCTCTACAGTTGAAAATGTGAAAAAGGTTAAACCAAACCACCAAACTTGCCACCTATTTTTACCACGGGCTTGTAGTTTCCGCAATAAACTTGCCATTTGTGAGTCTGGACCTGAATATATGAGACTCCATACTTGGAAAATAGCAGGGTTTTTTATACGACAAAAGTGGCGGGTGAACTGAGAACCCACCTGATGTTAAGTGGTGTACACGAGAATTCAGACTCAATCAAAATAACAGAGAAATAAGATTTAGGTTCCGACCGGAATATATCAAGACCCAAGTAACATTCCGCTGCGTCTATCACCCGAGCAGGGGTATAGTCTCAGGCGCTTGTACAAAACTTTCCACCAGTAAAATATACAGATGTATGCTTTGGATTAAATTTTCTTGCCCGTGGAGGTTTGAATAAGTTAACTTAGAAAATATTCTTGTAGGTAAATATTTATTTAAAAAGTACCATTCCAAAAGATATGAAAATCGTTTTTGACTTTGATTTTGAATGAAGAAAATCCGGCTCTTGACTTTTGACTTTTGCAGCCACCCTGAAAGCATTTCAACATAGGTTTGAACGCAGACTAATTCTGCTAATTATATTTTCGAGTTATAAGAAGTGTGTCTGGGCTACACACGTGCTGAGAGAGATCAAAGTGGTATAATGTTCAAAATAGAAGTTAATTACATAGCTGCTTGCGGTTCTGAGAAAGGGTCGCGTGAAAATTACATACACACTGAATTCACGAGCTTTTTCTCGAAGGCTACAGTAGATTTTGCCGCATTTTCCCCTATGTACTCTTTTAAAAAAATGAGTTTAGCCAGCCGTATATATGTTTTTTACTTTGATTTTAACACACTTGCAACCTAGATTAATCTACCTATTTCATACTGGTCATATTCTTATTTATACTGACCCCACCAATTTGCGAATCCATCAATAAAACACCAGTTGCTCGCGTACCCTCTACACGTACCCTCTGGGTGGAGCCAAAGAAGCAAATATATCTCTACACGTACCCTCTGGGTGGAGCCAAAGAAGCAAATAAAAGTAACAGTAGAACTTGTGCCATGTTTTTCTAGAGAAGTATTGCCTCCACACTTGGTAATCTGCCGCCAAGCAGTTGTGCACTCGTATTGCTGTGTTCCAGTGGAACAGTGAAATGACAGGTGGTGTGGGCGACAGTGAAATCACACGTGCATGAGACATTACATCCCCGTCTCTGATGTTACGTCTTGCGGATGTTACGGGATGCGTTTTGGGTCGGAGAACCCAGGTCATGTTGCTGGTGTTATGGGAGAAGCTCACTTACCATGAGTTGGACTTTTAACTCGTCTCGTTATTACAGAAGTATAAACAAAAACTCCACACTGGCAGGATTTTTCCATAAAGGCAAAACCCATAGAAGAGGTTAAGTCAACCTCGATTAACGATTATTGTTGATGGCCAAGGCCTAGACGTGGCTACCACAGCTGTGACCATGGACAGTTAAAGGTAGTACATAATTATAAGTACTCGTAGCAGAGTACTTCTCTGCTCACCACACCAAGTGTATCCAGGCAATTGAACCCGAGATATCTTGCTTCAAAGGCAGGGATACTAACGACTAAGCCATAGAGCTGACTTGACCTTAGTTAAATTGCTTTAAAAAGTGAGTCTTAGTAACATAATTGATGAGAAAATTCAATATTTATTGTACGTTTCGAGGCTTGAACATAAAAACGAGTGAAATAAAAGCGAATACGTTGCACAAAAGAGCTCGTTAGCAGTCTACTCCTACGGTCCCTGGTCGGTTCCCGAAATAACTCTTGTGGTTTCCATTGTTATTGGTTGATAAAAAATGTATGTATTTGAACTGTTTCTTGCTCAACTTAAATGCGAATCGATCGATTCAGGTGCTTAGCGTAAGTTCACGTTAGAATGATCTGAAAGGTTAATATTTAGAACACATTTTCTTAGTAATTCTTCTTAGTAATTCTAGCCTGTTCCACGTGACTTCGTTCACGTGTAATTCAACAATTTGTAATTATTTTTCTAATTAATCTAACCCTAATACTTTTTCTAAAATAAAAGTGGCCTAAGTTATTCTTTATAACATCAGCCATCTGCCAGTGAAGGTCCTGTCAAAATCGGACCAACGTTTCGGAGATTACCTGGAACAAGCAGACAGACCAACTGATAGACAAAAATAACAATAAAAATATTTTTGTATTAGGTACCTTATATTACTATAATTTTTTTGTAAAAAGCTGTTATTTTGACATTACAATCAGACACTTAAATTTTATTTATTTGTATTGCTTATAGACATGATGCTCATACATCTTTTTCATTCATGTATTGGTACAATGAAATGACAAATTTGGTCGGGTCGGTATTAAATATTACATGTTTTCAAATCATTATAGTGGCCGGCTGTAATCACCCTCGATTAGCCCAGCTACGTAACGTTATTGACATAAAAAATATAGTCGTTAGCTGGTGAACATGTCACCGTTTCGGTGTCTAAATGGTAAAATAAGTGAATAATTAAGCGGTCTGTGGTGAATCATAAACAGTATGAACTTTAGATATTGATTAACGTCATTAATTAAATTAACGCCGGCTTTTTCTATACAGATATTAGATTAAGTTTACAACTCAATTTTTAGGATCTTTTTTCTTTGTCTCAGAAATAGATTTGAAGCATAGAAAGAAAAAGCTACGTTTGAGCTTAATTTGAACTTTATGCTAATTTATAATTATAATGTTGCAAATGATGTGTTCGTATTTGAGACTAGCTGTTTCCTGCGACTTTGCGTGATATATTTTTTTTTTGCCGGAACCCTATATTTTTCTTTTCCTAGAATGGTAGTTACTCGTATAACATCAACTATCTGCCAGTGAAAGTACCGTGAAAATTTAAAAGGGTTCTAAACAATAAGGTGTTCCATCAGGCCATTCATGGTTGCGTAGAACTTAAATTATCACGTCAGGATTCCCTGCCGGAGTCTGGTCCCAAATTTTCACTCCGTCCGTGCCAGCCTCTAATATTTCCACTGCAATGGACATTGGGGACAATGGCCTACTCTCGTTGATTGAGATTGAATGGGTTTTGATCTACCATGGGAGCCCAATCCGTATCGATAATGATTTTTCTTCACCGTATCAATAACGTGAGAGAATTTTCACTCCACTTCTTCCATATTCCCAAATTTTCATCATGAACGCTGCCGCGCGGCCCATATATTCAGTCTGTTTTATACTTTTCAAATAGAATCAATACAGTACATTAATATTCATCAACGTAACTTTCAGTTTCGGGACGGACTACTAACTAACTTTAAATGGAACAGCAGAAAAAAATTGACCGCTCTATTTTCTTACAACGCCATCTGCCTTTTTTCTAAATTTTTTACAAGCGCTTTCCCGCTCACTCTCGCCCTAGGATTCCTTGTCGCATGGAAAGACGCAGAAACACAAGACAAATACCCAAGACCCGAGGACAAACTGCTCACCACACAAAGTGTGACGCGATATACGGGAATTTGAAAATCGTGTCAGTCAAATGTTACTAGTACTACTTTAAACGAAAGGAACTCAAGGCTGGTATATTTATTACGATATCGTGTAGAGTTTGAGGGCAAGTTCAAGCTGGTTCGCGTGTAGTTCGAGCCTTGACCGTGCTTGATACGAAATTGGCTTAGAGCCATTGGAGATAACATAACATAACAAAACCGTTTGCACTCCCATGTCCCTGCACTAGTGTTCCCTATGTCGCAAGTGGCGTGGAGCACAGAACCCAAGAACCGAGAACAAACTAAACAACAAGCTCACAACACAAAGTTGGAGAGTCGAAACTGATACCCGCTTCGGTGGCAGAGCCACTAACAACTAAGCTACGGAGCTGTCTTGGTGGCAAAATATTTTCCATATACTCGTAGAAGGTCGAATACGCGCAAAATGTCACGTGTTATTTCGATATTAATTTAATGAGACTTAATTGAAATTGATTGCTACAAAAGTTGTGAAATCATCATAATGAATTAATGAAAATACTTTATTTTACACCATAAAAAATACTTTTGGTATTAAATATTATAATTTTAGCCATGATACTGCACAATAATCGCTCTAAGATTGAAATAGACAAAATCTTAACAAATAAGAGAAACTGACTGTAATGTGACATATATGTGTGCATGTAATTTGCCTGTTATTCCTCTAAATCATGAGAATCATAGATATCAATCTATGACGAGTAACACGTTATATGCGCACGAATATCTATTTACATGATCAAGTAAACGACTTATCACTGAACAATTTCTTAATACTAAAGCAAATACAAATATAATTAACGACAAGAAGTAGACCGAATAAAGAATCTGGGCCTCTCTCAAGGTTATCATTTAACCAGTAAGCAACAGAGACCCCGTCAAAATTCTATCATCACCCTCTTATAAGAATACATTGCTAAGCTAATGTACAACGATAATGAAATTCCTAAAAGTATATGCTTGTCCTACATAGTTTACGTTCACGTCGTAATTTTATCCCTAATTTAACAAATACGCAAGAAAATTACGCAATTCCAAAGGCCTTTGAGAGAATATTTCACAGAACACGGCACATATAGCTCCTGTCACACAAAGTTAATTTAAGTGTGCGCCCTCACAGCGTATCTCGAAAAATACAGACGAAATAAACAGACTCGAGTGTTTCTGACTCGTATACCAACCACAAATGTATTTATTCGGCGGCTGTACCTGTTTTGTCCTGAAAAAATACACAAATCGATCTGTTTGTCTATAAATGTTCCAAGCAGAACTCGTACAAAATGAAACCACACTCGCCTTTTGGGACCAAGATTGAACTTCGCAAAACTTTGCTCTCAGGCAGTTCACTACTCAATCACTTTTTTTTCATTTGGGACTTGCTGTTCTCCGCGACTTCGTCGCCGTGGAATTTAACAATTTGTTTGCGCAGAGTCTTAATTATTTTTCTGAATTAAAAGTAGCCTAATTTACTCCTTATAACATCAGCTATCTGCCAGTGAAAGTCCTGTCGAATCAGTTCCACCGTTTCGGAGATTAGCCGGAACAAACAAGAGAGAATCAAAAATAAGTTTTTTTCGTTGTCTATATATACTTTCAAATGTATTCAGTAAAAAACTGTTATTTTGATGTTATTGTGAAATAATTTTTTGCCGAACGATGTCATATGACACTTACTAAAAAAAAATAAGTGCATATAACATGCACTTATTTTTTTTTTTTGTCAGTACAAAAAACAAATCACATTCAATCTTAGTTTTAAACATACTACATTTTTCGTTGAAAGAATTGTCTCTGATTTTCATATTGGAATTTCTTGAGACATATTTTTTACAATTGCACAGCTAATTCGACTAGTTCAGTTCCTATGTTACCTTTTTTATACTACTGAAGTACTACCTCAACCCAGCAATACGACTCATTCTCCTCCCGATCAACTTACACCACGCTGCGCCCGTCATCAGAGACGGGGATGTAATGTCTCATGTGATGACACAGCAATGTGAATGCATCGCTGCCAGGCGGCAAATTACCGGTGTAGAGGCAATTCTCCGGACGAACAAGGCACAAGTTCTACTGCTACTTTTTGGTGCTCCTTTAGCACCGCCCAAGGGGCACGTGTACAACGGTGCTCTAAGTATTAGTTACTTCAAAAACGCTTCAATAGTTCATACTACTTAATAGAATAGAAAAACTTAATTTTGTGTTACATAATTAGGGCTCACTTAAAAATTAAAAACAAATCTTAAATACCACCATCAAGTAAATACCTAGTAAATTCGTTTTAACTATGTCTACTTACCCTTCACAAGTTATGATTACCTTCTTTCATTTGAGGATTTCCGTCACGCAAACTCAGCGGGTTAGTGAAATAAAAGTGGAAGGTATGAAAACACTTGATTATTGCGTTGGCGTGCCAGCCGGAACCAGCTAAACGATAAATAGCTTGACAACTTAATTTTAACGTGGCGAGTCTTTGGCGGAAATTCAACTTACGACTAAATGTTCACCGACCTATTACGTAACTGGTAGCAGCACGTACAAATAAAATTATAATATTCATGGACATTTCACACAGCCCCAAACTAAACATAGCTTGTATGGGAACTGATAGAATAACTTCATTGGTTATGAACATTATTTCAGATTTCAAAACTATTTATCCCTCGTTTTAAAATGTTTTATATTGTACTTAATGTGTTATTAAAAGCATTTTCTATTGGCTATTGTTAAATTGTCCAAATAAGAAAATGCGAATTGAAACCCGTATACTACAAATATTAATTTTACATAGGTATATTAAAATACTATAATATAATAGCTGCGCCCCGCGGTGTTACCCCCGGTTTTCCAGGAAAAGTAACCTATTTGTTAGTCCAGAATATAACCTATCCTGGTACCAAATTTGATCCAAGTGCATTGAGACATTTGAGCGTGAAGGTGGAACAAACATACACACACACACATATATGTACAAACTTTCGATAAATTTATTTGGGATAAAGATACGCTTTTCACCCGAGACGGGGATGATACATCACATGCACCTGTGATTGTTTGCGTTTTGTTTTTCATACCGCATGCAACATAAGACTCCTAGTAAAGGGTTGAACTAGGAAATAGAGAAATTAAAACTATAATAGATCGTGGTTATTTCTTTGAGCCAGCTATCTTCTGACGCGCTATGTATAAAGTGGTTATTAATAAGTTGCAATTACTGGAATTGCCTGCAAGTCTTTCAAGCTAGTTCAGAATTCCTTCGCACCTTTCTGTTGAACCTAGTTATTTATTACTTGAGTTATTTTACGAATTGGATGTTTAACTAAGTGTGGTTATGTCGTTGATAAAAAGTTTTCTTTTATACCGACTGGCAGAATGTTATGAAATTATTCATTTTGGGTTTAAAGACGTTTATTCTATAAAAATAGTTTTACAGATCAAAAGTGTGAGCGGATATTTTATTATTGGATGTTTGTTTTGTTTCAAAGTGTTAATATGACGTAATTTATGTACAAAAAAGTAATGGTATAAGTATTCTATCAGATATCTAGTTCCCATAGTGCATAGGGTACGTGGTGCTGAGTAAAATATCTATGCATATTTATTTATTATTCGTGGGTTAAATTTATTCATTTATTCCTTTACATCTCAAGTATCGTTTGGACACGTCTGATTTTACATGGCATACATACATTATGATATTATTAAATTCAGATACAGATCCGGATATATTTATATGATTTATATCTTTGTATCGGAACCTAGGTAGCATTCAAAGCTTATTAATGCTATTGAGCTTCCGCTGCAAAGATTTAAATCATAAATAAATAAATAAACGTTTACACACTCATACCTCTGCACTAGGATTCCCTGTCACAGATGGCATGGACAAACACAGAAACTCAAGACAAACACCCAAGACCAGAGAACAAACTTCACCACACAAAGTGTTCTCCGGCCGGGAATCAAACCCGGGACCCCTCGCTTCGAAGGCAGGGCTACTACCAACTAAACCGTCATGTTTATTGATGAAATTACATTTATTACGATTATAATTACATTTAATCATCATATCTGAATCTTTAACTCAATTTAATTCTAGTTAGTACCTGGAGCTTCGCTTCGCTCATTCCTTTGTGTAATTTTTTTGCGTAATAATGCGTTTTACAAGAAACACAATTATACAAGTAAACATATGATTATAGATAAGGCTAATCCCTCTTCATGAAATTACTAATTGCATTTGGAGAGTCTGCTCCTGCGTTAGCAACAGTTATATATTGTTTTCGTGAAAATAAACAACTTCAAGAGAACCTAAACCGTGACCCCAGACCCGGCCGACCAACAACTGCAGAAACTCATGGAAATGTATTGCAGAAGAATAGACATTGCACATCGAGAAATTCAGGCTGAAATAAAGATTTGATCATAAGCAGGTTCCACCTTCCTGCATGACCGTTGAAATTAAGAGAGTAATGCGGCCCGCGTGATAAAATCTGACGCGGTAACGCGGTTGTTTACCTTATTATTTATGTAAGTGCATTATCCTATAACTTTTCAAATTAAATCACTTGAGACAGGTATGCAAAGTTTGCAAGAAATTAATTCATAATTATGCCTGAGTTAACTCAGTGAAATTCACAATAGATCCTTGAATAATATTATTTTCTTTTGTACTTATTATACTAATATTATAATTGCGAAAGTTTGTCTGTATGTTTGTAATTCATTTTAGCATAGAGTGAAGCCGCGCGAAGCACATAGTTAATTGCTTCGATTAATAGATTGTCACGTTTCGAATTTCTATGTGTTTTATTATACTCTCTTGCAGAAATGCACTCGCATACCTGCCGGGAAGACAGAGTGGTTACGTGGGATTAGACCCACTAAAACCCCACGGTGTCCTCCTCTGCCGCTTGGTGGCGGGAATATGGAAACGATTTCACATACTTCTGCGAACCCCCCACTTCTCTGTTAGCGGCATGCCAGAACACATGGCGTGTCGCAACCACCTCGCGGACCGGGCCAGCAAAAGGGCGTTAGATGACCCCGTATCTAGACGCCCTAGATGTGATGTGACGGGTCAGACCCAAGTTACTAAGAACATTATTTATAAAAACACGTTACACTTATTGCATTACCTGTGGAAAACTTTATGTATAAATTCATCAAGGCTAAAATGTTTGAGGAAATTATCTTTTGGAGGATCCTACCAAAACTTCGAGTTTAAAGTGTCAAACTGTACGTTTTAAGCAATAAACCATTAAATTTTAAGCTGTTTCCCTCAAATTGCGACACAGGATGTTCTACTCAATGGCTTATTATGAGTGTAAAGTTTGTTTTTTTTTTTTTTTAATCTATTCATTTTTCAATCTCCGTTCATTCACTGAATTTAAATAGAATAATAGCTTTTTTCTTGACATATTTTCAACGCACAAAAATGAAGTGTACAATTAGTTTAACAACAATAGTTTAACAATTCTTTGTTTCCGATCTGCCGTATATAAAATATATCACAATGTATCTCCCACAATGATTACGAAAACAGTCATTGGAAACCAGACTGATTAAAAGTTATGAAACAGAGAGCGATGTGGAAGCTAGACTGATTAAAAGACAAGGCTTTTTGAAGGCCCTGCCTTCAAAGTCCCGGGTCCCGGGGGTTCCGGGTTCGATTCCAGGCTGGGGAAGACTTTGTGTGATGCTCTGCACTACGGGTGTATAAGGGTAAATAAAAAATTACACAAAATAAAGTTGCGTTTGACTTTTGTGAATTTTTCTTGCCCATGGAGGGATGAATAAGATTTGATCAATTCATTCCGAAGAATGCATCAGTAAATTGGATTCAGTTTTATTTAATTGAACTTAAATTCTTCGTATCTTCTATGTTGAAGCAGACACAACAAACATCTATGATCGTCGCACAAATCTTTGTCCTGGTTGGAAATCGAACACGAAGAAACAGCTATAGTCTGTTTCAAATCCGTAGAGACCTTTTTTTAATTATCGGTTAAATTATAAATTCTAAAAATAATTCTAGGATTCATTAAATCCTAAACTATCAAACGCCTCGTTTGTTAGAAGTAAAAACTCAATTACTTCAATCAATCATTATAATGATTGAGTGAAGTAATTTGTATATATTTATATGATTTTTTTATAAAATTATAAATAAGTCAAACTGTGTCAAATTAATAAACTAGATTATTCGTGATAACAAGTAAAGATTATCAATATTCCAATATACTCTATAGACTATTAGTGGCAACCTAAGTTAAATAACATTAAAATATGTATATGAAATTCAGATAACATTTGCATACTATGATTTAATGTTCTGCCTCAGAATGTAATCTTATTGTTAATTCAAATAATATTTTCAATAATCTATGATCTTAATCTTTATCTTTTATTAAGAAACTTTGAATGTTACTCGTATCTATAATAAGAAGCAAGTGATTTATTCAATTAGTTCCATACACAATACAATAAAAATTTTCAAGACTATTCAAAAATAATCAATAAAGTCAAGTCAAGTATTTATTTCCACTGACTCGAACAGATCCTTAAGAAGTTTTTTCCCTGCTGTTTCAAACCGGGATGAAACAGGCGCAGCCTTAACTATGAGACGCTCATGGCGATGCCAGGATGAATTTTATTTTCAGACTTGAGCCGAGTAACTCTCCGCCCGGTCAATAGTTGGAAAGGTGTCCGTTTAGTGGCTTTGGAGGGCACGTTAAGATGACGGTTCTAGCTATTCTAGTCGACAAGCCATATCGGGGGTCTACATACGGCTTGAAAAACTCCGTCAACAGAGTTGGCCACTAAGTCACACGAGAAGAAGAAGAAAAGAGCCATGAGACAAACTGATCACAGAAACCTGATTCGAAACCTGTTCTTGCCTTAGAAATAGTAAAAAATATGGTCGAAATCCGCACATGTGTTAAATTTTTTTGAATATTTTATTTTATCGTTACACTTTTTATATTAAACCATAAAATTGAATTATAATTGAATTATAATTGAATAAAATTGAATTATAATCTTGCATTAGTATCATTGAGTCTTCTTCCTTTCTCTGAAAATAACAGGTAGTCCCTTCTTCAAAAGCTGCACGCCAAAAGCTTTAGTGTTGAGTTCAGGTTTCCTGACAGACTCAGGAGCTATCTCCACCGAGTACTTGGACAGAACCGCCGCCAGCCCGGCCATTGACTGCATCAGCCCCAGACGAGATCCTGCAGACAAAAGGAAAAGAATCATTTACTAAGATAATAGACGATTTGCTCGTTTGTTTATAGTACTTGAGCGACCGAGCATAGACAGGTTATTTTTTTTAATGCGTTTTTACACTAAATACAAATAAACAGGTAGACATAAATAGCAAATACATATCTAAACATAAAATTTCATGCACATCATTAGAGCCGAACAAGAATTGCTCGTCTAGACTAATTAATTAGATGCAATGGAATTGTGTTTTACATTTTAAAATTCTGAGTCGTATGAGACAACTCCAAGCCTCAGAATTAAAAAAAAAATATGGTTTCTCGGTCTAATAAATTTTGGCCAGCAAAGATTTTAAAATTATTCAATTATTTTCCTGTTTCGATTAAGTAGAATAGTTATACTATTTGACACTGATCAAAACAGGGAATCGCAAACATTAAAAGATCGTTTAACATGACAAAAACTAAGATGTTAAATGTAAGTGGAAAAAAATATTTGAGGAAACTTATCTATTACAATATATAAAATGTCAACTTACGAGTATGTCAAAAACAGCTTATAAACTTATAAAAAAAAATAGATTTAGTAAGATGAAGTGGCAGTGGGCAGGTCATGCCAAAGAATAAACAAATAGAAGTTGAGTTCTTGAGAATACTCCGCGTGTATGCAAAGGCAGCGAAGGGTGCCCCCAACCAAGTGGAACGGCTGTGGAAGGTAGCTTGCAGAAAGTCGATACAAACAACCAAGCACCGACATCTTACTGAAATGACTTACTAGGAGACTGATAAATACTAATCAGATCTGCCTTTGTTGCATGGTTCCATCCCTAACGATTATAATCTATCTATACTTATAATAAAACTAACGGATCCGATTCTGTACATTGAAGATATTTTGAAAATTTTTTTTGGAAGACTCTCTATCATCGCTACTGAAGACAAAACTATAATTTTTTTCATTCATGTCTGTCTGTCTGTATCTTGGCCGCGCATCACGCTGAAACTACTGGACGGATTCTAATGAAACTTGGCACGATTTGAGGTCATACTCCGAGGTAACATATAGGATACTTTTTATCCTGAATTTCAGCACGGTTCCCGTGGAAGAGGCGAAAAAGTCAAAATATGTTTTTAATTGTAATTCATTAACGCGTCGCCCGATTCTATTTATTCTTTTTTTGTTAGAAAGGAAGAACTTTAGAAATTATCCTGTAAATATTTCAATGTCATCGGTTTCGTAATTCAGAAATTAAAGATATTACAACCCTCAGGCATGGCCGCACATCACGCCGAAACTTCTGAATGAATTCAAATGAAAATTAGCATGATTTGAGGTCATGCTTTGAGGTAGGACGTAGGATACTTTTTTTTCCTGAAATTCAGCACGGTTCCCTTGGGAGAGGGGATGAAAGTCAAAATCAGGTGAGATGGCGGCCAAACGCTTGGCTATACATTAATAAAAAAAAAACCAAAAAAAAAAAAATGAATTCTTCATTGTAATTCGTTAGCGCGTTGTGTGATTTCATAATTATTTTTTTTTAGTTAGAAATGAGTTACTTTATAAGCTGTCCCGTAAATATTTCAAGGTCATCGGTTTTGTAGTTTGGAAATCACAGACATTACAACCATCAGTATTAGGTCCAAATAACTTGAATTTTCAAAGCACTTTCACTGGCAGATTGGGGATTTTATAAGGAGTAACTTAAGATACGATACGGTAGATACGGTGACGGAAAACATCGTGAGGAAACCGGCATGTCTTAGAACCAAAAATTCGACGACATCTGACATCTACCAATCTGGATTGGGCTCCCGTGGTAGATCGGAGCCCATTCACTCTCAATTATCGAGAGTAGGCCGGTGTCCCTGCAGTGGGAACATTAAAGGCTGGTACAGAAACTTAAGATACTTCTATTTCCGAAAAAAGGGGGGGGGGTTTAGGGTTCTGCGCAAATAAAGTTTTCCACGCTCACGAAGTCGCGGGGCACAGCTAGTAATAAATAAAAACAAACACAATTGATTCCTTGCATTTTCGATATTTACTCCTTTAACTTATTGAAGGCCCGAGTTAAAAATGGAAGCAAGAGATATGATAGCATACGCAGCTTTATGGATATTTTTGATTACACATGCATTTTGAACTCACCGATACAAATTCTTGGCCCTTCTCCAAACGGAAGATAAACAAACTTGGTCTTCTCGGCGTCCATAGCCTGGGGATCGAACCTTTCCGGACGAAACTCATCAGGGTTGTCGAAGTACTGGGGGTCATTCTGCATCGCCTGGATCGGGACAATAACTTTGATACCTGGTTCGATAGTCAGACCAATGTCCTCGAATGTGTGCTGCTTCATGGATGATCTACTCAGGAAACCCACGGGAGGAAACATTCTCAATGCCTCTTTTAACGCCCATTCTAAATAGAACATGTCTTTAATACAATCATAGCTCAACTTGTTATTATATTTTTCCATAACACTGTCTATATGCTCATGCAGCTTTTTCTGCACTTGAGGGTGATACGCCAGCTGATGAAGCGTGAAGCTGGTAGCAGAAGATGAAGTCTCGAAGCCGGCGCTAAAGAATACAAACATTTGAGCAACAATCAATTTAGTTCCGCTGTGGCCACTTCCGGAGTCCCATCAGGCTTAAAATGCTCGAGTGATTCGCCCACCATCAGTCCTTTACTTTGACACTCTAGCATCTGATCCAAGAAGTCGTTCCTGCCACTAGGTGCGTGGTTTCTAGCTGCCATGACGGAATTAAAAATAGCCATCAGGTCTCTCTCAACTTTTCCCGTCGGGCGTAAGTTCTTAAAGAAAACTGGAAAATATAGTTTCAAAATTAACTTGATTGCATCCACAGGTGATATTGCAGCCATTTTTTTGCCTAATTTCCTGAACGCCGAATCCTCTGACTTGAGACTGTTATCGTCGACGCCGAAACCACAAGCGCCGATGAAGTCTGTCGTGAAGCGCGCCATGAGGTCCCGTGCGTCGATGGGCACATCTTTGCATGAGGCGAGCCGCTCCTGCAGATGCTCCGCGCACCTCACAATCAGGGGGAACATCGCCTTCAGTTTCCCGCTGGTGAAGGCTGGCGTCATGCGTTGTCTCATCAGGCGCCATAGGTCACCGTCCAGCAATGATAGAGCGTTTAGTAATGCCTCGGGATTCTCTGTCGTGCTCGTTGTAACACTACGACCGTAAAAAATGTTAAAATCTGTGAGTAGAACGCGTTTCACTAAATCTGGATCGCGGATTATCAAGTTAGGTGAAGTGAAACTGTAGTAGCCGACCACTTTCTCTTCGGGAAACTTCCTATAGGCCTCGTCTATTAGCTGGGTGATGCTCTTTTGAAAGAGAAAGATGCGCAGGTTGTTCCCGACGAGTGGCAGAGGCGGACCATGCTTGACACCTTTCTTTTTCCAGTAATCGAACGATCTCGTGCTATACCAATACAGGACTAAGATCAAAATCGGTACTAATATTGTAAAGAACATATTATTTTCATTTGTTTTTTTTTTTTTAAATATTTTTAGTGTTAATATTTTTAGTGTCTTGTTTCGTCTACACCGCTCGGAGCACAAGTTTAGACGCGTTTGTCAAATATTATTATTTATAGTAATATAAGAACCGAGCGTCGCTCCGACGTAGATTAGATAACTAACTATCATCATAAACAATCGCGCAGTCATCATTATCAAAGTAACGATGACTGCGCGTAGTTGGTGATGATTTAAGCGCGAAACCAATACATACCTCATGTACTTGGGTGACTCAGTAAATTTTGTGAAACTAAATAAAAAGTTCTACCGAGCAATTTTTTATAAATATTTCAAGGTCATAATGTAGTTCAAAAATTACAGATATCACAAACCTCAATCTTGAAACTACTGAATGAATTCAAATGAAACTTGGCATGAATTGAAGTTATATTACGGGTAAAGGGGAACAGGGTACCTTTTATCCTGAAATTCGGCACCGTTCCCTCGGGTGAAGGGATGAAAGTCTCTGAAACCGCTGAACCGCGGGGAACAGTTAGTCTCAAATAAATGTGAAGCGAAACTTGATCGCCTTTAAAAATGATAAGATATATTTAATAAATCGTACACATGCAAGTAATATCTTTATTTTGACTTAAACCAGATAATACTTATATTATCAAAATACTTTACGAATGTAATCAAGATCCACGATATGTATTAACCTAATAATCTTGAATCCGGATACATTTGATAAAAACCAATATTTACTTTTAACCAGAATATTGGATGTTACAAGACTAATACCAAATCTTATACTGAGTTGCATTACTGTTATCATGGGCGGGGGTCGCCACTTCCCACCAGGTGGGCCCTCAGCTCGTTCCATCAGATTTTCACATAAAAAAATGACATATATGATTACTACGAATACGTATTAGGATTACTGAATACAAATACTATATCAGGCCAAGACAAAGATTGAAATATGTCTAAATTATTTTCCATCTTAACAAGCTATTGTTAACTTTAATAACAAAAAGAATAAGTAATATCTATTGGGGTGAGACCGAGCATTCTAAACAAACAAACATTTTCCATCCCGATAAATTACCATGAATATTAATAATCATTTTGGGGTTTCAAAGCGAGAATCAAACATTCCAGATCGTGAGTTATAGAAAATAATTTATACATTTTTTATGCTAGCTGTTCCCTGCATCTTCATTCGCGAGTTTTTTTTTTATGTGATTGCGTGACGGAACGAGCTGAGGGACAACCTGATAGTAAGTGGTGACCCTCGCCTATGATAACAGTAATGCGCGCGACTCAGTATGACATCCAAATCTTTACTGAGTCGCATTCATCCTGCTGCGTCCATCACCCGAGACGGGGATGATACGTGTCATGCGCATGTGATTTCACCGGCATCCACATCCTTCCACTAGCACACAGTAATACGAGCACTACTGCTTGCCTGCAGATTCCAGGTAGAGTGGCAGTACCTCTCCGGACGATTTTTTCTCAAGTTCTACTTCTACTTTTGGGTGCTCCTTTAGCACGACCCAGGACGGACGCGAGCAACTGGACCCCCGAGCTTCTCAATTCCCCCTGAATTCTCAAAAAAACATATCGTTTACACGCGTTTTTATTACTATTTTTGGCAAATATATGGAATACATAATGGTATAGGTTAATTTTGTATCTGCTGATGCCAAGTTCGAATGAAAAACGAATCGAGATTTAATTTGCATATGACCCGCTTATTGCTTTCTCTTCACAATTGATCTGCGATTTTAAATGATCGGGGTCGTATTAATAAATTCAATTTATTTAAATTTTGCTCCTTTTGATAACCAAAAGTGACATTTGAATATATATTCGTATGAATAAGGCTAAATATGGGATATTTCTATTTTTTTTTTTAAATACAATTGGCGTAATCGCAGATAATTATATATAATTTAATCCACCGCCACGCAGCGGGGCACTCGCATTGCTGTGTTCGGATGGAAGGGTGTGGGTGCCGGTGAAATCACAGGTGATGGGCGCAACGCGATGCAACTTGGCTCTTCTCATACTTACGTAGGGGGTACCTAAATCGTGTTATTGTTGTCTATGGGCGACGGTAACCACTTAAAATGAGTGGGCGTTTAGCTATTCAAAAACAATATAAAACGTACCTATCTTATAAAAATGGAATACAATGACGCACATTTGGAAATAAAGCTCTGTGTAAACACATTTTAATTGGACATTTGTAATCATTATTCATGGCGTGAATGTTTTAACATAATAGGACACGGAGAACCTTTTACTTATAAACGCATAATAAATACTTGTTAAACTGAAGCGATCATCCCCGTCTCGGGTCGTCTCGGGGATGGACGCAGCTGGATGAGTCGCATTACTGTTGTCATGAGCGGGGGTCGCCACTGACCACCAGGTGGGCCATCAATTCATTTCTAGTAAAGATATTTTACTTTAGCCTTGACTATAACTAAAAATTACATCAAATAATGATCAGGTAATAATAAATATTCATGGACACTGTCCAGTAACCCCAAAATTTACTGGGTTATAAAGTCCGTGATAAAATTACAAGGAAAATAAAAAGTGCCTCCCCGTTCAGAACTAGAAATAGCCATAAAACGTGATTGGACTTTATTGAATTTACAACTCCGATCTTCAAAGTCGTTAGATTCAAAGGGAACGGGAATATCCGATTACGGCAAAATGAAATTATTCTACGTAGCGTTTATGTCGTAACGTCTACGCCGTAGCACTTTGCGATTTAGCGTGCCTACAATAAAGATCAAAATATCGTGACATGCTGTAGGTTTTGCTATATAAGTATACCTGTTTCATTGTATTTCTTGTAAAAATGTACATTACATGTACATGTAAATGTACATTTTTACAAAAAAAGTTTTTTTTTTTACTGACATTAAATACAGCGCGATATCTCGTAATTTTTTGTGGTACTTGATTGTTAAGCTACTGTTACTTGAAAAAAAATATAATTTCATATAAAACGAGCGAAGCTCGCGGTACTACTTTTAAATACGCTGAATACTCTGTCAATAACTTTAAATTTTTACTACCACTGCCAGCAGCTAGTAAAACTATAAAAACTCCACCGGTTGCCCAAACTAATGGCCCGTATAAAAATATGACCGACAGTTAATATTATAGCAAAAGCTCTATTGCTGCAAACGCCTAAAATCTGCAAACTTTTTCTCAAATGAAGCGTGCCAATGGTGCCAGTACCAGTAGAACTTGTGCAAAGTTCTAACTAAACGCTTTCATAGTATATACGGTACATATAAGGAAATAACAATTATTATTAATTATCCTTCTCATTTTATGTTTCAGAACAAAAAGAATTTAATAGTATTTACGCGGTACCCTATTTCGATCTTTTTATCTTTTTTATTTAATTCTTTTAGCTTTTTCTTGTGAAAGTGTGATTTTGACATTCACTGGCCGATAACTGATATTATAAGGAGTAACTTAGGCTACTTTTATTGTAGAAAACGCAGAAAGAATTGAATAAAAAAGATATAAATTAGGGTACCGCGTAAAACTGTTACATTCCAGGCGGACAAAGTCGCCAAGTGACCAGCTAGTGTTCCATAAAATTTAGGATAAATTTATGTACCTGGGCTGGATCATTGAAATTCAGCAGCATCAATAAAGGTAAGCAGAGTCTCAATCTCTGCTCGTTCAGTTCAAATGCCACCCATCCAGCATCTGACCGGACCGAGAGTTGCTTAACTTAGATGTAATTTTTTTTTTTTTTAATATCTTTATTTTTTATCTCGGTAACACGAATAATAATTAACTTAGATGGTCTGTAAAGAACAGTCAGGCAAGCACAGCAGCGCTTCTATTAAGATCAAAGGTATATAGGTATATCGAAAGTAAAATAAACCAGACACAGTTTCATAATCACAGGGATCAGTAACTCCTGACCTTTCAGATCAAGTCATGCGTTAAGTATTACGTCACAAACCCACTGTAACTACCAAAGGTCTACATAAAAACAATTCACAATAACAAATATCATGAGAATCACCGGGGTTAGGTAAGACACAGCGCAAGAGCAATAGCTGGTTCACTTTTCTACCCGACTGCGCCGGAAGGGTTATGTTTTTCGAGTGGCACGCTTTAGCACGCTCTGTCTAAACGGGTTGATAGATTTTAGCTTGAGGGCTGTCGTTAGATTTATCTCAATTGTGAGCGTGACACTGGCTATATCAAAATAACGAAAATATTTTCAAAAAATAAAATATTTTTCCTTTAAACCTATTAAAATTTTATGAGTGTATCAAAATACAGGGTTTTATAAGTGGCTTACAAAATATATACCTTATATATACGTATTATAATAATAATTATATGTTTATATTTGGAATTTATCACGCAGTCGGGTTGGTGGTTTTTTTCAATAATTTCTTGTTTCAAGCAACTATAATCAAAGAATTTTCTGTTAAGTAGTAACCGCCACCCAACAATACAAATCAGAGTAACAAAATGAAGTAAACAAATAAAACTTTTACATAATCATAACCCTGTACTCGAATTCCCTGTGTATTTTTTATTACTGTTTCCTGTCAAACATTAATAATTTAAAAAAATACAACCGAATTGATAACCTCCTCCTTTGGAAGTCTGTTGAAAAGAGACGATTTGATTAAGTGCCAATTATCAAAGGCAGGAAATTAACTAAATTTCCGATTGCTTAAATCAAGAACCACAATTGTATATATATCCTGTCATAAAAAAATGAATAAAGAATAACTTAAAAAAATTGCTGCTTCGATTAAGCTACCCTAATATATACTAGGATTAATATAATATTTATTTAACATTAAACACAAAAATTGTTTTTATATATGCCTGTGATATATAGGCTTTAAAACCATCCAACCGATGTGCCCCAAACCAGTTTCATTAGAAAGCCAACGGAAAGATGGTTTTAGACCATTAAAGCAATACATAAGGCACAAAATGTATTACTTTTTTTTACGTAGTAGCACACGCCGGGTATCCGCTAGTCTTATATAAAACTGAGCCAGTTATCTTCATCGTCCGTGGCAAGGTGCCAGGGATATTTTACGAGGGAACAAAAAGGGACAATGAAATCGGAAAATATACTTTCATAAAGTTTACGTAGCGTTTTGCTGCCATACAAAGTTCTCGCCACCTTGGTGTCCATTTGTTCTAATAATACCAAGATAAATGAGATAAATCAGTATTTATTACTGAAGATGGGTTTCCGCGACCAAAGACACTTCAATTTTATTTATTTGTATAGATAGCTATACAAATAAATAAAATTGAAGTGTCTTTGAAATGTTTTTTTTATGTGGATATGTGACGGAGTGAGCTGAGAGCCCACCTGGTGATAAGTGGCCCCCGCCTATGACAATAGTAATGCGACTCACTATAAGATTTAGATCTTACACTGAGTCGCATTCATCCTGCTGCGTCCGTCACTCAAGACGGGGATGATACGTCTCATGCGTATGTGATTTTAATGTGAAAATAACAGCTCTTTTACTAAATGCATTTAAAATTATATATGATACTTATACCAAAAAAAAAGCAGCGATCCAGATTGAAAGTCAGCGCCTGTACCCTCGGATGACCACACACACTCTCTTACACTCCAAGCAATCTGTAATACTCACCGTATAACGCAAATAAGTATTTCTTTAGCGAGAAAATTTCCTCTGACGACCTCAACTATGTATTGTATGTACTTTATCACGTTTCTTAAGGGCGAAAAATAAAAGATGAAAGTTGTTTTTTTTTTAATTTTTAAATCAGTCGCTTGTTCAGATCTCTTGGAATACTTCACCTTATTATGCAGCGTAGTACTAAATTGCAAGGCGGCGTGTCCTTGTCGACCATAATAAATTTCGTGGGACGGTAACGTACAAGTGGATTTCCAAGCACGAGATAATAAAAGGTTTATTTAAATTTATTTTCTCGCGTATACGTAAGTTCTGAAATATTACATTACTCCCTAATTTAGATATTAGGACTTTGCGGTCCAAATCATTTCTGATTTATACTATACTTAGCTCGCGATTTCATCCGCGTGGAGTTTACTTTCTTTGAGCAGAACCCAAATCTTAACTTCTCTTAAAAAAAGTTTAGTTGCAGCGTAGTGACCAAGAAATATAGCCGCCAACTTTTTATCAGAAGGCTGCTTAAGATCCAGTGCACCAATGATTTCTCACATATAAACACACGTTTTAACAAGAACATTTTACGAAAAGGAAAAACGTCCAACTTGGTTTCATGGTAATGAGTTTCAAACGCCTGAACAAACCTTCATAAATTATAGCTAAGAAGCTCGATCACGTCAGCTTTCAAACAGAAAAAACCTCATCAAAATTGGTCCATTCGTGTGGAAGCTACGAATTTTTTTTTAATCGTTTACTCACTCATTCCTCTGCACTAGGATTCCCTGTGTCGGGGATCGAACTCGGGACCCCTCGCTTCGAAGGCAGGCATACACACAGGTACACACTACAAACTTATAACACACCTCTTTTTCATTGGGGGTTAAAAAAAGAGACACAGGCAGCGCCGCTGTGTCACAGAGGCATATCCCGGCACCTACCATTGAAAACTTCGGGCTACCGGACTATATGACAGCGAATTCCGACGCAACGTCCAAGTTTCGATAAGTTCGTCAAGAGCAGTTCCACAATATCAGAATTGGTCATTATTTTCTCTGAATGGCTAAGATCTTGTCTCTACGCTCGTATTAGTTCATTGTACTCCACTGTCTATATCGTAACCATAAATCCAATCCATCCCAATATTGTCTGGAAGAGATTGACTACTGCAATAAGATCGCCAGTTATATGTCCGCATTTAATGTACAAAATTTTATGTAATTATCTTAGGTTTAATATAGTATTGTAATTATTGTGTCTTTACAATACAAAGTTCTTGTATTAGCACCATAAAATAGCATAATTACTGATTCTTAAGAAAATCTTCAGAAATACCTAACTTTAAGTTTGAATGGACATAATGGTTTCCGAACGAGTGAAACCGCGGGGGATTCTTTAGCTATCAAGATAAATTATGATAAATTTTGGTTATCAAGGTTTTATATTTCTTACCGAATAGCAATAACATGATGATGTTTGTTTTGTTTCAGATAAGACATTCAGAAATGACTCAGAAATAAAAAAAAAGCATTAACAAACATTGACAATAAATAAAGCCAAATTATAAGTACCTACCACAGATTTATTTAAAAAATATTTTTCATATACACATAGTGACAGACCAACGCATATTTTTGATGAGAGCAACACTATTTAGTAGCCGTAGAGAATCTAAGAAACATCTGACACTATCTAAAAACCATAAAGAAAAAAATCAGACGAAATTAACTTTTTAAATATAAAGATGAGCATAGACTCAACCTCTTCGGCCAAAAAGCTGAATTTGGAACGAGCGAGTAATTTTATGAGACAGTTTCGGGATCCTGACTCGCGGGAGCTGAAGAAACTGTCTGCGAACCAGTTCATGGAAGTATGGAGCCATTACGACAGAGATGGTGAGTTTATAGTTTTTTTTAATAGATATTTAATATAATACTATTATTTTTTTTATTTACCAGGAACTTTAAAAAGTCTTGGTAACGTCATATAAAACTCCAAGGAAAAAGGTTTATACATTATTTTTAACTACTTAATTTAACAATTTCTCTCTTTTTTCTTTTAGTAACATAAAAGTAGCCTAAGATACTTCTTATAACATCAGCTATCTGCCCGTGAAAGTCCTGTCTAGACGTTTCTGAGATTAGCCGGAAGAAAAAGAAGTTACATTCCACGCGGACGAAGTCGCGGGGAACATCTAGTTAAAAATTTATAAATAAATATTCATGGACACTTCACACAGCGTCATCTAGCCCCAAACTACCAAATGCATGGGAACTAGATACTTGATACAATACTGTACTTATAAAACTTTTTTTGTAAACACATAACAAACATCTATGTTCATTATAATTTGTATGATATTCATAATGAGCTTGTACTGAGTGGGAATCGCACCCACAACCTGTAGCAGAAGGCAGGTGAGGTGAACAAATGAGTTTTCATTTGAAAAATAATTTGTACAAAACCACATTCTTCACATATAGGATATACTGTCGACTTGTGAGAGTGAATTTTTGGTCCGAGATCATACTTCCTCACGATGTTTTCCATCAATGGTTCAATGCTCCATGGAAATACAATGTAGGAATACAATTCACCATTAATTCCGCATCTACTTGCCGTCTCTTGTGCCTCCAAACACAATAATTCTAATTCTATGTCAGCAAATGTTTATCTCGTATATATAGAAGTGTTTTCTGAATGCGACCTACATTCGTTACACAAATACGAATGGAGGGTGTGGGGATGGGAACAGATACAAATAAAAAGTTTTTTGGAGGGTTCCATGTTAGTCGCGTCCAAATTCAAACATATTTATTCGTTTAGATCTCAAGTATCGTTTGGACACGTCATAATTTAAACGTACACTAAGCATATGTAGCCATATAAGGTCACAAGAGGTCCTTAGGCAAATTACATGCATACAGATATGTCAAAGTAATACGTTATTTTATAGCGTAATTTAGAACATTGAAAAAAATTGCGAGTAAACTTTACCCTTATTTTTAGTGTCAGTACCGTGCTCCGAAGCACGGAAGGACTCAAATCGAATATCTCTAAACGGTCACCCATCCAACTACTGACAGGGCGAAGAGTTGCTTAACTTAAGAGTCCTGTAAGGATCATCCAGGCAAGCTCCCCGTTCAATATTAGCATCGTCATTATGGTAGTCGGTAATGATTATAGTTTTGTGAGTTTTGTTGATTCCCGATATTTCGAAGCAGTTTCATTCGAAATGATCCCGGTATACAGAGTGTTGCGTGTCGTAATCATAATATATCGTGAGTGAAAACGAAACCGGTGGTAGCAGCGATGCGGTCAAACGTAAAAACGAGTGTGCAAGAGGGTAGACCGATGTATGTATTTAGCAATTATGTGCACACCCCACCTCGCACAGTTTCAGTTTCCCGGCACCATGACGCATGAAACTGGGTCGAAATATCGGAAGTCTACAAAAATCATAAAACATGGTAAATATCTCGCTAACTCCAAACATAATGATCATTATGTCGTAACCATTAGTACCAAGTTTAAGAAATTAATATTCTCCGAGGCATTTCATCCCCCATGTGTCACAGTTTAATACCGCAACAATAAAGAGACACCTCTAAAATTCGCAAATAATCCCATACAGGTTTCGTTACAACAAGTGAATTTCAAGCCTATAGAAAGGTCTATAAGGACTATACAGAAATTCTGCTCACACAATATTAGAACCGCAGAATTCAAAGGGACTTTGAACCTAAAACTCTGAGCGTTTCAGTTCATAATTCGTACTCTGCATAAGTCATGAAGAAATTTTGTTATGGAGGAGTCAGACTACCAAATATTCTGAGCTGTAAAGTTGTAAAGTTAGGAGTGAAATTCCTTTGACATGACGGAGGATCAGAAACTGGAAACTTTGAATGGTCTCCTATTTACATTTCAAGGTGCTACATGTACCGACAATGCGACACGATTTCAAACAGTAAAGTAATTTTGTTTCCAAGGCAAGTACGATAGAATGTCAAGGCATATTTTTGGCTAGTTTGTAACTCAGCTAGAGTAACAAATACACCTGTTACAACAAATACAACATCTGCCATGTTGCTCGCGTCCGTAGGTACGAAAGAGGCAACTCAAAGTAGCACTAGATCTTGTGCTAAGTTCGTCCGGAGAAATTCTGCATCCACACCTGGAAATCTACAGCGAAACTATGATTCTCTTGTATTTTTATTCCGTTTGTAGGGCGTGGGCGCCGGTGAAATCACAAGCAAATACATGAGAGATGCATCCCCGTCTCGGGTGACGCAACGGGCTGCAACTTGAGTTTTTCCCATGCTTAGGCGACACACATTTAACATCAGCTCGTCCCGTTATTTCTGTAGAATAAAAACAAGTCACTGATTTGAAAATCGAATAAAAACCAACTTCTATTTTCGGATCTTCTTTCACCTCTTTTACGGATCCCCGTAAACCCCACCATTTCCAAACAGAAACATCTAAATCAGTTTACAACGGGCAACGGAGATAGTCACTGGAAAGCAATACATGCAATTTCGTTTTCTTGGATAGATTATCCAAAATTTTTTCTATAATAGTTATTTTGATTTAACTACTAAATCGAATTTAATAAAATTTATATGAAACCAATCCAAACAAGAGCCAAAGCATATATTTTCAAATAAAACGAATGATTTTCCAAATTTGAAAAATGACGGAGGAGAGAGGTTAAAAAAAAAACAAACAAATCCGGTTTGATAACGCCTCTGATGGTTGACAAATATAGCCAAATCGGTCCAACCAGCATAAATAATTAACTCAGATAGATGGTTAAAACTCTTTTGTACTTGACCTCTGTAGTCCGACCTTATACAAAATTCAGTAACCGCTGATCGATATTCGTGTGGGTATAGCATTAACCATTATTATCTTCGTCGACAATTATATCAGTCTAATGACAGAGATGAGAAACGGCATTATTTCATTAATTAAATAACCTATAATTTTATTTATTGATGGATTTGGCCTACATTCTAAAAGATTAAATTTATTGATGTGAAAATTGAGTACTTTCTATGTATTGTATCAGTAATTTGGTTCCCATTGTACCTAGTTTGGGGCCATAGGGCGCTGTGTGAAATGTCCATGTATATTTATTTATATATTATATAATAATTTGCCCGCGGCTTTTTTCGATGATGATCGATTGAGTAGTTAACGCGTAACAAACAAACAAACACATTCGCATTTATAATATTAAAATAAAGTTAGGATTATGATATGTTCGTACTAAAATTACGACCGTTCTCTTGAATTATAAGTCGATTCCAGACCTAATTTATTATTAAAGTTTTACCTGCACACAACAGATCCCACAGTTTTTTGCATTGTATTTAAAACAAACCTTTTAGAAACTAATTTAATAATAACAAATAAATATTCACGGAAATTTCACAAAGTGTTCAAAAATTCAGAACAATGGTAAGCAAGGAACGAAAAATTTGAAAATTTGCCCTGTAAAATTGGAAATTCCATGGGATGTTGTCAAATTGTCAAACTTTGAATCAAGGTAGCAAACGTGTGTTGGTTCAGCTAGTAAATACATTTGTCGTAGATACGGGTCAAAACAGGGTCATTTATCCCACGGCGCGCGAGTCTAGATCACAAACGACTTATTTTTGCCAAACACGTTTTTACAATCACTCGTTTCTACGTTCTTACAAATCGTAAGTATTGCGATACAAAAGCGAGTACTTCAGTTGAAGATCAGTTTCCCAAGACGAGAGGCGATTTCCACCTCTGAATAATACCTGAGCTGTCTACTTAAGAGGTATTGTGGTGGGTGGCCATCGGTAGAGATTTTCACTACTAAGGTCACACGTTTTATGGTTCCGTACCTAAAGGCCACCCTATTATTAAACCCACAAACTTCACTGGGTTCGGGTTCAAAAGACACCGAATGATGCCTATTTTTCTAAGAAAATATATTTCAGTTATTCATGCAGACTTCTACGGTGTTAACCGCGATTTTCCTGGCTTAAAAAGAAGCCAGTATGTTAATCCAGGATTTAATCTTTTCTGGTGTCAAATTTCATCCGCATCTGTTGAGCCGTTTGAGCGTAAGAGTAACAAATATACACATAAACACATATACATACAAACTTTCACATTTATAATATAAGTGTGATCAGCAAATATCCTTAAAACATATTAGGCACCTATAATTAAATTTAATTAATTTATCCTTCTACCACTCTCAAGCTAGTTGCTATTTTAGCTTTAAATATATTGCTGTCGTAAGGGAGTAAGCGGCAAAAGCTTCTGCAGCCAACTTCAAACTAACCAAAACCTTCCATTAATCCACCCCGCGCGTCTGTCATGCTAAATCACATCAGTTCGACACAGTTCGGTGGTCTGTCCATAATATGATCGCCAAATATATTACTTTCTATAAAAATTCCAACATTCATTCTGACTGTAATTTGGATTATTATTCCTAAGGGCATCGTAGTCTATACCAAAGCATCGTTTCGACTTCTAATAAGTTTGAGGTCAAATTTTGCACGTCTCATGCTTTGGCTTCAGATAAGTCGAGTAAATAACATAATCCATACAACTTCGAAGGTTTTATTGTTACGTTTAGAATCCCTTATTGTCTCATAAGTTCAAAGAACAGTGGGGTGCGGCCATTTTGCGTACAAATTTATGTATATTTTGAACGAAGGTTCTGAATTTAGTTTTTAATTTGTATGGAGATTGTGCGATTTCTTCTCAAAACCGATTTGAAGAATTCAAATTAATTTGACAGGATGCACCTCCAAAATACATGTAGTCCCATGGAAATTGAATGAAAAAATTCCACCATAAAGTCGGTTTATTACATTTTAAAATCAGTCAAATGAATTTATAAACAAGTCTGTTTCGAAAAAGTACTCGAAGCATTGGCACTACCTTTGATGAAAATTAATGATGAACTCAGTAGCGTAGATGAAATATTCTTTAGTGTGTCGATCAAGTAATCGACTTAGACCTAAGGATCGTTAGGCACGTAACAGAATTTGTGGGTGTAGTGAATGACGCCAGCTTATTTGGAAGACAGTTTTAAAGATATAATAGTATGAATCAACCGGGCTTTTTGTCAGTTTGACAAAATTGTAGGTTAAAATTTGCAACTGTAGGTATTTTGATCTCATTTTATTCGTAGCCCGAATATGCTGAAATTTCGTATTCATATATATACCTGATGACAAGGCAATGCTATGTGAGCTGGACCTGATGCTTCTGCCAGGGCCACCTGCAGACTCCACAATAGCAGCCAGCAGCTTAGGCTCGTTAGATTCGCCTGTCACGTTAGCTCATTTAGAAACAAAATTTTTGCAATTATTATAATTAATTTATATTTTGTATTTCATTACAGGATAATCAAAATTTCTATTTTTTTCCTGAAATACATTTTATAGGTGACAATTTACTTAAATTAATAAACCGTCAAGTGCTTGGGTGCAGATTTATTAGTGGACCTAAGTGGTACTGCTGTTGTTATAGACGGGGGTACACTCCTAAACCAGTTTAATAAAAAAGTCAAAGATTTTTTTCATTATATACATATTATTTTATTACACTACAAGTATGACGGGTCTAGCTAGCTATGAAGCAAGCGCCAGCAAGGCATTTGTTTCCTACACCGGAAGTTAGGCTTCATATAAAGCAACTTCCGGCTACCGCTCTTTTCACTAAGTACCCTCAATGCTGCCATTACCCTATTTCTCGAGATAATTGCCGTTCTTTTAAGATTTAAAATGAGAAAAGTTACCCAGCATCTCTTAAAGATAAAGGGGATGTAAATTCAGAATAATGACGCTACGTTTGCTAGTCAATTTACGTGAATCTTTAAAATATGGGGCCACGAATTTGGAACAAGGGCTGTTTATGGGGCTGTTTTTTGCTTTATACTGTGAAGTAAAGAAACTCGCCGGAAATCTGTCGGACAGCCACTGCCCTACCCTCAAAGATCTGTATATTTTGAAAAGTTACATCTCATGCGCATGCGATTTCACCGGCACCTACACCCGTCTACAGGAACACAGCAATGCGAGTGCACCACTGCTTGGCAGCTGATTGCCCGGTGTAGAGGCAGTACTTCGAACGAACTGGGCACAAGTTCTACTGCTATTTTATGTTGCTCCTTTAGCACCACCCATCGGATACATGAAGGGACTCTTAGAGTATTTACCAACGGACGCGAACTAATGGTATCTTGTGTCTCTGAACAATAAGTAATAATAGTTGATTTAATGATTTAACAATAACACAAAAATATGTTTCGGGAATTACTTAAACATAATTTAAGTAAACTTAAGTACCTATATACAAGACTAAGATTTTGTAGCCATGACACAACTGAAACCTAAAGTGAGTTGTATTTTACGTTTACGTGATTCTCGTCTACAGGACGTTATATGACATCTTGGGTGATGGACGCAGCAGAATGAATGCGACCTTAAACTGAGTCGCATTACTGTTGTCATGGGCGGGGGTTGCCATTTACCACCAGGTGGGCCCTCACCTCGTTCCGTCACTTAATAACATATATAAAAAAAAATTCTTCGCGATTTATATTATTTCGTAGGAAAAGACAAGTCTTACTTCAGTTAAGAGCACTCGTTGTTAATTCTGTTAACATCAATCTAGACTAGACTAGGATTTAATAGCTCAAAATCCGGGAGCAAGATTACTACATTGATCGAGTTTTTAATCGAACTCTATTTCTGATACAAAGATAATCAACTACAATTAATACAATTATGTACTCGATTAATAATTAGTTAAGCAAAAAATAAATAACAGATAACAGATATCGATCGACAGGTCGATAAACGACAGTTTATCGAGTTTTAATCGATAAACGATCTTGCAGCCAGATCTAGGGCTATGACAGCTCATATTGTCAAAATTGATTAAAAATTGTTTACCTTACTCTTTTAGTGCAGCACTTATATCAGTAAACCTTAGGCCAGAAATACTCATTCCGTTTTGTCACTCATAAAGATCCTTTCAATTTCGAACTGAAATATCGTTTCAACAGTTTTCCCGCCCGTTTCCTACCCTCATTGTAACTGCTGGCTCATCAGCCGCCTTCATCTCTGGGGTCGAGTGATAAAATCCAGCCAGCACTTAATTCCTGGGCCTCTGACCGGGTCTGAAAACTTTGATTTAACGTTGAATCAATTTCTCTTTATTACCTTGTTGTTACTTTGGAAATAGGATGGTGTTTTAAAAATACTTTATTCGATTATACAGGTAATGTTAAAAACTTCATCAAAGTCGATTTTGATGAAATGCATCAAAATTTCATCAAAATCGTTAGAGCCGTTTGCGAGATACCCAAAATAAATAAATATACAACAATTGCTCGTTTAAAATAATAAGATTTATTATTGTTGTTGTTGACCATTCAGGTTGTGTTTTTAAATTATTAAATTATTTTTCATTAACGGGTTTATTCAAATAATTAATTATTATTGCATTAAGTACGAACGAAAGGTCTCGCCGCGGACAATAAATCGTACTCCGTTATTACTGTTGTTTATCAGTACTATAGTTTAACTAATTATTGGGCGTATCTTTTTGTTTATTACGTGGTGAGTCAATCGTTAGCCCATCATTAATAGGTAATGGTTTGCCCAACTTCCGTCGACAGTACAATGGAAGAATCGATATCTGCTTTGTTTATCCCTTCTCTGACCCGTTCCATAGTTAATTCACTTAATTCTGAACTCCGAGTGGAAAGATGAATGACAGGTCTGATGCTAACTATGCCTTGATCTGTCTTGGGTTCGATTACCACCCTTAACAAGCAATTGCGTGAGGAATGGAGATGCTTGCTGTGTCTGGGTGTTAACATGTATTATAAGTAATTTTTTTAGCAATGTACGTATCACGCAGCGCCATCTAGCCTAAAGAAAAACATAGCTTGTACTATGGGAACTAGATAACTAACAGAATATTAATATAGTATTTTTTTTGTAAATGTATATTTACATACTAATACATAATAACACCTAGACACAGAACAAACATCTATCTTTGTCACATTAATACTTGTCCTGGGTGGGAATCAAACCCACAACCTGCAGCGCAGAAGGCTATTACCAACTGATCTGTGATGCCAGTCAAATATACAAGTATTGTCTCCTATAGTACAAGAAATGCTTAGTTTTGGGCTAGATGGCGCTGTGCGAAATGGCAATGAATATTTATTTCCTTTGTGACCTCATACGAGTAGCTCCAGGAGGGATGGTCCGATATCAAAGCAGTTTCTTAGAATTCCGTACCCAAAAAGTAATAGAAACGGTACTAACTTTGCCTGTTTATCCTCACGCTACGCAATGCGACTGGGGTCTTCTTTCACATCTGGAGGACTTGAGTCGTTTTGCTGTTGTTTATAGGCAGTGGTCACCACTTAACAACAAGTAGGCCGTCAGTTCGTACCGTAAAAAACCATCCTAACTAATATTATAAATGCGATTGTGAGTTTGCGTGTTTGTTTGTGACGCTTTTACGCTTTAACAACTCAACCAATCATCATGAAATTTTGCATACACATTGTTAGGGGTACAGAAAAGGTTAACCTTTCATCCAGAAATAAATTATAGTTGCAAATAAGCGTTTGTTTCTGTTTTTGCTGTCTGCAGCAAAGATTGGTGCAGAGCATGATTGTTAATTATTTCTTTTTTTTTTTCTTTTTTAGGTAACGGCTATATAGAGGGCACCGAACTGGATGGTTTTCTGAAGGAGTTTGTATCCAGTGCCAACTTCACCGATATCAGTCCTGATGTAAGTACCTTATTTATTTATTTACTTTAGGTAGGTACATACTTACTCAAATTTTGAGTCTCAAATTTTTCATACTTTTGTTATCTACGCTGTTTTCTTCAATCATTTTCTTACAATTATAGAATCAGCAAAAATATAAAAGTTAAAACATAATATTTTTAACGCAAGTTGTTACTTAAGTTCTTTAGAGCCAATTTCAGCTACTATGAGCTCTTAAGATTGTCTTCCAACGCTATTTTTATTTTTTTTATTTTTTTTTTTCGTGGGGAAAACCTTCATCGGTACCCGCCCCCCATTGGGGACGTTGGACGGGTTATGCCGGATTCTTACCGGCTAAAAACCCCACGGTCCCTTCTAGACGCCCATTGCTGGGGCTACGGGAACGGCTTGCACTCTTCCGCGGCTTGTCTTCCAACCCTGTATTCTAAAACATATAATATAATTTCCATTCTTGAAAAACCTCATTTGGCAATGGTATCTGATCTGTTCGTGTGCCAACAGGAAATAGACATCTTTAATGACAAACATCATTTTGCATTTTTTGGGCAAAATTTGCACAATGAAACGAGGCCAAATGATAAAAACTTTAATAAATTATGCTTAAAGTAGGTTAAACCGCTGGAGAGTAGCCAATTATGGCTGGCCACAGTTGTCAAAGTGAGAATTATGAGGTATTGGAATGCTAGCAGTGTATTAACCCCAGACTGGCCTCATAGCTAAGTTGGTAGTAGCTCTGCCTTCTGCGCTGTGGGTCGCCTTTTGTATGTCGTGGGTTCGATTCCCACCCAGGACAAGCATTTTGTGTGCGAACAAAAATGTTTGTTCTGTGTCTGGGTGTTAATATCCTACTACTATTATAAAGGCGAAAGTTTGTAAGTATGGATGTATGGATGTTTGTTACTCTTTCACGTAAAAACTACTGAATGGATTTGAATGAAACTTTACCACAATATAGCTTATACATCAGAATAACATATAGGCTACAATTTTTGAGGTTTCTATAAAATCTATATATATAAAAGAAAGTCGTGTTTGTTATAACACTTATAACTCGAGAACGGCTGGACCGATTGCCATGGTTTTTGATTTGTTGGATTTGTTTCTGTCCCGAATAGCAGAATAACTATTAAAACATTGGAAAATTAACGAAAAAAATAAAATCAATTTATCCCCGTATTCTCCACGGGAACGGGAACTATGCGGGTGAAACCGCGGGGCGCAGCTAGTGTATTATATGTATGTATTTACAAAAAAAAAAGTTATTTAAGTATTCTATCATAAGCATATTACAAGCTATGCTTAGTTTGGGGCTAGATGGCGCTGTGTAAAATATGGCAATGCATATATTTATATTTACTTATAAGAGGGGTGGTATATAATTTTTGCTGTCTGGAGGGATCAGTCCAAGGTACGCCATTGTAGCCAAGCTGGTTAGAATTAGCTCATGGCTGCAATGTCATGTCAGTAAAGTATTGCTTTCTTTCGGCTTGTCTTTCCATATATTTTTGGGAAATAGGAGGTCTTTTGAAGGTCTTTTGGGAACTTCTACAAAAGGAAGAGTCCGACCTCGATGCGATTTTCTTGATTTGTTGACGTTTCTTATTCTTATTTTGTGATGATGTTTGTTGAAAATTAGTGGAAACTTTCTCAATTAAGAATACTGAAGCAATACTGGTGATTGCTAGCGCTTAAAACCTTAGATTTAGTTATCTAAAACTCAATCCAACTTGAGCAATAAAATAACCGGAGTTTTTAAATTATTCTTTATATCTTGATGTTATTAGTATTATATTTATACTTTTGCAGTCACAAAATACCTATTTTAATACTTATATCTCCTAGGATTTACCCTTAAGAACAAATTTCTCATGAGATTCTATGAAACCAAATGGAGGTTACCTTGCCTTGTCCAAAATAAATATCATCCAATTTGGTTCTCAATTGGAAAATATATCACGTAATCATTAAACATTACAATTACAATTACAAACAATCAAATTGGCTAAAAATAAACTAAAATTGACTTCGATAATTCGAATAACATTGTTTCTTCTTCAGATTGATGTATAATAAAGAGCGGTTAAAAAACAAACCACCAATTTCGATGATCACTCTTAACTATATACAATAATCGTTGTAATATTTATTCTGTATTCTACGTGACAAATTAGGTAAATAGATAATGATTAACAGTAATCGTATCGATTACTGTCAACTAGCAAGCGATTTTAATATTTAACATTGCTATCTGCTATTATTGTATGTACCCATCAAACAAAACACTCGTTGGTTTCCTTCCATTTATTGAGCAACAAAATTCTTTCATACCATACCAATACCAAAAGCAGTTATGAAGATAAAAATCTAATTACTCAATTTACACAATATAATACCTACAAAAGGATATGAACTTAGGTATAAATACAATGTATTTTCTTGGTTGTAAATGAGTGGCTCTGGAACAAAAATATTTTTTTTTATCATCAGCCTATTCTAGTCCTGATAATCTAGTCGTAGGCTAGCCGACCCAAAATCCGGCTTCTGTCTTGTGCAAGCCATAACTACGTATCTGAGATGAATGCAATGATAGATAAAATTATCTCTACCAGATTTCTTTAGAGGATTAGTTCAACTGATTAGCGATAGATGGCGCTGTCGAATTTACAAAGTAACCTATTGAACGAAAGACGTAACGAAAGGTATATGATTAACCGTTGACCCTGTTGACCGTATGGAATTATGCCCCAGTATTTGACATAGTATAATACGGTAAACGAACGGTTTATGCTTAACCATTGACCGTCTGTTGACCGTATGGAATTATGCGCCAGTAATGAGTCTAGCGTCACAAGCAAGCGCTTTAAAAGAGTTTTGAAAACCCGGAGGGCTCCGAGTTTTCCAAACCGGGTACAAATATAATTGAAGTGTCTGTTTATAATGTCAAAATAACAGCTTTTTACTAAAGACATTTTATACCACAGATCAATAATACAAATTTTTTTTTTTTTCTTTCTTCTGGCGTCGCACTTTTATGCATTTGCCATTGTCAAGTAACATGCAAAATTTTACAAAAGTATGTATGTAACTGCCATCAAAATTTATTATCTATTTTAAGCAATTGAAGGGTACCATATTTAAATATAGACTGAAAATATTGCTAATTAGTAAAGCTCATTGTAGTGTTACTTAATACTTTGCAGTTTACACAAGTTAGCTCATTATTGTTTTGTTTGGAGTCTTTTTGATATATTGTACGTCCGAGAGGACAAACTGTTGTTTCATAAACTATTACTTATAAGATCTTTGTATACACAGTTTAACAATATATGTCTTGTCTGTTTGATCCGGCTAATCTCCGTAACTGCTTGATTGATTTTAGCGGGATTTGCTCTGGCAGATAGCTACTGTTATGTTAGAAGAAGAATAAAGGATTAGGGTTCCGCTCAAAAAAAAAACTGTTAAATTCCACGCGTACAAAGTCACCGGAAACAGCGCGTATTGTATAATAAATCACAATACACATTAAAAACGAATTAATTTAACTGTCCGAGGAAATGATTCAAGCCATTATCAAATAACAATTTTATTTGTATCATTCTTACCTTAGTAATAGCCGTTAAAAGCCATGCTGTTATTATATTCTATGTTATTTTTGGTACTAAGTGAAACGTCACCTGCTCCTAATGTGTATGGTTGGGATAGTAGAACGTTGAATGTAGGTGCTGATGGGAGAAATTATAACAGGGGGAGAATTCAATATGACGATATACACCCAAAATTAGTCCCATTTGCTTCGTTTGTGGGGGACCAGTGTCCCACAGGTACGGTTAAGTTTAATTTAGTGTGTGTGGACATTGACTTTTAACAGAAAACAATTGTGATTAAAATAATTTTATTTCTTTGCTTTGCACACCTGGTATTCTATTGCCAAGCAGTGGTGCACTACCATTGCTGTGTTCTGGTGGAAGGGGGTGGGTGTCGGTGAAATCACATGCGCATGAGACGTAACATCCCCGTCTCGGGTGACGGGCGCAACTGAGTGCGATTTGGG
Organism: Aplocera efformata; assembly: GCA_921293045.1. Classification (NCBI taxonomy): domain Eukaryota; kingdom Metazoa; phylum Arthropoda; class Insecta; order Lepidoptera; family Geometridae; genus Aplocera; species Aplocera efformata. Next base: position 4,712,087 of record OV121063.1, read on the forward strand.
TCTTCTCATATTTCGGTCGGGGAGGACCTAAGTCATATTGCAGTTGTTATGGGCGGCTGTAACAACTTAACATCAGGTGGCCCTTCAGCTCGTCCCGTCACCTTCATTACATAAATAAATAAATAAATAAGTACGTATAAGTATAAGTAATAACTCAAAAAAAAATTGTTTAATATACCTATTCATTTTATTTATCGTGACTTTTATTATTGTGACTTTCCATATCCATATCTAGCAATTACAATTAGCCATCGTGAATAGTCAAGCTTATGCGAGTATATTAATTAAAACGCCTACATAACGATTAAAAAGCAACGGCCAAAAATTCTGCAAGCATCGCGTCGCATTATGTGTTAGAAATGTGAATGTATTAAAAAAAAAAATATTTTTTACCTATTTTTTATCTATTTTTTACCTACTATTTCTACTATTTTTTACCTACCTAAATGTATGTATACTATAAGTAAAGTATTTTCAACCATTATCATTTGATTACGTTTGAATTTTTTTTTTTTTTTAAATGACGGAACGAGCTGAGGGCCCACTTGTTGGTAAGTGGTGACCCCCGCCCATGACAATAGTAATGCGACTCAGTATAAGATTTGGATCATACACTGAGTCGCATTCATCCTGCTGCGCCCATCACGGGATGATTCGTCTCATGCGCATGCAATTTCACCGGCACCCACACCCTTCCATCGGAATACAGTAATGCGAACACTACTGCTTGGCGACAGATTCCAAGTATGGTGGCAATACCTATAAGGACGAACTTGGCACAATATAAGCCCCAAACAAAGCATATTGTACCATGGGAACCAGATAATGGATATAATACTTAGAAGGAAATTTTTTGTAATTTCATGCACACAAGAAACATTGATGTTTGTCACACAAATGCTTGTCCTGAGTAGGAATCAAACCCAGGACAGCGCAGAAGACAGAATTACTACCAACTGAGCAATGAGGCTAGTGAAATGAATTTCTTTCCATAATTAGTACTTTGGTTCCACACGTGTCGTTTCACGTGTAGTATGGCAGGTTTCAATAATAATTTCTTATCGACCCCAAATATCAAGAAGGTAGTAATATCCATATCCTCTGTAGGATGTGAAGCGAATTGTGGCGTTGTTCCACCCTATGCCCCCGCCGATGATATAGGCAGAAGCCCACTGCGTGCCACCGACTTCTGAAGCCTGCACTGCTGAGATTCTGTTGGTGGCGTTACCACGGTACACTACGTCTTCGTATTGGACAGTATTGGGCATCGCTGCGCGGTAGACGTAGGACCTGAAAAAAATATTGACAGAGTTCTAACACGAGTAGATGTCTTGTGCAAAGCGCTTCTGTGTACTGGTGGAAGGGGAACGGCTACAATCAATATAATAATACTACAATTTATGGGAGACTACAATTTATCGAGAGTAGGCCGGTGTCCATGCAGTGGGAACATTAGAGGCTGGTACGGTTACGGGAGACCATTTTGCTCAGTGTCTGTTGGTTAGGAGCGTTAGGTACACGTGCCTCGTGTGTTGCAAACCAAAGTAGCAGTATTTTTGCCAAGTTCACCCGGAGAAATACTGCCTCCACGCTTGGTAATCCGTGATCCGCCAAGCATGTACTCGCAACGCTGTGTTCCGGTGGAAGGGTGGGGAACCGTGAAATTACAGGCCAGAGTAACGCGTACGACTTAGATCTTCTCATACTTTGGTAGGGGAATACCTGACTTGTATTTTTGATTTTTTATGGGTGACGGTAAACTATCCTACGGTTCTCAAACCTACAGCAATCAACCAATAAGCAAGGACAGCCGCAAAAAATAAAAAAAAGACTTACAAATTTGTAAAACGATCGTATTTTTAAAAATAGGCTTTACCTGTGTAATAGCCTATCTCCAGGGGCTACGTAGCCAACGTTGAGGTCGGCCCTGGAGGCTTTGATGGCCGAGGAATCGCAGACTGAGGCGACAGCCGCCACCACAACCAGGAGAGCAAATGTGAATTTCATCTGAAAAAAAATTTTAGGTCTTCCGTCAGGCAAATGAGACATTCTGCTCCATCTTCAATTCGATCTTGCATGTGTCAAGGTGACGTAGGCCTTTCAATATTTAAGTAAAGATAGATCAATATTGTTGCTATTATTGGTAGAGGATTACACCGCTAACACCGGTGGCTAGCGACCAAATGCAGTGTTGTTGTAATTCGAACCAGACAGACGTTTCATCCATTTCTGCCAAAACGTTTAATCTAATAAAAAAAGAGACGAAAATCCCAATCGATCCCAATTTCGTATACCACCTAGAGCTAACCTTGGGACAAAAATGAGTGGAGAAGATGTAAATTTTCCAATTCAATTCAATTGTTTAATTTTTACGTGTTACTTTTTAGACGACTGTTACTAACTAAATTATCAACAATATTGCCACTTCGTTTGACCAAATACCAAAAGCAAAAGTAGTTAAATATATTATTATACCTTTGTAAACACTTGTTATCACTGCTGTAAATCTTCGTGACTGAAACTGTATGAAGCATATTCTAAAGAGTATATTTATAGCGCGATGGATCTTGAAAGATAAGATATAATTTACTGTATCTGTGACTCAGATGACAACAATTGATATGAACCTGTTTACAAGACCAACATTCGGAGAATTAGCACGAAGCACTCTTCATAAGGCAACTGACGTCTTATTCACACGATTGCAAATCTCGGATCGTAATAACGGTTAGTTTTATTTTAAATGGCCAAGAAACTTGGCGAAAAATCACGCTCACGAAGCGAAGAAAATTAAGAACAAGAGTGACTTAATCAAAACAATCTTTATTTTTAAGATTAAAGTTTTTTTTCTTACAAAGTGTAGCTCGTTCCGTCACTTTTTCACATAAAAGAAGAATGTATTTAGGTAGAATATTATTTACATAGGTACTCTGAGTAAATAGTCATAACTTTGTTTAAACGTTCAGAAAGGGGAAATCCCTTTTCTGAATATTTTAATGACATCATAAGTATATTCAGTCCAAGGACCATTTATTGTAAGTGACTGATTTTAAAATAGAAAATACGGGCGATTTTTTTTTCTCTGATGTAATTTCTATGGGTCCAACCCAATCAATTAAAAAACGAATCACTGAAATTCGGTTCGCAATTCACGAAGGTCGCGTAACAACAAAAAACAAAAGAATTAAACCTGTTTCTTTTTTAATAAAATATATAAAAGTGGAATGGGCACGGTTCGTGACACAAGGACAGTAATTGGTGAACAATACAGTTGAGCAAGTCTCGTAATGATCGTAGGTACGAAATACTCGTAGAATTTTAGGTATACGCTAGCGATGTCCAAATTTCCATACAGGATACGAAATTTCAACGAACTTTATTGTTGTGAAACAGCTGTTGCAAATGGTGTAGAAATGGCGCCATTTCGAACTTTACATGTACCATTACGAGTATATGTTATGGCCAACAATACTATATGTATGTGTATATGTATATATATGGCGGCGCACTTGATGATAAGTGGCTACTACCTCACATAAACAGCATCAAAATGACATCACATCCTCGCATTGGAGGGCCCGTCATTGCGAAAAGAGATGTAAAGGCTCGTGTGCCTGTAATTTTACTGGCACCCACACCCTTCCATTGGGAAACAGCTATGCGAGTGCGAATTACACCATGTGGTGGCAATATTTGCCTGTGTCTCGTCGCTCAAAATCCGAAAAGTTTTAAACTACTTCGAAAGGATTTTAATGTGGTTATTTTTTTTAAGCTGACTATTCCTTTTTCCTCAAAGAAATTGACCATTCAGCGAGTATGGTCACACAGCCGCCGTGGATTAGAATCATCTTCCATCGAAGAAAACTGGTTCCATACGTATACCTGAAAACTTTAAAACTTTTTGGCACACATCAGTATCTTTTAGCTGAGTCGATACAAAATTTGAACTTAACTTACTCCAGACAAAATGAAAGCAGGTTGCACAGAATTCGTTCGCTGTAACTTGTAGAAAAGTGAACAAAAATATACTGCGCACCCCATAACAGTTTTTTTATTTTTTTACATATAAGCTTATATTAGAATAGAAGAATAGCATTGATACATTTAATAATATTACTCACGTTTTGAGTAGCAGTAGAACTTGTGCTAAGGTCATCCGGAGAAATGCCACCACACATGGCAATCCGCCGTTACGCATTGGTGCACTTGTATAGCTGTATTCCAGAAGAAAGTGGCGCATGAGACTTGTGTCTTCTCATACATCGGTAGGGGAAGAGCCGAATCGTTTCACTGTTTTATCGTAATATTCTATAATCTACCGGGGTAGTGCCAGGGTATTTAAGTCACCTTATAGTCAACGCTGCCGGGGCTACGGAAAAGTTCGAAAGCGTTCCCGCGGTCTCCGGCAACTAAAGCGTCGTGATGGAACACTGTTGGGTTTTTAGCCCGTAGGAGTCCGGCATAACTCTCTCGCTGCCCCCGCAACGAGAGAGTATCCATGACGATTTCCCAACATAAAAAAGGGTATTTAAGTCACAGTCACAGGTGCGACTAAAAAATAAAACGATAAACCTTTTTGCATTTTTGCGGTTTTTAACTTTTTCACTCAAGCATTTACTTAACTAGACATAGTTTCGTGCGAATTATTAAATTCCAAAGCCAACTCGTGCTTCAAATACATATTCGCACGATTAACGAGGCGTAGCCCGTTTGTTAGGTGTAGACGCAGTATCAACTTCAAATCCAATAAAACGGGATGGTGACGCCAAACCTACTGGACCCGTGCCAGGGTTCTGCCACACAGATGTGACCAGGATATTACTATGCAGCGAAAATTGCGAAATCATACCGATATATTTTAAAGTTTTATATTTGTAGTGAAAATAGGGAAAGTCTGTCCTAGTTTTTCCCAATTTCTGACTTTTTAATGACTTTTGACTTGAATTTACCAAAAGAAATATTTTTTACACACTTTAACCTAAGAAGTCGCTGGAAAAAGCTAGTAAATACATAACAAATTGAACCATCACTTGTTTATTCAAATAGAAATTCAAATGAGCTATTGTTATGAAAATACAACATGATACGTTCTTAGACGCACGTTTCAGAGCTGTCTCCCTTTGAGAATGGTTTAATTCATAAATAAGGTCCCGAGTACAAAGGGACACTGATTTATGTATAACTAGCTACTGGGATAAGAGAACGCGTTAACATAGTCTAACCAGAAGATTCCACTGACATCATTGACTGATTTAATAAGTCAATAACTGGTAATAACCGATTTCAATGCTTTTATTTCTTATTTCTCGCTCATAGTATTCACCTAGCAGTCTAAAAAAGAAACACCCAAAGAAAAAGCCTCCGGAAAAAATATGTAGATTCATTAACTAGGATGATATATTTTTTCCAGTTCTGATTTAAAAACCGATTTTGATGAAATTTCTATGGGACCTGAAAATACCTGAAAATATATATATCGTCTTGAATAGAAATATCCAAATCGGTTGTTAAATGATGACGTAACAAACAAAAAAAATAAAAAATATGATTTTTTATGTAGGTTTAAAAGGAACAACTTTTGTTACACGACCCCTACGCCAATTATGGACCAATTTAGATTGTTTGATTGTTCTGTTATTTGGTAGCGTCTACCTCCAAAATGGTTTCCATACATATTTAATGAAGACACTCTACCCCTAAGAGCGAAAAATAAGGGATAAAAATATTTAAATTGGTTTATTCGATTATTAAATCAGTCACGTGTCTAAATTTGGAATTTTAAATTCCCCATCACACTGCATAGAACCTCTTTTTACGTAACCACATTCAATTGTAGATTCAAATTTGATATTCCTCCAAACTACTTTCTAAGTTTGAAATTACTTCCTTTTCAGCGGCCAACAATGGCAGTCGGGCTAGCGCGGAAACTTTTCTCCAAAAAGTTCGGATGTTCCTATCATTTTATTCCCTTGACTATATTAAATATTACATTATTAGGACCAGGGTGTAATGTCCTCGATGCCTTGAGAAGGGTCGCTTTGTTTCGTCAGGAATTTTTAATCTGGATAATAAAATGGCTGCCTTTATTATCCTGTCCATTGGTCGTAATCGAGATTTATTAGACTTTTATAAATGTATAATAGAATGGCAACAAATGGGCCGTATAATCATGATTTAAAGATTGAAATTTTTGTTAGAAAAAACAATTTCAAGGTTCCGTACCGAAGGTTGTAAAGTGGTTTTGGTTGGTCCATGCACCTGTGATTTCACCGGCACCCACACCCTTCCACCGGAACACACCAACGCTAGTGCACCACTGCTTAGCGGCGTATTACCAGGTGTGGTGGCAGTTCTTCTCCGGACAAACTTGGTCCAAGTTCTACTGCTACTTTAGTTTGCTGCTTTCGCACCACCCAGGGGGCACATGCAGGGTCTCTAAGGGTATTAAACTGGACCCCAACCTGTGTTGAGACGTTTCAAGGTATTTTTTTAAGAATTTAATGGATATAAAGTATTTTGACTTTATCTTTGACCCATAATTCTCTCGCTCGCCACGCTGTTCGAGTACAATTAATTAAAAAAAAATCTTTGTTCCAGGCTGTGTCAGACGAGATGCTGGTGGAGCTCAAAGCGTGCTTCATGGAAGCATACGATGACAACCAAGATGGGAAGATTGACATTCGAGAGGTAAGGGGAAAATCTGAGGTAACGAGCGATACCTCAAATAGGTATTGTAAGCGATTGAAGCGCTCACGGCGAAGCTTGTTGTGACTTTCTTTACAATCATTTAAGTTATGTAACAGTCCGTGTGGTCAGTATTTGGATGGGTGACCGTTTTGTGACCGTTGGAGCTCTTCCGTGCTTTTGAGGGCTGGTTAATGGTTCCGGCTATAGACGATAAGCCGTATCGAGTGCCTTCGAGCGGCTTGAAAACTTGAACAACAGAGTTGGCCACGTACTCACACGAATGAAGGAGTAATAACATATTCATAGAAAAATCTTTAAATTAATCTTGGGTCGGTTTAAATAGCAACTATATAAAAGTTATCTGTTATTGAACTCCTACGTAGCTTATTTGACCCTGCCTTCAGAGCGAAGGGTATCGGGTTCAATACCCGGCCGGGGCAAATTTTGTGTGATGTATATAAATTATGTTCCCGGGCCTTGGTGTTTGTCTTGTGTTTCTGTTGTCCATGCACCTGTGACACAGAATCCTAGTGCAGGGGTATGGGTTTGCAAAGGTTATTTTTTATTTATTTATTGTTATGATTAGCCTTTGAAACAGGGGTAAAGACCCAATTAAGGTTAAGTTCGATTTCCAGCCACGGCATTAATTTGCTTAAATAATGAAGATTTTTAGTGTGCAGTAGTAGTGTAGTAGTGCATTAGGTACTGTGTTCTGGTGGAAGGGTGTGGGTGCCGGTGAAATTAAGGGCACGTACCATAGCCGTCTCAAAGTGACGGGTGCAACGCGATGCGACGGATCTTTTCATGCTTTGGGGACCTGAATCGTTTTTTCGCTGGCAAGTATTTTATTTAAGCATATAAATTTTTCGATTGTTTCAGTTAGCGCAGCTACTGCCGATGGAAGAAAATTTTTTACTTCTATTTCGATTCGACAATCCTTTGGAGTCCAGTGTAGAGTTTATGAAGGTAAAATAGCAAGTGGATTCAGTCAAGTATCATCCTTTTTTTACATCAGAAAATACTTCTACGAGTCCCTTATACGTGTCACTTCGGGGAGCGAGGCGGGGTAGTCAGGCTCGGCTCGGATGGTGTTGATTGTTGATATGCCACTACCGACTTCCTGTGACACTCTATATGCTCACGAATATGTGTACACGCATGTGTAAAATTTACGTGTCCAAATGATACTTGAGATCTAAAGGAATAAAATGAGTTTGACTTGGACTTTGACTTCGAGTAAAACCTGATGATGATCCAGCGCTTGACTACGACGGGGCTACGGGAATCGCGAATCTATGCTTCCGCGGTCCCGTCAAGACCACGGTCCGTGTCAGTCGGACCCGCCTCGGGAGGGAAAAACTGCCCTGCCGATGCCCAAGAGCATCCTATTCTAGGTGGGATCGGCACATGTTTTCAACCAACTTCTGGAGAATAAGGGTGACATGTATTTTTAGAATAAGCAATGTTTAAAAAATAAATGATTAAAAAAAACTTCCGGAAATGAAAGGAAATTATTATTTTTTTATTTGAAAGGATACTTACTACGGATATGCTATCTGATTGGTCCCATAGAAAAAAGTATTAAAATCCTATCAATAGTTTGGTAGTTCATTCAAAATAACTAAAAGTCGATAGAAAAAAAAAAATATAATAAAAAAAATAATCGGTAACTTTTTTTTTCAGATATGGAGAGAGTACGACACGGATGGCAGTGGCTACATCGAGGCGGACGAACTGAAGGTAATTGTTATTATATCATGCAACTTTCCAATATTCTACTTACAATTATAAAAATACAAACAATATGTTATCCAAGTAAACGAAATTGTTTTTGGTTTCGTGTAACTTTTTTTGCCCGTCGATTTGTATTTTTCATTTTTAAAATGGAAGGGTTTACCATCTAGGGGCGAGAAGGGATGAAAGAGGTGAAGTAAGACCAGTCTGACTGGTTTACCATCAGCTCATGTTGACTTCTTGATCGCGGAGTGAAGCTAGTAACACTAATAGTATAAAGGAGAAAGTTTATATGTGTGTGTGCATCTTTGTTACTTCTTCACGCTCAAACGGATCGACAGATTTTCATGAAATTTGGTATCAGCATAGCTTATATTCTAGATTAACACATAGGCTACTTTTTAACTGGAAAATCGCGGGTAACACCGCAGGCCGCAGCTAATTAAAAATAAATTTATTTGTTCCAGAATTTTCTACGCGATTTATTGAAAGAAGCCAAGAAGATCAACGATGTATCTGAAGACAAACTTATTGAATACACAGACACAATGGTATGATACGCTTAAAACGGCTAGATGATCAACACATGTGACATCTACCAATTTGAATTGTGCTGCCGTGGTAGATAAAAAGCTCACTTGCAGATAGTAGGCCGATGTTCCTATCGTGGAAAACATAACAGGCTGATAAAGAAATCTTTTTTTTCTAGTTACCGAGATATTTACCATGATTTGTGAGTCTTGACTCCCGATATTTCGACGCAGTTTCATGCGTCATTGCGTCCCGGGTAAACTGAAGTCTTAAGGTGGCAAATATCTCAGTAACTCGAAGAGACATGTTCGTAAACATGATAGATTTAAAATGTATCTATATAATAAAGAAATATTTCTCGTATTGCGAACACTTCCATTTCAGCCCCTAAGTCAGGCGGACAAGTTATAATATAAAAGTGTTTTATTGTTTCACTAAAATGTCGCCATTTTACTCCCAAGTTTTTATTGTTCTGGCAACATTAACACTTGTACCATTTTCGCAGCTCCAAGTGTTCGACTCGAATAAAGATGGTAGATTGCAACTTTCCGAAATGGCCAAGTAAGTATGGTTTATTTTTCAGACAGTTCCGTAGCTTCTCGTGACGTAGGTTCTCAAGAGTGATCAAACATTTTGATAAATTTTATACTATTGCTTTTTTTTTATAAAATGTATACTTATAAGTATGTAAAAACCCGCGGGAAACGTCCTCAATTCGGGTTAAGAACGATACACGAGAAGCAAAAGTCAACATCAATGAGAATTATCTTCAAAAGCTTCATACAAAGTTACCTTTTGAGTAATATAATATTCTTCTTGAACCCCACAGATAATAAAGTCAACTGAAATATTCGAGAACATCAATATCGAATTTTCTATTTAAATCTCGATCATGACCTTGTTGCCGTCGAACGAACAATATTTAAATAGTTACGAGATAAAGTGACAGTTAAATATACTCTATAGTCAATACTGCTTTCTGCATAGTAGGTCGTGGGTTCAATTCTTACCCAGGGCAAGTATTTAATATAGGGGAACCTGTTGAACCTTGGCACTATGTGTACCTAGGTCATTTGGCTTTTTTTAAATATTCCCGCGCTAATAAATTATATCGTCTAATGTAGTCGGTACGCCACTGCCGTGAAGTTAGTTAGAATGTGAAGTTAGTCGCTTCCCGCCATAATATAAATATTTTATAAATATTTTCATGGACATTTGACACAGCGTCATCTAGCCCCAAACTAAGCATAGCTTGTAATATGGGAACTAGATAACTGATAGAATACTTAAATTACTTTTTTTTTTGTAAATACATACTTATAATACATATTAACACCAAGATACAAAAGAAATATATCTTCGTCACACAAATGCTTGTCCTGGTTGGGAATCAACCCCACGACCCACAGCGCAGAAGGCAGAGCTACTACCAAATGAGCTATGAGACCAGTCAATTGTGTAATGAATACCTACATGTTTTTTCCGGGTATGTGTTTAGTACGTAATATAACAAAAAAATATTGTTTTATATCAGTAAACTGGTTCCTTCATTACAAGCTATGCTTAGTTTGGCCGGCTCCGTGGCTTAGTTGGTAGTAGCCCTGCCTTCGAAGCGAGGGGTCCCGGGTTCGATTCCCGGCCGGGGCACACTTTGTGTGGTAAGCATGAAGTTTGTTCTCGGGTCTTGGGTGTTTGTCTTGTGTTTCTGTGTTTGTCCATGCCATCTGCGACACAGGGAATCCTAGTGCAGAGGTATGAGTGTGTTAACGTTGTTGTCGTTGTTGTTGTTGTTAGTTTGGGGTTAAATGGCGCTGCGTGAAATGTCCATAAATATATATTATTGTTATTATGAATACTCAATTGTTTATTGAATTCCAAATAAGGTTCTTAAGATTTTTTTAAGAAATCTCTAAACTAACAGTTACACATTATTTAGACATTTTTTTCTTATCTTCTTACATTTAGAAAACAATTGCTATTAGTCTTGCTAAAACTCGAAAATGGTAAGAGCGATTTGGCTGGTTTCTATTTTATTGTGCTAGTAGTCAGGACAAGTATAATTTCTTTAGAAAATTCACGGAACATATCGAAAATCGGGAGAAAACATTTTTTGCCACGACCATCCAGTCAGTTGACAGCTGATTGTCAAGTTGTGACTCAAGACAGGAAAACGTCTGTCGGAAAATATTTCCCTTCGATATTTCCCACGCCATAACTTGAGAACTACGAATACATTCATCTTTTTTATGTTACTAATACTTTATAGAAGGTTCTTACGGCAAAATAAGAAAGGTATCACCACGGGGCGCAGCTAGTATTCAATAAAAACCAATGCTCAAAAGATAAGAACGTCGTTAAAATGAGAATTCTTTCGGAAAATCATAATATCAAACGGGTTATTAGGCAAAATTCTAATTTGGTGATTGGAACGCAGTGAAGCGCAGGAGTTTATCAAGCAGTCTTTCAATTCGGTTGTTTTAATTTTTGTAAATGTGTACGGAAATCTAACGCACAAAATTTATATGGGACCATATAAATAATATGAAAAACTCTCTATCAAATGCCTAGGGACAATAGTCAATGACATTATTGAAGAAATATTGCCAAGAAATATTCAGGTTGTGTATAATATGCTGCGCTTCGTTCGAACCGTCGTTCGCTTCGTCTGATACTTATTATAAATTTCAATGAAAGGCTTATTTCTTTGAAATATGCCTCACTTTATTCATAATCTTTCTTTTGACATGTTTGCCTGTTATAAAATGCATGGAATTAGTATAGATGAAGGATAATGTCAAACAAAATTTCGCTCAGTGGTGAAGCCAGAACATAACCAATGGTTGCGAGTACCATATAGTAGGTACCATGAAATGTCACTGACTGGCATCCACTTTAATTACATGGTACTCACGCACACGAAATATATAGCTAGTGCGACGTTTAAAATAAAAGCATAGCTTTTATAATGGGAATCAGTTTACACACAGTTTATTACATAAATATAACACACTCAGATCTAATTTCGCAAATGGTTTTTGAGGACGGGAATCGAAACCACAACCATAAACTCAAAAAGGTACAACCAACTGAGCTGTGAGGTTAGTCTAAGTAGTACAAATGAATCTAAGCTTTAAATTAAAAGGCATAGCCTTGCACATAAGTCGTTTGGTCAACTACGTCACTATAGACCGACAAGGGGCTGCGTCACTTCGCATGAAAGTGACTAGGCTTCTATTCTTATATTAACTCAACGATAAAATGTATGTTCACAGATTATTGCCTGTCAAGGAGAATTTCCTCTGCAGACAGGTATTCAAGGTGAGTGACACTTAATTTCCCTCTGTCTGCCTACCCCTAATCGATAGATAGGCACGTTATATCGCACTGAATAACTTGCGCGGGAATGATGGTATGTTTTTCTATAAATTTAATTTAAAAGAAGGTGAATACATTTTAGATTAAAATCTGGATGGTAGAGTATTAGAAGGATTAACTTCTTACATTAAAATTATTAAAAGGTGCGTAATTTTTTGTTTAAATAGGTAGGTACCTATTACACAATAGTATTGTTATCTAACTTAAAAGTCATAGAATTAATCAACGTAATTTATTTGCCCTGAAGTAGTCAATATTTAAAAATTTATTAATTATTTTCTTAAGTATGCCTATAGACAAACATATGCCACAAAGAAAGCAACAATGCGTATTTCATAATGTGCGCATTAAATCTAAGTATAACCAGTTTCAATATTTAACAAACAAATGATGGTAAGAGAATACCAAAGCATTTTTTATGTTAAAAAAATGTATGATTTTTTTACAGTTAACAAATCTTCAGTAACTTGTTAATTAAATATTGAAACTGTTATGTCCAATCCAATAACAAATCGATTTGTCTGTACGATTGCAAATGGATTTTGTCTACGGTGTTAGTTTATATTCAAATCACAATCTTTCTTACTTCATATTCAACACGATTTGGACTGAAACGTGCAATGCATTTTGTATCCATTTTAATAATCCTTACAGTAAATTTTGAAATAAGTTTTGGGCAAATGCATTTGAATTATGTTTTGGATTCGCGATATCCAATTAGACTTATTTGTAAAATGTAGCTAACAAGTCTTGTTCATCCAAAGTTTGACTGAAAAGGATCCCTTGTAGCGATTAAGTGTGCTACTTACATACGTAAAAAACATTACTATGAATTTAAAAATTACAGTAAAAATTACTAAGTATTTAACTTACTACTTTCAACTTAGAAGTAACTTTTAATCTTAAGTGTAACTTGGAGTGTCAATAAAATCTCGCACGGTACAAATCTACAAATATCTACCACATTCTGGTCCCAGGTACTCAGTTTTTAACAGAAATTAGAATTATGAATTGTATTATTAATGTTTTACTACATGCCAACGATAATATAATCCACTAGGTGGAACGTTGTCCTATGAGGCTCTGCCTAACCCTTCTGGTATAAAGAAGAGCATGACATTTAGATATATGTAAGACATAAAATTTTGTATTTTTTTGTCTCTTACCATGCGCAAGACAGAAAGAGATAATGATATATTTTGACATTTTCGCTTCAAGTCGGTGCTTCCAAATTAGAACGTCCGAACTTTAGGGGATATTAATGCACATAATCACCTCACTACATGCATTTTACATACTCACATGATTAGCTTCGATTATCAGCACATGCATTTTTTAGAATTAGACCTTACTCGCTAACTTAGATATTTAAATATAATTTATTTATTTGCCGCTTTATTAAAATAATATTTAATTATTTGATTTTTAAAATAACTCGCTTAAAATATTGCACAATAATATTTTTAGGTTTCGCACCGTAATTATAAAGGAAAATATTACTACGCCCAAGACCGTTTGTCTGTCTGTCCCGATTTTGAAGGGCTGTATTGTAACGCCCCCCCATTAAACCTATTTTATATTTTTTGTTGTTGTGATATTTTTAACTATTTTGGCCATGGCTGATCGCTAGTGATTGGTAGGACTCTATATTGCGGTTCCGTAATAACTCAGTTTCTTTTAGGTATTAAGTCTTGACGTATCTAACAATAATTTAAGTTTAATTTATTTAAAGTAGAGCTTAAATTAATATATATTCACTACCGATGTATCGATTATGACCTTTATTGAGTGGTTAATTAGGTGTAATAAAGTTTTATAAATATTTAATTGATCATTTTGAAATAAAATAATTCATTATAGTAATAGTATATGACTGAAGACCTTGTATATCTGTTTAACAAATATAATAAATAAATCATTTCACGAATAACTCCAGAACTTCATAGTTACAAGAAAGACTATCATGTCCTAAAACAGGTAGACTTTATTGTTATTAATCTGTATTAAAATGTATGTGATTAGTATACCACTGGACTTGGCCCGGCCGAAGCCAAGGATGGAAGCGCCAGACCCCGCTTCCATCTATAAGTTACGTCAACCTGACTGACCTAGGAATATAACATCTAGGCCTAACTTCCCTTCCGTGGTATACTAATAAAAGTTATTAGGCCACCGTCGGTCTCTTCGATATAAGAGAACTATAAAAATTATCATTGAGATAGGAATCCTAGTTTCACAAGTTATAGATGTTCACATCTCTGGTTCTAGGTCTTTATTAAGACAATTCAGGTTCTCGGGTATTTGTGGTGATTGTACAAACAAACATAACAATGGATTCGATCAACGTAATTAATGGCACGCTACCATTTCAGTTATAGCATAAGCCAGAGATTGAACAACTCAGAATACTTTCTTTGTTAATTATGGTTCACACAGTCAGTCTGATGAAAAGGTTATTAAATTTTATAGAGAAAATCTCACCAATAACTGGAGACCGACACGTAGTTGGAGATCGTTCTAAAATACAACTTACCAACACAGTATATTAACTATCTGGTACACTTCACTTGTTATTACACCACTCACGTGTCTTTCCATCACGGCCGCTCGTTCTCCAGTCCCCAGTCAAGCTCCCGACCGGCGTGTCAAAAAAAGAAGCGGGAAGCCCTTCAATCATCAATCATGCAACTTTTCTTGTCAGTGTCAAATCACTGAGTTGAAAGTGACAGTAAAATAATTGGATTACAGATTGTCGATCTAATGTAACAGTCACACAATTATGCTCTCACTCCCGAATTTAGTATCGAACTGCCCCCTCTCGTTGCTCAAGCGCAGCCTTTTATACCTTCACGTTCCTGTTAATACAATAGACAGGTCACACCTCCCTTACTCAGGGTGATTCAAACGAAGAAATCTAAAAATTAAATATTATTGAATGTCTGTAATTCATAAATAATTAGATAATCTTTATCTGTATTAGTGAATAGTATTTTGCAATAATCATAAATACATAGAAATTGATCACAATAAATAATTTAGAAAATAAAATTATATCCGGGAATTATTATGTGGAATTATGTGGAAATCAAATGCTTCATTTCCATTAATGTTTCAAAACAATATTTAAACATTACAGTCTGTTTGGAATCGAACTCAGTCCCCATTTACTTTAATCTAATAAAGTATAAGGATCCAGTATCATTACAACAAAATCCTGGAAAGATACTCAATTGGTGTATGGAAATCCACTCCATTACAATGAGATTATTTGTTATGATTTATTCCATAACCATTTCCAAACAATGTTTTCGTAAGGTACAAGATTCGCACATGTGAATAACCACTATTGATTCAGATGATTTGTACTCAACCTGTATATATAAATTTATTTTATAGTGGGATTCCCCGCTTGGTCTATTTTGAGTAGTTCACCCTAAAAAGCATCTTTGCCACATGGAATTAAGGGTATAATTAGCACAGCTTATTATATAATGTTGTTCTTTATCTGTGGGATTCCCCGCTTTGTCTATTTAGAGTAGTTCACCCTAAAAGACACCTTTGTTACTTGGAATTAAAGGTAATTTTGGCAAAGCTTGATAATTAA
Organism: Aplocera efformata; assembly: GCA_921293045.1. Classification (NCBI taxonomy): domain Eukaryota; kingdom Metazoa; phylum Arthropoda; class Insecta; order Lepidoptera; family Geometridae; genus Aplocera; species Aplocera efformata. The sequence goes on from OV121063.1 coordinate 4,728,018, forward strand.
TGTATTCCTTTTTGTTGTAAAATGTTATAAAAACTCGTTGGCTCCATCGAGGCGGCTCTACTCAAAAGGTTTCTTTACCATATTACATTAAGAACGACTTTGGCAAATCTTATTTACATTATTGTGTTATACTCAGCTCGTTGTTAGAGTTAAAGTGATAATATTCTTTATCCATCTTTTGCATGGATATGTGAATAATTCTATTTTTCGATCGCCTATTTGTTTATGGTTATTGTCATGGTTCAGGTTTTTCGTGAGAGAACGGTAAGCCACATGCGTTCCGTTACAGTATCTTTTCAGCCATAGCGGGCTGAAAAACACAGAAATATGTTTCTACGGCGGGTATCTCAACAAAAAAGTTAGACGGTTATGTTGGGCGTAGCCCTGCCTTCGGAGCGAGGGGTCCCGAGTGCGATTCTCAGCCGGGACTCAAGTTGTGTGGTGATCATGAAATTTGTTCGTCACCCAAGACCCCCTTGTCTTGGGTATCGAACACAGGGAATCCTAGTGCCCCCTGCACTATGAGTAAACGTTAATTAAATAACAAATTCGCTATCGGTGGTACGGAATCTAAAGTATGCGAGAGCGAATCGCATTGAGCCAGTTTTTTACTGTTCCGATTTTACTGCCATTTTCATTTCCTCTTCATCTTCTTTGTGCTTCATGATAATTTTTGTGTTATACTTACTTATATTTATGTGTTAAGACCATTGTAATAATGTTAACATTATTATTTAAAGGTTATTTTTTCGGGACAATGGGCTGTATAGCTTTTACTGGTTTGGTTTTACTGGTTAAATCTATTAGCGTTGTTATTTGCGGGAATACAATAGCGTTTATAATCTCACCAATTTTCACGTCTACGTTCTCATGATAGACAAAAATAATCCTTTGAGATCCTTTGCAATATCTTAGAATAATTAAAATATAATACCGAATTTAGTAAATAGTACCTACAGGCTATACTATTTGCCAAATGGGATGATTTCACGTTGAAAAAACGTAAACTTTCGCGTAAAATTTTGTCATCGTCTCCATTTTATGAGAATCGTATTGATATGACGGCAAATTGAATTTAAGTTGCCATACAGAACACAATTTTAGTAGTTGGCTCCTAATAGTTCCGGTAAAATTTCAAGTTTATTATAAATTGTGGTTTTTACATTTTATCTATCTATCTTATCGGCTAGCACACACTGCTGTTATAGGCATCTTCTGTAACACGCTACTGTTGCCAATCTTCTGCAAGTCGACTCCATTGTACCTATTCCTATTCCTATTCCTACCGCTTATAACGTCGTCCAACCAAAGAGTTAGTAGTCTGCTGTCTTTCTTACATTGCTGCTTGTTATTATAAAGCTAAATCAGTATTTTCTTATGATTTTGAACATCATATAATCGACAATATCAGATTAATGAATTTTCATATTTATGTCATACAAATCACTCATGATAATCGAATATTAGATAATATTCGAGGATTAATTTATCACTCAATATTTATTAATAATGTTGCCAAACCCAATCTTCTTTCTTCCTCAATCTCACCTACGCAACATTGTCGAAGGTCAGATTGGGGCCACAATTGGCCCCAATAAAATTTGAAAAAAAACTTAACTGCCGCCACGGCATACAAGTCGATTTTACTGCCAAGGCGCGGCAAAGCTTTGAGTTTGAGAGTCTAGCCGTACATTATTCGTCCAACACAAGGATACACGTATAAGCTAACAATGCCTTATTTATAGGATATAACAAGGGCCCATAAGCTGAGTATACTGTTTTGAAAATGTAGGCCAAATTACTGGGTTTATTTTTGTTTGTACTTATTGTTTGAAATAAAGCAAAGCAGTAAACGACTCTAATAATAAATATTGGTTTTATTGTTTACAGTAGCATGTTATCTGTCGTTTGTTTGCCTGTCTTTCTGTCTGTCTTAACACTACGCTTATCTGCACCGCACACATAGGAAGGCATAGAGGTGAGTCCTAAGAATGTCTCTTGAAATGATGAAAAATGTTCATACTTAATACTTGACACGTATGTAATTCGAGGTTGTGCAAATCTTCACAACGCTAAATCACAGGAGCATGAAACATTACAACGCCTCAAGTGACAAGACGGCATTCTCATATTTTGGTTGGGAAAGACCTAAGCTAGTGCTGTTTTGAGTAAAAGAAAAAAGTTTATTACCAGTAGAAAGAGTATTTTTACTTATAGAAAGTAAGCCACGAGTAGCTGTGCTGTACGAATATTGTATAATCAATAAGATATGCGTACTACTAAAAGAAAAATATAGAAAAATTGCCCCTTACAACGTCCGCGTAACAAAGACGCGCACGTGCGAATATCTCGGTACTACTTACTGGGATTTTTTGACACTTCCGGCGGTCGAATGACGCGAGCGACGCGACTGAATAATCTATGGAGTCATAGAAAGCGCCCCTTAAACTTAAAGCAAATCATCGAAATTACATTTTGGCAGAACTATACTAACTGGCTCAAGACACTAAAAACAAAAAAAAAATACACTGATATTTTTCTTTGTATTATACAATATTTATTGCGCACATCAATCAATAGCATTCAATAATTATTTTTGACATAAGAAACGTTTTTAAACTTTTGGCTTACAGATTTAAATTTACAATTAATAATTAAAATATATTTTCATCATTTCAAGAAACAGGAGAATGTAAATAGATGTCATACAATTTGACTAACATAGATGCAACTATACTATTCAACTATACAACACAATATTCACAATTTTCCGATATTTTTTTTAGAATGTTTGGAAGTGTATGTAAAATACAGTGTATTCGAAATTTGAAAATTAAATGCTTCATTGGCTGGACATGGAGTAATTCGTTCAGTAATAAGTTTTTTAATTCATATTTGATTTTGCAGGGTGCAACAAAATTGACGAAAGACGACATCGAGAGAGTTTTCTCTTTATACGACAGGGTAAGAGACGATATTACTGCCCACTACATATAAAAAAATTCCTTACTAACGAATTTTTACTAATCGAATAGAAGAAAAAGCTATTCTTCTATTTAAACTTAACTAATTGTCCCAGCACTTTTTGATAGGCCATGTTGCTCGCATCCCTAGATCCCTAAATCCCAACACGTACTCCCTGGGTGGTGCTAAAGGAGCAACCTAAAGAAGCAGTAGAACTTTTTCCGTAAAAGTACTGCCACCACACCTGGTATTCTGCCGCCAAGCAGTAGTGTACGTCCTGTGAGACGTTATATATACTCAAGAATATTTTTACTTGTGTGTGTAAAATGTTACGTGACCAAATGATACTTGAGATTTAAAGAAATAAATGAGATTGAGTAGCAGCGCCGCCGCTCTCGCGCTACGTCGTCGCTTCTCAAACGCAAACAAAAAGTTGATGCTCCAAAGTATCCCAGTGTGGGAAAGCCCTAATATTGAGCGATGCGGCTAAGAAAATAGATTTAACATGTTTATTGCGATACAAAGTGTTAATTTCGGTATTAGGGAACTTAAGACTTCATCTGTTCAAGTATCGAAATATTCTGTTAGAAAGCGCTTTAAAATTAAATTGGTAGATACTTATTTATATATAATGATTTAACCTATACATAATTACTAATAAATTTACAATAGAGTAATTAATTTTGTAAAGTTACTCTAAATACTCATACAACTACTTAGTAAATGAGATATAAAATTTACATCTTTGGCATAACAACAACATATTGGATTTTCAATCCTTAAAAAAATGGATTCATCTCTTAGCCGTAAAAAACAGCTCTGTAGCAATTACAGTAGAAAAAGAAACAAAATTACAATATTATACAATAGGATTTTTCTCATCAAATAAATTTAAAGAGTTTTTAACGTGAGTGTACATTAACCCTTTGTTTATATTTTTATTCGGTATCGTTTCTGTAGTAATATTATTCGTATGTATTTGTATATATTTGTGAACTTTCTGTGACAAATATGTGGATAACGCTCTGGGCTACATAATTACTAAAATCTAGTTTTAAGTATTGTATCATTTGTTGTATCAATATATATTAGGAGTACAAATAAGCTTCCGCCGTTTTTTAACACAAATTAAATATTTATTGTAGAAGAACGGTAATATAAATTTATTCAAAATCATGCCCATCACTTGCAACCACTTTTTCCCATCTCTCAGGCAGCATTCGAATCCCACGTCTGAAGAACTCCTTGTCTTTTGAGGTTATCCACGAATCAACCCAATTTTTGGTATCCTCATAAGATGTGAACCGCTTCTCATCACCAGTTATGATACGATGTAAAAAACCCTTTTTTATGTCTAGCTAGCAGCATTTCACTTAAGCATAATCGGCGTTCAATATCTCTCGGCTTTAATTCGTACGGAACCCAATTTCCTTGTTTATGAATCATTCCTAATGATTTTAAACGATGTGAGACTGCTTGCTGAGTGACTTCTAATGTTAGAGCAAGTTCTTTTTGTGTTTGAGATGAATCTTCCTCCAATAATTCCTCCAATTCTGCATCCTCGTAAATTTTTGGCCTTCCACTGCGATCTTTGTCTTCTACGTCGAAATCACCATTTTTAAACTTTTGAAACCACTCTCGACACGTTCTCTCACTCAAAGCAACCTCACCATATGCTTCTACGAGCAATCGATGCGCCTCAGCAGCAGATTTCTTTAAATTAAAGAAGTAAACTAATATTTCCCGCAAATGACGCTTACTTGGCTCAAATTTTGACATTTTCAACTTATAAAAATTATATTTTACCAATATAAAATCAATGATATTAATAGGTTATGTTGTTCTTGAATGTCCAAACTATTTTTTAAGCCGGTTATCATCTGCGAAAGCTAACCGAAACTCCGTGCCGCGCCATCTACAATAAAACGGCGGAATCTTATTTGTACTCCTAATATTATGTAGCCGTTTGTTTTCCCGAATAAATAAAATAAAATAAAATAAAATAATGGACTAGGTATAGGTAAATGTAGTTACTTCATATATTTTCAGGACAACAATGGCTCAATCGAAAACGAAGAACTGAGAGGATTCCTCAAGGATCTTCTAGAACTAGTAAAAAAGGTAATACTTCTATATAATATTCAAGAAATCTATTTTTACATAGGACTCATGCCTCTGTACTAGGATTCGCTGTGTAGCAGGACAGGTTGCAAAAACAAACACACATAAACAACACAAATAGGTATACAAAACTCGAGAACAAACTGATTATTTGTACCAATAAATATTATTAGTTCAATTTTAACCGTCATTTGAAAAAAAGCAGAATAATTTATATTCCGCTTTATATTTGTTAAGCAGTATTTTTTTATAAGTATTTAGTTCGATAAGGTACAATACCTCTGAAGTTTCCCATAGAAATGAACTTACACGATGAAATTCCACTCATAAGGATGTCAAATAAGTACTGAAAATGGTTTTTTCGATTTTTAAATTTATTAGGTAATTAATTATAATATAAATTCAATAAAAAAAATATCGCCTATAAATTTAAAAGGTGATATACAAAATTAAATCGATTAATTCGATTTTTAAATCAATCACTTGTCACTTCAGGACTACGACGCTCAAGATCTTCTAGAATTCGAAGAAACCATTCTCCAGGGCGTGGAGTACAGCAGCGAGGGCAAAATAAGCAGGAAACAACTCACGATGATACTCCTGGCACTCGCGAAGCACAACCAAGAAGAGGAACCGGCATTCATCCCTTAATTATATCCGAACGCCATTGCCACTCCGTCCCGATTTCCGAACGAATTTCTAGTCTCATGACGTCGAAATAGACGCTTGACGTGAAAATAGCTGTTTGCCTAAAGTTGCCAGAGCAAGTTCTCTGAACGCGGCGCTAGCTTCAACGCAAGCTCAAACTTTGAGTTGGATATTATATTAGTTCCATAATCTGCCGCGGGACTTCTGTCTCAAACGGACTCAAAACTCCAGCATAAGAATAAATTAAGCTCATTCATGTTAATACAAACAAGAGTGTGCATAATTTATTATATTTTAATAACGCAGTTTTAAATTAAAGCGCTTTGTAATTCTGCTGTTTGGGCCAATTTTAATGAAAATGTGTACAACAGGCTGCAAAGCTCAACCGAACGTGTGATTCTACATTAAATTAACAAAACACTACGAATTATACCACCACTGATATACTGGTGGGGCCATCGGGAAAAAAACTTTTTTATTTCCTTCCGCATAAATAGAATAAAATCATGATTATTTTATCGACCTGGACTTACGTTTACATACCAGTCTCTAAGCTTGAACACCGGCCAGTAAAGAGACTTAAATCTATCACGTGAGCTTAATCTGAATTGGTAGATGTCATATATGTACATCTTTATTGATTCTGGTACTTACATGCCTGTTTCTTCACGATATTTTTCTACACAAATTTCAAACGTGGTATTGTGCATTCGTTCTTGTCTGAATTGGAACCACCGGATTGAAAGTCAGCGCCTGTACCACAAGGTCACCACGGTTTTCACCGCTACTAGGGAATACCTAAGGATGGCCATTGGGGAATATACTGGGATAAACATAGTACCAATGACCATAACAGGATCAGTCGTAGCGACATGGTTACTCTCATTTTCGGTAAGGACCTAAGCCTTATTGCTGTTGTTTATGGGTAGCGATAACCACTTAAACAAAAAGAGGGCCGCCGGCTGGTTTCGTCTCACAAAAAAACCACCTACACCGGTTAGTTCTGTGTCATATTACAATACACCTAACTGGTTACTGTGTCTACTTAGCTTTCTTCTCAGTTTACCCATAAATCTCGCATACTAGATAATCTCTCTTACTAGATATTATCTCTGTTACTAGATCTTTGTAATCATTAAATGCCAAAACAATTGCCAAATAGCGTAATATTATAATCACGGATCAATTTTAAAAATGAAGGCAATGAAACACAAAAAGCCGGAATCCAAAGAAAACTAAATCCTGTCAAATAAAAGCTAGGTTGTCTATGGAAGACGTTAAATTAAAAATAAAACATGGCGTTGGTTTTACATAGTCTCAACGGGCTGTAGCTTTTCAACTTTATGCCACAGGGCTGAAATACTCACAGAAAACCTATGTGTTACCACAGATAAGTATAAATAAAATGAATACTATGTTTCATTTGTGTCGTATGTGATGTTTACTACGGCGGAGGCCAAAAAATTATAAAAAATACCCGGTGTTTTTTTTTTTCATTTGGAAATTGAGTATGTCATTTTCTTTTATACTGTAAAGAGTGCAGAACTGGCATGGCACTAGTTATTGCCAGGTTTTTAAGTATCTAAAGAGACACTTATTTAAAACCCTAACCGATAGATAAACTTTATAAATCGTCTCATAGCCAAAGTTATATAACGTTGCTCAACATTCTGAATGAAGACTCTGATAATTATAATATTTATGTTGCTCAGCAAATAATAAATGGAGATACATTGAGGTTGGGCACATTTTCTATTTTCATAAATCTTTACATCATAATATATTCTACCTACCTTACATATCGTTCCAAATTCACTTCAATATTATATCCCATTTTGTATCAAAACCATTTAACAAAAATTCTTAAATCTTGTTCTTTGTGAATTCCCTTTCATTAGAATAATACATATTTTCTGAAACTTTTCAATTTCCTCTTTGTAGATTTTAAACGTAAGTAACATTGTCCGTGTCAAGTAGATAATCTAATCTATTTATATCTTGTAGGTATGTTATAGTTCTCTTGAATGAAAAATGGATATACATTTAATTCACTACACTATAATTCTCTAGCAATTCGATAATTAAGGCCACATTGAAAAAATATACCTAAGTATTTAATATTCTAAACATTTAACAAATATGAGGCCATATGCACTGATGAAACAGCACACGAAAGATTTTCGTCAATATGAGCTTTCAATATATGCTTTGCTATTATAGTCTAAATCAATATTGTTCACGTTTGAAACGCTTCAAATTAGAATCTCGATGTGCTACTGGCTTATTTGTACTACGAATTGCTTGTACGTGTATATCTTTGTGAAAGTATAGTAGTCATATTTTTTTCTAATACTAGTAGGTACCCGCACTAAGAACCTTTCTATAGTTTCGGTCAGCATTCGAATGACATTTTCTCTTTCGAAAATTTCAAAAGAACATATAAATCTGCCGACTAACCTCAACAATAGGTACTCAATACACTTGGTACTCCACTCTCGGCCCGATCTCGCATGCTACAATAATGGAAATTACTTTTTAATTTGTAGGTATTGTTATCGTAATATCAGGTTATAAATATGCAACAGCATACCATCGAAACACGCACAGGTATACCACCGTACGAGCTTTGGTTTACGGTTTACACGAGTATACATCATATTGCAATAGAAATTAATTCATACATAATTATATATACTTTTCTGTGGCATTATTATCACAGATGAAATATTAATATCAACTTACTGAATGATAGTTAAAGTAATTATTTATATTGTCAATTTTAATCGAGTGTGGTCGAGAGATAAAGCTACTACACGGCCCCTGAACCTGTTAAAATTATACTTACCCTGGCACAGATAATATAATACTATATACCCGGTTTCCGAAAGATGGAAATTTTCTATTCAATAGTAGCCTAAAGCCATATAATCAGCACTTTTTTATGGATACATATTTTGAATTGGGATTCTCAGAAACCGGTCCTTAGTGATACTTAGTTAATTGTTGATTGTTACAGTATGACTGCAACGTTAAGATAAGTAAATGTTAAATGTATTCCTAGATATTTATTTGCAATGTTGTGTTAGATCGTGGTTAGAGGGTTCCTACCTAACTTAGATTTATATAACTTTATACTTACTTAGATGAAATGTATGTTACCCAAATTGCAGTATCGATGTGTAGCGGCCTTTTGTTTAAATGGTCTAAATCAGTGTTGTGATTAAATGTCTTAGCTTTAATGAAAGTTTGTAATATAAAATTGTGTAAGCATCACGTTTACTCTACGGTGTAACAATTATTAATGAATGTTGTAACATTATTATGGATGCACAAAACTTATTACATTTCACATTTTTTAAATAATATTATAAGTAGTGCGTACCTACTACCACCTCATAAATCATAAAAAAATTGACCATAGCTACATGTTGTAATAGATCGCAAAATATTATTTACAAACATACTGGGTACTTTTTAATGAATCTCCACATATCTATTACTACTGTTGGCATATTTTCATCATGATAGTGGTGTTTTCTTACCTATAATTTTGTATGTGCATCTTATTCATTATTAATTGTTGTAAAACCACTAAAATCATAAAAAAATCAGGGCAACCAAACCTACGATTGCTATCGTACAGTGCCAAGCCACAAATATTAGTTAGCAATTCTGAAGTCAGTTATTACCAGTAAAAGCTAGGGCACTAAATTAACTTCAGAACCGCTTGCACTGGGTAAACCTATGTCAAGTTAGGGAGAAGATACGTAATATCCTGTTTTAGAAATATAACCCGGTATAATTCCGGTCACTTTAATCCAACGGTCGTCACTAAACGCTTATTTCATAAGGTATCTGGTTTGTTAAAAATAAAAATGTTTATATTTGTACTAAGAAATCTTTTATTACAATTTTCCATAAGTTAGTAGTTTCGTGGAAACAGATGCCCCTATGGGAGATTTTTCGACGCGTCCGTAGGTGTACCCTTTGACTTCCTACACTTACCCCCTGGGTGGTGCTAAAGGCGCAAACAACAGTAGCAGTAGAACTTGTGTAAAATTTTCTTGGTATATCATTGACGGAACAAGCTGGTGGCCCACCTAATATTAAGTAAGCCGCCCATAGACAATACGACTCAGGGCCCAACCGATGTTGCGTTGCATTGCGTTGCGCTGAGACAGGCATGTAACGCCTCTTATGCCTGTAATTCACCGGCACCCACACCCTTCCACGGGAACACAGCAGCACGAGTACGCCACTGCTTGCCGGCGAATTACCAATGTGGTGGCAGTACTAGGTAATATACTCAGTACGTTGTTTCTTCAGTCTCACATCTCGCAATCTTTACGTTGGGAGGTTAACACCACCCTTAGTTACAACCGCGTTCATTCATAAGTCATTATACAAAGTGATTTGGGTGTGACTGATTTTAGAATAAAAATTCACACTACACTGGATTTTAAGGTTATTTCCGTCAAATTCGGTTTCGTAGCTACACACTGCTTTCAAATCGGGGGTCCCGGGTTCGATATTCGGCGAACATTGCGCTGAACATAAAGCTATTGTGTGACTGTCCATACCTCTTACGGCACAAAGAAACCTCGTACAGGAATGAATAATTGAAAGTAAACATTGCAAGGAATTTCAAAAAAAAAAACACATTGAAGTTTCACAGTAAGTTTACTAACTTAATTCGTATGATAAAGCTTTCCTTTAAATCACCATTACCCGAGTACAAGAGTAGTAAATAATATATTATTCATTCGTGATGTTTGTGCTGATTGTAGATTACAACATCCATTAAAAACTATTTATATGAACTTTGGCATGGTGCAAAAATGGATGCCTATAGGTAAAAAAATGCCAGTTAGGAATGTTAAGACGTAGCGAATACGTAACTTTGACTATTTTTTATTGCCTACATTATGGAGCAAAACAAGATTGATGAAATGTGCCTATAATCTGTCAGATAGATTTTCAATGTACAATGATTTTGAACTACCAATGCAATGACCCGAAGGAAATAAAGCCTCAAATGAGGTGATAGGACTAGTCTACCTAAAGTAGAATGACAAATGTCTAAACTAATCTCTACGAATCAAGACCATACACGGCAGACGACTTAGAAATAGAGGCATAAGCTCGCGACACGCAAAATGAGCACAAAATTATCATTATTGGGACTCCAGTGAGTATTATAATTTTTCACAACAATAAATTATTCTGGTCTTTTTATGAGACAGCTGCGTTGCGAGTTCGATGTTGTATTATCAAATATTTATAATAACATATTTTAATACCAGTCAAGGATCGCGATGACGCGTGCAACTTTGTGTAAAGCAAACTGGTAAGTTTGACATTGAATAGAGCCGCAGTACTGTCATGTATGTTCAGTGTTCATTGTGCGCGTCGGAGTTATTAAGTATCACTGGCCTTCTAAAACACATTTGGCTTAATCAAATACTCATATAAGTACAGGCTGTAGTGAATCCCAGGCAAATACTTCTGACTTAATAAATGCTAATTGGTTACTTAAAAGAACAAGTGTTTGGCTACTAAGTGACAGTTACAGGCAGATTACCATAGCAACATTTTTTAAAGGTGAAGGATTTGCTTTTATTTGTAACTTTCCGATTTAATAATCTATAACCAATCACCTGTTAGTGGTATAGGAACTGGTATACTAATAGATTATTTTCATTCTAACAGTCATAGAATACTTCAGACTAAACAAAGACTTTAGTTCATAAAAAGCATCAAGACTTATGCCTGTTCTCAATAAGTAAGTAATAACTTAGGAATGTCTTAGTGAAATTCATACAAGTCATTAAGACAATCTTTAGTCTTCTAAGGTCAGGCCATAATGACTTCAATAATACAAAGACAGGTTTTTCGACTAAGTTTTTCTAAATCTGACTAAAGAATTACTTATCCTCAAGATTCAATCATAGGCAGACATTTAATTGGGACATGGCAAAACCCTTAGAATAATAAGTTTTTTCTACTGACAGAATTACGTCCGACTTCATATCACCTGATGTTAACGGACATTGCAGACGAAGGTGGCGCCACGCAACGCCTTGGGAAGTTTTGTAATGGTATGGTGATATTGTAGTGGCAGAGTTTATTCGAGTTTTATGAGCTCAACGTCAAAGATGAGAGTAGAGTTGGGCGGAATGACTCCAGGGTGACCCTGCTGTCCGTAAGCAAAGTCTGGGGAGCAGGTAAGCTTGGCACGTTCTCCTACAGACATCTGGAATCAACATTAGGGGCATGAAGTTTAAGAAATTTATGTTAAAATACTATATCAGCTATATATATATTGACATCAGTGTTTTTAAAAATTTGTCTGGTCTGTTTACAGTTTTGCCCACTGGAGGAGCACTAATCATTAAATGCGGTATACTTGTAGGACTGCTTGTGCAACGTTATATGCAAAATCCAATGCACTTACACCACAATTCCTTTGGCAGGTAACAAGATCAAGAAATAAAATTCATGCTCATCACCCAAAAGTATAAGTAAGAGTTACTACAGCTATTTACATGACTAATAAATCAAAACAGAGCAATATAACTTGATATTTTTTTCAATTGATATAAATCAGTTTCCTCTTTCTATAAACAACAGCAGTACGACTCAGGATCTTTTCTACCAAAGTATGAGAAAACATTTCATACTTATTGACTAGCAGTAGACATATATGGCGTTACCTTAGCAACACCCTCATCCCAGCCGCGGATAACTTCTCCCTTGCCAATCCTGAACTTGAAAGGTTTGCCACGGTCGCGAGAAGAGTCAAACTTCTTGCCGTTCGTAAGTGTTCCAGTATAGTGGACCACAACGGTCTGACCCGTCTTAGGGTAAGTGGATTCTGGAATGGATAATATCTTTGTTTTAGACCTCTTAAAATATAAGACCATAAATTATTCAGGCATGGTAAAATTGCCAGCCAGCTACAACAAAGATGATGTCATCATGATCATATAACCCTTAGAAGGACAGAATCTTTAACTCTATCCCCAGATGGGAAATCATTTATGTAATGATAAAAAAACATGTTTTTATCTTAGATGTTTGTATTGAGACACCTAATATCTCCATGAAACCTGTGAATAGATCTTAGAATCTTAGTGCTGAGGTTAAGTCTCTTAAGAGTGTAATCAATTATAGTTTATAGTCCACTGAAATGGTCACAGAATACGTGTTTTATGGCGAAGATCCAAAATAAAAATAAATTTGCATTAGTAAATAGTTAATAGGTAAATTTAGAAAACTACCAACTAGAAATAGGGTGCAAAATAACTTAAAGCACTGTCGCTAGTCTATTAAAGGTTCACAATGTTGGTATGAAAGGCAAATATCAAATTACCATCTTAGAATAGGTAGGTTTCAGATCCAGTTTTGCTCTGGTCTATTTTCAACACACTGCACTTTGTACCTACAGGAAGTGCCTATAGAATACAACTTCTTATGTACATAAGTTCCTAAGGATCAGATTCTAATGAGCCAAAAACCCATTTATTCGTACTATAAATTCAATGACATTGCTATTTTATGTTTGAAGCCATAGGACCCCGAACCGTAAAACTATTTTTGATTTATGCCTCGAGACCTCGTACCAACTAGGGGATTATAAACCAATATTTAGCGCCTATTATTTCGGAATATCACAGCTCAAAATATGGTGCAGGTAGAGAATCAAGCGGACAATATTCTCAGTAATGAACGATTTTCTGCCGTGTGCTGCAGTGGCCAAAAAAGTACCGGTAATGAATAATTATGCAAAAAAAACTTACCGTCTCCAGGGGAGATTGTTTCAACATTCACACCCATGATTATTTGGTTTAGTTGTGCGAATTACTAATGTTCGGCACAAAAATCGAGCACGGCAAACCAACGCGGTATCACACTTTTTACAGAATAAAAATGGCGGGCGTATCCTGCCTGTGTTGCCAAAACAATGACTCAAAAATCAGATAGAGATAGAATAATTTATTCTAATTCGCCACGTTACACGAGAATCGCGCTCGCACGAAAGTACAACATATAAACTTGTGACAACCCGACTTTTCCTTCACTGGGCTGGCTCTACTTCGAAGATTCACCTGTTAAACTTTTTTTTTATAAATGTAGCGATATTTTTTTTAATGGAGAGTCCATTCCATGAGTAGGATTCAAACTTTCTAAATCACAAACAGTGACATCTATCTTAAAGTAGGCTTACTAAACCTAGCTCTAGATTAGTCTAAACCAAGAAAGGCAGAACGATCTAGGTTCCATAGAGATCTTTTTGGTTGGTTCCCTGAATGTGCATCATTTGTCAAGCCTGTGCTTACTGCGACATTTTGTAACCTAAGCAGAACTAATTTTCTTATTATTAGTTTTCGCCCCATTATCAGCTTTAAACAAGCTATTAATCTATCAAAAGATACGTTGTTAGGTTGTAAGGTTGTTTCTTTCATTATTTATATCTAGTTGTGTTTACTGTTTTCACTATTTATTGCTTACTTTTTGTAATTCTTGTTATTATTTGTTTTCTTTTTTATATCGTACCTCAATTTTATATACTTTTTTTATATCGTACACGCCATGACGTCCCTAACATTGCGATTGAGCGTTGAACTGACGCCAACTTGACTGATGTGTGCATGAATAGGCATAAACTTAACACATTTCTAATGGATAGGTAGTTGGCGCGATTCTAAAATATTCAACTACTTAACTACGAACAATCACTGATTTTTGTTTGTCATATTTAGTCTTAATTTTTACGATTTTTAATGGATTCGATTTGGCAATCGTTCAATTCATTATGTAAGTAACTCAGCTATTTCTACAATGCAATACAATACAATACAGGGTGTCCAGTAAGTCTCGAGCACTTGATAGTTCAAAATCGTCAAAACCCGCCTAATTTAAATGTTCAAGTAGCCAAAAATATCACCAACCTTACAATCTCACTAATAACAACATAAAAATTGGAACGTTTTCGAACTTACGATCTAAATAAACTACATAGGATAGGTGCACAAAAATCCACCTTAAACCAACCTGACTCAATGTACATTGTGTCTCAATTAACAAATTTATCTAGCAATCGGGCGGTAACAAACGGGAAAAATAACGAAAGGAATGAATAGCGCTGATTAGTCGTTTCCGTTGGTCATTCGGCGACATGTGATTTCGGCCTTACACGTATCGCCAAAGTTACCAAAGAATTTCTCGAAAACCGCCAAATAATCGCCAGTCGCCAGATTAAAAAATCTTGTCGCCAAGACCAGTGAAAAATCAATTTGGCGACAAGTCGCCAAATCTGGGCACCCTGATACAATAAGGTGTGACGCATCTTTTTGATTACATGATAATTGTTTGGCGGGAACATCAAGAGCTGCCACCTGACGAATGCAGATTACGTAGGTATTAAATATTGATAACCATGTCAAATTCTTGAATTAAGATAATAAAAAAAAAACAACCAGATAGAGTTAGCCCACTTAGGTAGTCACGCCAGTGGCCTTTGTTAACGCTGGCCAAGTAAACGTTTCCTTCCTATCGAGTGGTCTAAAGTACACAGGAATATAACATTTGATCGCAACTGAACCATTTGACTGTGTGACCAATTACGTTAGTATTTTATTTATCATGGATTTCCATCATTCAATGTAATGGAAGAGCATATTGTGATGTGGTCGCCACATCACGTTACCTAACGTTATTTCAAAAATACACAAATAAAAGATGATACATATTAGGTTACATTATATACTGGCTTCATTACTATCTGTCGTTTTTTACAGATACTAAATATTTGCGCCAGACGTTTTGTCTCCCAAAAAGACACCGATCCTAGCAACTCTTAGCTACACGGATTTTGTATGACATAGTGTCGCTTCGAAGTCCGTAGGCTGCACAAGCCTTAAATCTAACCGATTCTGTTAAATATGATATGATGCCTGCATCACAGATGCATAATTGCAGATGCAATAAAGATATGAAAGACTTCCGAGAGGTTATAGGTCGCGTAAATCTTCGTATAGGTCGCGCTTTCATGGGCTAATCGCTGCGCAGTACGCTTAAATAAAATATGTAATCAACATTCGTTCTACGGAGCCGCTTGGTGCATACTTCAGAGGGCTCAAAAATATATGCGCGACCTATAGATACAAATGTACTAGCCATCTCAGTGCAGTCTAGCACAGACGAGCATTATGTAATGCCTGATTGTACTTAGTATAGCGTATTCGTGTACACTTTTTTTCAAAAAGAAGGCAAATATCATAAACGTATTTCTATCTACTTATCGGTTCGTATGCATTAAAGAAAAAAGTCATGATTATTTTTTCCATGTCTGTATGGATTTTTTTTTAATTTTCCTATGCAAATATTTTGCGACTTGGTACATTCACCCACATGCAGACTTTTTTGTATTAAAGAAATAATCTACAAAGAATACAAGGATGAATCACTTACAAAAAAATTAAACTTCGTATACAGACCAAAAGTACCTTTCTTATAATAACCTGTACTTAATACAACTTCATATTTATAATAAAAATCAGTCTACATAAATATAGAATACATAACAAAAAAATTCTCTTACGAACATAATATTATCAATTACCGTCAAGTTTTTGCATGATACGAAGCTTTTACAAAAATAGTTTTAGTTGATTATTTTGGCATCAAACAATTAATCAAATATTTGTCAGTTTTTACATTATATCTCAATAGTCTCTTTTACTATAGTTCGTAATCAAATACAGTCTTAAGCAGTTTAGTTTTAGTTAGGATGCCTAGGCTGCCCTCCTTATAAAGAGTGCAGTAACTCGATACAACAAGCTTTGGAGAAAAACGCGGTTAAAAAAAATAAAAATGTTTCTGTTATTGCTCTAAAACTAATCAAGCTATTGTGACATGGAATACGCCAAAAGAAAGGGAAAAAACAATTATTTTAATAAACCTTTTTTTTTAAATAATATTAATGTTATATATAAATAATTTCATAAAATATACATATGCTTAGTATTCATTAGCTGTCGCTGTTAAGTATCCTAGCAATAACTGCAGTAAGTACAGTAGTTACTGCAGTTATAGGATGAAAAAAGACTTATAGCAATTATATGAACAGATAGGAAAATTTTATTACTACTAATTTCTAATCATAGTTGCAGTAACTGTGGAGTTACTGCACTTATTAATACGAATTCACTCATTCTAAATTTGCAGTCTTCAGAAGGCTTCACACAGTACTGCAAAGTATTCGTTCTAAATTTACTTACTATAACTGCAGCATCTAACAGATACTGCATATATGATTAGGTTAATGTAATCTTAGGTCCAAATACACTTAGACCCAGTGCAGTATCTAATAGATACTGCATTTATGGTTGGGTTGTCAAATAATTTATTTAACATAGTACAAAACTAAAGAACGCAGTATCTTCACATACTGCATTATTTGCTAGAGTATCATAATCGTCGCGTTCGTTTGTATGCAGTAACATAACAAACTGCACTTTTCACAAGAAAATTACTTACCGTCAAAAGAGTTGCTGCATTCTTGCTTCCTGATTTTCTGAGTTCCTGATGTAATTTTGATACGTGAGTGAAAATATAATATGTATTTTTTTTAGGCGATTCCGAATATGTATATAACTAAATTTTGGCAAAAATGCTAGTTACTGCACTTTTCATAAGGAGGGCAGTAGGATGGACACCAATAGAATAATAGAACAATCTCAAGATATTTATTGCCATAACCAAGTGTACATTTCAATTCAACACAAATGTGTATTGTGTTCACTTCACAAAGAGAAAAGGCAGTTTGTGTCCATTTCTTAAAAAGTCATATTGTAATAATAATAAATTTATTGAAAAACATTTACAAAAAAAAATTAAATTTATAAAGTATTCTGTACATAGGAAAATTCATCACATCTTGCTATGGCCAAAAGCAAGACTTGTCTGATATCTATACATAGAAATTAATCTCTATTTCCCTTGGTCAACTATTTTGCTTATTTGTTTGTTATTGTCAGAATCAGAAGGATCTTACGGCAAAAAATTAGGAAAATTGTGCAAAACATTCTCGGAAAGCCGCGATGCGCAGTAACTGTTGATCATTGCCTCTAGGTTGGCTGGCTTTTTAACAATCTTGTCTTTTTACGCGGTAATTTTTTTAGGAATTTTCCCAGTTGTTTTTGACTCAAATAATCCTTGCGACTCGATATTGGCAAATCGTGGATACACAAAGGCCATAAATAAAAGAATTAAAGAAACAATTTTGGCCAATTACTGCCACAAACTGTTTTTCAGTAACGTAAAAAAAACAATCATCCTTTTGCACTTGGACTTCCTGTCTCGCAGGTCATGTTGTTTTCAGGACACCTGAGAACAAACTTCATGCTCACCACGGTGTGCCCCGGCCGGGAATCGCACCCGAGACCCCTCACTTACGCTCACACCTCAGTAGCTTATGTAGTACCATATATTATTATTGCATTAGAAGAAAATATAAGAAATGGACATCAAACGGATGAATATTCAACGCAGCTAAACTTTTAGTGCGCAAGAATTTTAATTGATTTTAGTTTAGCAGCTATTATCGTTGTATGGCAAAATTATATTTCATTGTCCACGAGGGAACTAGTTACGAATTATAATCAACTAACATTGTCTAGAACATAAGATAATTTTAAGAAGATTTATATCAGAAGTAATTTGATTAAAATAAATCATTGCACTTAAACCTATCGATTAATTCGATTTGAAACATGAAGTACAGAATATATTTATGTACCATATTATAAATTCACATATCAACTCCAAGAAAGGCCCCAAATTAACAAGCCAACTTGGGCATTAAAGGCTACGAAAGCGGATATCATTTGTAAGTAAATGTTGGTACTAAGCATTTAAAATAATTTCGAAGTTTCTTTTTTTATAGTTTATTAATGCATAGGGTTGCATTAGGATTCCTTGCTGCAGATGGCATGGACAAATACCCAAGACCCGAGAACAAACGTTCTTCAGTTTGCCCCGGCCGGGAATCGAACCCGGGACCCCTCGCTTCGAAGGTAGTGTTGCTACCATCTAAGCTACGGAGACGTCTCATTAATATGCAAATTGCAAACTACAGATATTACAAATTACATGCTCTGTCTGAATGTAAAAAAATATCTCTCAATACACTTTATCTTACACAAAGTAAAGAGACAACTATAAACTAGGAACTATTACGATATAATATTATAATAGAATAAATGAAATCTTTGAAGCTGCATTATGTCAATATTTTTTATGACCATTTTTAGTCACTGTTAAGAACTTAAATAAAAATATAAATCTTATTTTTATACATAGGTACTTTCTGGGTAACATTAATTCCAATGAACCATTAAAATTTTCTAGAACAAAATAAAGTACATATAAGTATATGTATTATAAGTACCATTAAATATGATTTGAATGGCCTCAGTGGATTAGAAAATTGCATAAGTCTGTAATCTACCTAAAATGGAAAACAAATTTATTGCATTTCCTCACATATCAATATATTATATATATACTACTCAGTATTCTGAGTCTGAATTATAGTATCTGAATTATATTATAAGGTAAGTTAATGTTACCTTAAATTAGTCTTACATACAAAACTAAAGCACTAACTTATAATACTTCTCGAATAATGAAAATATATTTACACATTCTGCCTGTATCAGACAAAACAAATTGTATCTGTTATATGTTGTGAGCTTTTTACTCACTAGGTATTCGGTAATTGTTTCAAGGGCCCCAAGCTCAGAACCCCATCGGCGCCAAGACCCTGTAAACTCTTTGCCACGCCATATTGTGCATTATGAATGGAAATTATTGGCAAACCGAAACAACCGGCCGAACCATCTCTACCGGCTAACGGGATAAAACTATAAATACCTAAACTACCCAACCTCCTCAGGTTGTCCTCTTGTGACATGTCGACCACGGGCAAACCCAACTCTCTATTGGAGCCGACCGCATTGTGAAATACCCTTTTATGATGTTGAAGTTGCAGTATTTTGGGATAGGAGGCTGGACATTCTTCGCATCTAAACATTGACATTTTCGTCGAAGGGTGAGAGGCTGACATGTGAGCCGATAAGGAAGTCTGGTTCATAAACATTTTGCTACAAATCTTGCATGATAACATCCCACCGCCGACTTTAGCCTCTGGAATGGAGAAGCTGCTAGGTTTGGACGTATGTTTGATGCTGACGCCTGATCCGAGATTCGGGATTTGGGGTATGGGCCTTTCGGGGGACGGTGTTCGACTCTTTGGCTTCTGTTTCACGCTGATCCCTCTGTTAGCCAGTATGTTAGCCATGGCATTAGCCTCTTTATTCACTGGCTTTGTCTTTGTTATTGAGATCTGACTACCGAGATTCAGTTTGTCTTTTGCGCCCTGTACACTCTGAATCAAGGGCATGCCTTCGCGTTGTCTTTGCAACGACATCACTTGACAATCTTCGTTGTCATGTTTGCCGGGCAGCAGCATGCTTGGACGCTTCTTCATCGCAGGACCAGCCGCGCTGGCCATACCCGGCCTCTTCATGGGCATGCGTACTGGCTTGCTGTTCCTTATTTGACCGTGCACTTGTACACCGGGCCGGATTGTTGGTCTTGTGCCTCTCACGCTCGGCATTCGAGGTCGTGGGCCGTTGACATTGGCGCCGGCGGCCATTCTTATTTGACCTGGTGATGGCATTTGCCCTCCGACTACCTGGCCCGGAGCCAAAGGTTGCATCCCTGAAGCCTCCGAGACACCTTGCATTCCAGTCATCTGTCCAGGTGGGAAAGTTTGAATATTCTGTATTTTTACACCGCTGCCACTGGAAGCCGAGTATTGATTACTGTGTGGGACTGGAGGAGGACCCATTTGTCCTAACTGTGAGCTCATACTAGTAGTTGGCTGTCCATATACCGACTGTTGCATACTCTGCAATGGAGATGCCGTTGAATATGGAGAAGAATCGAAGGAATTGGATGGCATTTGGCCAGGGTACCCAGGTTTCGGCATAGAGTTCTGAAACTGTCCATATCCTTGCTGGCCCATGCTGGGTCCGTAGCCCTGGTTTGGGTATTGGCCAGGCATTTGTTGCTGTTGTCCTCCGTACATACTGTTAGGAGGAAAGCCCTGAGGCATGTTTTGTGGTTGACCATAGGCGTTATATTGCCCTTGAGGACCTGGCATCACACCAGCACCGCCGGGATAAGCTTGAATATTAATCATTACGTTTTGCTGATGCGTAAATCCTGGTCCACCCATACCAGTCATTTTGCCAACTTGTTCCACCATTTGTTTTACAGGAAGCAAACTCTGAAGAATACTTGACGGTCCTGCCGAGTTGTAAGGTAGTAAAGTAGAGGATGAAGGCGTGACTAGGGATTTTGAATGGCCTGTCATTCTTCTGTGATCATCTAAAAGCGAGATACTGGTAAATCTCGTATTACAAATGTCACATGTATGCTGGGGACCTAAAGTATCTAATGATATGTATTCACTCGCTTCTGACATGGAGAAACCTTCTTTTTTAGTAGTGTTTGATAAAAGACTTTCGAAAATATCTTCGGCACTCTTCTCTAACATATCAATGGGCGGTTTTGAATCAGGTGCGTTCCAGTTAAATGAGTGGTTCTTTTCCATTGATCCACTGCGAGGTAGAGGGTTGCCGTAGGCAGAAGTTATGGGGTAGCTAGATTGAGAGGAGGCAGTGAAGCCAGGCTGAGAAAATGTAGGGTATGCAGGAGGGTAGTTTACTTGAATTGGTTCCGACTTCGGTATGACTGGTTTAATATCAGACGCAGGAGTCGCCGATACAACGCAACAATCGTCGTCTTCGTCATTTGAGTCGCCATTGATTTCAATGATAGTCACACCAGTGTCTTCAGTCTTTGTTATCGGAAGCAATGGCGGAGTGTTTGTGTTGGTAGATGTTGGCGTTGGTTGATTGTAGAAAAGAGGTTGAGCGTTATTTGTCAATACAGGCTCAGGCTCCGCTTTGACTGTAGAGGTTGGAGTGATTGGTAATTGCCTGTCTTCGATAGGCGGTGATGATCTTTCTGTTTTTATTTGAGCTGAGAACAACGGAGCATTCGTATTAGACTGAGATTCGGGAGCCTCCACTTCTTTCTTCACGACTACTTGTTCAGTGCTCCTGTCATGTGATTGCCGACGTTCTGGAGTAGAGTTTGACGATGCACTGCCTGATGTAGATATTTCTTTGATTATGGGCCCTTCTTTCGGTGGCAGTGGCAAGTTAGCACCCCTCTTTGGTGTTTGTTTCATATTGGGTCTACCTTGTGGTTTAGTAGGTGGCACATCTTTAATAGGAGACTTGCCCTTACAAACAGGTTTTACAGGCGACTTGGCTACATCTGCTCTTGTAACAGTTTTACCTTGCAAATTTTTTAAGACATTCGCTATTTTTTCGTTGGCTTTTGCAGTAACTTTATCATTTTCTGCGATTTCTTCATCTTCAGATTCTGGCTCATCCTGGTCACCCGATTTATCTTGTTCTTCATCCGACCCCTGATCTTGGTTTTCAGCACTTTTGTCATTTTCATCTTCACTTTTCTCATCTTCATCAGATTCTGTTTTAAAATCTTTTAAGCCATTGACAACTTTGAAATTATTGGAATTACTTCCTTCACATTTAATCTTTAGTTTGAGACCTCCTAATTTTTCAAGTTTTTGCATTACATCACTAGGTTTATCCTTATCTTTTTCTGTTTCCGATTCCTTTTTTATCGGAGTGTTACCCTTTTTTATAGTGAAACCCAATCCACTTAGTTTATCTAAGGCCGATGCTGAACTTTTTGGAGCTTCTGTGGTCTTTTTGAGAGTAATACCAGTATTCTTCAGAATTTGAGATAATTCCATTTTTTGCGGCGTTTTAGGTTTGGGTTGAGGTGGTGGCGAAACTTCTTCCTCATCATCTGACCAGTCTTCGTCACCGGACTGCGGGACATCCTCGTCGTCGGACGGCAGCTTGTCGATTACTATAGACGGAAGAGAAACGTGGGTGATGAGATGTGTTTCTAAGTCCTCCCAGTTAAGATATTCCTCTTTACAAGTGAAGCAGTAGTATTCTTTTTTGGGTTTTCTAAGGATAGCCCCTGTGGATTGCAAACGTTTTAAGATGTCAGCGACATTATTATTAGTAGGCTTAGATTTTACATCTAGTGGTACGGCCTGTTCGTCGTCTTGTTGATCTGCTGATTCTTCTTCCTCAGGGTTTACTTCTGGTGAGTTTTCTATTGAGTCTTCTTGTTCTTCACCATCTGAAATATAATGTTTATTAATACCAAGAAAATAAGTCACCTTTTTTTCTTTTTAGACAAATTCAGGACTATGAAATAGTAAACCCATGTTATTAGAACATGTAAAACCATGCAACACATACATCTATATCTAGAATACATCCGATCACCATCACAAACTATCACATCACCAAAAGCAAACTGACAGCTGACACATAGATAATTTAAAAACAATTATAATGAATGGATGCAACAATAATTTGAAAGATTTGTATAATTATACCCAAAAAAACTATTTCATATACAAATACATGGGATAAATACTATTTTCACCAGTGAGTTTATAATTATTATAGATTTTGACAAGAAAAGAAATTTACCACTAATTATTAGACGTAATTAATAAAAGTCGCATCCCTTCTTTTATCTAAATATTTAGCTAAGCATTTTTCTTTCTATTAACCTACAATTGTGCTCCATATGTTTTTACTGCACATCATAAATATTACATACGAGTAACATAATAATATAGTTAGTATTACTGCAAGGCATAATTATTATGGAGCAAGATTGTAAGAAGAACAATTAAGACAGTAAGCAAAATCAAAATGAAATAAAAAATGAAGCATAAACTGTGTCTCTTAATTTTTAATTACTGAATATCTCTAAACCCGAAGCTAGGACTAGGTATGAAGACCATAGACCAAAAAACATACCTACAGTCTCAATTATTCATATCCAAGGTTTTCAAAAACAGTATTTGTATTTTTTACATTTTAGCCAAATCAATATTGACATTTTTGTTTCATTTTGATAATTGACAGACAAAATTTTGACAAACCTGATTCATCATTAGGTGGTGATGATGCAAATTCAGGTTGAAGTTTTGTTGCCATGTTTTATGAGACCTGTGAACAATTTAAGGTGACTTTAGCTATCGTTTGAGGACACGCAGATATTATTGTGTTCACAGCACCAATAGAAAAACCAGTAGCTAGATATCAGAATAATATCAGAATTTACTAAATTCTATTCTCTTTGTGTATGGTCAGCTCAAGATCCTGTACAGGATCGCGTTTAGTTGTTTCAAACTGAGACGACATTTGCTCAATGTTATTGAACAACTTTTAAACGGTTCTGATATTTGTAATTTAATTTAAACTAAAAAATAGGTTTAACTTTTTATCTTGCTAAAATTTAAAAATAAGTACATTTACACACACAATCTGAATGAACAAAATCTGATTCCGTTTCAAATCGTTCCGCTAACATTGATCAATTGAAATCACAAATGTGTTAAACTGACAGATGATTTTCGACAACTGATTTTATGGATTTACTGGGCAGGTAGAGGCAGCTGCCCTCTAGTTAAGGTTTCAGCTATATAAAAGACTACCTCTAACTATTGACATATAAAGAGACAGAAGGTGTGGAACATGAAGGTTCCAGTTTTGGCCAATTGGTTATGGAACCTTTTTGCTTGAATGGATTAGTTAAAAGTATGGGATTGGTTGTTCATTGGTTCTCTGCGCTCTAAGGTGTGTTGATCCAGTGACGCTTCATGATGAAATTGAATGGGGAAAATCAACCAACCCATTATAGAATCACTGATTGTCAGATTGGCAGGTGTAGAAACTGAACGCAAACAAGCACTCTACAGATAAAGCCGAAAGTAATGGCGGCATTAGTTTTAAATAAGTGTTAAACCCATTCAGTACAAGAGGGTTAAACTTTGAATGTCCAATTATCAAAATGCAAGTAGTTACGCATAGTATTACAGTATAGAAATAAATTTAAATGTATCCTGAATAAAACGGCCACTGATTAGCCTTTTTATAAAGCAAGACAATACTCCTTTAGAGCAGCACCTTACATTTTAATATGAGTATATTTTTATCAGTTGTTGGCATGTTTTTGATTTATATTGAATCTGACTGATGTACACAATTGTATTTTGACATGTCTATTTAAATTAAATGATCATATAGGATTATTTGGCAACCAACATAATATAATCTTTTTTTGTGTATCTGTTGCCTTAACAAAATGTCTTTACTGATTATTTGAGTTAAGAAACTATCCACCCGGTCAGTAGTTGGATGGGTGACCGTTTAGTGGCTTTTGAACTGAGCACTTCCGTGCTATAATAAACCCTTTAACCACCATGATCTAAAATACAATATATCTACTGAAAGCTTTCAAACTTAAAAACTAAAATAGATTTGAACGTCACTAAGGCCATTTAGTATGTGTTTTACTCCCGTCACGCAAAAAGGGCCCACTGGCAGCCTAGTTGCAGAAAACTGTCCGCTCTACAAGTATGTGTTTTACTATATTTATTAAATTAAAATAGTTTGACATCTAAATGGATATTAAATGTAGTTTGGTTATCATTATGAAGAAAATTACTCATCAGCTATCTAGTTAATTATTAATTTATATAACTGAACTGCTGACTAAGTGTTTAAATAGCATTGTTAAACCACAAAATTTACACATTAATTTCAACAAATATATATATTTCCTTTTGAATATTAAATCTGTTATCTTTACTATTCAGTATTTTTTTTTAATTGACAGTCATAAACCAATTAACTTCCCTACTAATCACAACACCAGCTAATGCTTGGAGTCATTTAGCAAAATTATCTTTCCCCATTTAACATAATTTAATGTGTTTGGGCATTCTAGTTAGTATTGTGAATAAACAAATAGGTACATAATCTTATCATGTATGTAGAAGAAGGTAAAACTAGATAAAAAGCAAAATCTTTAGAGTGCAGACAGGCTCATATACATCATAACACAAACTTCTCAAACAAAACAATGTAAACAAAACAATACATTTAATCTAAGCTCATGCTAATTACGATCAATATTTAGTATAATAACTCACATCTAACACTCACAGCTACTGAAGTAGTAAATTATCACCACAAACTGGTGCAAATCCCATTTAGATCCAGGTTTTGCACGAAATGCTTAGATGCCGCTAAAAGTTTTCAGGTAATTTACACATAAAATCGTACTTTATCATTCACAAACACTCCAAAGTTGCAACGAATTTTCACTTTTTGCCATGAAAAACACAATTCACTTTTAAAGCGACATGAAATGTTTATTTTCCGCAAATTCTGTCATTTGATTATTTCTTTTCTTTCGACTATAGAGAAAATACAAGATGGCCGACGACAATAATAAATCACTGAAGTCCGTCGCATTCGACTCGAACAAGGCGACTTGCGACTAAAAACAAAAGAATGTCAATTACTAATGAATGAATCCGATTGCTCTTATTGCTGATTATGCATACAGCAATTTAGCGTGTTAACGCAACTAGAAGCACGAATTCTGAATTTGAAATTGTTGGGAAAAGAGAACACGACCGACGACCAACGCACGGCACGAAGCGGACTCAAAACGGAAAACGGGTCGAATCGAAACCAACTTGAGTAGGTACGCGGAGCCCGAACAAACTGGAAATTCTATTCCTTTCTCGCACGCAGCCAGGCGCGACCGCTCGTGCCAGTGCCAGTATGGCTTGCTGCCAGCATTGGCTGACCTGCAAATTCCGAGCGGGTGGGCATGATAACGGTTGCTATCCCTTTTGCACTCGTTATAAACGTCAGATTTCATCTCTGTCTTTTAACCACGCAGCTACCTATCTATAGATAGCAGCGTGCTAGCTAGCCACAAAGAATTTACGAAACGGAATGGGTCGCTCCGACCGTTGCTTGTAATAATAATGACCTCGCTCGCTCGCTCGACTTGAAACGGGTGTAGACTGTACGGAAAAACAGCGAGTAATAATAATACCTAGGAATGAATTTAGTTGAGTCATCGGCGGCGTCGCGTTAATAGCGTTAGGTATTTGTATAATTTATGGTGATGAGTACCTTCTTCTGAACTTTTCGAATTAGATATCGTATTCCAATGAGGTTCGGATTCACCTTTTTGAGAATTTAAGTGATATTTGATTGAGATATGCATTGACGTAATAGATAATATGGTATATTGTAAGAGTACGAGAAATTTGGTCGAGGTGTAGCTCCGAGATATTGGCTCGCTCTCGACAAGTGCTTCTAAATGAAAAATTCACAAAAAGTCAGTGTAATCAGATGCCCCTTTTTTAGGGGCCGTCTGCTGTCCGTCTGTCTGTCTGTCTGTCTGTCTGTCTGTCCGTCTGTCACCAGGCTGTATCTCATGAACCATGATAGTTAGATAGTTGAAATTTTTAAAGATGATGTATTTATGTTGCCGCTATAAGAACAAATACTAAAAAACAAAATAAAATATTGTATTTTATTATTATAGATAATGGTACGGAACCCTTCGTGCACGAATCCGACTCGCACTTGGCCGGTTTTCTTCTTGTCAGCCAACTTCCAGAGGAGGTTATCAATTCAGCTTTATTTTTTTTAAGTTTGTTCTTCGTCATATATGAATCGATTTTAAAAAAAAAAAATTTGAAAGGATATACTTTCAGACTGGTCCCATATACTTTTATTAAAATAAATGGAAAAAAAAATATGTCATCCAAGTAAACTAATTTGCATATTTTGCTTTCCTGTGACTTTTTTCTTCGCCCGTTCAATACCGATTTGGATGTTTCTTTTTTATAATGATTGAGTGTGCTCCCTCAGGCCGAGAAATAAGGGATGAAAGAATGGAAGTCTGTTTTTTT
Organism: Aplocera efformata; assembly: GCA_921293045.1. Classification (NCBI taxonomy): domain Eukaryota; kingdom Metazoa; phylum Arthropoda; class Insecta; order Lepidoptera; family Geometridae; genus Aplocera; species Aplocera efformata. The sequence goes on from OV121063.1 coordinate 4,755,736, forward strand.
TCGATTTATAAATCGGTCACTTGTTTTTTGACAAGGCTCGAATACTTTTCGTGTACCCCACGCCTTCGGGAAGCGTGAGGTTATAAGTGAGTCGTCTCCGACGCTACTTATAAATAGTGCTGAAGGAATATACGCTAAAACGCTCGTCTTTTCGTAGACCTAGACACATTCTCGGTGATCCCGATGACGAGATCACCTCCAAGTATCTGGAGGTGTTCTTGCCATCCAGTCAGGTCAGAGTAAACACTCCAGCATTGCACCGACCCCGTTGGCAGTGTCGAAGAATCTCTTTGTTGCCTCGCCCCGGGCGAGTCTTAGTCCAAACGTCCCGATCAGTAGCAGCAAGCCAAGCCGAGGTCCTTACCTAAGTGGTGCCCTTGGTTTGCTGTTACCATATTTAAATTTTAGTTTTTAAGTCGGTCGAGAGCCATCCGCTCTCACCAAAAGCCCGGGTAAAGTTGTCAAGGTCAACTGCGGTAAAAAACAGTTCATTAATAAATAAAAACAAGAAGGATTAAAACGCCCTTGGTGTTCCTACACTACGCCTTAGTGCTGGTTCTACGGGTACGGAGTCACTCTTCCGCGCGTTGGTCCCCAAATATCGAGACCCCAGAACTTTGCGCTTTTGTGATAAGCGTTACTCCCTATGGTAGCGTGCCTGGAACACGGGACACGGCATCTTTTGGTGGTAACCGGAGCGACCGGTTTATATACATCATAAGTGTTACTCTGACACAGTGATTTTACTTATGATATATAATTATATGTGTGATATATATCAAAAGTATTACTAACACGTTCACAGTAACACATGTGAACGTGTTTAGTTAAGTTAATGAATTCCCACAATGTTACTGTGTTTGGTAATTAACATGTACAGTGTTACTGTGCTGGTTAATAAACTATTACTTAATAATATTTTGTAAATTAAAATACAATAACAAGAGAAGAAGAGGAGAGTCGGTATTGTCAGGTGCCGCTATCCCTATCCTCTACAACCGTAATGGCAGGCGATAGGACCACAGCTCTGACCCCTCGTAGAGGAACCTAGTGCGTCTAGACACGGGCTCGCTTATTTTAGGTGGCCACCTCTCGTTTCGTCGCATAAAAAAATAGTGTAACAGTGTTTATGAGAAGGTTAGTCCAGCCTTACAGTTTCACTGCGTTAGTTAATATAGTGCAACAATGTAAATATTTCTGGCGTAGGTCAGTAAAAGTGTTGGCTATAAACTTAATGAGTACTGTTTATGTTAGAGTATAAATTGACCAATCCTAGTGATCTAGTCTAGAAGAATGAAAATGAATTGGAAAAGAATATGAAAAACAAATCTGTGTTTTTAAATATAGAGTGTAAACCGGAAGTTAATGAAGATTTTATTTCACATATATTTATAAATACACATTTATAATAAAAGAGTTATACATTGTGCGTGTTACTGTGTACGTTAATTCAGTGTAATAGTTTTACTGTGTAGGTTAAATACAGTGATAATGTGTAATTAACACTTATATTGTAATTAGTAAATTTAAATCAGTGTTTCTGTGTAAGTAATTAAGTTGTATAGGTGAATGAATTATTACCTACTGACTGGGTAAATAAATATTGACCCATTAGCATTCTAAAATAACAAAAATGTTAATTTCTTCAATCCCAGTCTAAAAATAATAATTGCCATTCAATCACGCGTGCCACGCGGAGTGAGCTATAAATACCAATTCAATTCAATAGAGGGATTGAATATTTGAATCATTAAAACGACCCAAGCCCGCCGTCTCAAACAACAAAACGTGTTTGTACATGTATAGGTGAAGTTAGACTTTGAGTCTGTCTGAGTCGATGAACTGGACTGATGCACCGTGCGAGACCGAAACAGGTTTCGGAAGTCTCTTTCACTCTCGTACAGCGCTCTGCTATGCTATTATTATAGATTGTATAGAATAGAAGATTATATTTTATTCTCTTGCCACGTCTCCGCTTTTTGTGTGGCGTAATAATACACAACGTATTACATAGCTTCGTACATATGTGTCGACAGTGTAGATAAAGAAATAAAAAAGCAGATACCTATCAATGACGTAGATATTCGACTCCTATGATTATGCAATGAGAATTTGGTATCTAATCTATTTTATTATTATTCTTTATGCATCGATGCCATAGATGTATTATGCATCGATGCCATAGGTAATGTTGTTTTATGGAGATAGGTACTAGCTGTACTATTATATAAATTCGCATTAAAAATAAAAACATATAAAATTGGTTCCGTTGAATTAGTTGGTTTAATTTTTGTTGTAAAAAAATATGTATTAATTCGTTAATAAGTCACAGTCAATAAGTCATAGTCACAGACAATTAAAAAAAATGCGATTTTTTGCTAATTGTGCACATTATTGGATTATTCAAAAAAAAAAATATTAACCATTCTGAATTACTTGACAATGGCAAATGCATAGAAGTGCGACGCCAGAAGAAAGAAAAAAAAAAAACCATTCTGAAACCTTATCTTTTAAAATATAAAAACATAGTTTTCCAAATCCGGTGATAAAACTTCAGAACTCTGTCATTTATCACCCGATTCGGAAAACTCTTTTTCTATTATAGGTTATCAATTCAGTATCTCTTTTGTAATTATATTTTGTTATTTTAATATGGTACCTCAAAACACCGTCATTTATCACCCGATTGGGAAGTTGGTTGAAAAGAGAAATAACATAACACAAAATTCTGAGTCGCACACCATTTGAATTCTCTTCTCTCAAAATATAATACAATTCATTTTAGCCCGCCAACCCCAACCTGCCACCCACGGACATAAAATAGTAGAGTAACGAGAACCCCAAAGATAGCTTTTCGCAATCTATACTCAACCGTAAGCTTCGACATTAAAGCCTAAAATACTCTTACTGTTTTTCATGTCTGGATAAACAAGTATGTATGTTTATGTGTGGTGCTTGAGGGTTGAGTTCCCCCCTTCTGACCCCCGTAATGGCAGCTGGGGTCCCCAGCTGGGTATTGTGGCGTTCAGTGTGCCACCCTCTTCCTCTTAAGCCCTGGGGTGGTTGGAGAGATTCGATATAATCTCCTTGCCGTGGTCGTAATTCTACAGGACTTGAACAAAATACTACCTTTAATTATTATATTATAATATAATAATATTACAAATGCGAAATTTAGTTTGTTTGTTTCGCTTTCACGCCTAAACCACTGAATCGATTTTAAAAATTCTCTCAGCCATGGGAAGCTACATTATCGGCGAGTAACATACCTACCTATGGTATATTTTATTCCAGTAATCCTACGGGAACAGGAACTACGCGGGTTACACTGCTGGTTCGATTCTCAGCCGAGACACACTGTGTGGTGAGCATGAAGTTTGTTCTCGAGTCTTGGGTGTTTGTATTGTGTTTCTGTGTATGTTCATGTCATCTGCGACACATATAATCATTGTGGTGGATAATTACCGTGCAAAAGGTATTTTTAATCAAAACTGCGGTGCAATTTATCGAAATTATTTATTTATTTTATTTATTTATTTATTGCATCATTTACATTAGACTTATATACTAGACACTTCTTGTAAACTAATGAAATGCACCCTGCAAGGGCGTTGCAATATTGTAATGCACTTACAATTTATTGTACACTTTTGTGTGGTTACCATCTAATAGGTTAGATCCTAACCACATGTTAATGCTTTCGTGAGATTGAAACAAAATTATCCTGCAAATATTCGTTTATAGTGTAATAGCATTTACCTATTAAAAAAGCTTTGAGGTTATTTTGAAATTTTTCATCTTTTTGTTCACATTTTATTTTGTCTGGTAGCTTGTTGTAAATTTTAATTGACATGTAGTGGGGGCTCTTTCTATATAACTCTAACCTAGGCTCAGGCAGTACTAGATTATTCGATCTTCTTGGGTTTTTATCAAATTCGTATAACTCAAGGTGTTTTCTGACGAACATAGCCATTTCTTGTATGTATATGCATGGTAAGGACAATAACTTCAATTTAATGAAATGTGGTCGACAGCTGTTTCGTTGGCGGATGTTAACCAATATACGCACACATTTTTTTTGCATAACAAAAAGTTGGTCAGCGTCTACACTGTTTCCCCACATTATCACTCCATATCGGAGCCATGCATATGCATACGCATAGTATGCAGTGGTGGCGGTTTTAATATCCGAATTTGCTTTAAGGATTGATAGCGCGTATATAAATTTTGATAGTTTAGCTTTAGTCTTTACTATGTGTCCCTTCCAATTCAAATTTGTATCAATCTTTATGCCTAATAAGGTGTGTTCTTTTACTTCTTTAATATCTAGGCTGGTGCATAATTCTGTAAGGTTTAAAGGAGTTTTTTGATATGGACTAAATTGAATGAGTTTTGATTTATGGATATTAAGTTCTAAATTGTTTTCTTCCAGCCAGGATCTTATCTTATAAAAAGTATGTTTGATATGGTGGAATGAATTTTTGTTATCTATACACTTAAAAAGGAGGGATACATCGTCTGCGAACATAATACAAGGAGAATCGGTTAATTTCGGCAAGTCGTTAATGTAAATTATGAAAAGAACACAGCCTAAAACACTTCCCTGTGGAATGGAATAATTTAAAGTACAAATATTTGACTGTACAGTGCGTAAAGTATTATCATTTGAACAAGGATAATCTAATTCAACAAATTGTTGACGATCCTGGAGGTAAGAACGAAGCCAATTTAAAGGTTTTCCTCTAATTCCTATATTGAATAGTTTCTTGATAAGGATGTTATGGGACACTCTATCATATGCTTTAGCCATGTCCAGCAGTAATCCTACGGCATATTGTCTGTCTCTTATATATTTTGATGTTTCTAGATTGTATTTAAAGATAGCAAGATTAGTGGACGAATTCTTTCGAAAGCCGTATTGGTTCTCATTCAATAATTTATATTTTTCAAGAAATTTGTAAATACGGTCTGACAAAACACGCTCAAAAATTTTTGACACTGAGGGTAGTAAAGAAATTGGCCTGTAACTGCTAACGTCTGTTGGTTTTCCATCTTTTTTAAGTAAAGGTCTTACTTTTGCTAGCTTAAGTCGGCATGGGAAACATTCTTCTTGAATAGACTGGTTAATAAGTGTCGTTAATGGCGGTGTTAAATCTATAATACAGGTTTTAATCAGAGCTGGAGGTATGTCGTCAACTCCGCAGCTGTATTTATTTTTTAGCCTCTTTATAAGATTGTATACTTCTTTTTCTGAGACAGGTGACAGATACATCGTATTTAATACATTATTTTTGAAGTTATTAATATTATTTGCAGTACCGGTATTAGCAGAAGAACTTGGTTTGCCTATAGACGCAAAGAAATCGTTGAATGTGTTAGCTATTTGAAGCGGTGCGGTTATATAGGAATTATTGATGTTAAGTTTCGTGTAGTGGATCTTTTTAACGGATTTTTTATTAGTTATTTCTTTTATGATATTCCACATTGTCTTTATCTTATTTTCAGACACATGAATTTTTTTAATATTGCTAAGCTTTTTTGAGACTTTTACAGATTTTTTCAAGTGTTTTACATATTTTTTATAATGATGTTTTAATGTTTTATTATTTGAATCGTTGATAAGGATTTTTAGTAGCCTTTTGTGTTGGCATGATATTCTAAGACCTTTTGTCATCCATGTATTCTTCTTCTTTACCAATTTATTTTTTATATGCCTATAGGGTATACAACTGTTTAATATATTTTTTATCGTTTCGTCAAAACTGTTATAGTTTTCATTTACATTTTTTCCTGATATAATTATGTTTTTCCAAGTAATTTGGCCAAGAGTGTGTTTGAAATTGTCAATGTTTTTTGAAGTAAATGATCTTTTATATACTATGCTGATGTTTCTATTTAAGTCATTCTTCGTATGTAGTTCAAATTTGAAGATAATTGCTTTATGATCTGATATTCCAAAATCTTTTACGCTGATTGAGTGCTTTTTGTTGAAATTTGTAAATAATAAATCAATACATGTGGCAGTTTTATATGTTTCTCTAGTGAAGTCTTTTACTTTTTGTTGTAAGTCGTGCTCTAGCATTGTATTTGTTAGTCTTTGGTAGTAAACAGAATTTTTATTCATATCTATATTAAAGTCCCCACCAATGATTATATTTTTATTTGTATGTAAGGCTCTAACTTTTGAAAGTAAGTTTTCAATAAAATTGAAAAATGTTTCAATCTCCCGGTTCGCACGGTATATATTAATTATTATAATATTTTGCTTTGTTATTTCTACGGCACAGCATTCTATGACATGCTCTACTGAAAGTTCTTGTAAATCGATGCGTTCCTTATATTCGATATTCTGTTGTAGGAGAATTGCTACTCCTCCGCCCCTGTGTGTTTTTCGGTAGAAACCAGTAGCAAATATATAGTTTGGTATGTTGATCAAATCTTTTTGTTCGTCCGTGATCCATGTTTCAGATAGACAAACAGCGTTAATATTTTTGTTTTCATCTAAAACGCTTTCAAGCATATGGACTTTATTTTTAATACTTTGTGCGTTTTGAAATATCATCAAAAAGTTAGCAGCGAAATAAATAACTTCGAGGTGGTTTATTTGATTTCGCAGCGCGCGTTACCATATTTCTCGTCATTGCAGGTTTTGGAGCCTTTGAATTACACGTCATTTTATCTGGGGTTGACGGAGGTTGGTTTTCGGATACGTGGGAAGCGTCATTGTTTTTTCCCCTTAATGAGGTTTGAGTTATCATATCAGTTAAATTTACATGCTGCGTATTGGTTGCTAACAAGACTTCATTGTATGTGGCATTAGTGGGCGCGACACTAGATGTGTTCTCAGTGAAAAAATTTTTATTATTCAATGTCTTACTCTCATTTTCGGCAGGCGTCGTGGGTGACATAAGTGGGTGCACACTATCTTCTTTCTTCGGCATACTTAAATATTCTTTGCCATTTATATATAGCTTATTGTTACGTATAACTGCGTGTTTGCCCTTTTGTCTTTCATTCACAAGAATCTCTCTAAGGTTGTTTCGTTTTTCTAGATCGTCATTGCTGAGATACTCGGATATTGCTAAACCCGAATTTTTAAAGTAACCATATTTCTGTAATATGTATTTCGTCATGCGTTTACTTATTATTTCAATAACTAGTGGCCTTCTGTTGCCTCGTCTTCCGATCCTATAAATGTCTTCAATATAACCAGTCAAGTCAACATTTTGAAATTCTATGAATATTCTTGTGAGTCGGTTAATTAGTTCTTGCTCAGATTCTTGAAAATCTTCAAGTCCATACAACACTATTTTTTTATTATTTTCGGCGTTTGTTATGGGTAGACCAGCTTTAGATGCAGTAGGGTTTATGTTACTTATTTGTTGCTTGAGTATTTTATTTTCCTGCTCAAGGCACATAACTTTTTCATGAATTTTCCCAATTTCAGTGTTTAATGCAGTTTGGGTTTTAAATGCATCCTGTTTGAGTCTATGCAAATCTTGTTGAAATTTAATGGTGACAGCATTGATTTCAGATTGTAGTGACAATTTTATCTCCGCTATTTTACGGGTAATTTGATCAACGTGTTTGTCTAATTTTTTGTCCAACAGCTCACTCATTTGTTCTATAGTGATCGTATTGTTTTCATTTTTAGGGAGGTTTGTCGAATTTTTCAGGCTAGGACTGCTAGGGGTATTGCCATATACGGGGATATCATTCTGGATTTGCTCGTCGATAGACAGCTGAGTATCGTCAAATGAAGATCGTAAGTTTGAGCGTACTGGCGTGTCATCATTTCTTACCCTGCGCTTCATATTGTGACAGTTTGGGCATGTCCAACTCCTTTCCAAGTCTTGGATGTGTGCTTTATAGTAGTCTTGGGATATATTGACACAAGAGTAGTGGAAGTGCAATCTGCATTTAGAACAATCTATTATTTCAACTATCGATATATGTTTCCTGCATGCTGTACAGTCTCTCATCTTGGTAATTAATGCCCTTTCAATAGTTTAATTACCGAAGTTTTTATATGGCGGTCGTTGACCCCACAAGTGGCGCAATCTATTAGCGACGAAAAATTGCGTTTGATTTTATTCTGCGGATCTAAACAAGCGCGACACCATTACACCATCACAGATTAGTACATAGTAGTTGTAAATTTCGCACTCTTGTTAATTCTAATATTTTTTATATTCACTGGAATTTGTTTATGATATGGTAACTTTATTTATCTTGTATTATTATTTAATTGCAATAGTGAAGTTTCCTGAATGTTTTGATACCAAATTCGGCACTTAGAATAAACTTTAAACTATTATTTGGAATAAATATTTATGAGAACGCGCGAAAAAACTGTTGCTCGGGTTGCGCTCCCGTGACTTCCGTGACTTCATTGCTTCACTTCATTGCAGTTCACTAAATTTCGTACCAGTAATGTTCTTAACGTAGGGACACTGGCTTACTCTCGATAAGCAAGAGTGAATGGGCTTTAACCTATCACAAGAGCCCAACTCGCATTTGTATATACCTATACAAGTAAATAAAATTGAAATGTCTGTTTGTATAATAATATCAAAATAACAGCTTTTCACTAAATGCATTTGAAAGTATACATTGTACCTATAAGAAAACGAAACGGCTGGACTGATTTTGGCGGGAATTCCATTGGCAGATAGCTGATGATATAAGGAGTAACTTAGACTTTTATTTAAGAAAAAGAATTAGGGTTCCGCACAAAAACATTGTTAAACTCCACGCGGACGAAGCCGCGGGGAACAGCTAGTTACAAAATAAATTTCGAGTGTTTGGCCACATGCCATTTTACTCACGATACCGTTTACCACTTTGCCACTTTGCCGTTTGAGAACGAAACGTAGTATACATACTTGGGCCAAAATTTTCAAATGTCTTTGACTTGGGCACGTAGGTACATTCATAACAGCCTTCAAAAAAGGTTATCAATTCATCAGGTAGAGAATATAAGAACGGTGAAAAAAAACAGCTATTAGGTATGTGAATATATTGCATTCACATACTACCGGTTTTATTTTGTGGCCTTAATATCACTGCGAGTGTATTCGGTCCATTATGATCCCCTGGGATAACTAGAGGTCAATACCAAACCCACAGCTGCTATTAACTGCAGAACTTGTTTTGAGGTGAGCTCTTTTATTTCATCCGGGCTAAGTATGTTTCCCTTTTTTTATGTGAATTGGTGACGAAACGGGCTGAGGGCCCACGTGGTGGTAAGTGGCGAACCCCGCCCATGACAACAGTAATGCGACTCAGTATAAGATTTGGATCATACACTGAGTTGCATTCATCCTGCTGCGGCTATCACCCGAGACGGGGATGATACGTCTTACGCGCATGTGATTTCACCGGCACCCACACCGTTCCATCGGAACACAGTAATGCAAACACTGGATACTTTTTATCCCGAAATTAGCACGGTTCCCTTGGGAGAGGGGGTGAAAGTCAAAATATATAGGTACCTACTTGTAATTCCGTCCGACTGTCCGATTTAATTCCTTCTTTTTTTGTTAGAAAGGATTACAAGATACAGATCAAAGATTGTCCCATGAATATATTCAGGTCGGTTTTGTAGTTTAGAAATTACAGACAACACAACCTTCAATATTAGGTCCAAATAACTTAAAACCCGAAATTCAATTCGGAAAGAGACCTTTGAACGTACGGCTCATCTATAGCTGGCGTTCAAACTTTATCACCTCCACCATAGACCACTCTAAAGATTGCCAAAGATTTTACACAGTATGATCGCCCAAAATTACTTGAACCATTGAATGTATAGGAACCTTCGAGTACATGTCTCATCTAAAGCTGGAGTTAGATTTGTAGCGCACTTTGTAGTGTACGCTGAGTAGGTAGCTTAATTGTCAGTCAGTAACGCCACCCATTCAGTTCAATTTATTGTGGTTCAACTGAGAAGCAACGAGACAAGTGGCTCAAGAGGGCAAAGCTTGCCTTAAAACTATAAAACCTGGAACATCACAGCAATCAATCTATCTTTGTCTAACTATCTATCTGCCTTTGACCGGATAGATTTCGGAGACTATCTATGGAATTAAACAAATTAATCCCCATTTTCGTTCCACCACCAAACGCGCCTCGCTCAGCGAAAAGACACCGTTTTACAGTCGAAATTTCTAATACTCCGACTAGATACTTTGCTTCGACATTTATTGTGCGAACCGCGAAGGAACTAACTTTACCTGAGTTACTGTCTTCTGAGAAATACAACCTGGTAGTTTTCAAATCCAAAGTATAAAGCTTCTTTCATGATAAAAGTGCTGCACAAGACCACAGCGTTGCTTATTATGAGTCAAACTGTGATCAAATGCAAATAATTAGCCTGCAAGGATGGTAATCGCGAACGAAGTCGCGGGTACAGCTAGTACGTAAATAAATTGCAGTTCCAATAATATTACATACGATACGCGTGGACTTGATAACCTACTTATGTTGAAGTTTGTTAAAGAGGCCAAAGAAATTATAATAAAATAAACGTTTATACACTCATAAACTGCACTAGGATTTCCTGTGTCGCAGATGGCATGGACAAGCAAAGAAAAAGATTATAAATTAACACTTCAACATTCAACTAACAAGTCAATTTTCTTCTTTCTTTTGGCCTTTTGTGTCTTGGGCCACACAAATTCTGCCAATGTCAGAGTTAATGTACTTTCGCAAGTTGTTGCACAAATCAATCTGTGACTTGATTTAAAATTGTAGTTGCAGATCGCTAGACACGTCATGGCGTCCCTGCCATGGCGCTAATTGCACGTCATTGGCCGCTCGTGATTTCGTGATGTTTTATTTTTGCGTAAATAACAAGCGAATGATTTAAAAAAATTAAATAAACCGACTTCAATATTTTCATTCCTTATTTCTCACCCTTAAAACCACCACCAGCATTTTAATAGATACACCCACATCGGTATACAACGGGCAACGAAAAAAATCACAGAAAGCAAAATACGCAATTTTGTCTACTTCAATGATATAAGTATATTTTGCCAGTTATTTTCATTAACAACCAAACTAATGAACCGACTTTGATAGAACTTTTTTTTTACAAAATTAAAAGATAGATCGCGACACTTAAAAAATAAAAGCGAAGTTTAAAAATAAATAAGCTTATCAGTAATATTGCAAAAAAAGAACTTACAGGTAGTTCTTAATTTTTTTTTTTGACCAGAATAAGTGAATAAAATGAAACACAAGTAGCGTGTACAAAAATGTATTTATTTATAAAAAATATTCCCTAAACATTATTTTGCGGAAACCTAAATTATTTATTACAATCAATCAATACAATCACAAAGCGAGATATTCTAGCAACAAGTTATTCATTTTAATAACGTATTCAAATCCTAATGATATTTATATTTTGTTAAAGCCATTGAGGGACTAGGGTTGCCACCTTCCCCCCCGTGGGTTCCCGCCTTGTCGGGGCGGGGGGGCTTAGTAACCGTGGCCTGGTCCCCCACGGTGAAGCTAAGAGGAACCCGGGAGGGCCGCTCCTTTAGGCTTTGCCTCTAAGCCGAATAGGAGCGGCACAGTAGGTGGCGGTGCCTTATGGGGGGCACCGCAACTGAGGCGGGCTGCGGTGCTGTATGGGCAGCACCGCAGCTGAAGGTTAGGGGCCGCGGTGGGAGAGGAGTGCCGGTATTACGGTGTGCCGCTCTCCCTACCTTCCGCAGCCACGGCGGGGTCGCCACCGCTGGATGGCGGACGCGGTGGGGCCGCAGGGGAAGAGGAGTGTCGGTATTGCGAGGCGCCGCTCTCCCTATCCTCTGCGGCCGTAGTGGCAGGCGACGGGGCCACAGATCTGACCCGTCGCAGGGCGACCTAGGGCGTCTAGACACGGGGTCGTCTGACGCCCTTTCGCTGACCTGGTCCCCGAGGAGGTTGCGACACGCCACGTGTCCTGGCGTGTCGCAAACAGGGGAGTGGCACTAGATGCCAAAGGAGATGGGTCCGGAAACGGACAGCCGCGGCGGGTTCGCGGATGTGTGTTATAACGTTCCCGTGTTCCCGCCACTAAGCGGCAGAGGAGGACACCGTGGGATTTTAGTGGGTCTAGTCCCACATAACCGCTCTGTCTCCCCGTAGCAGGGCGGTATGCGAGTGCATTTCCCCACGAAAAAAAAAAAGGGTTGCCACCTTTTTTGTGTAAATAAATTGGTAACTAAAGGTAATAAAAAAATATACATTGTGTCAAAATAAAGTACGATTAATTTTATATGAAGACTAATTAAGGCTAAAGTAAATAATGAATTCGTTTTTACGCAAAAATGATTACTGCCAACCTTTGTTTGAATTATGAATGAAATCAAATTATGCGAAATAAAGTATTTTCGAGTGCTTTATTGTAGTTTTAAAGTATAGAGTACAATTACCCGAAATAACGTATAATACTTTATAATATACGGGTGACAACCCTAATTGGGACCTAACTTTAATATGTAGAAAAGTATTTTCAGAGCGAGTTGCACAAAGGGCTTCTTTGTTTTGGTTAAAATTAACGTTAGCTGTAACTATAATCATAACTATGAAATTTACGATCAACCGTTAACCGCCCAAAATTGAGCGGTTAATGTTAATGTCGTGACGTCATTTTAACCATTACTAAAATGCTATAATCCTCAATTCGCTTTACTGGAGATTTAACAATTAACTTTATTAAACTTATCAAAACAAAATAACAATAATTCGAACATTTCAATAATTCGACACTTCCTCGTTTTAATAGTGCTGGATTAGTGAGAATCTACTGTACTTATAAACAAATTTTTATCCATCTGCAATAGATGCTTAAGACTCCAAAAAGGCCCTTTCATATTCCCTGTAATTTCTCCCATCTATGGTTCTATTGTCAGATATGTATTGTTTGACGTTGTTCGAAGCCCATAGACGAAGATTCTCCATACCTATGTCTAGGGACTTCCCCGTTTTTTGTAGGCTCAGGAGGTTATCATTGAGTCGCTTTTTCAATTTGTCTATGGTCCTTTGCTCTTCTTCGGTCGAAGTGATATCTGAAACAAAGTTTTTTTAAAATTTATTTATTTACAAAAAAAAAAACACATAAAAGCTAACAGTGAAACCACTGCACTGGGAATGTAAAATAATGGATAATAAAATAAAATAATGGATAGCTGATATACTGGGATCCATGATATATTATTCTTATTCACTCTCTCATAACGACAGTAGACCGGTTTAGTCTTCTTTTCATGTGCCCAGCAGTCAAGTTGGGTGTCCAAGATGCCCGAAGGCCTCCAACAAGGACATCTTAACATGCTAACGAAACACTAAAGCGCTCACTTCAAATGCCAAATGGTCACCCATCCAACTATGGGCCAAAAGGAGTTACTTAACTCAAATCTGTAAACAACATTTTGGCAAGCTTAAGCTGATGCAGAGATTGTTCTAGAACATCTTACCCAATCTACTTGACTCATGTTTCTTGCTGGCATCCTCCAGGAAGCGAACCATAGCATCCAAATCCCTCTTCCTCGTCACCACTTGGTTCAGCTCTGCCAGGTTACGAGATAGGCAGACAGACGGGCAGAGGACAGACGTTGTGATCTCATTGTCCTGCCACTGCGAGTGAAGCCAGTTAATAGTAGACTGTATAGTTTGGAATATCCAGATCTTTTCACCGCTGAAAACGTTAAGTAGTTTAGAAATAGCCTTCAGGAATTTTCCGCTGAAGTAGAAGGCAAAGTATAATGGTTATTTGTGACTAAACACATTTATTATATTCCTTTAATTCTAAAGTATCGTTTGGACACGTCAAATTTTACAAAACCAAGTAAACACATTTGTAATCATACAACGAGTCCAAAGCAATTAATAGGAAATAAACCTCCCCTACCTCTAGTTCTTACCCCTATTAGACTATTACAGCGGACAGTAATGATTTTGAATTTTCTAATGAGTTACGGGAATTTATCTACGTTATCAAACGCCTTGTTTTACCTTGCTCTTGTTTTGTGTTACTGTTACGCCTGCTCGCTTAATAATGATAGGAAGTAAAATTAGTAAGCGAGCATGCATGAAGTTTGTTCTTGGGTATTTATCTTTTATTTTGTTTGTCCTTGCCATCTGCGACACAGGGAATCCAAGTACAGAGGTATGAGTGTGTGAACATTTGTTCCAAAGGCGTGAAGAAGTAACAAGCATACAAATATGCAGACACACTTTCGCATTTATAATATTATAGTATGAGTTACCTTTCCAACACCAATTTTCTATTTTTCTCAAGATGGAACCTTTTCAAGTACGTTAGCAACTCGTCAATCAGTTTCGGGCTTCCATTATCTGAAACAAATAGTTGAATTACGTTTGTTGTTCAGTATAATCAATGTTCTAGATCACGGATCACGGTAATGGAATGCAGAACACAGTAACGCGTGCAGCGTACTTTTTTATATTTGATGGAATGACAGAACGTGCTGAGGACCCGCCTGGTGGTAAATGGCGACCCCCGCCCATGACAACAGTAATGCGACTCAGTATAAGATTTGGATCTTATACTGAGTCGCATTCATCCTGCTGCGTCCATCACCCGAGACGGGGATGATACATGTCATGCGCATTTTATTTCACCGGCATCCACACCCTTCCACCGCAACACAGTAATGCGAGCACTATTGTTTGGCGGCAGATTCCAAGTGTGATGGCTGTGACTCACCGGACGAACTTAGCCTTAGTACTACTGCTACTTTTGGTCGCTCCTTTAGCACTCAGGGGGTACGTGTAGGGAATCAAAGGGTACACATCTACGGACGCGAGCAACTGGACCCAACGTTACTGTGTTCGCGCGTCGAAATAAGATACAAACCAGTAATATCGTTGTATGAACAGCCATCAGACACGTCCAGATCCATGCTCAATTCCAATTTGTTCTTGCGCCGCTCTCTGCGCTCTTCATAAAACTGCCGTATGGTAGATACGGGCTGCTGTGGTGTATTCGCGACGGATATCTGCCCTGTAATAAAATCAAGTGGCTGATTTAAGAATCGTAAAAAAACTTAATACAAACTACTATGAAAAGATCTCGGAGTTAGACCTTACGAAATAAAATAATAAAAAACGGCGGAACTGATTTTGATATTTTGTTTATAAATAAAAATACAGCCAGTTTAGTTACATACATTAGTATGTAACTAAAATAACAGATGTTCAGTTGTTACCTCCCTCATAACAGCAATATGAGAAGACCCAAGTCACACGCTGCTGCGCTCGTCAACCGAGACGGGGATGTTACGTCTCATGCACATGTGATTTCACCGGAACACAGCAATGCGAGTTCACAACTTCTTGGCGGCAGATTACTAGATGTGGAGGCAGTACTTCTCCTTACACAAGTTCTGCTGCTATTTGTTGCTCCTTTAGCACCACCCAGGGGGTACCTATAAGGTCTCTGAGGGTACCTACGGACGCGAGCAACTGGACCCTCCACTTTTAACGTGTCCAGACGATACTTGAGATCTAAAGGAATAAACAAGTTCTGTTTACCATCAAATCGGTCGTTGTCCGTGGCATGTAAACTATTGAACATAGCGATGAGACTGTCCTTAACATTCTGCGTCTTCCGCTCAACCGCCGCGGATGACACTATTAGCCGCTTGAGCTCCTCTCGTTTGGATAGCTGTGGACAATGTGGCATTATTGTAATACAATTGTAGAAAGCAGTTGCTCGCGCCCGTTGAATACCCTTTAAACCCCTACACGGGTTAAACCCCTACACCTGGGCGGTGGTAAGCAGCCAAAAGTAGGCGTAGAACTTGTACAAATTCGCCCGGAGAACTGCCTCCGCATCTGGTAATCTGCCGCTAAACAGTAGTCGCATTGCTTTGAGAGAGCGTGGTGGCCCAGGGGCATAGACGCCGACTTTCAATCTGAAGGTCGTTGATTCAAACCCCCACGTGCACCAACGAGTTTTTTCATTTGAAAAATGTAGGTGCGTAATACCACGTTCTCGAAACGTTGACGGAAAACATCGTGAGGAAACCGGCATGTCTTAGAACCATAAATTCGAAGACATGTGACATCTACCAATCCGGATTGGGCTCCCGTGGTAGATCAGAGCCCATTCACTCTCAATTATCGAGAGTAGGCCGGTGTCCCTGCAGTGGGAACATTAGAGGCTGGTACAGTGCACGCCGGTAAAATTACATTTGCATAAAATGGAACATCTCCGTCTTAATAACAAAATCTCGCATTGTAAAGTAGTAGTAAAACTTGTTGTTTGTCTGGAGAGGTACACACACTCGGACAAGCAGTAGTGCTCGCATTACAGTGTTCCGGTACAAGGGTTCCGGGTTTTGTTAGTCACATAAATGCTTTTTCTATGTGAATGCGCGACGGCATGAGCTGAGGGCCCACCTGATGGTAAGTGGTGATCCTCGCCCATAACAACAGTAACGCGTGCGACTCAGTATGAGATCCAAATCGTATTCATCCTGCTGCGTCCATCACCCGAGACGAGGATGATATGTCTCATGCGCATGTGATTTCACCGACAGCCACACCCTTCCACCGGAACACCAGTAACCAACCAGTGGAAGTACCAGTAATGCAACCACTACTGCTTGGCGGCAGATTCCGGATGTGGTGGTAGTACCTCTCGGGACGAACTTGGCATAACTTTTACTGCTACTTTTGGTTGCTCCTTTAGCACCACCCAGGGGGGACGTATAGGGAATCAAAGGAATAAACATCTACGGACGCGAGCAACTGGACCCCCCCAAAATGCTTGGTAGATGCTTGTTCTGAATCGATCCCAGGACCTACAGCATCTAAGACAGAGCTACTACCAATTGAACTATGAGGCCAATCATTTTTAGGTTTCTCTCATATAAATTACTCACAATAGATTTGTCCACGTTTTGTATGAGGCAGGAGGGGAGCGGGGGGTGGTCAACGCGTGCGCTCGCGAACACACCGTCGCGCGCGCGCAGCTCGTCGCAAACCGAACGCAAGGCGTGCGCACGCGCAGAGCTGTGGGCTAGCTCACACCGGAGCACTAGCAGTTCACACGCCTCTGTGCTCAGATAGTTCTGGAACAAAACCAAATTCCTATCTATTCAGTTCAGTTAATTTATTTCATTTTGATATAAATTGTGCATTCGGAAAAGTAATTAAAAATAACAATGGGCGGCCTTATAGCTTGAAGCGATTTCTTCCAGACAACTTTTGGATGGAATGGATTGTCTTGATTTGATTTGGACGGCAGTGCTAAGTACAGATTACATTATAGGGATATCCTACTATAATTATGTACTATAATTATAATTATGTTTGAAAAATGTAAATAAAACAATTATACAGGAGTGCTGTATACTTACATTCAGTTCGTTGAGGGTGGCAGCCAACCTTTTGCTGGTCTGCTTGATATGGACGCGGTTCTTAACGGCTTCCAGTGCGAGGGTGCAATGGAGCGCTGCTGTGTGAGCCAGAACCGATTGTGGGGTTTGTCTGTCAGGTAAAAATATAATTCTCTAATTAAACACTCATACCCCTGCACTAGGGTTCCCTGTGTCGCAGATGGCATGGACAAACACAGAAACACAAGACAAACACCTAAGACCCGAGACTTCATGCTTACCGTACAAAGTATACCCGGCCGGGAATCGAACCCGGGACCCCTCACTTCGAAGGCAGGGCTATTACTGAGCCACGAAGCCGGATCTTTAATGAACAGAATCGAATCTGTTACAATTTTATTATAAGTATAGAAAGAAACAAGAAACCAATTAGTTTTAACATGTTTGTGATTACCTGTCTGTATGTTTGTTGGTCGCTGCGGTTCTCGCCGCTGGCATCGCGCACAATCCCGCTCGCCGCTCGAACACTTGTTTGAATACGACGTCACCTCTGCACTTCACCAGCGACGCTATGAGTTCGTCTGTACCACAAAATAAGATTATCGCATTTTTTTAATTGTTATTATTCCACTTAGTTATTAAAATTTCTCATTAATAATATTTTCCAAATGTATAATATAATTATATTATTTAGACGGCTCCGTGGCTTAGTTGATAGTAGCCCTGCCTTCGAAGCGAAGTCCCGGCTTCGATTCCCGGCCGGGTATACTTTGTGTGGTAAGCATGAAGTTTGTTATCGGGTCTTGGGTGTTTTTCTTGTGTTTCTGTGCTTGTCCATGTTCCATGCCCAACCTCCAGGTTTTGACAGTCCGTCTGTACGTATGTCATAGCATTTTAATCCGACTATCGGCACTAGATCAATGAAAATTTCTCTAAGACGGGGCAGCTGACGCCCATGGCAATACCGACTGAGTCGCGAAGAGTTTCATAATAGCAACGTACCAGCATCACTGTCGCCATTAGCTGAAACAAGCGACGAGCTCGCGACGGGATTTGCTACGGAGAGCAGCGACACGCCCGAGCGACTCGCGGTCGCGGCCGCGGGTCGCGATAATGCGCATAAGCATTTATCTAGTTTCCCCTGAAAAGATCATCAATTTTATCAACCAATTTGGAAAATTCTTTTTCTTTGGAAGGATATATCCTTTCAAAGAAAAAAAGAATTCCCTAAAACCAATGGGACAAAAATTCTATGGGATCGGCCGCGGGTCGCGATAATGCGCATAAGCATTTATCTAGTTTCCCCTGAAAAGATCATCAATTTTATCAAACAATTTGGAAAATTATTTTTCTTTGAAAAAGAATTCCCTAAAACCAATGGGACAAAAATTCTATGGGATCAATGTCAAATAGATTTTTGTTTTAAATTGGTTCAATCAAAATAACTAGAAAAAATGTCATCGTAGTAAACGTAATGGCATGTTTTGCTCTCCCGTGACTTTTTCTTCGCCCGTTGTATACCGATTTGGATGTTTTTTTCTAATGGATGTTATGTGAAATTGTAAGTGAAGTGTTACAATAAAATATCTTTCTTTAACGAAACTGTGAGGCCAGCTAACATGTCTGCTCACCTCTACATCTTGACTATCATCTTGGCAGCACAGCGAGTCAGCAATGGTCTTCGTCTCCTGAAGGTTAGTCCGCCTCTCCCGGAGCTCGGCGCCGACTTGCTGAAGTAGCCACGAACGACGTTGCACGTCCTGTAGCCTCTTCCGGGATATATTTCGCTGGGCCACTGGAGAGGTACATTCAGTCTTATACAATCAAAGCCGGGAATATGCACTTGAAAATTTGACAATTAAAAAAAAAATACTATTTTTAACCGACTTAAAAAGGAGGAAGTTTCAATTCGGATGTTTATTTATTTATTTATGTATGTTCACCTAATTCTCCTTCATTTATCAACCGATTTGGAAAATTCTTTTTTTATTTGAAAAGACATGATGTCATGTACCATTTGGCATGCCAATGTTGTGCTATAAACAAAGGATAAAGGATTGAAACTGACATACATTTGCTGGAAACCTTGTTCAGAAGTTGGTTGAGGTTGTCCTTTCCCTCTGCCAGTCTCGCTTCAGCTTCAGCAACCTGCCGCTTCAGCTCCGAGTGCTGACGCCAGAGCGACAGCTCTTTGGGCATGTTCACATCAAGCTGAAAATATAAACACAAAACTAGGGTGATAGACTTGGGTGGTTCCAGTTGCTCTTATTTATAGGACGAGCTGAAGGCCCACTTGGTGTTAAGTGGTTACCTCCACCTCTAACAACAGCAATGTGCTTAAGTCCTCTCTGAAATAATTATAAGAAGACTTACTCTGCATTACATTGCGCCCATCACCCAAGACTACGATAAGATATTATTACTTGATATGATATGCATGCAATTAATACCTCATTAAATACATTCTTCTTTTGGCACTTCACAATATCATTATTGAAGACTTGGAGTCTTTTCTTCAGTATTGTGTCTTTGGGCCCAACATGCTCCATCAAACTCCTCCATACCATGTAGTACTGGCCTCTGCACATTCTAGAATAAACACAATAATGAATTACATCATGTAAGAGAATACTAGCTATACTAGTTAGGTTGATAGCAAAGCAGCTTTATCTTGCTGCATGTTTAAACATTTTAAAAAATAGACTAGCTAACCTGATGAACTTCATACTACCTAAAACTGATTTGTAATTACCACATTTCATGTTGCTACTTTATATTTTTATTTTAACCAGCCCAATAATGAGTCGAACAAAGAAATAATATTCAAATTGATCAAGCCATTTTCTGCGAAACTAATGCAATTGATTTTCATAAACAATTGAAATTGGCAATCAGTATTCAATAAAAAAAATCCCAAATATTTAAACAAAATAATAGTTTATTCTTTTTGTATGTATATGGCGATGTGAATAGATTAAATATTATTTTATGTGTACCCAACTGTGTTTGAGTTTAAGTCAACGACTTCTTAACGTGCCCTCCAAAGCTCGGTTCAAACGCCATAGTTTACGTTTACTCATCCTATTGCTGACCGGACGGAAAGTTACTTAAATGATATATATAAAGCACATTTAGGCATGATTAGTTAAGTCGAAGTTCGAAGTGACTGAACTGTCTCACTGATGCAGTGTGATCCAACACCTGAGCTTTCTTCACATGTGGGTAGCGTTACAAAACATGTTTTTATTCTTTAAGAAAACATGGATAAGAACTTACTCGGCAATTTTATCATTTGGCGGGACGTCTTCGGGTGGACAACCCATGGCCAAGAGCCATTCTGAAAACCTAGAAGGCACTTCATCGCTACTCAGCTTTTCATCACTCATTTAGAAAACTTTTCGGTAGACCAAAATCAAGAAAAAATGATCCGTATCGTAGATCTCCGGCAATAACAAACTGAGTCCAAGTCCAACCGAAAATTCAAATCAATATGAGGAAACTGTGTTGCCACATCCTACTTTTAAAATGCGGTTTTCTTACATTATCCAAAAATATGGCTGGAGGTGTACAGTCAATCGGGTTAACTTAATATATATACATTTAGTTTTAACATTAGCCCTAAAACCAATTTGCAATTTTTATTTATTTTTAGAAGTTTGGTTGATTGTTACACCGCGTTGAATAATTACAGTATAAATACCTCAAAAATACATAATTAATTTTATTAATATATAACAATATATTATAACAATCAATAAATTATTCAACCAACTTCGAAAAGGATAAGACTCATTTTAGAGCATGTTTTTTGAGTGGGCGAAAAATACGGATGTTTGTTCGATTTTTAACCAGTCACTTGTTTCTTCATCGCATTAAAATATGTATATATTTTGATAAGATGACATAATGACATATTATGATGATATGACACATAACGACAGATAAAGATAACCCATATCTGTGCAGCTACGGTGCAGTTCTAATTTAATATTATTTGATAAATAATACATACTAATGTTGTTATCCTATTCTGTTGCTGTTGGTGTCATTCATGGTCAATCATAACTAAAACTTCTATTAAAATCGTATTTTTGTTGTGTTGCGTGTATTGTTTATTTATTAAGTAGGTAGCGGAAAAGAACGTGATAATAATGTTGGGAAACATAAAAGAATTCATTTCTGTTGTCCAAGACGGCATAACTTCCAACAACAACCTAAGGCAAACTCTTCAAGAAGTACAGAAAGTCACACATCTGTTCAACAAGGACAAACCTCCGGGTACCAGGAGTGAAACGCAAGTAAACTATGGCGCTGGAGGTGAACTACTGGCCAAATATCAAGAGGACTGGGTAGCTATTCATGACAATGCCGAGAAAAACGCCAGAGCAGCCGAGGAAGTTGATAAATTGATCGTAGAACTTAACAACACCATGGAAAGGCGACTGAAAAGTGCGAGGGATTTGGCAGTGCACTTGGCTTACATTCCCACCCTGACGGCGACAGTTGCAGAGGTTATGGATAGTCTGAAGAGTGTGCAAAACCTTCTGAAGACTGTAGAGGAAGAGCTGGTGGATTATGAAGACATTGTAGAGCGAAGTAAGATGGAGAATTGGAAACTGGACCACCAATATCAATTGACACTGTACAAAGAAAAGAAAATGGGTAAGACATCATACAGTACAATCATATTTTATGGTTTCTTATCAATCAAACTAGGCAATTTTTTTTGCATCAGTCTTGTTTTTGAAAATAGCAATAAATGTATTACTAATTGTATTAAAGGTATTACTATTATGTGGCAGTAATACAAATCTTACTGAGACACAGTTAATTTTAGTTCAGTGGGTGATGATTTGATGAGGTTCTAAATCATCCACCTCATACATTTACTTGCAAAAAGCAAGCAATCTGGTAGAAATTGTCACTAGCACCTAGATAACCACCTATTGTCGCACCTAAATACTTATTTTTATATATTTATGTTTTACTTGCTCAAAGTTAACTTGTTACAATAAACAGTTTGTATTATTATTTTATATGCTCTTAGACACACTTCCATACCATGATCCATTCCATGATCTTATTGGGCATTTCAGGTGCACTAGAAGAAGTAAGAAACAAACTATCAAGAGAGCAGACCTGTGACCGGGAAAAGCGACAGCTGGCAGAATTGCAAGCAAGACGGGAGAACAGTTCCGTGGCTTTCAAGAATGACCTAGCCAAGTACCTGGCCAGCGGGAGTGTGCCTGCAGGTAGATACTTCTTAAACCTCGAAATTGAACAGTATGAAAAAGTATTAGAAACTTTTCGGATGTGTAGACTGGAGAACATAAAATTGTGCATATAGTTGATGAAAATTTTATGCCCAATGAAGTGATACTTCAAAGAACTTGCACTTAATACCATAATTAGTTAATCTCGGATCTCTAAAGTGTTTTTTTTATATTAATAAAGAGATAGGACAAGCTGAGGGCCTATCAGATGTTAAGTGGTTGCTGAAGTAGTAGGGTGATGGGTGCAACGTCACGCGCTTGTAGCTTCATTGACTCCCACACCTTTTTAAAGGAACAGGAATGCGATTGCACCACTGGCTTCACTACCACATGAGCGGCAGTACTTCTCTGACCATACTGCTACTTTGGGTTGCTGGTTTTGTGCCACCACCCAGGGATAAGTGTAAACTGCATAAAGAGAGAAGCGTTCATGGCGAAGTCTGTTAAAATGTTCTCTACGCATCATTGATAATCTTAGTTTAGTAATGCCCGGTCAGTATTTGGAAGGTAACCGTTGAGTTGCATTTGAACTGAGCTTGAAATGAGCGCTTCCATAATTCGGAGGACGCATTCAAGTCAAGTTAAAAATCTTTATTTAAAACAGCATTGTTTCCAGGTCCCACCTCCCCCCCTAAAGTGACACTTGATCAAATCCAACTGGATGATGACAAGGCAGACTTGGAGAAGTTCCTCGACAGCTGATAAATGATGAGACTATACGAGCTTGGTAGAGTAAGTTAGATTATATTTACAAAATTGATTTTAATATATTATTGTTGATTATATTGATGACTTTTGATTTTATAACGTTAGGAATACTGTTCTGATGCCTTAAATTTGATATTCTAACTATATTTATATTTGGTACTACACAAATACCTGTTGTTATCAAAAAACAATAATAAATAAATTGTATTGTGCAAACATCATCTGGGTATCGCACACAGCTCGTTTTACGAGATCTTTTCTTACCTACACGAGTAGGCTGTGGAATGCGCTACCGCCGAAAGTTTTTCCCGTCGATACGACATGGGTAGGTTTTTTTTTTTTTTTTTTTTAATTTCTATTTTTTTAAGGGACTTTGGTCTTTCATAAGACTATGTCAGTCCCATCGGTCACTCCATTTATCCTTCTATGCGCCCTGGACCAGCTTTAATGTAGACCTATAAAGTATGATAGCTGCATCAGATGTCTGTGCAGCTAGCACACTCTGGAATAGGCCCACATCAAGCTGGCTCACTTTCAACATTTTAAAAATGGTGTCCCTCAACAACCTGGTCCGGGCACATTCCACTAAAAAGTGATAGACATCTTCCCTGGTGCCACACACATCACAATTGGGATTATCCATTTTCCCCATTAAATGTCTAAAGCTATTCAATGGCATGTGCCCGGAACGCAGCCTGTGGGCAACAACAATTAAATCCCTACTTAGTCTACAATACATGGGTAGGTTTAAGAAATTAAAAAAAAAATATCTGCATTGTTGGCAACGCACCAACGCCACTAGTGTTGCAGATGTTAGTAGGCGACGGCGAGCTCTTACCATCAGGTGGGCCGTAAACCTGTTTGCCTATACATAACATAAAAAAATATATATATTTCACACAACGCCGTCTAAGCCTAGCTTTTACAAAGGGCATCAGATTACTGATATATATCGAAAGTTTGTATGTGTGCAAGTCTGTATATATTATGTATGTGCTACTCCTTCACGGCTGAACAAATTTGGATGAAATTTATTCTTAATAAATTTTATCCCTGGATTTAGGCTTTTTAGCGTCGAAGTCTATCATAAAAATTTGTAGACCGCCGTCTATTGTATGTACTCTTGATCCTATCCATACAAAGGTTGGATGGAAGGGATCACTTTTAGTGATAATGTCGCTTATTGTGCGTCTACCTAATGTTATTTGAATTACTTTTGTCATTATTTTATTTTACTGTTGGTGTGCAATAAAGTGTCTATCTAGTTTTTAGTAGTAGTGCAGTAGGATTCCCTGCGTCGCAGATGGCATGGACAATAACAAGACAAACACCCGAAAACAAGCTTCATGCGCATCACAAAGACGAGCATATCGTGCATTCGCCGTTTTCGTGCGTTGTATATGGTTACTCGCCAAAATTTTTTTGGATTAGTGGTACGATGAATGTGTGTGAATCATAAATTAAACCAACTGATAAACAAACAAATTATCTATGACTAGTAAATAAGCACATTGCTAAAACAGCAGGGACACAGGCCGGTGCATCAGTTCATTATTCTCTTTCGGATCTCACAAAAACTCCATTTTATCAAAAACTCCGACCACTAAATCGTTGGGTTATCAAAATTTATACATAACTCACAAATTTCTATGAAGGCACCAAAAACTTTACAATATGAAAGTCACCAAACATATTTTTTAAACGTAAATATTGAATTTTTTATGTTTTTCTTATGATTGGATTTAGATCCCCTCCACCGTGGGCAGACATCTTCATCTTTCCATGGTTCTTTACCCTCGGACCGGCATCTTTGATGGAACCAGTTTCATCATCAGACGAGAAGTCAGAAACGCAGACAGTCAAATGCCTTTTTTTTGGAGACACGTGAAGAGACCATCGCATTGGGCCTTTGGGTCGTTTCGCCTCTTTCGTTTCGTAGTCCGTGTCCGAAGCGGCTCTTTGCGAATCTTTAAAAGTTCTTGTTTTCCCCCTGTGGCTATCTTTCTTTTCCCCCCTAGGGGGGGCCTGGAAGTTTTTTAAATTCATATCACTGGAAGCCGGTTTTGTGTTCAAGTCAGGAAAATTCTGGGAGTAGATCACGAAACTGTCCACCGGCTTTTCTTTAGGAAATTTTGCTGCTTTGTCTTCTATGGGTTGAGTGTCAGTTTTTTTCTCTGCGGAGCTCCCACTACTGCAACTCGTGTTGCTGTTGCTATTGCTGTATTGCTCCTCAGCTTGTTTTTCTAGCTCCTGGAACTTCGTGTCTATACTTTCATCGGACGCCTTGTATTGCTCTAAAGCTTCTTTTTCAAGTTCTTCAAACTTGTGATCGACTGCTGGACGAATCCTAGCGCCAGGCAAAACTATTTTGGGGTTTAGTTTTAGAATTCCAGGTGCAAGTTTTTGGGCAAGTCTTACGCAACCGACTGGTGTTAAGCTTATTTGCGTCGGTGCGCAGCTCAGAACAGTGCTGTACAAACGTTTCTTTCGGAGACCAGATTCAATTGCCGCTGCGCTGGTGGACGGCTCTTCATCCACTACATCTTTCGGACTCTCACGATTTTCTTCTTTCGACGGGGATGTAGAAGGTTGTGTTTCTTCCATTTCGGGACTTTTACCTTTTGTTTCCGGCACTTCTGGAGATTTTTTCTCGTGATTTTCTGATATTACTTGTTCAGTTGTAGTTGGCTTTGGTTTAGGGTTGCTTTGCGTGAGTTGGAATCTATTGTCTAAGCGTGGGGAGGGATGGTCTCTGGGCCACCAGATGTAGCGTCGGTCTTGGCACCGCGGCCGCTGCCCGGTGGGTGCGTAGCGGCTGACGTTGGTGCCTCTGTAGGGGGGACAGCGGACGGTGGAAGCTCGGATGGCCGCAGTGACTGTGGCGGTCAGACGACCCATTGCTCGCTGGCATTCTGCGAGCTGGGGTGCAGGTCTTGGAGGGTCGAACTGGAACTGAAAAAGTTTTTGTTGGATAAGTTTTCAGGGCCGATTACATACAAACATGTATATATCGTATTATAATATTATATATATTTTTTTAATTTTACATTATTTTTTCTATTAGTTTGATATGTAGAAGATTGACTTTTTTCTAGAGATTTCGGAATTACAACGAATTACTAAATATTATTATATTATATTATCAGTGAAGGCATAAGCCTGTCTTACTGACGCCAGCGATCATAAAAGTTCGCGTATTATCCTGAATCATATTATTATAATATTTGCGTACTTTACAAATATATTCACAAAATAATTGCGCAAGAAGCAAACGGTGCGTTGGCGCCAGAGGTATCGCCGTTAGCCTCCTAGTTTTGACGTTTTCCCTCCCTGAACTGCCAGAAAGCAGGTTGTCGGGCACACGGATAGAGTTTTTAGCCATGGACCAGAACACAATTAATTTTATTTTTTAAAGAATGCCATTGTGTTTGCTTACTTTACAAGTAGGGTCACAAAACAACTGTGCAGGCATCTCCAGGCAGTACGCCGGTGGTGGTGGGGGTAAGGCTGTTAGCCTCCTAGGCTGACGTCTCCTAGCTCTGATCTTCCTGGAGGCTGGTGGAGGGCTGGGTGCTCGGGGAGGGGTTCTAACTGTGGACCAGAGACCTCTGACGTTGCTGATGCGGGCTGCCAAGGCTGCTTCGTCCCGCGTCACGCTCGGGCCCCAGCGCTCGCTAGCTGCCGATCAGTGTCAGTTATAGTCACTATATCCAGAGCCGATTATGTTTCGCGTTCGTTAAATCCCGACACGTTAAATTAGCTGTAGAACTTCTGTAAAGTTCGCCCGGAGAAGTACTGCCTTTACAAGATGTGCACTCGTATTGCTGATACGAGCACACAGCTTGTAGAGATACATCCAAGACCATCGCAGGTGATATGGATAAACAATTATTATGTTTGTCCATATCACCTGCGACACGGAATCCTTGTTGAGCATGTTCGCGCTTTTTTACGCGTTTTATGCGTGAGGATACATGCGTCGTATATCATTAGGGTTAGGGGCCGCGGCGGGAGAGGAATGCCGGTATTGCGGTGCGCCGCTCTCCCTACCTTCCGCGGCAACAACGGGGCCGCCACCGTTCGATGGCGGACGCAGTGGGGCCGCAGGGGAAGAGGAGTTTTGGTATTGAGAGTCGCCGCTCTTCCTTTCCTCTGCGGCCGTAGTCGTAGGCGACGTGACCACAGGCTTGACCCGTCGCGTGGGGACCTAGGGCGTCCTATCACTGGCATGGTCCCCGAGGTGGTTACGACGCGCTTCGTGTCCTGGCGTGTCGTAGCGAAGGAGGATGGTGGTATTAATTGCCACCCCAAAAGGAGGGTCCGGAAACGGACGGCTGCGGTGGGATCGCGAATGTGTGTAAAAACGTCCCCGTGTTCCCGCCACTAAGCGGCAGAGGAGGACACCGTGGAGTTTTAGTGGGTAGTGACACCCAGTCCCGTTCTGTCTCCCCGTGGCAGGGCGCTACGCAAAGACATTTAACCACGAAAAAAAAGTTATGAGCTAACTTAATAACAAATTTCATTTAGCTCAGTTCAGCCCATAAGGCGTGAAGGAGTAACAAACATACATACAAACTTTTGCATCTATAATATTAATGATTAATCCTCATCAGAATTCATCACATACATTGTAAAATATACCAATACCGTGAGTTATTTTAGATCTTTGGATCTATTTCGCCTAAAATTTAATATTCTTCCAATTCAACCAAACCTTACCAGTCTATGTAATCTCTAACAAAACTTGTAATAGAGACACGCACTGCGCAAACCGCTACGTCTATTTTGACTGGCCTCAGCTCAGGTCTTGGCGGTTTAAAAGGAGCAACAAGTAGCTTTAGAACTGGTGGCAAGTACGTTCGGAGAAGTACTGCTACCACATTTGATATGAGTTACCAATAGCGGTGCTCGCGTTGACGTGTTCCGGTGGAGTGCCGGGGAATTACAGGCGCATGACACGTTACCTACATCTCCGTGCCAGAGTGAAGTGCGCAACGCGATGCATCTTGGGTTTCGTCCTGATTCGGTTGGTTCCTAAATTGTATTGCTGTTGTTTATGAGTGACGGTAAACACTTTAAATAAACAGTATTGCTTGCTCATTCCGTCATTAAAGACAGCTAGGAAAAGAATGAAAAATCGTGCGCATGGCTAATATTATTTTTTTTGGTCAAAATTATATTTAAATTCGAGAATTCAAAACGAATACGCACAAATCGTCATCCGGCAGCATCCTATACTGGCGCCTCCGGCGTGGCACCACGTTCCGGTCTGAAGAATCTTCTAAAAGTTTCCGAAACCAGAACTCCACCTAAAATAAAAGTTCATTCCAAGAATCTAGGAAATTGCTTCGGAAAAATACGAGAGGAGCAGAAATTGTAACCCCCATTTATGTAGGCTATGGGACCTGCAATATAAGCTGACTGTTCAGGAGCGATATTGCTGGTCGCAAGTAGACGGAGGATGGAGGTGGCTGAAGACTATTTGAGGAGGATTACGTTTAGTTGTGGACTTCTGTCGGTTGATATGAAGACGACGGTGGGGAGGACCTAAGTGACATCGTGTTCTGAGTCATGAAGCTGGATTGTTTCGAGTGTTAATTTCATCGGCGTAGTGCCGATTTGAATTATAGATAAGTATAGTGACAGCACTTCCTCGGATGAACTTGAAACAAGCTGTTTCTTTAAGTTGCAACTTGGCACTACTCGGGGCATATGTGTCAGGACTACAGGGTACACGGCTGCAAGTAACATGACTTTTTCTTCTGCTTGTAAAATTTGTTAAAATATGTACATAACCAACCTATGTAGTTGAACCTGTATAGGTTTTGCAACAAGCCGTTACAATGACATGTCAGATACGTGAATGAAATTGGAACGTTAGAATTGAAGGGGAAAATCTAAAGTCTAGAAATACCTCTGGCAGCATCCAGCATTCCGTCAAATCAACATTTTCCCTTCCTTGCCCGCTGTAGCCGCAAAAATTAATCCTTTCGTTTGGATTTGAGTAGCATTTCTCTCTTGAAACAGAAAAGAGGTTTTAGTAAAATACAAAGATGGCCGAACCGGAAACTACTTTTCCCGCTCTGTCAAATTGAATTTTACTTGGCGGGATTGGGTTGAGAGGTAAGAATCGTAATTTGGGACACAAGTGTTTTAGTAAAAGTTTTATTGAAAGTAACCTATGTTCGTCGTAATAGAAATTTCCATAAAATTGTGCTAGTCTTGATTCTGGAATTACGTCTTTTGCATTTCTTCTGCCACTGCTATTTACATTGTCCTGGTTTTGGTTTGGTCCTGAACGATTATTGTCTGGAAAAGAAGAGTAAGTAATTTAATAGGAACCGAGTGGTACGCTAAGAACTCATAATTACAATAGCAAAATACTATTTGACTATTATCCAGACGCACTAAGATTGCCGGTTATCGCACCGTTAAAGGCTAAAGGAATAGGCAACCGTTTATTTTGTACCTGGTAAATCAGAATGTCCAGAGTGAAGATTTTGTGACTCTGATGCAGTTTCCTGAAGAACTTGTTGTAAGCGACGATGTTGTGCCCAAAGGCGCTGAAAAAGATGAAATAATGGAACAAATAGAAAGATTTTGTCCACGTACACGTGGAAAAGATAATATTGAAAGAAGCCTGAAAATCGGTTTAAGCCGACCACATAAGAACTTTGTTTCTGAAGTATAGTATTTGTGGTCTACAAAAGATACCTGAAAAAGCGCTTTCTTTATGCCATCAGGGCTTAGAAAACAGTGAACGTTTTTCTAGCTAATGCTATAATTACGACAGTAGGTATTTACCTGATTTGCTATAATGAATTCATCGGGTGGTTCAGCAGCCCACGTGAGATCCGCACAGAGGGCGATATGGGCCCACGAAGATCGGTCCACTTCGAAGCTCATTCAATGTGACATCTCACACATACAATTAACTATCTATATCAATAACGAACTAATTCATAAATCACTAGATTTCAACAGAAATATTAACGATAAAACATGTAATAAAAACGACAACAATTTGAAAGACATTGGTCAAATCTTCAATAACAAAATTTTCCTCTTTGATAGATACATTATTTTTTTCGTTTTAACTTCAAATTGACTATTTTGATGTGATTTTGAATTTCGTATCGATGAAGTTGTCATCAGGTTGGCTCTGCCGGATGTTGCTAAAAAGTATTACTTTAATTTATGGTAAAAAGCGTCCAAATAGGTTCTTGATCATAACCGAAACAACACAAATTATTATCATGGTTGTGCCATGGTAGACTAGAAGGGAAAGTCACCACAAATCCATTGAAACTTGCTATTAAAGATTTTGGTGCCGAATAATAGTAGAAAGGAATTAGTTTGAGTGGCAGCACCAAGTTTATTTTTTAGTAGCGGCATCACAGACCCGCCCGGCTTGCCGCCCGTCACCCGTTATGTCAGTTTGCCTTGCGCAGTCAAGAGCGGTGCCGATTTCGCGTCACGCATGTGCTCAGCTGTGAGGTGGCTGAATGAACCTATAATATTTTAATATTTTTTATGATTAATTTAATCAAAATAAAGTTTTCTTACCAATTAGAATTACAAACTTGGGCTTTTATTAATAAAAAGTGCGTCAAAGTATTGGAAACAGTCGTCTATCAAGTGCGAGAACACAAAATAATTTAAAAAAGAAAATCGATGTTAAAACGGGTGCTTATTTGATTTTGTTCATCGTATCGCATATAGTTTTGCAACAAGTGCGATCGCTATTCGTGGCCGGTGAATCGGGAACTGGTTTGGTGTTGACCGTTGCGTTTTTTGTGTTATGTATATTTGTTTGTGTGGTGTATATACGTACGTATATTTCGCGAGTGATTGTACGGCGAGCGTGGTCCGTTAGTGATGCTGCAATCCGGTGCAGGTACTACGGTTTGACGAGTCATCGCATCTCAGAGGTACGTGAGTTTCTCATTAAATAGCCACTCGCTATAACAGTTATGCAAGATCTTTGTAAGCTATAAGATTGTTGGACTCTCATCTGCATTCTGTTCAAAATTCAGATTCGATCATGCGTTGAACTGATTCTAATTTTTTTAATTTTTTTATATGAATAACTAAACAATTTCTATATTTACTCTAGGTTTCATTGTTTGTATATCTATTGTTATAATATATTATAAGATGCGTAATTTTATTCGTATTTAACACATCGTATTTATAATATTCTTTTTACAAACATCACTCGCATGATTAAGCTTATTATAATAATAAAAAATTCTTAACTCTAAAAATAAATTAATTATTATAATACACCATTTTTTATTATCATAATTAGCTTAATCACTTCGTCCACGTTCCAACTTTAGTACTAAATAATATTTACAATTTAGTAAAACAGCATACCAGTAGCACATAGTACGATTAAAAAAAACCAGGCACAATATCAAATTGTCGCAATCACGTTTCTAGGATGCTTATTTAGATCATCCTTCCTCTTGTTATTCATTTGTAAATAAATTAGTATGCTGTTGATGATCATGCGTGTTTCCTCGATAACTATGTATACTATATATATATGTATAAGTTATAATTACCATACTATAAATCTCAGCCATATCATTATTCCTACATCTACAATCATGACCATTGTGTGCTAATTTATTGCACTCACTTGTCATTTTATGTTCTAGATAAGGTATGCAAGTAATATGGGTTAGCAGGTTATCATTACGATTAAACGTAGATAATATCATCTAGTTATCATTATTATCTATCATTTATACTTATTGCTTGGTGTTGCTTAGTATTAATCTGGTTTTGGTTTGTGTTTTTTGCATCATGACTTATTTTCTGCTTTTGTACAGGTGGTGGTACGAGAGTAAGACAGTCGCCAAGTTCATGTATTTTTAATGATGCGTTGTAATTAATTTGCCATGCATTGCTCTGTTAAAAAATTGTGTACGTATTGTTCAAATAAAGATTATTGAGTTAATAAAGATAATAAGCTGCAGTTCTTTAAGAGTAAAACAAAGCTCTAAAAAACTAACTAATAAGTATATTTTTTTTTTCATTTTTCTTTTCTCTATGACTTTAGTTTTAGACCTTAGCAGTATTGTAACATAATATAAAATCTTATTTGTTAACGTGTTCTTTACCTATTTGTGAACAATTTTCAAATTGTTCTCATTATTCAGTTTTCATTATTCAAAATAAATTATTTTTACATTGTCGTCAAATCACCAGACTTCCTTATGACTTCACTAACTTGCATTTTGTACGTAGACCTGATGACAGTAATATAAACTCTACGATATGAAAATAGTTGCTTCATTTGCAAAACGCCATCATTAGCAATAGAACACGTACTGTTATTGTCACGATCATCATCAGTTAGATTGACCTTAATACCCCATTTTATTGTTATTACCTGAAGGTGTTCTCCTTGCGCGTAAAGTTAACATCAATTTATTTGTAATTCGGAACAATGAAGTAAGATTATTTATCGTGTATGATACCAGATGTTATATGATGTTTAGATATTGTAAATTTTTGTCACCTAAACAATAAAAATACAGTGAATAGGTATACTTTAGAAATGTTGATCTGAACACAGATCTACCGCCATCGGTGTAGTTTGGAGCGAACCACTGTTTACATAGAAGGTAGGCTTTCAAGTCATTAAACTCTCTTGGTAACAGGCAACTACAGATTTTTTATGTATTTCTGCGTATTTATCCATTGTCTAATTTTCCACACCTTCAATAAACACAATTATTGAATTCCCCAATATACTTTTATATATTTTATTCCTGCCCAATTTTTTCAATATCCTCCTAATATACTCCTGATCCAAATATACTCCTGAGTTTATGATTGTAATATTCCTCGTAATACCTGAAGGACATCTCGCTGAGGGTATAAAATTTCCCAAATAAGATAACACTCTACTTGGCATTAAATTTTCGCGATGACCCTCTGCGGATTCCGATGCCGCTGTGGCCTTGGCCTATTTCCGAAAAGTAGCTCCTTTGGGAGATCTGAATGAAAATAGACCTTTAAGACATACTTTTTTCATAACTGGCAGTGAGTCGAAGATGTATTCGAAGTGTATTAGTTCTTAACACCGATGGATGTTCACGGTCATCATTTTTATGGGTTACGACCTCACCAATTTTCTATCGTGAACTACCTTCACGGCTTTTATCTTAGATTATACTCGTAGATTAGGTATAGAAGTAGCTGAAGTACTTGTTATCAATACTAGTACACTAGTGTCTCTTCTGTTCGCTGCTGTTGGCTATAATATTTGAAACGTAGCCGATCATTTGGTGCCAGACCAAACTAAAACAAAACAGAATGATACTGGTGGGAATCCCGTATCCATCCCGTTCAATTTTAAAGTGACTAAAAGAGAGTGCAATCGTTTTAGTCTGTCATAATGTTTCTTTAATTTAGTTCGATGTCAACAGAATCAACACCAATAATCCCTTTTATATGGAGTAAAATAGTGTACATTGCGACTGAAATTTTATCTCGGTTGTCTTTACTTAGTCCAGCCATGAACAAAATGGAGTTTATCAAAACTGACGAAACCCTTGCTCATTCTTTAGTTATCAAGCTGTAATCCAGTTAATTTTAATTACCTTTCACCTTTTAGGTAATATTATCCTTATTACCGATATACTTTGGGCATATTTCTCATGGTTTACTTATTAAACATGAATCGCCTGTATATGATGCAAATATCAGTATTCTAAGCCACTGGATCTTGCGAGCAAATTCGGCCAGAAATAACTGTTCTAGAATATACTTAGTGGAAACACTGGGAACGGGTATGAAGTAAGTACCTCTCTTTCTTATTCTGGCCTCAAAGCTCAGTTGGTAGTAGTTATGCCTTCTGCGGCGTAGGTCCTGGATTCGATTGCCACTCGAGACAAGCCAAGCATTTGTGTGAGGAATGTAAGATGTTTTTACTGTTTGGACTATAGAAAAATTAGCATTCAATACTGTATACGTTATTACGTCAAGTTGTTTATGGGAGAAATATAATATGTTTGTATTTACAAGAAAAACTATCTGTTATAGTTCCCATAGTACAAGTTATACTTAGTTTGGGGCAGGATGGCGCTTGTATAATGTCATACGCGAAGAGAGCGGTAGCAATACCATAGTTGAAGTTTTCAACTTCCCGAAGTTTTCCAACATGGCTCATCGAAAAGTCTAGCTGTAGCCGACATCTTAAATCTATCCGAAGCATGGAAACGCTCCGTTCAAACGCGAGAATACGGCCACCCATCCAATTAATGATTGGGCGGAGAGGTTTTAAATAGATGATCTGTAAAAATCAGCTAGGCAAACGCTTTGCACTTATAATATAGGTTATGTGTCTAAAAACAAACCTATTGAATAAAATACAAAGGTCTACTGATTAAAAAAATACGTGCCATCGCAACACGTGCCATGATTTTAAATGAAATTCGTTGTACCAGGATCGTAATTCGTTACAGATGTACGGGTGTGTTGACCGAAATGGGGCCAAGGTCGTTACCCCAGCTGGCTACCCCACGCCGCTAATGGGGGCAAAAAATGGTTTTGAGCCAAAAGATGGATGTTATCCCGGGATATCCTGTTGAGATGTTTGATTAGAGGTTGATAAGCAGGGGATTGGTTGATAGATAAAATTAACGAAATTGTTGACATAAAGTTTTTATTATTAACAAATAATAAACGCTGGTTCCTACACACCAAAAGCTCTGCACTAGAATTTCCTGCGTATTCTTTTTATGCAAATATAGTGAGAGAACGTTCTGGCGGCCCACCTGATGTTAAGTGGTTACCGGAGCCCATAAACAATAACGATATTGAAAAAAAAAAAGAAGTTCTACTGCTTCATTGGGTTGCTGCTTTCGCACCACCCGGGGGACACGTGTAGGGATTATAAGGGTATTTACCCACAGACGCCAGCAACACGATATGATCATACGTCACGAACATCAAAGCACAGAGAAAGTGCCTCTAGATGAGAAAACAAACTTTGCTCAACACATATCTCGTTGCAAGGATTAAATTTCGTTTTTCTTGCTTCTAACTTAGTTTTTATTCCTGAGATTAAAGAATTTTTGTTTAAATAATTCAGTGTTATTCATAAAAGCGAGCGGGGTTATGGACTTTTAATCCGAAGGACGCTAGTTCAAATCCAGACGGGCACTAATGAACCATTTAACATCAGGTGGGCTCTAAGCTTGTGCGGTCACTTGATTGTATACATAATATTATCGATTGAAAAAAATATCTAGCAGTTGCTCACGTGGCAGATCAAATCTCATTCACTCTCACTTGGCGAGAGTCAGTGTTGCTGCGAAGAGAACATGTAGATGCGAATTACTAAAATTCATTTGGAAAAATAAGTAAAGTCCAATAGCACACTAAATCTGGTGCCGCATTCGTAAAACTAAAATCTAGATGTTTTAAAAGGACTAAAATATGCCTTTAAAAGCATATTTTAATTTGAAATATTTGAAATCCGCTACTATAACCTGGTTTAAATAGAGACAATGGTTATGAAACTGATAGATTATCATCATTACAGTTAACCCAGTTAATAACTTGGATTAATGCCCGTAACTAATACGATGCTTATGTTTGAGCTAGAAATATAATATTATTCTTATGAATAATGCGGGACGCGTAGCCAGGCTATATCAAATAATATGTAGTGGAAATATATTTATTTTTAATACCAGGCAAACAAATTTGATTGTTATTTACAATCTACTAATTAATCTGAAACAATGGCGACACAATAACACTGTATACACCTTATACGTTTTTGTATACTTTTTATACTACTAAGTTTTTTTTACATAGACTTTATAAATTAGGGCGAGCGCATCCCTTCAGTTGCAGGCACTCCTTTTCAATCCAAGGACCAACCAGTTTTATTTTTTAATTTCAACCATTTGATTCACTTTTAATGAAAACCTGCCTCTCTCTAGCCTCAAAGGTTTAGCTTAAGTTAAAAGCGAGCTTAAAGGTTAAGCTCGCCTTTGTAAATACTTATGTATTGTATAATTATATTTGTGTGCAATAAAGAAGAAAGAAGGTTTTAACTGGTCAGTATGTTGTTGGCCGCATATATATGGCAAAGTTGTGAAACATTACGCGGGCTTTTGGCGAGAGAGGAAGGCACTCAATAGTTTGGCCGCTATTTCACCCGATGGAAAGTGAAGATGCAGCCGGCGATATAGCAAGCTTGCCTAGATAACTATCCACGCTTGAAGACTTTCAGGCTAATAGATGGATTCAGGCGTTACTTTGCAGAAGTCCATGTTCAGATGATCTGAAAAGTGTTTTTTTTTTTTTTTTTTTTTTTTTTTTATTTTTATGTAATTGAGTGACGGAACGAGCTGAGGGCCCACCTGATGGTAAGTGGTGACCCTCGCCCATGACAACAGTAATGCGTGCGACTCAGTATGAGATTCAAATCTTTACTGAGTCGCATTCATCCTGCTGCGTCCTTCACCCGAGACGGAGATGATACGTCTCATGCGCATGTGATTTCACCGGCAGCCACACCCTTCCACCGGAACACAATAATGCAGCGACTACTGCTTGGCGGTAGATTCCAGATGTGGTGGCAGTACCTCTCCGGACGAACTTGGCACAAGTTCTACTGCTACTTTTGGTTGCTCTTTTAGCACCACCCAGGGGGTACGTGTAGGGAATCAAAGGGTACACACCTACGGACGCGAGCAACTGGACCCCCCAAAGTGGTACTGTTTAGTAACACCTCCGCTAAACTAAACTAGAGTTTAAATCACTTTACCCTTTAATAAGGCCACCTATTGAATCAACGCTCCTGAAGATGGCTTTGGAGAGACGAAACATGTGTCGATTATATTGTTGAGTATTGACTCATTTATTAGAAATTTAACGGAGGTGTACTTAAAATTACCCCTTCTCAGAGTGTTCTGCTTTTCTGGAGACATACATACATACGAGTATCCATGGTCCATGATTCCGCCGTGTCGTCTCCAAAAATTATGAAATTTTAACAGAAATTAGTGCCAAAAATAGACAATTGCAACGGACGCTGTTTAATTGCAGGTCAGTTAGCTAATTCATCGGTTGTTTACACCGTCGCGACCCACATACGCGAACTATTTTTCAGTGTAAACTGTCCAGTTAGACCTATGTGCTGAATTGGGTACAATTGAAGCAAATATCTTGATTCTGCTGGTGTTAGCAACTGTAACGGAACCTGAGGTATTTTTTTCCCATTTTCATTAGTTATTTGCGGCCGAACATATTTTTTTAAATAACCAATTTAATTACTTTAAAAGCTGTTACATAGCTTTTAATTTCCGCAAAATTACCAGTTCACATGACTACTACTGGAATTTTTAGGTAGTTTGTTATTTTTTTATGATGTTTTGCGGAAACTAGACTATTTGTAAGTCAGAAAAACAGGAAGATAATAATATAAATACAAGTTTCTTTATTGTTTAAAATAACTTGCATAAATTTCATTAAAATTACAGCGGACATCAGCCTTATCAACCTTAAAAAAGGAATAATTTTAGAGCAGTCGAAATTGATTTTAGTTAATTTTATGGCAACAAAATCTATTCCATCCAATGATGTGTTTTCTCTTCCGAGTATTTTTTTGTTATCTAAATCGGTAGCCGTTTACGCTTGGGTACGATAACTATAGGTTTTATTGATTAAGTTTTACAAAAATTGATAATGATGTAGGTACTTAACTCGGTTGTACCGGCACGAAACAAGTGGTCCCTCCTCTAAGCTGATGTTATGTAATCCATTGCGAAAGACTACCTAATCTTGCGTCATTGTGAAACTTCGATGGATATTGATGACCATAGTACCTCCTAGTACAGGGGCCCTATAATAATATAATACCTATATAAAATATTCATGGACATTTCACATAGCGCCATCTAGCCCCAAACTAAGCATAGCTTGTACTATGGAATGATAAAATACTTATGGGGTACTTTTTTTTGTAAATACATACTTCTACCACAAATAGGTATACTCCCATACACAGAACAAAATGCTTGTTCTGAATGGGAATCGAACACACGAACTACAGCGCAGAAGGCAGAGCTATTACCATCTCAGCTATGAGTTCTTATCTACACCTGATATGACCTAACAAGTAAAATATTTAAACATGCCGAAAATTTAATTTAATATAGCAAGTCGCCCGAGTCCATATTCGAGTACCCTTTCAATCCCTACACGTGTCTCCCCGGTGGTGCGAATGAAGCAACGAAAAGTAGCAGTATCAGTTAAAATCACGTGGGATTTAAGGGTCTGCAAAGTTACATAAAAAAAAACGGCGGCTTACATTTTTTTACGCAATTACGTTTCATTTGAATAAACCTACTTGAATTCTTTTACCCCTATTTAATTTATTGTATAAATCAGATGCAAGTCTGGAGATTTGATGTCTGTCGCAATAATAGTAAAATAATGATTATGCCACGGCATAATTGTACTTTAAGCTAACAAAAACAATAGTATAATCGGTGGTATACAATCGCACTTAACTGGTATTTCCAACAAACACTTTCGTTGCCCACTTTGTAAAACTCACGTAGCATAGATTTTGGCGGGGAAATGGGCGGTAGAGAAAAAGCTTCTAAGTTTAGATATTGCGGCACGCGTTCCTTCCAAATTTAGGGGGTATGTCAAGCCGAGGGCATTTTGACTCCACCAATGTCCGTATGTCAAGGGTTTTAAACCGCTGGCAATGTTCCAACAATCACACGTGATAAAATAAGTGAACTTTATATTAACTTGCTTTTATGGCACTGCGGGTGCTTGGTAGAATGGGCCATCTGTTTTAGTTTTGTCACTCGTTTGATCCCTAACATCTGCAGGGAACCACCAATTGGGTAGCAACTGGCGAGATGTGGCTTAAAACAATACCACCATATGTCATAAAATGTTTTGCTTCTTCTTAAAGTAATGCAGAAGTGTTTGTTCACATGAATATCTAAGACACTACGTTGTAGGTACCTAGAATTGCGTAACTCAACGAATAGGTAAAGTAATAAACTACCTACTCTTTTTTAAAGTACATAAACAAATGTAAAATGATCTCTTTTACTAAGAGTGTGTACGTATCTCTGCAAGCCCTATTTAAAAAAAAATCGTGTTGTTATTATACCTATTTACTTACTTGTAAAATTTAATTTTACAGAATACTTACTATCAATGTGTTATCATGGTAGTTAACAAACAAAAAATAAAAATACAATTGGCGTAAGTACGGAAATCTTAGTCTCTGAATCAAACTATCTGGTTTATGTATAAAATATTGGGTGTGTGAATATGACTCCGCCCTTTCTCAACAGATGTCGTTTTTAGTATTGTTTACGTGTACTAATAAATGACCATACTTGTATTCGATAGTACTGAATGTCAGCTATCTAACGCATTTTATGATATTTGGTTGAAGTGTAAGCAACAATTGTTTTCACCTTTTCGAAAATGTCGGTTTTTATTCCAAATAAACGTCATTTGCGGGAAGTGTTATTACATTATTTTATTGCGAAGAAAACTGCAGCGGAAACTTATCGTTTGCTTGTGGAGATTTATGGTGAGCATGCTCCGTCTAATACAACTTGCAAGGAATGGTTTCGACGATTTCAAAATAACGATTTTAGTACTGAGGATAAAGAACATGGAAAACCACCAAAAAAATTTGAAGATGCTGAATTGGAAGCATTATTGGCGGAAGATTCTTGCCAAACTCAATCAGAATTAGCTGCAGCATTAAATGTTGATCGTTCAACTGTTGCAAAGCGTTTACAAATGATGGGAATGATTCAAAAAGCCGGTGACTGGGTTCCACATGATTTAAAAGAAAGAGACATGGAACGTCGGAAAACCATTTGTGAAATGCTGCTTCAAAGACAGCAAAGAAAAGGATTTTTGCATCGGATAGTCACAGGAGACGAAAAATGGATACACTACGAAAATCCTAAACGCAAAAAAGCTTGGGTGAAACCAGGCGAACCAGGCCCATCACAGCCAAAAATAAATATTCACTGTGCCAAGGTCATGCTCTGTATTTGGTGGGATCAGAAAGGTATTGTATATTATGAGTTGCTCAAACCCTCTGAAACTATTAATGGAGAAGTTTACCGACGACAACTAATGCGTTTGAAGCGAGCCATAGAAGAAAAACGACCAGAATGGGTGAATAGACATAACAAATTAGTTCTTCAGCATGACAATGCCAAACCGCATACCGCAGAAGTCGTAAAAAGATATTTAGAGGGACAGGACTGGGAAGTGTTACCCCACCCGCCATATTCACCAGACATAGCTCCTTCGGATTACCACCTATTCCGGACGATGCAGACACACCTTACTGGAGAAAAGTTTACTTCATGTGAAAGTATCAAAATTTGGATTGACAACTGGATAAGCTCAAAAGACCAGGACTTCTTCCAGCAAGGAATACGAAAACTACCTGAACGATGGGCGAAGGTTGTAGCTGCAAATGGAGCATACTTTCAATAATTTTTTTTTTAATTTTGTAAGCGAACAAATGTGTTTTATTTTGACAAAAAGGGGCGGAGTCATATTCACACACCTATTACTTGTGTAATAAAAACATACAATTAGTTAGGTCTGCTTCGTAACGTTCAATACTAATGCTGGTTTGCAAGCTTAGACGACTTATGGTAATCTTCTGAATCGGGCCATAAAAGATACAAACCCGTACCAGGTTGAACTATAGCTCGTCATTTAACGACCCAAAAGGAAGTTACAAGCCGCATTTAATGAAAGGATAAATGTAAAACAACTAGAGTCAACGCGCTTAGGGTTTCCTTGTCTGTATGTTGATTAAATCGAGCTTGTGTTGAGTAATAAGCTTCTAATTACAGTAAAATAAATAACTCGCATCCGAGGGTTTCATGTTATAAAAATATAATTTAATTGTATGTAATTGATTTTTAATTAGCTTGTAATCAAAAATGGTCGTAAACTTTCATCGTGTATCATTATACTATCTATTTGTAGTGATTTTTATAACCAAAAAAAGGGTATTTGTGCCACAGGCACATATAAATATTCTACATGCCAAAATTGAAACACATTTACCGTTCTGTAACCCGATATATCCATAAAATCCCACGCGCGTTCAATGTGATTCTCATAGCCCACTTATTATTATTGTGAATTTACTACCACTCACTGTTACATTTGATTAACAATCTCTTACTATCATAAAGATAGATAAAGCTGTTGCCTATTGACTATTGGCACTATATGCTACATGACAATTTCTCTTGAAGGGGCAACTGCCCCTACCTGCTACCCTGTTGGCGACACCCATGAAAATAGACAAATATTTTAATCACCGAAATATTATTGCTTTTTCGTAGAATATTAGTATTTTTTTTATGTGATGTCGACTTTTGAGGTATATTTACTTTTTAATAGACTTCAAATAA
The DNA here is from genome assembly GCA_921293045.1 of Aplocera efformata. NCBI lineage: Eukaryota > Metazoa > Arthropoda > Insecta > Lepidoptera > Geometridae > Aplocera > Aplocera efformata. The sequence goes on from OV121063.1 coordinate 4,797,547, forward strand.
GAAGTTTTCAATTCAGTTGTATTTTTTTTTGTATTTTCCTGACGTAATATCTCTGCCAATTGTGAACTGGTTTTGATGGTTCGTTTTTTATTTCATAGAGTTTACCACAAAGTGTTACCATAGGAATTTGGAGGAAAATAATCCTATCACGAGCCAAATAATGAGAGACGAGCTCACTGAACCAACTGTATCGGTTTATTCGATGATTTATCAGTTATTATCAGTCACGTGTTTAGTGTTACTACAATAATGTTCCTTGAATTAAAGCCACTGGGATAATAACTTATTCGCTATATGACAAATGTCTCGCAAAAGGTGTATCTTCGTCTAACGGATGTCTCCCGATAATGTCTGACGGTATCAAATAAATCACTATTGTCTGAAGCTGTTACCTTATGCACAGATAAAAAATCTTAACGGAAACATTAGGAACTTTGACGCGTTAAACTTAACCTAGTGTTTCTCCAGTTTGCGTTTTGCTCTATCATAAATTAAACACCTACTTGAACCTACGCAGAGATAATTATCAGAAATAATTAATGGCCTTCACAATGATGCAAACTACCATAAAAGTACTAACAAAGGTCTACATTTAGCAAATTTCAACCTTCGTAGGTACTTCGTGGCATGATTTGTAAGATAATGTTTTTTGGTACCGTTATTTTAGATCGAACTTATTATATATATTATGAGTTAAATAAATAAATACATATCCATGGACATTTGACAAAGCGCCATCTAGCCTCAAATTAAGCATAGCTTGTAATATGGGTATAAGATACCAGATAAAATGCATATATATTATATTTTTTGTAAATATATACTTATTAATACCCAGACACAGGACAAACATTTATACAGTGCTCTTCCTAAGTGGGAATCGAATCCACGAACTACATTGCAGAAGGCAGAGCTATAAGGCCAGTCACCAGTTGGTTAATGGTTACAGATTACTTTGCGGAAATCCATCGTAAGATCTGAAATGGGTGATATTTGGTACACTTCCGCTGAACTTCTAACAAATGAGCTTCTTATAAACATATTTCCTTGCTCCGAATATCCTGTAATGTAAGAATAGGATCGTTATATTGAAGGAAAGAGTTAGAAATGTAATACAAGAGAAAATTGCCTTACCTGTCATTTTCGCCCCATTATCTAAGATCGCGTAAGTATACATATCCGGCTTTACCTAACCCTTCAGGTAAAAAAGTGTGAATATATTTGTGTGAATGTACCTTCTATTCGTGTGACACAACTTGACAAGAATAAATAAGACTTAATGGATATGGAATATAGTTAGAATAATTATAATCGACACGCAATAATAATAGAATTTAAATTTTGACTTTGTTAAAACTAGTCATGGCTATTTAAAAATTGTGGTGTTCTCAAAGTTACAAAGTTGTATTTTTTTCTTCTATTAGTATTTATTTTTGTAGCACTTGTGAAACTTGTGGCACAGGACAGCACGGCTACTAAAAACAACTCTGTATTGACATATTACATGGTAACTGCTGACTGGCAGAAACGCGGTTTGCCACACTGTCATTTGCTGTTCTGGAAAGAAAAATCCAGACGAAATTGATAGTGTCAAATTTCCCACAACAGCTGCTGAAACTTGGAGAAGGAATTGTTCCATCTTCAAATTTAAGCAGTAATTACAACGTCCTTCTAGATAAATCACTAGGCCAAATACTCCAGAATTTAGAAAGTTGAATAGATGCTGTATCTAGACAAATGGTACTTTCATGGGCTGTGTTCTAGAGCAATAGTATCACCTAGAAATAACACTGTCAACGAAATACAAAATTTAATTAGGTATACAAAAAGTCCCAGGCCCTGGATGTAATTTGGCACAGATTATAGTCTGGAATAGCACATAGGTTACTTTTTATCCGGAAAAAATGTACGGTTCCCGTAGGAAGTCCAACCGCGGGTAACACCGTGGGGCGCAGCTAGTAAAAAATAACTCTTCAAAAATTTATACAGAGCTGGATGGCTCTTTAGCCAACTCATCCCGCGGGATGAGTATGACCTTGGAAATGGCTGCAAACCAGACCGAACCGAAATGGTCCGTTTTTTGGAGATACCCGCGTTACCTTAAAGGAATTGACCACAAAAGCATCGATTAGCAAAAACCGCATTCAAACTGGTAACACGAAGGGTGTTAATCTGGGGCTAAAAAATAATCCGATTATAACAAGAAAGGTCATCATTATATTTCTGTATAAACCTTTGCCATTTACTAAATGCCAACCAACGCGTCTGATAGGCGCCCACGGACGTCCCATTCTTCCCCATTTCCTCCCAGAGAGAACAGTAGGTATTGTATGTCAATCAAACGAATATGGGGCATGGTAACTTACTGTATTTCACGTCAATCGTTCAATCAATAGCAATGATTCTGTGTTGGCGCCTAGACTGTAGTCATAGTCATAGCCAATTTAATAAGACATGTAAACGGACTACAAAAATAACATTGAATTGGAAATCTTGCCCAAAACTATAGCTTAGCAATAGTTACAGAAATACTTTTGCTATCAACCAACTGCAATGCAAAGTATTAATTCTTACATGTAGAAGAGGAGTAGATTCGTTTGACCACTAATTTTTCTACAAACCTCTGGCATTTGCCAAATGTCAGTTATCGCGTATGATACGGTGATCCTTTCCCATTTCCTCTGAAAGAACAGAAGGAGAACAAGAACATTATTGCACAAAAGTGGTGGCACAAAAATGATCAAATTATTGGATCGATATAATGCATAAAAATATTATATTGTACTCCAGCGATAAAACTTTGAAATCGCCGCTTCGGTAGATATCCTATTGGGTAACTTGGAAGGTTTTAAAATTAAACTGTCGCACGGCGATGCAATCTGCTGGTGATAAATGGGAAATCGATTGGATTGAACCATCTTCAATTTCAACATTTTGCTGTACGTGATCCGACTCGGTATCTGGGAGAGAACGCTATTATCCAAGGGAACCAATTAAATTGATTTTTATTATCAATCGTTGTTAGGGTTTCTTACCTAAGTGTCAAATTAGTATGGAACCCCCGTTATACTTAGATTTTATTTTTATCTAGAGATATCGTACTTTTTTCCATAAGTTTGCTTTCATACTAACCTTGTCTAAGGTCTAAACTATTCTGGAATAAATAAGGTGAATTAAGGAGGATCCATATCCATAGAATTAAGGTGGATTCGACCCACATTTATTTTATGCCTATACCCCCGCCCCCGCCAATCTGATGCAGTTTTTTCATCCAATTCCCTTGAGCAGTTTGAGCGCCAAAGATTAACAAACACACACACATACATGCAAACGTTCGCCTTTATAATATTAGTGTGATAAATAAAAGAGTTACAGTTGGTATTGAAGGAGTGGAATCTCTTTTTATAAACGTGTGTTAAAAGGGTCCCTTCTTTTCTGTGGTCCCCCCGCTTAGGTAGCTTTTGTTTGATGACTAATAAGCGAATATCCCTCTAGGTAACCTAGATAGCATCTTGACCATTTCGTTTCGAACTTTCATCATAAAAATCGTGCCGCAAAGTGGACCCAATCACCACACATCGCAAGTGGCGTGAAATTATAAATTTCTTATATTGCCTCTAATGATACCATGTGGTACGATAGGTAACACCGAAATGTTAACGATAGAAGCGATTCTCTATAATTTTATACGGTAAAATTTACTTCCTGGCACCCTTTAGATGGCAAGAACACACAAAAATTGCCATGTAACTTGTTAAAAATCCAGAGTCTGCGTAAAATAGCTGTGACATACTGACAAGGTGGAATTTTAAGGGTTTTATTTTTTCCATTTGGTTACGGAACCCCCGATGTGCGAGTCCATATCGCACTAAACTGGTTAAGTCAGAAGGTTGTGATATTCTTGCTTCTGGCGCATTGGCTGGTTACGCTCTTAGTTGCAAAATAAACAGTAGTCTTTTCTATTGGTTTAAAGGCTGTTTCTGTGGACATACAGATGTCCACAGAAACAGAGTTTCACAAAACGATTCGCTTCTACTATTAAATATTATTGTGATGTTGTGGTACATTTCATGGTACATGTGGATACCTGCCGCATTATTGTTCTGCTCTAACTGCTGACACCGTTGAAATCAGCGCAAATACGATGGATGGATTCTAGGACGCACTTATTGTTTTTTTCATCGAGTTTCTCTCATCCATTGACTTGCTGTGTGATTAATTACAAATGGTGATTGTTTCGATGACTGAACTAAATCTTCGCTTTAATAGCAGAAGTAGTTATGGCTCTGCCTTCTGCGATGTAGGTCGTTCGATTCCCAATCGGGGCCAGCATTTGTGTGCCAAATATGGATGTTTGTTCTGTGTCTGGGTGTTCTAGTACTATATAGCTTTGCTTAGTTTGGGACTAGATGGCGCTGTGTAGAATGTACGTAAATCTATTTCCTAGAGCTACAACCGTGCGAAGCAGGGGCAGCTCCCTAGTATTAGTTATATTTATACATTTGTAGGGGAAAATATAATTTTGGCAGCTCGTGCGGCGTATCAGGAATGGCCGAGATAATTGAAGGGTGGGCGGGCGTGGGTAGCGTGGTAGATTTCATACAATTATAAAGAGATCAGTGGTGTATAAATATTTTCCTACTTTGGGACACCGTTCTTATCTCAAAATGGAAGAGAATTGGATTAGGGGGATTTTGTTTCCTCATCAGGTTTAATGATATAACAATTTTGCTACTAGCAGTGTTTTTCTAAACATTTCGCAAGAAATACCCATGGAAATACTATTAAGTATATCTAACATTTTTTGGGAGAGAGCTTTTTTGATCATATCAAAGTGTTTTTCCTTCATTTCCATTCAATCTAAGTGATTTGATTTGATCGTTAATTATTATACTAACAAATTTAAAGTAATAATTTTTTTTTACTTCTGATAGCTAGTTCCAAACTTAACATAGCATGTATTATGTAAACTAGATTACTGATAAAATCAATACTTTAAAATACATAACATCCAGATTCAGAATGAACATAAGTATGTTAACCATACAACTTCTTGTTCGGAGTGAGAATGTAACAGAACCTAAAGCACAGGAGGTAGAATTCCTAGCCCTTCAACTGAACTGTGAGGCCGTCTTTTTCGTCTTTCGTGTAAGTGGTCAACTCTGGTGCCGGAGTTTTCAAGCCACCTGTGGGCCTCCGACATGGCTCAACGACTAGTATAGCTGAGATGACATCTTGAGTGCCCTCCTAAGCACTCAAATTTCACTAAATGGTTACCCATAAAGAATTGCATAGTTTTATGAAACACCAACGCTCTGCGCCTGGAATATAGAATCTTAAATAGGGGTCTATGAATTTTATACTTACCAGCTGACCGCAAACATATTACCTCATGAGCCACAAAAGTTACTATAAAAAGTCACTCGACGCTATCGTGCCATCAACAATGACTCGATTGTTGTTTTTATTATTTTTATTCAGAAAGCGTTGCCGTATAAGCAACGATCTCTATAGTTAGTACATCGGATAGGCGTCTGTCATTTTATGTTGTTACACAAGCGTCAAGGGGGGGAGGGTTAATCTGTCACCCGACAGTAAAGTGTCGGGACAGGGCGGGATGACCTGCCATGTTTTCCGACACGTCATCTCCGCCGAGAGAGACTAACAGTCTCAACAGGAAGCAAATGATCACCACGATCCTATGGACGGGGTTCACCTGGACCAGTGATGCAGGGGTCGCGGAGGTCATGCTCTACCCTTGTGCGGTATAGGGCATCTAGCCCTATACCGCACATACACAGGTATTTTGACGGTTCCGTAGCTTAGTTGATAGTTTGTTGTCTTGAGTGTTTGTGTAGTGTGTTTTGTACTTGTCCATGCGAAACAGGGAATCACAGTACAGGAATGAGTAATCGTTCACCGATTTATCCGCCATTTATCAACAACTTAGGAAAATCTTTTTTTTATTTGTAATGATATGCATTTTGGTCCCATAGAATTTTTATCAAGATCGGTTCCATAGTTTGGTTGTTAAATAACTGGTTAAAATATGTCATCCAAGTAAACGAAATTCCTATTTGGTAACAAAACCCTTGATGTTCGACTCCATATCGCGCTTGACTTGTTTAGATCAATGTTTGGGATGATATTGTCCCCTCTGGTTCATTGGCTTGCTAAGCTCTTGAATGGCGCCTTATTATGCAATAATTATTATCTCGATGGCCGCCATTTTGGCGGTAGACAGATACGAGTGTCTTGGACCAAAATTTTCTTTGTTTCCTTCGTCAGCCACAGACAATACAAACGTTATATTGCCATTATAGTCACAGAGTTTACGTCACGCACAACGACACTGTTCTAAATTAGAAGATACATGTGTCAACTAGTTGCGCCCCGCGGTGTTACCCGCGTATACAAAGTCAACATGAGACGGTGGAGAAAATACTGACAGATGTTTGCAAGTTACTAAACAAATCAGACAAAAAATCAGTTATAATATTAGTATGATGGTATCGTGTCAGCCGTTGATTTATAATAATAATATATTACAGATAAATATATATCCAGGCTATATATTCCGATAAAGACAGGAGATACGGACGTAGGGCGAAAGGGCGATGATTGTTCTTGTATTGTGTTCCCTTCACCGACACCATTCAAATTGCAAATAAAGGCAAATTATGTGCATGCACCTAATTTAAGCGGACCACTTCCGAAGAGCTATCAACGAATCTACAATAGTTTTTTCTATATCATTTATGTTATAGAAAACAATAATTTATCGCATAATTTATCGGAATCGCAGAATAAGAATCGTGTAAGCATTGCGGACCATATTAGTTTATCTTAGAAGGCAATTCATCTCAGTATTTGCGACTTTGGTCTAAATAAAAAGGATTAATGTTTTAGGTTTTAGCGCTAAACTTGGCAATAAGATGTAAGAACTTTCCAAATATTAGAATTCAACTCAAAATAAAGTATTTTGTTTTTGACTTGACTTTTATTGCCTGTTGGTTTATTTTCAATGTTAATTTTACTCGGGGGACACGTGGAGGCACTTTGGGGGTACTCACCTACGAATGCGAGCAACACGCTCCCCCCCATAATGTTTCCGACCAGAGCGCCTACAGGGAGCGTCCGTTTTCAAAGAGTGTTTTGAGGTATATCTATAAATAACATAAATATTCAGGGTCATTTCATACAGCGTCCTCTAGCCCCAAACAAGCTCGTACTATGGAAACTATTTAGATAACTGAAAGATTACTCATAAAAGTCCTATTTATGAATGTTCATACATTATCCACCGATTTCGTAAGTTATTTTCTTATTTGATGGATATGCTTTCAGATTGGTCCCCATACATTTTTTATCTTAATCGGTTCTGCTGCGACTTTTTTCTTCGCCCGTTGTTTACCGGTTTGGATGTATCTATTTTCGACCCTCTCGTCTGTAGGGTGAGAAATAAGGGATGAAAGTACTTTACAGGCGTTTTGCTCGATTTTTTTAATCAGTCACTTGTTTAGTCTTTGGTTCCTGCAAAAACTCGTACATACACTCTTACACAAGTTTTGTGTTTGGAGTACCTCTGAATATACCATATGGTCTTAAACCACAAAGGCCAGGTGCTATGACCACGCGTCTAACTGCCATCCATCAGACCGTGCTGTGGGGTGAATATGTTTTCAAATAATTGTCTGATTTATGAATTCGAAAAACCGAATTAAATAATTCATCCTTTATTTCTCGCTCTTAGAGGTACATACCGTTTTTAAAAAGACATCCAAATGTAAAAAATTCTCTTTTGGAAATTGGTTGACAAAATAATATTATTAAAAAATGTAACGTGACATGAACCTGAAAATAGACGGATTAAAAGAGTTCAGACTTTTATTTAGCCGTCATACTGAAGCATCTATTCGATAGATAGATATTCGATAGATGTTCGAGTAGATAGTTAGGGAATCCATGTTGCTCGCGTATAAGGAACAACCCAAAATAGTAGTTTAACCAAAAATGGAAGGAAGATCCAGCTTGCACTGCTATTTTCCCGTCACTGTCAAACAAACCATTCTAATATAATAACTTCAACCAAGATTTTGTTGTCCACATGTCCCAGAAATATGGTAACCCTGTCTTTAATAACTAGCCGCGGTGCAACCGTCACGCTGTGGTGACCACCAGATGCGGTACTGTAGCAACTACTTACACACCTATTGTGATGTATGAGTGAGGAAATAGTCCTCATTGTTTCAAAATACCTTCTCTCTCATTACACAACTAGCTAACCCGACAAATGTTTTTCTGTCTTGATTCGCAATTTGACAAGTGTCAAACTGGCACAAATCCCATATAGTCCAGGACAATTACGGGTTATTTTTTTTTTAATAATTCAGTAACTGTTCATTTAATAACTCTTAACTACTTGTGTAATTATAAAGTTATTAAGGGAAATTATTTAATTACATTTTAAGTAGAAAATAATATGGAATCCGTAAACTTATATTCTTATAAAACGTTCAAAATTATACCTGAGACAACGGACCTCTTTTGTTTGGTAGAAAGTGGGTGTAAGGAGCCGAAGACCAGGCTCAATGGAGCTTACTAGGAGAGGCCATGTCCAGCAGTGGATAAATAAAGGCATTGTCTAAGACTACTCACACGATGACGGAAAATATCGTGGGGAAACCGGCATGTCTTAGAACCAAAAATTCGACATGTGACTGCAGTGGGAACATTAGAGGCGGTACGGAACAACTCAACAAGCCAAGCACAGCTTCACCTAGGAATGCTTTACGAACATTTTCTAATGTTATGGATGTCATAATCACAGATTATGTAGAGTCCTGGCAAATGTTACGAAAAATATCTAGCATCATATTTTTCGACATATTTTGACATTTTAAATTTATGGCTATAATTTATTTCAGATTTCATTTTATTGGATGAATTTATTTATTTAACTAAATTAGCTTTTACACATAATTAAGCAAATATATAAAATAATACAAAAAAGAATACTAAAAATTAGACAATAATGAAAAAAACTACATTTACTTACTCATTTCCCCTGTACTAGGATTACCTGTGTCGCAGATGGCATGTACAAACACAGGCAAACCCCTAAAACCCGAGAAAGACTTCATGAACGTCACCACACGAAGTGTCCCGGCTAAGAATCGATCCCGGGACCCCTCGCTTCGAAGGCTACCAACTAATTTGCGGAGCCGTTACTGTTTTTTATACTTGGCATGAATATTATGCATTCATATTATTTTGTCTTATACATTTTATACTAACGCTTTTAAAAACATTTTAACAACAAATTACAAACTTATTATTTTTTGATTACAATATTATCATAACAATCGTTATTTCTAATATCCATTTAAATAGTTGGAGGAAAAATTAAATTTATTAAAATTCAGACTATTCAATTTTTAGAAATAAATATTCATGGACTTATAACATAGCATCATCTAGCTCTAAACTTGTTTTATGAGTGTTAGATAACTGTTTTGAATACTAATACATATTTCATTGAGTACATATTAACACCCATACACAAAACAAACATCTATGTTCGTCTCACCAAGCACTTCGTTACAAGAATTTTTAGTAACAAAATATTTAAATATTTTAGTTCCACCGCGCTCCATAAATTTTGAGTACAGTTAGCAAAAAAAAATTTTTTGCCTGAAACATTTAATAAACGTAAACGTTTACACACTCATACCTCTACACTAGGATTCCCTGTGTCGCAGTTGGCATGGACAAACTCAGAAACATAAACATCAGATAAACAAACATCCAAGACCCGAGAACAAACTTCATGCTCACCACACAAAGTGTGCCCTGGCCGGGAATCGAACCCGGGACCCCTCGCTCCCAAGGCAGAGCTAATACCAACTAAGCCACGGAGTCGTCACTAAGCCACGGAGTCACGGTATTATATTAATTATCATAAAAAAAAGAATGAATTGCATATCAAATATAAACAATATAGTCAAATATTGTAATTCAGTCATAATCACAACGGCTAATGCTTGTCCTGGGTAGGAGTGGAACCCACGACCACGACAGCGCAGATGGAAGAGCTCCCCACTGAGCTGTGAGGCGTCAGATACTTGTTAGTTTCGGCTCCGTTACCATAATCATGTTAATTAGTTATGCAGCGTACTGTAACTAATAACAGACCTTGCCGAGAGCTCCACCTAAATTGGAACCCATAAGGTTCAATATCGCACGATTTTAAAAGACATTGAACTATTAGAATCAATTTACTTCGTACGAAATCCATCCTTGGGCAAACTACAGCAATTAAAACATATTGACGTTATTTAAAAAAATACAATTGTTTATTTCGAGTCTTAGTATTCTTATCAATTTTATCAATAAGCGTGCGAAGCCTGGGTGATTTACTAGTATAACATATAAATATTGAATCACTCTATATATTGCTGAAACCAGCATTAAATTACGTTGCATAGTTTAAAAGATATAAGGAAACAAACAGCGGGAGCGACTATGTTTATCTTAATATATATAAATCTCGTGTCACAATGTTTGTCCTCAATGGACTCCTAAACCACTTAACCGATTATAATAAAATTCGCACACCATGTGCAGTTCGATCCAACTTGAGAGATAGGATAGTTTAAATCTCAAATTATAGTCGCAATTTTAATTTATTGCTAATTATTTGTCTGGTATTATTTGACAGTCACAATTATAAAAACGTTAGCCACAGCATCGCGTGGCCCGGTCAGCTAGTACTATGTAAGGATTATATCACTCTATATATTGCTGAAACCAGCATTAAATTACGTTGCATAGTTTAATAGATATAAGGAAACAAACAGCGGGAGCGACTATGTTTATACTATGTAAGGATATACTTAATGTTTTTAAAGAATCATTACTTCTTTATTAGCATGAAGCTCTATATTACACAATGTGTTAAATTTTAAACTTGTCTTTAGTTCGATAGCCATCATTTCTTCTTAATAAGGGTAACTGGTTGAAAAGCTTTACCTATAAGTTGTTATTTTTTGTCCAATAATTATTAAGTGCAGTAAATAAAAGTTATAAACAGTAAATTCTCTGAAACAGGATGTTTAAGTTTAACATTAACATCTGGAAAGTCTTTGATTACAGAAGCGCTTAGTTCTGTAATTACAAATCTGTAAATCCTGATTACAATAAAACTGTTCTGATAGATGTTTGTAACATTCTAAGACTGCCATACATTAAGAATAGTTGTTCATAAACTACACTTCGGTTATAGTGATAGGTTATTGTAAAGCACTACTAAATATATCCACGCATCCCTTCCCGGGATTAATTGCATGTGTGAACGATATTTCCTATGAATGCATGCAAAGAGCTCTATTCTTAGTTAATCATAAACTTTACGGAATTAAACTTCAAAGGATAAGATTCCTCATTATTCATAGGGTTCCTATTATTACTAACAATGTCTGTCTGTTGGTCCTATCTTTACAGGGCTGTTCTTTTGAACTATTAGCTGAAGCGGGCTGTAATTGTCGTATCAAAATATGTGTTACTGTAAATACCCTAAATTTGTATACTATGTAAGTCTATAAATAAATGTTTTTATTTATTTAAACTACATTCCGTGGTATGAAAGCCTTAACGCACGAGTCTTACTTCGCCGGTTATATTTTAATCAATAAAAAGAAAAACAATTTATAATTTGAATCTATGTAATGGTTGAAGTTTTCACAAAATGGGGATAAGTTGTTTAGTTAAAATTTTATATTCCACGAAATAACTAGTTTATTTGAATTAAGCCAAGTGCTATGAACTGAGATTTTTTAAGTAATATTATTTAATTTGGAATCCATAACACACAGATTTTACAGCCAAAACCCATGAAAAATTCAATGAATTCAAAAATAATCTTTATTTTCATTGTATTCTTGGCAAATAACTTGGAAACGTCACTTTCTAATATATGTACCTAAAAGATCACGCGATCTTATTAAGTTTGTCGATTGTCCAAACCCTATCAATTAACAGAACCCGAGACAGTGGGCCATTGAGCCATGAGGCGACAGCCACGTCTGTTTTGGATTACTCTTGAAGTGTCATTCGGCACTTATATCCAAGTTTGGTGACATATATGTGGTATACAGGGCTATTGGTAACAAGCTAGCAAATATACGGGATATGTAAGTTGATAGATTAAAGCATTACTTTACAGAAGTCCATCTTAAGATATGAAAAGAGTATTATTTAGTACACTAAATCTCCCATATTATACAGGCGAAAGTTTGTATGTGTGTTTGTTGCTCCTTCACGCTCGCACGGTTCAACGGATTTGGATGAAATTTGGTATTAGGATAGCTGCTTTTGATCCCGAAAAACCGCGTGCAGCGCAGCTAGTAATAGTATAAAGCAAAGTGTCTGTTTTCGTCTGCCTGTTTCTCCGCTAACTTCTTCTTAACCAAGCAACGCATTTTAATACAGTTTTCACTACCATTTAGAGATTCTTTTTCGGAAGGTTTTTATATGTATAATACATGCAGATTATAGTTGACAAAAGCCAAGATAGATCACAATGATGTAGTAAATACTACTACAGAATTGTATAACGATCTACGTCACACACACTGTACAACCGTGAGAGGTCGGGGCTGGATGCTAGATTAAAAATATTGTGCTTCCCAAAAGCACAGCTCCGTGCACCGACTTCCTAATCATAATGCAAGAGCAAAATCCCAAAATATTCCGTATCAGCCTCTGTTTCCTCGGGGACACCGGCCTACGTTCGACAAATGATTGTGGATGAGCTTTGATCTACCATGAGAGCCTAATTTGAATTGGACGCACGTATTCAAATCTTTGGTTGTAGGAAATGCCATTTCTTATAATATTTTCTATTATAGTTATGAAAACGTTATCATATTCCTTTCAATCTTAAAACCACTGTGGCATACTCTAGATATGACCCAGCGATCTTCGAATTGAAAGTTGTCGTATTCCCCTTGATCACCATGCTCAGAACTCTAATATATTTATAGCTTCATAATGGTACTTTAAAATTCTTATGATATAAATTTTGGGTATTACATAGGACCCTACAAGAACGTAAGGCAAAAATAAGATAACGTTCTTCTGGGACACTGTCAAGTTGGAACAGAAGAGGCGATCCATTGTTTGTATGAAGCCGAAGGCTGTTCTGTCAACGACCACATCCGTCAAGAGTCAAGACATCCACTCATTGTATCGTTTCTCTGATGAGGTCAATTGTCTGTGGCACAAGGGCCACTGCTACATTAGTTTCAAGGGTGGAACAACTGAGAACAATCTGTCGTTTCAATCAATATCAATTGACAAGGACAATATTATGATGGTGTATTTGTGCTCTGAACTACAAGACGAACATTTATACAAAATATTTATTACTTTTGACACGTTTCTTAGCGAACTCTGGTTTATAATTATTAAATTTGCTTTTAACACTTTTATGCAGTGTTATTTATAACCATTTATTAATAAAAGCAATTATAAAATACCTCCGAAAAAAGTATTCAATGGTGTCATTGGAAATTGCTCCACCGAATTTCATCAAATAAGGCTAATAACAACATTCCAGACCCCATCTTTAATTATAAAAAAAACTTTTTTCATCCAGATTTCTTTTGTCCAAGAAGACAACGGGCTCTGTAAAACAAATATTATTTGAGAGAAAGAGAGAACGTTCGATTTGAATTTAACAAATTTCACAAACCAAACCAATAAATAAAAAAAAAATACGCGCCTTTTAATAACTCCTTGCTAAAATAAACTTGATTCGATCACGAATTGATAGTAAAAAATCACAGAATTACCTAATGAACGATCATCGGGTGCATTGAACTCTCGCGACACGATCAATAGGGAACGAGTGAATGGGGAAAAGTGAATCTGGGACGTTCGTGGCCCATTAACGGTCACTAGAGGTTGTAATCTCAAGCACAGATTAAATAATGTTACTACCTATAGGGATTCAAGGGACCAAAACCTGAATGGGAAAATCGGTTTAAAGGTTTCGTTCTAAACGTTTCGTTCGTTTAGCTAAAGTCTGTCTGTTTGTTTATATGTCTGTCTATCTTTTAAAAAATTAATTTACTTTCTTTGCTTGCATTGAATGCATTGTGCATTATTCTTTTAGTGCAACTTAATAAATAATGTTTAAGTTCTACTCTTATTCTTTTATCTAATAAATAAAGGGTTTTCAATTTTGAGCCGTAAGGGATTGAAAATTTTCCAAGAATATGGAAGATATGGTAAAAATAATAAAAGAGTCTACGAGTCTAAGCGTCTTACGAGTCTAAATCGCACATAGAGTCCTGGGTCCTAGGTTGGGGCTAGATGGTGAAATGTAAATGAATATTGATTTTATAGGTGTACCTAAACAAATGTTTTTTTTTATTATTTTAGGATGCGCATAATAAATTCTTATACTTATTCTTACTTACTCCGATAGCTCAGTGTGTCTTGGTCGATAAGTGACGATGCGATTAGTACCTCTCCGGAACTGCTTCTAACCAGTTTTCGACTTGAAGCTCACCCAAGCCCGCCTCCACAACCTTTTTTCAGTGGTACCATGGTTAACCAGGTAGGGTGGAAGGCTTTAAACCTTTTTCGTGACGATTCTTCCATCCTTTCAAAATGGCCAGCGAAGTCGATGCGCTTTGGTTTCGCCAATAATGGTATAAACTCCTTGTGCTTATTCATAAAAAAAAAAAATCTCAATGAGCGACCTGTGAACCGTGTCCAAGTGTTAATCGAAATGAGATTGCTCCATCATAGCGATTGATCGAATCGTACACAAAAAGTGAGCACTTTTTATATCTACAGCACGTTCATAGTGCCTGGGTACTTTAAAAATCGATCAAGCGATTTCTATTTTTGTATATGCAGTTTTTTTACGATTATTGGCTGCTTTTGTGGTTGCCTCAACGATTTGATAAAAAAATTTGCGGACTAAAAATAAAATAAGGTGGAAAATTTCTCTCTTTTCGGCTGTATCTTTTTCGTGTTTGTTACAAAGTATCTTCGCCGATTTTGGTCCGATTTCGAAGATTATATTCTTATTTGTACCTTCGAATTTGTCAGATAGAAGTTTCATAACGAAATTTCTCCCCTGAAATAAGCTAAATAGCTCGAATCTCATCCAATCGTCGAATAAGCTTGCGAAAAGTTGATATCAACCGGTGTGTTTTAAGTTACTGCCAGTTTCAATAACTAGAGATAAAATACGCGTACCATTGCAAAAAGGTTGATCTTTTTGACACATAAGTGACAATCGCTGTGATAGTCATCAGTCAATCTATAACTTGGATATTGTTTTTTTTTTCTCTGAACAGTGCTTATCTACGTTCAGTCTAATCATAATCCCTATAAGATCTTCTATGCTTCAGGTGGTAGGTTAAACTCTCAGTCTGATTAAAGCAGTCGATATGACTATACCACTTGGCCATTCCAACCTGCTTCCCGTGACCTCAACTAACCATAGGTCATTGTTACACCCAATGTAGCTGATCTTATTTGCGAAATCAATTCTAGAATCTGAATCCCAGACGCGCAGACATTTCAATAAGAATGCGGACGGAGATATTTCAATATGGTTCCCTAAGCTTCGGATTTTCTTATTATGTTACGGAAAAATTGGTTTGTATCTCTAGAGAAAATATACAGCTCTTATATGTAGGTAAACTTCAAACTGATTCTACTGTAATATACGTGGATATTCGTGAAATATACGAGAAAAGCAAATTAAGTTAGTAGTTTTTAAGCTTGGTACCTTCACTTTAATTATATAATGGCCTCTTTTTATGAAAGCCTGATTTAACCTTAAACTGATTAATAATAAAAAAAACCGAATAATAACCTCTTTCCTTGGAGGTCTGTTGGAAAATTAGCTAATGGCCTATCAAGAACGCTAAGTATTCCAAATAGAAATTTTAGAGAGTTGTAGAGTTGTAGTTTAATAACAAAGTTTTGTTATGATCGGCCTTTCAGAAACCCGTAAAATGTGTTATTATGAAATTTACAAGCCACAATGACATTTTTTTATACTACTGGAATGAGGGGACGAGCTGAAGGCCTATCTGATGGTAAGTGGTTACCTCCAGCCATAAAAACAGCATCATGACCAAGGTCCTCCAAACCAAATCGTAACCCGTTGCGTCCATCACCCGAGACGGGCATGTTAAGTCTTATGCACTAAATGCCCATGGTTTGCTGTTATAATATTATTAGTTTTAAGCCCGTCGAGGGCCTTCCGCTCTCACCAAAAGCCCGCGTAAAGTTGTCAAGGGCATCTGCGGCCAACAACTTACAGAATAGTAAAAAAAAACTAAACAGTGGTGACAAGGTTGCGTAGTGCGCGGGTGCATCTGAAGCTACCTGCCTCTGTTGTCAAGGAGCCTCTGTCATGTCATAGAAAACTGAGTTAGCTGGGTTACTTAATTACAAGATCAAGGGGATAAACAATACGAGTATATCAGCGAATCTCTCTTTACAAGCCAATAACAAGATAAATGATTCCTTTTCGTATTTTCTTGTACTGCGTCACTAGCCTTGACTTGTTCCACCATGTTCAATGGCACCAACGCACGTACCAACATAACATAATCAACCTTGAAATAAGTAGTGCATGAATAATATCATAATACACACTTCGACCATTCAAAAGTCTATTTTCCATACTCAAACTATATAATACTAGCTGCGCCCCGTGGTTCGCGATCTTACACACATAGGTACTTCACTTTTCGGGATTGTAATGTGTTATGGCCTATGTGCCTATGCATGGGCGTACCCAGCTTCTGGCTTAGGGTCAAGTCAGATTTTTTAGGTTGGATCGTCCGCGGCTTTTTTTCATACACACTACACAAACTCTTAATCGCTTCTTAATTTAAATTTCAAGGGGGCAGGCAAATTCTCACCCCTGCCCCCTCTGGGTACACGCATGTGCCCATGTGAAATTTCAGTCAAATCCCTTTAGCCTTTTAGACGTGAAGGAATAACATACGCATTTGTTTAGGGTCAAAAATTGAATCCATAATATTAATATTCATCGAGTTAGCTATAGCTCAAATTACATCAGTCATCAGTTAATTTTTTGGTCAATCTTATTTATTGTGAAGTTTACGTCGGTTATATTGTAATATAACCATAAACAATCAACACGAGGGGAAGGAGAACTTTGAGGACGGAAGCCTGTATAAATCATCAGCTAGTATAATAGCAGTTGTAATTTTCCTTTCGTTTAGCTAATAAACCTTGTCAGCGCGTGCGATTCGACATATCAATTCGGCAGTTGATTCGAAACGAACATAAAACAACAGTTACTTCTCTGTGTGGGTCGGCGAACTCTCAGCTGACCACAGACAAGACAAGACAAGACCAGACGACTGCACTTCAGTTTTACGAGTGAATGGAATCAACAACCCATTATCTTTTACATCTTGGGTTGACTATTCTTTCGGGTATAAAGTTACCACAGATTCAAAACATATGTATTTGTTTTTATATTAGTCACCTCAGATCTCCGTCGTTAACCGATTTGGAACATAGTTTTATGTCTAATTTTACACTTTTTTTCGTTAAATAAAAATTTCATCAAAATCGGTTAAAAATTTTGGTTTTTAAATGAACATTATTGAAAAAATCATCCAAGTAAACGAAATTTCTTATTTTGCTTTCCTGAAACTTCTTCCATTGTAGAACGATTTATGATTCTTTTATAAATGGTTTTTAATAGTAATTAACGAAATTTTAATAGTGTGTGTGTTTTTTTACAGGTACGGTCATAAATTCAGTCAATAAAGGATTAATTCTCAGAAGGCTATAAATTACGTAAGTTATGTAAAAAGTATTATTTTAATTAAACCCGACTCAAATGAGGGATGTGATGTTTAGCGGCTGGCTAAGTCTGTGTCCCATTGAAAGCGTTTTTTTGTATTAAAAAGCTGTATGGAATATGGATTTTAACCATATTTGTTTTAACCTATTGACGGTACGTAGCCCTGACTAACATGTTAAGTTGTTTCAGCCGCCCTTAACAACAGCAATACGATAATTGTACTCCCTACCGAAGTATGAGAATACCCTAGAGAGTCTATAAAAAAAAAACCTGTATCCATTGTTAAGATATCTGCTATAAAACTGATAAATAATATCAACTGCCCACTTATTACGATTTAAAAACCCAAACTGATTTAAAAGTCGAATATAAGAATAAGAATAAATTTATTTACCATACAAAGAATAATAAGTATACTTACACTACTTAAAGTTATACAAACAAAAGATAAACAAATGTTAACATGTTTTAAATAAAAAATTGAGGGTAGGTAGTATTAACTTAATTACTTTTATCCCTTATTTTCCGATTATATTGGTGAAAAATAGGTGAAAATTTGGTGAAATTTCTGAGACCAAAACGGAGGTACACCTTATCAATTACCTTGTCAATGTGTTCAAAAATGATCCTACGGTGAAAATAAATGAGTATGAGTATGAGTAAATAAAAAAAGAACTACCCAAATAGGATAAAAATCATACAAAAAAAATACAGCCGAATTAAGAAACTGCTCCTGCTTTTGATTTCGGTTCAAAATATGCAGCCTGTTAAATTTAAACAGACATTGTAAGCGCCTTTTACTTTTGGATACAGAATCCTAAACACTGTGAATCCGGAAATGTGTACCATCATTCATTCGCATACAGTATCGTATCTTGTCGTTGCTATTGGCAACCGACAGCGGCCGATCGATAACGGTCGCTTGCAAATGAACGCCACAATTACATAGGTATGTCAAAATAGAGATATAGTTCAACTGGACCGAGTCCGTTTTGTTGATAATTGTCAAATTCTCCTACATTGAGGTCCTTTTTGCATGTAATGTCCCTAAGAAACTTCTGTTACACGTTATATTAAACACACGAATATATTTACTTGTGCGTGCAAATTTTAACATATCCTGTATACTTGAGATCTGAAGGAATAAATAAGTTTGACTTCAATCATGGTTTGCAACTACTGACACCTACTCTCTACAAGCGAGAGTAGATGGGCTTGAATCTATAACAGGGGCCTGAACCGGATTGGTAGATCTCACGTCATTGAATTATTGTTTTTTCACGTTGCGTTCTTTTACAGTTTTGAGAAGTTTTAAGGGAATAAATATTTCAAGTAATTTTTTTTTTATCTACTGAAGTACGAATTTGGTCTTCCGATCCAAGTCGCATCTCGTTGCGCCCGTGACGTGAGACGTCTCATCAACCTGGCATTTATCCGGCGCCCACACCCTTCGCCATGCAATACGAGTGCATCACTGCTTGGCGGCAGTTTACCATGCAGTAGTTCTTCGCACTAGGTAGAATTGGTAGAAATTCTACTGTTACTTTTAGTTGCTCCTTTGGCACCACCCAGGGGATACTTGTAGGAATACTAGAGGGTTCTCAGCTACGAGCAACTGAATCCCCAATGTTGAAACAGTTCTAGCTGCTATCCTAATCCTTATTGAACGGTCTCAAACATTTATAAATTGTGTAGGCGGGCGTGGGCAGATAGAAGACCATTTGGACAGTATACACGGAGTGGGCTGATTAAGCATCGGTAATTATCTTCTTTGTACTCGGCAGGTATAGGGTAGACGGGTAGATGTAAGAGATTTGACAGTTGATAATTTATTTGAAAGTTTTCTATGGAGATGCGTAAATGATTAACTTCAAAAACAGCTAGCAACGGATGATAGATTAAACATATAGTAGAAATCTATATATTAATTAGTATATATAGCCTATAAATTAGTATGCGATGAATGTGGTGGTGTTTATATAGGAGAGACAATCCGTCATTTTATAACCAGGTACAAAGAACTAAGAGTCCAGAGAAATCTCAATTTGCGAAACATCTCATCGAAACCGGTATGGCTATAATATTTTACACACATGTTATTAAGGTTTTCGATTGTCTGTTGTATGTATGTATTTATACATATAGTGTTTTTTCTGTGTCTAGGTGTTAATCACCTGGACACAGAAAAAGCATTTTTATTTTCGTCAAACAAATGCTTGAGTAGGAATTACCCACGACCTACAGCGCAGAAGGCAGAGCTACCAACTGAGCTATGAAGCCAGTCAAATACAATAAATACAGCTGGTAATTAATGTTATCGCTGTTAGTAATTAATTAGTAATGTTATTTCATTGTATTGTTAGGGGTATGTAATTAGTAAATCAACCTAAGTAGTTGATTATCGGATGGGCTAATGACACAACCAGTGACAGTGAGGTAAATAAGGTGGGGTTGGATGCTGTGATTCACATCTATTGAAGTTTAGTTTTATGTTGGTTAAGAGCTATCGGCTCTCACCAAAAGCCCGCGTACAGTTGTCAAGGCCATCTGAGGCCAAAAACCTACTATCTATTAAAAAGCCTTCAGCCTTCTGGTACAGCCTTCGACTAGGCCACACCTCAATTTCAACTTGTCTGTGACGATATTACCTATTTTCAGATTATCATATTTTTACTAGTACTATAAACATGTAAGTACATTATTTAATGTATAATCAATAGATTGCGCTGCGCACGCTAAATAATTACGTACTTTTAAAGATGTAATTTTTTATACCCAAGGTATCAAACATTGCTATTTTCGAAGGGTTACATATATTTTTTTTTTTTTCAATCTATGTATTGCCCACGTTGCTCGCTGATTTGATTGTGTAGTTTTGAATAGGTAATTTATTTTAATCAGTTACGTTGTTTTTTAAACTAACAGATGTTCATTATAATACTAGTTTAGGTTTATATAAAAGTTAATGTTATAGGCATATGAAAGTGGGTACTAATATACCTTTTTCCAATAAAAGTGGTTTGCAGCTTTTCCATGTAATTTTATTCAAGTTGGGTAAGTACTTTCACTTGGCGGTAATAACCCGTTTCGTGTTACAAGCTCATGTAAACATATTCGTTTCTTTGAAATATCACATAAATTAGATATACGTTTGCTGTTTTATTCATAAATTCATTTAGGTACTTTGTGTTGTACATGCAATACATACATAATTCTTGGAAATATGTCACTAACTCTTCTGAGCACGGTTTTGAAAATTCCGGAGGTGTTCTTGCTTCCAGTCAGGTCAGAGTAAACACTCCACCATGGCACCGACTCCGCCGGCGGGGTCGAAGAATCTCTTTGTCGGCTCGCCCTGGGCGAGTCTTAGTCCAAACGTCCCGATCAGTAGCAGCGAGCCAAGCCGAGGTCCGTACCTAAGTGGTGCCCTTGGTTTGCTGCTACAATTATGAATTTAGTTTTTAAGTCGGTTGAGAGCTAGATAGCTCTCACCCAAAGCCCGTGTAAAGTTGTCAAGGCCATCTGCGGTCAACAAAGTATAGTCCAGTCAAAAAAAAAAAAACTGAGCACGGTTTTGAAAACATTTATATAGTTTTAATATGAAATGTCTCGTTGACTTTGCGAATGAAAAACCAAATAAAAAAAATATAAGCTTTTACACACTCATACCTCTGCACTAGGATTCCCTGTGTCGCAGATGGCATGGACAAACACAGAAGACTAACCCCAAGACCCGAGACCAAACTTCATGCTCACCACACAACGTGTGCTCCGGCCGGGAATCGAACCCGGGACCCGTCGCTTCGAAGGCAAGGCTACTACACTAATCCACGGAGCCGTTATTTATAGTAACAGTATAACGCAACCCTGTCCAGACACCGCAACTGGCAACCTTAGTTCCAGTAGAGGGTGAATGCAAACGGGTTGGGCGAGGTATCATGTCTCCATCGTGAGAACCTGTCGAGTTCGCGTAAGGACGCTAGCACTAATCTTATTTCAATCTTATGACAACGGATTATTTGTAACTTTAATTCTGTAACTACTGGCAACCCTCTTCCAGAGGAGGATATCAAGTAGTTTTTTTTTTTTTTTTTATTGTGTTTGTTACCTCTGTACTTGTTATTTGAACGGAAACTTTCAGATCGGTCCCATAGAACAGTGTTTTTTAACGTCTGGCCTCTTAGGGGGGACCCGAAGCTTTTATAGGGGAGTGGCAAAAGGTAGAGAAAGTTACTGCAGTAAAAAAAAAACAATATAAAATATGTGATTATAAAAATGAATAAATATGTTGGATTGAATATTTGTCACAAAATAAAATACATGAAAAAAAGCAACGGGTAGCATCACATTTTTGAAAGTAATTTTAAATCTCGGGCTAATGCAGTTCTGAAATTTGGCAACCCTAAATTGAATCCTACGTAGATTCTACAAGTCCAGTAGGTACGTAACAGAAGTGTTGCAATGCTAAATAGGAGCTGGGATTGCAATTTAGTGCCCACGTAGGTGGATTTTAGTAGCCTGTTTGAGCATTTGAAATATGTTGTTCTAAATACGTACAATAGAGGTTAGGTACAGCCCTAAATGAACCAATTTTCACCTTGGTTGTACTATCACCGACTAAATAAGTATTCCATAGTACAAACTTTGCTTGCTTTGAGGCTAGATGGCGCTGTGTTAAATGACCGTAAGTATTAATTTATTATTTAACTAGTGACCCGCTCTGGCTTCACACCAGTTGTTGTGTGTGCGACGTAGGTCGTAATACAAATTCTTAGTACATCATTTTGATATATTTCTTAAGATTTAGCCAGCATTAGCAATGCATGTTCCCAAAAATATGTTTTATCATTACAAATAAATGAAATTGCCGGCTTTTCTCTACTATATGCATGTAATCCTTTCGGAAAAAAAATATCTAGATAATAGTCAAAATACGTTGCGTGGTTAAAATGTAAGTAGTTAGCGGAAAAACAGACAGACAAAAACGACGACTTTGCTTTATTCTATTTAGAGATTTAATCGAATAATTTTATGTAAGAGGCACCTTCCATTAACGTGGTAAGTTACGGAATAGATGGTAATGATGAACGGAATATAACGTACCTAATAACCCCGCCCATTAAGGCTTCTGATCCTCATTTCGCTCGTATGCAAACCGCATAGCATGATAATCCAAAAACTTCTAAACTAGTTATAACTTCCTACTTTATGGTATAGTTTGATAAACAGATTTTCGAATAGGTAATCTTAGTTTTCAATTTAAACAATATATAAACGTTTACGCACTCATACTCTGCACTAGAATTCCCTGTGTCGCAGATGGCTTGGACAAACAAACTTCATGCTCACCACACAGTGTACCCCACCGGGTAATCGAACCCGTGACCTCTCACTTCGAAGGCACTACTACCAACTAAGCTATAGAGCGGCCAATAAAACTTGTCTTAAACACTTGAAATTAGGTGTGCCCGTTCAACCACAGACAATGCAAAAAAAACTTCAAGACCTTATCTTAACCCAAGGACTACAAGTCTATAATAACTCTATAATCCCAGGGTGTTAAATATCAATTGACATTCGATCCTCGGTGCACCATTAACGGGTATCAGGGCGAACGGATACGGTTTCCTTAAACAGAATAATGGCTAAGGACTTACAATATTAGCACACGATTCTTGTCTTGACGTGTCGGTTTGGTAGGTATTTGAAAATATTGGTTCCCATAATTGTCAGATTCAAAAATAGAATAAACTAATATAAATATAAGTATAATAAGTAGTAGATACTTTCATTTTATTTGATGCACTAAGCTGGAACTTCTTCATGAAGTTTCTATGGGACCCTATCAATTGGTACACTATCAAATCAAAAAGACTCACTCTGATCGGTCCACAAATTGAGAGTAACAAACATACAATAAAAAAACATACACTACAAACGTGAAAATAGATAACAAATAATCTAAGAAACGCTCTATGTAACCAAAAAGTAAAGTAAAATCCATTTTTGCTTTCTATAAACAATATAATGCATTATGACAAAATAATGCGTTAAAGTACCAACTAAAGTTATATATTTTTTTATTAAAACAAAAAAAAAGCATTTTTAGACAAACACCCGTCTAACATCTCAGTCATCGAATTCCTTGCATCCGGTCTGCCCTTTCTATAGCGGATATCCTCTATGTCCATGGATTAGTCATGCCATAGTCAAAGTAACCTTAACCACAAATAATATTGGGCTTCTATTTATGAAATTGACGTTTTCATAAACTGGTCACTTTGAAGTGTTCTAAATATGGTTTGATTTGAGTTCTAAATTAAAAAATACACATAATTAGCATATGTTTTCTTTTTATTGGATCAGATTTCTTTTCAGAAGTCAAAGTGAAAGTCAAAATACTTTATTTCTGTTGAATTCTTAAAAAATAATTGGAAAAGTCCCTTTTTTCATATTATAAATATCTACAAGAACATGCCTCCTTATTACTAAGTTTAGCACTTGTTCAAATCCTATCTGACCCTCCATGGGGACGACCGTAACGAATTGGCTGCAGTTCTGTTTAGATTTAGTTGACACTGACAGAATCGGCACTAATGTATGGATAATTCCATACAATGATCATACAGTAGATAGAAAATGAATCCTTTGTTTCATGACCTTCCGTCATTGTTAGGAGTTCGTAACAGCTATTAACATACTTCGAATTCCTTTCATTTAGGAAGTTTGGATGAGGATGTAACATTAAAAAGGACGTTCCGCTATTTAAACTTCATACAACTGATTTTCTTTTATTACGATCAAAATTATAATTTTTTGTTCATATATTTCGGCAATAAATGAAAAAAGAAAAAAATATTTTATTCTCGCAAACTGTATACAACAAATCACAATACACAAAAATTAAAATAATAATAAATTAAGATTTAAAAAAGAAAAAAAGTCATGCCTTGGCGGATCGCTGCCGTATACAGAACTTGCAAGAAAAGCTGTCTGAAAAGTTCTGAAATGAACTTTGTCTATTACCAACTTTTTACAGTTTACTTGGGATTTTGAAATTACCTTTTTTTTGTGTAGCCTTTCTGACGGGACGAGCTGAAAGCCCATATAACAACAGCAATAAGACTTAGGTCCTCCCCGAGCGAAGCATAAGAAGACAAGTCGTATTTCATTGCTCCCATCACCGAGACATGTTACGTCTCATGAGTATATGATTTCACCGGCAACCACACCCTTCTACCGGAACACAGCAATGCGAGTGCACCAGTGTTTGGCTGTTTGTTACCATGTGTTCAGCCAGTATTTCTCCGGACGAACTTTGCACAAGATCTACTGCTACTTTGGGGTAAGTAGGACATGTACCTTGCAAGGGTGCTGCAAGACAGAGATTGAACTTCTTAACCTTAGTAGCAGTAGAACTTGTGCCAAGTTCGTCCGGAGAGGTACTGCCACCACACCTGGAATCTGCCGCCAAGCGGTAATGCTCGCATTACTGTGTTCCGGTGGAAGGATGTGGGTGCCGGTGAAATCACATGCGCATGAGACGTATCATCCCCGTCTCGGGTGATGGACGCAGCAGGATGAATGCGACTCAGTATGAGATCCAAATCTTATACTGAGTCGCATTACTGTTGTCATGAGCGGGGGTCGCCACTTACCACCAGGTGGGCCCTCAGATCGTTCCGTCACTTAGTCACATAAAAAAAAAAACATACAGTTGGACCCCAGTCCTGTTATGTGAGTCCTGTATTTAACGGCAGTAACCACTTGACACCGTGGCCCGTCGGCTCGTTCCTCTAGCTCGGTCATAACTTTTTTTAGAAAGGTGTGGCTTCTTTTGTCTCGGTATTCTATTCATGTTTATTCTTTGAATTTCTAAGAGCGTCCATTAAGCCCGGACCACACATAGCTGAATATGCAGGAATCTGACAATAGCAGGCAAAGGTCGGAGTCTGTACATGCAGCATAATGCGTAAACAAGTGTTCTGATGCGGTGAATGAACCTCCATACGTGCGTTGAATAAATATATGCACTAAGATTATGCATATGCAGCACTGCCCGGGATTATTCTGTGGCCCAACGACACTGCCGTGGTATTAATAGACCAGGCTTAAGTTAAAACGGCCCAAGTGGTCCAAGCGCACCGTCGCCGACTTTCAATCTGAACGTTGCTGGTTCAAACCCATACGTGTACCAATGAGTTTATCACTTCAAAAAATGATGTGCGCAATACGGCGTTATCGAAATGGTGAAGGAAGACATAGTGAGGATGTGTGACATCTACCAGTCCAGTTTAGGCTCCCATGGTAGATCAAGGCCCATTCACTCTCAATTATCGAGAGTAGATGGGTGTACCTGCAGTGGGAACATTAGAGGCTGATACGGGAAGTTAAAACGTAATATATTGAAGTTTTATTATATTTTTGACGTGTTGATGATATTATTATGTTTAACAACTCAGGTGTAAATATTTATGGTCAGAATTCATATAAATAAATAAATATTCTTGTACATTTGACACAGCGCCATCTACCCACAATCGAAGCATACTATGGGAACCAGATTACGATTAGATTAAACACCTAGGTTATCACATAACAAACCTCTTTGTTCGTCACATGTTTGACGTGGGTGGGAATTGAGCTCACAAGCTAATATTGAGCTGAGGCCAGCGATTGAAACAATTAAAAAAAAAAAACAATTCAGTCACTCAACGCGTCAAATATGATAACTATGTAGTTCATTTTACGAAAAGCACCTGGGTGACCGAGCTTTGCTCGTTTTAATACTACAAGAATTGACGAAATAGCGTTGTATTCTATTTACTAATTTGGTAATTTTTACCAAACGTTTTTTTGTAAAAATATGCGTTTTTACAAGAAATACAATTAAACAGGCAAACTTATATAGCAAAACCCTATCTAAACTCAAAATTTCATCCAAATCGTTGGAGCCGTTTCCGAGATACACGAAATATGTTGTATATACAAGGATTGCTCGTTTAAAGGTATTAGATGTAAAAAACTACGGCTGGGTGTAATGGTAATGAGTTGAAAACGCCTGATTTTTTTTTCATAAATTATAGCTTAGAACCATCACGATCCCGTCAGCTTTGAAATAGAAATAACCGCAATTGGTCCATTCGTTCTGGAGTTACGATGCCACAGATACAACTAAAAACTTATAACACCTCATTTTCGTCGGAGTTAAAAGATCAAGTCGGCCTTAGCTTAGGCTATGAATACCTTAGTTTTGCACCTAAATGCTAAGTGATACTGTTGTCTTGCGGCTTGCAATGTGTTACTTAGGTACTTCTTTGCTTGGGTTCCTTACCCAGTGGGAAAAGGGCCACACTATTCATCTAAAGCGTATTTATTACTTTGACCCCCGGCCAGAGCAAACATCTGTGATGAGAATGTTGTTCTCTTGTATGTATGTATTGGCATTGTGTAAGTCCATGGTATCTGCGAGACAGGGGATCTTCGTGTATTTTATGGGGTTAAGCGTTGCTTTTTAAATGTAGCTGCATAATACAGCGTTTATTCATAATTCCATATAATACGTCTATAAAAATTAGATAATACATAATGTAATTTCAAATTTAAAATTATGTTCATATATGGCTTGGTCCCGTCCAAGAGGTTTATTCCCGCTCGTCGCCACGCTTCGTCCAAAAGATAAAAAAACACGTCATCAGATAAAAAAAAACCGTTCTTTGAGCTGAAGGCTCAACTGATGTGAAGTGGTTACCTCCATAACAAACAACAGGAACAACAGAATTACGCCAATTAGCCGATAAAAACAGAATTACGATTCGGATCCTCCTTAACCGAAGTATTAGAACTTGTTGCGCCCGTTACCCGAGACGGGGATGTAACGTCTCATGACCCTGTAATTTCACCGGTACACAGCAATGCGAGTGCACTAATTGGCGGCGGATTAAAACCTTTAGATCGTTTGATCTATACCTTCAAAATTTCACGAACGTTTACATAAATTTGTCCAGAAACACTTAGTATGTTTTCTATTTTCTTTCGTTCCTTCTAAAATAACACACCGAACCGCTCTGTTAGTTTAATATCAATTTATAGCGTAAAATAAAACGAAATGTGTGTATTTATGTTGGACGCGTGTGACAACGCTGCCTGTCCCGAAATAGGACAGTGAAAATTCCTGTTCCGATTCTTGGTCTTTTGAGGATGGATTCACTATTAAAATAATGTAAGTATGAGCCCAAACTACCTTCTAATCTGATTCTAATTCGAATTCTCGGTGGGGGGACAAGGTCTGGCCCGCATGGGGGGCCCGCATTATGCTCGTTGTTAACTATACCATACCCCTGCCAGCCAACTTCTGTACCGGAGAAGGACCCTGGGTTGTTGCTGGAGCTACCTTCATTAGTTTTAAGAATATTGTAAAACGGTATTTATATCAGGTATTTAGCAGTTGCCCTCATAGGCCAAGGACTTCACAGAGATTGATCAATTTATGCAGTACCAATTAGTATTCGTTGATAGAAATATGGCAGTACACCCCTAGCGAACTCTGCACATTCTCAGCTACTGGATGATAAAATCCTCCCTTAGATGAACGTACATAAATCATGTGTTATCAGCGTGTCCCATTTCGATAGTGCACGCTGCACGCGCGATGATTTGTAACTGTACAAGTGTACAGTTGGAAAAAACAGTAGTTAAGTTGGAGTAAATGGCAGGTTTAGGAATGTTTATTTCGCAAAAGGTTCACTCTTGGCGCAACAGGAACAGGATCATCGCGAAGAGAAAGTGACCATTCCATTAGGGGTTTCTTGCTTGAAACAAGGAGGGTCTTCCCCATGGAGGGTCGTATAGGCTTATAATACAATAATTTCCATGGAGGGTTTTATGGATCTATTTGAATGTCCGAAATAAAAATTATTCTATTCTATTCTATTCTATAAAAAGTGCTAAACATAGTAATAAAAATGCATGACGCTTCTAATTAATTCTTTAAGAATTCAACGGAAATAAAGTGTTTTGACAATGCGCACTTCTCAAAATGTACCGTTCGCAAGTAAGATTAATATTGCAAAAATGTTTCTTGGCTGTACCAAGTATGCTTTTGCTTAAAATACAAACAACATTTATTTCGATTTTTATTTTACATTTTAAATGCATCTCGAATATTCTGTACGGTCGGGGATTGAACTTGCAACCTGGGCATTGGTAAAATTTTAAGATTGCTATTTAAAAAAAAAAAAAATTTTTTTTTCATTACCTTTGCTTAAGCTTTAACAGCGCCATCTCGTCAATTTTTGTGGTACTTGATTGGTAATATACTATTTCTGATAAAACAAGATTTTACCAAAAAAATTAGGTAATTAATTTAAATGATAATCAAATACACGTAATTCTGAAAGTGGAATTGATAAATTGAAAAGAAAATAGTTAATAAGTCTAAAGCAAGTAAGATTATATATTTTTCTTACAGTACCGGGTCATAATAATAACTTATCATCGCCATTAACCACACAGTAGTGGCCGATAAAATAATGTAAATATCAATAGCTATGCGTATTGTTATGTTTATTATTATTATTTATAATAGATAGAGAAAGTACTTGGTTAATTCGTGGGAAAGTCAAACATACATTAATTAAAGTGAGTTATATTTGCACACGCCAATTAAATTGTTTAGGCAAGTTATTAGGTACCAAGATAATACTGGATTGCTACGGAGCTGATGCCCGTGTCAGCGTCTAATGTAGCCACTGAAGGGAAGGCCTAGTCTCGATAACGAGAGTGAATCGGCATGTATATGTATTAAAGTAGAGTCGGACAGTGTGGTGGCCCAGGGGTATAGACGCCGACTTTCAATCTGAAGGTTGCTGGTTCAAACCCAC
The DNA here is from genome assembly GCA_921293045.1 of Aplocera efformata. Classification (NCBI taxonomy): domain Eukaryota; kingdom Metazoa; phylum Arthropoda; class Insecta; order Lepidoptera; family Geometridae; genus Aplocera; species Aplocera efformata. The sequence continues at coordinate 4,827,307 of OV121063.1, forward strand.
ACGTGCAAAAAAGAGATTTTTCACTTGAAAACAATTATGTGCGCAATACCACGTTCTCAAAACGGTGACGGAAAACATCGTGAGGAAATTCGACGACATGTGACATCTACCAATCCAGATTGGACTCCCGTGGTAAATCAGAGCCCATTCACTCTCAATTATCGAGAGTAGGCCGGTGTCCCTGCAGTAGGAACATTAGAGGCTGGTACGGTACTAGCTATTCTTGATTTGCTAGATGGTGTTTTGTTATTATAAATGAGGTCACCTATAAGGTGAGGGTACTGATGTTAGGGGTAACAAGGATGCATGCAGTCACTCCCATAAAAAATCAGGTATTAGTATCAAAGTAACATAGGTATTCTGTGAAAATGTCAGACCTATACGACTTATGGTTCTGAAGACTTTAACCTTGTGGCTTTAACCTTAAATCCATCTTATATATGTGTTGTTGTTACAACACATTGTTGGATTTAACTAAGATGGATGGATAACTGTAGGTAAAACTACAGTTTCATACATAACTAGTGTCTCTGTATCGTAAAAGTGTCATTTCACCGTTTTCACCAGCCTAGAAGTAACACCGCTGATGTCGGTCTAAATAGCCAATAACGTGTCATATTGATGCATCGAGTACCTACTTTATGCGCTTGCGCAGGTATTTTGCAATACAGTTACAGAGTCACTAGGGTTGTCAGAAACAAATCTGTTAAATTTTAATTTATATTTTGCTCAGTGGGAATTATGTAAATTTGGATTGAAACAATTCCTATCGATTTCAATGTCAATTGTCGTTTCAAGAGAGAAGTTTCCTGGATGTGGCGTTAGTTTCTTGACTTTTGGTTAGTTCCCTGAAATACCTCACTACGATTTTTTCTGAGTCCATTGAATATGATTGAATTTGTATTACTTATAAGAGTGAGCAACTGTCGGGTTCCGATTGTGACCCTATCGGGTTGGTTCTTTTTTACTACCTAATGTATAATGTAATGTAATGAAGGTAATGTACCCCAGGGAGAACTAGAAATATATTTAATATTGTAGTATATGATTCAATAGCGGCTGCTAGACGAGTATGAAAGCGGAAAACATACTGCGCGACCCCAATTAAATTAGGAAATGGGCAAACATTTATGATGATTTTGATGGGTATTTAACATGGGTGGTAACAGGAAGATAATTGATTAACGTACATGTCTAAAAAATATAAATTTAACACATTTATTCATAAAATTACCATTAAAATATTTCTACACGTGTAGGACAACTAGCGTAAAATACAAAACGCATTAGACATCTACTAATAGAAAACTTTTGACGGATAAAATCAGGACCGAGATTGTTTGTTTCTTAGATTGAAAACATAACATTATGTAACAAATTTTAATGGATTTGCGCAATATTGTAGTAGGTGGTAGCCCTGAGTAAACTGTCAATCTGCCTGACGTATTTACACATTATGTAGGCAAAGCAGTAAATAAATACATTTTCAAGCATTTGCTCTTTTGGTTACTCATACTATCAATTTCGTAATCATGTAAGTACGAACGCTTTTACCAACCTCGCAGTTTTAATCAGGGTTATTTTCAAATAAAATTATCTACTACCGAAATGTCTTAGAAATCTAGCTATAGACCTGACATACCTAAATATAGACGGACAGGTAGATAGATAAACTCTTTATTGTTCACACCAGAAATTGTACAGAAAAACAAATAAAAAAGAACATATAATTGGTAAAAACAATATGGTATTGTTGGTAAAAATAAAAAGAACGATAATGTACAATGGGCGGCCTTATTGCTAAGAGCGATCTCTTCCGGGCAACCTTTGGATGGACACGATTTCAACAAAGCAAAAAAGGGGAGGTGGTGTCACAATAATATCTACTTATGTATAGTTTTGTAGTAGAAAAATATGAGATTTATTTTATAATACAATATATAAATTTAAAAGGTAATTTCCTGAACAAACTTATTAATATACTGAAAATACAAAAAATTATGTAAAATATATTTAATTGATAATAATTATATCTATCCTTGTATTATAGTTGTTGGTCTTTTCGATAAAGAAAACAAATTATATATAAGTATACACAATTATCACAAACTTGTCATAGTTGGTTACATTTTTCACTTAGTAGCTCTAGGTAACAATTAATTCAATTTTGAAATCCTAATGTTACTAAAGTATTACTTTCTCACGTAACAATCTCAGAAATTATAAACTCTTAAGATAATAACAAGTAGATAGTTAATAGACTAAGCCAGTTTCCACCACTTGAATCCAGTTTTTACCGCAGAGTATCCGCTCTCGCTTCCTCTACCACTACATCCCTTTCCTACTCAAGAGTTCATTGATATCGATCGACCATTCATTTTTCAAAGGCACTCTTTGATGTTCTTTAGGGCCTACGCACTACGATACTTTTGAGGTTGAGAGAAATCGCCATGAGTCGCGACTTACAGATGAATGAATGACATTGTTATGAATTGTAGGTAGAGTCACGCCGCATGCACCATCGGACGTGAAAGATCGCGATTTGCATCCGATATTAGAACTAAATTACTTACAAGTATTGCCAATTATAATTGGCATGCCGATATTTTTGTACCACTAATTTTTTTTTTTTTTTTTTTTTTTATTAATGTATAGCCAAGCGTTTGGCCGCCATCTCACCTGATGGGAAGTGAAGATGCGGCCGACGATGGAGCACGCTTGTCTAGGAGAAACCTATTCACTCTACTCTTGAAGACTCCCAGGTTGTAATGGTCAGGGAATACAGACTCAGGCAAAGCATTCCACTCCCTTGCAGTACGCACAATAAAAGTATTTTCAAATCGTTTGGTGCGTATTGTATTTACTTATGATTTCGGCCACCACGGTAAACCGCCTCAGCTTATGGTTGGTAACACAGCGCCATCTAGCCTCAGACTAAGCTTAACTTGTAATATGGGAATTAGAAAACTAGAAGAATACTTACATAGTACTGTTTTTTGTAAATGCATAGAAGAAACATTTAAATTCGTCACACAAATGGTTGTCCTGGTTGGGAATCGAACCCACGACCTAAACCGCAGAAGGCAGAGTTACTAACAACTGGGCCTTTCAACATTGTTTGACTGGACAACATTTATTGTTTTTGGTAGAAAAGTAAATGGAAGTTTTTACTGAATCTCCTTCAGTCATCTGTTGATTCTTTATGTAAGTAGCAATTGTGCTAAGCCCTTTTGATGTCATGTATTCTATCTACACAACTATCTAACCTAATCTAACTAACCTATCAATGCACGATTTGTTCCACTCGAAAGTGCTTTACAAACTCCTTTGTGTTTGTGAATGAACTTTTTTAATCTGTAGGAATTTTAAAATTGGAACGCATTTTTTACTTTTTGATGGCGGGAGTTCGGAAAGCGGATTTCGGCTCGTTATTTTTAATCTGTTTCAGTATTCAGCAGATTTTAGATTTTTCAATTTTCATGATAAATTATTCAGAAGTAGACAATTATTTTTTGGGCAAAATAAATAGCTTGGTCGGTTTATTAACTCTTCCTACGAATAGAATACTCATGGATTTTTGAATGAGAGAATAAATCTGATTTTACGTTCTGTGTTTATGCATATATTTTTTCAACATTAACAGTTTCTCTGACAATTAAGTTTCATTCCTACATCCTTAATCTGTAGTGTTAACTCAAAGATTTTTTTTACAATGACACCTGATGCGCAGCCACCATGTTTCTTGTATATGTTTTAGGTATTCATCTGAGCCATGAAATATTTGCTGTTTATTTTGTGATGATAGTTAATTATGATTTCTTATCAATAAAATGATGCTAGGTAGGTAGGTACGTGATCATTCCTGTTTTGCAATGATGCAAACTTCAAATCACGTTGGTTTTCACAGTAAAATAGATTCAGACGGTATTATTTACAAAGCAGGTACCTACTAGTTACAACTGGTTGGATTTCCGGCTTTTGTACGTACCTACGTCTTCCGGTTCCCTGGAAATGTCGGGACCAGATAACACAGGCTTTGAGATAAACTAAAAAGTATACTTTCCGAATTGTCCCACTGCGAGGCTACTTTTTTTTTCCAATCTTTATTATTTAAAAACTGCGAGGCTACGAGGAGAGAATAGGTTTTTTTTTAAATTTCTAAGGAATTCTTTCTTTAAACCTCACCAAATAGGTTTTACGAAATTCATTCACCTCTTTACACTGTTTACCTATTGTAGAGCGATTTCTCATAATCACGAGCGCTTAATCTCATGTAATTAGAGAAAAAACGTAGGTACTTTCATTTTTCCCGTGATTACACACTTTCTAAACACTCAGTTTATGTGAATGAAGATTTTAATTCATCATAATATATACCTATATACTGAGTGAGAATGCGACCACATAGATAACTCCCGTTAAAATTCAGTTTTGTCGATTTTTTATCTCTAATCGACTCTGTGAAAATACGAAGTCATATGGTTAACGTCCATATAGATTTTGTCTTGTTGCCGTGAAAGGAGTCTTTATTGCATTTTTTGCGACTCATCAATAGGTATGTACTACAGATCGTGACGATTTATAAAATGTGAACGTCTATACTTATTCAAATTTAATTAATCGTGATTAACAACGAATCAATAATGTGTGAACAAGCCGTGACTGTACTTAGAGGCATCTCAGACGATCGCTTTTAGTCGGCCCGACTTTAGTCTGCTGTCAGCCGAATTATTTAATCAATAGCAACATTATTTCATGTCAAAAATGTATGAAACTTTTTGCCAGATAACAATGCTACTATGGTAATCTATCCCAGTAATTTATTAGTAGGGTTTGGTGTTAAGAGAACACATTCTAGTATATGAGGTCCCAAAACACAGACTGTCTTACAAAAATCGGAACAATAATAGATAATAATCTCCACAAGTCCAAATCGCTCAACTATACCTAAAGCCCCACCTTCTTCTAATAATTACTTGCATGACATTAATTATAATTATACTAAGTGCTAAGTAAGTTACAAAGTGGAGATTTTTCTACCTCCCTGCAACGAACGACTACTAAGTAGGAAATCAAGGGTCACCAAGATACAGGCTTCGCTTAATTTGAGACCCAACAATAATTCAATGTCACACACAACTGACATTAGTACCCACTTTATTTTTAATATTTTAATATTTTTGTTGGTAAAATAAATAAATTTGTATTTTTCGTTGTATAATGACCGACTTCCTCCGATTTTTGTCGGTTTTGGTGTCGGAGAAGGATAGGTAGACTATACCTACATATCAAGAGACTCTAAAGGATACGACAAGTGAAAAGTAGCTTCATCGGTTTAAAAACGGACTCTGACACCCACCGACTAAAATCGTTAGTAGTGAGACAAAAATCGTTGACCTAAGTCGGTCGATCGTCTGCGTAACGCTTTTAATTACACACGGCTTTATTATGCTAAGGAATACCTACAGATTCGTCGTTCAATTTCTCCCATGATTTCGCCCGAACATTGGCCCATTATCGGGAAATAATCGGATTTATGAGCTCACTAATACACGCATTGTTAATTGAATGGGCCGTTGATGTATAATCTATAAAGCAATGCGAATCGAATCGATAACCGAATTTGTTAATAAGCTCAAAACCAGTGCAGCCGACACTGAGACACCACGCTTGATTTAATCTACCACGGTAGCCCAATCCAGATTGGTATAAATGTATTCTTTTCTCATGATGTTTTCCTTCATACGTATTAAGAACTTGGTATTGCGCACTTGGTATTTGAAGTGAAATATGGCGCTTTGGTTTTGAATCAGTAACCTTGAGATTGAAAGTCGCGCGTCTATACCATACCACGCTCTCGTAATCTACTTTGTAATTGTACCTTAAGGGTGTGTGATAAATAAAAATGTTTAAACAGTCAATTATTAAATGTGTACCGTTAGTTTGTTGTATTATATTAAGTAATTTACTCTATAACTTAGGTTTTATCCTTTGATACGAGATGATCTGAGTCGTGTTTCTATATTCATGAGTAGCGGTGACCACTTAACGTCAGATGGTTTGTCAGTCAATTAGGCAAATAAAAAAAGCAACCTAATCAGTATTCTCACTTGCGCTTTCATAGCGTGAGCGATTATACGAAAATTTCCACACAGAGTCCTTTTAAGTAATAAGTATTTACATAAAATAACATAAGTAATTGAATTTGACCGAACTCTTTGAAAAATGTTAAATAAAACCTACGTGTTTTTAGCCTCTTTAGCATATTTTATATATTATATACATATTTTGTTTTTTTTTTTTTATGCGTAGAAAATGTAATCCAGCCTCACGCCTCAGTCGATTGTACCTCTGCATTCTGCGCTGTGCCTTCGAATCGGAAGTCGTGCCTTCGATTCCTACCTAGGAAAATTATTTGTGTGACAAATTTAGATGTTCGTTTTGTTTTTGGGTGAACATGTCGGCATAAAAGAGCAACATGTTATTTGCAGCACGTCATACGAGTCGGTTTACTGCCAAGGACCGCCATTATATCTTTTACCTACATCAAAAAAAGGTTTGGTTTCCATAATCTGGAACCATCTGTACCCATAGAATAAGGTATGCTTAGTTTGGGACTAAATAGCGCTGTGTCAAATGTCTAAGAGTAATAATTAATTTAAAAAATTGGACGGTACGGGACGCCTCGTAGGATGAGAGAAATCAAAGATGGCAAAGACATGTCGCAATATAAGAGCATCATGCCGTTTGCCATCTCAGCATACGGCTTCACACCAAAAAATACTTAAAGAGTGTGTTAGCGACATATTTGTAATGTAATGGAAATACAAAAAAAAATTATGGTATGTTTTATGTGGCACACACATACAAGTAACATTAAGTCGTTGCTTATCTTAGGTACAGATGGGCATTCGTCCTAACAGAGCATTGAAATACAAGTTAATCGGTTTATGGGACAATCTGATCATCATCTAATGACTTTTTAAACAAATTTTGCTAATCACTACGGAAATAACTTCTTAATTAACTACATAAAGGCACCCTTAGTAATTAGCAAAGGAGGTGCTTACCGAGAAATGTTTTATAATCTTGCTTGTGGTTTTTAGCAGAAGAAGTCTGCACGTATATTATACGCGTATTTGTTACCAGCAATCACACTGTCTATTTAGATAATGAACAGATTGGTTCGTACTTTCAAATTCTATTTTTTTTAATTATTTTGTGAGTATTTATAAATGTTTTGGGATGATACATTTCTGAAGTACGACAAGGTATGTACATCTATATTATGTATATTATAATATACAAATCAAGCTGTTCGTTAGTCTCGCTAAAACTCGAAAGCAGCTGGATTGATTATGAAGATTTATATTTCGTTATATTTATTACGAACACGTTATCATCAAGACTAGATTTGTATAAAATAATTGCTTTGGAAAATTCACAGGCAGTGAAATCGGGAAAATCTGAAAGTATATTTTTCCACGGAATTTTTGCCACTACGTCGCGGCGTTTGACTACCGATTCTGTTTTTTTTTGCTTTTTGTGTCTTTAACCATACAAATTCTGCCACTACAACCGATTGTTAAATTGTTAATCAACACGGGAAAACATTTGAATCAACACGGGAAAACATCAGGAATCAGGAACACGGGGAAACAAACTGTCAGGAAATCTGTGGCTAGTTCGTAATATAAGTTGTTATTGTATTCCAAATAAAATATTTTTGTATCCGTTCAAAAGCTGAAACCCCCAATTATCATCGATCATCTTTGTACCTAAATAGCTCAGTTTCCAACCGAACACGTGTTCTTAACCGTTTTCTGTTTATTAACTAACTCATGTTTCATGGTAGCTCAGATTGTGTCATCAAATCATCGTTAATCACACATCAATGGGTGAAAGCGCTTAGAATTTTCCCATTACATCATTCTTTTAAAATAGTGATTTAGAAAGCAATTGGAAGATATTGTTTGAACTCGGATTTCTAGATGACTTTGCAGTCGTCGACTTTTAATTAAATAGCCACTTCAATGAATTGGATTTTGAACGATATTTTTCCTGTTGGATCTTGCTTTCTTTCGAGAGGCTGTTAAAAATATAGTGCTAAAATATCCCTAGAGATGAAGCGCTGGTTCTATTGGGTTGGTACTCTTATGAACCTTTGTTCTTGCGAGCACCCTAAATCACGGAATACTAGATTTATGACGTGATATTTACGCAGGACTATTTTCGCGAATATATAATACTAAATCCGAGGGGCGTCTTGTCAGTTTTTTCTCGGGTTGGTCGGTTAGGGTTGAAACAGACATAAATTTGACAAATAAGAGTAGCTTATTAACTATAATTTGACATATCTGTGTGCATGTAATATGAAGGAGCTCCTGTGACACGTTATATGTTCACGTATGTTACATGTGCGTGTAAAATTTGACGTGTACAAACGATTGAGGTCTTAAGGAAAGAATCAGTTTGAGTGAGCCGTTGTGATAATGGAATGGTACTAATGTTGAAAAAATTTTAATGACCTGTAATTGTCGTTGTATCGACTGTTTGACAATCGCGGTCCCATCAGCATGAGGTGAATAGTTTCTTGAGTAGACACCTCGAATATAATACCTTAAGACCCAAGTTCTAACCTTTTTTCTAAGTCAAGTTCTAGGTTCTGAGATATGGAACGTCGGTTCGTTGTAATTTCAACATCCATACCTATAAGTGGTTTAGTGCCAACTGTCAATTTACTTGAAAATATCATATCATAGCTAGTCCTTTCCCTGACAATAAAAATGTCTCCTTCAAACTAGAGAAATAATAAATAAACTTATTATATATGTATTGTTTCAGAATAGCCGTGTGAGGGTAGTCTTCGAAGGATGAGCGCAGACTGCGGCGCGTGCCTTCCGGCGCAATGGCCGCTCTATCCTGCTACCGGCCGTGTCGCTCGCACCTCGCCCAGCCCGCTAGGTATTACCCCCAGCCAGAAAATCATGAATCAGGATCTATTGAAGAACGTAGTATATACTTCAATGAGACTTTCTTCAATCAGTCTTTGTGCCACCTGTCGCATCCAACAAGTCATATGGCCAGCCTATATCTGTCCAATAATAAAAACAATACAACTAGTTCTTCCATACTAAATATGGAAAGACCAAGAATACAAAGAAACCTTGGCACAAAGGAACCGTGACATCTTTATTCATATATAGGGATCATCCACTTAGAATTTGGAATGCTACCTTTGAGTAGGATATCTCGTGCTTCTTTCTTCACCAGCATCCACATACCTTAATCCAGAATACAGAATGATGGCAGATAACGGGTATGGGTCTGACTTCCCAGGAGTCCGGACGTGCCCTGCTCATACAGTTAGTTCTACTGCTTGTACATTTGCTGATTTGCATCCTACTCCAGGTGTCTAGACGAAGAAGAAGAGCGGCAACACGCAGCTACGCTCTCTCTCCGGCGGCGGCAGTTCATCGAGAGATGTCACGAAGCGCGCGGCAGCCGGCGCGAGGTCGTCCCTGAAGTAAAGGTAATCCGATGTCTAACATCTAGAAAGATGAGCAGCAACAGCTCCTGGCGCTTTCTTTTTCTCTCTCTCTCTCTCCGATAGTTCATAAGAGGCGATCAGACGGGCGGAAACCGAAATCTTCTCCGAAAGGAAAGTAATCCAGAATCACTAACGATTGGCTCTGGATTACCTTCACTTCAGCAAACCATTTGACTGCGCATACCGTACATTTTACCCGTTAGCATTTATTTTCTACACAACAATGATAACTTCAAGGCAACATTTTCCAATCAGCCAAAAATTTGAAGAGTTAGTATCGCGAGGTGAAGGCAAATCGATTTCTCGACGGTCAACAGTTATGCGGCTTCAACACCAGTAAAAATCTTTTATTGATTTTCTCAGAGGGAGGCTAAAGGTATTACATAAATTACTCATCGAACGAGCTTTGTCTAGGACGCATCAGCATTATCTTATCTAGTTGATGCTTGGAAGGTGGGTAGACCAATTTGGATGGTAGTTTTTGAAACAAATCGTTGCGGTATCGGTAGTTGTTGACTATTAAGATAGAGCGGTGAAGTATGTTCTGATATATCTAACATTTTAAACTTTACATTGACATTTGATATGACATTTTTTGAAGTACGCAACCCTAAAATAACTGCCTTATTGTATACCTCGTCCTTTTTTAAAACCGATTAAAAAATACCAAATATTTCTCTGCAGGTGTCAGTTCGAAAGACACGCGAGGAGCTGACTAAGCATGCGTCACAAACAGCGCCGCAGTCACGGCGGCTGAACGTGGAATCCGGGTGGTCGAAGGTCGAAGAGGTGCGGAAGAAGTTTGAGAGTGCCGCAGCCGCTGCCTCATTCTCCAGGAGTTTCGAATCACCGCCCAGGTACGTCTTCCCTTTGACGTGCAGTAAACGACGAGCAAATTTACATCTAAATTAACCCAATGTAGAAAACGCCCCAAGATGACAATGTTGTTAACAACCGTTTCGAGCATCAAAGACACTGAGTTCCAACCCTACGCGTTTTCCACAAGTGGTAATTGGAGCAATCGAAATTAAATTACAGGCACAAGACGCGTTACAACCACGTCTCAAGTGATGGGCCAAAGCGGTTTGACTTGACGTGTTTTCATACCTTCATATGAGGTTAGTCGTATGTCTATGAGTGGCGGCAACCACTTACCATCAGGTGGGCCGTCAGCTCGTTTCGTCAAGCAAACTGTTGTCCAGTTTCCTGTTTTGTCATGCTGTGTCGCCCTATAATTGCGGGACCACTATTATCTAAGATCTTTGCCTATATTAAATTGTTTTACATGGAAATAAATTGAGTTGTTGACGACCCCGTAGCTTAGTAGGTTGTATTGATTCTCGGCCGAGGCATACTTTGATGACCATACCTAAAGTTTGTTCTGGGGTCTCTGTGTTTGTCAATGCCACTGCGACACAGGGCATCCTACTGTATGGGTATGAATGTGTAAACGTTATGTTCATAAACAGGCGTCGCCTAGCCGACTCTTTATTCGCGAGCTTCAAGCTGCCCCGGAAAAAGGAGACAATGGCGGCCCCGCGGTCCTTGGCGCCGCAGCAACAGCACCAACACCAGCATCAGCATCAACATCAACATCATCAGCAGAAGCGCAAGTCTGCGGTGGAGCTGCTGGCAGAAACCAAAGCATTTTACGTCAAGTCTGAGACCGTGCTGGATAGGAAACAGGAGCTTCCGTTGAGGGTAACAATTATACTCATTTTAATAATACTAAAACCGGAATACAGGTGGGAAACAATAGCGCGCGGTTGTAATGGGTTTGGGCGGATCATGTGACTCGAATGAATACAGAACGCTGGGTGAAACTAGTAAACCCACTGGGTACCGGAGAATGGCGAGCGAATGACAAGCGACTTGTATAATTACCATCACCACACCGAGTATAATTGTGTAACAGTAACTAAATGTAATTGTGTAACCAGTATTCGGTCATCACCAAATACTGGATGTGGTCCTACAAACTATCTCACTGATCATAGTAGGACGCAGATAAGTCAGTACCCTCAGACCCTCGCAGAAACACTCGTCAAATACGTCTTATTCTTATTCACATGTTTCTATTGTCTTTATACATTCCTCGTTACTCCAATAGCATCCGTAACTATACCATGGTCTTTCATACTTATCTTTTTAGAATATTATTTATTATTTTTCTTTTTTTTTTCGTGTGAGTTGTCAACTCAAATGTCGGAGTTTTCAAGTCGCCTGAAGACCTCCGACATGACTAATTGTTATCCATATTCCCATATCTTACTGTCTGTATCATTTCGTCTGCCTGAATGTCATGCTAAACAGTAGCGTATAAATTTTACCACTAACATAAACTTCATACATACCATTCCATTATATTTCTAATAGCCTTTAATAAAACAATCTATTTCATGTTTCTAGGTCAGCAGTGGCTTGAGCCAAGCGATAGCCGCTGGTGGATGCCATCTCGTCAGTTCCGGCGCTCTTAACAACGAGAGCTGCTGTAATCCTTGTAAGTTTCTCAACTTACCGACTTTTCTTATCCTTAATTATTTTCTCTTCTTTTTACAGTGTCACCATTGTGACAGCACTACATTTTCTGTTCATCATCAATGTAAATTAGTTAGAAGCGTGATCAAATCATTCATGGCAGAAGAAACTGACTAGAAATTTACATGGTTCTTATATTATTATGGGGTTTTTATGTTATTATTTCTCTCTTACAAATTGACTACTACAGGAACAGAATGAAAGAATAAATCAAGCAAATGAAATAAAGTACTTAGATGAAATAAAGATGGCGCTTCTACCGGACTCGGGTCCAATAATACATTAAAGGGCTTTAATCGGAAGTAGTTAAGTAAATCGAAATATTAGTTTTAAAAGACAATCATTTAGCGATTAATTTTTGCAACATGAATTCAAATAAATCATTATTCCTAATTATTGGAGAGGTGGGATGCTAAAGAAGCAGTTAAAAGTAGTAGTAGAACTTGTGCAAAGTTCACTTGTAGAATTACTGTGTGGATCGAACCAGCGACCTTCAGATTGGAAGTCGGCGCCTGTACCCCAATCACGCTATTCTCTCACTTTGACCATTTCAACGCAAGGGCAATAATGATGCTATATTTCAAGATAATAGCTAATAATAATATAATAATTTTTCCAGATGGGACAACAAGAAGTACCGGGGGTGCCCGTAGGGCCATTAGCGCTGGTGAAGGCCTCCAAAGCACCCTGAGGAGGTTGCTCGAACATTCCGATAGCAGGGAAAACGTCTACTCACCACCTTTTCTTAGTAAGTAACCTGATTTATAAGTACTGGTTGAGGATTCAGCAGAAATTATAACCCACTGCAATAATCTTGAACTTCTTACGAATTCTAGAACATAATATTTCTAAGCCAAGAGTGATTTCTTAAACTCGATTTTGTTTGAAGAACTCAAAGGAATGAAAGATTTTCAATTTGACTTTAGGTCGCGAATCACGGTGGTGGTCTACATACACAGCAGTTATCAACTGACATCACATTCATTGTAACTTCAATAGAATATATTACATTAATTCTATCATTAATTCTATCACTATCATCCATAGATCTAGACCACACAGCTTTCACCAGCTTTTTATTTCAGCGCACAAAGTATACCAAGATCCACGTCGACACAAGGAATACTCCGACACCATACCTCGTTCCGCGCACAATTCTGGCACCTTCTCAGGCACCTCCTCATCAGGGACCTCGGGCTCTAAGCCGAAGGAGGAACACAAGAACAGGCCCTTGAGTTTTGGGGACGCGAGGGTCTTCTTCCCGGAGTCGTTTGTGATACCGAGACAGAGGCCTGAAGTTGTACTCAAGACTGCATATTCAATTCGTAAGTTTTCCTATTATTTGGTAATTTTTGGCGGTACCGCACTCCTTCTCAATTTTACATAAAAATTTATCTTAGCAACTATGTTTCCTGCTAAAAGTATTTTTTCTACGGTGGAGAGAAAGAGACAACAAACGTATTTCTGGCCTTTGCAGCTAACTTCAGAGCTGTCAAGATCTACTAGGACTTGCGATCCAGTCCCCATCCAAGTGGAGACATCGCGATTGTCCAACCCAATTACCATTCTAATTACTTCCAAGATTAACCACTAGGAATAAACCATATACTTTTATTACTTTGCATTCCAGCAGCCAGTTCCCACTCCAGCGTGGAGAACATGGAGCTGCCAGAGCCGGTGGTCAGCGGGTCAGGCTCGCCAGCAGATCCGATGGATACCATCAGTCCACCAGCACAATACGCACACTCCACACCAAGGTATATCAGGTCAGTTATGGTTTTGGGTTGGGGACGTCCCTACTGTAAACCAAGACCTTCCTATTGAGCAAGATACCAGCTGATTCGAAGGATTTTTCCACGAGCATAATATGGTTAACCAAAGTGAATTAAGTCAGTTAGCTTTGGGAGTGGGACGTTCCCATCTTAAGAGTAAGATACCGACTGATTCAATGGATCCAAGGGCGGATCCAGCTTTGGCGCCAGGAGGGGGTCACATAGTCGTGGTTAAGTCAAGAACTTATAATTTAATTTTGTAACAATAGATACAAGTAAAAAGTAGGTATTTTATTAATGTAAGTAAGTACTGTACTTAAAAATATTCGGGGGTCATGACCCCCATGACCCCCCTGGATCCGCCGTTGAATGGATCAGTCCCCAGCAAAACACCAAGATTTATCAGGTCAGTTAGCTTTGGGCTTGGGACTTTCTGCCGTAGACCTAGATACCAACTAAATGGTTTGATTAAATCAGTCCACAGCTTGTCCACAGCTTGCTTCTGTATATTCACATGCCTGTAAAGGTAGGATTTGGCGGATATATATAGCTATAAGACCTTATTGTACCTAATTCCTTGGTGAATAATAAATGAATATGAATATGAATATGAATTGTGGGCTTGGGCGTTCACCACAGACCATCACGTTACCACCGCAGACCCTATGATGTTTTGACCACGATTTATTCTATTTCAGATCAAATTCTCACTCTCAACCGAGCATGCGGGAAGATGAGAGCTCCACAAACATCAACAGTCACAAGTCACTTCCGGATCTGCACACGCAAGCCAGGTGCTACACCGAACAGTGAGTGTCTTCTAAGGGGAACTCTTTATTTAATGGGAACTAGATGGACGCTGAGGGTTTAGTAAGGAGTGTTTTAGGGACTACACGATATATGCCTACAACTTCCGTCTAATCTCTCTTTCAACGCTTAAGATTGCTAGGGTTTGTGTCTCAACTGTCTGTTATGGTATTATTGTTGATGTGACCCTTTTCGCTCCCAAGAACGCTCGCTTCAAAGGCAGGGCTACTATTAACTTTTTTTTTGTTGGCGAATAGGAATCTGCAACAGATACACCGGTTGCCCTGGGGGACAACCCAGTTATGTGGGACTTTTACCCGAACTAAACCCCGCCGGTGGCCGACCACTGCACATTCGAGGGTCTCTGGGCTTCACCAGTGACCCTCTCGCACGTTGCCATGAGGCCCGTTACCGGGGATGGGTGTAAAGAGCCCCTCCCCGACTCCGCGTACCCTGCACGCCACAGTGGAGTGTACTACCAACTAAGACCAGAAGCTCTTACTGTAATATTTCTATGCGAGTTCATGTAACTAAAAGTTAAAAGACATGTTAAAAATTTTTCTTCATTTCAGTACAAACACAGGTCACACGGAGACGATAGGGCGGTCCCCTCGACGCAGACGGCACTCCTCGCACCAGAGGACCGCGTCCTGCTCCTCCAAAGGAACCAGGTAGGTACCTGATAGGTATTGTTAAGCATTGAGGTTCTGTATGGATATGTTCAAGGGCGGCCTTAGATCTTTGTGAGGCTCTTGGCGTATGAGGAATTTAGGTGAGTTGGAAGTGTACAGGGCTCCTGGTAATCAGTCAGCATCCTCCTAAAGACAACTGCAGTACATCGAAAAAAAAAACGGGTTTTTATGCGTGGGTGCGAGGCCCTACAAAAGCGAGGCCACGGGAGGTTGCCCTGCTTGCCTCCCCCTAAGGCCGCCACTGGATATGTTATTATCCATACAGAACCTCAGTGCTTAACAGTGCCTATGCCATCGCGGATTGTTTTTTCACTTCAATACCTTTAGTTGTTCAGACTATCGTATATTGGTATACCGATTTAACTCAAACTGCGTGGAAAGGCGCTTTATACTGACCAAGGTTGATTAGTAGAAAATGCTTTAAGTCTTAAGCCCAACTATTGTATCACACTAATATTATATAGGCGAAAGCTTTTATGTGTCTGTATGTTTGTTAAGACTTCACGTTCAAACGGCTCAACGGATTTGGACGAAATTTGGTACCAGGATAGCTTATATCCTGGATTAACATATAGGCTACTTTTGATCCTGGAATACTGTGGGGCACAGTTAGTACAACACAGAGGAGAAGAAATGTTATTTCATTGTGTTTCATTTTCAAATTGATTATAACGTCATCGTTTCTGGTTCTAATTGCTCATAATCTTAAACAACTTCAATTTAATATAATTAAATTAAAGATTTGCCACCATTTTTACCCATAACTTACCGTTCAATTTCAGATCAAACCATTCGTCACTGATGTCTTCCTGCGACGCTTTCTCCGAACACCCTTCACCGGGGGAAGAAAATTATCAATCCTACACCAGGTATGTACGTTTTTTATTACTTTCACAAACGGAGAAACTTGGGTTCGAGATTCTTATAACTAAAAGTTATCTGTGATATTAAATTACCATTTCGCTGTAATCTTGTGATCGAAACGCATTATAGCACTTCTTAAATAATTAAATAGCTTCTAAACATAAAACTGACCTTAATTTGTTTGACGGCTTGACTCAGTTGGTAGTAGCCCTTCCTTCGGAGCGAGGGGTCTCGGGTTCGATTCCCGGCCGGGGCACACTTTGTGAGGTGAACATGAAGTTTGTTCTTGGATCTTGGGTGTTTATATTGTGTTTCTGTGTTTGTCCATACCATCTGCGACAGAATCCTAGTGCAGAGGTATGAGTGTGTAAACTCTTTTTTTTTTTAATTTGACTTGTCTATATGTGCATATTACGTAGCTCAACATTTTTATCTATATTTGTGTCTTAAAGCATTACTATCTTACAGTCGATGTGGATCGTCGTTCGCGCGCGACTCTGGCGGCTCGAGCGGCCACTACACGCAGCGCAGCGCCCCGCCCGCGCACCAGCACAGAACTGACTCCGGGTCCTCCACGCAACACGACCACGCCAGGTGACGTCACATACATATCTCACACTCGATGTAGGGCATTGCACTCTGTTCATCGGTCTCCGAGTCATCCGAAAATCCGGTTCGAAGGACCATATTTAAACAAAACTTCCTACATACTGAATATCTAGTTTCCTGTAAACTTAATTTTGTTTCTTTCTTATTTTTTATTATTGTACACTAACTTTATTTTGTTTTATACTATTTATTGGTAAATCTATTATAGTATAATAGCAAGATCTCTTTTTCATAATACTTTTACTGTAAGTTGTGGACGATGTTGGTTATACATTAATTATTACTTGATTTCTGACTGTTCTTTACTTCTAATGTATAACTGTTTGTTAGCCCTAAGAAATAAATAAACCAACAACAGGTTTAGCTTAACGATTCATAATATATATATTTCTGAACAGTCGGTACAACTGCTACATGGGTTGGGCGCAGAATGATCTGGAGTGCTACGTGTCAGCGCCGCCGCAGTTTCAAGATGGCGCCCCATCCCCTCCCGCGCCGCCGCATCCCGCCGCCTACCCGCAACATCCACCCGTCGGGATTCACTTTCAGGTAACCAACCACGAAATCAACTGCCCTCAGCTCAGTTGAGCTAGCCTCTGCGCTGCAGGTCGTGGGATCTACAATATTCCCGCCAGGAAAAACATTTGTGCATAGATGTTTGATCTGTCTGGGTATATGTATAGAATATGTATTGGGTGTGTGAATATGACTCCGCCCTTTCTCAACAGATGTCGTTTTAAGTATTGTTTACGTGTACTAATAAATGACCATACTTGTATTCGATAGTACTGAATGTCAGCTATCTAACGCATTTTATGATATTTGGTTGAAGTGTAAGCAACAATTGTTTTCACCTTTTCGAAAATGTCGGTTTTTATTACAAATAAACGTCATTTGCGGGAAGTGTTATTACATTATTTTATTGCGAAGAAAACTGCAGCGGAAACTTATCGTTTGCTTGTGGAGATTTATGGTGAGCATGCTCCGTCTAATACAACTTGCAAGGAATGGTTTCGACGATTTCAAAATAACGATTTTAGTACTGAGGATAAAGAACATGGAAAACCACCAAAAAAATTTGAAGATGCTGAATTGGAAGCATTATTGGCGGAAGATTCTTGCCAAACTCAATCAGAATTAGCTGCAGCATTAAATGTTGATCGTTCAACTGTTGCAAAGCGTTTACAAATGATGGGAATGATTCAAAAAGCCGGTGACTGGGTTCCACATGATTTAAAAGAAAGAGACATGGAACGTCGGAAAACCATTTGTGAAATGCTGCTTCAAAGACAGCAAAGAAAAGGATTTTTGCATCGGATAGTCACAGGAGACGAAAAATGGATACACTACGAAAATCCTAAACGCAAAAAAGCTTGGGTGAAACCAGGCGAACCAGGCCCATCACAGCCAAAAATAAATATTCACTGTGCCAAGGTCATGCTCTGTATTTGGTGGGATCAGAAAGGTATTGTATATTATGAGTTGCTCAAACCCTCTGAAACTATTAATGGAGAAGTTTACCGACGACAACTAATGCGTTTGAAGCGAGCCATAGAAGAAAAACGACCAGAATGGGTGAATAGACATAACAAATTAGTTCTTCAGCATGACAATGCCAAACCGCATACCGCAGAAGTCGTAAAAAGATATTTAGAGGGACAGGACTGGGAAGTGTTACCCCACCCGCCATATTCACCAGACATAGCTCCTTCGGATTACCACCTATTCCGGACGATGCAGACAGACCTTACTGGAGAAAAGTTTACTTCATGTGAAAGTATCAAAATTTGGATTGACAACTGGATAAGCTCAAAAGACCAGGACTTCTTCCAGCAAGGAATACGAAAACTACCTGAACGATGGGCGAAGGTTGTAGCTGCAGATGGAGCATACTTTCAATAATTTTTTTTTTAATTTTGTAAGCGAACAAATGTGTTTTATTTTGACAAAAAGGGGCGGAGTCATATTCACACACCTATTATTATCAAAGTCGCTTCCGCTGTCTGTCTGTCCCTATGAATGCTTAGATCTTTAAAACTACGCAACGTATATAAATTTTAAAACTATCATGGTTATGAACATTATTATGCGTGTTACCGAGATATTTACCATGATTTGCGTCGAACGAACGTATAAAACGAATGCGCAAGAGGGTAGACCGATATGTCTGCCAATGATTTGCACACTCCACTTCGCAAAGACTTGTTTGCCCGGGATCATGAAGCATGTAACTGCGTCGAAATATCGGGAGTCAACAAAACTCACAAATCATGGTAAATATCTCGGTAACACGAATAATAATACGCAACATATGTAATGTATGCATCTAAATTAATACATTAGATACGTTATGCATTTCATGTGCAATTGCCCTTAACAGCATTTCATTAAAATGGATCCCATCAAAAACATAAATATGAATCGATTCAGATATGTTAGATGATTTAAGATATAAGCTGCAGGTATCTGGCCGTTAGGAACTCTAGATTAAACCTTACTGTTGTAATTTCTAACCAGAGTTTACTTGCTCACACGAAAGATGATACGGTAATGACTTCTTTACAGGCCAGTGCTCCCCCACCACAGTTCCAGGACTCTCCCCCCCTCTACGACTACGGAGACTATGAAAGCGGCTACAAGACTCCTGCTAAATGCACCAACGTACCGCGAAAAGATTATACGAATAGAGATTATCAGCGGTAAGTCGTAATGTTTAGTTTCTTTGGACAAGCATTAAACTTAGTTTGAAGACCGCATGCTCACGAAGGTACTTATTTATACACAAAAAAAAATTACGTTTCCAAGTTTATTTTTTAAGAATTCAACGGAAATAAAGATTTTTGATTTTGACTTAGCCTTAATATGATGATGTATGTTGATACTTTTATTTTTTATGTGAAGTGACGGAACGAGCTACAGGCCCATCTGGTGGTAAGTGGTTACCTCCGCCCATAACAACATTAATACCGACCTCCTCTCCGACCTTAAGAAGACCTAAGTCTCACACCCGAGACGGAGATCTTACGTCCCATGCACATGTGATTTCACCGACATTCACACCCTGCCACCGGAACAGCAATGCGAATGCACCGCTGGTTGGTGGCAGATTACTAGTGTAGGCAGTACTTCTCCGGGCGCATTTTGCAGAAGTTCTACTCCTACTCTCTGTTGCTCCTTTAGCACTACCCAGGGGGTACGATTCATAGGGTACGAGCATCGAGACCCCGCAAGTCTGCGGATGGGATTGATCCACTTATGCATTGACCCACTTGTGCTACCCAGGTATCATGAGCAGAATCAAGACATAATGAAGCAGCAGCCGATATACGCTGAGGTACGGAAGCGTCCACCAAGGATAGATGACAACAAAGAATACGTCAACACTTCACAGGTACTTATGACCAGTTGCTTTCGTTGGAACAGACGTAATTGTAACAAATAAGAGTCATAATAATAATATTCATAACTCAGGGCGGGTGCTTAGTAAAACCGAGCCTAACTCGAAAAGAAAAGATATTTCACACTATATAGTCATAATAGTCTTTGTTGGTAATAAAATTACATTTAATTTAAATAGGTAATTAATTATAGGTCTAGGCCTAAATGATGGTCAAATTAAAATTCAAAAATAAAATAAGTTACAGATAACATTAGCTTAGTAATCGACTTCTTTGTGTGATGAACATAGGTGATATGTATGTATTAAAAAAACAAGTAGTATATGTCTGTCTGTCTGTCCATGTCACCATGCCAACAATATTTCGTCTGTATCCAGATGTGTCCTCCTGAGGAGGTGACGTCACCGCTGGGAACCTTCAAGCGCCAACGTTGTCTGCGGTACAAACAACGCCGGGCGAAGCCCATCCTTCGGTCCAAGTCTGACATCTCGGACAGGTAAAACTTACTTCATTCACAGAAAACGTCGAGTGATAGTATTGGAAGTAGTTGGAAGTATTGCTGTTGAAATTGGAAGTAATTTAAGGCCGAAAGCGATCTTTAGCAATCAGATATTTTATTAAAACAGATATGTATTCTTTTTTTATTCTACCAATATTATAAACGCGAAAGTTTGTATGTATGGATGGATTTTTGTTACTCAATCACGCCAGAACGACTGAACGGACCTGGATGAAATTTGGTACAGAGATAGATTATAGCCTGAATTAGCAAATAAGCTACTTTTTATCCCGGAAAATTGTACGGTTCCCGTAGGAAGCCCAACCGCGGGTAACACCGCGAGGCGCAGGTAGTGTTATATAATTTCACTTCATACTATGAAAACGTTAACGTTTTACCAAATTTATTTGTAAGAGATATTTTTGAACAGAGCTCAGGATTATTTTATCGGAGTCCAGTGAAAAATGCGAATTCATGTGACTTAATGACCGGATGTTGATGTTGGTTGTTGTTTTTAAATGACATAAAAAAAAGTTGAAGTCTGCAGTGTTTTGCTTCTTTTTTAAGTTTATTTAAATAATTATCAAAGTATTTTTTCACTACGACGAACACTTGCACTAATTAAAAACAAATCAACCATAAAAAATATTTTTTTGGTAACAGAAGATGAACAGGGATGATCTGAAATATATTATAGTATGTATTATATATAGTATATAGTAAATATAGTATGTAGGTATAGACCTACATACGCCTGAGGTGGATAGAAATGGACACTTTAAATTTTTAGTAAATTCCGGAGAATTATAAAGAAAATTCTTGAGAGTAAGGTATTACTGATATACCATCAAATTGAATTTATATGTGTAATTTTTCTAGATACCGTCGACCAGACGGTCGCGGTCCCGCCTCAGCCCCATGCGACGGCGACGATTCCCCAGACAGCCCATCCGAAGACTCCAGCCGGCTGCGCCAGTTCTTCGAACGCCTTGGGCTACAAGAGCGGCAGTACGAGGCCTTGGTGTCAGCGCCCCCTGACAGCCCAGTGTTCTTCTCGTCCGCATCCACTGTTGACTCTAATGCCTTACCACCAACTGCTGATTACACGGTGCGTTCTTGAACCTTCCGACAATCCCACAGTCTGCGCCAGTTCTACGAACGACTAGAGCCTTGGTGTCAGAACCTTGCGATGATCCCACAGACTGTTTCAGTTCTTTGAACGGCTAGACTTTTGGCTGATAACCAACTTAAAACGAAATTATTTACTTTGGCATTTATTTAATACCTACTCATTTTGATTGTTTTAATTCTTTATCATCCTTACAGGTCCAAGGTCCAGGAGGAGTGCAAAAGCAAATCTATCGGAACACGGAACCGCCGAGCGTGGTGGAACGAAATGCTAGGATCATCAAGTGGCTCTGTCAATGCCGGAAGACTCAGATGCAACCGCCCCAGTGAAAACAGACCTTTAGTCTCTTGGCCGTTACGGTCAATTCACGTGGCGGCAGCCAGGAAGATCTTTATACATTTTCTAAGCCTAGGGCGAACCTTTTGATCGTAACGAACTTTTATCTCTTGCCTTCATTAGGTTCACTAGGTTGAACATATTTCCGGAAATAGATGTCTATCCAGTCCTTTCACAACAACTTACGTAAGGCTTTTGTCACAACTATGCCAATGTCTGGTATTTGACTGCTGACTTAGTAAATTACTGGGGTGACTGTACCAAGAATATGGCCAGTAATAAATTCCAATGAAACTGATATCGGGGGTTTGTCATCTGATTCGAAATTCTAATACTTAGGGACCAGCGGCCGTATACCATATTTTTGGCCGCCTGCGACTATAGCGTTTTTGGCCACCTATTAAGACCGATATATCATTTCAGTACCAGCATTAGGTTTGGATTGTTAGATAAAGATCAATAATAATTATTATCATATTATAGAGTTAGAGGCTAAAACAGAATAGTTCATGACCATTTCGTAACCATTTTTTTCCTTCGTAAAATATAGTTACGAAATGTCAGTCAGATTTTGAAAAGTGGCACTTATACATACCTTTATGAAGCGTTGAAAATATTTTCGGAAAATGAGAGAGACGTAATATATTTGCTCATAAATCATTCTAAGTGTCGTTAATTAGAATATTTAATTATACGATTGATAATAATGATATATCTTCCTAAATAGGAATCAATTAGTGAACAGGCATATTAAAAATTCCGATAAACTGAGCAAGTTATTTAATATGATCAATAAAATAATATTGCATTTTAGCGATCTGTATCAAAATACATAAAATATTTTTAATGGTAGTACCACATCGCGTACGAAATAAAAGATCTCGAAATTATGCACTATGAGACCAAAATCTTCAACCAACCCATTATCTATTGAATTATTAAGTAGGTACCTATGTATTTTCTAAGAATAGTCATTAATATACATTTCTTTTTAATGTTAATGTTGTACAATTTACGAGCTTAGACAAAAATGAAGTTATTTGACATCTCAAAAACTAAAAGAAAAACTTGTTATTGCTATATGTATGTTAATGATTTTTTTATGTATTAATGTTTATTTTTTAAGTTTAAACTGTGGCAAAATTGGACATTATACGATATCGAAATATTTATATTTATCAATAAATAGGAAGCGAAATTGTTAGCTTTCTTCTAGTATACGTAAGATAAGCTAAAATATGTTCCTGGTTTGGATTTGGCACTGATCATAACTATTGTAATGTTTGTATTTAAAATGTCGCTATCTAATCATTTATGTAAAAAGAATGTTAGCTATAAGTTACGTCTTTGTGATTTGGGAGCACAAATGGATCAATAATATAAAAGATACTGTATTTTTGTGCCAAATAACCTATCTATGATAAAAAAAAAATCTCCAGTTAATTATCAACGACATACTAAAATTCTTACCTACTAAGTTAAGGCACGAAAGTTAGGTAAATTTTCCGCGCTGTAAAATTATAGGGTTACTTGAAGACAATATTTATCAAAAACGAAGTTTAAGCTAACGTAATGTCATAAAGCATAATAAATTTAAATAGCTAATTCGTTTATCGCAACAATTTGTATTAGTCACTTCTGTACTGTAGGTAAATGACCGTTGTACTAATTAAATTTCTATAATGTTAAATAAATATAACGGTTTTAAAATTATTCATTCGGTACATAATTAAGTAACTAGGTACCTAAGAATTGAAATTTCTAGCTAGATTATACTTCGTTTTAGGCGTTTACATACTAAAGACTGTTGTCGTTTCTCAATTTTTATTGTATGTTCTGTGATAAAATAGAATTGATTAGATTTGTGTGTTTGTTAACTATTTTGCTTAGATATTTGGTAAATCTTTTTCATGTGTGTCTAGAAACTAAAAATAAGTACCTACTGTTCAATTTTGTTCAACGTGACGTACTGTATTATTTCTGCTCGATAAATCGTGAATAACAATATTTACTTTCTCAGATTGTTATAATATAAGAAATCACGTATATCTACACGAAATATCGTATTACCTACGTAATTACTTCCTCGTCTATCAGCTCATCTCAGACATTTTGCATAAATATATCAATAGTTCTAGTGTTAAATAAATCTCTAATATTCGGCATACATCCATAGATACGCCTTAACAAGTACCTACCAATTATACCTACTTACATAATTACTGAATAATCTTTTGAATCAACTACAATTTTAGGTAGGTAGGATATTTAAACTTTTCATTTGCATAGCAGTATTAGGTCGTTTATTAATTTGACGCTTCCATTATGTAAATAACATTTACTTACGTTAGAATTTTATCAAGAAATAATAAATTGTGAACGAATTTACTTGTTTAATTTTCCTAGTTCTGACTGAGCTTTGCTTATGTGCTGTGCTACGGGACAAGTTCATCACATCAGTCAAGTTGTTTCTAAACTAAACGATAGTCTTATACACATATATTGGATTTTTTTTAATAATAGTTATTAGAAAATCTATTATTAAACCCAACTTATATTTATTTTTTTAATAATAATAAATTCAAAATTCACATTATATTTCACGGATGTTTCATACAAAAACAAAAGCAACAAAGTTCTCTATAATGACGATCACAATTACCCTTTTTCAGTCGTAGTAGTGAGTACTACTATTT
This sequence comes from Aplocera efformata, assembly GCA_921293045.1. Classification (NCBI taxonomy): domain Eukaryota; kingdom Metazoa; phylum Arthropoda; class Insecta; order Lepidoptera; family Geometridae; genus Aplocera; species Aplocera efformata. The sequence continues at coordinate 4,852,197 of OV121063.1, forward strand.
GAAATAAATACGATTCGGTCTTATACCCGATATTTTAGCTGTCAACCATTTTCGCCATTGCCGCCATTTTCGATTGATTTCTCTAATGAATAAATCGAATTTTTTATTATTGAGCTTTTGCGTCATAGTCGTCAAAATTGTAGCTATTATTTTAACTAGCAACTCTGAGCAGTATGACAATTCAGTATTGCCAAAGGGGTATAAAAGTACGAGATTTGTACTTCAGGTCATATTTAGCTAATCATTTCGTACATTTTTCAGAGAGACATTGACGTAAAGTTGCTTTTAGATTATTGTAGTTGTAACATTTACGTCACGGCAATACTAATTCAATAATTCTCTTGATTCCAAACTCTTGTCTCTAAACTCCAAACAGTCCGAAGATGAATAGGCATGTTTTAACTTAATAATTAAACTCTTGGTTGGATATTTTTATGTATTATTCTTGATCAAAAAAACAATTAATTATGTCATTTGATACATTGTGTTAAACGGTGTTACAGTGTGAACCTTTTTTTTAACACGTAACGTGTCAGTATGTTTAGTATTTTAAAATGTACTGCACTTCAACCAGTACGGTGATAAAGCAAATGTGTTTTTTTAATAAATGTTTTTTGTACACGTTTCGTCAGTACAAGCCCTCCCTTATATTTTGGTAAACGCTCATTTAACGCTGGTAACAATCACGTCACGAGGATTTTCGTGTGACTATTTAAAGAGCCTTTCGTATTTCTTTTTTATGTTAAGGATTTCGTATTCGTAGCATTTATCACATATCATCTGGCATCGTTCGAAAAACTACAAAATCATCTCCCTTGAATTTTCTGGACAAATTCTCGAAGTACACGTGTAATATCATAATAACATTAATTTGAGTTCTGTTAGGTTGCATCATCTTTATTGTATTCTATAAATATTGAAAGTCGCGAGACAGCAACACGTCCTGTACCAAAGTGAAAATAGACCGTGCATCCTTCAGCAGCATCTAGCATTAACTCTTGTGTTGTTTACATCATAAAAGGGAAAAAATGTCTGAATTTAAAGATTGGTGGTACAGTGTACCGTTCTTCACACGATACTGGCTGAGCTTAACTATTGGAATGAGTTTACTGGGCAGATTTGGCCTTCTGAACTACTACTATTTGATGTTAGATTTCAATTCAATATTTTACCGTTTCCAGGTCAGTACTTCCTCTGATTTATTACTTTACATACACATGTTACTTTTATGTCACTGTGCTTGTATTTTGTCCATTGTGATCGCCACTACATAAACATGCTATTCCCTAGTCATACAATGTACTTAGAATTGTTATAAACAATTTATTGTTTTTCTTATTTCCAGATATGGCGACCAATAACAGCATTATTCTTCTATCCCATCACACCGGGCACAGGTTTCCACTTTATGATCAATTGCTACTTCCTCTACAACTACTCGCAGCGGCTGGAGTCTGGAATGTTTGCTGGGAAGCCAGCTGACTATTGTTACATGCTTCTCTTTAATTGGCTGGCCTGTGTGCTTATAGGCATGGTTGCCAATTTGACGGTATGTTACAGGATTATCTTATTAGAAATGAACTTGTTGCTTAGAACTGAAGCTGTTGAAATCACAGGCATACAAGACATTACATAAAATACAACTGAATTAATGGAGGCCTTTGGAAGTCTTGAAAATAATCTGATTAATTTGATTTCCGCAGATTCTAATGGATCCAATGGTCCTTTCTGTCCTGTATGTGTGGTGTCAGCTCAACAAGGATGTGATTGTTTCATTCTGGTTCGGTACAAGATTTAAAGCCATGTACCTCCCTTGGGTACTGCTGGCTTTTAACCTAGTTATCAGTGGAGGGTGAGTTTTATATTTTATCCCTTGCTGTTTTATAGACTAATTATATTACATAAATTTCCATTGAGCATTAACTATCTTAAGAATTCTAAGAATCCTCATAAGAATTCTTATTAAAAAATATCCATTAGGGCTGAAGTTGTCTCTATTTTTCACTAATATAAAAATTTTCTAGAAATTTCTATTGATCCACCTTGCAAGGTACATTTTATTAATTATGTATGTTTTTAGTTCATTCTCCTTTTTTAAGTTGGCTATAAGCCACTCTTAATAAAATAAACTAGTTTAGTGAGGGTACCTTAGTTTACCTTAATATATGATAGAGTACAGAAATCTCCATATTTTATTATGATTTGGAGGGAATATTTAAAATCTCAGACACTAACAGTGTTATTACAAAATATGGACTAACTTTAGTACTAGGTTTAAACCACCAATATTCATGTAATATTGGTGGTTTAAACCTGGTCTAAAGTTAGTCCATGTTTTGTAATAAGACCGCAAGGGTTGGGGACAAAGAGAAAATATTATTACACAACACTCAAGATCTGAGAAAAAAGTTCATGGTCATAACACAAAGTTTGCCGGAAATGGTATAATCGAACCTGGGACCCCTTGCTTTGCAGACGATACCTCTAATATACCATCATAACATACATACAATTATACCATCAACTGTGCTATCTAGATCCCATTGGTAGATTTGCAAGTGAATTTCAATAAAAAAGGGATTTTTACCACTCTTAAAAGTGAATTATCCTTTACATGGCTGCTATTGGATTCAAAAATGATTTTTTCGGATTAGAAGGTACTTACTTACAATGTAATGCATGGTTGTTGTTTTAGAGAAAATCAGTTGTGATTCTAAACCATACAAAGTATTATCTGTAATATGGGAGTCCTACATATTTGTACATATTTTATACATACCGTTTTCCCCAATGTGTTTGGCATAGCCACAATGGCCCACAGTTACTTTGTGGCTTACAGAGTAACTCTTCTACTAAAAGATTACTGGAAATCAAAAAGGTCCATACTTTTTTTGACAGAGAACAATGTTGCCAATGTTACTATAGTAATCTCCAGTCATATTTTTGGCCTTTTGTGTCTTTAGCCTCACAAATTCTTCATGTTTCATATTTTCATGTTTCATTTGTTAAGCCAAATGACAATGGATGTCACATAAGGCGCGTCAATAAGTATTTACAATGAAATAACAATAAGAATAACAATAATAATAATAACAATAAAAATTTAAATACACTAGTCTAGATTTGAGATTGAATTGAAATTACATTGGTCAAAATAATGTTATTTTTAAATGTCAAGTCATAAAAATTAAATATCCCGGTTAATGTACTTTTGCATGTTTTTTTCTGAATTTGGGTTAGTTAAAACAAAAGTTACAAGAATATTCAAAACCAGAATGATTTTATTTAATTAAATTTAATGGTACCTCTCATGGGTAAAAATAAAATAATAAGAGATGATAAAAATACCACAAAATTATTGGTCATTTACAATTTTAATAAATATATTTTAATAAACTTACTTTATTATTCATTTGAGAGATGTAGAGCGAGGGATAATTTTAAGTGTTGCATAGTTTTGAATAGTTGAAAAAAATATGGTCCCTCCATCAACTTTTGTTAATTATAGAATTTGACTTGAAATGAAGATGTGTCAGATGAACTGCTCCCACCAAACAACTGCTAACACTTTCCAACAGTAAAATAGGCGGCTTGAAAACACTATAGTCGGCCAATTACTCTCACGAAAAGAAGAAAGCAGTAAAATACCATACATGCATAACGTGACCATTTGTCTTTTTTGTCAAAGCGGAATGCTTGAGAAATTTTGCAAAGTAATTAAAGGTACACTTGCGTTTAGGCATTTTTCTAATGTTACAATATAATGAGATATGAGCGAGACGGATGATATGCGTGTCCCTTCTCTCAGCGAACAACCACATCGCGTGAGACGGGGTCGAAATAGATTGCTGTCTTCTTCTAAAAGTATTGGGTAGCAGACGGCAATGCAATACTTTTAGGTAGGTAGTCTATTAAAGTAACGTTTGGTTTGTTTGCAAAAGCGGGACATTTTAGCTTTCGCTGGGGACAGCGGAACAGACAGCCTGAGAGCGGGACGTATGGTCACGTTATACATGCTGCATGCGCGCGGTTGGTGGCTAATAGCAATAACAGCACATTAGCAAGTTGCGCGAGTCCTAATTCACTTGAGTGTCTCGTTACCCTTCTGTGCCAAGTATTGCTTATTCTGTGACCGGCCTCCGCATTTTTTCCAGTGTCACATTAATGACAGTGACATTTGTACACTTTCAGTGGAGCTATGGAGCTTATCGGCATTCTAGTTGGGCACATGGCGTTCTTCCTGTTGTTCAAGTACCCGCAAGAGTTTGGCGGTCCCGCACTTCTAACGCCGCCTCCCATTTTGTAAGTAACTATTTATCTTTCAGATGGAACTTGTGCAAAGTTCAACAGGAGAAGTGCTGCCTCCACACCTGGCAATTTGCCGGCTAGCTGTTGTGCACTCTCATGTAATGCGCCCGTCTCGGTTACGGCCGCATCGGGGTGCAACATGGATCTTTTCATAATTCGGTCGGGGGTCGCATTGCTGGTTTAATGGACGGAGGTTACCAGTTAACATCAACACGTCGTGTCACTGTCACATAAAAAATTACCTACATTTTCTTTCTTTCTTTCAATAGAAGCAGACGGATATAGACAATTTATTACAACAAACAAAAAATGCATTGAAATTGAATAATAACTTGTGTTCTTCCTATATTTCAATTAATTAATTTCATCATTTGAGTTTATTGCGTATGCAGGACTGTCACTTTTTATAAATATTGGCCAGCATTTAACGTTTATCTTACCGGTTAAATAATTAAACATTCTTATTTATAAAGAAGTTATTTAGCAATCTGTGCACTTATCGTGTAATTTTTACTGACAGGAAGCAACTATTCCCCGATACCCGTTTCGTGGGTGGTTTCGGCACGGCGCCCCGCAACGTGCGAACAACTCCTGCGCCGCCGCCCGTCTTCGGCCACAACTGGGGCCGCGGGCATACCCTCGGCGGCAACTGAGACAGCGGTACATTCTGCACGAGCGAGAGTAGGCTGAAAGCTCGGAATGTATCGCCGGTCCCACAACGTTCGGGTCGATGGCCACCGTCGATTGCAACCCAAAATTGATTTTGACATGTATTCTGGCCCCTTTGTTCAGTCTGTATTGCAAAGATATTTGGGATATACGTCTGTCTGTAACAAAGAGCTATATTTCTGACGTAACCGGAAATTCCCTTTAGAGGGCAGAGGTTGATCTAAGAACACTCATTATTGTAAATTATGAATATGTAAAAACCCTCGACTTGGTGTAATGATGAACATCAAACATCTGAACTTATGTTGACAAATTATAGCTATAAACCATCTCGAATACGTCAGTTCTCAAACAGAAAAAAACCGCATCTGAATCGGTTGATTTGTTTGAGAGTTACAATACTACAGGCAGACACATACACACTACAAACATAACTCCCTTTTTTGTCGGGACTAGAAATTCCCATGTTGTTTCCAGTTTATATATAAATTAAGTAAATTTCACTGCAATTATATAGTCTAAATTGTAGGCTTGAACCCTTGGCTTAAATGTTAACAGAATATAGTTTATCATAGCCGATATCATATTAATTATCTAAAAAAAACTTCTCGGTATGCTATTATCACGAATTGTAATAGCTCAATTTCTTCATGTACTAACTGTTATTACTGCTTGGAGAATCAGATGTGTCAATATTAAAGGAAACCTGTCCAGACATAGCGCTCTAAGTCAAGAATATATTATTTATTATCATGAATTATTTTTTTACACCGACTAAAGACTTTCTAATGACAGAACATTTAGAGGGACTATTGTTTGGAACGGTGGAAGTGGAAACGACGGGAATAGACAATATTAGAATTATGATTGACAAGTTTGATCAAGCAAAGACAAGGTCAATCAAATGTTGCATTTTGTATTGGAGGGAAAACGAAAATGGACTATTATGTTGTTGTTACCCTTGTATGAGTTTTGTATGATTATTTTCGACTGAGTAGCAGAGCATTCCCAAGAGTGAATAATAGGGATGAGGTATCAAAGACAATTTATTTGATTTTAAAATCAGTCACTAGATGTGTTTAGCATTTAGATTATAAGCTCATACCATCATAGGTACAAAGATACATTGCAACCAAGACTTGAGCAAATATGTGGAGATCAACCTAGGAAATCTCGCTTTGCAGTCAATAATAATATTTTAATGAACGTAATGCTTGATTTGTGGTTATTTTTAAGTGCCACAATTCTGCCAATGTCCATTTGTGACTGCTAATGCAATTAAGCTTATATACCACTGTTCTAATCATAATATATGTTAAAAAATATACCAACCTAACGATGTACTTATCAAACAATGGAATTGTAATGAAACTATTCCAACGCAATGTTGACTGAAACAGTTTTAATTTGAAAAGAGATAAATTAATTGTTAAGATCAAATTTTAGATCGATGTTGCTAGTAAAATATGTAACGTAGACGTCATCAAAAGTTGTTATATGTATATGCTTGTAACCCTTAGCAAAATTATAACTATTTGGGTAGTAAAAAAGGAAATAATTTGTATCTTATTAAAGTGGGTATCTTTTTAAACTCTGCTAATATCACTGACATTAGCTTTGACATCTTGTTTTAATACTTAAACGTATTTCCTTAAAGACTTTAGCCGACTTCAAATAAGGAGGCCTTTTATTCTGCATTTTTTTTATATCTTATAATAAATATGCTGAAGTTATAGTGAATTGATTTTGACGATTCTTTTTCATTTGATAGGATGTCGAATATGCATTCTATCAAATAAAACGGTAGGCCAATAGAAAATTTAAGAAGAATTTTCTGGGGAATATGCAAGGGTTTTTTTTACTCTGTGATGGACGAACACGGTCGAAAAGACAGACATAACAATACATACTGCTTTTGTGGAGTGTTAGATGTTATAACTACCTAAATAAATGTTGTCTAGATTATATTGTTTGATGTGTTAGGAAATTCAAAGAAAATGGTTTTGTATGTATGTAGTTCATAAAATAACATTCTAAAAGATACACTCGTTTTTATTTTTATATCAGTTGAAATCCGCTGACGACCTCTTTTTTTTTCCGTGGGAAAATCCACTCGCGCCCTGCCACGGGAAGACAGAGCGGTTATATGGGACTAGACCCACTAAAACCCCACGGTGTCCTCCTCTGCCGCTCTAATTCGGAACTGAAGAATCAGTTTCCAAAAGTATTCTCAAAGTCAAAGTCAAAGTAAATTTATTGCCTAAAATACATTTACAAAAAGATGTTATCTATTAATAAGGAAATTCTATGACCTTGTTCATCTTAGTTTCAAATTATTACGATTCTAACCTATAAGATTCAGGCGTTGAAAGTCCATGTTATGATAAGATGATCTTAAAAGGGGTAAAATATTTCTCTCTTTAAATATAATACAATAATACGATAAGGTATGTATTATAGTAGTTCTGTCACGAATGGAAATATTTGTTCTGTGTTAATAATAGTACTCATTTTTTAAATAATTCTATCAGCAATTGGGGGATCCAGTTGCTCTAGTTGAACGCGACCTTGCGACAAATGAAACAAAATCTAAATTAACATAACTTTATTCAACTATACAATATTCACAACTATTTTAATGGTGCTCTTCCTTAGGGTCGTATTTGCCGTACTGTTTCTCCCACATCGCAATGAACTCCTTCTTGCGTTGTTCTCTCTTCTTGAAGTACTCCGGATACTGTGCCTTCTCCAGTGGATGCCAGTAGTCTAGCACCCAATCCGGAGGGGTCACCACTCGCTCGTGCGCTACGCCGCCCGGGCTGTAGGTAACTGGAGCAGAAATATAGCTGTTACAGTTTGACAATCATAAATTGACAGCCCTGAAGATAGGTGATGGTGGCAACAATTACTGTATCTTTTACCATTGTGCAGGTGAAGAAAGGGACAACACTATTCTTCTGCTAACTTCAGAGCAGCCAAGTTCTTATTGCAGTACTTTAACTAAGCTTGCTTGCAATGTTGGAAAAAAGTTTTTACCACTAGCGACCCGCCCCACCTTCGCACGGTTGTACATTAGTACATAGTCCGTACAATTCTGAAGTACATTATTTTGATCGATCTTCAATACTTTAGCTAGTATTAGATATGTATGTTTTTACTACATCATTACAAATAATTGAAATTCTCGGCTTTTCTTTATATACATTTACTAAACATAATCCTTCTGGGATGAAAAATCTCTAAATGCTGTATCAAAATCTGTTGCAGTTTAGACATTAGTGGAGAAACAGACCAACAAAAACAGTGCTTTGCTGTTTCCGGTCTGGTGTGACGGGAATCACACTATGTTGTTTACGCCTGTAAAGGAGCAGTCTTTTACATGTGTGTTAAAGTCATGGCTGCTATATGATGTTCCTAATGTATCCCAGACATGGTGCAGAAGAGGCTACCCAAGATGGTAGTAAAACTAGCACCAAGTTTGTCAGAGAAAGTACTGTTATTATGCCTATTACTAACCATTGCTGTGTTCTAGTTCTAGTCTAGTTGAAAGTAAAGTGCCAGTGAAAATACAGGCACAATGTTCAATAACAAAGTCTGTAGCAACAGGTAGATATATACATACAGATTGTTATGGGTGTAAATGCTCACTTATAGTTAAGTGTCCAAATGCTTGTTCAGTCATTTTTATCACAGAAAAAAGGAGGAATTTTCAATTTGGTTGTATGTATACAAATAAGGTTGTTTTGTGCATTGTATCCCATTGTTTACTAAACCCTACCCCAGATAGTCCAATTCCTAGAAGTACTGGAAGACTCTGGGTTGTTGGCAGCAATGTTCAGCATTTACTGTGGTGAATTAAAGCATATTAAATAATTTATTTTTGAGTCTCATTCGTTTTGTGGCTATGCTGGTACTGTAAATCATATCTATGGGACATACAAGCTCTAGGAATTGGATGCTGGGTCATGAAGAGTTCCTCCTCTCCATTCTTCAGTAGCTCTACAGCCTTTCGCATATCCGCCTCCTTTGCATGCTTGTCAAACCTCTCCCGGAGAAGCACAGCATGGTAGCGATATACATTGCTGAAATATTTAAAAGTATCTATTACTTTTAGAAGGTATAGTTTATAATCCTATTTTTGGTAGTGCATTATTTAATCATAATATTAAGACAATAATTGTATTATAATAAGTATAGAGGGAAAAATAGGAAGAAAGGAACTAATGACCTACTTCATTATTATGCCAGGAATACATCAGATTACTTATGATTTTATATTGAGGGCCTACATACCAAATACCAGATAATATTATTTAAAATAGTAAAACATTATAATGTAGCAAGTTTGTAAAGGAGAAGAGTAGGTATCATTGTTTCAGGTCTTTGGGCCTTGTATATTATATCTAGCAAAATGCAATTAACCTCCCAGACTATATGCAAAATAAGTAAGAAAAATAAAAATATACATAAATTTAACCTCAGCTAAAGCATGGGGGTGGTAGGCATAAGTTCATAATCATTCGGAATCCGGGGTTACATTCTGGAAAAACAAGGAAATAATAGGGATAAGGAGAGGAACACAAAAATTACGTAACTTAAGAACCAAGAGGAAAATAGGGTATAATTATATCTGATATATTTACCGTCTATCATAAAACGCCTCTAAATTGCGCAGAGCCTTCTTGTAAAGACTACAAACTTTTTGTGCATGAGTTTTAATGCCCAGTGGAACACTCGCCGCCATTTTTGTTGTTCTCGCAACTGGCGATTGGATTGACTGACAGTGACACTGACTGACGTATTAGGCAGAAATAAGTCTGATAGTAAAACAGTTATCGATTTACCAATACGTCAAATCAAGATTTAGTCAAAGGTTTTCCTTAGTTTATTATATAGATAAGTATGGATAAAAACTAAGTATAGATAATAATTAGTTTATTCTGCATTTGCAAGTGAGGAAACTTTCCTAAAATATTTACACTACCTATTCACGAGGGTATCAGTGACTTGCGGTTATGCCTGGCCAAATCTATCAATATCCGTGGCGCGACGACCGACGATATGACTATGACGTGCCCGGACGCGTGAGTGTCTTCCGCTTAGCAACGGACACCAAAGCACAACGCTTTGGTGTCCGGCCGGAAGTCACTCGAATATTGTGGACTCGCAGCCGGGGGCAAGATTAAATGTTGGACAGGCGGCTTTGTTCTTAGACTACTGTCAATAAAGCTTATCTACACACATGAAAAATGCCAGCACTGCAACGGGGTTATTTAAATTTGCAATTGGTGGGATACGTAATAGCCTTCGAAAACATAAAAAGAGTCTCCTCTCTCACATTGTGTAGAGGTGCTATGGTGGCACAAAGTTTACTCAATTCTTTTCCCATGCTCACCTATATTTTTACTTGTCTACTACTAAATTATACTTCAGTCTGTAATAAAAATTTAAACTTGGTTATCATGCAATAATCACGCTTGAATAGGCATCAAATCGACAGAATAAAAAGCGTACCTACCCAGCGCATCTCGCATGTAGCATGCATGACATGCATCGTTGGCCTTGTAACAGATGGGCGAATCTTCGGGCAACTCAAGGCTGCTTGATCCGTTGCGACATTTTGTCTCGCCAAGAGCGAAATTATAATTATTAGATATCTATTATTCGCACCTTCACACCGAACAAAACTAAGATTCATGATTATGATAATACTGATTTACGTAGCCATAAGAAACATAATATTGCTTCTGAACAGGATTCAAGCATAATCCTGAAGAAAAAATAATCCTTCCATTAGTCGGATAGGATTTGGACAAGCGCTAAATTTAGTAATAATTAACAAAAAAAGGGACGTTGAAGTACATATATTTTATTAAGAAAGTATTTTTATGAATACGAAAATAAATATTTTCATTTTGACTTTATATAATGCATACAGGGATCCTATTCACGGTCCGATCTTACATGTTAAAATAAATTCAATTTATCTCTAATTAGTATTTTTAGCGTAAAATAATGAGAGTTATAATTTACTAGACGTACCTATACATTTTTCACGTCCTCACTATTACATGAAACTTTAAGAGTTGGTCTAAATTGAATTGAATGTATCATCTACATCGGGCACGAAATAAGTTACACAATAGCTTCTAGAGTAGACAAACCTTTTAAATATTCCTTTAATTAGTGCATGCAGTGGTCATCTGTAATTGGGGGAGATCATTGGCCTCAATACTTGTAAATATATTTTGTAAGACTGTGATTCAATAAATATGTAAATTATATGTGGGTGGTAACGGTGTGGTTGTTAATCGCATCTACTCTTCGGTGGTGCAAAGGAAGCAACTCAAAATATCTACCATTAGAGTTTTTGCCAAGGGCGCTCGGGTGCCGGTGAAATTACAGCCGCACGAGATATTACATCCCCGTCTCAGAGTGACAGGCGTAACACGATTGGATTTGGGTCTCCTCATATAATACTTCGGTAGGGGACGATTTGCTGTTGCTTTTGAACGGAAGTCACCACTTAACATCAGGTGGGCTATAAGTTCGTCCCTTCACATAAGTCAGATACAAAGAGGTCATTTTCGCCTTGTCTCATCCCACGTCTCAGAAAGGAGCTGAGTTATCTAGTAGGTCATGTATTCATGCATTGGTTGGTCATTAGTTAAGTAGGAATGAAAATAAAACACATAAGTAATTTTATAGTTTAGGCTCCGTAGCACCCTTCGAAGCGAGGGGTTCCGGGTTGGATGCCCGGCCGGGGCAAACATTTGCGTGATGAGCATGAAGTTTATTCTCGGAACTTGGATGTATTTGTTTCCTACTGCAGGGGTAGGCTTGTGTAGGTACGCGTTTGTTTGATTGTTTATATTTGTACAAACGATGTTTAATGTTACTACAAAAATAAATTAAATTGCTTGCACCAAAAAATATTACAATTTTAATAAACACAGCGCATATTGTCGTATTCCTTCAAGTATGTTAGCCAAAACTAGCAAATTCAATAACGAAATAATTACAAAGACATTACCTAATAACTTTAATAATCACCCAGTAGCTAATATAGTTACAATTTCGTTCAATATCCATTAAAATGCAATCACTAAAAAATGAACAGTCATGATGCAGATTGCTCCATAGTCAGTAGGTGATTGGGGTCGAAGAAAGTTGGGAAACCGACGAGATGACCAACCAAGAACCGGCTCTTAGTGTTGAAACGAGATACGTTAAAATACGGACTATGCTCTTTCGTAAGCAGCCGATAAAAGATTGTTTTGAAACGAAAATGAAAACAAAGATGAGTTATTACGGTCTGTTCAGCAGAAAAAGTATTTGGGTTTTTGGATCTTTGGGGTTTGAGTTGCTTAAGTCACTTTATAAGCTAGACCTATTTAAACACGTAACTGATTTATATAATTGAAGAACAAAACGACCCTTATTTCCCACCCTATTTAATAAAAGATAAATACATATCGATATCCAATAGGCGAAGAAAAAAGTCACAGGAAAGCAAAATACGCCATTTTGTTTACTTGGATAACATTTTTATCCAGTTATTTTGATTGAACAGCCAAACTATTGAACCGATTTTGATAAAAGTTTAATGAAACAAATCTGTAAGCATATCTTTTCAAATCGAATAAATGACGAAAAATTAAATACCTGTTCTTTTGGAAGTCGTTTGATAAAACCAAATGCAGAACAGGTTTGTAATAATACGAATATATATTTCTTTGAGTCTGGAATCACGATGATGATTGACGACACTTTAGGTCAAAGGTAGTTTCAATTCAAATCAAAGTTTGTCGTCTGTTCTTCCCCATATAGAGTCTGATAGCGATCTAACTCCTGGTACGTACTGGTCTTGTAATTTATTTATTACCTTTCTATACTATGAAAAAGCATAGAAATTCTATGTATATAAAAGACAAGATAGTTTTTAGGACTCAAGTGAAACCAGCAGCAACTTTATCAACACAAAATGCTCTACAACTACGTATAACTACACAACACAATGCCAAATGACATTTATAGAAAGTTCAGAGCAGACTTACGTTTCTTGTCCTACTGCCTCAGTGCCGTCAGTGGCCGACCGTCTTTCGGCGCGTGCGCAGCCTCTATACAACCTATTTCTATTTACGATAGTGATAAGTTTATGTGAGAGTTGAAAAGCGCTGTTTTGTGTGGCAATAAAAAGAAAATTGAAGGAGGAATACCTGTTTTATTGATTGGAATATATTGAAGCTTAGAAACATAGGTAAGTTTTTAAATTATGACACTACACATTATCTAAGAGATCGTGAAATTATGCATTGAAACTAGCCAAAGTTGATCACTGACTTTTAATATAATGTCTATTTAAAATTCGATTCAATAATTAATGTATTATATTTGTTGAATAAAAATATTTATCGCGATTCTAGACCTAAAAGGTTTAAGGAAATAAGTACGCCATACAACAAAAAATATATAATTTATAATAAGTACCAGGTACGATACATACACGCCTTTATCCCAGACCCTCAAACTTTTCTTCTAAAATTAATTCTTATATTCACCTGCATAACCGTGGGAAACTAGACGTGACAAGGTGACAGCATCAACGCTATTGTTTTCTCACGATTAAAACAACCAAAACTTTCTCCAGATGTAAGTGGTACGCCAAGTAAAAGATGTCTGGATTGAAAGATGATAGGGGTAGAATAGGAGGAAGTACAGAAATGACGACTGATAGAAGAGAATGGTAGAAGAAAAAAATATGATATAAGATGAAATAAAGATAGGTATGATAAAAATTTACTTATCAATCTCATAGAAAGGAACAGTTTCAGATTTACAGATCTAGCACAAACAATTATTCGACCACAGCCATTGTCAGAAGTGAAACCTGAGTCTTTCACTTTCAAAAGTTCTAAATTCTGCGCTCTTTAGACCTAGGTACAATCAGACATATATTACTAAACAATGGGATTGGTTCTGTAGGCAAACTTGACTTGAATTTATTTTGACAGCTTTAAGAGTTATTTATTGGTGACTCTTTCTTACTTCGCACGAAAAAGAACCAGTTGGATGTCATTAAGTTTAGTTTTTTCTTAATAAGTGACGGAACGAGCTGAGGGCCCATCTGGTGGTAAGTGGCCCCGCTTATGACAACAGTAATGCGATTCAGTATAAGATTTGGATTTAACCGAGACAGGGATGATACGTCTCATGTGGTTTCACTGGCACCCTTCAAGTAATGCGACGAACTTGGCACAAGTTCTACTGCTATCTTTGGTTGCTCCTAGCATTACCCAGGGGGTACGTGTAGGGTATCAAAAGCTATACGGACGGACGCGAAGCAACTAAGTATAGTCATTGACATCAACAAAATCTGCACCATTGTATGTAACGTTTTATTTCGGGTTAGTAGTAGATCAGGCGACAATAAGAATGTTGGAATTTATTCAGCCGACAACGTGATCAGCCCAATTTTAGCAGACTTTAAATATATCGGGTGTTCCCATTCGGCTATATTTTGAATGGGTATGGATATATTCGATTAAGACAATGCTTAAAAAATACATTTGGACATAAGACAGGGGATTTTTGAATCAGCCACTAGTTTGCGAACGCAACTAGTAACACCTCTAACTAATTAGGTAATCCAACGTGATCATCCAAATATAATGGCACGACAATGGCAAGTTACACAATGGAATTTAACGATATGTCGTCAATTGTGTGAACGCCACCATGCTTATTTGATTAGCTAAATTGGTTTCCAATGGCATTGGGGTTTTTGCTAATGGAACACTAATGAGCAAATATCCCAAACCAAATAAAGGCTTCGATACTCCGCATAGATTTAACAAGATAAATAGGTAGGTAGGTGTGGACCTTTTTTAATCATATAATCAGCTAGTCCCGTCGCATAAAGAAATTTCCTGGACGAATGGACGAATGGATGAATGGAATGGACGACAAATATTTTACATTTTGTAGATACCTAACTCAAATCACCAGTCTCCTTTTCGCTTACGCTGGCACGCGAGTGAATGAATACAAAAAGAAATTTTATATACGAACCACACAGTACTAATTATTACATTAGTAGTTTATTAAAATAATAAATCTAGTTCAGAGGGTGATGAAGTCCTAAATCATCCGTTTCATACATTTAGTCGGATTTTTCCCGCTTCACATGTTATAACGGGCTGTCTGGTAGAAATCGCCGCTAGTGATAAGACACTAAATGCTTGTTTCTTTATTTATGTTTTACTCAACTAAAGTTAAGTTGTTTTATAATAATAAAGAGTTTTTATTGTTATTAATAATACATACGACCTTAGAAGAGTAAAAATGTCTAATCAAAACCTAGGGTAACTTATTTCTATGCTTTTGGCTTGATAATATTATATAATAAAATATATAAGTACAAAAAGATAGAACGTACAATAAAATAAGAACGATTTTCTTTAAATTAAAAATTTGTTATGCATAAATGCCTTCCAGATCGTTTAAAATAAGTAGTTCCCGACGCCTTAATTTTTTGTCAATAACATCCGCTTTTAATAGGTTCATTACAAAGGCATTGAGGACCAAGGTGAAACAACAATCAAAAATGTAATTTGTTTGTATTTACATTGTGTAAGTATTTTTCATTATAGAAGGAACGTCCGTTTCCAATTTTAATAAATTAAAATTAAAACTGGATTTTCGAGTGGCCCTACAAAATAGACTGGTTTTTGATGTCTTGTTCGTTTCAAACCTTGTATCGTGTTATTATTCACTTAAATTATGATAACATTTTTTTTTTAATGTTGTTGAATTAACTTTTGATTGACAAAAATACTCATCCCACACAAATCAATAATAAGTAGAAAAGAACCAAGGCCGGCCTTAGATATTGCGAGGCTCCGGACGTTAGATTTTTGTGGGGCACTTGGCGTATGAGGAATTTAGGTGAGTTGGAAGTGTACAAAGCTACTGGTAATCATCCTGCAATAGGATGCTGCAGTACATGGATGATGTACTGCAGCATCCTATTAAAGGACAGCTGCAGTACATCAAAACAAAAAACAGGTTGATCTGCGAGGGTGCAAGGCCCTACAAAAGCGAGGCCTAAACGAAACATTCGTTATATTTTACATTGCGGAATGCAGTTAACTTCCTACAATGTCTGCCCCCAACTTCCATGCATACAAGAACAAGAAAACGCTATGTGATGCGAAGATATGTAGTTGTTTCCAGACATGTTATTGAAAAGTACAATATTTCCCCCTATAAGGTCAGCAGGTAGGGTAAATGAACCCGGCTGAAAGCCTTCCGCTCTCGCCAAAAGCTCGCGTAGAGCTGTCAAGGTCATTATCAGTCAACAACATTAAAGTCCAATAAGAAAAAAATCGTTAATGTATTTTTATCCCCTACTTGAGCTGTGACGATTGTGTATGTCTTTCTGTCTGTCTGTGGAAAATTCCTTTGTGGCAACTAATCTCCTGTTTTTCTTGTCTTTTTATCAAAGCTAATTGTATAGAAATGTTTTTCTGTCATGACAAAAAAATTTAAACTAAAAATCGTAGAATAGATTTTATATTATTAAAGATTTTTTTAACATTTCATGCTCCGGATTAAACGTATTTTAGGGATAGGAAGTACTACCCCTAAAATACCTCATGTTAATAATACCTCATACACACATGTTGAGATAATTGGCATCATGTGTGTATGGGTTGGTATATCTGTACGTGTGTTTCACGCTTCACACTCACTGGTTCGTCGGATTTGGAAGAAATTTGGTACCAGGACAGCTTATGTCCTGGAATAACACATAGGCTTCTTTTGATACCGGAAAACCGCAGTATACCAGCTGCACCGCGGTATGCAACTATTATATAATATTATATTATCAAGTGCAATGTAGATGCTTAGATATTTAATCTGGTAAATGGGAAAGATCGAGAAGCAGGTTAGTCGGGCAGCGACAGTTTACGTAAGGTTCGATTATATATACCTACATTCAAACAACATAGGTGAAGGTACCAACAGATTTATTGCAAACTAGGTGTAATATGTTTCTTAGAGCGAGCAAAATAGAGAATGTGATGCTCTACCAGTATCATTTTACGTGTAAGGTATGATGTAGCTATCAATAGCGCTAATCAGAGCGTGGTGGCCAAGGGGCACAGACGCCGACTTTCAATCTGATGGTCGCTGGTTCAAATCCACACGTGCGGCCATGACATTTGCACTTGAAAAATTTATGTGCGCAATACCACGTTCTCGAAACGGTGACGTAAAACATCGTGAAGAAACCGTCAAATTTTAAAAGCAAAAATTCGAAGAGATTGGTATCTATAATTCCAGATTGGGCTCCCGTGATAGATCAGAGCCCTTTCACTCTCAATTATCGAGAGTAGACCGGTGTCCCTGCAATGGAAACATTAGAGGCTGGTATGGAATAGCATTAATTATTACTTAATTGATGGATTCAGGCATTACTTTGCGGAAGTAGGGGTATTTAGTAGCTTCACCTCTGCTAAAGTTCTAACAATGAAGCATCCCAATAATTAACTGATATAGAAAATCGAAAAAACCGACTTTATTTCTTTCTTTTCTTATGTCTTGCCCTTCGGGGGTACACTCTACCATTTAAAACAAGACTTATCTTGCTCGGTATACAATGGGCGAAGAAATAGATATTTTTTTCAGTTATTGTGATTTTACACCCAAACTATTAAAACCGATTTTGATAAAATTTCTATGGCACTTATTAAAAAACATTTTTCCAAATCGGATTATAAATTACTGAGTACTGCGATAATAAACATAGAAGAAAGGAAAAAATACAACCGAATTGATTGATTGAATTGATCATTTGTGATATTGAGACAGTAATTCCTTTATGAAAACAAACAACGTGCCAGCAAAGCGCTAGCCAATATTTACAACAATTACTGAAATATTCGTAGATACTATAAAAATACTAATTACTGGTGATCTCCTTGAACGACAGAATGAACTTTTACTGGTAACCATAACAAGTAAATAGCTACATGTCCGGAAGAATCTTTCTCCAATTTTATGGCCATGACATTTCAGAGTTGCATTCGAGAATTTATCTGCGGTAATATTTAATTATAACTTCTGACTATTTTCGACTCAATTTATATTAAAGATTTTATAGGTGTAGGAACACCTATATTATTTACCTAGTTTTTATGTTATGAAATCCGGCTTTATTGTCGAATCCGTCGAGACTGTCGATGACTTTATACCTAACCCTATATGTACATAATACTTAAAAAAAACTATATAAGTATTGTATTGCTGTGTTTCGGTGAAAGTAGGTGCCGGTGAAATCACAGGTGCATGAGACGCAACATCCCCGTCTCGGGGCACAACGGTTTCAGACTTGGGTAGGAGGACCTAGATCGAATCGTTGTTATGGGCGGAGGTACCACTTACCATCAGGTGGGCTTTCAGCTCTTCCTGTCACTTCAGTAGTAGACTGAAAAGCATATGTTCTTCTCAGCGGTACTTTGTTTGTTAATTGTACATTGAGTACATCTTAATTGCAATCTATGTTTGTGCAAATCTGCAGATTGCAGACTCTGAAGTTACGTCGTGCAATTCTCGCAATTTCATTGACAATACATGTTGCAGCGAATAAATTTGTCCTCATTCCGGTCTGCTGGGCAAGACTTTCACTGTTTAGATGTCGGTTAACCTAGGCCTAGGCTGACAATTTTAAGGTGTCCAAATAATTTTAAGTCCTAAGTAATATTTTTTTCTATAATCCGTTTCCAAGTATTTCTTTAAGAATTCAGCGGAAGTATTAATTGTTGACGTTGGCTTTGACTGACTTTGACTCGAATAAGTGCTTGTTCCTGCATTAAAAGTGGAACAACAACGATTACACACTCATAACGCTGTGTCAAGCATGGACAAAGACAAACACACCGAGAAAGAACTTCATACTCACCATACACTGTGTCCCGGCCGGGAATCGGAACCAGGACCCTTCGAAGACAAGGCTATTAGACCCCACTAAGCTATGGATCCGTCAGTAATAACTATTACTTCAAATTTTCAAGTTGAATTTTGTGTGATATTCTATAACTACCCTCTTTGTAAAAACTGCTTTGTGTCATGAATTTTGTCATATACCTTTCCTTTGAGCGTTGCATTAGATGGGAAATCTCTTGTGGGATCCTAAATCATCAAGCTCAGCCCATAAATCTTGGACAGTACGTCTATTCAACCTTTTGTGATTTGTCAGGCCATTACGAGCCTTTTGAAGGAGTAATTACAGACACAATGAGCAGTTATTGTGTTGGTTTGTACTTGAAAAACAGATTATTTAGGCGTGAACTCAATACGGATGTCTTTGCCTACTTGAATGCAATAGATTGTTTTTGTCAAAGGTTTTTTTATGTTACATGTTGTCATTCTTCGTATCGGAACCGTACCTACGTATCTAGACAAGCTATTAAAATTGAAGTGTCTGTTTGTGATATCAAATAACAGTTTTCCATTAGATGAATTTAAAGAATGATACAACAAATAAAAAAAAAATAAAAAAAATTGTGTGTTTGCCTGTCTGTTGGACTTTGTTCCGGTTTCCGGCAGCTCCGATACGGCTGGACCGATTTTGACGGGACTTTTCACGGGCAGGCACCTTTATGAAGTCGGTAAAAATAATATTTTTTTATAAGCCACAAGATAAAACATCTATGAATGAATATAAAATGAACATTAAAAATCGATCTCGGAAGCTTAAGAAATATAAAAATTAAAATTTGTTAATGGTTGATTTAGCCAGACCCATGCCATAGCCAACATATTATTAAAAAAAAAAAACAAGTATTATATAATACTTTCTGCCATGATCAATATCCCTCGATAACCGCGCTTCCATTATTTGTTAAACATAAACTGTTTGAACTGGACATTATTTAGACAGGGAATACCCACTTGCTCAAAACCAGTTCGCACTTACATAATGTTATGTACCAAATAAATAATATTAGCAAATATTGAACGCAATCAGTGAGATCATTAAGGCGTATTTTATTCATAAAATTTAAAATAACTGAGATGCCATTGCATCTTATTATAAAGAAGATTTGGATGGGATATTAATTAAAGACAAATAGATATTATAATATTATAGTTTTTACGATATTACGATACTCGTAATCGTAACCGTAATCAAGTATAGGTAAAACGCACGAGCGATTTATTTTGATTACAGTACAACACAGGAATAAACTTACTAGTGTATATCTCGTACCTGTTTTATACAAGGGCAATAACCTACATAATAAAGTTTAACAAGAACAGACATCTCATTCCCAACTAATGAAAAACCATCTCGATCATCTAACAACATTTCCTATAGTTTATTTATAAGAGTTCTAAACTACTATATTATTTTTACTATCGTTAGGGTAATTTATAAGTCTCATTCTCATGAAATGCTTGTAAGAAATGATTAACAGATGAAAGCGTAAGCAATTGTGTAAAAAATATTTCAAGCTTAAATATTTTTCCCAAAATACGAGTAGTAGGTACACAAAAAGTATTAAAAAAATACAAAAAATGTTTTTAAAATCTAACAACCATACGACAGGATTTTTTTTTAAGATTCTTTAATATTTTAAACCTACGTTGTTTCATCTTCCTACTATTTATAAATGCGTAAGTTTGGATGTATAAATGGACGGATATTTGTTATTCAATCACGCCAGAACTGCTGAACGATGAAATTTGACACAGAGATAGATTATTATCTGGAATGTACATAAACTTTTATGTTGGAATAATGTACGGTTCCCGTATGATGGTCAACCGCAAGTAACACCGCGAGGCGCATTTCGATAGTGAAATATCTCATGTAATGTTTAAAATAAGGCCGCTGGTTAAAGGGCCGATGGATGTCGCAATATTTTGGGAGCTAACGGGCAGGGGCATCGACCGTCCAGCCCAGTTGAACTTGGCCATCGGTTATTGTGTGACGTGTGGGAAGATGTGAACGTGCGGTAATTGGTGTTTACCCTAATCTCACGTGGTTGAATAGTGCAATTTTTAGAGGAATAAAATATCGCCAATGTTCGAAGCCAAAAAAAAAAAAAGATGCTTATGTGGAATGAAATTTTGGGTTTTTTTTTTAATATTTGTGGGCCATGGCTTGTTTGACTCGTAATCCGAACTATGCAAGTTTCGCACTTCATAAAATATGTGTAAATTGAACTAATCGGACGATGTCTTTGCTATTTTCAGCCAATATACGTATATTTGTTTAGATACTTTCAAGTTATGAAACCTTTTAAACTAAGAAACTGGACCGATGAAAAGTTATGAAACTTTTTCCAAAATTAATGCTTGTAAGATGGCCACGAGCCATCTCATGAAAATGACCTAATTGTTTACTATTGACTTTAATGGGGCGTTTTGATGGCATTACAGTTCACTTTTAGACATTATTTTTTATCTAATAAAAGCTTGTAAAAAGTGATGACGAATACCGCCAAGTGGCGAAAGTGTTGAGTGAAAGTTAAGTCAATATGAAGGTCACTATCAAAGCGAGCTAGTAATAATAGTCAATAAAAGTTTCGCAACAACAGGATGAATGAATGAAGGACACACCGTGTGTGGTGAGCATGAAATTTTTTGGGTCTTGGGTATGTTTGTCTTGTGTTTCTGTGTTTGGTCATGACATTTGTGACAAGGAATCCTAGTGCGAGCGTAGTGCGGAGGTAAAAGTGTGTAAAAGTTTATTAAAAAAAATACTAAAATAAAAATACAAAACATAGAATAAAGTATGTAAGAAACGCACAAAATGGTTTCATGACTAAAATTCATTCTTATCCTTGTATCTATTTACCAGGTTGCGTATGGTTTATACTACAAGCTCACCACTCATCATCTCTAGCTACATTGTACCCACGGTTGTTGCTCATTACGCTCTGTCTACCCATTAAAGAAAAGGCGTAAAGTTATATCAGAAATTTTACTTGGTCACAACTCAATTGGCAGTAGCTCTGCCTTCGGTTAAATAGAAGATAGATGTTTGTTTTGTCTGGGTAATATTTGACACTACCTGACCCGACAGATGTATTCCTTTTTTTTTTTTCTTCTTTTCTTTGGCTTCGCACGACTTATGCATTCGCCATGGTCCAGAAGATGTTTTCCTGTTCTGATGTGATTCTCAATTTGACAATTGGCTGTCAAACGACAAACCATAAAGAAGGAATTAGAATAATTCATATTCATGGACATTTCACACAACGCTATCTAGCCCCAAACTCATAGCTCAGTTGGTAATTAGCTGTAAGGTCGTGGGTTCGATTCACTCAGGATAAGCATTTTTGTGGCGAATATAAATGTTTGTTCTGTGTGTGGGTGTTAATATGATATGTATGTATTTATAAAAATAGTACTATGTAATTATTCTATCACTTTCTTTCTATAGTTAAAGTTATGCTTAATTTGGGACTAGGTGGCACTGTGGGAAATGTCTGTGTGAAAACTGTGTGAAAGGTGGGGATCGGGCAGCTGGGTACGTCCATGGATAGAGTGATTCAAGAGGAAGGTTTATATGTTGTATATATGCATAATATAGTAGAGTCGCTAGTATTAGCTTAATAGAAGTCAATCAAAATATTAATGAGGATATAATTATGTACAGATATGGCGACGTCAGTCCTCCAGCCGAGCGAATGCCGTCGGGATCACGATCTGAAAGCCGATCTCATAGAACCTAGAGTCAATGATGATGCAGCGCAAGAATCCAAGGAACGGGAGACAGGAGATCTCCCGATGGAGCTCCGGGAGAAAGCGAGGGTGGAGCTGAGGGAAGAACTGGCTCTGAGGGATCAGGCTTTGGCGCAAATGAGGCACTTTATTGACAAGCATCCTGCTATAAGGAAGTGCAGAACTGGTGAGTATACATGTATAAGTGACATGGATCTTGATTCTTTAATTTATTATACACCATCAAAACAGATTAACATAAATATTTAAAAATGAGCGTTGGAATTGGTTTAAGATAGGGTAATAAGTTACTAAACAATTTATTTTTTAATTTTGAATTTTTATCTCACATATTTAGGTATTCAACTGAAATAATTGTTTTTACCGTAATATATTTTATGTAGCGGATTTTAAAATAAATTTCGTATAACTACGATACCGGTTATGTAATAAGACCGTATAAGTTTACTATGTTCTTTACCTTTTCGATAAGAAACCTTAATAAGTCTCAAAACGCATCATAATACAGTCAAGGTTTACACTTAGTCAGGTACCAATTTAGTTCGCATGCGTTCATGATCTTCGTGGTCTACATATCCACACGCAAGGTGCAAAGCAAATTACATACAGTGATAACCTTGATCAAGCGAACACATTATAAGAAGCTCAGCTAGACAGCCTACTTGCTAATCTATTCATGAACCGTGAGGATGTGATAGCATCATCAATTCTAGTCACAGAGCAACACCAACGTTGTAGGGTAGGCATAATCTTGCACGTGGAATGGGATACCGCTCTAGAATACAAAATTTTATGGTAATCGGTCACTGGGCTTGAGAATTTTCCCAAAGTAAAATAGTCAAACGCAATCCGTATTACATCTTGGACTATAGTACGTGGAATCTCAACCATCGGTACACGGTCTGAAGGTGGATATTTAGCGGGGCTTGGCTCCATGGGACGCTTGGTTAGGTGGGAAGATTTCCAATGGACAGGCAGTAACCTAATAGAATACAAGATATTCGTCGACCTCAAGGCAGACCATCACAGCCCGTTGGTCGGACAACATGAGAGCAGCAGAAACGCAGTGACTTGCAGCAGTGGGTGTTACCAGATGATTAGACAGATAAATTAGCAATTATTTAACTAGCGACCCGCCTCGATTTCACACCATTGTACAGTGTGTGTCGTAATAAAATTCCGTAGTACAGCATTTTGATCTATCTCGTAAGGTTTAGCTAGCATTAAAATGACAGACGGTGGTTTGAATATGCATCCATCTAAGAAAACGGAATTCGCGAGGAAAATTTATTGCGCAATAAAACATTCTCAAAATGGTAGCGGAAAACGTCATGACCTAGAACTAGAACCAAAAATTCGACGTGACATCTACTAATCCATATCGGTTTCCTAGGTTCACAGCCCTTTCTATCTCACTCTCCACAGAATAACCTCTTTTTCATGCAATCGCAGTTTGATAGTAGAAACAAACATTATGTAGTACTAGCTGACCTGGCCACGCGTTGCTGTGGCTAACGTTTTTGTCATACGATATTATAATTTGCAATAAATTAAAATTGCGACTATAATTTGAGATTTAAACTATCCTATCTCTCAAGTTGGATCGAACTGCACATGGTGTGCGAATTTTATTATAATCGGTTAAGTGGTTTAGGAGTCCATTGAGGACAAACATTGTGACACGAGATTTATATATATTAAGATATTTAAATACTTAAAGCCAAGATGGCCATTGTCCCAAACTAAGCCTAACTTGTACAATGGGGTCAAGATTACCTACATAAAGAAAACTTATTTATTATTTTGTTAATACACGTTTGACGTACCTTTGGTCAAACACGCTTAGTCTGATAAATAAACAAACATCTATGTTCGTCACACAAAATATTTGTCCTGAGGACCTACAGGGCAGTTACTTCCAACTGAGGTATGAGGCTAGTCAAGTATTTCAAATGCGGTCATGATTTGTATCGCATACAAAAAATTAGCCATATTAAATAAAGTAGAGTAAAAATATTTAATCTGTGGTCATGCTCAGCTATTTTTTACAGACGCACCATTCCTACTCCGTTTTCTGCGAACAAAGAAGTACTCTATACCGCAAGCCTGCTCCATGTTGGAGCGTTACCTGACCATCCGGCAGATGTACCCCCAATGGTTCCAGAAGCTAGACCCCCTGGACCCGAAGATAGCTGCGATTATCGAAGCCGGGTATTTGGTACCACTGCCGAAGCGGGATTCTGAGGGGCGTAGAGTTGTATTGTCTTGTATGGGTAAGACCATAGACTATGTACTTAATCAGTAATAAAGCGCTCATTACGAAGTTTGCTTAGCTGTTGTTGCAGAAGTTGCATAGGTGGGTGGTTTAGGTGTCGGTCCAGGCTAAACTAGTTAATAAGCCGTGTTGGAGACCTTCGGGCGGCCTACACCAGAGTTGGCCACTTACTCATACTAAAGATCATAATATTTACACGTATTGGCACTATGTGAGATATACATTAAACTCAATTTTAAACAAACCCATAATTGCTGCGCCAGAAGGACTAAGCCAGAAGGAGGGTTATGTTTTTCGAGTGTAAATTAAAGATGTTTGTCTATGGTATCAGTAACTTGTTAAAGTTTATATTTCAAACTTGCAGGTCGTTTCGATCCCCACCTATACGACAGTTGCGTTATGGCACGCGTGCACTCCATGATAGTAGAAGTCTTGCTGGACGAGCCCCGCTCCCAACTCCTCGGGTATATGCACGTCAACGACGAGGCCGGAATGCAGATGCCTCACGTCAGTCTGTGGTCGCTCACTGACGTCCGCATCATGCTCAACTGTATCCAGGTAAATGACGTCCCACAGCAAAAAAAAAATATAGGCGGGTATATATTTAGAGTTGGATAACATTTTATACGATATTTTCTCTTATTGAAACTACAGCCAAAGATATGGATATTTTTTTTATAAGATATTTTTATGGATAGGTCTAATTTCAATGATTAAAACGTGTGCGGTGACGACATATCGAATCGTGTTTTGTTGTAATTAGGGTTAATCTATGAAGATGTTCAATCGAATGCCAATTTTTATTCCAATATCACCCAGGGATCTGATACTTGAAAAAATATCCAGTAATTTTCGTGCTAAAAGCATACCTATATTAACACCCATAGACAACAAACATGAACGTTCCGGACGCAAATGATTATCCTGGATCAAACTTTATCGAACCCTCGACCTAAAGCGTAGAAAGCAGAGCTTCGACCAACTAAGCTGTGACGTCATCAAAAAGTCTCAAAAAAGAAATAGAAAAATCCCGACTGCAGGTAGTCATGTCTGTTTCACATTTCAGAACTCAACACCTATGAGACATAAGAAGACTCACTTCGTAAACATACCTCATTACGGAGTCAGATTCTTTGAGTTTGCTGTCTCACTTCTCAGCGATAAGCTCAAAGATCGTGTTATGGTGAGAATACCAAACTTTTAACCATACCTGTTGTGTCGCATTGTTATATTTGCTACTAATGTCACTATTCTGGATACTTATTAGCAAATTCTTATCCAATTTTTTTTGGACTCTACAAAAATTGCTGCTCTCTCATCCACTATCTGCACATGAAATTAGAAGCAACAGGCACCATACAAATGAAAATGACAGATAAATTATGTCAATGATGACACGCCAAGTGTCACTATGGATTGAAATAGATAAAAATTGTTGCAAGTAATTTAATTATTAACTTAAGTTCCTTGGACACTCGCATTAGTCGTACTATTTGAACAGATGATTTGATGGGATGGGACTGAAACAAACCATAAACAAACCAAATCAGACAGTAAAAGAAACAGTCGTCTCATCTCATGTCATCAATTATTTTACTTCACTTGTACAATACAATACACAAGAGAAATACAATACATCATGTTAAGCTTTGTAGACAATTTTTTAATTTTCTTATTTCCCGCTTTCTAACACATTAGCATTGGTAGATCCAAGTAAACTGGCGGAAGTAACTATTTTTTTTCATTTGCGCACAACTTCATAACAATGATGATTACCAACACTACAAACAAAGTAAAAAATATGTATGTAAAGTCTGAGTTTTTGACGTCACGAGTGATCGAGCGAGCGAAGCATGCGACGCTGCTGGATTTGTATGGAGCCACTTGTATTTATGACCGTGACTCTATAAAAAAAATAGCTGCATCGCATGCCTCGTTACAAATGTTAAGATATTGATTGATGATAGTCAATAATGTAATGCACTTTCTTAATTTACAGTTCCACCGCACTGCTGAAGATTTGACAAAGTATGTTGATCCTGAAATATTGCCAAAAGAGTATGGAGGAATCGTACCCTTAAAAGATATGATTGAAGAATTAAAACAGAAACTACTGAAACATAGAAATGAATTGCTGGCTTTGGATGATATGTGTGTTGATTTATATGCTCTAGAAAAAAATGATTTGACCCAAGATATACATTCCACGGCAGGATCTTTCAGAAAACTGGAATTAGATTAGGATATATTATATTAGCTTTAATAAGATTTATTTCTAAGTAACATTAAGTTCATCCGTGGTCCATACTTAAATATCCTAATGGTTCTCACATGAGGCTCTGATTCATGATCGTACTATAAAAAAAAACTTTTGTTAGAATTTGAGTTGTACGTAAGTTATTATAGCATCTCAATTACTTAACAATATTTTCACAATTAAATAAAAAAATGTGATATCAATATGGGAACTTGTATAAAGGTTAAATAACTCTAAGTATATGGATCCAATTTAAAACAAGTGACATTTTTATCTTTGTTATTGATAAGATCTCATATTATTGTGAATAATTTTCGTTAACATCACTGATCATTCTTAAAATCAGAGTTTTATTCTTGTTTTACATTTTGCCTTATTAGTCGATATATCAGTATATTATAATTAGTAATAACTAGTGCGCCAGTGGCAGCCATTTGGTGGTGTCACGTTACCATACTCGACGAAATTTTATGATTCAATATATGCTTACGTGCTTACAGTTTTATCAAATTCTTCTTCCCATATTTATAAATAATTTGGTATGACATCAGTATTTATCAAAAGTATAGACTATGTCGTTATTTTTTCTTTCTAATAATGACATAATATTTATGTATACCTCTGCGTGAAAGTATTTATCGAAATTGGGATCGTAGTATACCTTTGCCATGATGTTGAATGCAAGGAATATTGCAATGCAATAAAACTGAAATATATATTTTTTTAATTATGAGTTTCTTAAGTATATGCTTACAAAATAAAAAAAATATACGCAATATTAAACTGTTTTTTTTAATCTAACTTTATGTACCGAATTATCGTAAAATTTTAACCGTCTGCAAGTAAATCTTAAATAATTTGTAATACATTTTAATTTGAACCTACGTATTAACTGACATCAGTATGATGGAACCGATACTCTAGTCTAGAAGGTATAAAAAGTGTGTTTTAAGCACTAGCCAAAACTCTTTTTTGTTCAATTCCTATTTTCACGGTCATGTAACGAAAAGCTTGCAATTTTCGAATTCATCCTTCGGAATTGGCTTTGCATTACCGTGCGGGTCTTTTTATATATATTGTAGACCAAGTTCATCGTATGCATAGATGTCAGGACGGAATATTGTGCAGTCTGGCAACAAATTTAGGAAAATAAAACAATTACCTCAGTTAAAAAATACAATGAATTGGCTTAAAAAATGTTAGTTTAAATTATCAAAGTATTGAAATCTGTCCACAATTACCGAAGATACATAGAAAATACAAAAAAAAACATGGACGATTTTTTTAGTTGTCCTCCTCTATTTGATGTAGTATAGAAATACTTTGTAAGTTTCTTTTGAGTTCACTACGCCATCTATTTATTTTAAAGGCACAAAAGTCTCAACAAATCTGTAGATGTCATTAACTTTAGACTTTTTGAGCTTCACGTTCACGATAGACAGATAGCGCAGAAAGCAGAAGAAATTGAAAAGTTATTCCATTTGTTGCTCTTTGAAGCTAGGCCGCAGGGTTCTGATGACAATGATGGTTAATGTCATTCATGTTCTATCGCTCTTATTTCATGTAAAACACGGTATAGAATTTTTATTTGGTTAAATAAATCAAATAACTACAGATTTGCAAAGCATAGACACGTATTTAAAACCATAGACTACAGAGTGACCTTGAAAAGAAATGCGAGCCACCTCATTTGTTGCTAGCTTCACTGTAGTTTTTCCCGCAGTTTGGCGTCCACACAGTTTGTTGAAAAATTTATTTCATGGATTTTCTATGTATTTAGATCATCAAAAACTATATATTCCACCGTATGATTCGTGTTTCAGTGGTATTTCGATGAAAGGATTATGTTACTTCAGTGATAGTTTTGTTTTCGTTTGTAAATTCTAGTTTTTTTGTAAACATCGGGACGTGATTCCAGGACCACGTCTATGATTTATCTGTACGTATTCCATGCACTATCCTCCATAATTGTGTTTTCGTTTGATATACTCATAAATATGATGTATGTTTATGATATTTTGATCGCTAACCTAAAGTTGTGATGTTTGGATCGTGAAAAATGATTGGCTAATATGTCAATAATCATTGTAAGTAAACCACGAGTACAGTGTACTAATATTCGGGACCATAACGTTCTCGATGCATTAACTGTGTTTATGGTAATTGATTGGCGGATGTTCAGTACATTGCGACATAGTTCAAGTCATATTTTGCGAAACATTTTGAGGGGTGAGTTTTGAGCGGCGCTTCTATGCATTCACCGACGACGTTCGTATCCAATCAATACAGTACGAACGATTAGCTACCACCAGTCAACTGCACCATACATGTTGTTTGCTTGTTGCAATCATAGCAGATATTTTTAGGGGTTCAACAAGTTGTAAGGTCAAGCTATTTTAAAACTTACTTTAATTTAAGCTAACAGTTTAATTTAATATAAGATAAAGATTTTTGAGTCTTCAGTATGTAACACAGTTTTGTCTTTATTATATCTGTGTTTGAACAAACTAATATTAAACATATTGTTCTACACAATGTTGTAAGAATATACTGAACGGGACTGTATTGTAATTGAAACTGGGAAGATTTTCATCTCTTCCCTTCATTTGGTTGGATATCTTGTCAGAAAGAGATAAAAAGACAATGTGATCACAATTACAACAAAAGTATTTGGGAGTTTGTTACTTGTTTTACCTAAATGCATAATATTTCAATACAACCACTACAATTATGTTCTTGTTTGAAAACAGTTAGCAGAAATATCCACACAGAATATCCACACTAACTTTACCAGTGCTAGACGAAATGAGTATTTCTATATATGAATATGACAATCAATAACAGCATTGTCAGAATTCCCACAGCAGGGATAATTTTGAAGCGAAAATAAATGTGTTTTATCTACCATAGGAGCCTAAGCTGTTACAGACAGCTGTTGTAGATGTCACATGTCTTAAAATATTGGGTTTTAGAAAATGCCAGTTTCCCCAGCACATCTCTTCCTTTACCATCTTGAGAATGTGGTATTGCTTTCAGTAACTTTTCTAGCGAAAAATACATTCATTATCAAAATAAAGATAAAAAAATCGGTATCTATACCCCTGAACTGATCACTTTCATGGTCTAACCTATATTCTTAAAAAAAAACACTTAGAAATGTGAATTTATTGGTTGGTTACTAATTTGCCCAATCTTATTGCGATGTTTTGAGCTTGTTCAAACAATTTCCAACTTTCCATGGCTTCTCCATGAACAAACAATAAATAAATTTCTTTCTTTATGAGTTTTAAAATAGGTCCAGTCCTTTTAGAGGTATAAGTACACAGGGATTGTCGACATCTACAGAAACCAACACCCCTCTTTTTAGTTGGGGGTTAAGATGTCTAAATAATGTGAAAATCGGACAACTTAGCTTAATCGTGAAGGCGTTGTGAAAAGACTAGATAATTGGTTGACTGTGTTATTACTAACTTCTAGACTCTGCCTGCCTATTAAAGGTTCAAAGAAATGAAGTATGTGTCTAAAGCAAAGTGTTTGTTATGTTAAATTGAGAAAACAATGGCGAAGTTAGCTCACCATTTAACACGCCCTTGTCCACATGATAATTTAAACCACAAGGTAAAATGTAGCCTATTGAGGCTGTCAGACCTTTGAGAGAAAGGCCAAAATTGATGTATCTTCTTTGCTTAGCCAATTGAACAATCAATCAAACAGTCTTAACAGATATACTTAAGACAATTGTTTGATTGTCTTAAGTATATCTGATTATAAATTAGGTGAATTAGGAAACGGGTTCAGAGCATTTTATTCTTATGCATTTTATTCTTATGGGGGTGTTAAGGCCTCTGCACTGACGGTTGACATAAGGGTTGTATTGTGTGTTGTCTCCCATGACTAATGCACAAGTGCCAGATAAGGACTCGGGAGTTTTTGGTTCTGAGTATCAGGAACTATATATATACCTTTGTGCTCGTTTCCTTTGTGGCTTTGCTGGAGTATAAGAAACTATATCTTAGTTCTCTTTATTTATGGGATGAGGTCCGAAATATGGGATCATCCACTACAATGCATGATCCAACTTATCGGAACACATTTGATCATCCGTTGCAGAGTTGATGATCCAATATTTTGGAACACATGTAACCTGTTGTTTATTTACAGACGGGCAGCATGGCGGAAATAATCTACCCGCAAGGCTGCCGACCCATAACCGATGACCTGGGACCCGACGAATTAGTGAGGAGATTAAAGGTAACATTACATAACATACATAGTCTATTAGTTAGCTCATCACTATCGCTATCAATAAATTGACTAATTTAAAAATCTGATAAACTAACTTCAATACTCTAATTCCTTATTCCTTTAGGGGTGAAATTTCTTCATGATATTATATTTCTATGGGACGGCCTTGGTGGTGCACCCTATCAAATTAAAAGCGAATCATTCAAATTGGTCCAATTGGCCTTTTCTTTGTAAGTTTTCTTTGCAAAAAAACTTACATAGAAACAGCTAATAAATAGATAATAATACGGTTTTGTATGTGACTTAAGTGACAACTAAGTGACACCGGAACAGCAATGCGAATGCACCACTGGATTACCAGGTATGTTGGTAATACTTGGACAAACTTGGCACAAGTTCTACTGCTACTTTAGGTTGCTCCTTTCCCCCCAGGGGATTGTGTAAGGTCTCTAGTATACAATATATTCATGCGGACGCGAGCAATATGGACCGACATATCTGGAACCAAAACTAGCTCTTTAAAATATTTCTAAGCTTTCTACGCAAAAACAAGCGCTCTTTAACAATCAACAATCCTAAACCTTTATTTCTAATCCTCGATAGCCTACATTAAAATGGAATTTGTGAGGTGGTGGTAACAGATACTAATGATAACTAGCTAGATTTTTTTGTCTGGACTATGTTAGCTGTTTTCGAGAGCCTGGCCCCAGCCAACCTTTAAAATTAATATATACTACTAATACCAAGGGCCAGGGGCGGCCTTAGATATTGCGAGGCTCCGGGCGATAGATCTTTGTGAGGCTCTTGGGGTATGAGGAATATAGGTGAGTTGGAAGTGTACAAGGTAATCAGTCAGCATCCTCTTGAAGACAGCTGCAGTACATCAAAACAAAAAACGGGTTGTTCTGCGAGGGTGCGAGGCCCTACAAAAGCGAGGCCCCGGGCGGTTGCCCTGCTTGCCACCCCCTAAGGCCGCCACTGCCAAGGGTACCACTTAAGTACGGATTTCTCATACTAAATTCTTGCACCGTAGGAACCTTCAGACACTTTGTTACGTTGAACTACCAATAAAATATAACTAACGATATTTTTTTGCAATGTCAAAGGATACTACTGTAAAAAGGCATTGCCAAATTAAGATTGTATAAATATAGAGATAAAAATATTGTAATTATGATGTAAATAACTTGGGTTGCTTATCGGGACGTTTGCACGTATAGGTACGAAATTGTTCGAAGAGTTGTGGTACCTACGTATGTATTACTAAACTCATCGTTTTTGAATGGGGTTCAGACAACATGGAACCAATATGGTATGGTATATGGTAATATTTTTGGCTGTTGTTTAAAAATATGTTCTTTACGAATTTCTATTTAATTTTCTGGTAATAAAGGTGCTATTGTGTCGGCGGCTGTTCATGGAATCTTAATCCTAACTAATATAATAAAAAAAAAAAAAAAAAATCTGTTTGTTACGCTTTCACACCTTATCAACCGATCATCATAAAATTTTGCATGCACGTCAAGAGTACAGAAATATAAATAGGGTTCCTTTCGTCTACATAATTGATTGACAAAATCTACATAAGCGCAAGCGAATCCGCTTCCAAAAGCTAGTACGTTAACAAGACGCTCGTAAATAAATTTTATGTATCCATTGTTTTTTATTTGTTTTATTATAACTATCAATATGACAATGGTGAGTAAGATATCTAGAATAATATCTTATTTGCATGAAATGGCAAATGTAAGTACTTAATCCCGTTGACGGTCATAAGACCACCTGGCTACGACATATGGGTGAATGGATACAAACTGATAGCCTGTGCATGATGCTATGTAACTATGAAGGGTGCATAACAATTGGTATAATTGCCTTCTTCCCGAGCCATTCTGAACGTTCCTAGGTTATTCTATTGTTCTTTCGTTTGAGTTGGTGTCCAACTCTGGTGTCGGAGTATGCAGGCCCAAGGCCTCCGACATGGCATATTTACTTTGACTTTGAAGAAGCTGTTTCCCGATATTGTGAAATAAAATAAATATTCTTGATTTAAGTAATATAAAGTACATTTTTAAATGAAATTCTTTATGCGGGTATACTTGATTACACTTGAGCCCTAGACACATCTGCTAAAATCCTGACATTGACCTATTGCCACGGGCATTGGGTGGTCGCTCGACCTTTTTGACCGACTTCGACAATGGAGGAGGTTGTCTTCTATTTGACTGTATTTATCTTAATGTTTTTACGCGATGTCTTTGATATTTGTGAAACTATTAGTATTATTCTTTAGGGTCATGTCACATAGGCAATATTTTGTAAGTGAATACATTTTATTCAAGTTAAATCGATTCAGTAGTTTTAAAGATAAAATATACTAATTAATACGTTTAAGTGTTCGGGTGTGGATATTTCGCCAATTGCTGACCGATTTTGATGATTATTTTTTATTTCTATAACTTCGTCCCATATAATTTTTATGTAATAAAATTTCACCCGTTAGGGAAAAATAAGATTGGTATTAAAGTATCGATTACAATCTCTTGTTTTTGTAATCGACACAGATTTACACCAGGGTTGTCGGGTCGGTAGGTGTGAGCCACTCACAATATTCGAGGGTGTTTATAAAAAATGTGAGAACATTTAGAATCATTCATAATTTCAAGAAGATTTATGATTGCCTCATTGCTGATGACAGTCACCATTTTGTTTTAGAAATAGCAATCAAAATATAAGTTGTATATTCGCAAAACAATAGGTTTGCGTCGGTACCTAGTTATAACGCTCTTGGTGTAACGTTACTTTCTCAGAAAAGTATTGATTGTTGCGTTCAGGTGCGAATCCAGTGAAATCCAGTTAGTACAGGGTAAATCAAGCTAGGTTTATGTATTTATGTTTATATAGGACTTAGTGTTTTGGGCTACCCATTACGTAGTTTGGCTACCACTGATAACTGAAGTAGGTCTCTAGTCTGCTTCTTGCTATCGGGTTGGTCTGTTAGGGTTGGCTTAGCTGGTCTTATTGTATAATTTTACAAATAAGACCAGCTAAGCCATAAAAATGTGTCCAAAATGTCTCCTAAGGTGAATAA
This sequence comes from Aplocera efformata, assembly GCA_921293045.1. Taxonomy (NCBI): domain Eukaryota; kingdom Metazoa; phylum Arthropoda; class Insecta; order Lepidoptera; family Geometridae; genus Aplocera; species Aplocera efformata. The sequence continues at coordinate 4,886,802 of OV121063.1, forward strand.
AAAAACGGACTAGTTTCATATGTTATTTGACATTTAATGACAAATAAATAATTTATTTACAAAAATGTAAAAATCACAATAGAAAATTTTTGACATTGAAACATTCTGCACTAGGATTCCCGATATTAACTCATAAAAGCTATGCTTGGTTCGAGGCTAGATGACGCTATGTGAAATCAATATTTGTTATTTATTAATTCTACATTAGTAGCGTAGAGGCTCAGGGGTACAGGCGCCGACTTTCAAAGCGCATGTTCTAGATTGCGCTCCCGTGGTAGATAAAGCTCATTCACTCTCACTTAACGTCAGTTGGCCGTTGTCCCTGTGTGAGTGTGGGAACATTAAAGGCTGATATGGATTATGCACGAAACGTGTCTTGAATCCTTTTCGTGCAAAAGTTTTGCTGCCAAACTATCCTGCCTCTGATTGCTTCCGTTGATTCGATTGATCGTTTGTTAGAAATACATTTTGAAATTACGGCATTATTTTTATCCTTCACCCTGGCTATGATATCGATCCATTCTATCAATAGGTGAGTTTTAGTATCTAGGTAACATTAACTATAGGGCTTAGCGATTCGCAAATTCGATTAGCTAATGATGGAGACTGGTGTGGTCGTTTGTTGCATTGGATGAACGTTAGTATGATCTGAAATTTAAAAAAGTATTCGTATATGTTAGCAATGACAATATTACTAAACATTGGCGTTTTAACAGACTGAGCTTACCTACATATTTCTAGAATTATTATATAGTTCATCAATACATTATATTTGATAAACTATATACTGCGCTTCGCGGCGTTACCCGAGTTTTCCCGGGGATTATCTGCGCAAATTTCTAATTTTTTTCTGCCATAAAAACCAAAAAAAGAATTATCGAAATTGGTCCAGCCGTTTACGCGTGATGCCGTGACAAAGGGAAATAGGGATTAATTTATATTATATATATATTGTATATATATATATATATATTGTATATAAATATTGTTTATATAATTTTGGAGTTATTAAAGCTCTCTTGCTTGGGACTTATATTGAGCTCTTTAAGATTTATCTTAAGAACTATCCACGTTTTTTTGGAATTAGATAATAGTAGAATAAATGTTGTAAGTACATTTAAAATTTGGAGCTTTTCTCTTGAACTCGTCGCCGATCGCCGCTCACACACACAAAACTGCTGATAACGAACTCACTCACACTTACAGGGTCCCTACAAACCTATACAGTTGTTTCCTAACGAATTTGTAGCACTCCAGGAATATCAGCATAAAGATTTGAATTATGTGACGTAAACGTCTGGTACTGGCTATCGTGAAAACCTCTGTTGCTATACGGATGTTGATAAAGTTGTATACAAAATGCTTGGTTAATTCAATTTATATTCAGTCATGGAATTACTAAAAGGCTAGAAGCTTAGTTCTTGCACACAAGGTGATGCAGCCCCGTATAAGTGACTTAGTTGTACGGACGACTGCATGAATGCCGAGATTTTTTTTTGCTTTTGTCAGAAATGTTCTTGTTAGAGTGCCAATATCATTGCCAAAGTGGCGTCAGTATGACTACGTGGGACTCACTCGTACAAATGATTTTGTTTTGGCTTCTTATTGAGCGCAATTTTGTTCGACATTATCCTTCGTACCTCACACCAAGGTATGAGTCTAGCTTTGAAACGTAATCAATAATTAATGTAATAGTCCTTCCCTAAAAATAAAATCGTAATGAATTTACGCATATCAAGTGAAGCTTATCGCTACAAAACAAGTTCGCCGAATCTTCCACGTCAAAATAAGCTTTATCTGATTTTTACAAAGTCGATAATCCCTCGACTCTCGCTGAACAAATAATGTATGTAAATGAGCCAAAATAAACAAGTTATTTATGGACACACTCTGCTGAAATAAACAATGGTATTTGACAAGTGATATGTTAGCATTTTTAAGTGACCTACATAGCACTATATACTCAGTAACATAATGAAATGGAGATTTTTCATATTTATATAGTTTATTTTTCTATTTCTACGCCATTGCGTATGTTATGTCAAGTGTAGGTATTACACAAGCACTACTTTTATTAAACTGAAGCCTTGCCACCAAGTTTTTCTAGTGAAGTTTGATTATGTGTCAAACGACATTTGCGCATGTATTGCAAATTCCATAGAAAAACGGCACTCAGTTTTGTCCTTATTTGTTTATATAAATCTCCAACATTTAAATTTTTTTTACTCTTTTTATTGAACCTTAATTTGACTATTACGAACATTAAAACCAAAGTCCAGCCTTTCTCATGTGATGCGCTTAGTAATGAATAGTGCTATGATGTGCTAAGTTTAGTTTCATCGATGAGAGAAAGCGCCCTTGTTACTCGTTTTTGATAATAACGACCATGGGGGTTCATGCCGGATAGGGTTTTTGACCTTGTTTCGTTCCGAGACTTCCGTTCTGCAGTGCAGTCCATAGCAAAGTCTACATCGAATCATAGCTTGCCAATAAAGTATTGCTTTGACACTATCGATAAAAAGGATTTTCATTAGCAACCTATTTGCTTATAAACTTTTGAATGATTGTATGAACTTGTGTTGAATACACGATCCTCAAATAGGATTGTTTTATTAGCCAAATGGGATGTTTTGAAGCACTTTTTTAACCAAATCAGCAATAAATATTAGGAGTACAAATAAGTTTCGTTTTTTTACACAAATTAAATATTTATTGTAGAAGAGCGGTAATATAAATTTATTCAAAATATTGCCCATCACTTGCAACCACTTTTTCCCATCTCTCAGGCAGCATTCGAATACCACGTCTGAAGAACTCCTTTTTTTTTGAGGTTATCCACGAATCAACCCAATTTTTGGTATCCTCATAAGATGTGAACCGCTGCGCCGTCAGAGCATGTGCTACGGACCGGAACAGGTGATAATCGGACGGTGCAATGTCTGGTGAATACGGCGGGTGGGGTAACACTTCCCAATCAAGTGTTTCCAAGTACTTTTTCACGGGAGCCGCAACATGTGGACGAGCATTGTCATGCAGAAGAATAATTTTTTCGTGTCTAGAATAGTATTGAGGGCGTTTTTCCTTCAAAGCTCGGCTCAATCTCATCAATTGTGTTCGATAGAGGGCTCCAGTAATTGTTTCGCTCGGATTAAGCAACTCATAATACACTACACCTAGCTGATCCCACCAAATACACAGCATATCGTAAATTTTTGGCCTTCCACTGCGATCTCTGTCTTCTACGTCGAAATCACCGTTTTTAAACTTTTGAAACCACTCTCGACACGTTCTCTCACTCAAAGCAACCTCACCATATGCTTCTACGAGCAATCGATGCGCCTCAGCAGCAGATTTCTTTAAATTAAAGAAGTAAACTAATATTTCCCGCAAATGACGCTTACTTGGCTCAAATTTTGACATTTTCAACTTATAAAAATTATATTTTACCAATATAAAATCAATGATATTAATAGGTTATGTTGTTCTTGAATGTCCAAACTATTTTTTAAGCCGGTTATCATCTGCGAAAGCTAACCGAAACTCCGTGCCGCGCCATCTACAATAAAACGGCGGAAACTTATTTGTACTCCTAATATTATAATGAATACATATAAATATTCATTGACATTTCACTCAGCAGCAAACTAAGCATAGCTTGTACTATCAGAAATAGATTACTGATATGTAGTTAAGTGATTTAAGTAGTTTTTTTAATGAATGCAGCTAATGCGAAATCAATATTAACACCAAAACTGCGGGTCTGTGGCTTAGTTGCCTGCCTTCGGCCGGGTTCGATTCGAGTTATATTTTAAGTGTAAGAAGATAGAAAGACAATAAATATTTTTTCGTAACTACCTTACCGTGTTTATTAGATTTTTATGAAACTTCTTATTTCTAGGTGCTAGCGCACACTCTGCAAGGTCTTGGCCAAGATGAGGGGATGTACCAGCAGTACATACCTCTCGCCATCCACCTGGCTGACGAGTTCTTCCTGACACATTCTTCACGTGACGTGCAACTGCTTATTGCCTGCTGCATCGCCGATGTACTCAGAGTGTATGCTCCAGAAGCACCCTATAAGGACCAAGAACAGGTCAGTTTTTGCTAATTTTTTCAGCATTCAGTAATAAAACCATTATTAAAAAAAATTATGCCATATTATGTATTAATATACTTAATCGACAATACATCATAGAACCATAAAATAAGTACAACAGCCATAAAAAGGCGTACGCATAAGTTCTTCTCTTGATCAAGGATCTTAGATCAAGTCTGCAGAATGTTTAACCGATTTGATCCGAGATATTTGTAATCCTTTGATATATGGAGACGTCTCATACGTACGTCTCATACATAGAAATCTCTTGCACAAATTTAAGACAAAATAATTACACAAAAACTGATCGCGAATGTACCGCTAACTACAAGTTCACGCCGTTGCTATACGAGTGTTGCTTGCCCAAAATTTCCGAGGGATGTGACAACTACCGGATCAGACTTCCCTGAAATATAAGACGCATAGCAACACGCCGTCTTCTCATGAATAAGACAGTGACACAAATAAAAACAAAGCTATATCGATCACTAATTTTGCAAGCACTAATTGGTTAAGATTATTTTTATATGGCGGTTAGGGCACGAAAAATGTTATGTGGTTAAAAAGTTAAATCGCATTTACTTGTTTGTTAAGACCTGAGGATTGTGCTACTGTACAGTCCACTGTCTAAGGCCAAGTACTCCAACCGCACAATATCTCCAACAGGTGAAGACGATATTCCTATTCCTGATCAACCAACTCCAAGGCTTACGTGACCCTAAGGACCCGGCGTTCAAGCGGTACTTCTATCTGCTTGAGAACCTCGCCTATGTGAAGTCCTTCAACATGTGCTTCGAGCTTGAGGACTGTCAGGAGATATTCTGCGCCCTTTTTTCGCTCATGTTCAAGATTGTCAAGTAAGTGCCACAGGGAAATTTTTGTTTAACTTTTGTCTGACGCAGGCGATTGCGTAGAATCAACGCCTTTTTGGTACTATTATCGCAGACTTCAGTCGGTGGGTGTTGGTCTGCGATTCTTGTATGACGGACGTTTTTGTGGGACATCTGCGCAACCTCATTTAGAACATCACAGGCAGACATTGAAAGACTATTTACTGGTCTATGAAGCGATCATAATTATCATTTATTTACTTTATGAACACTTTGGAATGTACTTTACACAGTTAATAAGTTAGTACATCAACCTTGTCTATTTTATAAGATCCGCAAAACAAACAATTAAAATACGGCTGCACTTGTCAACTTGTCATACAATGTAAAACTTTTCATAAAAATAAAAATATGTATTATGAATTCGTTATTGCCTTTTCCAGCACGGAACACTCTTCAAAAGTCAAGTCCTTCATGTTGGACGTCCTCTGTCCACTCATAACGGAGTCTGACGTCGTCTCCAATGAGCTTCTAAACGTCATATTAGTAAATTTGGTGGAACCCAACAAGAGAGAACACAAAAACGCCTACAATCTTGCCAAGGAGCTGATTGTGAAGACAAATGAGACGCTGGAACCTTATATCCAGGCGGTAAGACACATATTTCTTAAACAGCATATTTTTCACCTCAGTCAAGACGAATTACAACCTCTTGTGGCAATACCCCTTGGTATTGCCTACGTCTCTCATTGAACAAATTGAGATTCATGCAAACAGCCCAAAATAAACGGTATCTAAATAGCTTTAAATTTCTCTTTCAGTTCTTCAACCACGTGCTAATTCTTGGCAAAGAAGAGAAGCACCTTGTAATATTTTCCAAAGTATACGAGCTTATATACGAACTGTACCAATGCTGTCCTTCAATTCTGCTAGCTGTACTTCCACAGTTGGAGTGCAAACTAAAATCCGCCCAGTTTCAAGAGAGACTCAGCGGAGTGGCGCTCCTAGCCAGAATGTTCTCAGAACCGGGCTCAGAACTTGCCAAGCAATACCCGAACTTATGGCGGGCGTTCTTAGGTCGATTCAACGACATATCAGTGCCCATTCGCATCAAATGCGTCCAATACTGTATGCACTTTTTAGTACATCACCCCGATCTGAGGAAGGATATCACGGAGACTTTAAAACTTAGGCAACACGATGCACACGAACAAGTAAGATATGAGGTCGTGATGGCTATAATAGCGACCGCTCAGAGGGACTTCCAAGCCGTCGCTGAATCCGAAGATTTATTGCACTTCGTCAAGGAAAGAACCCTGGACAAAAAGTTCAAGATTCGCAAAGAGGCTATGACCGGTCTGGCGATGATATACAAGAAATTTTTGACTGAAGAAAGCGTGCCACCGGCTACGGAGAAAGCCGCACAGTGGATCAAAGACAAAATACTACACGGATACTACATGACCGCTTTGGAAGACCGATTGCTGGTCGAACGGTTACTCAACACGTCATTGGTCCCGTACACTCTGCCCGCTCCGATACGAATGAAGAAGTTGTACTACCTGATGTCGAATGTCGATGATAACGCGACGAAGGCGTTCATAGAGCTGCAGAAGCATCAGTTGGCGGTTCGTCGAACGGTCGCAGAGTGGGTTGAGTTGCATAGGAAGGCTCCCACGCCGGCCGTTCAAAAGGAAATGATCGCTAAAGTATTGTTTATTAGTTCCAAATTCCTGCCTGAATCGGTGAAGGCTCAGGAGTTTTTGAATAAGTTCTCTTCGCATATGAAGCAAGCGCCAGAGATGTTGCAGGGCATGGAGATGATACTGAACCCTAATGTCAGCTGCGAAGTTTGCGTTCGAACCACTGTGAGTATATTTTTATTTATTTTTACTCGCTAGTTTGTTTAGTCGTTACAAAATAATCTCCGCCTCGATAAGCAATTATAAAACTATGTAAACAATTGCAAAATACTTCACTTTGTTGAATTTGTATGAGACTGCATGTTTTAGATAAGACATCAGAAACTGTTATGTTGCTGATTTTTTTATTATGTTACTAAGGTTACGATGATTGGCCACCTGATCTAAAGTGGTTACTGGTGCTCATAGAAACACCACTACGACTCAGGTCTTTCCCTGTCGAAGTTTGAGAAGTTTCAAGTAGCAGTAGAATTCGTACCCAGTTCATACGGAGAAGTATTGCCACCACAACGGTTAGTCCGCCGCTTAGCGGTGCATTTACATTGCTGTTCCGGTGGAAGGGTGTGGGTGCCGGTGATATTCCAGGCAGATAAGGCTTTACATCCCTATATCAGAGTGACGACTACAAAGTTTAGTACGGGAGGATCGGAGTTGTTTTGCTGTTGTTTATGGGCAGCTAGTTTCATCAATTTTACGTATATTCGAAACAGAGGACCATTATGATAAAAAAGTGCTTCAGTTTATTTGTTCATCTTTGAAACTTTGAAATTTTAACCAATGCTTGAAATTAATTTAGATGAACAAACACACATTGTATTATAACACTTTTTTAGCCGGCTTCAAAAAAGGCGATTCTCAATACAGCTGTATGTTTGATATGCGATTTCTTTGTCAATTGTGGATTATGACTTGGCGTATCAGCCGTTGTAACGCCCAATTGCTCTATTAATTATGCAATTAATCATATTTTCTCTTCCAGTCAAATGTGCTTAAAAAGCTCGGCCAGCCGGTGATGACAAACCTATACTACAATACAGTTAAGATGTTGCTGGAACGAGTCAGTTCTGTGATGATCGACCATGATTCCCTGTTGATCCTAGTGGGATATGTGGAGGGAGCCGTCACTGGGACGGATCCAAGCGTTGCCGAAGAATGCGGTTAGTTTGTTATAACTAGACTAGTCTATGTGTGCACATTATGTGACGTATGCTTACGAATGTTTACTTGTGTCTGTAAAATTTGCTTATTCTGCCCCATGGATGTTCGGATAGGGTTTGAACAAGTGCTAAGTGCTATCCGACATGAAACAAGAACATGCCTTCTTAAAATGCCCTATTCGAATAAAAGGCATAATTTTAAGAAGGCACGTTCTCGTAGGTACATATTTATTAAAAAAAAGTGACGTTTCCAAGTAATTTGTTAAGAATTCAACGGAAATAAAGTATTTTTACTTCGATTTTTAAGTGTCCAAACGATACTTGATATTTTATGGATTAAATGTGTTTGTTTGACTGTAATTTGACATATCTGTGTGCATGTAATGTGCCTGGGGAGTTCCTGTGACACGTTTTATGCTCACGAATATGTGTACATGCATGTGTAAAATTTGACGTTTCCAAATGATACTTGAGATCTAAAGGAATAAATGACTTTGACTTTCACTTGTTTTGAGTGAAAAAACGTTTGTACTTTTAGGAATTGATTTAAAGAAAGCGGCGGAGCGCGGTCTCAAGCTCCTCGTGATGCTGTCGTTCGTGTTCCCCGCACATTTCCTTCACGAAGACGTACTGGACCGGTTGACCTCCCTCCTCGAATTGGACGACGAATCTGTCGCGCCACATATACTAGCTGCGCTCACTTTCCTAGGAAAATACCGCCCGCTCAGTGAGTATTTATAATTTACATACATATTCCCAAAAGATGCCATATAACTCCTTATTGGTGTTTAGTGGCGTTTGAACTGACTGTTGAACTGAACTCCTGTGCTTCGGGAAGCCACGTCAAGACGTCAGCCAGTGCTATAATAGTCTCTAAGCCTTTCAAACGTATTGTAAGCTTGTACACCAGTTTTCACTCACTACATCCTTCCATCGGAACAGTAAGGCGAGTGCATCAACGTTTGGCGGCGGATTACCAGGTGTGGAGGCAGTATTACTTTGAACGAATGTGAATGTGTTCTACTGCTACATTGAACAATTATTTTTTTATATTTCTGTGAGGTTTTTGATTTAAACAAAAAGTTTACATAGCTCCGTGGCTTAGTTGGTAGTAGCCCTGCCTTCGGAGCGAGGGGTCCCGGGTTCGATTCCCGGCCGGGGCACACTTTGTGTGGTGATCATGAAGTTTGTTCTCGGGTCTTGGGTGTTTGTCTTGTGTTTCTGTGTTTGTCCATGCCATTTGCGACACAGGGAATCCTAGTGCAGAGGTATGAGTGTGTAAACGTATTATATTTATCCCAGGCATTAGTTGTCAGCTTATTTTTTTTCCTGTACTCTTTGGGCATACAAACACCAGTCACTTACCAATCTTTATTTACATTAAGACTCCATGCTGCCCACTAGAAAAAAAATCGTAGAGGATTCTAGTGTTGACATCTATTTGTTTCAAATGTTACTGATATTTTTCAGGCGAAGCAACACCGGTGTTGTTCCCCAAACTGATCACACTCTGCAAGGCCTACGCCGAAGTGGGCACGCCTAAACAAGCCAAAAACGCAGTCAGGTATGCAACATAAAAGGATCCTACACACCACAATGCCGGCCCGGTTGGTTTTATGTTTAAGATTCCATTTCCACCATTTATCACAATACCATTTAGCCCTAAAATAGCTTGTACAATAGGATATTTGTATAGTAATATATTTTTGCAAATACATATATCATAGCATGTGGACGAGCTGAAGGCCTACCTGTTGTTAAGAGTGTACCTCCGCCTATAACAACAACTTGGGTCCTCCACAACCGAAATATGAGAAGATCCCAGCCACATCTCCTTACGCCCGTCACCCGAGACGTGAATGTAACGTCTCGTGAGCCTGCCATTTCATCGGTACCCACATAATTCTACCGGAACACAGCAATGCGTGGTGTAGAAACAGTATTTCTTTTACATTTCCGAACAAGGCACAAGTACACTACTCAAAGGGTAATGCTACAGGCCTACAAGCGCGAGCAACTGGATCCCCCAATGTTTGTTATAGAAGAGCTAAGTTCACAGGTGATTTGCGTCTTATTCACAGATGTCTATTTGTAAACGTTCCGGAGCAACGGACGCAGATCTTCACGGAAATACTGGATACTCTAAAGGCTACGCTCAACCCACACTCGGAACACTACCGCACCGCCATCGTCACACTGGGACACATCGCTCACAACCTGCCCGATAACTTCCCCGTTCATATCAAGAACATCGTCTCTAGGAAGGTGAGTTTTTTTAATACTAGATTGGTTTGCGTTGGCCATCTCGCCTGATGGAAAGCGACGACGAAGTCGAATTGGAATCACGCTTAGATGTAACACTTTACTTTGTTATTTTATGTGATGATAGTAATGGCACGAGCCGAAAGCCCACCTGATGTTCAGTGGTTACTACCGCCCATAGACAACAGCGGAAGGACTCCTGTCCTTTCGTACTGAAGTGTGAAAAATTTCAAGTCGTATCGTCTTGTGCCCATCACGCTGAGACGGGGATGTAACGTCTCATCCGCTTGTAATTTCACCAGCACCCGCACCCTTCCACCGGAACACAGCAATGCGAGTGAGCCACTGCTTGGCAGTGGATTACCCGGTATGGTGGCACTACTTCTATGGTCGAACTGGGCACAAGTTCTACTGTCAGTTAGGGTTGCTCCCTTCGCACTACCCGAGGACACGTGATGGGACTCTGAGAGTACTCACTTACGGACGCGATCACCCATACTTGGGATCTAAAGGAATAAATCGGTTTGAATTTGTTCGCACTATACTGCATTCTTCTTATACCTCTTTATATCCACAGATCGTGAAAGAACTACTTGTCCGCGAGGGTGGCAGCGGTCCAAACGTGCCTACGGGAGATTGGTGTAACGAGGAAGATTTGCCGGAAGAGACTCGTTGCAAGTTAGAAGGTCTCAAATGTATGGCCCGATGGTTGCTGGGACTCAAGAAGGATGAGCTATCCGCACAGAAGACTTTTAGGATGTTGAACGCTTTTATTCTACACAAGGGTGACTTATTACAGGTAAATTAATTTTAATAATATAGATTTACTCATTATTCAACTCAAATATAAAGTGGCTAGACGTTAAGAGCGTGTTGGCCAAGGGACATAGACGCCGACTCTGAAGGTTGCTGGTTCAAACCCACACGTGCACAAATGAGTTTTTTCACTTGAAAAAAATTATGTGCGCAATACCACGTTCTCAAAACGGTGACGGAAAACATCGTGAGGAAACCGGCATGTCTTAGAACCAAAAATTCGACGACATGTCCAACCCGGATTGGGCTCTCGTGGTAGATCAGAGCCTAGTAACTCTCAATAACAGTAACTCTCAATTATCGAGAGTAGGCCGGTGTCCCTACAGTGGGAACATTAGAGGCTGGTACGGAATTTATATTTTGTAATAGATAATTCAATAAAAATAAAAAATAAAATTACATGTTAATAATAACAGAAAAATAATCTGTTTTGATGTTTGCAGCAAAATCGTTTATCCAAAGCGGAAATGGCGCATTTACGGCTGGCAGCGGGAGCAGCAATGCTCAAGATCTGCGAACAGAAGGGAGTAGGGGATCAGTTTACCGCGGAGCAGTTCTATAACCTATCTCATCTCATGGTCGTGAGTACCTTTTGAACAGACACCGAAACAAGTTATTGATTTAAACAAAATCGAGAATACTACCTCAATATTTTCATTCCATATTTCTCGCCCTCAAGTGGTTAAATGTTAGGGCCATTTAAAAAAATATACATTCAAATCACAACGGGCGATAAAATACGTCACAAGATAGCAAAAAAAAATATTTTTTCCAGTTATTTTGATTTAACAAGCAAGCTATTGAACCGATTTTGATGTTGAAAAATTTATGGGACCAATCTGATAGCATGTCTTTTCAAATAAAACATTCTCAGTATACCATTTGATTACTGGCTCTTTATTTAAGATGATATAGCGAATAAATCTCACATTCGTTATAGATATATACATTATATGTAGACGTAAAAAATTAGGTAGAATATATGACATCTACCATACATTTTCTTGTTTCAGGACGACGTTTTACAAGTCAGAGAAGCTTTTGCAGCAAAATTACACAAAGGGCTATCAAAGGTAAGCAATTTTCCCTAAATACCTGCAATGAAACTCAGAACCTACGCTATTTATAAGAAAGTGAAACAAAATGTAGGGCCTTTGATTAAATACTAGGTAAATAAGTGGAAAGTCATTTATCTAATACTTATGTATTTGTAACATGTTTTTTTTTATGTAACCAAAGTGACAACAGCAGCAATTATAAATATCTAGTATTTAGTCTCATACGCATGTGATTTCACTGGCACCCATGCCCTTCCGGAACATATAAATGCGAGTGCACCACTGCTTGGCGGTAGTACTACTCCGGGTGAACTTTGCACAAGTTCCACCCAAGGGAGTTCGTGTAGGGATTCCATACCTCCCAAAACATAAACGAAAGTAACATAAATTTTATTTATCAACCAAAATAAAATAATATATTTACTTATATAGTAGTGTTTTTAAATCTCATATTTACTGGCTGGCGGTGTGTCTTTCCAGGGTATTCCCAACAAGTGCCTGCCTCTAGACTTCATGGGCATGTACGCGCTGGCGGGGCGCGAGCCGGACCGGCGCGTGCGCGGCTCCATCCGCCAGTACATGCTGGCTGACGTCACGCGGCGCCGCGAGTACATACGTAACATCACCGTCGGCACCAAAGGTATAGGTACAGGTCTGTTAATCAACCATCGGCACGGGCGCGTGCAACACATTAACACATTAACACAATGCGCTTGTGTAGTGCCTGAATACGCGCATGCCGTGGCTCTGAACACACCTTGTATAATAATTATGTTAGATATTGGCTAGTAGAGGCACTTTATGTCATGCTTTGTATATTTTGCTACATTTTACCCGCGGCTTTTGCCCCTTCGCGTAAATGATGAATTTTTTAATAAATTTTAAATCCGTAAATTGGAAGTTCACAAAAAAAAGTGAACAAACCCACAAGTTTACCTTCAAGTTCGTGCAGAACTGTCAGTGCGCGAGTCGGACTCGTACTGTGCCGGTTTCTTTTTAGCTTATTTCCGTAATTTCAAATTAACTTACTAAAAACTTAAACATAGTTTAACCAAAATGCAATACGCCTGTTCCTCATCAACCTATATTTTTTTAACGTGCATTCACACAGCGCCATCTAGCCCCTAACTAACCATAGCTTGTAATATGGGAACTAGATAACTGATAGAATATCTATATGGTTCTTTTATTTGTAAATACATAATAAAAATTAACACTCAGCCACAGAGCAAACAATGCTTGTTCTGCGTGGAAACCGTTTCCACGCCCACGTAATACCAACTGAGCTATGCAAAATAACCATTCATTCATTCATAGACTAAAAAAGGTAGAATAGGTATAGAGGTAACAAAAAATGTAATCAAGTAAATATTACGGCTCCTTAGCTTATTTGGTAGTAGCGCTGCCTTCGAAGCGAGGGGTCCCGGGTTCGATTCCCGGCCGGGGCACTTGTGAGCATGGAGTTTTTTCTTGTGTTTCTGTGTTTGTCCATGTTGCTGGGACACAGGGAATCCTATTGCAGAAGTATGAGTGCTAAAACGATTAAAAAATAAGCTAATATAAACAGCACAATTGAAGATAGCACTCGGATAAAAGCAATTTTTATTGGAAAAAATTCTAATAAGTTGGTATCTCTATTTTAGTTTCGGATATTTACCCCCCTGCATCTCAGCAACATAATATAATTGTTATAGTAGAAAGAGATTAGATCTGAAAATTAGAAGTAGATGTGTGTAAATTACAATTTATTGCAATGAGTTTTTAAATAGAAGATACTAGATATTTATAAATGTTAGTATAGATTTAGATTTTCTGTAACCGCTGTTTCCCGTACCAGCCTCTAATGGGCTTGCTGGTACTGACCTACTCTAGGCAAGTGAGAGTGAATGGGCTTTGTTCTACCAAGGGTTCATCTGGAGTACATTTTTTTTCTGGCAATTGTGTTGTTAATAAGTTCTTTTTTTATAAATACAGGCTCAAACAAACCCTGGTAGGCAGCAATGATTCACTCTCGCTTGTTGATAGTAGGTCTCTGTAGTGGGAACATCACAGGCTGGACCGGTACTTCAACTGCTGATAATTAAAAATTGTTTGTTTTAGTTGAACGAGCTGTCAGTCAGTTGCCGCACATACTACCGGACTACATGCTCGTGTTCGCCGTGCCCGTATTGGCGCACGATCCCCTATTCACGACTTACGACAGTGTGATGCAACTCAAGGTATGTACGGTTCGGGCGATATAGCTGGACACTCCCTTGATATACATAGTACATACCACTTCTCACATACACAAATTTCCAAAATGTCCGCTTTTAATCTTTATGTCTATTGATAGATTACTTGTGTGACTCTAATGCATTTTTTCTTCCCCCGATGTTCTAATCCACTCGAAATTATCTTGACACTGAAATCAATTAATTCGAAATTGATTAGTAATTAATCTTCCTATCCTAAAGGGTATAAGAAGCCGACCAAGTGCGTATCTCACCACATATAGTCTCACAAAGACGGCACAAATAAGGTTAATACATTTTATTAACGTAAATAGTATGAGGACATACTACTTTTTGAAAACGGACACTCTTGGGAACAGACCTATTGGGAAACAGACATATTAAGAAACGGATAATTTCAGATGTATATTGTTAAAATACATTTTGAATAGTGTTCTTTATGTATCTAATGGGGCTTCCATAAGGTACATTAAGACCACTTTCCATATGCGAAACAATCCGTGTAATCAAAATATCTGTTCCCCAAATTATCCGTTTCCCAATATATCTGTTTCCCAAATTGCAAGCTTCCCAAAATGTTCGTTTACTCTGATGTGGACTGCAAGTGGTCAATATCATTTGTTGCGTCTCATTCGTTATAAGCGTCAAAAGCTTTTGCAGTCGCCCTCAAAGTACCCAAGATACGTCGCCATAAGTAATCGCCATTGCGGCCGACTAAAAATGCCCAAATACAATCAAATGCCTTTATTAGGTAGCACAAAAATAAGCTCCGGGTTATATTTCATTTTCCTAAGTTATATTGAGACTGGCCACACATTTTTTTAAACTATCTCTACATTGTTCCTTGTAGGTGATAAAGAATTGTCTTTGGTTTGTGTTGGAGCCGTTGATAACTCGCAACGACTTCTATTGCTACGGCTTCTACAAGAGCCTCGTCGAGCGGATGAAGCTTCACAAAGATGCGCTGAACGAAGAAGATGACTGTGTAAATTTTGTGAGTATCATACAGTTATATGGAAACAAGTTATATGGAGTTATATGGAAAGCAACCTGAGTTCTGCGGGAGAGGGAAGTTCTTCCACTGAGCTGGTGTTTGCTTGGGGACCGCAGTCAAACAGTAAAGTTGATTGAAACCAATTGAATGTTAAGCCTACCTTAAAAGTAAAATATGGTTTTTCAAAACTTCAAAATTCACGCCGAAATCAATCTAGGAATTGAATCTAGGCACGTGTCTAATTTTCATGCACCTGTAAACCTATGTTAGGTCTAGTATCTTACTTTTCTTATAATAGAAATGTAAGCTGACAACCTAAAATAACCTTAAAAATAAAATGACTTTTACAGTTATTGTGTAAAAAATGTTTCCCTCTGAAATCCACATCATGCAGGCTATTTCAATTCAAAGTGTCACTGTAGTGAAACAACAATGCATGCAAACTATATTATTCAATTAAAAATATACAATATACCACAAGTTAACACAATATACAACAAGTATAAGAACTCACCTTCCTGTATACTATGTGATGCAATAGAATACTGAATACTGAGTACATTAGAACGGCAATTATTATATTGTTGGGGTTTAAACCCTATTAATATAAGTCTGCATTTACAAAAAAAAAAAAAACAATTATAACTTGATGGCGCTGTGTGTCTATGAATATTTATTTATTTAATTTATTTGTGTTACAGAAACTTTGGGCGGTGTGCGACCTGGCGATGTCACTAATATGGAGCAAGTCCAGCAGTTTCGAACTGAGAGACTTCCCGTCGGACGCGAGGATCCCAACTATGTACTTCGCGCCGCAGCCCGACCACTTCCACAATACGCGCGTGTTCCTACCGCCAGAGCTACAGGTAAATACATGCTAGACTGTCGCTTTACACTAGATCAAATCCAGCAGTTTTGATCTAACCGGCATCCAGCTCTACCCACTTAGCAGATTCTTGAACCAGATTTAATATTACAGCCAACGCCATGGTAATTACTCTAGACATGCTAGACTGCCGCTTTACACTAGATCAAATCGAGCAGTTTTGAGCTACCAGCTCAACCCACTAAGCATATTCTCGAACCAGATTTAATATTAATATATCCATTGCATACAGTTCCAGCCCAAAAGGCCAGCCACGACCGAACCTGTCTCCCGGGCTAAAAAGCGCTTGAAACCGCTTGACCAGAAGGAGGACGCCGAAGATACTGAGGTACACAAATATTGTATTTTAAAGTATCTTTTAACAATAATAATTATTTATTTATTAACTTAATTTTTTTTTTCTTTTCATGTTAACTGTAATATTGTTGAAATATTATACGAATGCGCCATAGTTAGGTCTTACAATCGTGTCCCATGCAATAGTTAATGGACTAGGACCTGAATGAAAGATTTCATGGATGGCAGGTTATATCGACCAAAAAATAAAGCTTTAAATGATATTAGTGCTGCCTCCAATTCGGTTCTAGTTATTGGTCTCACAGCTCAGTTGCTAGTAGCTCTGTCTTCTTCGCTGTAGGTCGTGGGTGTAACCATTTAACGAGAATAATTTTGATTGGGCAGGAATTCATTTAACAACATTTAACTGTAAACATTGATCCTGATGTGGACGAGAGAGGCTATCTACCCACAATACAGGTTCTAAACTATGGTGGAGGATAGTGACCTTAGCATTAATTTTCTTAGCCTGCATAAAAATTTAATAAACTAATACCTACTGCACATTATAAAATATTTAATATATGAGAGCACAAATTGTTATTGTTGAATTGATGCCATATACTAAATTGTTTATTCAAATAAATTATTAAAATTATTATCGTACACATCGCCAGATAGGACGCTGATATCATTGCTCATTATTCGATAATTAGGGGTCCTGTTACGCTTGTGGCGCCCTCTTTTTGTTTTAATTCTGTATTTTGTTTTATTTTTCTCTATTTCAAAGAAAATATCATCACAGATAAAGATAACTTTTTGATGGTCTTACGCACATATGCCAGAATTATAATTGTTTAAATCTTTCTCTTGTTTTTATAGATACCTGAAAAAATTGAGGCCGAGGAGGTGCGCACGCGCTCCGGAAGTATCGATGCTCAGGTAAATTACTGCACGCTGACTTTTTTTTAATGTTAATAATTGACGGAACGAGCTGAGGGACCCACCTGGTGGTAAGTGGCAACCCCCGCCCATGACAACAGTAAGGCGACTCCGTATAAGATTTGGATCTTAGACTGAGTCGTTACACCTTACAAGTTTGATTACTAACTAACTTTTAGTCTTTGGTCAATGTGTCAGAATATTCCAATAAAGTATGCGCGGACGTCTTGCCATTATATTTGACTTTTAAAATTGTTCAAATCCTTTAATTAATCTGCTTTCCGCAAATAGTCAGTTTACATGGATTTTTTTCCACTTTAAGCTTACAAAACCTTGTGAAATATTTTACTTATTATTACTTATTTTAAGTTACATTATATTTTTAAGTAATACTTTGATGTTTCCCATAAATTACTATAGCAACATGTGTCATCTGTCAAAAAAATATTTAGCCGACATTAAAACTATTTGAGAGATGACAATGTCGCTATCGTAATCGCTGTTTAATTTTATTTCTTAAACTGACAATTCTTGTCATAGTCAAAATCTCGAACAAAACTAATTGTTTAGTCTAATGCTTTTCACCACTCCACAGCCATCGGAAGCATCAGACACCCAGATCACCCTCCCAGGATTGGAGCAGAGTGGTGACATTGATGATCTAGTGACCCAAAAGCAGACCAACATCACCATCATCAACAATGAATGAACGCGGCCGTGCTCGCAGTGAGATTACGTCGCGTGACGGCCGTTTGACAGCTGGCAGGTTTGACGTTTATAGGTTACGGGCCCAGGCTCGCGGGAGTTCTGTCACTCACCATACTATGTGAAAAATAACCTGTTATCAAGTGAAACATTGTGAAAATTTATGAACTTTAAATCTAAACTTTCGGAATCCAACAGTTTTTAAAGTGATTATGTAATAATTTACAGAAATTCACTTGATAGTGTTTAACCTAATAAATGACAGAATATAAGTTAATAAACACTGTTTTTTTTGTGTTTATAAGTCTTAATGAAGCAGGTTTTAGTTGAGCTAAAGGCTGTTTCGTTGGTTTATATTAAAATTGCGAAATGCCAGTATTTCTTTCACTAGCTAGCTAGGTTAGGCGCTATGCAAGAAAACTTTTTTTTTTACTTTTTTATTCCTATCGACAAAATTATGTGTGATCTTGTATTATTTTATTATAACTTATCGACAACACTTTAATGTAAATTTATCATTTTACTATTTAGACTTAATAATTCCATTTTTTGAGCAAATCTATTAATAATTGTTGTATATTTTATATCAAACTGTCACTGTCAAACGATCTGTCAACAGCATTGTATGCTTAGCACCAGATGTCATAGTTTTCGAAATATAACTATATTGGAATGTATCTGCTAATATCTTCAGATATTTTTCAAGGATAGCAATGTGTTTCATTCCCAGTGACATTAATGAAATTGTTCAATTAATCCCGTCGTCTGTTGTTGAGAGGGAAAAAGGTATATATGTCTTTCTATCATATTTCAGGCCAGACGCACTCAGGTGCTCTGCAAGCTAAATTGCACTTTAATGCGCCGCAGTGAGAGTCTTTAATTATTTGAATGTCTTCACGGAGTTATCCTTCTTTACCTGGTACTTTTACCTATTACTTATCGGTATCCCGATAGGAGGAAAGTTGATTGCAACGTGGCTGTTAATTAATAAAAATAAATGCGACGTTGCCACACTTCTAGAACACGGCTTGTGTTAATACTAAAATCTAAATAGCTATCCCCCTCTAACATATGCCCAGTCAGGTTAAATTACGCTTACATTCAAAGACTGGTACTGTAACTACCGATTGACGAGTAAAAACACTTGAGACTTGTAATATGGATAAGATTCTTTTGAAACTTGTTACGTTTTAAAACAATGTGCGAGTATTTATTGCAGAGAAGTCGTGTCTTGACATTTATGACTACCGCCGTTTGTGTTGAAATAAAAAACATTTTGTATTTTAAACTGCCCTCAGATAGCCCGCCAATCACGTCTCAGTCACAAATTGTTCGTTTTAATTGGCTGGTTTACATCGTCAAGCCACGACTTCCAACGTTATTGTCGATTTATGATTATAATATAGATTTAAGAAATAGAAATATGTAATACAAATGATTCAATAAATCATTGTCACTGAAGAGCTTTTTAATTTTCAACATTATGTTATACGAAGTTTGGTTACATCTAGAAGTCGAGGCATATATTCTATAAGTTACTGATCCAGAATCCAATAATATTTCGTGAATGACAAAGAATGTTATATTCCTCGATTTTGAAACATCTTTTTCTATCTATTTATTAGTAATCAGACTTTGTAACCGAGAAACATTAGTTCATCCAGAAAGTATTCCAATAAATTTTGTCTGGGTAATCGAAGTAGCGAAAAGCTTTTCTACGCTTGTAATATAAGCGCTTTCTAGTTAGTTTGAGTTGGAAATATCATCTTTGCTCGCATAGTCGAGTCTGGAAGCACCAATTTTAGTGGTTATAGCTTGTTTTTTTAATTTTTGGACACTCGATTATGATAAATTAATTCTTTACCTTATTTGAAGTGTGAGAATGACTTGTATAGTGATAAAACTAGTTCTAAGACTTTGTTTTTTTTTTCGTTGTTTTAGTTTTAATTTAGTTGCTGGTCGATTTTTTCTTTTAGTAGTTGGTAACACTGACTAGGTGTGATTCCTTGCATTTTTTGTTGGACATTTTAGCGTGATATCGAATGTGGTGTCCGAAATTTATTGTAAAGATAATGAAATTTTATAGGATCAGATTCTCTGATTATTATTTTACAACAATATATTACAATTATAGACAAATCCACATACAATTGTTTTAATGCTTAATTAATATTTAAAAACGATACATAGAAATGAGTTTGTCTGTTAAATATCTGTTCTTTCATAAAAATATATCATATTGTAAAATCGAAAATTTAAACTGTCTATATAGAGGATAAGAAAATCATTTTCTGTATAAACATGAAATTTAATTAAAAAATAAATGTATCCTGATTTGGAACAGAAGTAAGATTCTACAGAGTTTGGATACTCGATAAAATAATTAAGGTTTCATAGAGTTCTGTGTGTTCATTGGTTTATATCATTGCAATTACCTACCTATATGACATCCTGTAAATATTCTTACGCAAAAAATCTTGATCCAATATCTTTCGAATTTTTTCACATTACTATTTTTACTTTAGTTTGTATTTATTGCTTTAATGTCCAATATCATAAGAGACCAGACATAAGTATACACTAATTAAATGTTAAATCTTAAGTGTACCAAATTATATAAAGTGGCGATAACGCCCTAAATCGTCCGCTGAGGAACATGTAGGTATTGAAATAAATAAAATAAGGTGTATAATTTGTATTTTTATTAATCTTTGGATAAATAATTTAGTTTAGGTCCTGTTTTACTATTTCCTGTTATGCTCCTAATTTATTTTATGCCATGTCATCTTGGAACAAACAAAGAAACGACATCACAAATATTTCTTAGAAAATATATTGGGATTCTAACAGATAATAGTAAAACAGGTCCGAGGTAGGTTGTTTTAAATATTTGTAGAATCGTATCTAGATTTTATTAATCGTATGTTTTGCAAAATGTTTTTTTAAACAAAGCTTAATCATCAGAAGTTCATATCAAATTATGACTTTTAACAACACTAAACAAAGGGAACCAGAATGGATCCAATATGGATCCTTGAGGCACACCAGACTTAGATCTCGAATATTTAGCTCGAACATAATTTGCATATTTATTATCCATGTATCCAGAAGATTTCTTATGAAGCGTGACTGTAACAGTCATTATTATTGAGCATTGTGTTGGGTTGTTAGTATAACCTAACTCAACTTTCTTAAAGCTACTTATCTATACAATTCGATCTCACTAGTAAAAAGGCTGGTATGGTATGTCTATACGAAAGTAGGCTCCGGTTTTTTCCTCCAATAGCTCTGGATCTGTTCTAAGCTCTTTCCTTTAGTCTCCGGCACCCATTGCAAAGTGTACACGACGCCTAGCAAGCAGACCGCAGAGAAAGTGTAAAACACTACGTAAGCCCCAAATGCGTTGGCAACGGGCGTGTAAAACAAAACTGTCATTGAACTGCAGAAGAAGGAGAAAGCCATTGATGCACCGGCCATTCGAGCTCGGACCTGCAACAAAATATAAATTTTAATTTTAATAAAAGTTTCTCATGGGTTCCAGTCTGTTAGCAGTATTGTCAGACCAAGTTTGAAGATGGACAGAGGGACGACGTCAAGTAAATAAAATTGAAATGTCTATTTGTAATGTCAAAATAAGAGCTTTTTACTAAATGTATTTGAAAGTTTTTTGTCTGTTTCTTTGGGCTTCCGGAACGGCTTGACCGTTTTTGATGGGACTTTCACGGGCAGATAACTACTTTTATTTTAGAAAAATAATTATTTTTCTAAAATAAAAGTAGTTATCTGCCCGTGAAAGTCCCGTCAAAAACCCTAATTATAATTAGGGTTCTGCACAAAAAAAAATTTAAATTTCACGCGGACGAATTCACTTGGAATGTGAAGACCTTGCTATGTAGACGCCAGGGCACTGACTTATTACCTTTTCTGATTAGGAATCAAAATAGTGCTGAAGATTAATCACTTAGCACGTGAATACTGAATACTTCCCCCATGTAAATATGATTTCCTCGTTCATCCAAGCAGGAAGCTAAAGTATTTAAAGAGTGGCTGTTTTTTTGGACCAATACAGCACGGAAACTTGTTGCTACTAAAAATGCAAAGTATTTTGAAAATGTTAAGGTTCTTACTTGGAATGTGAAGACCTCTGCCATGTAGACCATCGGCACAGGAGCCAATCCCGCTCCGTACGCCAGGATACACACACATACAGCCGTCACGGGCAGCCAGGCGAATGACTCGCTGCCGACCAGAAAGCAGGTCGCTAGCGTCCCCATGCAGATGGATACGACCAGCGAACTGCAGGCTAGAGGGATCTGGTGACGAAATTAAGGGTCAGTGCTGTGTGGAATCACTACATAGGAATCACTACATATAAAACAAAGTCGCTTTCTCTGTTCCTATATCCCTATGTATGCTTAAATCTTTAAAACTAAGCAATGGATTGATTGATAAGAGGAAGGTTTATATGTATAATACACTAGCAAGTCACCCCGGCTTCGCACGGGTAGTTTCTGATACGACACTGATGCTTTACTAACCGTGCGAAGCCGGGGCGGGTCGCTAGTTGGAAATATATTGAACCTCGAAGTTAATTGTACCTAATCAGGCATAGGAGGATACTGTTCCGTAGACGTATATCGGCCTCACTTGAAGTTGTCTATGAAAGATTTTCTATTTTTTTTGATGTGGCTAAATGGGACGAGACGGATTACTGACAAAACGTAAGTACATAAATACATTTGCAGCGCGAGCATCACGGAACATTTGATTAGGATTGAGCATATTGTTATTAACATCCAAACAACAAACGTCTATGTTCGTCACACAAGAGTGTGGCCTTGTTTTGAGCTACTACCAAATGAGCTATGAGGACAGTTTGTGTATAAAACTTCATAGTTATAACCCATTGTCAGGTGTATCCCGCTTAAATAAGGCAAGTTTATTTTTGGACTAAGAACTTACCTTCCTCCCAAACTTCTCAATAGACATAGTTGTGAAGAAGGACCCCGCTAGTTGTAGCGATCCCATAAACAGCGCTAGCGTGTTAGGACTCCACGCGGTACCGGCTCGGGTGAAGACATCAGATGCGTAGTTCATCAAGGCGAAGCACCCGGAGAGGGTTTGCATCGCCATTAGCGTCAGGGTCATGCGCAGGGCGGAGAAGGTAGTGCGATCGCGGACTGTGGAGACAGCGTTTTCATTTATAGAACTGTTATGGACTAACTGTGTCCGCGGTTAAAAAGTCAACATGAGACGATGAGAAACACTGACTTCACTTTTTCGGGATAAAAAGCATAAGAAGCATAATTACACGTCTTAGAAAAATGGGGGTATAAAGTATACTCTACTTTTAAATTAAAAGAATTATAAAAAAAAATATAAGTGCCCGTCATTCCATACGTTGATGTTACGTCTCTGTGATTTCACCGGCGCCCTTCCACCGGAACACAGCAATACGAATGCATCACTGCTTGGCGGCAGATTAGCAGGTGTGGTGGCAGTACTCCAAACGAACTTTAAACGAACTCCAAACGAACGTTCTACTGCGTTCAAGTATACGGGTTATTTTCAAGAGCACAGTTAAAGCACTGGTACTATCGATTTATAACCGTCAATAACCCAATTATGTACTTGTAGGTACACGAGTTAACAAGGATAATATAAATCCCACAGACATGTTTGTTAATTAATTTAAACATACATAGATACGTGTACATAGGCATTGTATTTAATTACCACCCAGCTGAGATTATGCGTTATTCTGTAATCATGTAGGCTCTTTGTCTTAGGTAGTTAATAAAACCGTTTTATCTGTGATTACTGTTAAGATAAATTACACTTGCGCTATACTTATTTCATAAAATCGTAATTAATCATACCTACCTACATAATTTGCTCAGTTCTTATTTGAGGACCAGATTGAGGCCATTTACAGTTTTAACAAAAGATAAAATTTCTCTAAGATATTACTGGAATTATATCTTCCATAATTGTATGGATATCTGGGTGCTATCCAACGCCAATGTGAGAAGATAATTTAATTTAATTTAGGACAACTCAGAAGATTTCATGTAACAGTAAAGACAAAAAAATATGGAGAGCTTTGTCTAGTAATTTATAATTTTCTTTATTTTACGATACTATTAGGAGTACAAATAAGATTCCGCCGTTTTATTGTAGATGGCGCGGCACGGAGTTTCGGTTAGCTTTCGCAGATGATAACCGGCTTAAAAAATAGTTTGGACATTCAAGAACAACATAACCTATTAATATCATTGATTTTATATTGGTAAAATATAATTTTTATAAGTTGAAAATGTCAAAATTTGAGCCAAGTAAGCGTCATTTGCGGGAAATATTAGTTTACTTCTTTAATTTAAAGAAATCTGCTGCTGAGGCGCATCGATTGCTCGTAGAAGCATATGGTGAGGTTGCTTTGAGTGAGAGAACGTGTCGAGAGTGGTTTCAAAAGTTTAAAAATGGTGATTTCGACGTAGAAGACAAAGATCGCAGTGGCCAAAAATTTACGAGGATGCAGAATTGGAGGAATTATTGGAGGAAGATTCATCTCAAACACAAAAAGAACTTGCTCTAACATTAGAAGTCACTCAGCAAGCAGTCTCACATCGTTTAAAATCATTAGGAATGATTCATAAACAAGGAAATTGGGTTCCGTACGAATTAAAGCCGAGAGATATTGAACGCCGATTATGCTTAAGTGAAATGCTGCTAGCTAGACATAAAAAAAGGGTTTTTTACATCGTATCATAACTGGTGATGAGAAGTGGATACATTATGACAATCCAAAAAGAAGAAAATCATGGGGATTACCTGGCCACGCGTCAACATCAACAGCAAAACCGAATATTCACGGAAAAAAACTTATGCTGTGTATTTGGTGGGATCAGCTAGGTGTAGTGTATTATGAGTTGCTTAATCCGAGCGAAACAATTACTGGAGCCCTCTATCGAACACAATTGATGAGATTGAGCCGAGCTCTGAAGGAAAAACGCCCTCAATACTATTCTAGACACGAAAAAATTATTCTTCTGCATGACAATGCTCGTCCACATGTTGCGGCTCCCGTGAAAAAGTACTTGGAAACACTTGATTGGGAAGTGTTACCCCACCCGCCGTATTCACCAGACATTGCACCGTCCGATTATCACCTGTTCCGGTCTGTAGCACACGCCCAAAAATTGGGTTGATTCGTGGATAACCTCAAAAGACAAGGAGTTCTTCAGACGTGGGATTCGAATGCTGCCTGAGAGATGGGAAAAAGTGGTTGCAAGTGATGGGCAATATTTTGATTAAATTTATATTACCGTTCTTCTACAATAAATATTTAATTTGTGTTAAAAAACGGCGGAAACTTATTTGTACTCCTAATAATATTGATTACAATTGAAATTATTGTCCCAAAAAAAGAATGTCACACAAAAATCGAAATAAGTACAACCGATTCTCCCCGATTTTTGTCGGCGATAGAATTAACTAAGTTCTAGAAAGTTAGAACGTAAAATCGGACATTTTGTTGTCCAATTTTTAGTTACTGTCTTTTAATTCTGCTAGTGTAAGACAAAATTAAAACTAAACTAAAATTACAGAGGTAAAAGAAATATTACTTATATATGAGCTGATAAAGTTGACTCTAGTTTTGCTTGATGTTAATACAATAGACACCAATACCCAACGACTAAAATGGCAGTAGGACAAAAATGATGACCGTTTCTAATGGGTCGTCTGCTGACTGATGTTAGGTGTCTTACTTTACCCACACTGAGTAGAGTGACGCGCGGCAGCTCGAGGAACCTTCTTTGTTCTTCCTTCAACTTGGAGATCTCGTCAGCGATCACCTTATGGTCTTCGTCGAGGTTGCGGAGCCAGCATACCACTTTGATTGCTCTCTGAAAATTCAAAGTTGTGTTACTTCGTTTAAGAAGTAGCGACTTAGTCGCTTTTCGGAAGCTTATTACTAGTGAGTTTTGAAGTATTGAAAGATTGTATAAAATGTAAAAAAATAAAACAAATTGGAAAATTTTCCCGTCGAATTTTTTTTACTTTTTAATGGTTTCAGTTGTATTGGTTTGATATGGTTCTTATCTTGACAATTTATGTTATTTTGTATTTTGGTGAACAGCTCAATAATATTTGACTAAATAATGATAATAATGATCGCCGATTGCGGCAGATAAAAGTAGCATCTGTGTTGCGGCCCTAATACGGCTTCACGAATTAGCGTTTATCACAAGCCAACATCATTTTTCGTATGCAAATATTAGGTTAAAACATATAAAAAAGGCAATAAGGAGATTAAACACATCTCTATAATACTATATTTACACATGTTAATTAGTATAACTGCGTCGTGTTAAATTCCTATGATTTTCGGTAGATAATCCTCGTGTTGTAATTGGTGGGTTGTTTAGGGACAATTTAAAATGGCGGAGGTTTATGTAAACCAAACATTTCATTTTTTCTCCAAATATGTTCCCATAATTTTATTTTTGGTTTCGTTTTACGGTTCACTTTGGTTATTTTTGTTTATTCTAAAATAAGACAATAAGTCTGTCAACTAAGGCTTTTAAATTCATATACTTACCTGTTATTCATGATTTGGTTCCCACGATACAGTCCTACGCTACCGTGGGAATCATTGGTAAACATTTTGGCGAAACTCCCTTCTTAGACAACTGTATAATGAAAGCTTAGTATTACTTAGTTGTTTAAGAAGTAATCAAAATATTTAAAATGTTCTTTGGTCGCATTTTCTCGTCAAGCGTTTCAGGATTAACTTACCCTTTCTCTGCCAATCTTCAGCAAATAATTTGGCGACTCCGGCATAAAACTGAAGCACACTACGTGGCACATCGCAACCACCAAGTAAATAATCTGGTTTGCAGTATAGGACGTTGCCATGCCCACAGCGTATACAAAAATCACGCCCAGTTTGCACAATGTCATCGTCATAGACCCTAGGGCTCCTCGCCTTGAGTCTTCGGATATCTCCTTGATGTATACAGGGACTACTATGAAGCAGCCACCGGCGGCTAGTCCGGCTATAGCCCTGGCTATGATGAGGGCAGTCGGTGTGATCCACAGTAACTTGATAGCCCAGGATATCTGTGGAAAGTTTTCAGATCATATAATAAATTAAAAAAAGTTTGTCACGCGTCTACGGTTTGAACAGGTTTAGATGAAATTTGTTAGGAAGGTGTAGTTGTTATCCAGAAACGGTAAAATTTCCCGCGGAGTGTTTTGGTTTCTTCGCCGCAGCGGCATTGTCAAAAATCGACATCAAACTAAGGCAAGTCACACAGACAAGCTTTTTGCTTTTACTACGCTGCTATGACAGACTAGAGAACCAACGTTGACTGACCAAAAAGCTTCGTGCCAAGCTGAAGACTTGTTAATCGCTTATAGACTGTTTCTAAATCAAATAACAAGGTATTACGATGGCAAACTTTTAGTACCACCAAAGGGGTATGTGGACTTACAGGTTATTCACGCAAGTAAGTAACTTACGCAAGTAACTTGCGCCCCCCAAAATACCCTCCTGTCTGCCACCGTATGAAGCCCTTTAAGGCTACTGAACATGATGCATGGAATGCGAAACATATCTGCTCATTACGTCAAGTTACGTGCCTTGCATACTTAGTTAAGTAATTGAGAAAACATTTATTATCACTTTATATTACGAAGGTGATTTGGGTCAAAATACTTGTAGGTAATACAATATGTTAAATGCCGAATGATTTATGCAATAGCTACCATAGAAGGTTGGTTCTTAGGAACTCCCCGCTTCGAAGGCAGGGCTATTGCCAACTAAGATATAGAGCAGTAATTACCCTTATTAGGTACTCTATCAAGAAGCTCTCGAATAATTTAGCAAACATCACCACTTTTACGGTGATTAAATTATTTTGTGGATTGGTTTAAACTTAATTATATTTACGAATTCTCTTATACTATAAAATATGCATTGTTAATCTGTCCCGTAGTTATTTCCGCATAATTTAATGGTTTTTACCTTGTCGATGCGGTGTGATTCATATTAAAATCATAAAGCGAAATAATGAAAGGGTCAGTCAGTTTCAGTGTAGGGTATTATTTACATATATCCGTAATAAATACTCACACAAGACAGAAGAGATACAACAACGCCACACACTTTCCTTCCAAACCGGTCTGATGAGTAGCTGAAGAATGGAATACCGCATATTGCTGCCAGAGGCAAGGCTGCCGCCATCCACGACACATCGGCATCACTGAACGGTTCTGATGCTGGAGTGGCTTTAGACTTGAGGAGTGGACCCATGGGGGAGAGCCAGCCAATCTGGATACCGTATGTGAACGTGGGAATTGTAGCTGAAAATAACAGTGGTGACAAGAAATAGTTATATAGAGAACAATGCAATATATCTCGATGCGATACGTCAGTGCAAGTATTGTCACCCTAATTAAGAAGAGAAGAAAGTATTCCAGGTTCCAGTATCGCTGGATGATCGCTGGTGGTAATAGTGGCTAACACCTCTCATGAAGTCTCATTATTAGTCTTGTGGAAATATAATTGCAACTACGACAGTAGAAACTATCGGCAAATATGAAGAAATTTGCGAGTTTTAAATTGTTTCCATAGAAAAGACTTCAACGCGCTCCTGCAAATGTTAGCTCAAAAAGTTTTGCTACCAAGTTCAATTACGCGGAGAATAGTTCCTTCCATCTCTATTCTGGGGCGCTGGAGCTTCTAAAGGATTCAATTTTCCAGATTCAACGCTGGTCGTATTGTCAACAGTAAGGAACTGTTGACAATATGACCAGCGTTGAATCTGGTTGCAGTCTAGAGCTGCAGTCTTGAGCTAGAGACTGAAACTGCGGAGACGTAGGCTGTCTGTGTGATCTGCCGTTTGTATGAACTGAGGAAGTTTTAAGTCTGGCGCTTTTCATCATCAAAATAAGTGGCAGAAAATCTGATTTCACCCGCGCTTGGATTTTATGGCTGGTTTTCCTCAAGTCCTTGCTTCTGCCTATACCTTCCTTCTTCCGTCTTCACACGTGTAGGTTGTAGTAATGAACTTCGATATTCTCTAAATGTACATTAGTAATGCTTAATTAGTTTTGCAGATGTTTTGGGGCAATGTGACTAATTTTTCAAGACGCCCGTCGAATAAAATAAAATGTTTAAACGTTTTCATTGTCAAGTAACATCAAGGTCTTAGACCAAGCAGTATTACTTGGAGACAAAGTCAGTAGAATTTTATTTAAACCATGAAATCATAGAACTAGGAACTACAAATTAAGATACAATAACAGGATTTATATTCCCTGTAAGATTAGGAAAGACCGTTCAGTTTTGCATAATAATGACTACAATTAAGTAATATTACTTCAATATTTACAGGGAAGGAATATTATTTTAGGTACAAAACGTATGGAAAACCCTGTTTAGCTTATTAGGTAATTAAATATTTGAATTAAATCATCATTCGTATTTTAATTGTATATAATCTCTTGGTTTCCCGGCATTTAAATAATGTTTAAGTGTATCGAAGGTGTTGTCAATTAATCGGTGAAATAAATACTACCAAATAAAAATTGTTTCATAATCTTAGAATACAATGTCACTTACCTATTAAAGCTGTGAAGATCTGTTTTGTAGGGCTCCCATTACTTTTTCTATCCATTATGTTACGTAAATTGCATCAATATTAAATCACTTACAAAAATTATATTACTTTTTGAACAACACTACCGCAAATCAGCCTAAGATGGAAGAAAACAGTATATTACAAAAAAACTTGTTTACGTTTATGTCATATCTTTCCGATTTTTTGTTGTTTCTTTTGTTTACGTAAGCAATAATGGCCCACGCATTCTGCACAGCGACAAAA
Organism: Aplocera efformata; assembly: GCA_921293045.1. Lineage (NCBI taxonomy): Eukaryota > Metazoa > Arthropoda > Insecta > Lepidoptera > Geometridae > Aplocera > Aplocera efformata. The sequence goes on from OV121063.1 coordinate 4,916,652, forward strand.
CACCGACTAAATTTTATAACCTAACTTCTTACATTTTGCATGAGTGTTCTACAAACAGTTACGTATATCGGCAAATTTATCGGAACAATCATATTTAATTCTGTGAACCTTAGCTCCATTACGTAGAGTTCAGAATAGGTATATAAAAAGTTATCATTGGGTAAAGATAAATATGTTTCGACAACTGTAAACCAAGGTTATTTACGTCTATCAACACCGCGTGTTAAGCGAATGTAAACCATATTGCTTGGGCAAAATAAACTTCTGATATTTACATGCATTTCTTAGGATTGGTGAATAGAAGCTGACTTCCCTCCATGATTTCAAGAGAAATCGTTCATGATGATGTATGCTTCTCAAATTCCTGTATGGAGTTTTAACTATTAAGTATCCATGGCGTAAACTCATATCAAATTGCTTTTCCCCGATGTCTGAATACTTTCAATTTCGAAAGAGCTTTTTTAATAATATCAATATACGTTTAATTCAGACCTGTTTGAATTAAACGAATATTGATAGAAAATATGTGGAAATCAATGTTTTTTTCTCTTATACTTATACTTATTAAGTATTTGGACGAGCTGGAGGTCTAAAAGCATAATAATGTAGGTCTGTTGCGCCCGCCACCCGAAACGGAGATGTTACGTGTCATGCGCATGTGATGTCATGGCACCCACACCCTTCCACTGGAACTCAGCAATACACGGCAATCATCCAAATCTGATCACAATTGGCGAATACATCGCGTAAAAAAACATAGAAAAGATCATACAGTCTAATAAAACACTACTCCATATTTTGAAAATGGTTAAATAAGTATTTCAGGTAATCGGTGATTTTATATTAGCCATAAGACTGAATGAACGCTACAATATAAATATTAAATATGTAAAACTAGCGGAAACCCGACGTGTGCTAGTACTAAAAAATTAAATACATTTAGTGGCCAATGCATTGTTTTAGTGTATGCATGCAGACGGCATGACGCTCATATGCCGTCACGTTTCACATCTACCGTCACGTGCTAGATTTCTTTATTTATAAAGGTTATTTGTTACGGTAATTAAATTATTTAATGAAAAATATTCATTCCACACAGCGCCATCTAACCCCAAACAAAGCTTGTACTATTATGGATACTGAAAAATGCTTGTCGTGAGTGGGAATTGAACCCACGACCAGCGTAGAATGCAGAGCTACTGCCAAATGAGCTGAGAGGCCAGTCGAAATTTCAAATCACATCATTAGGTATTAAGAGAAGAAAAGAAAAATACATCGAGTCTACCAAAATTTTGGGAAACATGACTCAACAATGACGTCATCGAAATACGATAGCGAACATCTTGTTACATTGTTGTTGAGTCATTGATTACTGGCAAAAATGTTTTATTGCTTCTCTACGATATGTAGTAATACCATGTTCGGTGAGCTGAGGCTCATAGCGCTTGACTGACGTTAAAAAACATAAAAGTGACTCATTAAAAAAAAAGGGAAAAAAAACTCACTTCCCTTTTTCAGCCTGAGGGGGTACACCCTAACATTTAAAAATATAATCAACCAGATCGACGAATACAACGAAAAAACGGACGAAGATGCTTGGCGGTGGCTTGTGTATGGGCAGGTGTGGGCAGACCACCCAGGGCTGATACCACCCAGGGGCAGACGTGTAGAAACGTGTATTCAAACAAACAAACAAACTCTGCAGCTTTATAATATTAGTATAGATAAAGAGCGCACCCTTATATTACAGGTGCGTGGAATTCACATACTGTACGCTTTACACGCTCCTTCCTACACGTCTACATGTCCACGTACCTGCAAGATATGGAATGAGCTTGCGTTGGAGGTGTTTTCAATGAGGTTCAACATGCATAAATTTAAGAAGAGTGAAAAAAAAGTTTTTGCTGATAGGCACCGCGTTGGAAACGCCTCGCATGTTGCAAGCGTCTATAGGCGATGATAGTCAATTACCATCAGGTGGGCCGTAAGCTTACGCGCATAATCAGTTACAAAAAAAAAAAAAAACGAAAACCTCGACACCAATTAGGCACATTTGTTTGAATAGCCAATTGACAAGAGAATTTGTATCGTTACGATATTGACACAAATTGGTTTGGTTGAATGATCTGGAAAAATCCAGGATTTTTCCAGATCATTCTTTGTAACTAAACAATTTAGAGTGGTTACATACGGTGTTTTTTGCATGAACACAATGTCCAATTGTCCAAATGCATCGCGAAAATTTTACTAGCAATTTACAAAATGGGTTTTTTCTTCTTATTTATTCATGTAAAGTGGACAAATGTTGTATTTATGTTGAGGCTATTTTGTTGGATCTTGGAAGTGCGTATTTCACCAACTGCGTTTTTTAACAAACTAAGTTAAAAAAATATGTCAACGTTAGTTGAACCGTTAACTGACTTAAAAAATAATAATAAAACCGAATTCTATTCTTTCATCCCTTATTTCTTATCACCCTTTTTATTTCTAGAGGGAAATACCACTTTACTTTAAAGAAAAGAAACATGAAAATCGGTCTTCCATAGACGAGGGAAAAGGTAACAGGAAAGCAAAATACACAATTTCGTTTCTTTCGACGACAATTTTTTTTCCAGTTATTTTGATTTAAAGTCCATTCCACCGATTTTGATAAAATTTCTATGGGACCAATCTGAAAGTATATATGTAACCTTTCAAAAAAAAGTGAAGACACTATAGTGATGTGGTATTCATTTAAAGAAATCCTATACTTTTTTTGAACACGTTTAATGTTATACCGAGATGTCTTGTTTTATTTTGCGTCTGCCAGATCTTGATCCCCTTCGACTACGGACTCCAGCCGAGGCTTCAAATCAGGGTCAATCTCCCTCATAGCTTCGATCAGGTCAGATGTTGTCTTGTATGAAGATATCGTGTGTTTCACGAAGTCTCTATGATAGAAATAACAAGAATATTCTATCATTCTATTACTATTCTTTTTCATTGAATATTTTCTCGTCCTTAAGGGTAAAATCTTTGGGGTAATGGCTCACCTAAAATAAAAGGCTTTCACGAAGACAGCTGGCTGGTATTCATGTCCACAACGCTCTGGACCGAAGCTCATTATACCCATCAACCTGTTCTGTTGAATAGCTGGTGCGCCTGCGTCGAACTGTGAGTAAAGATTAATACATCTTATGTTTTCTTATGTATGTCAATATGCTCCTTCTATATTATATTGTATCTGGTGATTAAATGCAATATGAAATAAAAGTATGATATTATAATATAGGTACTGGAACAGATTCTGATCCATCCAAACGTTGAACGTTTATCTATACTAGTAATTTGTGTATTGTATAACTGTAAAGCCTAATTACTAACGAAAACTCGCCTTATGGTCCCTGGTTCGAATCCAACCTTGAGTTTGAGCGTTAGATGATGTAAACCATCACAATGAACCCTCAATATGAATATCTGCTGCCAAGCACTTAGCGTTGTGTTTAGGTAGTCTTGTGGCGATTTAGGTCCACATCTTGCGTCACATCAACATGGTTGACACATCAATGTTATTTCCGTCTAATTGTTGAAAACTGGTGCGATGAATGAGATCCGTTTAATATTTCCACATTAAATGGATGAGATCCGTTTAATATAATATCTCCACATTAAATGGATCTTATCCATCATATACAATCAAAATTTTTATTATCGACATGGGAGAGCCGAAGATCTTCTAAAGACTCACTTGAGAACCATTTCCCAATACAGGCGGTACGTGGCACTTCATGGGCCACATAGCCCCTTAACGTACCAATGCTAAACGCATTAGCATACAAAATTGCCATACCGTAGCAGTAGCAAAAAAACTGACCAAGCATGCATCTCTAGTTCCGTTCCTCAGGGAAGCGCAGAAGAAGTCCTGCGTGAACATGAAGCCATTGACTAGCTGGTACGCGTCGGCGCAGTACTGCTGCGAGCGAACCTTCAGTCTAGCCGTCAGCAGGTCTGGCGTGTGCTCGCGGAACGAAGTGTCGGCACCCTGAAGAGATGGCATTACGAGTATAATATCTATGAAGGTTCCATAATAAGAAGGTTATTATGTCAACGTTAAAATTGACTTTTCCAACAACCAATTGAATAAAGTTTTGAGAGTTTAACTTTGAGGTTAGCAGTCTGTTGCAGTCTTAATAATTTCAGGCAGTGTTGATCGCTGATGGATTGGTGCAGGGACTGAATGAAATGCAGCGTGGGACTTTGACTGAGTGAACGGGTAACTTACGATAGTCTCTGATATTATACCTAATAAAACATTTTTATAATTCTGAGAAAAATCATAAGCAAATTGGATCAATAAGAAGAAGTTTTAAAAATAGTCACGTTTCCAAGCAGTTTTAAGAATTCAACGGAAGTAAAGATTATTGACACTAAGTCGTTAGACACTGGTTGTCAAATTATGAATCAGGACAACATCTGGCGGGTCTGCTAGTAATGAATAAATGACAGACGGAATAGTAAGTATTGTATTTTTTTCAGATAGCTTGGCGAATGACGTATGTCTAAAGAAGAATAATATTACTAGTATAGTATTATTATATCTGTGATAATATATACCCTTGTAGCTCCCCAACCGGAGACGACGACAAAACTCTGTGCAAATGGTTCCTTCATGCCGTCGTAAATTTTGATCAGGTTCACAAACTTCTGAATTTCTGGAAAATAGCCCATATTTTGGTTTTCAATCATTTTATGATAGCATAATGAAAGCAACGGTCTTAATTTTGAAAATGTACATGAAGTCTCGTAGTAGTGCTACCCCTAATTTTGTATTTTGAATATATTCACTACAAAAATATAATATACATGGTTCAAGGAATACCTTCTATAGTAATAAACATGGAAATTGGAATGATGTCAAAATTCTCCGAGTAAAATCACACGGCGAAAGTTTGTATGTGTGATTTGGAAGAAATTTGGTACCAGGATAACTTCCGTACCAGCCTCTAATGTTCCCACTACAGGGACACCGGCCTACTCTCAATAATTGAGAGTGAATGGGCTCTGATCTACCACGGGAGCCCAATCCGGATTGGTAGATGTCACATGTCGTCGAATTTTTGGTTCTAAGACATGCCGGTTTCCTCACGATGTTTTCCGTCACCGTTTCGAGAACGTGGTATTGCGCACATAAATTTTTCAAGTGAAAAATATCATTGGTGCACGTGTGGGTTTGAACCAGTGACCTTCAGATTGAAAGTCGGCGTCTATGCCCCTGGGCCACCACGCTCTCACTTATATCCTGGATTAACACATAGGTAACGCCGCGTGGCGCCGCGTAGTCCGTCTCGGGTGATGGACGCAGCAGGATGAATGCGACTCAGTAAAGATTTGGATCTCATACTGAGTGAGAGTAGATTTGGATCTCATACAAATTATTGTTGTCATGGGCGAGGGTCACCACTTACCATCAGGTGGGCCCTCAGCTCGTTCCGTCAATAAATCACATAAAAAAAACTAAGTACTCTTCATTCAACATGTTGTACACGCCTGTTAGTGACAAGTAGGAAGGTACTATGAAGAAAACATCATTATTCCATTTAAGTTAAGTGAATTAAGTATTTGTTGTTGATGTGTAATAAATAAACAAATACGGTACCTAAATTCTCCGCCAGCTTGAGTAATGCAACATCAGCGTGAGGTACAGGCTCCTCTTCGAACTTAGGGTGGCGGACGGCGCCGACCACATCCACCACGATGCCACCTTCGTGAGCTCGCTGGCTGCCCACGCGGACTTTCACATACTTTGCCAACGATTTCAAGGGAGATACTTGAAGAACGCTGAAAAATAGTGACAGCTGATGACATAGATAGATAGATAACACTTCATTGCACACCAAAAAGATAACAATAGCTTAAACTAGAAATCTTAAATAATACAAAGGTGACACAATGGGCGATCTTATCGCTATGAAGCGATCTCTTACAGACAACCTTTGGATGGACAAGAAGTATGAATGAGAAGGGTGGATCTATATTAAATCAAACTAAATTTTAAATATAATTTCAATAATATACAATACTTACTTATATACATAGACTTTTATATGTGAGTAAAGTGACTCCACTTTGCCAGTGCCTTCTGCTGTTAAGTGGTTACTGCTACTTTTTTCTGGTTTCTCATAACTAATTCCTTTTTGTCATATCTGTATTACTGTTAAAACATCAAATGGTACTTACTAATTTAAACAATGAGCTGCGGTGACAACCCAGTTGACATCCACTATAGCCCCCGCACACCACAACCTTCCATTTATAATTACTGCGGCCATGTAAGGGTAGTTTTGTGTGTCAGTTGCATTTCCCCCTCGTATCCTAAGGTTATCCTTTTCAAGTATTAAAGGATAGTCGTTCCGGATTCGGAGTGCTTCTTTGTAGTTTCGACGACGGCCACCTTGTGGAGGACCTCCATTTTGTTTGGAGCGTCTGCCATTTTGAATCGAGTAACGGGAATAGGAATTTCCAGGTCGGCTATTGACGTCTAGGTTAAAATTTGCTGCGGTTGATGTAGAAAAAGTTTAAAAATGGTACAGTCTAAAACTTTAGTATAACTTTTAAACTTATCTACAGTTTTCAGTGCTTAGAATCTCTTTCTGTTTATGAGTATTATCTCATCCAGTTTATGTAAGTAATGTTCCAACGTTTTCCTTTTTGTGCCTATGCCGCATCATTTCCCCAAATTATATAACATTAAGTAATATAGTTATTGTTCTTCCTAAATAAGTTTTAGAGATCTTAAAACGATTATAAATATTTGACAATTACGACAATTTTTTAAGTTGGTATATAGAATATTCGGGGGAATGTCATATTTCCTAGGCCCTATATCCTATATAGAAGATAAGATAAAATTATATATAATATTTAAGCAAAAACGTACCTACAGATCCATCCTGTTTGTAGCTTGTGACGCCATAAGTTATTGCGGTTGCGAATAAAAAGTATTGCAACATACCTACCTTTAACTTTATGGACTAAAAAGAAGTAACAATAGGTTATTGCTTTTTTATGTGGCCACTGGTTGCAAAATTATATGCATATATGCAGATAAATGTAAAGCGTAGCGTACGAATAATCGTATAGCTTCTTATAGTAGGTATAACTTAAAAAAAAAAATATTGTCTTTTTAAAACGATAAATAAGAAATGAATATTATATTTTAAAACTCCAATTTTGAATAATGTCAGGAACCAGTCCAGTATAAACAGTACAACCAAATATATTGGATTATTGGATTACAACTACATACTAAATAAGAAATCTTTTCACCAACTACGATATGATTCGTAAAAAAAGCAATAAAAAATATACGCTTTAGTTTGCTATCATATTCGTTTAAAATCATTTATCATAATATGTCATATCGAGCATAGGTGTGGAATAGCAATATAAATTCACCCTTGGGTGTGACAGTAATAGGTCCATAAAACTTTTTCATTTAATCTCAATAATAAAACGACAGTTAAATTTCGTTAGATATAATTTATTCTTCACATTTTTTCACACATTTGAGTAATTCATCGAGATTCAAACAATAATATTATTATTTAAAATTCATCATTTATCACATTTTAATAACATGGCACTCGAGACAAACTCCTGCGCAGATAACATACCATATTTTAGATGCGTTATAATAAAGAACATTTTTTATTTCTTGCATTTGTTTAAGGTCCTAAATATACTAAAAATAAGTTTTTGTTTAGTAAGAGTTCTATAAACTTTTAACTAAACGCTTGTGACTAAAAAGGTCTATAACTTTTTGACAGATAACAAACAAAAAATTGTTGTTAATATATAATAATATCTCCAGTCAGCTGTTAGTTGATTATAGGGTTTGGCTGTAAGAGTTTCTCTCTCTGACGGTACATTTATGTAGCCGATTGTTGGTAAAATATAAGTATACACAAAAAAGTAGGTACCATTAGTGATATTCACCTTCGGTATGTGAGTTCTAATCGCACATATATTTTAAAGTTTTTTTGTTATTCTTCCCCATTAGAAAGTAGGGTTAGATACGGTTTCGACAAAACTACTAACTTCGCCTTGATCTCAAAGGAATATGTTTATTAAATATTCAATGAGATGTTTTTTTTTCGACTGTAGTCTTTTTAATATTGTAAGTAAATTTATAATATCGATGAGGAATTTGGCTGTAAATTTTATAATTCATCTAAGAATAAGGTATGTTTTTAATCTCAATCCGTCTCATTAACATTTGTAGTACAACATTCATAATTTTAGTTAAGTAATCACACATTAAGAATTGCTCCTAAGGACCTTTGAAGTCCGTGAAGCGTAATACAGGTAGTTCCGAATTTGAATACTATCCCGAAAAGAGGTAGGTATTTCCACCACCGAAGAGTAAACAAATTATTTATTTACTAAATGATTTATCCTACATAAACATGGCATCCCACTAACATTATAAATTCCAACGTATGCTTGTTGTATGGATGGATGAATGTTTGTATGTTTTTAAAACTATAATGCAAAATTAAAAAAAAAATGGCTTTAATCTTAGCAAAGGATGGTGGTGAGTTAAATTACTTATGAAATCATTTTTAACGCAGGCAATCCCGCGGTAATATTCCATTGTTCCAAATAACATAAAAAAATCCCCTTTTCGAAATAAACGCAATATCCTAGAACACCATTTATGCCTAAAGAGTTTTTGTGATAATTAAACATTAAATAAGTTTTTTAAATCACTACAGGTACTGCACTATCACAATCTGCTTATCTCTCTCCCACTCTCCGCATCTTTCCTCTTCTCTTTTTTCCTACCATCCTCTAGAAGCGCGTAAATTTCTTCCACCGTCTTATCCTTGGTCTCCGGAACCCACAGGATGGTGTAGGTAGTTCCGAGGAAACAGACGCCTGAGAACATGATGAAGACCCAGTGGATTCCGAGCAGTTTGAGCAGCGGGTCATAAGCCTTCGTTTGTAGGAAGTCACTCAGAGCGTCAACACTGCTGACGATAGAGGTGACCGTGCCGCGATGCTGGAATATGGACATAATAATGAAACTATATGTGCATATACTTCTGCCTCAATCGCATTGTTCTATAAAGGCTTCACTTGAATATATTTGTTTTATTATGGGACGGAAGAAGAAGTTTTCCCACCTAATAAAGCGGTATCAATACGTCCACGAAGGATGGCCACCAAGGGCCGCCATTGAAAGAACTATGAACCAGGAATTATGAAAAAGAAATGACAAGGGCTGCTCACAGGACAAATTACTTGTAAACGTGAATTTATAAAATATAGCTGCGCTCCAGCTTTCCAGGTTTTCCAGGATCAAATGTTGCCTATGTGTTAACCCAGAATATAAGCTACCCTGGTTTCAAATTTCATACAAATCCGTTGAGCCGTTTGAGCATGAAAGAATAACGAACATAAACACACACAAACAAACTATTGCCTTTATAATATTAGTGTGATAGATAATTACACGATGCTGAATTAGTATTATACTATACTGGCTTTTCGTCGGTAAAGTAGCTTGCACTTACTAAAGACCAGTGACTAGCTTGGCAGTTAGCCATACTGTCTACCATAACTGGAGCAATCAACAAGCAGTTCCACATTTGCAACAACCTTTTCTACTAACCTGGAATGAGAACAGCTCGCTGGTGATGACATACGGAACGGGCTGGTACCCAGCGGCGTCTGCGAATATGCACATGCACATAGCGAGGACTGGAAGCCAGCCTGGCAGCCAGGCTCCTAGGGATGTCACGTAGAACCATCCTCCAAGAGCCAGCATTGAGAGCCCGGTGACAAACGATGTGCTTACAAGAAGCCACTGAAATTAAACATAATTTCTCGTTAGTTGCTGTTCTTCGGATTTACTTAGGAAGTTTCATTGCTCGCGTCTGTCCGTACCCTTTGAATCCCTACACGACACTATGGGTGATGCTAAAGGAGCAACAAACAGTAGCAGTAGAACTTATGCTAGGTTCGCCAGGAAAAGCATCCACACCTGGTAATCTGCCGACAAGCAGTGCACTCGCATTCCTGTGTTCCGGTGGAAGGGAAAAACTTAGAATTTGAACGCCGTAGATAAGGAATATGAGCGGGATAGTAGCCTAAGATACAAGTCACTCGTTTTTGGAACTAGTTTATTATGTTTGGAGGGTCCATACTGCTGTCAACGTATCTTTCTGATTGGAATATAGGCGTTCTTGTTATTCATATTAGATTTCGTTATATTAGAAACCCTTACCTTTCTCCCAGTTTTCTCCACTATACAGCTGGCTACAATGGAGCCAAGCATCTGAATAGCGCCGACGACAATCGTCTGCTTATTGGGGCTGAGGTGAAGATGGATAGACTCCGACGCTTGCTCGAAGATGGAGCCGGCGTACATGAGCACCACCAGGTAGCCACAGGTCTCTTGTGACAGCATCACATTGAGGGATATCCGAAAAGCTTTGAAGGTCGTCTTGTCCTTAACTGAAATGAAATGATTACAAGCTTTTATTTCATTTGCAATGTTTGTATAGAAGTATGTATGTATGTTCGGGTCAAATCTTGCATCTGAATTTGCAATTCAACCCATTGGGTTGAAATTTTGCATACACGTTTAATTTGGATGACAACGCGTGGTTAGCTAATTGACTTCATTCTAAATCCAATATGGCGGACGGTCCAAAATGGCGAACTAGTTAGTTTTTGTACACGGCCATGATAAAACACGGGCATTAAATGAAAGGGTTTGCTGAGAAAAATAAAACGACTTCACTCTAAATCTAATACGGCGGACTATTTTTTAAGCATGTAAAAATAGTCTGGTAAGCTTTCAAGTGAGGCTATCGAAACACTATGAGTCATTCATAGGTAGTACCGAATGAGTTTTGAAGTATTTTTCGGCTAAGAGCAACTACTATTTCTATTTGTGGTGCTCAGTAGCGATTTACTGGGAAAGACCTATGTTTAATGTCAAAACTAGTCTGATCATGATAAATCACTAATGCAATCATATTGTTCTCTTTTAAATATAATAGTATGGGATGTCAGGGAATTACTAGCACATGAGCTTTTAGATCTTTATATCAAAGGTGAGGGGATCAGTCCAATTGCTAAACACTAATGATCACAGCAATTGGGATTCTCTGTGTCACAGATGCTGAATGGACATAGAGCTCACTGATACACGACAAACATACAAGACGTGAGAAGAAAATTTAGGCTAGCTTCAGGCCCAGCTGAGGAACGTATCTGAGACCCTCGTTTTGGCATGCACATTTAGCCTACTCTAAACTAAAGTAAGTACGTAGCATACCATTGAACAATGCAATCCAATTACTCACTTCCGCCCGTCATAATTTAGATACACGATTTTGCGAGAACTACATAATCTTTTAGCCTTGAATGCTTTAATATTATAACGTTCAAAGTTCATTGAATGCCAAAAGTATCTGGATGCCTAACTGGTTCAAAGATTGAATGTTGGAACCTGTTTGCAATTCATTTTGCCAACTGGTTTGCAAGTAGAACGCGTATTTCCTATGTTGTAATATATATATTCGTATTTGTACGAGTTCAATTTGAGTGGATATGTGTACTTGCACCTGGTATTTTTATGCGACTAACCGACGATTGTATTGCGCTCACTCCTTAAAGACCGGGCTGAAACGTCTCAATGGGCTTGTAATTTTACTGGCACTATAATAGGTATGGTGGCGGTAGTTCCCCGGAATACCTTCTGCTGCTAACGCTCCAGTATTTAAGGCTACGCTATTAAAAGTTTTTTGTGGGTTGTTGGTGAAGTTAAGACAGCCATTACATCGTTTAGTTGCAGCGTAGCTATGGCTAATAAGTATAACTGTTTTACCGGTAGTGGTAGTACATAAATAATATTTTATAAATCTAAAATCTTATCAGCCAGTAACTTGATCCTTGATTCCTTTACGATAGTGTTGTTATAGGTTTTTGTTAAACTGAAATATCTTTTATGTTTCTATATTACTTAACATATATAACACACATAATAATCGCACAAATCGATCTTAAATCGCATGTCACAAATTATTAACGCGGGAAAACCCAGTTTGCCGGAGACAGTTGCGTAGAAATGTGGTATAATCTTGCAGAGCTAAATAGGTATCTTCGAGATTGAATATTGGGAAAACCAGAGTAGTGCTAACTGGTTTTTGTAATACATGTTCATTTTTTATTTGGGTCAGCCTATGGATCACTCGTTTTAAGAGCTTTCTCTTTTTTCTCAAAGATAGAATAGGACTTTGTGTACCTCAAATGATGTAAGATTAGCTCAACTGAGTGAATTAACGAATAACCTAGCCAATAACCTAGAGTATGGGATTTCAACCAATAAAAAAATGAGAAAGTGTAGTTTGTTTGTCTTCTCTCATACAACAATGGAACAACGGATCTATATAACATTTTTGCTGACTATTAGACAGAATTTTTTATCGTAAGAAGACTAATTTCGATTTAAAGACACACATCGAGGATTCCGTTCCGCCAATGGTAACACATTTTCATTGAAAACTTCAATCCACTGAGACATATGGCTTAAAACTCTCAAAGCCTTTTAGATTGCCAGTCCAACAGATAATAACAATAAAAGCTTTAAATTGGCTTAACCCTATAATATAATAATAGACGACAGGAGATAGATTACCATAGCATCATTGTTTAAATGGTGTGTACATTGCACCATTTAAACAAATAACAATGTTGCTTTGGAATTGTTTTTAATAATCTGTAATTAGTAAATTAAGAATCACATGATCGAGTTGCGAGTTTAAGCTAGTTAACTTAAAATAAAGAGTTATTTAAGATAGCATAAAGAATGTTAGTTACTCACAAATGGACTTCCAAGAAGCTGTGGTCATGGACTGGGAGATGGCTTCCTCTCTCTCCAATTGTTTGATTGTCTCCTCCAAGTTTTTATCTTCAGGACTCGTGTTTCGGAGCCATGCTAAGGCCATGCGAGCCTCCTGGAATTGAAATAGCAAACTAAGTAAAGTGAATTATAAGCAGAATAATCACTCTCTTACAAGCAGGTACAAGGTATGTTGCTCGGCCTAAATTGGTAGTACATAGTCAGGTATCTAATGTAGATTAAAGGAGTAGAAACACAAGTACAGACTTACAATTGAATTACGGAACATTTATGAAAGGAATCTTTCACTTTTTGCCTACCAGAAATCCAGTATCTATACAATACAAATAAATAAAATGGAAGTGTCTGTTTGTAATGTCAAAATAGCAGCTTCTTACTGTTGCATTTGAAAGTACCTATTAGGGTACTTATAAAAACTAAACAATTTTTAAATATTTTGTCTGTCTGATTGTCTGTTTGTTCCGGCTAATCTCCGAAACAGCTGGACGGACTTTCACGGGAATCTCCTGATGTTTTAACATTGGCACTTTTATTATGGAAATTAATAAGGGATTCGTGCAAAAAGAATATTAAATGGCACGTGGAAGTAATGAGAAACATATAGTCATATATAAAGAAATACTGCCCAATTGATAAACTCGTACTATTTTTAAAGTCGGCTAGAAAGATTGTCATCCAGATCGTTCTTGTTCTTGCTAGCAATTATTTCTTGATCAGCATTTCGGAAGCCGTGTTGTTAACGTGTTGAATTTTCAGTTTGGGACAAGCTTTTTCCCTTCTTTTATTTACCTTTATCTTTCCCTGTTTGACAAGGAAAACCGGTGTCTCCGGCATGGCCAGGAACACCAGCAGATGGAGGACTGGCACGGCCGTGCAGATCCACATGACAGCCGCGAAGGACAGCATGTCTCCTGCGATGTACACCACCAGGTAGCCGAAGTTCTGCACCAGGATGAAGAGGGAGCCCAATGCTCCTCGGATGTTGTCTGACGCTATCTGATTGGGAAATAACCTTTTAGATAGATGGTTTGACAAGGTTTCTTTTTTTAGGTAGTCTTAGGCTTAATCACGAAGCAAGACTATATTTTGTGTAACATATGTAGGAGTTTGTATGACGTAGTGCGATTTAGGCGGAGAAATGCAATGACTGTCTCTCATACAAAAATATTGGAGACCTTATAATGCCAAAAATATGGCACACGGGTTTGCCTTATGTTTTCTATGAACTTGTTAGTACACAATACTATTTGTGGAGTTAATCAATATTTATAGGCGTCAACTCACTTCTTTTAAGTACAGAGGTGTGACAACATAGCAACCGGCACAAGCCAAGCCCGCAACCGCTCTGGAAGTGATGAGAGCCCACGGAGCCAAGGAGAAAAGGGTGATTGTCCAGCTTATCTGCAAAATATTGGGTGTGTGAATATGACTCCGCCCTTTCTCAACAGATGTCGTTTTTAGTATTGTTTACGTGTACTAATAAATGACCATACTTGTATTCGATAGTACTGAATGTCAGCTATCTAACGCATTTTATGATATTTGGTTGAAGTGTAAGCAACAATTGTTTTCACCTTTTCGAAAATGTCGGTTTTTATTCCAAATAAACGTCATTTGCGGGAAGTGTTATTACATTATTTTATTGCGAAGAAAACTGTAGCGGAAACTTATCGTTTGCTTGTGGAGATTTATGGTGAGCATGCTCCGTCTAATACAACTTGCAAGGAATGGTTTCGACGATTTCAAAATAACGATTTTAGTACTGAGGATAAAGATCATGGAAAACCACCAAAAAAATTTGAAGATGCTGAATTGGAAGCATTATTGGCGGAAGATTCTTGCCAAACTCAATCAGAATTAGCTGCAGCATTAAATGTTGATCGTTCAACTGTTGCAAAGCGTTTACAAATGATGGGAATGATTCAAAAAGCCGGTGACTGGGTTCCACATGATTTAAAAGAAAGAGACATGGAACGTCGGAAAACCATTTGTGAAATGCTGCTTCAAAGACAGCAAAGAAAAGGATTTTTGCATCGGATAGTCACAGGAGACGAAAAATGGATACACTACGAAAATCCTAAACGCAAAAAAGCTTGGGTGAAACCAGGCGAACCAGGCCCATCACAGCCAAAAATAAATATTCACTGTGCCAAGGTCATGCTCTGTATTTGGTGGGATCAGAAAGGTATTGTATATTATGAGTTGCTCAAACCCTCTGAAACTATTAATGGAGAAGTTTACCGACGACAACTAATGCGTTTGAAGCGAGCCATAGAAGAAAAACGACCAGAATGGGTGAATAGACATAACAAATTAGTTCTTCAGCATGACAATGCCAAACCGCATACCGCAGAAGTCGTAAAAAGATATTTAGAGGGACAGGACTGGGAAGTGTTACCCCACCCGCCATATTCACCAGACATAGCTCCTTCGGATTACCACCTATTCCGGACGATGCAGACAGACCTTACTGGAGAAAAGTTTACTTCATGTGAAAGTATCAAAATTTGGATTGACAACTGGATAAGCTCAAAAGACCAGGACTTCTTCCAGCAAGGAATACGAAAACTACCTGAAAGATGGGCGAAGGTTGTAGCTGCAGATGGAGCATACTTTCAATAATTTTTTTTTTAATTTTGTAAGCGAACAAATGTGTTTTATTTTGACAAAAAGGGGCGGAGTCATATTACATGTTTGATTCAGTCGCCGCTGAGCAAAAGGGAGAATTGGGGAACCATGTTGCTCGTTTACACAGAACAAACATCTATGTTTGACACACAAATGCTTGTCTAGAGTGTAAATCGAACCTACGACCTGCAGAAGACAGAGCTACTTCCAGAGGCCAGCTCGGAGGAGAAATCAATTCGTATTTTCGCATTTCTATGCAACTAGATACATGGGTGGTCATTCTGTTGGAATGCCTAAAGTACTGTGAGGAAAGACTGGCCGTAATTATAAGCCTATTTTGTGTTATCCGTAATCATTCTCTTTGTTTTATACTACATTAAGTTTTATTTTAATAATTCTAATGTAAGAGTTTGTTAATATAGTATCGTTAGTATGCATAATAGACATTATAATTATCTTGTATAATATAATTGACGCCATCATTAATTGTTACATAATCCGTTTTAATTATTGTAAATAGAAAAGAAAAATCATGATAATCAGACCAAAAATTTGTCACAGTTCTTTTGTAATAAATTGTGAAAATAAATCGCGTTCAGGAATAGTTGGGATAAAAAATATTAGTGATAAATTCCTGTAATGTCACATAAGGCATATGAAATTACATGAATTGGTACAAAATATCGCTTTTCCTTTGAAAGAAAGTATGAAAAAAGATCATTTCACTTCATTTCCGTATCCCATAATAACTTCAAACAACTAGTTTTGTGTATTAGATATTCGCATAAGCGAACAAAACTATTACCTATAATCTTCCATTTAAAACCAGCTATAAAAGTGAATGTAACATAATAAATAGAATCCTTTATGACAGGCTGTAACGGTAGAATTAATTTAATCTCAATACAAGCAAAGGTTATCCATTCTAGTATAAATAGGAAGCATGTGTCTTGTCATTAAGCTGAGTATTATCGTGGAGATATCACGAGATAAATTTATGCTCCTAACAATCTAGGTACCTTCTTAAACTGGTAATAAAGTATTGGATCGTGGGTGGGACTAAGCTTTTCTGTTATGCTGGTCTGAAATGGTTTCCGAGTATGTTAAATCATGAAACCTGACAAAAAGGTCGCTTACATCATACCACACATAGCCATACGTTTTCTGTATCACAGATGGCATATTACACAAACATAGCCAGCCATTGACCCAGGAGCTCACTTTGTGTTCATCACTCGTTGATCTTGGGATATAATCTTATTTGTTGCCATAGCTATTCTACACGGGCAATAAATCTTTTATTTTCCTGTAACCGTGGCATGAGGGCAAATATGATAGAGATTTATAAAAAAAAACTTGTTTGTTTTGTTGGTGATACGGTCTTGTATCTTTCCAGATTGGTCATTTAGATTTTTTTTTTGAACTTGGTAAATCAATGGTTTGGCTTTTGAATAAAAAAATCTCAAAAAATTTTTCATTTAAGGAAATTAAATTGCGTATTTTGCTTTCCTGTCACTTTTTCTTTGTCTATTGTAGAATTATTTCGGATGTTTCTTATTTAAAATGATGGGGTGGGATACACCATACCATTTACTAAGAGCGAAGAAGGGATAAATTGAAATCAAAGTCGGTATTTCGTTGTTTTTTATTTCAGTCTAAAGTCTAAAACTAAAAAAGTCTGTTTAGGTCTTATCAGTTTCTAAAATTAAGGCTTACCACAAGCATTAAGGACGTGAGCATGGTGGTGATCTTCCTGCCCCACCGGTCAGCCAAGTCCCCGACAAAGATGCCGCAGAATATCGGGGGGACGAACGTGATGCTGGCCATCCAGGATATTGTCTCGTCTGATATCGGCTCTGGAGCGGGTCCATTCGGGTCCTGAAGGATCGGCGTCATGGGCGATTGCCAGCCCATCAGCATCCCGAAGTTGAACACTGGAATTGTGACTGCGAAAGAATTGATTGGTTAAAAAATCGGAAAACATGGTGAAATTTCATGGCCGTCGACTGACAGACGCAATGCGGTTCGAGTATAGAATACTTTAAGGCAATAGAGATATTTGGGTCTTAAAATGCACGCCCCTCCAATATCTTTACCCCTACATGCAAAATAGTGTATTGACGCAACACACGCAACGAGGTTTATAACAATATCATAGGTTCTTAAGTCGAACGCGCCGGACGAGAGGTGTCAGAGTTTACATTGAAACCGGTGCACGCACACAAGGATACAAACGCATGTAAGTCGTATTGTTGTTGTTTATGAGTACAGGTCACAGTTGCGCCAATGTAGTTACGTAAATTATTGAACTCGTTTAAGGTGCATTAACAAAAAGAATTGTATGAATCGATTCATAATCGGAAAATATGTCACGTTGCAAAAAAATGGGGTGTCGTGGACACAGGCGTGTGGTTTACGTGATTACGTTTACGTAATGAATAATTAAAAAAAAAACCCTAACAAAGTGATGCGTTACAGTCCTCACGAATTGTTTGGTCCTTTGGCTAATTCGAGCGTAATTACAATATAATTTAGATGTAGATGATAGATGATGATAGATATTGTAAACATTAGTTTTCTGAATTGCTTTCCACGAATTTAAAGACGTATTCACGTCAAAAAGTCAAAATAAAGACCCAAGTGCAAAATGCCAGGTCATCTTTGTCATTATAATTTTAATCACCTTATGAAACTCATTCATGGTTGCAATTAAAATTGCCGACGGCTGCATACGTCAATGAACAACTGGTTATTATAATTTCTGCTGAGACCCATTGCTAGCGTGGCGTTGAGCAGAGCGGTGCTCCAGACAGAGACCAATTAGATGGCTCCGTAGCTTGGTTAGTGGTCTTCGAATTTGGTTCGATTCCCAGCCGGGGCACACATTGTGTGTGTGAGTTTGTGGGTTTTTCTTTGTTTAGATATGCCAACTGCGACACAGGATCCTAGTGAAGGGGTATAACTGACCGGAAATAACTAGTGAGCTTGGGTAAAAATTACGAATGCCGCGTTTGACCATAGATACAGAAATTTCCATCATCAACTCTAAAACGAGAAAGCCGTAGTTGTAATTTAAAAAGACATTACAATGACGTTTACAACTAATAAATATTTTTCAGCTAGCTAGCTTATTAGAAGGCCTCGGAAGAGCGATACCGTACCCGTAGCCCCACCACCAAGGCGTAGTGTAGGAATACCAAAGGGGTTTTACCCCAGCTCTGCCACTATAAGTAGTGTTGGGGGCGAGCCACACATAACCCCACGCCTCCCAGAGACGTGGGGTATCAGCTTAGAAAAAAAGCTAAGTAAAAAAATAAAGCTATTGTCTGTAGTCGCATTTAAACTCTGACAACGCGAGCGAAATCTCATGAAGCACGCTAGGTTGATTAAAAAAAACAACTTAAAAATTCTTTTTATTTTGTGTTTGTTACGCGATTTCTTCGCCAATTTTGGACCAATTTTTTCTATTTAATTCGATACCTCCAACGTGGTTCCATAGAAATTTCATGAAGAAATTCCACCGCAATGAGTATAAAATCAATAAATAATTTATGACAGTATTGAAGTTAGTGATGAAATAAAAAAAGAGATTTGTATTATTTGCTTGTTTTATTGAGAGAAGAACTGAATAAAGTGTTGCTGCAATAGAACTGACAAAATCGCAAATTCTATGTTTCGTTACAAACGGTTTATATATACGTTCCAATTGTTAGTTTATCCGATATTTTAATCTGTCAATTATGTATTAACATATGATTTGTGACAAGAAAATCCGCCACTGCTTTGTCCGTCGCCATAACTCATAAGTGGTCATAGATTACTGTACTTACAGAAGTTAATTTGAAGTGTCACGCAAATTGCCTATAGATTGCTGATTGGCCATTCATCATAAATTACCTTCGATAATGAGTTGTGTGGATTACAAATCACAAACACTTTTCTGTAACCAATTTATTCACCCAGGCTCTTTCGCATAATTATTTTTTTAATGCCTTTAGTAACGAGACGAGCTGATAGCCTACCTGATGTTTAGTGGTTATACCATAGACAACAATGATACAATACATTTCTCGTACTAGAAAACCCAAGTGGTATAGCGTTGCGCCCATCACGTTGAGATCATCTCATGCGTTCGTAATTTGACCAGCACCCACACCCTATCCTTTGGAAACCTACATTGGTTTACCATGGGGTGACGGAACGAAAAGTTTAGTCACACAGCTACAATATAGGCATAATAATAAACATGTTTCTTCATCTATTGTTTTATATTATGTACAATTGTACAATACTCAAAACTTAGCTGGTAGAATGCTCTTTAGCGTTAAGTTCGTCTATGTACATCTATATATGATTGCATAACATATTTTCTTATTTTATTAAAGTAACAAAGCATATACTCGCTGACCCGACAGACGTTGATAGTCTTGATTCACAATTTTGAACTTAACAATTATTCTTAATAATCGACCTCAACATCAGGCGAGATTGAGGTCAAGCGAAGGTCTAATAAAAAGAAAAAAAAAAAACAATTGACAATCAACTGTCAAATGACGTAGAGTTGACACACACGAAGATTAATTAAATGATACCTACTTCTATAATATTTTTTTGCAGATAATGTTTCATTGTTATGTATGATCGGGTCCAACCCTACTCTTGTATTTATCAATGAGAACAAATTAAATCTATCGTAGACAGACATTACGTAAACAATGGAACGCGCGTAGAATTTCAAGAAGCATTACACAACGATGTCTGACACGCATTTTCTGAATTGTTATACATGTGTGTGGACGCACTGGTAATGCTTACGTTATACACTAGCCCTTTCAAGTTTTGAGCGCCACTAGGTAGAGATTTTGGCCTACTATCGACAAGTGAGAGTGAAAATTTAATCTATCGCGAGAGACCAATCGCTATACATGAACATTACATGTCTTTTTGAAAACTACTAGTTAATTGAGAGTGAATAGGCTTTGATCTACTACGGGAGCCCAATCCTGATTGGTAGATGTCACATGTCGAATTTATGGTTCTAAGACATGCCGTTTTCCTCACGATGTTTTCCGTTACCGTAATTTGTGATAGCTTCTAATTTGGGATTAAGATAATAGATAGAATTATTGTTCTTCTACAACATATTAACACAGACACAGAACAAACATTTATGTCCGTCTCACAAATGATTGTGCTGGGTGGGAACCGAACCCATGACCTACAGCACAGAAGGCAGAGATACTACCAGCTGAGCTAAGAGGCCAGTAAAATTTGAGTTTTGACTTCAAGCATAGCCCTCTCCATAGCGCGTTAAGCTACTTTAATTAATAGCTAGACTAGCTGCACCGTGATTATTAAACCAGGTCCCAGTACCGTACATCACATTTATGACCTAAATGTCCTAGCTTTGACCTAAACTCCGCAACTAAACCGATGAATCGTAACAAATATCACCAAGCGGAAACATGCTTCGTATATTATGCTGACTAGCAAAGACATAAAGTTTGAGCTATAGCATCGAATATGAACCGAAGACAATAGTGTCCAAAGGCGCACTAATTTTACTACTATCCTACCTGACTGTAATTTGACATATCTGTGTGCATGTAATGTGCCTGGGGAGTTCCTGTGACACGTTATATGCTCACGAATATGTGTACATGCATGTGTAAAATTTGACGTGTCCAAATGATACTTGAGATCTAAAGGAATAAATGAGTTTGACTTTGACTTTGACTTTAAACCGCGGAGCGCAGTACTCTGATACATGTCATAGTTTGGTACTAGTGATCCTCAGGTCAGGTGGTAGAGTAGTTCTGACTCCTGTGCTGTCGTCGGGGGTCAATTCCCACTCAGGCCAAGCATTTATATAGATGAAGATCCAAAAAAGGGCTATATAAGTATTATATCAGTTATCTACTTCCCATAGTACAAGGTATGCTTAGTTTGGGACTACATAGCGCAGTGTGTAATTTCCACGAATATGAAAAAAACAGCAAAGTTACTATTGTTAGGCATGTCAATGATTCACAGCGTCACAGCTCAGTTGGTATCAATCCTAACGACCAAAACCAATAATTTACTAACAGATTTCTGGAGATAGATTACCATTGTAACGTTGTTATCTGTCAAAAAGATCCATAATTTTTTGACAGGTAATGTTCTTTTTCTCCAGTGATATCTTAGCTGATTATAGGGTTTAGCTGTAAAAAAACTTATTGGTCTTCAGTGGATAAGCCACATTCTATAGCTTCCTTATCACTACTCTTGCAGTATCTACTCACACTTCTCATACAGAAGGTAAACATATCAAATGTGTAGCTAAAAATAGCAAAACTAGTAACTGATCTAATTGTTTACTGTTATTCTTATATTTCAAACTTAACACAGCCTTACAGAAAACACCAATGCGCCATGATATACAACAAAAAGCTTAGGATAACTTTTACCCTAGGTTACTGTCCTCCTCAGGACCGGTTTATGGATGGTAGTAGCCACTTAACCTAAGCGTCGGTGCCAGTTCATTTCATACCTTCAAATTTATACGTTTAGTCGTTTAGACGCGAAGGAGTAAAATATAAACAAAAAATAAATATACAAACTTTCGCATTGACATATAATCAATACATGTGTTCTGGAACTATAAAATAATACTATAATCTGGATAAAAATACTAATAAAAAAAATGTTTTTTTTTTAATGTCAAAATAACTGCTTTTTACTAAATTCATTTGATACAATAAACGGTACTTAAACAAAAATACAATTAAAATTATTTTTTGTCTGTCTGTTTCGGCTAAACTCCGAATCGGCTGGATCGATTTTGACTGGACTCACTGACAGCTAGCTGATTTTATAAGGAGTAGATTAGGCTACATTTGTTCTAGAAATAATATTATAGGTATAATAAATTTCAATGCGAACGAAGTCGCGGGGTACTACTAGTCATAAAAATAAAATATAATCTTGATAAACCAGTCGATGTCGATGTCTTACTATGAGGTCAGTCGATTATATCTATCATATTCTTATATATCCCGCATTTAAATATAATATATATATATATTAATGGACATTTCACACAGCGCCATCTAGCTAAAAAGTAAAATTTTCTAGTTCCCATATTGCAACCTATAAGTATAGCTTAGAATAGACATAATACTTGTATAGTTATTTTTTTTTTGTAAATATTGTATATACACACAAATAGTGCATATTAACACTCATACACACAATAAAAATTTATGTTCGGCACAAATATTTGTCCTGGGAATCAAACCCACGACGCAGAAGGCAGAGCCACTACCAACTAAGCTATGAGACCAGTCACATAATAGTCCATTGATGAATAAGTAAATGAGATGACGATAAGATATAGCAAATAATTATGCAGTTCCTAACATAAACAAACATGCTTGAACTCGGCTCACCCCGATGTCATCTGGGTACCTGCATAACCCGTTTCTTGAGAAAGGCACTGCATCTCATGACTCATGACTGATCATTGTCACTCGAGCACACATGGATTACATCCAAAGATGAAATGAGCCTTATCTCGTTTGCTTTGAGTTTTATTACCCCTGATAATTATGTTTAGTTGGGCTGAATCTAATTGGTATGTGGGCCTTCCCGTAGAGATATTAAAATTATTTGAAGTGGATATGTAAGTGATTTAAAAATCCCAAAATAAATCGACTTTCAAAGTAGTAAAATACGTGATTTCGTTTACTTGGATGACAACGAAACTTGAACCGATTTTGATAAAAATTCTATGGGATCAATCCGAAACCAACATTTGAAAACTTTCAAATAAAAAAAATCCAAATCGATTGATAAATGGAGGAAAAATTAGTGACCATACATAAAAAAAATATGTATATATTAAATATGAACCTCCCCCTTTTTTTGAAGTCTGTTGAAAATGCGTGTCGTGCTAGAAATAAATGTCTATGGTATCAATTCAGTAGAAAACTTAACTAACAGTATAATTTATTTTATTCTGGAAAGAATAATAAAATTGTTCTCTAAACATTCGGCACAGCGCTAAGTCCCAAACCGAGGGTACCTATACTATGGGAACCAGATTACCGAACCCATGACCAACAGAGAAAAAGGCAAAGCAACTACGAACTGAACTGTGAAACCAAACATTTAATATCATTGGACCGTATTAATCTCTTTTAGTACCAGAAACGCGAACTTTTCGAGCACACTTCAAAAATAAGAAGTTCTGTTGGTCATACAACAAATTTTCTTAAATTATTATAATGTGAAATTTCTACGGTTCTTCCAATAATGCAACAGCGGAAATTTTTATTGTCTTTGGTTGTGTAATGGCACAACCAAAGACAATAACAAATTTCCGTTCAGTTCAAACAAGTTCAGTTGGTAGTTGTATGAAGAAAGGCCTAAAACCTAGCGTTATTAAATTACAGATCTTATTTTTAAGGTTTTAAGTTTACATGGAAACTAGCTGCGCCCCGCGGTTGGACTTCCTACGGGAACTGTACATTTTTCCGGAATAAAAAGAAGCCTATGTGCTATCTATCTCTGTGCCAAATTTCATCCAGGTCCGTTCAGCCGTTCTGGCGTGATTGAGTAACAAACATCCATCCATACATCCAAACATTCGCGTTTATAATATTAGTAGGATGTTGAATAATTCAAGCTTGTCAATAGAATATACTTATAAATCCCGTTTAAAAATGTGCTCATTATTACCTAGGTATTGCTAGATACCAAAAAATATAAAAAGTGAAAGGTATGTTTTGGTAAAGATATTTTTACATAAGCATACCGAAAGCATTGGGTAGTAGAAAAATAACATAAAGCCAAATTGAGAAACCCCTTTTTTCCAAGTCGGTTAAAATGTAATATATAAAAACGTACAGTTCGTGTTAATATTATCACAGTATCATCAATAGTATTGAAAAAGTGAGTTCTGTGCGATAGTAACATTTGCTTATTCTGTGCCATGGCTATGGTTCAACAAATATTAGCAGTTCATATCACTTTACACAGTAACTGATGTAAATCAGAGAACAGTGAGTAAACGTGTGATAATTAAAAATTACACGCAATCAACATGTACAGGAAGAGATATTATCATTGTCCAAGAGAAAAAGTAGTCCTGTTTATTTCTTACTTATTCTTCCTCATGGAGGATAAGCCAAACTTAGCAATAGAACGCATGCATGTAAGTATGTAAATATTTATTACTAACTAGCATCGCGGTGTTACCCGCGGTTTTCCGGGATTTAAATTAACCCCGATATAAGTTATCCTGGTACCAAATGTCATCCAAATGTGTTGGAGGTGAGTTGTTTGAGCGTGAAGGATAATCGAAAATGTGTATGCCAAACTTTCGCCTTTATAATATTAGTGTGATGTGGTGTGACTGGCTATTTAAAAATCGAACGAACCTACTTCAAGAGCTTTCATCACTATTCACACTTTACGCCCTTATGGGTGGAATTTCTTCATGAAGTTTCTATAGGACCTCCTAGGAATTACATACATCTTTTTAAATTTAAAAAGAAACTTCAAATTTAGTCCGCAATTGGTCGGTCGGTCCGCAAGAAACATGTTACGTAACAAACATAAAAAACTGCTCTAAATAACATAAAAAGTGTTAACACATTTTTTTTAAATCCGGAATACAGGTTTTTTACAGGAAATTTCAGCCAATCGGTTAGCGTCAAATTGTTCATAATACGGGACGAACCACTAGTATTAAGACAGCATTTTTTTAATTATGATAATGAACTCATTTTAAATCAATTAGGGTTATATACATCTTTCATTCCCTGATCATTATAAAGGGTTATATTTGAACGCAAATGGCGTTCTCGTAAATGCAGTGACCTTGGGCCAAGTCGAATGGTGGTCAAATCATAAATCATCGAGTGACTCATATATATCACTGAGATCATGGAAGAATCATTGACAGAGTCGTCGACCTTTATGGTTATAAAGATGCACGCACACCTTTTGATTGAGTCGACTTTGCTTCATGCAAATTCGATCTAATCTAAGTTATTTGACTTTTGACTAATTGTGGAGTTCACAATTAGTCAAAAGTGCTAAATTAAGCCAAAATCATTTTGTTTCTTATAACTAAAGTTTTAGCAATTATGCAGAAAAGGACATGTAACGATTATTTAACTTTGTTTTGAAATAGGGAGTGATTTTAAAGATGTAATTGTAAATAGTCGAGTGTTGTATAGAATTACAGATAAAACATAATGTTACGTGTGCTGTGACATGCATTTAGTTTCTCGATTTGCTAAAAACCATGCAGCTATGGTCTGTACGACGTAGTGTTTATAAATATAGCATGCTCGTTTCCTCTTTCATCGGCACAAGAATCCAATCCAATGCCACAGTTATGCATATTGCTAGGTTCTTTAATTGCATATTTTACCTTAAGTTTTTCGTATCTAAAAGGGCCAATTCAAGGTCAAAAAACTTAATTTCCATAAATTTTTCAAGATGCAAGAGGCCGTAACATCGTCCCGTCAATTTTACTGCATTAAAAAAAAATTAACATATTAAATTTTAAAACAACGTTAATTGGCTTAATTGTACTTCTTGATGGAAATAATTGGATTATTAATTGATGGAAAAGTCTGAATCGCATTTGTCATATCAAAAGATTTATTTTTCCGTACTAATCGCCATTTTGAATTGCTAATTTAAAATAGCCAGATTGCAAAACTTCCACCCATACACATGTAAACTTCTTTAATTATATGACGTTAGTTAGTATTGCCTTGGGAGCGAGGGTTCCCACGTTCGATTTCGATTCCGGCTCGGCCAAATGGTATGAGACTTGTATAAAGTACGGGTATATCCTCGAGTCTTGGATATATGTGTTGTGCGAGTGATTGTGTTTGTCAATGTTACTTGCGATTTAGGGAAATCAAGTGCACGGATTATGTCTATAAAACCGGGTCCCTTTTTTAGTAAGAGGAAAGATCTTGTCGCATTCCATCACTAACATATGGAATATAGAATAACATTAATTAATTTACAATTAAGAAACTCACCCATTAGAGCCATGAACAGTTGGTTGGTGATGCCGCCATCTTGGATCCTGGCGAGCCATTTTCCCGGAAGTACCAACATGCTGACGAGTCACTTCCGGTCAAGTTTGTGACTTAGTGGCGCATGTCTCGGTTCTTGGGATCTGAGGAAAAATCTAAAGGTTATCTAGTGATTTGGTATGCAAAGGATAGATAAGTGTTAAATATAATTTTGCCTTCCTGCCTACTGCATCATAAGTTTAGAGGTTAAATTTATTTCTGAGAAAAATAGTAGTGATTACCTGTTTAGCAGGTTACTGGCAATTAATGCCATTAAGTAATTCATTAAAAATTTACAATCTGTTACCCTTTTTGCAAAGAGTTGCCGATTCTTTAGTTCACTTAGTATCATTTGTGCGATATCATAATCATTAGCTTTGTTTTCAGGTCTTGGATATTGTTGCCTAGTTGAGGCACTATTATTCCAATATTCCGTGCGTTTGCCGCCGTACTAACGCTATGTGGATGCTCAGTGTGGCATTAGGGCTACCGATTTCTGTTCTAGGCTGAAACTCTGACAAACTTTTTGTGTCCTATATTTTTAACTGTTATTTTTTGTATGGGATTGGGACCATCTCCGAAATACATCTTATGAAATCAAAAATAAATTTAATTAAATAAATCCCAGTACGCGATCTTTTTTAATTTAATACTGTACTTTACTCGTGGTCTTATGAAAATTTCGTGGTAAAATTTCACCCTCTGAGGTGAGGTCCGCGAAACTTAGGGATAAAAGTATTGAAATCGGTTTTTATTATGTCTTTTTTTTCAACATTGGAATATTCGGAGCTGGTATGGTATGTCGCTAGCATCGTAACTAATGATAGGCATGCAGTATACCACAGAATACTAAGTTATACACAGTACTGATACTTAAAATACATTCTAAACCCACCAAGGCCTTCAAGTACTTATCATGTGACCGTTTACTGATCTACAACCTACACCATGTGTCTTATAATAATTTTATTATTATTTAGAAGCTCCGTACTCAGTTGGAAACCCAATGGTGGAAAAAGTGCACCTTTGCTTAGGCAACAACCGCTGTCTGTCTAATACTGAATAGAGTTGTTTGTTACCAGTTGTGGAAGCAGTACTTTTCCGGACGAAATTGGCACAAGTTTTACTGCTCTTTTAAGGCATTTGGCATGGGGTACTTGTAGAGATACAAAAGGCTTCTCTTCTCACCTACGGACGCTAGCAACTGTACCCTCCAATTGGTGTAACTTAAATGTCTATTCATATGTATTTGTACCTCTACATAAATAAAAATCAATTGCCGCATACAGATCATTCTTTTATTATTTATATTATAATATTATCTTTAATAATATTACAAGGTATAATTAATCTATGTTAAAACTATTTTTAACCTATATAATTATATTAATTTTATATTATTTTGTACACCACCGACTAATTTGTTTACTCTCTATCCTATCCATCCAAAGGTTGCATGGAAGAAATCACTTTTAGTGACACTGTGCATCTACCAATGTGTTGTCTGTTTATGTACCTTGCTTGTAATTGTTTTTTTCTTTCTGGTGTGCAATAAAGAGTATCTATATATCCTTTGAGCGCAAATCAACCAATTTGGCTTTATGTTTTTTGTTCAGTTTTTTCTGCGGTAAATTGCGCCCGAGCGAAGCCGGACCGGTAGTTTTTAAATAATGTTTTTGTTATTTAAAATTAAAGAATAAAGTGATTCATTATTGAACTAGAACTACGAACTAGAATTCCTGCACGTATAGGCGATTTATTATCTATAAACAAATGATTATACATTAATCATCATAGGAGTAGAATTACATCATTAATCTTTATATGTCAGGATCATCTTTGAATTATTTTTAAATCTAAAAGGAAAGAAACAAAGAAATAGTTTATTCTTGCTTACTATAGGTACATAATAATGGTGAAACAAGTGTATTAACAAGCAAGTGTACAACAAGTACATTATGTATATCGAGTTTGTGTGAATAGCTTTATGCTCAGCGGAAACAAGACCCCCAGCGCTTACTTTCAGATCAAAGATTTAATGAATTAAACAAAATTGAATAGCTGGTAAACATTTAAGGAAAAATATATAAAATAACTCCACATAACCACAAAAACAGGTAGGTACATACATAAGTGATATATAAAGTAGACATCCTAATTATAAGTCAAAAAGATCAATCTTAATTTGAAATCTATTATGCTGCATCTCAAATGGGTGCAATAGGATACTACTTAGATCTTCTCATACTTCGTTCGGACCTAATTCGTATTGCCTTTGTGACGGACGGAGGTAATCGCTTAACATCAGGTGGGCTTTTAGGTTACTCCGTCAAAAAAAGGATATTCTGTACCTTTGGCATAGTAAAGCCCCCTGGCCTATTTGAGAACCAATGAGAACCACACTCAAATCATTTGCACTAGACTAGAATTACTAACACTAGAATAAAGAAAGTCATTTTGGGGGACCATGTTGCTCGCATCCGTAGAATACCCTCAAGAGTCCCTACACGTGTCCCCAAAGGATGGATTTGGTGGTGTTAAAGGAGCAACAAAGAGTAGCAGTAGAACTCGTGCCAAGTTCGTCCTCAAAAGTACTGCCTTCACACCTGGTAATCCTCCGCCAAGCAATGGAGTACTCGTGTTGCTTTGGTCCGATGGAAGGGTGTGGGCACCGGTGAAATTACAGACAATTAAACCGTATCATCCCCGTCTCAGAGTGACACGAAGTGATTGAGTTTTCATCGGAAGCCTTCGATTTAACTTAAACAGCACAACCGGGATCTTAAAGTGCCCGAACCTGACCTGTATTCCTGTTGTTTATAGATGGCTGTAACCACTTAATATCGGGAGGGTCGTGGGCTCGTTCCAGCACTATAGCCACTATATTGTAATAACAAAACGAATCCGGCAAGGACAACTATGATAGAAATTCCTTTAATTAATTATCAAACGAACCGGTTGCAATCAGCTGCGTCTAGCTGATGTCGGTAATTCCGTTGGGACTGGTCTTGTTTTATTGAAACTAGGATTAATCTAGATGTATGGCGATTAATCTAGACTTAGTTTGAACTGAGAATAACATTTGTTATTGTACTACGTACTACGTACTACGTACCAGACTCTGGTGTCCCCACTGCACGGACACCGGCCTATTCTAGATAGTTGAAGCTTTGTATTTACCACGGGAGCCCAATCCGGGTTGGTAGATGTCACATGTCTTCGAACTTTTGGTTCTAAGACACGCCGGTGTCCTCACAATGTTTTCCTTCACTGTTTAGTTGTATTGAACACTTAAATTTGTCAAGTGAAAAATCCAGTGGTGCAGTGCAGTGGTTTGAACCAGTGACTTTCAGAATGAAAGCCGGCGTCTGTGCCCCTGGGCCACCATGCTCTCAATGCCATATCTACGTGTTAATTTGCCACCAAGCAATTTTACACTAGCGTGCAATATGGTGCCCCCAAAACTACTACTTATTGGATTAGTTACTAACATTGTGTTACGAATAGCTAAATCACTACATAGTATAAAACAAAGTCGCTTTCTCTGTCCCTATATCCCTATGTATGCTTAAATCTTTAAAACTACGCAACGGATTTTGATGCGGTTTTTTTTTAATAGATAGAGTGATTCAAGAGGAAGCTTTATATGTATAATACACTAGCAAGTCACCCCGGCTTCGCACGGGGAGTTTCTGATACGACACTGATGCTTTACTAACCGTGCGAAGCCGGGGCGGGTCACTAGTAATAAATAGTTCCTAATGACGTACGTGTATAAGAAAAGAAAGAAAAGGATGAAAAAAGAACTCATTTGTGCCACTTTATTATAATCTTAATACAAAATATTATAATGACTGCAACAGACGAAGGCACAGCTGCAAAATACCGTGAGACAATTTAATATCCTTTTGTTAGTTCTTAGAATTTATGACAATGGAGTAAGGTTCACCTTTATATGACACGAATTGTGAATGAACATAATATTTTTATTATATCTTATGGGGTTAAGGGTGTTTATTTTATTATACAGTGGTTCTGTAGATCATAATATGATAATTGTACTGGCTTATGCAATACGTATTTTGTCATGCATCAACAAAAACTTTTTATTTACTAACTGGCCTGATAGATATATTCCTATCTTCATTCACAATTTGACAATCATTTGCCAAACATGGTGACAAAAAAATTTAGTATATATATATAAGTTTTACTTACACAAATGTTTGTTCTGGGTGAGAACCAAACCCATGACCTACAAGGCAGAACTGACCTGTGATTCGCGTGATTGTGTTTTAAAGATTAATAATTTTGTAAATGATAAAGAAATTCATATAAAAATATTTTGGTCTGTTCGTATCCGAATAAACGGAGTTAGGTGGAAGCTTAATAAATTCAGTAAAATGCCCTTGAATGAATTATGTTTACCTACAACTACAACTGGTAATGAAATTGGGAGGTGATTGACTTTGTAATATGTGCATGTTAATGGGATCGTAATTGTTATAAATAATTTAAACTTTTTATAACATTGAATGTTGGTCGTTCAAATAGGGATATAACAATGATTGATTAAAAAAATCGAAAAACGAAATCTGATTTTTCATCGGGGGAGAAAAGACCGGGTGAATACCGGACTGGGGGAGAACGGATTGAACCTATTTTTCATCCCATATTTTTTAGCGGATAGGTAAAAGCTTTTAAAAATCCACTTCATTAAATAACAAAAGAATCAGCAATATTGTTAGTTTGGTACAAATAGTTGAATAATAGTTCCTCGTGACGTAGGTACTTAGATAAAATAAAAAACAACGAGTGACTGATATAAAAATTCAAAAAACCTATTTCAATACATTAAAAATATTCATGAAACCCTATTTACCATTTTTAAAAACAAATACCTTAATACTCCGGGCGAAAATACTACTACTAAGCAAGTACCGGTATACTCCGGGCGAAAAAAAAAGTTAACAAAAAAATGATTTTCCAAATCGGTTGATAAATGACAGAATTAGGACCGAAAAACATGAAAAAAAATTTTTTAGCATCAAATTGGTAACCTCATCCTTTTTGAAGTCGGTTAAAAATATGACTCAATCTTTTTTCACTTTAACATGCGTAAAACAAATTTCATGGGCAAAGATAAGCGGTATTACACATACATGAAAGACGTAGCCGAATTGTTTTCGTGTCGTAACACAAACTAAACTCGTTAGTTTCTAAAACAGCAACCGCCATGACGTCATATGTTAATTAACGATTCTAATCTCATTGTATTTAAATATATTTTACGGCGGATACGGCGCGGATCCCTAAAAAGGTTGACAAACGACACAATACCATTAATACTGACAATAGTGAGATTTTTTATGTGATTGTAACCATGGGATTAAAACTAAACGAAATAATAATATTATATGAGGCCATAGGGGCCATCAAACCATAGGGGCGTATATTTAAAACGTATTTTTTTCTGGATAGAAATAGTATAACTCTCATACTCTGGATTAGAAATAGAAATGTTTAATTGCAATGGCAAACAGTACATACCACACAAACTTATTCAAAGGAAAACACTACAAGAAAATTTAAAGCTATTATAAAATATTTGATTAATAATAAAAGTGCAGGTGATCTCTATCATCTCGATATATATGTAGGTAAGTCTCATTATTATTCACCTTCTAACGTACTTATATGTTTTTAATAATAATAGTACCCAATGATAATGATGCCAATAATATAAGTATTATAAGTATTATTGATAATACAGTAATTCATAATATTTATAATGATACTAATGAAAAAATAACAAAGATTTGAAAACCGAAACAATGGGTTTCATTTGGTACCAACGCTTTTTTCTGTATGTATATATTCTTTATTGTTATATTAGACGCGTCGTGTGCTATGGTTTTCACGCTTCCTTTGAGCGTGAAGATGGTAGCTTTTTAATTTAGTTTTAAAGCTCTAAATGTGTTTTTGTGTTCTGATGGGACGATGAATCCCAACATTTGGTGATAGTATCGAAAGCAACCACGAAATTATGTAGACCTGTGACACTGCGTTGGAAGTTCTTCTTCCGCCTTATAACCCACGATGCTTGTCGTAAATATATGAGGGAGATTTCGTAATGATATCGCCGAACAAAAGACATGCCAGGTGTACGACACTTCATTTCTAATAAAAAGTTTTTGTTCAGAAACGGGGTAACATTACCTCTTGGATTGAAAAACAAAACCTTGCGCAGGCATTGCCATTGAATTTAGACAATCTCAATTAGGTGCAATCTCAGCGTTAAGAGGCTATTAACATAGGCTACTTTTTTACCGGGAAAAGTAAAGTTCTACTTGTTAGGTACTTCAGAATGAGTACCTTAATAGACTCTTTCAAAGTTCAACTTATAACTTATAACCAGTAAAATTATTTTAATGATTATATATACAGTTCATTAGCACAAACTTAATTCTTGTTGTAAAATATGATTATATTAGTAATTTAAGAAAAACATGTTTTGATCTTAGCCCGAATGACAATAATAAATAGAATCAATTATATTTTTAAATACAGAACACTATTAAATATTCATAAATTGACATAAATAGAAATAATCCATACTTGTGACTTTTTTTCGTGTAATTAAAGTGACCTGTGTGACGTGTAGCTAAAGGCTACATTTTATTTCCGTATTTCTAATGAAAACGGGAACTACACGGGTGAAACCGCGGGGCGCAGCTAGTTAAAAATAAATTGTATTTATGTATGTTTATGTTTTATATGTGAGATCGAGCCTAGAATAGGGTCCTAGGAGCTGCCTTCCCGGCCTGATCTCGCGTATTTCAATTAATACAATTTCTTTCTAATGAATATTGTTATCGTAGAAGAATAAATAAAGTCATTAGGTACTATCGTTATATATTTCTTCATGGCCTTACTTCTACATGAAACTTTCTGAGTTGGCTTAAATTGAATTTAATGTATGTTCTCACAGGTGAAGAATATCCCCCCATTCAAATCAGAATCTAGCGCACCTAAACGTTTCATAACTCTTATTCATCGATTAGTAATCGGGTTGTAATCGATTTTCATTATTTAAACATTTTGAAATGGGTTAGAATGGGTACAAAGGTGATTTGATCTGTACACCTTACTGACTGAATCCAAGCAAGGTTGAGACAACTATCGTCTTCTTATGTACTAACATTAGTTATTGCCCTGGACTATGTATTTTTTTATATTCAATTTAAGTAGATGTAGTAGTTACAGTGGCAGTCACAACTAATAATCCGCCGCCAAGCAGTGGTGCACTCGCGTAGTTGTGTTCCGGTGGAAGGGTTCCGGAGAAATTACAGGGAATAAAAGCGTTATATGGGGCTCTGTGACGGGCGCAATGCAATGCGACTTGGGCCTCGGTGGAATATAAGTTGTCGTATTGTATTGTCGTGAGTCGTATTTCGGCTGTACATATGGCGTATCTTCAAACTATTCTTAGTATAGTCGAAAAATTAGTTAAGAGTCCGAAGTTTGTAAATTAACTTTACAAACTGCAAATAGGCAAATTACTCACGAGGTTTATTAAAGGCTAATTATTCTCTCTACTAATAGCCATAAATTTTAAAAATGGCTCAAAAATCTTCCATTTTAAATGACTGAGTGACCAACAGTCACTCACTAGTGATTCGCCCCGAATAAAATCCTGGCTTTTTCAGACAGTGTTAGCCGAGTTATTCGTGGGAATACTAAGGGATGTGATGAGCTCACTACTTATCACGTCTACGTCCAATCGATCCCGATTGATTCCATCATGAAAAGTGACTTTATGAGTCTCAGGCTAACTATTGGGGAAAAAAGCGTGAATGTTACACTAATTATAGAAAAAAAAAATACTGACCAAATCCTTCCTTCCAGCTACTTCTTTAGTTTTTCTCGTAGGTACCTTAATTATAATTACATTCATTTATCCAGGTATATCACAGTTGAATTCACAATCACAGATCAATCTCGCAAAGTAGAAACTTTCACTCGGCTATTATCGAATAGATACAAATGTATTTACTTGAAACTTATTTCGTCACTTTCACTAATAATTTATTGAGATTTAAAATTGAAACACGAAATGATTTGATTTTGGTTCGATTTGTTCGAGATGTATCGCCCGACGGTGCGCGTGCGTCTCTGGCTATCAGTGTTCGTTCACTAAAGGAGCGGGTCGGTCTTTGCGCTTTTAATACGTAGTCAATGGCTAATTGAACAGAATATTTTTTTCTTAGCTGAATGAAATGATTAATAAAAAAATTGATGACGTGTGAAATATTGCATTGTGGTAGGTTGTTTAATATTATTCCTTTGGTTTTATGACGGTAGAATAAATATAATAATTACGTTAACGAAGCGTCCAACAACTGCGCCATGGTGCCATGAAACTTTACTTTAGGTGGCTGGTAAAAACAGGACGACAAGACCCAAAGAACGGGCTCAGTGGGTCTTACTAGGAGAGGCCTATGTCCAGCAGTGGACTAGTATAGGATGATGTTGCGACTTGGGTCTTCTCATAGTTCGGTGGGGACCTGAGTTGTATTGCTATTGTTACTGGGTGGCGGTACCCACACAGACGGTCCGTCATTCAGCTAGCCCCATCACTTTCTTC
The DNA here is from genome assembly GCA_921293045.1 of Aplocera efformata. NCBI lineage: Eukaryota > Metazoa > Arthropoda > Insecta > Lepidoptera > Geometridae > Aplocera > Aplocera efformata. The sequence goes on from OV121063.1 coordinate 4,951,924, forward strand.
ACATAAGAAAAGGTTTTGTATGTTGCTAAAAACTTAAAAAAAACGGGGGTACTCAATTCGAATGTATGTTTGTTGCTACGCGATTTCTTTGCCAATAGTGGACTGATTTAAATAATTATTTTTGAATTCAATAGGGTGTACCTCCGGAGTGGCCCCATAGAAATTTTACGACGAAATTCTAACCCTAAAGGCGTAATATAAGTAAATAAAAGTAATGAAGTCTGTTTATTTAATTTTAAAATCAGTCAATTAGTTGATGAGAAACATCTATTGCCGCGCCATGGCATTAAAACTGGTATGCCGTGACGGCAAACGATGACGCTATCTTAAGCCGTCATGTTTCACGTCTGTTGCGCATTACTGCATTTGGCGTTGCGTGAATATCAGGTTAATTCCCTTCGCAAGCGACCTATAGGTATTTATATATATAGGTAAATGGTTTAACGCAACTAGGAGTTAAACCATTTACCTGTACTTAGTTCTTACATAAGTAGATTTATTTCTATAACTATTAACCACCGCGCCCCGCGGTGTTACCCGCGGTTAAAAGTCAACGGAAGGCAACGGAAAAGAACTGGCAGAAGTTGTGTTCTTTGCAACACAACTCGCAGAGAGTTACTAATAAAATGACTTAACTTTTTCGAGACAAAAAGTAGCCTTTAATAAGACAATCATCCCTGTCACCATCATACCCTATCATATCCTGGATTAACATTCAGGGTAACAGCCAACTTCATAAGAAATTTCATCCATCCATCCGTTGAGGCGTGAAAGAGTAACAAAAAAACATCCAGAGTCTATATTTTCACTTTCGCATTTGTAATATCTATGATTAAAATGTAAGAAATGTGTAAATGAGACAGTAATTATATAATAGCTAGATAATTATTTGCTTTCTGCGATTAACTATTTCTAGGGTTGCATATTAAACATAATTTATATCATAATCAAGGGCATAAACAGCAGAAGATAACCTTTCACCTTATCTGAGTGATTATCAGTGGGTCGCACGTGTCAGATCCTGGCTGAGTCATACTATGTGCATATATCCCTGGAATCCTATTCGTCTCCGGATTATTCTTATGATTATTATTATGGGGGGTCCAGTTGCTCGCGTGAGTCCTGGGTGGTGCTAAAGGAGCAACAAAAAGTAGCAGTAGAACTTGTGCCATGTTCGAGAATTATTGCCTCCACAACTCGTAATCTGCTGCCAAGCAGTGGTGCACTTGCATTGCTGTGTTCCGGTGGAAGGGTGTGGTGGATCCGTAGCTAGCATGATACCTACTTTCCATGAGCGGATTAAGAAAACGCGGTGTCCTCAAAAATTCTAACGAGTGGCTCTTGATCTGCTTATCTTAAAGAGTTAAAAAAATCAATACTCAATACTTTTATTTGCCATCTATAGGTTACAATTTTGTTAGTGTTTAATTATACCTACCTACTGTAGATTACAATTGTAGATATATCAGAATATTCAATACATCGCGTCTTCATAAGATTCACTCAAAAAATATGCTCATTTGGAGGTGAGTGGATTTGGATACGAGGGGCCCCTTTTGCGCGGGGCCCGTAGCAATTGCTACTCTTGCTACGTGGTTAATTCGGCACTGCTACCTTCTTGGATACAACTCCAGCCCCAGCTCGGAGCATACATTAAGTTCCAATTTCACCACATCAGAACATTTCCCGGCTATTTGTTGGACTCCGTAGTTCAGTTGGTCTGTTGTCCGAGTACCTTCGAAGCGAGCGGTCCCGGTTTCGATTCTCGGTTGCCACACTTTGTGTGGTGACCATGGATTTTATTCTCGGATCTTAGCTGTTTGTATTGTTTCTGCTGCGACATAGGGTTTCGTAGTGCAGCGGTATGAGTGTGTATTTTTTTTTACCTAGTGCATAAGGCTTCCCCGAACATTATCATTGTCTTCAATTGACGAGAATCATTAATCAGAACCATGTATTGTATATGAAAATCAATTGCTGTTCGTTAGTCTCGCTAAAACTCGAAATAGCTCGACCGATTTGGCTGATTTCTGCTTCGTTGTATTTGTAATTATCAGTACAAAGTTTTTAAAAGACAAAAATGACAAAATTCGCGTGGACAGTCGGAAATTCGGGTAAACGGGAAGTGCATTTTTCTATGACATTTTTGCCACTACGTCTTTGACAACTGACTCATCATCATCAACATCTTCCTGCCTTTATCCCACACTAAGTGTGGTCGGCACAACATGTATTTTTCTTCCACTTCCCTCTATCAGACGTCATCTCAGTACTCACCCGGCAGATGTGTAAAAATAATCTTATTTTATTACTATAAAGCAATTCTTGTATATATTTCGATTTATTTATTTCGCGTATCTCGGACAAGGCTCTCTTTATTTGGATGAAATTTTGTGTTTGGATAGGGGTTTGTTGTTTAAGCTTACCTATATAATTCTATTTCTTGTCAAAACGTAATTTTTTCAAAAAAGTGTTTCGCTCGGTCACCCTGGTACGATATAGTAACTACGCCTGATTCTGGTCGGATTTTAAACTGAAATCGTTCATAATATATTTTCGAGCACGTTATTGATTTTACTTATATGGCTAGGTAAACATCCTATTTTTCAGAAGTCTCCCAAATATGTCAATCATTAGTAAATTGTGACTTTTCGCACGTAATTATTGAGAACATTATTTATTTACGCCACCTACATGAAATTTAAGTAATGAGGTACGCATTGAAATGACCTCATGTGGAGTTTATATTTTTAAGGTTCCGTAACCAAAGGAAAGGGTTCAACGCATACAACGCTTATCTTTTTATTTAACTTAAGTATTATTATACTTACAGACTTATAATCTTTAATATAAACGTGAACGTTTACACACTCATACCTCTGCACTAAGATTTCCTGTGTCGCAGATGGCATGGACAAACACAGCAACACAAGACAAACACCCAAGACCCGAGAACAAACTTTATGCTCACACACATAAAGTGTGCCCCGGCCGGGAATCGAAAGCATTTATTAAAAAAATACTATTAAAGTCAAATAAACAGACTTAATTAAGGGTAAAATATTACTATGAATTTTCTATGGGCAACATTCGAACCTTATCAATAAAAAAAAACATCCAAATTGGTCAACAATTTAAGAAGATATTGCATAACAAACATTAAAAAAAATACTGATTTTGGGGTCCATGTTGCTCGCGGCCTTAGGTAGGTTAAGTGGTTACCGCCGCCCATACAGTATGATTCACATATGTAGGTCTTACCATAACTACCGAAGCATGATAAGACCAAAGCCACATCACGTTGCGCCTGTCACTCTGAGACGGGGATGTGTTTTTTCAGTTTGTTTTGTTCCTTTCGCACCACCCGGGGAACGCGCAAAAGGCGCAGATTGTGACATCTACCAATCCGGATTGGGTTCCCGTGGTAGATAGCCCATTCACTCTCAATAATCGAGAGTAGGCCGGTGTCCCTGCAGTGGGAACATTAGAGGCTAGGACGGTACAGACAAAAATAAGCCTTCTTTTGTATGAGTAGGTAACTAGTAGGCTAACTTTGTTTAAAGAACTCTCAAGCCACCTGAATGCCTCGAACATGGTTTTCCCTTATTATTCCCTTATTAACAAAATTCCTATACGCGTCAGAGTGGAGTACTTTGTGTCTTCTGTGTGAGACCGCAAGCACAACGAACGACAAAATGACGAAGACATGGATACGGGGAAAAACCTTTCAGGTAGCAGGGTAGGCTTACCTACGAGTAGGTATGACAGATTAACCTCATTAGTGAATCAATTAACCTCAGTATGTGAATAACTTTTAACAACCTGTATCTCAAAAACAAACATAAGGTTCTCAATTTTTATTAAATTAAATCTTCATGGACATGTCACTCAGCCCCATATCCATCCCAAACGTATAGTATTATTATAACTGTGATTATATTATAGTATAATAGCAAAATCTCTTTTTCATAATATTTTTACTGTAAGTTGTGTATGGTTGGTTGTGTTGGTTGTACATTAATTATTACTTGATTTCTGACTGTTCTTTACTTTTAATGTATAACTTTTTGTTACCCCCAATAAATAAATAAAAAAAAGGCTGTCTGCCGTCAACAACATAGTCCATTGAAAAAAAAGTAAACGTTGCATGTAAAATAACAAATCAAAATATTTTATGAATAATTTATTCCTTTATATTATAATTACACAGTGTTATCTTTTAATAAATATTTGAACTGTTGTCATTCAGTGAAAACACGAAGGTTAGGATTTAATTAAACAATTTTCAGGGTCAAGTGGGGCAAGATAAAATCTGAATCTGTAACTGATTCATGTTATATATAACATGAGGTGTACGATACAGCAAGTTACTGACCCTAACCTTCGCAATACTGTGACAGGAAATAATGAAATTGGGTTTTACAACCTACATTACAGCTATATTCAAAGCTGCGTTAGTCTTTCATCGTCATCTAAGTACTTTCTGCCCATCAATATGAGTTATTAGTACCATTCTGATATTAACTACATTTATTTACAATTATAACAATAAAGTATTTTTACAATAATTATCAACGAATTATATATATTCTCAAACGATTTTCTCAAAGAAAATGAGTCACATCATAAAACTACATATTTTCATACCTGATATAGAGTACCTTATTTAAACAGTTATTCCAGCTTAAACAAAATATCTATACATCGCAATATTAGGTTCAATTCGTTGAGTTATTTTAATATTAACCTTAAACTACTTATTATCTACTTCATTAAATTTATATCTATTGAATTCAATAATTTATTTTGTATAATGACTGATACCAACTATTTCACAATAATTTGGTTTAACTTTTTTGTCATTTCAGCTATAAAATTTTTGACGTGAAACATCATATTTTGGCGCGCATTAGCATTAAAACCTCGCTGCCGTGAGGGCAAATGGCATGACGCTCGCTTATGCCGTCACGTCTGCGGGGCGTCCCGTGACGGCCCACTTTTTTTTTAATCTTTATCTACGTTTCCGATATGCTGATCAGGATCTACTATCATAGAATATGATATACCATTTTTACATTATTTTTTAACTCAATAAAGCCACGTAAGCACACTTCCCCAACCGACCCAGATTCAAACTATAGCAATTTTTATTTATACTACTTATACTATACGGAATAATAATCATATAATAATAATATGACTGTATTCAAATTTAATCAACATTTGAGATCGTCCGAACCGAAACACAAATACAAACATTGCAAACACTTAAACTTTAGGTGCTGATAGCGCCTTTTAAAAGTAAGTCCGCAATAAACAATGCTCTTGCAAATGAAGATTTTTTGATGTTATACTACACGATGCGTTGCGGCACCGCATCGTGATGTACTTTTGTTCGTACGGTGCGGAGCCTAGACGTCATTCCATATTTTTTTTGTTTCTTTTACTCTTGTTGTAGGTACATATAGTAGGGGCACTAGGATACATGCAGGTTGCATGGACATTCAATCACACAGCACCAAGAGTAAATTTTACATACAAGAACCAAGAGTAAATTTTATGCTCATCCCCAGTCGAACTCGGGAGTTCTCGCTTCGAATAGGTTACCCCTATTATTTCCCTAACAGCAAAAACAAAGATATCTACAGTAAAAAGAAATTTAAATGATTACCTATTATTTTTCAACAATACTCGTATTATTACAAATATAATTTTTTTAAACAGTTCATACCACTGGTAAATATTATGATTAAAAAAATCACAAAATAGTTCACGCTATTATACTGTTGTATCAACTATTTAATGTTCGATTTAAAGACAAAATCCTATTTCCTCCCGTTAGGCTTAATTCAGATTTGTCGTAATAAAGCGCAGCGTATTTCTCAATGCCAAAATATTGTCGGCTTTCAAGCGTTGAAATAATGTAAAAAAAAATATCATCATGCCATCAGCGTAAAATATTTATAAACGCGCGAGATTCATTTTGTCATTATTTCAACGTCAAAACAATCGTTAATATTTTGGTATTGCAAAATCTTCAGCGCTCTGATTCTTATAAAGTGTTGGTTTTTTCGCTAATGAATTTATATATAACCAGGTAAATAATGAAATGGTGAAATACCAAATGTTCAGTAGATTATCAGATACCAAATATATGGCAATACTACCGAGTACTTCACACTTACGAGAAACTTTTCTTGTCCTCATACAAGGACCTTAAACATTCCAGTACACGCAATTGCCCACCAGCCTACGGAACTTCCTCAGTTTTATTCTCCTTCTTCCCTTCTAACTTTTCGTAGATTTCCGCTACAGTTTTCCGCCTGGTCTCAGGGAAGTAGAATGCAGAGTAGAAACACGCGAAGAAACACACGATCGAGAAGAACAGGAAGGTCCAGTGCATCCCGATCAGTTCACAGAGAGACGTGAACCACTTCATCTGGACAAAGTTGCTCAGTTTCGCGCACACGTTCGCAAACGATGACACTGTTCCTCGCAACTGGGGAATAAATGATTGTATTCAATTGTTTGATCTGAATTCTAATAAATTTTGACAGTCGCTCTGAATTTGAGTCTTTGACTATTGAAACAATAATTAGACATGTAATATAAAATAAATTTACAATTTTCAAAAACCCTGCGTTCCCCTATCCCACTTCAACATTACCACATTAATGTGCCTATAGTAAGATTCCTGTGTGACAGGTGGCACAGACGCAACTACCCAAGGACCGAGAATCATCTTCATGCCAATCACACAAATGTTTTTCCTAGCCGGGAATTGAACCTAGGACTTAAAGGCAGTTCAAAGGTAGTGTTACTACCAATTCGGCAGTTTTTACCACTTAAAATCAGGTGAGCAGTGAGATCGTCCCGTCGTTTTGAATCTTACAATAAAGTGTTTGTTATCTGTGCTACAACTTACCTGAAAGGTAAACATGTCCGTAATAATGATGTAGGATATCGGATGGAAGCCGGCAGCATCAGCGAAGATGCACATACACATGGCAACCACTGGTATCCACCCCGGGAGCCAGGTGCCGAGCGACGTGAGGTAGAACCATACGGCAAGGAGTAGCATTCCCGCACCGACTGCGAACGATGTCGTTACCAGCAGAAGCTGAAAGTAACAGTAGACCATTGATAGTAGGGTATTTCGCTGAAGCTCCGGTTATAGCCTGATCTATTCAAATAAAAAAATAATTTTGAAAGATTTAGAATTGGAAATTACAAGACACTGATATGAAAACATAGTAATTTCATTACAATCGGTTCAATAGTTTCATTTTCAACCGATATCCGGAGGTTATCACTAAATATTTGTTACCTCAGACCTCCGTCGTTTATGAAAATGTAATCTGTCATTTTATGAAATTGTAATAAATTTTCTATTTTTTCATATCAGTGTCTTCTAATTTCTAATTCTAGATCTTTGGATCTCTGTCTTTGGATCTAAATAATCTATTTTCATCTCGTGTAGATGATTGGAGATGTTTTATTTACCTTGCGTCCAGTTTTTTCCACAATGCAAGTCGCTAACGTGCTGCCAACTAGTTGAACAAACCCAATCATCATGATCTGTTTGTTGGGGCTCAGTTTGAGGGTGATGGACTCCGAGGCTCTTTCGAAGACGAACCCTGCGTAGATCAGCACGATGAGGTACCCGTCGAACTGCTGCGTGATCTTGATGACCAGGGTTATGATGAAGGCTTTGAAGGTTGGTCTATCGTGGACTGGAAAAAGAAATTATATTCATTAAGTACTCGATCGATAAATTTTTTCAAACTTCACCAGATTATGTGTAGATCGTTTGTTGTCACCGAGCATTTAAGAGTTCTAATGGAAACAATTAATCACCACTCTAGGTCGGAAGATAAAAATTGGTCTAGCAGCCAACTTGAACTGACGACTTGATTTGCTGGGGCCAACATCCGAACCTGCCCTCCAAAGCACGGAAGTGCACGGTTCAAATGCCCCTACAACCCTCATCCTACTAATAACAGGGCAGTGTGTAGCATCGCTATTGTACATCTAGGCAAGCTTCGCTTATCACGAGCGCTTCGCTTATCACGAGCGCTGCGTATTAACTGTTTGTTTGAAGCCACAGGTAAGTGGGCTTGATGACGCTTGGTTAATTCACCTGGTCCTTGGAGACTCATGAGACTAATAAGCCATATGCTATGGCTATATGGTAAACAAGTGCCGTAGTACAGCAATTGGAATACAGTATGTACCTAGCACGTAGCGTAGCAAGCCAAATTCCTGCCATCCTTCGTTACTTTTTTTACCCCGACGAAAAATAGGGGTAGCTCCCAAACGAATGGACTGATTTTGATGCGGATTTTTCTGTATGTATGATGATGATTCTTAGCTTTGATTTTTATCAGTATATTATAATTACCCCAATTATTTTTTATAAATGATCTCGTATTTTTCTATGACATTCCTTCAAGATTGTTGGTATGTATCTAAATGTGTGCCCGTATGTGTTTCAGGACAATATAAATACTTACAAATGATTCCCCAAACTGACTTCTCATCAGCTTTTGTCTGCTTCTCTATGCTAACGATCTTTTCAATGTCTTGCTCCACACCGCGGTCCGTGGCGGGCAGGCCGCGAAGCCACCCCAAAACTGCCTTTGCTTCCTACAAAAAAGACGATATCCACTCATAATCATAATCACCATAATCCTTTATTGCTTACTAGCTGCACCTTGCGGTTTCACCCGCGTAATTCAAATTCCCGTGGGAATATCGAGATAAAATATAGCCTATGTAACTCGCTGATAATGTAGCTTTCTATTGGCGAAAGAATTTGTAAAATGGTTTCAGCAGTTAAGGCGTGAAAGCGTAACAAATCAACTAATAAAGTCACTTTAGTTATATATACAATTAATAGTATATTGTAAGTTAAGGATCTCAGGTAGGTAATGTAAGTGACATATTAAGTCAAAGTATCACTGTGATATACTTATTCGAGTTTATAGTATTTAAAACACTCCATAGCCCACATCTAAGCAGAGTTTGTACTACGGTAAATAGATTACTAATGGAATACTTATATGATACTTTCTTTTGTAAATATTAGCACTCAGACACAGAATAAACATCATTACAAAAACCCTTGTGTTTCTGTGTTTGTCAATGGCATCTGCGACAAAGGGAATCCAAGTGCAGGAGGAGTATGAGTGTATTATCGTAAAAAACCTTACGTAACGTAAAACGTAAGTTTAAACATATCACCTTCTTGGGAAAAGGCCTCACTATAGGCAATTATCGTTCGTTATTACGACATTATTGTTATTATTTCCATTTCTAATAAGTTTCAAACCACCAAACATCAATAAAAAATATATGAAATGGACTACGAAAACCTAAATGAAAATAAAAAACTGACAAAATAAACTGACTCAGAAATCATGATTAATCGAAAATCATAAAACAACATAACGAAAAAAATATAAGTGCCGTTTATCCATAAATAAAGGTTGCAATGTAACTTTGATAATTAATTTTGTTTTTTACAATTAGATATTCGACAGGGTATAGGGAAATCCCGACGCAAAAACAACTGGTTCTTTAGTTTTGTTTCCCACGCTACCTAAATAGCATGACGGCCTAACCTTTTTTAGGGTTTCATAACCAAATGGAAAAACAGAAACTTTTTAACTTTATGCTTTTTGTCCGGCTGTCCGTACGTCACAGTAATTTTACTCTGAGATAAAGACACTATTAAACATGAAACTCAGAAGATATGCATACATAAATCTTACTAAGTATTACGAGTATAAATGCGAAAGTTTGGATGGACCACGGCCAGAACGGCCAAACGGATCAGGATTAAATTTGGCATATAGATTTAACATATAGTCTGTGTCTGTCTGTGTGAAGAAAATAGATGTTTGTTCTGTATCTACTTTGTATTATATGTTTTATTTACAAAAGAAAAATAGTATACAAGTATTTTATTAGTAATCTGGTTTCCACAATGCAAGCTGTTTCGTTTGGGGCTAGATGGCTCTGTGTGAACTGTCCACAAAGATTAATTATTTATTTATTGGAAGATCTTAATTTAGAACTTGCCCCGAAAAAAAAAATTAAGCTATTAACTACCTAACTGCATATTAAAATAATTTAAATTCATAAAACCTACTTAAATATGTAATTCAACAAGTTACCAAGATAATAAAATATGAATTCGCATAAAATTATTCGACTAGCGACCCGTTCCGGCTTCGGGTGCAATTTAAATCCAAAAAACAAAACGTGTTGGTTTGATTCGAATAATATTAAGATGAATTTACATGTGTATATTAAACCTTGATTATGACACTAACTGCGTCTTGCGATGTTACCCGTGGTTACTTTTTCGGGATTAAAAAGCGTGTGTGTTAATTCAGTGCATGAGCTACCATTATGTCAAATTACATCCAAATCCGTTCAGCCGTTGAGGCGTGAAGACAAATATTCATTCGGACCAACTTTCGCATTTATAATATTAGTATGATAGTATAGAAAATGTGACTATTCAATTTACATTGAGGCGTCCTCAAATAAGGAAATGATATCAATGAATTTTAAATATGTGTCCATCACATATAATGTAAACTCGTTATAACTGAAACATATAAAATAATAATGAGACTCGGTGCGGAAGTAAACAATAATTTATTATTATATGTTATTCGATTTATTCCTGATATTTCGACGCAGTTTCATGCGTCATGATCCCCTTCGTCACCACCCAGAGAATACGTGTAGAGATAAAGGTTGCATGGAAGAGATCACTTTTAGTGATAATGCCGCCCATTGTGCATCAACCAAATTGTTGTCTGTTTATGTAATTTTTTTGTAATTGCTTTTTCTTTCTGGTGTGCAATAAAGAGTATATCTATCTATCTATCTATCTACTCTTATCTTTGACAGTTATACTCACATCAACATTCCCCTGTTTGACGAGATACTCAGGTGTTTCAGGCATCACAAGGAAGAGGAAGAACACCACACTCGGGACGAGCAGACCCAGCCAGAGCATAGTGTTTACGCTGAGCAGATCCGCCCCCACATAGCTCGCTAGATACCCTATGTTTCTGCAAATAAAAATGGCAGGTTTTTATGATTCCGTACATAAATCGCTTTGAGTTCGTCTTTTTAATCCGAACTGCGAATGAGTGGAATTCGCTGCCTACAAGTATTTTGTATTTTGGTTGATAAATAAATAAATAAAATAAAAATAGTCTTTTGACTGAGCAATAGAGTTTGGGAATCTTGAAGAAGAGTGAGGTTTCTTCCAGCGTGTTACATCTTCGACCACACCATCACTTGCCATCTGGTTAGATATATAATGTATTAATATGTATGATAGATAGCTCAACAGTTCCAACTTACCACATGGAATCTTGCCAAAGGCATTGGCTTCGCTGGATAACAATGCTTAATAAGTATCGACGTATGTACTCTTAGCATATCATACTATACATTCACAAAAAAAACAAAACTTTTGGAATTTGTGTCTATGCTCCCATAACTCGCGCTTGACTAGGCTTTGGACTTGTGGGTTATATCTACTTAAAGGGACAGACAAGAATATCAGTCTTTACACGATTCTCTACGAGAGATTACTCACAAATTCTAAAACAAAACAATTCTGAAATACACCGGAACATGATTCTTTCCATCGCTTGTTATTTTACAAACAACAATCATCATTATTATGTCAGCGCTTCATAATACTTTACGAAAATAGTATCATTAGATATTTAAAAAAACCGGCCTCAGAACTGTTGTTTCCTACAGCCTTAGTTCAACAATTTATTTTTGTGACGAATGCTATTCGTGGCTGTGTCAGTGATAAAAATAAAATAATATATTCTTGGACATTTCACACCGCGCTATCTAGCTTGTACTATGGGGGCCAGATAACTGATAGAAAGGCATACTTATACAGTACTTTTTAACCGACTTCATAAAAGGAGGAGGTTCTATGTTACACTACATATATTTTTTAAATGTGTTTTCACCGATTTCTACGTCATTTATTTGGAAAAATTGTTTTTTTATTTGAAAGGATATTTGCTTTCAGTTTGGTCCCACAGAATTTATTTATTTAGAATGAATTTATATCAAATTCTGTTCTATAGTTTGATTGTTAAATCAAAATAACTGGAAAAAAATATATCCAAATAAACGAAATTGCATATTTTTCTACTTTGAAAGTATTGAAGCAGGTTTTTTCGATTCGATTTACTTGTTATGTAAATATTAAACACCCAGACACAAAGCTAGCATCTATGTTCGCCACGCAAATTACTCCCCTATTTCCTCCCCTATTACTCTGAGACAAGATGAATTGTTTAATTTGCATGTAATTTCTAATTATGGTGTATTTTGCAAACCTCAATACCATCCGTGCATACATATATCGCAAGAAACTATTTATTTAATCTTGAATCCGGTTTCTCTAATCTTTCCAAATGAACTTTCACTAATATCCAGATATTATTGGGTTGTCTTGAGTTTACACATCTATACAAATTAATAAAATTGAAGCGTCTGTTTGTGATGTCAAAATAACAGCTTTTTATTACATGCATTTGAAAGAATGTTCTGGAAAAATGTACGGTTCCCGTAGGAAGTCCAATCGCGGGTAACACCGTGGGACGCAGCTAGTACTGTTATATAGCTGTTATGAGCTGGATGGATCAAGATCATGTATGCTATCAGATCGTTCTGTCACGTACTCACTTATTGGACCCATGGTCTAGGCAGCCATCACTTCAAGGTTATGTACGTATAGTGTTAGTAAAGTGAATTCTTGCCGGTAGCCGGAATACGTCAAACGTTATTCATAATTTCATTTTACGATAGTAATTTTTTGTGAATATAATATCATTTAATATTGCATTGTACTGAGAACCCATGTTAAAGAGCTGAATTCCCATCTGATGGTATGTGGTTACCTTCGCTCATAAAGATGGTAAAGATTCGATGATAAAGAGAAGACCCAAGTTGCAAGACCCGTCACCCGAGGCGGGGGCAACGCCTTAACCGCCAGTGATTTTGTCGTCACCCTTCCATCAGCACACAGTAATGTGAGTGTACTGCTCCACTGCTTAGCTACAGATTACCAGGTGTGAAGGCAGTACTTCTCCGGACGGACTTGGCACAAATACGTGTGGGTCGTACATGTCTTGTGCACCTGTGATTTCACCGGCGACCACACCCTTCCACCAGAACACAGTAATATGAGTGCGCCAATGCTTAGCGGCAGATTACCAGGTGTGGCAGTATTTCTCGCAATTGTTGTGGTACGAATCAAATGATTATTGTTGTTGTGTGTTCATCATTCGGTTGCTTAACAAACAATTCTGAATCTATCCCTCTATACTTATAAAAACAGATCCGATTCTGAACATTGAAGATATTTTGAAAAAAATTTTTTGGAATAGTCGGTACTGAAGCCAAAACGGTATTTTTTTTTTCATTTTTGTCTGTCTGTCTGTATTTGTGTCTGTATCTGGGCCGCGCATCACGCCGAAACTTCTGAATGAATTCAAATGAAACTTGGCATGACTTGAGTTTATACTACGAGATACTTTATATCCTGAAATTCAGCACGATTCTCTTGGTAGAGGGGATGAAAGTCTCCGAAACGGGTGAACCAATTTTGACAGGATTTTCACTGGCAGGTGATGTTATAAGGAGTAAATTAGGTTAAATAGCGTTCCGCGCAAAAAAAAAATATTCCACGCGTAAGAAGGTGCGGGGAACAGCTAGTTTCTATAATGTAGGTTCATGATCACGCGGACTTATTGCTAATTTTGGTGCCTGTGGTGGTCATTATGCAACGACAACGACCGACTAGAAAAGGCCGATTGATTCGTGATTTGTTTACATCACACTGTTAATTATTCTGTACGATAGTATGGCCTTCGCAGAAGGTTATGTATTTATTTAATCTGTGGTGCTACTTCGTTTTTATTACTACCCGAATAGCCTGATTTAGAAGGTTATCATTTTTGACTAAACGTCACAATACGTTTGCTTTATTTTTCTTAAGTGTCTTGATAATAATGTTTAGTTAACACTAAGGTTTTTAATTAAGTAAGCAAGGTATTTTTATTGTACATAATTTAAAATACCCCCCCCCCTCAGATTTTTGTTGCTGGTTTTCTAGATAGCAGTAACTCTGATTTAATACTCATGTTGAAAGTTTCGAGCATGATTAAAGTTTTACGCTGCTCAAAAACTTTTTTCCTACAAAAAAACTAAATAAAGTTCTTAGCTACTAATCCCGGTATCGACATTTAAAATTACATTTAACATTTAAAATTATTTTATTGTAAACTTATTGTTTAAGCATATAATTTGTCTTGTCTGTTTCTACTTTCTTATTCTTTATATATAGCGATCTTTTTTGATCACGTGGTACAATACCAGTTCTGAAATAAATGTTCCCACTGTATCTTGTGTATGTTATTTGTAAGTCTGTTCTTTTCCATGTGTGTCAAATAAATGTTTTCTTTCTTTAACGTACCTGTTCATAATAAGTAGAGATCCTAGGGCACCCCTCAGGTCAGCATCGCTGATCTCCTTCAGGTATATAGGCAGAACGATGTAGCATGCTGAGCATGGAATCCCGGCAATGGCTCGGGCCAGTATCACTGCCCATGGCTCTAGGCAGAACAGCTTTATCTGCCAGTACACCTGTGAACAATGGATACGCTTATTATTATTATGTTTCGATTTTATTTGTTAGAAATGTTCCTCGGTTTGAATTTTGTCTTTCTTATCGAAGAATTATTTATTTTACTGGCGAAAAGTGTAACAGCTCACCACTTGTTAAGTCAACAATCCTACGATAGTGTAAAAATTGAAATTGGCTAATTGAGGTGCTGCTAATTATAATGGAATTGGGTTTGAATCGATTTTTTATGTCTGTCTTGAAAGATGTGATGTATAAAGAAGATTTAATTTATGTTAATTGATTATCACAAATAAAGCTTTTTAATGAAAATACCTACTGGATTTTTAATAGTCAATCATAATTCTAACAAAACTATATTCTGAGTTTGGTAAAGTAATCTCTTTCACTGTGTTCAGAAGGTTTGATAAAAACCCAGGAGATATAATACAATTAATTCCCATGATTTCGTGAAGAGTAAGTAATATTTTTTCTTCTCAATACGACGAAACTTTAATTTACATAATGCACGTATGAAGAAATGGCAAGCGAATTAACTTGTAGTTATGAAAACCGAATTATTTCGCAGCTTGCAAAACCTTAATTAGAATATTCGTGTTATAATCACCATATTTGTATGATAATTTTTTAGACGTTAATAAGACTGTGAAGGAAGGAAGTCAACAAAGACAAGTAATTGTTTAGAGGGTTCAATACACTGAGGTTTCAAGATTGTTACGGTACAAACCGTGAATAGACTTTTTCGCTTGTTTTTTGTTTGTATTGTGTTAAGTTCCGCAACTTTCAGAATTATCGAGGTTTAATCATTAAATTTATATTAAAACAACTATAATTTACAAAATTGTAAAAAACGTATTACATTACCGTACAATACAATACAAAATACAATACAAAAATACTTTAGTGCACACCAATATAAATAAATGTCCAAAGAATCTTAAGCAATAATGTTCAATGGGTGGCCTTATCGCTTAGGTTATTATGTAGGGCTAATATACGGCAATGAGCTGATGATTTTCGAACGTCTGAATAAATGTTCATAAATTTATAGATCATCTCGCTCACGTAAGCTTACAAAATTCAAAATTTTTCCATTCGTTCAGGAGCTATGATGCCACAGATACACAGACAGATATTGCAGACTTACATACAACACCCTTCTTTTTTGAGCGGGGTTAATGAGTATTAAAATTATGTATACCCAGATCGTGAAGCTATTATCAAACATATTGAAGCAATCTTTAAGAAAAACATTCTAATAAAAAAATCTATACAAAATTTTTCTCGGAATCTACTTTTTGTTTCCTTGACGTGTTTATCGCTAAATCCAAAGTCCACGTACAAATGGAACCATTATGTATTTTAGAAACCTAGATAACAACAACCCAATGAGTTATTTGTATACATAATTGTTTTTTTACGTGCTTAACTAAAACGGAATTATCGTTGTCCAACAATATTCAGAAACAGTGATACATAGAGGCAATTCATATTGTATCTCAAGAATATCTGGCTATTAGTGCAAGCTGCATTACAAACAGTTTTCATTTTAAAATGTGATAACTTAGTGACCTCGGCTTACGTCTGTGTGATCTAGTCGCCGGATGCTGGCTCATTGGAGTATTCGATCCAATGAGCCAGCATCCGGCGAAGAAAAACCTCGTGAGGAAAGTTAGAATTAATCAGAGGAAACTTATTTATTGCAATATTTTTAGCCAAGGCATAGCTTTGCGGTTTTGGCGCCAAAACCAACTGTCAAACCAACTGTCAACTGTCACTAGAGATGTTCTTTTCGTGGTGAGTAGGTGATCAGCGGCTACAGTAGGTCAATGCCCGGCCGGCCAGCAACAAGTTGAAAATCTGGCGCCAAGCACATAACTGTCTTCTGGCTGGCTATCCCTTAAGCCATCTCTCTATCCTGGCGTTGTGTTGCTGTATAGTCGTTTAACATCACAAAGATATTTATTTATAGAAAATAGAGTGACGGGCGCAACGCGATGCTCCTTGGGTCTTCTTATATTTTAGTAGGGGAAGAACCTGAGTCATATTTTTGTTGTTTATAAGCGGTGGTAATCATTTAACATCAGGCTGTTCGGCTAGTCACTACTCACATACAAAAATCGCGTCACAACCATACAAAAATAACACAGCTGAATTGAAAACCTGCACGTTTTCTGTCGATTAAGAAAGAAAGTCAATCACAACAAAAAATTGAGACTCATTGGCGTCTTAATGAGTCCTAATGAACATAATTAGTTTTTGCCTTCATTAAACACTAGAATTGCTGTTTTGTACAGTTCTTATCTATTCGATTAGCCCACAGTTAGCGAGACAATGATAACGGATATCCTGAAGTGAATAAAGGCCTTTTTATGAAAGCCTGAAATTGCACCATTTAGACATTTAAGCTATTTTTTAACAGATTGAAAAAAGAGGAGGTTCTCATTCGCCTTTTTTGTTTTTGTTAATTTTTATGCTTTTAATACGGTGCACCTCCAAATTTTAGAATCATAGAAATTTCGTTGCTAAACTACATATCTGAAGGCAATAATAATAAGTATTTTAGTCGGTTATTCGATTATTAAATGTAGTAATTTTTAAGTCTCTTATTAATTCTTTTAAAATTGCGTTGTGTGTAGATGCCATAGGTGATAAACCGATAATTTATCAGACAGAATATTACCTAATAACGATAATTTATCAAGTCAAGTCAAGTCAAGTCAAATTCATTTATTCCTTTAGATCTCAAGTATCATTATTATATAATATTATTATAAATCCGAAATACATAGCTTGTGTGTGTGCATGCGCGCGTCTGCATTAGTCGAGTATGTGTGCAAGTGTGACATGCGTAAAAATATACTACACTTGCTGGCAGATAAATTATTTAGTATTGATAGAAGAAGGAGTTAGCTGAGTTATTCGTTTGTGAACATGAACTCAATAAGAAGGGACTGATTGAAACTCTAAACCCACCCCTACTTTTCGCCCTTAAGAATGACATTTTGCCATAAATTTATGAAAATTCAAAGCAATATGTCACTTTAAAACCACATTGGAAGTCCAGCACATATCCTATCAAATAAAATAAAAATTATTTATGTTGGTCTAAAACAAGCGAACATACCGTGAAAAAAAAAAACACCTCCTTTTTTAATACTTTATCGTACGCCAAATTACGTACGTTACAAAACATTCTTAGACAAAACAGTACAATGCGCGGTCTTATAGCTAGGAAGCGATTTCTTCCAGATAACCAAATGATACTTACGATCAAAGAAAGAGTGGTAGCCAGTGTCATGGCCTTCCTCCCAAATCGGTCCGTGAGGTGTCCCATTGGTGCACCCAGCACGATGGCGGTGATGTACGTCACCGAGGTCATCCAGGAGATGTCGCTGCCGGTGAACGGCTCCGGTGAGGGTCCGTCGGGGGACTGCAGTACTGAGATCATGGGAGACAGCCAGCCCTGCACCATGCCGAAGCTGAGCAGTGGTATTGTAACTGGAAGATAAGGATTCAGATTTAATACCTTAAGTACCTGGGCGACAGAGGTTCACTCATTTTTTTCGGTATCCAAAAATATAAATACCGTAAAATCGGTACATTACCGGTAAATTACTGAATGAATGAATGAATGAATACTCTTTATTGTACACCTCGATAGAAACACAAATAAAATTAAAAAAACAGTCACAAAAAAAAGAGGTTACAATGGGCTGCCTTATCGCTAATCACTTCCAGGCAATCTTTGGATGGAATGAAATGAAAAATGTGAAAATCTGGTAGGAGGTTTTACCAAAATCAAGTTGAGTTACTTGCAACTCCATAATTTAAATAATAATTAAGCACTTACAAAATAAAAGCCTAGGAACTAAAAATATACATATCAGAAATAGGAAAAATCTTAAAGTAAGTAAGATTTTTCTAAAAATCACTTATTTAAATACAAGTTTTTCACGTGCGATTTCAATGTATGAAGTGATGATGATTGATACCGATTTTATTGAAAAAGTAAAAATATGTGACCAGAATACTCCCAGTATCCCAATATGCATCTTACTTGCAATGGAAACATCAAGCCAACCTGAACGGTAACTAAGCTAAAATTAGAATACCTGTTTTTTTTAGCGCGAGGAGTTTAAGGCTATGCGGGTTGTTGTTATGGGGTAAGCGTATGCACTAGGTTTATAATTAGAATCGGAACCTAGGTAGGCAAATGCAGGCTAAAACGAGCACTAAGGCTGAGCTGACAACATTGAGAAACTAGAAATATCTTTTCGACTAACAGATAACAGTGTTATTATTAAACTAGCTGCGCCCCGCGGTTGGCCATTCTTTTGGAACCGTTCATTCTTACGGGATAAAAAGTAGCCTATGTGCTATTCCAAACTATATTCTATCTCAGTGCCAAATTTTATCCAGGTCCGTTAAGCCGTTCTGGCGTGATTGAGTAACAAACATTCATCGAAACTTTTGCATTTATAATAGCAGTTAGATGTTATTTTTTTAACTTACATTTGTTCATTTCTTTAGGTTACAATTACATTTGGAAACGTCAAATTTACACGCACAAATCAGGTATGTCTTCATGCGCATATAACGTGTCACATGAGCACTTTACATACCTCAAATTAGAGCCAATTTTCGTGTTTCAGCTAGTCTTATTTGTTAACATTACACCTTTGTGTCTGTCTGACCTATAGTTTAAAAGATGAGTCTCCTTTTTTAATCGAAGAATAACAAAGAGGAATAATTGGTTATCTTTTATGTATCAACACATAACTTTTTACAGGAGTAGTTTGACATCATTGATTCTTATTTTTATTAGACCTTGTAGTTAGTATCATCTGATCGTACACAATGCTCTATTTTATCCTAACCAATCAATAAAACTCAAACGTAATAGCCTTAATAATCAGTTAAAGAGCAAGTGACTGATAGAAATAACGAATACTGCAATAATTTTCACGCTTCAATGTAAAATTATGCCACGTTATTTCTGTGGGACATCCGTGGAGATATATCAATGGAATAACAACCACAATGGGAATTATTTCGCGCTACTAATATATAATAAAAAAACCATACAGCCGAATCACAATACTAAATGCATTTGAAAGTACATACGGCGATTAAAGCAAAAAAATTTTTTTTGTGTTTTACCGAGACTAACGACCAGCAATCGATTTTTATAGGCTTATGCCTATGGCCGGTGATACAATGAACGGTCTTGAATCGTGTTCGTCTTCCCGCGACCATGAAATCATCGGTTCATCGTGTGTAGCTGTCCTACAAGTTGCATGCCGTTACGTGAATTGTTGATTTTATACTATTACGTACGCAGTTCTGCTTACTGTGAGCAAGCAGAACAGCGTATGTAATATTGAATGTTTAGTCAATGCCAAGATTGCCCAGCTCATCTTTCTAGCCGGAGGTATAAAAAAAATTTAGGTATTATTTTTCAGTCGTCGCTAAATCAGATATCACGGCAATTTTATGAATGAAATCGTCATTTCGTGCATTCCCTGCTTGTTTGCAATTTATAACAATGGTCTTCATTCAGCAATATAACTAGCTTAAATCAGCCTCGTTGGTGATATTATATAATTAGTGTTCTAACTGGTTAGGACACGAACGGATTCATGGTAGATTGAAATGAAAACTGAAATCCTTCACAAGCTTACATTCTATTAATAATCTTAATTTACGAAGTTAAAACGAATTAAATAGGTACAATATTTATTAATACAGGGCCGATCGCGTACAAAACTCGAAAACGCAAATCAACAGAAGTGACAACGCGAATCATTTCAATTTGAAAACGGCGCGCGCGCATTCAGAAACGTACTCTTACGAGAAATCTTGGATCAAAAAATGACAGACTCTCGATCGAGATGATAAGAGACGCAATAGCCTCTAATGTTCAGATGACATAAGACTAGCTTGTGCCGGATTAACCACGTTGCAAGAGTAGCAGAAGGGGTAGTGATAGATTAAGCAAGCACGGGGCCCGCAGCTATGGGTTGCTATGGGTTGATAGGTATGAATTGCTAAAAAAATTCAATACTCAATACATATATGGCAAATATACGTTTTTTATTTAATTAACACCAAAAGGAATATGACGCCAGAGCTTAATCAGTCAATCAATCAGTATCTGGGTGACAGAGCTTTTTTACATAATATACAATTATACAGGTAAACTTAAACAGAAAAACCCTATCTAAACGCAAAATTTCATAGAAATCTTTAGAGCCGTTTCTGAGATACGCGAAATAAATATACAAGAATTTCTCATTTCAAGTAAATATAATATAAATTCAAGTATTTATAAATAACGTCGAAGAGCTAGACGCGGAAGGTTATTTAAAATCAAGAATGTGCTATTCTAAGTTCAGAAGGCGCCAGCAGAAACCACCTCATTATGAGGACTTTCTCCGCCACAGCATATTTATGTACTATAGGGAGTTCCATTCAAATGTAGCTCAATTTGTTTTGTTATTATAAATAGCATTATCTAGTGTATCTATCAAATTATCTTGTGACAATCAATAATACTTAGTTTTTTTTTTTAAAAATTCAATCCTTTATTAATAATGGCAATAATAATATGAAACCAAAAAATAAGGTTATATTAAAAATATCTACCTGTCTTTTTTTTTAAATATCTATCCTTCTTTTTTGCGTGATAACTGTTTTAACTAAATATGGCATCTTTAAATGTTACGCTCCACCCGGTCAGTATCTGGATGGGTGACCGATTAGTGACATTTAAACTGAGGGTTTCCAGAGTCGGTTGGCCCCGGCTAGTCGAAGTAGGAGAGGTAAAATAAAATATTTTGTTACCTGTACCTCTTACACAGGTAAGGTTCTAAGGCTTTGCATCAACTATGTTTGCGCATGCAGTTTGCAAGGCCAGTCAAATGGTCTACGTCTGTATACCTCGAAACCTTATAATTTTATACAGTCATGCAAATTAATAATTAACCTAAAATATTGTCCTTCGATTACGTACAATATATAGCAACAATTACATAGCCTTAGCAACGAAAAAAAAAAACATATTGTATAATTTATAATTTTATTCGATACAAAAACCGGTTATGTATGAATTAGGCTCGCATATCAAAGTTTCCGTACTGTGAAAATAGCAGCAGTTTGACAGCTGAAGTAAATGAAGTTTGACAGTTGTAACATAGAAATGTTGATATAAAGATAGATGAGAGGGTTATAGGCTACTTTTTTCGCTAAAAACTTATTGGTAGACAAAATCATCAGTAACGCGAGCGAAGCCGCAGATAAAAGCTAGTATTCTATATATATTATAACAATAAATGAAAGGGTTTTCTGTCTTTTGGACGCGGAACCCGAAAAAGTGCCCGGCTGAACCGGAACGTTCTCATAACGAGAAATGTCTGAATGTACATTTTCTAAACGATTTTGTATCGGATTAATGAGAGAAAGTAGCCAAGAAGGATGTGGCATCTAAAACACATGTAAGAACAAGTTCCTAATATTTATGGAATGTTGAAATACGTCTTAATCAAATAAGTAAATAAACAAACCATAGTCAGGTTTTTCTTGTGTTTAGAGAGACATTCAAACAGTACTTTGATATGTTAGGTCAAAGTTTAGGTCCTCATCGGCCTAGTGTTATGTCTATGTTGTACCTAATTCATATTGAAATTCTTTATTAACCGTAGGGATACTTCAGAACACTTGGTATAGTCAATAAAACATATCAGGTGGCGGCTGTACATAGGCCTTGTCAAATTATAAAGTAAATAAATAAGGAAATAAACTATTTTATATAACATATGCAGCTGTATAGGATAATTCGATTACCTATTCGAGTACTTCGATTATTCGCAAGGGAATGGGGGTCCTTAGTTTTAAGTACAATAACAATGAATTCTTTTAGTGCAAAAACTAAAATTATCTCGTATTTATACGACTTAAAACTTAATTAATCCGATCAATATTATTTTACAATACACTAATGTAAAACTACAATAGTTCACAATAGTCATGCTCTTAATAAAGGATTTATTAAGTAAGCTCTGTAGATATTTAGAATAAAAATGAAACTAAATTTACTTAATGAACTTTACACCAAACAAAAAAAAAAGGTTTCGATTCTTGAATTCGCTGAAGGTTGGTTTAAACCCAAACGTGTACTAATGAGTTTTTCACTTGAAAAATGAATGCGCAATACCATGTTCTCGAAATGGTGAATGAAAACATCGTGAGGAAAACATGATCGAAATAGGCGGCGAGATTTTATTGCCGAGCATCATCATACAATTATCTAACCCGCAAAAAACTTATATCCTAGTCAAGTAAACAAACTTCAACGATGCTACGCCTAGCTAACGTCGCGTACATTGGTAGTAGGTACAAAAAATAACACTTTTATTATACTCGTCGAGAAATACTGCTTTATATTATAATTTTATACTTATAATTATACTTGGCCTTTTTACTTCGTTCAACAAGAATAGATACAAAAACATGCGGAGATTCCCTGTCTAAGTGGTATAAACAACAACACATTTGACTAGTATGTACCTGCCTTCTACACTGTAGGTCTTGGATTCGATTCCCGCCCAGGTACGTTTGAGTGACAAACATAGTAATTTAATCTGTGCATAGGTGTTAAAACGTATTATGCGTCTAAAAAAAATAACATTGTAAGTATTGTATGAGTAATCTGATTGGCATAATAGAAGCTAGGCTTAGTTAGGGTCTAGATGGCGCTGTGTGAAATGTCCTTGAACATAGATTACAAACCTCTAAGACCCGAGAACAAACATTAGGCTTGCGACCTAATTTGCCGAATTAAATACCTATTTTATTCGGCCTGGGCTGACGCAGTCTACAGGCATTACGTTTTTTATAAAACACGCCGACGTATTTTCCCAACTTGTGTGTGCTTTTGTTAGGCATCTAAATTTATACCTACTGTTGCAGATACAGGTATGTTAGGTATATAATGAACCAGTGGCGCCGGCACGATTGAGGCTGATAATTATTTACCTGAATAACCCTCCTCAAGCGTTAGTGGCTCGCTTGCTGTTCTTTACAGATCATCCAAGTTAAGCAACTCTCGACCTGGTCAGAAGTTGGATGGGTGACCGTACCAGCCTCTAATATTACCACTGCAGGGCCACTGGCCTACTCTCGATGATTGAGACATATCTTTGAATTTATGGTTCTAAGACATGCCGGTTTCCTCACGATGTTTTCCGTCACCGTTTCGAGAACGTGGTATAGCGCATATAAATTTTTCAAGTGTAAAAATTCATTGGTGCTCGTGTGGGTTTGAACCAGCGACCTTCAGATTGAAAGGTGGCGTCTATGCCCCTGGGCACCGTTTACTGTCATGTGAACAGAAGGCTTCAGAGGGATAGTAAGATGGCGGTTCCGTTTATACTATCCAATGGTTTGAAAACTTCAACACAAGTTGGCCAAATACTCATACAAAAAAGAAGAAAGACCCTTAAGAAGGTAATATCACAACTCATGGAGAACGCCAAGAGTCGAAGAAATAACCCAAACTATTTAAAGTGATTCAAATTCGTGCCAACGAGCCAAGTCCGGAGAAAAGTAAAGGACATAGCCATGAAAACTACGATGAAATAATAGAAGAAGCTTTAAATTTTTAACCGATTTCAAAAGGGAGATCATCTCGATTCGTCGGTACTTGGTACGGTACTTTTTTTAAGTTTTTTACGCGTTTTCGTCTCTAATTGCTGACGAAATTGGATGATTTATTTGTTTATTTTATAGGATGCACCTCCGATGTACCATAGATTTTTTTTTGGGTTGAAGACATTCTACCCTAAGGTCGTAAAGTAAGTGATAATATTATTATTACTATTATAATAAGGCGGTTTATTTAATTTTTAACTGACTTCAAAAAAGGAGGAGATTATATGTAACACTGTATATTTAAGTAGATATTTTTATATTATTTAAGTTCACCTATTACTCAGACAATTATCAACCGATTTCAAAAAATATTTTTTATTTGAAAGAATATGCTTTCACATTGGTCCCGTAGAATTTTTATTTTTAAATATGCTCACGATGCTCACGAATATGTGTACATGTATGTGTAAAATTTGACGTGTCCAAATGATACTTGAGATCTAAAGGAATAAATGAGTTTGACTTTTGACTTTTATCAAAATCAGTTCAAAAGTTTGGTTGTTAACCCAAAATAACTGGAAATATGTCATCCAAACAAACGAAATAGCGTATTTTGCTACTTTGAAAGTCTGTTTTTTTTTTTAGATCAATTTTCGAATCGATTTTCATAAAAAATCTATGGGATCAATTTGAAAGCATTAAATTTCAACATATATTGTAAAATAAAATATATAATAATTTCACATATAATACATATAAAAAAAATAAACATCCGAATCGATAACCTCCTTTTTGAAGTCGGTTAAAAATGTTTTTGCCGTTACTGTATTAATTGCTATTGATACACTCACGGTGTAACAGAATTAATAAGGTGGAAGTTCAGCACATAATTATGGGGAAGAACCAACCCTTGGGGTAGTCGAATTTTCGATTAGAAACTGCGAGTCACACAGACAGCAAGGTGGAGTAAACACTTGCGTATTTTTTCCGGCAGAAAGTAAGCAGAGGACCGGGCTCAAAGGTTCTTAGAAATGGCCTAAATTCATTAGTAGGCTTGAATACTCAGGAATTTCACTCATATGCCACCTCAATACACGTGCCAATTTGATAGGTCATGCCAATAAATACAAAGTCGCACATGCAAATGTGTTTTGTTTACATATGTATTTCTTTCGACACGTATGTTCTTTATGAAACAAAACTAATTAAAATTGCATTGAATATTTTTTTAAATAAACAGCTGGCAGTAGGTAAATATATTGGTATAAACAGCTGCCAGGAATTTGTATGGCCACTGTAATATCCCGTTTTGTTTAGTAAATAGATAATACTTTTTTTTATTTAGGAGAGGGTAACCTAAGTTACCAAAAGGGGGTAACAAAAATGTTTTTGGGGCAAAAAAATACGAACGAATTTTAAATTTATGCGTTCGAAAAATAAAACAAATTGCAAATATATTATAATTCTGCAATTATTAATGAACTATGAGAAATATCTAAAATCCTACTCTAATATTGTTATTTAGGTTCTTAAAATAAAATTAAAATAATCGCTTTGAATATAAAATAGCCTAAATTACCTACATAAAAAAGGTTAGCAAAAAAGTGCATAGAAATATAAATCACATAGAATTAAAAAAATGGGTTGTTTTATCCTTAGCAGTTATTTATATTCAATTATTCTCCATCTTTTACTGTCTACGGACGAAAACACCATAAAATAATAAAAAAACACTCACTTAATGTTGCGAATAAATACTGATTTATCCTTGTGCCATTCTGCCACATGAACTTTCTGAGTAAAATATTCATAATTCACGATTTTTTAATCACTGTTTAAATCGTCTCTGGCATAACATCCAGTTGTGGCGTCTTCAGTCCGACTGACGTGCGGTCGGTAGACAACCGGCAAATGCAAGATGACTTAAAAATATGTAACGTGTTTTTAATCGAACACTGAGAAAAAAATACCTGCCCGTAATTTAGAATTCATCGAGTATCAAAGATATAAAGAAATAATCGATAAAAACTTCGATCCAAAACTGGATAGAGGTTTAACTGAATTGGAGTCATCGAAAAAAGTAATTGGTATTCAACACTCAATACATTGATTGCCGTAATTATATTGGGATTCTAGAAGTTGACGTAGGTACCTAGCGTTTTTTTGTCATTCAAATACCGGATTTTTGCCACAGCGCGTTTACTATATTGTAATTTTATGTGTTCAATTTTATCATTTTTACGTTTGCTAGTGCGTGTTATTTTTACTCTGTGCTATAAGATAGTGTTCATCAACTTTGATCCACCCATCTTAACCTTAACCGAGCAGGCCGGTGCAATTACAGGTAAATCACACGGGAAATCTTCATATTTCTGGGTAATAGAATGCGATGCAACTAACTTATTTGCCAACCTAAGTACTTTTATTTTAGAAAAAGATTAGAATTAGAAAAAAGAAATGATTTCCACGCAGGCGAAGTCGCGGGAAACAGCTAGCACTAGATAAAACAAACAAGACTAACTTTACAATTTTTGGATCGTAAAATTGAATCTTTATAAATATTATTGCCGCATGTATGAAAGATAACTTGAGAATGGCTCGACCGGTTTGGCATTTTTTGTTGTGCTAGTAATCTTCCTGACAATATTTGTATGAAAGAAAAAATATACACATCATATTTTTTGCTAAGCGCACTTTTCAATTATTTTATTATCTATAGATTTTTGCTTGGCCTCAATCACACTCTCATGCTTAATATAAAATGTTATATCAAGTGTAGAAAGGGGGATTCAGAAAGTGACGATTTAGTAGTTTTGCTTATCGGCAAGGCATCGTGTGTACACCTCATTGAGCCGTCATTCCAACCATAAAGGTACAAAACCTCCCCACGTAAGGTACGCTGCTCGTGAATTCACTTACGCCATAAGGCACTCATATGACACCTTGACAACTCAGTGGATTCGTTGTTAGTAGCCTTCGAAGCGAGGGGTACCGGGTTCGATTCCCGGCCAGGGTACACTTTGTTTGGTGAGCATGAAGGGTCTTGGGTGTTTGTCTTGTGTCCATGCCATCTGCGACACAGGGAATCCTATGGCAGAGATATGAGTGTGTAAATGTTTATATAAGAAAGTTTTCTACGGCACGTCTCTAATCACGGAATTTTTTACCAATAGGGTGACGTTGTAGTTCACGGAAATGCGTATAAAAATAATCTTAGAATAATATCATGCATTCTAAATCCGGGTAAAGTTGGCAAGGTCATCTGCGGTCAACAACATAATTGTCAATAAAAAAAAACATGCATTTTATATATAACTAGCGACCCGCCCCGGCTTCGCACCGGTGCTCGGCTATTTTCTATTATATTATAATAAGCATGTATACTACATTTAAACCTTCCTCTTGAATCACTCTATCTATCTCTATGACTGGCCTCATAGCTCAGTTTGTAGTCTACCTTCTGCGTTGTAGGTCGGGGGTTCGATTTTGTTTGAGACAGTAAAATTTACGTTTCCCTTTTCCGGTACAGCAAGGAGCCAGTCTGGCTGGAGTAGGGTCAGTTAACAACTGGGAACAAATGCTCAAAACACTCCTAATGTTTTGCGCATCCCCCATTTGCCTGGTCCGTCAGCGGTCACCCCCACCCAAAACTAGAATTATGTATTCTCTCGCACGCGCTAAGCGACATGGGATATTTTACTGCTTACCTATAACGGTACCTAGCAATTAATTTGTGGTATTTCTTTGGTCTATTTTAATCTCACCGCATGACCAGAAAGACTTGGAATTTAACGACAATTTAATATGTCATATGATCGACCGACGACACTCAATGAATTTATCAATGCGGTAAGTACTAAAGATAAGGGGTTTGGTTAACCTTTGTGCAGGTATGCAGGTTCTGTAGCTAAATTGGTGATTTGCCTGCAAGACGAGTCTGTCCTTGGCCGGGCAACCGAAATGAGCATCCAATATTTATATTCCATTGCGTGGACATACGGGAACCCAATTCGGACTTGTAGGTGTCACATGACTTAAAATTTTTGCTTCTAGGACATTCGATTTCGTTTCCGATAGAACTTAATGTGCAAAAATGTTTCCTAGCGAAAAAATCATTGGTGTACGTATGGATTTAAACCACAGGGCCTTTTAATTTAAGTCAAAGATCGTATGTTGTAGTTAATCACGAAATTCTCGGAGAATTCATTTTTGCTAATTAGGATATTATTTTACCTAATTTTTCATCTGGGGGCATTAGTTTGCTTTTTCTCGGGTTATTCCGGTTTCTTTTGCGATTCGAGGTATTAACGTTCGTGATAAGTGGTGATCTCGTCACCGCTATTCTTTTCTCACGAATAACTCGGTCATTTTTTCATTGAACTTGCCCCCACCGTCAATTATATCAAATTAATCATCAATTAGTGTTTGAAAAATGTGCTCCAATCTACATAATTTTGTTGATATTTGTCTTATTTATTATCTGATGAGACTGAGGCGTACCTACAGTGCAATAAGGAGGTAGGCACTAAGGGTAGGTGTACCTAAGTATTCTATCACTTATTTTCTTGGATACAATCGAACAAATGTTTGACTTAGTAATATAACACATGATTTTAAGGGTAAGTATTTATTAAAAAAAAATGAATTGCCCTCGTATTTTTTAAGAATTCAACGGAAATAAAGTGATTTTGACTTTGAATAAATGTCGTCATCCGTTTTTAAGTAGCCACCGCCGCCCATAGACAATATCAATATCAGAGGCAATGCCGATGCGCTGCCGGCCTTCCAAATAGCGATTAACGATTAATAGGTAATTTATTTATTGTCTAGGTAATAACTATCGTTACCTAATGCAATGTTATCCACGTGTCTATTAAAAATGATTAAATGACATGCTTCAACATAACAATTTCTATGCTGTTGATATATAAATAACTAGCAGCCCGTCCCGGCTTCGCACGGGGTAGACAATTATTTATTTTTGGAAATTTAGATATAAAACACTTTGTTCTTCAATATTGTTGTACATTATTTTGTTCTATCGCTAATAGTTTCGGCAGCGCATTCGACGAAAGACATTTTAAGACTCATTTTTCTACACCTTCGGTTACATCGTTCAAATTTTACCAAGGATCCCTAATTTTTTTCAAAATGAAATGTAGCCTATGTCAAATTGGAAGAATGTAGCATTCTATTGGTGAAAGAATTTTTTAAATCGGCCCAGTACTTTTTGAGCCTATTCATTACAAACATACAAAAATAGGTACAAATCTTTCCTCTTTATAATATTAGTGTAGATATAAATAACATGCCTTGCGCGAATTGACGCATAAAACAGATAAATATGTCAAGCCTATTAGCTATCTTGCTTGTTCTCCCCATGCACTTGTTTAAACAAGTGGCAAAGTTAGTAATAAGAGCAGTCATGGGT
Organism: Aplocera efformata; assembly: GCA_921293045.1. Taxonomy (NCBI): domain Eukaryota; kingdom Metazoa; phylum Arthropoda; class Insecta; order Lepidoptera; family Geometridae; genus Aplocera; species Aplocera efformata. The sequence continues at coordinate 4,981,710 of OV121063.1, forward strand.
ACATATTTATTTTAAAAAGTGACCTTTCCAAGTATTATTTTTTAAAGTCAACTGAAGTAAAGTATTTTGACTTTGACTATCATATTAAGCGTGCGCAGTGCGTGCCAGAGGCTTTTGTCCAACAAATTGGTCCTGCCATGGAAGACCTTCCAAAAGCGACAGCATCCGCCGACGGCTCACGAACTCATCTAGCAATATTAGAAAGGCGAAAGTTTGTGCGAGTGTATGTTTGTTACCAGGGGCGGCCCGCTCATACGGCGAACGGAGCAGTCGCTCCAGGCGCCAAATCCTAGGGGGCGCTACTCGCAATTGGTGATATAATATTATTAGGAGCAAACAGGAGGCGCCATAATTGGATCTCGCTGCATTCTAAAATTTACTTCGGGCCGGCGCTGTTTGTTACTCCTTCACGCCTATACTGAACAGATTTGGATGAATTTTAATGAAGGTAGCTCATACCTAATAGATTAGGTTACTTTTTATCCCGAAAAAGAAGTATTCCCGTGGGATTATTAATAAAGGAAGCATTGAGATTTTTCGTGTTTATTGAAAAATGTGTAACTATAACTTGACATCCATCCCGTTCTTTTTCATATGGAAGCAAAAGGGATAGCAATATATTCAAAGCTGTCAAATTTGATTTTAGTTTATCGGCAGAAGAATCGACACTAATAATAAGTTTAGTTAGCCTATGTTTTTTAGAGGGATGGAAAAATAAAAACCATTATAGTTTTTTAAATTATTATAATAATAATTAAATTTGGTCAATTTCTTACAAGCTAAACATAATTACAAGGCCTGTTATAATGTATCTATTTATTTCAATTTTATTGTAAACGTTGGCAGGTTAGTAAACCCATAACTGCTTACTGTAGAAGTTATAATAATAAACCATAGTAATCATAGATATTTTTCCCCGATCAGACCAACGAACTATACCCTTAGCGTACAATATTTCATATCTCTTCCTTTATTTTCAATTTTTCATTTCTTTATCTGGAAGTCTTTATAATAGGTACTCTTCAAGACCCATTTCGTGCTTCGCAAGTCTTTGAAAGAGATAGCATTAACGGATACCGGTGGCGTGTGAGCAGGACAGAGTGAGCAAAGTCTATGCCAACGTCGAAAACTCAAATGAAATAACTTTGCAAATTTTAATACAACTACATAATCATTTAAATTATGTAAACATATAAATAGATATTACCTACATAACAAATTATCTTGAAATTCCGCAGTTTCCAGACTATTCGTAAATTTTTGACTACTTAAATAATTCTGGGGGTACCCAACATGGTAGGGACCATGGTACCCAACATGGTAGGGACCATGGTACCCAACATGGTAGGTACCATGGTATCCAACAGGGAGCAAAATATTCTCCCAAACAATAATTTTACATTATTAATTTTTGATTTTGTTTAAAGGGTATGGAACCGTCATTTTATAACAATATACAGTTATTATGGCAACTCATTTCAGCCCAACAGTTATACAATTCAAACGAGCCCTTCAAGAAACTAACAAATCAGAAAAATAGTGAAGTAATTATTTTTGAGACTTCGACACAAAAATACGCAACTTCGACAATTTTTTCCCATAGTCTCATATTGAATTTTTAACAGCGGGTAACACCAGAACGTAGCTAGTATAAAAATAAGAATATAAAAATACACCATCATATATACACTTTGGATAAATAAATCTGTAATATTATAGAACAATCTACACCGACCCGATTGTCGGATTTCTCGGTGGTTTAATATTAAATAGTTATACTATGTACTATAATATAATTTCGTGCTTGAAACTCCTGGAGAGATGTTTGTGCGGCAACACTATTGAGTTTAACAGGATCATTTCCGCCGGAACAACAACTCCAGCCCCTTAGGAAAAAATATTAGATAGATTATAAAGAATGTTTTGTGAATGACGACTCCGTGGCTTAGTTGGTAGTAGCCCTGCCTTCGGTTCGATTCCGGTTCGATTTCCGGCCGGGGCACACTTTGTGTGGTGAGCATGAAGTTTGTTCTCGGGTCTTCGGTGTTTGTCTTGTGTTTCTGTGTTTGTCCATGCTATCTGCGACACAAGGAATTCTAGTGCAGAGGTATGAGTGTGTAAACGTTTGTTTATTTATTCATTTGTGCGTTGTAAAATAAACACTAACAAACTGAAACATAATCTACGATAAAAAAAACCGGCCAAGTACGAGTAGGACTCCCGCACGAAGAGTTCCGTACCGTGACGGCTCCGTAACTTAGTTGCTAGTAACCCTGCCTTCGAAGCGTGTACAGGTTTATAACGTACTAGCGACCCGCCCCGGCTTCGCACGGTTTCAGTGTATGACGTAGGTTGTATGTATACCTATTTTATATTGTAAGCTACCTAGAATAGTGATGGAGGGGTTCAATCTCCCGTCACAATTGAAAAGTGGAGGGTTGTCCATTTTGGCAAACGGCTTGTTAGGGTCGGGGTCTGACGGGGTACCTTCCACCCTCGCCCATTCGCCCACGGCTGCGTCTTGACCAACTGCAAGAATTTGTAATCTTTATATTCATATTAAGATCTATTTGTTGCGAAAATGGGTACATATTTCATAATAAAAGGTTATATTTCGGTTAGTTTTTTTTTATGTACGGGAAAATGGTTTGGAGCACATCGGTTGGACGGTTTCAAAAGTCTATAACGGACATAGGTACAATTTTTTTTTGTATTTTATATATTATGATAAGGGTGATTAAATTAAAAAAACTTTAAAAGTATTCTACCAGTTATCTTGTTCCTACAGCACAAGTTATGCTGGTTTGGGGCTAGATGGCGCTGTGTGAAATGTCCAAGACATTATTTTAGCGCTAACAACAACAGCAGTAGCAAATCATACTACGTAAATATTATGTTCAAAGATGGCTCCGTAGCTAAGTTCTAACCCTGCCTTGGAAGCGTGAGGTACCGGATTCGATTCCCGGCCGGGGCACACTTTTTGTGATGAACATTTTCCTTGGTCCTGGGTTTCTGTCTTGTGTTCCTGTTTTTATCCATGCCATATTTTGCATATTTTGTAGTGGTTGCATTACTATGTTCCGGTGGAAGGGTGTGGCTGTCGGTGAAATCACATGCGCATGAGACGTATCATCCCCGTCTCGGGTGATGGACGCAGCAGGATGAATGCGACTCAATAAAGATTTGGATCTCATACTGAGTCGCACGCATTACTGTTGTCATGGGCGAGGGTCACCACTTACCATCAGGTGGGCCCTAAAGAAAAAAAAAAAAAAAAATGCCATCTACGACACAGGAACACCAAGGGTATGAGTGCGTAAAAAAAACTTACCAACTGAGTACATGACTAAGGCGTGTTCATTGATCGTGGCATTGTTAAGAACAATGGATTCTTTTAATCGAACTCCCGCTTTTATAGTCACTCCCGCGCCCACCGACACGTTGGGTCCAATCTACAAAAATAATATAATGCTACTAATATTATAAAAAAGAGCGTGGTGGCCCAGGAGCATAGACGCCGACTTTCAATCTCAAGGTCGCTGGTTCAAACCCACACGTCCACCAATAGTTTTTTCACTTGAAAAATTTATGGGCGCAATACCACGTTCTAGAAACGGTGACGGAAAACATCGTGAGGAAACCGGCATGTCTTAGAACCATAAATTCGAAGACATGTGACATCTACCAATCCGGATTGGTCTCCCGTGGTAGATCAGAGCCCATTCACTCTCAATTATCGAGAGTAGGCCGGTGCCCCTGCAGTGGGAACATTAGAGGCTGGTACGGTAAAATATTATAAACGCGAATGTTTGGATCTACGGATCTTAGCCAAGACCGCTACTCCAGCCTTATGATAATCAATCGTGTGCTCTCTTACCACAGCAGTAGGGTCGACAGTCGCGGTGGGGTGCAAACTGACGTCGGGTAGGATTTGGCATTGCGCTTGCGCCGTTTCTTTGGCTCTTCGCAGCTCTAAATAGTGTCTGTTAGCGTATATCGCCGACCCGGCAGTTTTCACTTGGGACCACCAATTGTTTACCTGCAAATCATGACAAGATTAATAAATAAATAATAAAAATAGTAATATTATTCACTAGCTGCGCCCCGCGGTGTTAGACTTCCTACGGGAACCGAACATTTTTCCGGGATAAAAAGTAGCCTATGTGCTATTTCAAACTATAATCTATCACTGAGCAAAATTTCATCCAGGTCCTTTCTGCCGTTATGGCGTGATTGAGTAACAAACATCTATCCATACTTACGTTCTTTCGCGTTTATACTATTAGTAAGATTGTTAACTGTGTTGAACAGAAGATCCTAGACACAGGGAATCCTAGTGCAGAGGTATGAGTGTGTAAACGTTTATTAATCATCAAAAAATTCTCCCAAAGTATAAACGACTTATAAAAAAATACGTAAAAGCGACTTCCAGAATTCTCACCTCTTATTTCTAGCAATCTATTTTGATAGTTATTATCGACAGTACGATAGATTCAGGCGTAACTTTGGGGATGTACAACATAGGATCATCATGTTCTACTCTTAGACCCGAGTAGCATCTTAGTGCGCCCGTGCTGGTGCTTTCACCGGCACCCACACCCCACACCTGAAAATATCAGCGAGTGCGCCACTACGCGAGGGTATGGTGGCAGTACTTCTCCGGACGAAGTTGGCACAGGTTCTACTGCTAATGCACACGTACTTACTTGTAAAGCGTACATTTTGTTTGTGCCCGCCAACGGCGCCAAGACATCCTGCTCCCAGGACATATAGTCTGGACTGCCCTGTCCATTTCCACTGGGAAAGTGAAAACACGTGCATTTTACGAAAAGTCAGCAAAGTCAGCAGTAGTTACAAAAAAAATTTTTTTTGTAACTATATTTACACAAGACTAACACCCAAGACCCGAGAACAAACTTCACGCTCACCACACAAAGTGTGCCCCGGCCAGGAATCGAACCCAGGACCCCTCGCTCGAAGGCAGGGCTACTACCAACTAAGCCAAGGAGTCACCAAGTTGGGGGCTGTGTGATATATGTCCGTGAATATTTATTTATGAGATACGGTGCCACAGACAGACAGACAGACTTTTGTTTCGGTGAAAGGGTGTGGGCGCCGGTGAAATAACAGGCGCTTGAAACGTAACCTCCCCGTCTCAGATGTCGGGCGTAACAATGCGACTCGGGTAGGACCTAGATCGAATCTCTTGTTATGGGCGGCGGTACCAGGTGATGTGTGTGCTGACCAGCAGTATAAGAAAAGTGCAACTTACTTATAGTACCCACTGTGTTTCTTTTCAAATGCAGCCGCCATTGTCTGGAACACGTTCAACGAGCACACGTAGACGCCGCAGTTGATCAGCGTCGACACGTAACTGTTGGGTTTCTCTACATAGTGGTTGACGGCTTGGGTAGCGGGTTCGCGGACCATGCACCCGTAGTGGACCGATTGTTGCCGCGTCGCCTCTGTGCCCATTATGGTGACCTGAAACATTTCATATAACATTTTCAATTCTAAAACCTGTTTAGTTCCCATTTCGAGAGTAATCCAGTGTTCCTGCACTGGAAACATTAGCCTTTTTATCGCATGTTTATATGTTTTTGTACTTAACCATCTCCAATCATATCATCTTCATCATCATCTCCATTGCAAACACTGATCTCCATTAAAAATCATTTCGGATGGAGATCAGCGCTTGCAAAATAACTAAAATACCTCATCGTCATTTCAAACCCAGGTATTTATTACAGACAGCTTAGGCAACTGACTAAGCTGCCAGTAAATACAATTAAGTGTACTCACTAGTGCATTCGGTCTATCTTCATGGAACTGCCACAGCTCTTTAAGCGGGAAGTCAGCACACACATCACCGTTAAGCAGGAAGAAGGCTGCGGGGCTTCCGGTTCGGACTTGGTCTCTGAAGTGGTATAAGCCACCGGCCGTGCCCAATGGCGTGAACTCTTGGAGATACCTGTCAGACAGAAAACGATTCAAATTCAAATAGTTAATTTCCAAAGACATAATGGTACAATAAAGTTGTAACGCTGATTCCTGTGTTAGATTAAAACTGTTGCAGGAAAGCAGTTATATCTTCCCCAAAGTATGCATAAAAATGTGTGCATTATAACTAGATATCTTAAAATATAAAAATGCAAACTTACTTTAAAAACCAGCACTATAAAATTTTGTGCTTCCCAGAAATTGTTCACAGAGTAACAAACATACATACACATTATACACACAAACACATATATACAAACTTTCGCCTTTATATTGTTAGTGATAACAAAAATAGATGCAAGTTCCATAATACAATACTTAACCTTATTATTGATATCAATAATTATCTAGCTTGAGTACAAGTTAGAATACAACAGTAACCATAAAAAAAAATGTTACCTGATGATAACATGATACTCTTTCTGCATATTGCTCACAAATGGAGCCATCTGTGTTGTGGTGTAGGAACCGATGATAAGGATCTCCTTGCACTCGGGAAGCCTCACACATGCTTCAATGTGGTGCTGGATCAGAGGTATGCCAGCTATTGGGAATAGTGGCTTCGGAATGTCCAGAGACAGTGGCCGGAAGCGAGTACCTGGATATCCAGTAAATCTATATTAAAGAAAAACAATTGTCGCATCTATTGTGCTGCAGACTTTTGCAGTTTTTACTGTTACTGTTTTTGAAGTTTGTACAGGTTGAATATACGTGTAAAAACTACTTATTTCAAGGGTAAAAAGACACGTAATCTGTGTATAGACATAACCTATGGAAGTGAAAGACGTTTATTAATGCAGCAAAAAAATTGTTAATTCATGTTATTTAAATATATGTATGCCTGACAATATTAATAGTTTGTTTTTAAACGCAAGATACATCGTACAAATGTTTCTAAGACATCATGATAACAATATGTTTTATCATTACCGGTGACGTGTTATTGAATCTTACCTTTTTGGGGACCCCCAATAAGTATTACGGCTTTAAGCATTCTAAATATATTTATGTTAGGTTTATACACAAAATAGTATCGGTTTGCTGTTTAAAATCTATATTTTATCGTTGCAAAAACGAAAAAATGCGCCACTCGCTTTGCTTGTGCAATCGTCAACAAACAAAACACAAGTGTTGCCAGTTGTTGCCAGTACTCTACGTGTAAATCTATGAAAAACAAATTTATTTTTGTTTTTCATACCTATGTTTTTCTGCATTCTCATGGCAACGGTAAAATGTTATATGAAGTTTATCGAAACGTTATTGTTCAGATACATACTGATTATTTTAATGTTCAGTTTTTTGTAAAACACCAAGCCTTAGAACTTTATTTTTGTTTCATTTACATTAAAACTTAATTCAAAGTCAAATTAATAAATACTTTGAAACCATTGAATTGTATACCATTGAATTCTTAAAAATTACGCGGGAACGTCACTTGTTTTTAATTATTTTTGGATACCTGCAAGATCATGCGTTCGTATTACTAACTTTGTGACCGTGACCTGAAACATTACAGCAGACATGTCCTATCATAAATAAACACAAAATTATAAAAAAAAAATGTATTACAGTTTTAAACGAAATAGAATTTTTGTATTTCTAACAAAAGGCCGCAAATCGGCCGGTATGAACGAAATTGACAATACTGAGAATCAGACATGACAGCTTAGGCATAAACTGAAGTCAGATAACAAGACAAGTTAAAAGGAGCCTACGTACGTATGTCAGGAGACAATTAATACAATTGAAATGGAACTTTAAATGATGCTAATTTAAGATTGAAATTACATTCACTATAAAATTAGTTCTGCAGAGCTAATCAAAAAGCCATAATTCAAGGAAGTTTTCAAATCTGGTGGCTAATTTGTAAATGGTATTGGATCCAAATTGGGATTGTATTGCGACAGCGATTGCCAGAAAGAGATAAAGGTAATCCGATTCTTATTACAACAAAACGATTGTTGATTTTGTTGTGATGGTTACCTAAACCATCTTTTCCGTCCGATGTGACTTGTTTTTAATAAATGGGCCAAAATACTTTTTTCGAATAAACAAACAAACAAATATAGCAGACTCAAAATTAATTTCTTTGAGGTTTTTTTTTTGTCTTTTTCGCAATAACCTTTGTCAAGTGGACCGATTTTGGAGATACTTTTAGATAGAATAAACCTTCAAGTAGTAGCTCCGCCTTTGAAACAAGGGGTCCGGGGTTCGATTCTCGGCCGGGGCACACTTTGTGTAATGAGCATGAAGTTTGTTATCGGGTCTTGAGTGTTTTGTCTAGTGTTTCTGTCTTTGTCCATGCCATCTGCGACACAGGGAATCCTAGTACCTAGTATGACTGTGTAAACGTTTACGTTTATGTTTAAAGTACCATACAAACTTTATGGTTATGGGTCATTTTAAGGTTAAGGGAACAAAGGGAAGACTTGTTCTTAAAGTACATTATATAACAAATTTTAGTTCTTGCTATAAGCACAGTGTATTTATGCTTTAAGTGTGTACCTACATACGCGGGAAGCAAGCAATAAATACGCATTAGGGCAACATAGGAATTCCATTTGGGTTCAGCTCACAAGTCATGCTGCTTTCAGAACGTTTCAGAACATGGATAATTAAGTGCTATGTTTAGGTATGTATCTTCAAACTAAGGCACTTAGCTAGATTACCACAATAAGTACCGATAGGATTAATACTAACTATATAGGTATCGTATCTTTGTTCTGTGCTCAAAGGAAACATTACAGCAAAACCCTACCAATTCACAGATTACTGGGGATAGATTACCATAGCAACCACTAGCAACATTATTAACTGTCAAAAAGATTCATATATTTTTTGACATTTATCACTGTTGTTAAGATTACTATCGGTGTTACGGAACCCTCAGTGTTAGAGTCCTAACTTAACCCGTTTTTTTTTATTGTACTAATGACATAATGGCTGTGTGAAAGAATGAATTTTATTTTAATGAAAGAAGGTGTTAGTAGAAATTCGTGGGAAAACAGTGGCGACAATTAGCTCATCACAGTAAAACACCTTAACGGATTTATAGGCATATGAGAATAACTAGCCTTAGTCTTGGAAATAAAAAAAATCATTTACACATACAAGTTGTTTATATTTTGAACACCTCATTCGACAGATTTTGTAAAAAAAAAATTACAGACAAATTGGCGCCTAAAATCGGCCATTTTAATTTTTGTAATTTAGATATAACCAGTGTCAGTCTAAGGACACCTTTTAAGCTAATCCATCCATCAAGAAAACTACATACATACACTCGAAAAACATAACCTTCTGGCGCAGTCGGGTAAAAAAAGATCTAAGTCGCATTGTAACCTTGATTTGACGGTTCCATAGCTTAGTTGGTCGTAACCCTGCCTTTAAAGCGACGGGTCCCGGCCAGAGCACACGTTGTGTGGTGTTCTCGGGTCTTGAGTTTGTATTGTTTCTGTGTTTGTCTACGCCATAAGTGACACTCAGAATCTTAGCTTATTAGGGTATGAGTGTAGTCAAGTTATTTTAATGGTCTGGTGCGTCTTTTCGTTACTGTCACTTATCAATTAATTAAATGCCTGCAATATCAAATAACTGGCTGTATTTTGTTTTAATTAATCCAAATGCTGAAAAACAAGTGAAAGACAATGCTTTTAATATTATATTACAGTCTCTGAGTGAAAGTATATTAACTCGGATATTGGCAGAACTAGGGTGGCTAACAAAAAGCCAAAAAAAATTTGAAGGAAAATAGGTACATAAAGGTGTTGCTATGACAACCATTCGACTTTTTTTTACTGGAATGCTGTTGGCCTTGTTCTCTCTAAATGGCGTTAGTAATTTTACGCGGGCTTAAACAACCATTAGGATGAAGGCAACTTGGCTTTATATTCTAATCAATCTTACTACGAGTCCGGAGTCCAAAACAAGGATTGCCCTTGACATTTCCTCCGCCAAATCCAAGGTTCACGGACCACTAAACCCTGACCCCTGCCGCAATACGTAAGAGCATTATTCCGCGATCCATTTTTGCGAAGTTCATTTGAGTGCAAACTCCTGTATAGTCATGTTTTCCTGGTAGCTAGGTTAAGGAAATCGATAAACATGACGGAAATAAAAGTGGGTGAGGAAAGAAAGATTTTAAGGCCTGCACCCTGAATATCCTATTCCCAGTCTTTCGGTTTCAATTCGTCTGTATGATTATCTAATGCAAGTCAAAGTCAAAGTCAAAAATTTTTATTTCTTCTTTATTCATATATTACTTGGAAACTTCAATTGTTTCAAAACCTAAGTTTACCTCTTGTTCAAACCCTATCCGACTCTCCATTGGGTAGAATAAGCAAGAAATCCCTAATGGAAAGATTACTTTCTTTTTCATGCATGATCCCTTTTATAAAGTAAGTACTTTATTATTAAATAACGTTTTTCTTATTACTATGTATGTGTCTTACTTGATTTCTTCGTCAATAGCAGACCGATTTGAATAATATTTTAAGTATAGTATAGTATAGAAATTTTATAAAGAGATTTTACCCCAAGAGCGAAAAGTTTTTTAGATTTTTATATCTCTTTATTATTTTTCTTCTGTTCAACCAACCTAACATAGGTAAATAATAGGTCCGCACTGAGGAAGGTCAAATGTGAGTGGTTGCAAGGACGTGACAGAGCTACAGTAAATTTGATTGAGAACTAACAAGTCATGATCTCCTTGTAGGTACAGCCAACTAATAAAGATCTATGCTCTCTCGTATGAAATAACAGTATATTTTATTGCAATCAATTGTGGTAGAAAGGACTTGGTTTCACACTTTGAAATTGTTTAGATTATTTTATATTTTATTCCTATATATTTTTAGAGATACAAGTCTTTTCTGATTAGACCATCATTTAGGTACTGAACGTCGAAAAAACCCGCTTCAATACTTAACCTAGGGGTGACATTTCTTCTTGAAATTTCACCCCTACGGGAGCACGTAGGAGGTACCCTAAAAAAACAACCAAATCGGTCCGCATTTGGCGAAGAAATACCTTAACAATAATACCCTACAGCTGAATTGAGAAACTTCTGCATTTATAAGTCGGTAAAAAAAGTGGTACATGTGTGTACATGATATAACTATTTGTCACGCTTGTATTTCTCTGTATTGGTATACAATAAAGTATTTTCATTCATTCAATTGTCCTATGTCATTAAAATATGGAATGCGTCTATATTAAGTCACAACACAAAGGGTGGGACATAAATATTTGCCCCTAATCTATGGTTTTAAGTTAGCCGGAACAAAATTAATGAATTTAGTAAATTGTCTGAAGCGAAATTTGGATCTGAATAATAGACTCCAAAATAGTCCAATTAAATGATGAAGGGTTCTGAGTTCTGAGTTCGAGTGGAACTAAAAGTTATTACAATTAAGAACATTTGTTTAAAAATAGATAATAACAAGTGCCTGAATAAAAATCGAAAAACACCGCCTTCTATTCCTTCATACCTTATTTATCGCCCTTAGGGGTACACCCTACCATATTATAAATAAAAATCCAAATTGGTATAAAGCGGGCGAAGAAAAAAGTCACGCGAAAGTAAAAGATACAATTTCGTTTATTTGGATGTAAATTTTTTCTAGTTATTTTGATTTAACTACCAAACTATTGAACCTATTTTAATAAAATTTCTATGGGTCCAATATAATATACTTATAAAAAAAAAACATCGGTTGATAAATGACGGAGAACTAAGGTAACAAACACCAATATATATATTCATATATTTAAATTCGACTATATAATATATAGGTTATAATATAATATTAAAACCTCCTCTGGAAGATTGTTGAAAATGTAAAAATGACAGGTGCTGTTTTACTATGTTAGAATATGTGTATGTATAACGGTTACAAAAAGAGCAATAGTATGTAGGTACGTACGTGAGTTCATTAAATATTAGACCCAATTTACCCGACCGTTGCTAAGTAACGAAATACCTTGTTGTAAATAATCCTGGCAATTCGGCAAATTCCAATTATCTGACGGCCGGTATCGGTTCAAGAACATTTGCTATCAATTATGTAGAAGTTACTTAGTTCAGCACTTTAGTTTATCTATCGATCACAGAAGTATTCATACCAGAGTGAAGTAATTAGAGATTAATGTGGATCACCTCTCAACAGCAACAGCAGCTAATAACTTTGGCCACCACAATACAAAGGCAAAAGTTATGTTTGCTGAGAATATAGTTGCTCGCGTCCAAAGGTACCCTCGTAGTCCCTACATGTGTCCCCCGGGTGGTGCGAAGAGCCTAAAGTAGCAGTAGAACATGTGCCAAATTCGGCTGGAGAAGTCACCACATCTGGTAATCTGCCACCAAGCAGCGATGCACTCGCATGACTGTGTTCCGGCGGAAGATGTGGGTGCTGATGTAATCATAACAAAAATCATAAATTGGAAAATAATAATAGAATGTTTAATTTAATAAAATGTCCATTTAAAGAAATAAGTTGGTACATACAATATTATAAATTATAACATAATCTACTCACAAAATGCCTTCGTGGTGGTGTTAGTGTAATCGGGGATGAATGGTATCAGGTAATTCAGATGGAAATCGGTGCCAAAATACCGCATGGAACTCTAATAAATTTGCTCTATTTTTTGAATACATGAAATTTAACTCCTGTTAAGCGTTTAACTGCAAGAAATGCACCGTTGATTTTGGACTAGATACAAATTATATACGAATAATAAGTTTACAGTCCTAGCGGGCATTAACGTAGATACCCCACTTAGATAGAAGATAGAAAAAAAAAAACTCTTTATTGTACACCACATTGATATAAAAACATAATTACTAAAAATACTACCAATAAATGTGAAATACAATGGGCGGCCTTATTGCTTAAAGCAATCTCTTCCAGGCAACCTTTGGATGGACTGGAATATACAAGAATGATAACGGACGGTGAGACTTAGGGATAAAACACTCATTTATTTGATGTTTAGCACACAAATATATACATTCCTTTCATTATTATATCTAGTTGTATTTACTGTTTTCACTATTTATTGCTTACTTGTTGCAATTCTTGTTATTATTTGTCTTCTTTTTTTATATCGTACCTTAATTTGTTTTTTTTTTTGTTTTTATTATTTCTGTTTATTGTATTATATTTTTATATGTGCTAAACATCAAATAAATGAGTGTCTATGTCTATATCTATGTCTAATTTTAACTCGCCCAGTAGACTCAAACGAAATCCAGGGAATTTACCCAAATAGAAACGCGGGAATTACAGTGTCACAGGGAATTTTATCATGCTTAAGCCCCGGGCTCTCAGTAGTCTGTTTGGGATACGGGTATTGACAATCATGTTTACGGTTCACTATACTCGAACTAGAGGGAACATAACTCGTAGAATTTATTACCAATAAATATCCGCTAACGTAACCCATATTTGTGAAAAGTACAGCCTTGATTAAGCCCATCAAACTTAAGATAGACAGACGTACGGCTTTGTAGTAAGGTTTAGTTTTTTATTGGGATTTGGTTATTTTTAAATTATTCCTTTTTATTTTTAAGAAGTCTCATTTATTTTAATGACATCGTTGAGGTGGCTTTATAGCTAAACAAATTTTTCACCTATAAACTTTATTACATTTTGTTTGAATATTCACGACTTTTAAGTATATTTTCATTGTGATCCAAGTTTTTTTTTTAGCCAGACAGACTTACGGGCCTGATGTTAAGCAGTCACCATAGCCTATAAACATCAGCAATACATGGTAGCTATTACTATGATAGTTACTTTTGTATTTCTCTTGAAGCTGTTCACGTCGTATTCTCTCGGGAGCACCTCTGATTTCACAGCCTATGGGTTAGTATTTTAGCTTATTAATGACATTTCTTAGCTTTCACTATGTATATACTCGTAAGATTTCAATGTAGCTGAAACCTTGCGAAAGAATAGGTAAATAACGACAAAAAGATAGTTCAAATTATCTTTGACAGTTATTAGTGTGTTGTCAATTGATAAAATAAAAATCTATTATAGATCACTACAACACTATATCTAAATACTCGTAACTACTTCTGAGAGCTAAAAAACTTAAATTCCACGCGGGAAACAGCTTGTAATCATAAAATTTCGCTTCCAAGTTAATTTTTAGGTTAATCCCAGCGCGAGCCGCTAATCCTACACTAACAAAGGTACCATTGGGCTTACGGGTAATCTTTGAAAGGGCCCTGAATATCTTTGAGGCTTTAGACCACTAAAGCTAATTTATAGCAAACAATAATTAATAAATAAATATTAATGGACTTTTCACAAAGCGTCATTTAGCCCCAAACTAAGTATAGCGTGTACCACGGGAACTGGATAACTGATAGAATACATACTATAGTTTTATAACTATAATACACGAGGAGGCGTGTGCTACTACGCTAAAAAAAGAAATACAATTTGTGCTTAATCCATTGCTCACATTGGTTGGTTTCAAAGTCTTTAATGGACATAGGTAGAAACAATTTTATTGTTTTATATATTAGGATATTAACGGTTGCAAAATTTAAAATTAGTATTATAGAATAACTAATTGACGTCCAAGTAACAATACTTAATCTGTGATTTTAGTTTGATTTGACAGTTAAATAAGCAGCAACATTGTCAATTCAGCTCATAATCCCTATCGAGGGAGTACCTTTGATGTTTGTATCACTATCTTTAAAACTACGCAACGGATTTTGATGCGGTTTTTTTTAATAGATAGAGTGATTCAAGAGGAAGGTTTATATGTATAGGTTATACACTAGCAAGTTACCCCGGCTTCGCACGGGTAGTTTCTGATACGACACTGATGCTTTACTAACCGTGCGAAGCCGGGGCGGGTCGCTAGTGATGTATATGTAGAACATTATGGGAGTATCAGTGTGTTTAGGTACACACTCGTATATAAGCGTGCTTAGTTGGGATAAATATACATATAAAAGCCAACAGTTCGTTGCCGCATCAGTATTGATCCTAAATTGTCCAAATTACTATTTCTAATTAAATTTTACTCATAGCATCGTGTTTCTGAATCTAGTTAATCAACTAAGGTTAAGCTATTATGTAACTGGTTACTGAACTATTTCAAAATAATTTTATTGCTTCTAAAACCAATTCCTAGTATTCCTAGGTTATTGAACCATAATTTGAACGTCTGCGTACTACGCAGTCTTTCAAACGGTGGTTCAAATCACAAGAGGCCCAAAAAGATTGCCGCTTGAACTTGTTTCTTATTCTTATTTTTTTTTTCTTTGCCTTTCATTTATGTGCGCAATACCACGATCATAAAAGGTGAAGGAAAACCACCATGAGGATTCGAATATTTAGGTGACGGGCTCAACGCGATGCGACTCAGATTTTATCATACTTGTGTCGGAGAGAAACTATATCGTCTTATTGTTGTTATGGGTGAAGGAGCATTTAACATCAGCCTTCAGCTCGTTCCGTCATTTCCGTTAGATACATAAAAAAACAATACTCCATTTGTGATCGATTTGAAATCTGTTACGTAATAAGCTCCACAACATATGTTATATCTGTTTCTTCTTTGGTGAAACACCTTTTTTCGTACGCTAGACTTTAAAAGACACGAGCATGAGTAAACAATCTTATTTATGTATTTTATATTTTCAAAGCATTTTGTGTTATATTAAAATTAACTCAATAATATAGTTATTCACTTATTTATTACAAAGACGTTTTAGTAGGCATTACAAGGTTATATTTACTAAAAAATCGAATATATCGTCTTGCCTCACAGCTTAGTTATAGCTATGCCTTCTGTTCTGTAGTTTGTGGACTCGATTTCCACCCAGGACAACCTTTTTTTGACGAACATAGATGTCTGCTTAGTTTCTGGGTATTAATATATAATATTGCATGCATGTATTTACAAAAAATACTGTGTAAGTATTCTATCAGGTATCTAGTTCCTATAGTCAAGACCATGCTTAGTTTGGGGCTAAATGGCGATTTGTGAAATGTCCATGGAAAAGAATTATTATTATTATTCAATACAATTCAATGAAATTCTTTATTCATAGGTATGGCTACGCGGAAGCTACATCTATAGACATTTAAGGCTAAAGTATCAACTTAGCCGTATTTATGGGGGTCAGTGTTGCTTGAATCCGTGGTAGAGTACCCTTGGAGCCCCTACCCGTTACCCCCGGGTGGTGCGAAAGGAGCAACCCAAAGAAAAAACAAAACAAACAACATTAACACACTCATACCTCTGCACTAGGATTCCCTGTGTCGCAGGTGGCATAGACCAACACAGAAACACAAGACAAACACCCAGGACCCGAGAACAAACTTCATGCTCACCACACAAAGTGTGCCTCGGCCGGGAATCGAACCCGGGATCCCTCGCTTCGAAGAAGAAGTCAAGCCAAGCCCAGCTCATCCAGAGAAGTACTGGTAATCAAATACAAATACAAATACAAACCTGCAATCCTGCAGGGGTAGCGGTATCATTACAGGCGCATGTGAAGTAACATCTAACACTATCTCAGAATCAGATTATTTAGATGCTTAGAATAACAATTGTGAAAGAAGGTCCATGACATTGGCATGCAAAATAGCTGAGTGTGATTATATTCGCAAAACTTTCCGAGAATAGTTCGAACTGATAGAAGTTTTTCCGTGACTTTTAGACAGTTTGACAGCTGTCGTTTATTATGTATAGAAGCTACCCTTAAAAGTTTATTACTTTGTTTCCAATAGCCCAGTCTATGTGTGGTATTAGAACCGACAGATATTATCCTGTCTTGTTTCACAATTTGATAATTAGGTATCAATCGTTATTTTGGCTTTGAAACAAAATCCGCCAATCACCAATACAATGTGTGCATGCAAAATAATCTACAAGATTGGCAAAAGGACTATTATATCGGTGTAATGGATGATGCCATCAAGAACAACTTTATCCATTAATAACTTTTGTAATTTTCTGTGAAAAGATGATATGACGGTTTTGACACAAATCAAGAAAATAAAGATCTGAAATTTCATTTCAATGTAGAAGGATCTATGGATTAAATATTTACGCAAAGTAAAAGCTCCAATACGAAAGCGGCTGTCGAAATAAATCTACCGACATTAAATGGGTTTCACTGAAATTCCGAATAAGCCATTTCAATTTCAACGGGCCTCTTGTCATAGTTAATAATGTATAGACCAAGAGACCGTGATACCTATTATAACTACGTCAGTGGAATGGAGTGGGTGTCATTTGAACCACAGACGTTACATACCCGTGTCATTGACGCAACACGCTGCAACTTGCGTCTTCTATTACTTCGGTAATTACTTACCTAACATCACGTTGACAAACAACGCTTTACGTAACTTTATTAAAAAATAAATGCGGTACAAATTACTCACATAAACTAATGTTTTAATTGGAATCACCGAATGCATGCATATTCAATTCAAGTACGTCAACCATCTCTTCTTGTGACGCATTAGGAATAATAAATGATAACCAAACATAGCGAAGTTTCTTTACTTCAATTTGCATCAATATTTTTTGTATTTTTATAATATTTTTGTTCATATTGTTGTTGACATTTATAATCTAATCTGACATTGAACATTAAGCTTTCATGTTGTATGTTTATGTGGAAGTTACATACTCAGTACAGTATAGTTATTAATATTAAACTTTTCTGGCAAATAAATTGTGAATTGGTTAATTTCTTCATCTATATATGTATATAAAGTCAACTGCTGTGCTAGACTCGAAAATTTTCGGTATTTTTGGGAGACTGTAACTGATTTATATTTCATTACATGAATTTAAGTAAAAATTATTTTTGCTGCTAAGTGCGCGTCTTTTGGCAGATGATTGTCAAATTGTGAATAAAAATAGGAAATCTGTCAGGTCAGTTGATATTGAATATTTTAGAATAAAAGTAGTACATTACTCGTTCTTGCCTCTCCATCTAATGTCCATTTTAGCTACATGTCAGCCATAAGCCGCGTTGGTGAGCGATATTTATTGATTGCTAGCAGATAATGGATTTATATTGTCACAGGGACGATTTGAAATAACTACATATCGAAGATCCCGGTTCAGATAGATGGAAATACAGAAAAACGGACTGATGAAACTAAACCATTAACATATTACAAACCATTAACCATATAAATCTACATATTATTATTGTATATTGTATATACATATATCTTTTTTTAATACATAATAGTAATATATAAATATTGTACTATTGGAACTAGATAACTAATAACAATAAATAAATATTAACACAGACAGAAAAAACATTTTATGTTCTTTTCACGAATGTTTGAGTCGAGTGTGAATCGAAAAGAGAGCAACAACCCACAAAAAAAATCTAAAGCTTATTCTCGCCTTGGCTCATTTCAATGTAAACATGAATTTATCCTATTCACGATAAATAAGAAAATATGTCGGCAAACGGGAGTGCTTAAGAAAATGTTTGCCTTCACCCTGGGGGTAGATTTACCCTCAGTATTATATGGGAGCGGTCTTCGTGAGCGTTGCTCAGTTTAAAGCTGTTAACCACTTTTTCTATTTACTTTATAAACGACGCGAGAAATAAAGCTCGTATTTGTCTCGTTGATGCGGTAATATATTTATGTAATAATCATATTAAATCCTGTTGTCCGAATTCTCAAATATATATCGTTTTTGAGCACCACATACCAACAGGTGCCATAAAAACTAGCGCGGAGCTAGCAACACTGATACAGCCCGTGCCGGTTTAACCACGTAGCAATAGGTGGCCCCGCGTAACCAAACCCGCCTACATTTCTGATGTTCTTTAAAAATTTTCAAGCTGTTTCATAAAAACCTTTTCCTGGCAATATAAAACACTAAACAAGTGCGTAATTTTGAAAATCGAAAATAAAACCGACATCAATTCAATACTTTCATTTCAATATTTTTCCTCCTTAACAAACATAAAAAAAACACAACCGAATAGATATCATCCTCGGTTAAAAAAGAATTAGCCAATTACTCGTATGTACAGCCGGTCTGAAATGACACACGTCACTTACGAGTATCATATATATTATTTATTTACAGTATAGATTTCATTTGAAATATTTAAGTCTATCCCACACGACTGGGCACGTTGTATTACACATTTTCAGGTCAACAGTCCTACGCCGGAGCGTCGAAGCAGACGAAATTAATATCTACCCTTGATCTATTCAATGGTAACTTTTGATCAGTCTAACGTAATCTTACACTGGATTTACAAGATATTTACGAGAGTAATACCGAGAGTAAATAAGCCTGGATTTATACTGCGTTTATTAAAAAACATTTGATTAATTTTGGTATTAAAGTATATTGGTATTGTAAGTTTATTGGTAAAAAAATGACTAATGGTGCAATATTCATTAAAAGGCCTTAAAAATAAATTCAGAGCTAGATTACCGTGGCAATTGCTGTACTGAGAACCAATGCTTGCTGGTTTCCAGCTTTGGTTTTTAAATAAACTTAGCTTTTTACCACGGCATAGCACAGATTATGCTGAGTCTGATTAGGCTAGATGGCATTGTATGAAATATCTATGAATATTATAAATTAGATTTTTAAATTAGTCTCTAAAGGAGGTGTTTTTATCTTGTAAGCCTTTGTATCCAAAAATCTTTCTTGCGAAATCCTTTTCTCTCAAACTCAGTGCCATTCGTAATAAGTTGAACCTCGAATATACGAAGTTACGACATTATCATCAATCTTTAGAAAGTCATTTATTTACCATATTACTTGAAAAGATGCGGGCCCTTATATTCGCGTTACACTATAAAAATGGTTAGAAAAATATGAGACTATCTTAAATGATAAAGAAAAGTTTACCCACGGCACACACGGAATCATAACACAAACACCTATAATTAAACTTTACGCTCATCATACAAAGTCTGGGAATCGAACCCAGGACACTTCGAAAGCAGAGTTGCTGCGTACTAAGCTACAGAGCCCTACATAATAGACTTTAAGAAGCGATTTATGCCAGGTAACCTTTGGATGGAGAGATTTGTAAAAATTTGATTGGTTAGCGGTGTATATCTTTTAAAAGTGTCACAGAAATGTAAGTATATTGTAATATTATAGCAAAAAAAGAAGAGTAATATATATAATGTGTTTAAATAAATAACGATGGACGCTTAGAATGCCTATCTTTCAACATCTTTTTATATTGTAAAGAGTGTTTGTTTAGAGCTAAAAAACTATGATTTTCGAGCGTCATACTCAGACAAACTAACTACTTTGCGGTTATACTATGCTTTGACTGGTCTCCAGCTCGCTCAATAGTAGTTTTACCTTCTGCTGGTCGTATGTTCGATTCCCACTCACCACAACAAAAATTCGTGTGATGAACATAGGTGTTTATTTTGTATATGAATATATGTATAGGCTATGTATAGGGAGAGGTCCCGGGTTGGATTCCCGGCCGTTACACACGTTGTGTCGTGAGCATAAAGTTTGTTCTCAAGTGTTGGTTATTTGTCTTATGTTTCTGTTTGTCCATGCCATCTGCGACACAGGGAATCCTAGTGCTGAGGTGTGAGTATCTATATGCTATTCGGTGTAAATAGACATAACTTAAACTATGAGATCCAGAAATTCCTTCAAGCATAAACAATGTTATTGTTTTCCTGTTCCCTGAGAAGTAGTTAGTTGAGGACAATATTATAACTTTAGCTGAGTCGACTCCAACGTCGGTTAATTATGAAGTTGCAGGAATAGTTGGAGTGATTATAATATATATGGGGATCTATTTCTTTATTTAATTTCAACGTAACGGCATGTTTTGGTATTGTTACAAAGTTTGGGTTAAGCAGAACTACGCTGAGTAGTATTACATAAAAAATTTGCTAGTATCCATATAGGAAATTGGGGAATAGTTTATTTCCATACAAACTATTCCCCTATTATATGTTTCGATTATTAAATAAGCCTATAGAGGCTTATTTAATAATCGAAACAACCAACTTCAATATTTTCATCCCTTATTTCTCACCCCGATGTATCTGATTAGTATTTTTGTTTTAAAATTAACAAACATACTAATCAGATACATCGGGCGACAAAAAAGTCACAGGAAAGCAAAAAATGCAATTTATTTTACTTGGATCACACATTTTTTTACTGTTACATATTTTGATATAACTTTTGATTCACACCAAAGATACATTCAATATTCTTCCTCCTTCTTCTTAAGTAGCCAACTCTGGTGTCGGAGTTTATCATGCGACTCAAAGGCCTCCAACATGGTTTAACGTGGCCTCGGAAAGTGAACACGAACGTGAACGGTTCAAATACCATTAAATGGTCATCTCTAAAAATTTCAACCCTTAGGTACGGAACCCTAATACCAGCCTCATCTTTTGGAACTCGATTGATAATGCCACTTGACAAATTCCGAACTCAGTATGAACGAGCTTTTAACCTGAAGAGACCTTCATAGGACTTATTACGTCGTTATCGCGTTGGATTACATATAAAAATAAGGAAAACTACGGCCTTAGGGGCCATGGGACCTAATAAATTAAGTGATCCCGAAACTCCGGCGCTTTTGGAAGAACATTGCTTATTAAGCGGGTTGCTGTAGGAGACGTTTTCGGGATTAATCTACTACTAGCTTTGCCTCGCGGTGTTACCCGCGGCTAAAAGGTCAGCATGAGACGACGAGAAAAACCGACAGAGGTTGTTTTTTGTTAGTCACTAAAAAGTACTTTACACAAACTCATACGTTACATATATAATAGTTTATTAGATAACATATTATTATACTACTTTTAACTCGAAAAAAGGGATAAAAAGTGTAGACTATGTGTTAATTCAAGTTTATGAGCTACTTATTAACAAATTTCACTCAAAGCCGTTCAAACGTTGAGACGGAGAAGTAAAAGACTTACATACAGATAAACATTCGTAATTTATAATATTAGTGTGATATAAATATTTGTTTTTGACGGCTCTGCTAAGCTGGTCCCGCCTCCGAATCGAAGGGTCCGCAGTTGATTTTTGACTGGAAAATAATTGGTAAAAAAATGACGTTTTGGTTGGCCACTCAACGGGAAAGATAATTATTTTCGGGATAAAAAAGCCTATGTAATAATCCAGACTGTAATCCATCTTTGCCAAAATCCAGATCCAATCAGCCGGTCTTACGTGATTGAGTAACAACATACATCCATCCATCCAAACGATCGCATTTATAATAGTCGTAAGATCTGTCACATCGATCCTATTCATGGAACCTAACAATAGTTCGTAATGATCCACCCTCGTCCGTCTCTCCGGGTGTAATTACGTGCACAAAGAACTGACATGAAAATGGTACCTATAAAGACCCTTTGTTTTGAACTAAACTGACCATTGCATACAGAATAGACAGATGTTGGAAGGTTTGCGGAAAACGATTATGTTCGTATATGTACCCGTTTTAGAACACAAAACTTGAATTCCTCTAAAACGCGGTAAGAAACAATGACAAAAAATAAAAAAAAAAAACGATTTCAATACTTTCAAAGTAGCAAAATATGCAATTTCGTTTACTTGGATGACATACTTTTTCTAGCTCTACCCCAAATCGAGGGTTTTAACATTTTCGTAAAATGAGCTTGTATTACTATAAAAGGTCGTATTATTTGTTGTACCAGTTGAACTGTGAGTTGAAGTACGCAGTAGTTCTGATCCAAAGTGCTCATACGGCAGCGGAGAGACATAGGATCTCTGTGTACTATGTATAATGGGGAGTGTTCTGACCCAATACTCAATACTCAATACTCAATGCATTTATTGCTCAATACATTTATACCCTACGTATCAGATGACCAATCTATTTAGTAAAATGCCCTTGTGGTATAAACAACGTATAGTATATATATATATATATTACTTATACTTACTTACTTATATAGATATATATATAAGTAATTTGGGCGCAACGGGATGCTCAAATTGAAACCCATTTATTACTTTAGATCTCAGGTATTGTTCGGATTCGGAGATCCTCTTCAAGATCCTTCTTTCCGTACGAGTATGTTGTGGAAAGGACTTCGATATGGGGTCCTTTCAATGGATGGTCAATCATTGCATCAAAGGATGACAGCACATGGTAGTGGACATGTCCATGGGCGTTGGTGGCCTCTTTCCATTAGGAGGCCGAAAAGTCGAATGTTGCCTACAAAAAAAAAAACGAGATATCAGCATTGACAATTCAAAGTACTTTTATATACTGGGCTATTTTAATAATAATACATTAGCAATTGTTATATTATTTATGTTTATTAAGTCGTTGTCAACCGATTTCCAATGTATGAGGTTATCAATTCGTAATTTTTTTAATGTTTATTTTCGAATTCCAATTTGAAAATTATTTTTTAATTTGAACGGATGATATTTCAGATTGATCCCCTAGAAATTTCACCAAAATCGGTTCGTAATCTTGTGTTTAAATTAAAATAACTGGAAATAATGTGATCCGATTAAACAAAATTGCGTATTTTGCTTTTTGTGACTTTTTTCTCTCATTGCAGATTGTATCTCATGTAAAGGCGAGAAATGAGCCATAAAAGTATCGAAGTGAGCTTTTTTTATATCATTATACTAGCTGGGCGTAGTTCTGTTCCCATGGAAATACGGGGACAAAATGCTATTTTTCGACGATAATATAACTTATTGGTGAAAACATTTTTAAAAACGTTTCAGTGGTTTAAGCGTAAAAGCTTAACAAACAAACATACTCACTTTCGCATTTATAATATTAATTAGGATGTATAATCTTTTTTGAATTTGTCGACCAGATTGGTGAGATCCTTCATTGCTGTGTTTATATCTCCTTCCGAGGTGCCGTCATTTAGATACCACACATTAAATTTGGATTCATGTATGAATGGAGAGACTGAAAAATCCGGCCCCAGAGTATCGCCTTGTTGACAGCCAACTCCAGAAAACAGAAGATTGTTTTGGTATATTAATTTTGATGGTGTACCATAGCATTGCGAAAGAAATTGAAAAGCATCAGGTAATTTTTCTTTTCTATCTCACCAAAAAGGCCAAAAAGGCACCCGTGTTGACAGAGTTGAAAGCGTTCTTGACATCCACATTCAGTATTGTAGTTGATAAAGGTTCTCAGCGAGTGGACCGCCGCTTCGCAGCAACCGCAAGCTCCAAAGCCTAACTGGATGTGCTGAAAATGCACACATAGACTATCAGATTTCTTTCTGCAGCATCTTGGATGCGAGGTGGCGATATACTATAACAACAGCAATAGGCCTTATTTCACCATATTTTATAAGCGCACAAAAATTTGCTTAATAGAATATGTCGGTGACACTATTGATTACCTTACCTGACAACATCAGGTTGGTGAGGGATGTAAATGCACCAAGGAGTCCAACGTCACCACAACCATCGAGACCGCCAGCAGAGCCTCGACCGTCTTCTGTTTGCACAGACAAATGTGATATGGTGTCATCGAGTGGTGGGTGCGTTAGGTGCTGCAAAAGGATGTTTACTTAGCAGAGCTGAGAGTGTCTCTGTAGAATTGGAGCAACTGTCATTTGAGAAAAGCGCGCCGCTCCTGTTATATCCCCATCGCCGAGACGGTTTTCGACCATTTGAGAGCATACATCAGTAGACCTGGTTTGTTTTATTTTAGGTTTAAAATTCAAAAGGGTAATCCACTGTTTCGAATATATTTTATTATACATTTCTATCCATTTTCTCTTTCGAAAAATTTTTGGAATGACAATTAAATGACAGATGTCATTAAAAGTATTATATTATTTGATAAAATGATGACTAACCTTTTGTCTTTACGAAAGAGGAAGCGCTTGCGATCTGTTAGGATCGATTTTAATATTGGACTGATAATTAACACCCTTCCAGAATAGCAATGCGAGTGCACCAGTGCTTGGCGGTAGCTTACCAGCATACAATTCTATTCCCAAAAAAGAGATTATACCTATGATATAACCTTACAAAATGGTCCATTATGACTAGAGTACACAAGCCAGCTTAAGCAGAGCCGTAAGTTCCTGCACACGCTAATGAGACTTACTGCTCATTAGTCGTTGCGCTGTTGCTCATTGACTTTTAAACATTTCGACTTTCAACCGCTCTCCCAAGGGAACCATGCTAAATTTCGAGGTCAATATCCAGTCTTTGACTTCATTCAGTAGTACGGCGTGAAGCGCGGCCAAGATACAGACCCAAAAGTTTTGGCTTCAAAACAGATCGTAGCGCGCTGCAAAAAGGTACAAAATTGATGTTACAGCTTACTGGAAGCCGAGTTTGTCACCTACGGCAGAGCCTTGCGTGTGCATGTGCATATGTTCGTATGCGCGTATGTCACCTCCCTACGGCAGAATCTTGCGCGTGTGCGTGTGTATGCGTGCGTGTATCGTATAGCTATGGCAGAACGCTGCTCCGAGCGTAGGTAAGGTTTCTCAGTAAACGTATAAAAGTCATCTTACGCTTATTCATTATCGTTTATTTTCACAGAACAGCACTAAAGAAAAACAGTTAAAAGTTGGTGCCAAAGAAGCCATTGCTAGCAGATCTTGGTGCAGCAGGTGTAAATTGTGATGCACGGGGCGCAAGGGCATGAGGGGCAGGGTCCGCAGCAAGGTCCACCACACCTGAAAAACAAATGTAAAGATTAAATACTTTAGTCTCAATTCTCGCAAGGGGCACCCTTTGGGGACTCCTATCCTTACTTGCGGGGGCAACCCGAAGGGTTACGCTGGACTCCCACCGGCTAAACCTAAAACTTAGGCCAACTGCGGGCACGTGGAAAATTTCTTCCGCGGCCAGGCAGCGATATATTTTTTTATGGTATATGGGACATGAGAATTTGAGCCTCCGCGGATGGAAAGCGGTCACCGTTGCCCATGCACATCTGCAACACCAGAGGCAATTGAAGATGCGTTGCCGGTACTTTTTAGGACCCCCCCAAAAATTGATGCTGGAGCCGCTCCCAGCTTTACCCTCACGGAAACACCGCGAGCGCCACCTCGAGTTACGACGACCACCCCCCGTGACCCTCGCCTAGATCTCGACGTGACAATTCGATTCAGGGCTCCCGTCATCTACCGTTACGGTCAGGACGAGCGGGAGAGATTTTGACATTAATTACAACAGGCGGATCCAGCACCTACACCCTTCGAAACAGCAATATTGATGCACTGCTTGCTAGATGATCTTGGCACAAGTTCCACCGATACCATCCTTACGGATTTTTCAACCAGAAGCGACAGGAAAGCCAAAATGTTCTAATTCGATTAAAAACTAACCTATTTTGACGACTTTTGATATATAATGGAAGCTATACTGAAAGCTAGCTAGATATGGGTGGCAAAGAATTTCAATACTCACATCTTGGGTTCGGTCGAGTTGCAGGAGTACTATTGAAGGATTAAAAAATTGTCTAAAAGACCGAAATTGGCAAAAAACGACGAGTAATTCTTTAGATACTTTCGGAAAAAAAATATTTTTTTTATATTTTACGCATTATTTAAGCAAAGGCCTTCAGTGTACTGACCTTATTCTGCAGCTAGCTTTTACAGAACACCTCGGTTGTGATTTGAATTCAAGGATAGAGTTCTAAAATGTTATTTTTCTTTTAATGTTTTAAATATTTGTTGCCTGTGACATAGAATGCTTTTCGTATGTCGCCTCTTTAGAGATTAAAAAGGTTTTCGTATTACTATTTTCAAGGGTCTCAGATCTATTTTTGAATCCTTTATAATATACAGTTGGGGAAAAAGATTTTTTCTTTTACATTACATTTTACATTATAGACACAACAATATATTTTTACACCTTGAAGTCAACTTCAGAATAGCTAACATCCGTACTAGCCTCAAATGTTCAGTTCAAATGCCACTAAATGATCACTGATCCAACTTTTAACCGGGCCGAGGTGCCCTACTCTCGACAAGTGAGAGTTGATGGACTTTGATATGTCACGAGAGCCCAATCCGGTTTAGTAGATGTCACATGTTTTCGAAATTTCCGGTTTCCTCACGATGTTTACCTTCACCGTTTTGAGAACGTGGTATTGCGATAAAATACATTTTATACCTTTTTGTTTTCCTGGGCCACCAAGCTCTCGAGAACCAACTGTACCGTGACTGTGTACTCGTAGTAGACCAGATTAATAGGCAAGACAAGAAGCATTTGCTTGTTGTGTAGACCACAATATAGGTAAGTTCTTTTATTTATGTGAAAATGTGATGGAACGAGCTGAGGACCTGGTAGTAACCTCCTCCGCCCATGACAACAATAATGCGACTCAGTATAAAATTTGGATTTTACACTGAGTTGCATTCATCCTGCTGCGTCCATCGCCCGAGATGGGGATGATACGTCTCATGCACATGAGATTTCACCGGCACCCACACCCTTCCACCGGAACACAGCAATGCGAGCACTACTGCTTGGCGGGCGATTCCAGGTGTGTTAGCAGTACCTCCTCGGACGAACTTGGCACAAGTTCTACTGCTACTTTTGGTTGCTTTAGCACCACCCAGGGGGTACATGTAGGGCATCAAAAAGTACATACCTACGGACGCAAGCAACTGGACCTTGTTTGCATAACTACGTCCAAAGAGGAAATAGCAAAGTCAAACAGACTTTATAGTTGACACCTGCGAATAGTGTCACCACAGCTGAGACATCTGTAGTTCCAAAGGTTCCGTTTGTCGCTGCAGTAGTTCTTCAACGTATCGCCATCATTTAAAATATATTATTCAAGTATGTAAAGCATCAAGATAAACTGTGGTGATGTGTTGTAACCTTTAATTTGAATCATTTAGCATGCATTCGAAAAGTCCGTGGCTTAGTTGATAGTGCCTTGTGGTGCCCTGCCTTCTAAGCGAGAGTTCCCGGGTTCGATTCTCGGCCGGGTCACACTATGTGTGGTCTTGGGTGTTTTTCTTGTGTTTCTGTGTTTTTCCATGACATCTGCGATACGGGGAATCCTAGTGTAGAGGTATGAGTGTGTTAACGTTTATTTATTTATTGAAAGTTGCGCATTCGGGTAATAAACTACCATTTTTGTATTGTCTCCGTAATCTGGTTCCCATTGTCTCCCCTGTGTGAAATATCCATTAATATATCAAATTATAAGCTTGGTGCTACATATAAAATAATTTTCTTTTCTTTCTTTCTTTCAATATATACCTAGTTGTCCCCTAAATGTGTGACCGTGAGAATAAATAAATTTGTCTGATAAGGTACCCACGGACACAGATATGATGTACTATGGGTTAAAAAATGAAACAAAAAATTTTAGTTAAAGTTTATTTGCAACTATTAAGTATAAACACATAAAAGTTGAATTCCTTAAAACATCAAACTTATAAGATACAACGTACGTTATAAAACAACAATCTATTCTAAAAGATAGTTCAGACTTTAAGAAGTACTTATGATTAGGATGATGGTATTGAATAATTATGTCAATAATTCAAGTGGTTAACTCTAATGTCGGAGTTTTCAAGACACCCGAAGGCATCCGACATGGCTATCGACTTCTTAACTTCTTCACGCTCCAACGGATTTAGATCAAATTTGTCACGAAGGTAGCTCATATCCTGGACAGGCTACACATAGGCTACATTTTATCTCGAAAAGTGAAATATTTTTAAGTGGCTTGCAAAAAACAACTTTTTCTGTGAATTTTGTCGCAGCCAGTATTGACACGTAAGTATTGTTCCAGGAAATTCTCGAGAGAAAATTTACATCAATGTGTGTTTTGCTATAGCGAATCTATTCACCCACAACTGCCGAGTGCGTGTGGTTTACATAAAAAAATTACACGGAGCTGAGGTGCCGTGCTTCTGAGGGCACATTAAGATGTCGATACCGGCTTCACGGAGGCTTTCAGTCGGCTTAAAAATACCCAAATGGACTTACTCCAACAAAAGACAACACAACAAAATCTTGTTTTGATTTTCAATTGTAACTGACATCACATTTTGTGAGAAAAGTATTTTCATCATAACACTATTCTATTTATCTTTAAATATAATAGTATTGTATTGTATTATGAAAGAAAAGGAAAATAAGTTACGTAAAACACAGCGGCCTTTAATCCTACAAAAGTAAGCAAACACAAGCTAGCAAATATACCACCCAACAGGTTACTCTGAATAAATTACGAAGTAGCAACTTGGCTCTATAACTGGACAAATCCTTTGTTTGATGGCAACACTGGTAAGTAAGAAAGGGTCGCGAACGGTGAATTTTGCAGGGATGTTTTCTTGTGATGTTATATTTTTGTTCTTCTTGTAGGACTACTCCTCCACAAGAAAATGCTAATTACCGTTCAACTACGTTTTATTGATGACTAATTTCTCGACTACTACAGAATGGCCTCACAGATCAGTTTGTGGCCTCTGCCTTCTGCGCTGTAGGTCGCGGGTTCGATTCTCACCCAGAACAAGCATTAATGTGAAGAATGTTAATATGTATTATGTGTATTTATTTACAAAAAAAGGCCTGTAATTCCTGTAATACTGTACTGTTCTATCAGTTATCAGTTATCAAAATAAAAGGTATAATCAATATAAGTTAGAAGCTACAGCCGATGCAAGCCTACTCTTGCCCAGTAAGAGTTAATATGTAGATAAAAAATATTAGTGACCAATTACTGACTCAAATCCAAACTTAGCAGTAATATATTTATTTTATAAATTGCGTTACCTATTTTAGAGATTCAAATGAAATACATTTTTATTTACTATGACTTTGACAAGTGACTGACAGGTGCCGGTGAAATTACAGGCATTTTAGGCGTAACATCCCCGACTCAAGGTGTCGCGCGCATATCAATGCGACTTTAGTCTTCTCATTCTTTAGTAGGGGAATATCCAAGTCGTATTTTTGTTGTATGTGGACGACGGTAACCAATAAACATCAGGTTATATACAATATATGCAGGCACGTCACCACACTTACAAAAAAAATAGTTTGTTCATTTTTATTCAATAAACACAAACAACGTTCAAAAATCAACTCACAAAAAAGCATTATATTTCATAAAGACAGGACAAATCACAAAGCAAAATAAAAAAGTTGAATGAAAACAGAGTGAGTGCATTGAAAACAAAAGCTCGCAGACAGAAATAAACAGTTTAAAATGAAATTTGAAAGAGAAGACGCTCGTTCACAGGTTTCTACAGCATTATTTTTTTAATTTCTCAGCATTGTATTATTCAAAAACGTAAGATACTCTGTTAATTATTCAATCAATTAAATCTTCTTAGTCATTCAATTATTAAAACTAAATAATACAACTTTACAATGTTATCGTTATGTAGTTAATTGTGAAAATCTCAAGAAATTACCAGTAGTATTGTTGTTGCTATTTACGTATACTTTTGTTAGGTAAAAAATGACTATTCTTGTCAACATACTTTTTTGCCCTAACAAGAAACTACCGAGGTACTACCTTCTTTAGTTCTAGATCTCACAATACTGATTCTATCACGCATATGAGTGAACAATTCATGCCTGTCTCGGCATATTGTGCTCAGTGGTGTGTGTGGCATATCTTTTTATGACACATCACTGCGCGCGTGATTTGATTGTATAGTCAACACAAACTGTGAACCTATTTTCAATTAGGGGTGAAGGTTGGGACAAGTTGATCCATTTCATTTCGCAGACGAGACGTATGATTCCAATTAATATTTATCGGCCATCGTAAGTGTCTGAAACGTGACATTGGCAAATTAGATAACTTACTCAAAACCAAACAGCGAAAACTAAATAAAATTGCTTGTGATATTTATAAAATTGAACCTTTAAAATGTGCAAATATATTTGTATGACGTCACATCGTCATTTTCTACTAATATACATTAAGTTTTTAATTTTTTGTAGTCATCCCAAGACTAAAAAAATACAAACCATTAATTCTTTTCCGTGGTTTTTATAAGTTTGACAACTCCGGTGTCGATGTTTTCAACTCTCAAGGAAATTAAATACTAAAATACGTTTGTATATAAGTTATGTGACTGTTTAAATTTAATATTTTTCCTGTGTGAATCTATTTTGATTACATAAAGTAGTGATAAATAATATTTTATAGATAAATCAAATGTGATTACCCAATACCACCATCTATTAAATAAAGGTGGCACGGCACGTGGCACGTGACCTGTCATTTGAAAGTTAACTTTTGCACACGTAACCACGATTATTACATGGCATATACCGTGCCAAAGTGTGTCTAGACTTTAAGGGGCTGCACACACCGGATGCGTAACACGCAGATGTACAGATACGCCGCCGCAGATATGCTATTGACACGGCGCGTGCGCAACGCTTGCGTAATGTCCTTAAATGCGGTCTCGGAAATATGAACTCGTTTACGCTTCCGTTATGCATACGCCTTCGGTGTGTTTTAGCCTTAAGGCTACTGCCGTTGTCTTTAGCATTTTTTGTGACTAAATTGAAAGATTTATGTCACGTCTTCCAAATCAGTCGCGTTTATAAAACAAAAAATGCTAAAAATACGACAAAACTAACACCATAACAGTAAAGAAAAGATTACATATCACATCTAGAAGTAGCTATACCGTACATGCTGTACCAAACAACTGTCAGGTAGGTAGTCCTATCTTAAAGCTCAATCTCCCAGTGTGGGATTGTTTGGATTTTTGCAAAATGAACTTTTTAATTAAGAGTAGGATAAGGATTCAAATATAGTTGTTGGGGGTCATTATTGCTCCCGTCCATGTTATACAATCAAGTACCCACAGAGTCCCTACTCGTATCGTAGAGCGTAAAGCGTAACCCAAAGTAGCTGCAGACTTATACCAAGTTTGTGAGAAGAATTGCTACCAGACCTGGTAATCTGCCGCCAAGCAGTGGTGCACTCACATTCCTGTGTTCCGGTGGAACAGGTAATTTAACATTAAGTGGGCTGTCACCTCATCCCATAATTTAAGTTAAAAAAAAAATAACGAACCACTGTGGGTAGCGAAAACCGAGAAGGTATTGATACTTTAAGCGAGCCTTTTACCTTTGAAGCGAGGGCTCTTGGGTTGCATTCCCGACGAGAAAACACTTTATGAGCATGAAATTTGTTCTCGGGTTTGGGTGTTAATCTTATGTTTCTATTTAAATCCATGCTATTTGCGACACAGGTAATCCTAGCGGAGAGGTATGAGTGTGTAAACGTTTATGTTTATATTTTTTTGTAACAGTTGTATAACGCTACGGCTAGGAATAGCGAAAGTCAGTTGTTTTTCACCAATTTTAATGAAAATATTTACCATGGTACCTGTTTCGCAAAGCAGGTGATAAAATACCACCTACTGAGTCTCTTTGTCGAGTTATTCTGGATTCGCTTTAGCTACGCAAGCTTACATAGATTCCCGGCGCGGGGTGGTGGAATATCGTTGGATATTTTTCATTACCCACTGCGGTTGCGAATCAGGCTTATATCTGAATAGACTTGTGTCATATTAAAGGTAGAAACGAGTAGATTCAAATGAATATATTGTATAAACAGAAATTTAGTACCAATTAAGTGTATGAAACCCGTTTTGTTAGATTTAAGTTGTTTTAATACTTAGATTATGCTTGTGTTTAGTTATTTCAGTAATAAAGACTAAGTAAAAAAAAAAAAGTATATGAAAAACAATATACTTGAAAATACTTATAATAATTGAGATCAAATCTATTCAATTTGCAATAACCCAAACACCTTTATTCCTATCTAAGAACATTCTCTTCTGAAAGAGTCGAACAATGAAACAACTATACAAAAACTTACAATTAGGTAGAAAATACATCAACATCTACTATTTTATACAAATAACAGTAAAGATTTTTTTACATTACAGATTTAAGGCGTTCTCGACCATAGCGGTGAGCGGGGCGAACCTATTACTCTCAATCCCGATGGAGAAAATACAATGGAAAAATACGCGTTTGCTTGCGCACCGCTCACCGTTGTCAACGAGAATGAAACCTTAGGCGTAATGCGTAAGACAGACAGAGCGGAACCACCAGAGCACTCAGTACCCGACCAAATTAAGGAATAAATTACTATCACTGCCGTCACGCGTTTATAATGTCATCTCCATTTATTTTAAACGTAAAGGCGTCTTCTTTATGCCATCTTTATGCTTCAAACGCATCTCAAACACGCCACGCCCGTTCTGTCTGGCTTATGCATTAGGATACTTGGCAGACGCAGATACGAAATTATTTTGTTAGTGCAAGCAGACATGTATAGTAAGGTTTTTGGTTGGATATAAGCATATGATTATTGTACAATATTTTCGAATTCAATTTCATAATACATATGTTTTTTCTAAAAACAATTGTTTTATATAAATTACTGTAAGGATACCGACGTATCTATGTCATACCTTAATATAAATAAGCCTAAAATTTGTGTCAATGGAAAACTTATACGAAACATATACTTATATCAAACAATGTTTCCTTCACCAAGGTCAGTAGATAGTAAAACAGAGGTCGGAGTAGATTCATGCATTGTTGCTTGCAAAACTATAATAATACACGTTTATAAAATTTTAAATCGACCAAAGTTCACAGTTTTCAAAGTATTGAGTTTTGCTAAAATTACAAATCTAATCAAACCACTGTATTTCAAATGTTCATAAGTTTACGAATAATCCTTTAAAAGTCTTGAAACTTTGATTTCGACATTTTGTTCTCTGCTTTAGAAGATGAAATCCTTTACTCAAAAGATTTATGTAGGGAACAACAAATAAAAAGTTTACAACAAAAGTTTTCCAAAGAATCCCTATTAAAAACGGCGAACGCTCAAGATTGAATACCCACTTCGGGACTTAAAAAGTAATAAATAAAAGTGCTTATCACTTTGTTAAGTAAACACTCCCAAACTTCAGCTTAGTAGATTTCCATTGACACAGAATATACTACGTAAAGTTGTAGAAAGTTTCACATAGAAAAATATATTTCTACCTATTTTTACCAACGCTCCCGTTATAAATGAAAACAGGGTATCATCTATACTAATATTATAAAGCTGCAGTGTTTGTTTGTGTGTTTGAACGCGCTAATCTCTGGAACTACTGGTCCGATTTGAATGATTCTTTCAGTGTTGGGTAGTCCATTTATCGAGGAAGGCTATAGGCTATGTTTTTTTTTTTCAAAATTAGGTAGATTAGATAGATTATTAGATCCGTAATAAAATTGCTATTTTGTAACACAAGGTGTAAAATCGACATTTCCACGGAAACGAGAAAAACGCGGGTGAAACCGCGGGGCACAGCTAGTTCAAACATAAAATCCCAGTTTGAAGTCTTAATTGAATGATCGCGATCGTTCTATCTCGTTCTTACCTTCTATTCGGTCTATGCATGAATAATCCTTTGTGTTTGGAGCGCGAGTGACAGCGAATAATCACGTAACCAACACGTCACACAAACACAAGCGACAAAGTCTTTATGGTCCAAAGAATAGAAGTAAAACTAAAATAACTGTACTTTTTTCTGGATCATAAAGTGATCACTAGAAAAATAGGTACTTAGACGAACTGAATTCTATTAAGCAATTTTACAGAAATTTTTTTTTGTACTATGGAGGAATACTTACAAAAAATAGGAATTAGGATACGTGTTCTAGAATAAATATGATAATGATGACAAAAATGAAGTAATTTTGACTTAATAATACCTACTATAGTTTATAAATAAACTTATAATTTGTATTATTATTTTTTATTATTATATAAATAATATACAATACAATAATAAAAAAGTGGAGTGTAGAAACGTTGGTGAAAATCGGTTTGTTAAGTAGAATAACAATACTTACCTATATTTTTATTAAAAGACGTAAACCTAACTTATGACTAATTATTTGAAAATATAATAGACAGACTGAGGGCCTGTTTATAGTTGCTTTTGTATATTTTGTACTTATAATTATGGACAGTTCGTGAAATAATTACATGAAGATTAGAAAAAGTATGATTCAAATAATATTTATATTGTAATTATGTAATTGGCAATTCGCCAATTCTGATTATGTATAATATTTTTTTATATCTTTCAAAAGTACCAGTGTAAGTCTTGAAATATTAAGTCAAGAGTATTAATTACAAAAAAAAAATTACAGAATATTTAATTATATAAAAAATAGAATATTTTCTCCTATTTCAATTGCCAGTGAAGCATTAGCGTTCGATTATAATGTGAAATGAAAAATTTAACTTGATGCTCGGATCGACTTGAGTCAAACAACTAAAGGCAGACGATGGCATAGGATTTATGATGGATTGAGTGTTTTGTTTGAACAAAATGATGTACGAGCCATGGAAAAACAAAAAGAGCAAATATTTTTAAGTGTCAGGTTTTATATTATAATTGAGAATATTTAATTTCTCCTTCATTTTTATGAATATTTTTTATATAGATTTCTAAAAAGAACTTACATTATGTTACAATTGAAAATATCTTAAACACTATTTACCAATCGTGTGTGATAAACAAAGCTAATAGTAGTAGAGTAGTAGATAGCGGCGCTACAATTGTTCTACGTTGTAGCACTTTCGTAGACTTTCTACGCCGTAGCACTATCATAGTCGTTACGTTATCCTAATTACTGAAAGGTGCAAGCATTTTGCTTATATACCTATCTTTGATAAACAATAATGACAAGATGAGTTGACAGCCCATCTAATATTAAGTTGTTACCTTTACCCATACAATACGACATAGGTCCTTCCCGACTTCTATTTTATATAAGTATCTCAAATAAATCGCGTAATATCCTCACGAATGGGCTATCAAATTGCTACTTATAAAATTTATTTTGGAGATGATAGAGTATGAAATTAAATATTGCTTAGTTGAATAAATGAATTTATACCAAAGATACATTTCGTTGATATTCTCTTTGATTTGCCGTAGGTTCTCAAATAATTGTAGCTTACTTGACAGCTCGTACGTATCTTACATTATTATGTCATAATACAGAGTCAGTGTGAGCTCATGTGAAGAAACAGAACTAGTTTCCTATAACTGAATATCTACCGTTTCCAATACATGAAGTTAGAAGTCAATCATATGTTCGTCTATGTAATTAAAATTGAACTTCACCCGTGCCGATATACGTTTACAATTTGCGGATGCACAGAAAACCTGAAATTAAATTTCCATTTTGATTAAATTTCAATGATTTTTAAATGAATTGTTTTCAGAAATATTTTAGTAGAATTGCTCCTAGCGACCCAGCTCAGATGTCCTTTACAGATCATGTAAGATAAGCAAAGCTACGCCCGGGCTGTAATTTGTTGGGTGACCGTTAAGTGGCATTTAAATAGAGCGCTTCCGTGCTGGGTTAGGTACGTCCCGACTACACTAGTCAATGAGTCTTCAGGAGAATTGAAAATTCGGACACTAGTAGGTCACTTTTTCTCTACAAAAGATGAAGATGAAAAAGGACGATATTGAGCAGTTTTATTGAGCTCAAATTATCTGTAAAACGAAATTTGAGGCCACAAATACAAATTAACTCTTTGTGATTTTGCTTGACTCTCGAAGAATTCTACGCGATGTCAATGACAAAAATATATATTCTCGAGATTAAATATATTTTTTATCACTTTAAATTAAATTTATCCTCGATTACTATCAAATAGCCCATTATAATAATACGTTTATAATTACGTCAGTTACATGTAGATGAAATAAAATTAAAATGAGAAAAAATACGGTTCTCAGAAGTAGCAAACATTGAGAGCAGAACTAAAATTTTCACGTTATTATAATATATTAAATAGAAACAATTTTTAGTTCATGATATTTTTATAATTATACTGTGAAAGTATTTGTGGTTTTATTAAATACGTGTTAAATGTTATTCTCATGAGTGGCTGGAATAGTTTAATATTTTTCTGTTTTATAGTTTTTTAGAAATTTCTGTATTTGACAATATGAAAATATTTTTTCTGTGAATATCTTTTTCATCGTTATGAGAGTTTTTGTATGTCCAGCATTTTTTAGCTTTTAAGATATGGTTATTCACTGTACTTATTAATAAGTAAACATTCAAAATATTACATCTACTTATTTATCAAGTAAACACTTATACTATAAAATTTTAAGTAAAGGGATTTTTTTTTATAGTAGACCAACAACTTTTATACCTAAAACTATCTTTATATCAAGTCAGATCTTAGATAAACATAACCTTAACGTGCTTCTACTTAGATAAGCTTTTGCTTCGGAAAAAAACTGGTTTAGAAAATATTTGATTTAGCTATATTAGATATTTCTTTCTAAAGTCAAGTGTATCGGTAATTTTTATTCCAATTGAAAGTTTCTCATTCTTATAATAATTATTTTATACGGGGCATTTACTGCCAGCCAGTTTTTTATACTATTGAGATGACAGGCTTGCCTCCCAGTTATAATAAACCGTAGCCCATATATGCTAGCAATACCAGAGGTACCACTTGCGTATAAAGATAAAGTACCTAATAGTCATTTTGTAACTGTAAGTAAATCAGCTAAAGATAATTAAATATTTAACAATTATAAGCTGTTATCCAAACTACTAATTACTACTTTTGATAAATTATTGTTTTATCACTTCCAACACTGGATTTAACATTGAAACAAAAAGAAATTGATTGATAAAAGGAATGAATCTCTAATTAGGAGATCTAATTAAAATCTTAATAATGTGAAGATGTCAATCTATTGATTAATCACTATTCTTATATTCCACTTAAATTAAAACTAATCTTATTTCAGTACGAAAAGCAAGTATCAGACGATAATAAACGCTAAACAACTGTTATTCTTCCATAACAAGTTAATCGCTATTACAAAGGTTTCCAATATCCAATATTAAAGATTGATTTTTATAAAAAGGTTCTACGCAAAAGTTTTACTGATGTTTTGCGAGGTAAAAGAAAGTCAGTATTTTTACCTCAATTAATACTATGATATTGTTTAAAAGTTACGAAAATATACCATACCATATTAGAATGAAAATTGCGGGTAAAAGTATTAAATTTGGTTTATTCGAATTTTTCATGAGTTACATACAACATTTTATTTGTGAGAGCATTATTTCACAGAAGAGGTTGCAATCAATACTCGAAACAGATGACTGTACTAAAAAGGTTGTTATCGATGTCATAAAAGTAATGCGTTTCGGATTACGAAATAATGACGGGTGGATGGATGGATCGCATAATAAATTCACCCGGGTAGCGTGGCACTCGAGTTCGGCTGAAATGTAGATTTGGGATCTCAAATGGATCTCAGATAGAAATGGATAATATTCCCCAATGCTTGTTATTTCCCCGTGGAATGTCGGATAGGATGAAAACGGGCACTAAACTAAGCAATAAGTCCGCGTTGTCTTTTTATTTTAGAAAATTACATGAGTTTGGTATTGAAAGGTCATAAATATTTAGAATTACGACCTTGACTTTGACGATAAAGGGATTAAATACTGTAGGCTATAAACCTAAAGTTCAAAAACTATGCCTATACTGAAATGACCATCTCATTTCATTCATTCATTCTAATTCATAGCGATCGTACGGATGCCTTTTCGCTATAATAAATAAATAAATAAAATAAAATAAAAATTATTTAGTTCAAGCATTGCAGCTCATACTAGAAAACACACACAAGAAAAACTAATAGGATTGCTGAGAAGGTGGCGTTCACAGCAGTGCCTGATGTACAAGCAGTCCACCCTCCCAGTTATAATTGTCAGAACGATGTTGGAGCTAGCTCGCAACCTGCGCAGGGAGACGGCGCGCTTGCGCATGAAAACAGTCGACCCTATATAACACTATATTCGCTATAACGTGCATATTCATTACACGATAAATATATATTTATAGTTGTAAGATTCAGTTTTTAACAATAGATACCACAGCTTTTGACTGAAATTTCACCTACTAAGTGATATAGAATGCTTACCTATTTACAGAAAACACAAACAACAGCAAGGGCTTTAGTTCCCGGGCTGTTTGCATAATGAAGGCAGCGACTCGCTTGGCACGGATAAGAGGCATTTTAGGTGAGAAAAGTTGATGTCATAGTTTATAAAAAATAAGAACCGTGAATAGGTATTAATAAGGAATGACGGGTCCAAAATTCCCTTTGCAATAACATTATCCATATAGTCTTCATCATATGAAAGAAATAAATTGAAAAAATCGAAATTATATGCATAGGTTTGTTTTAATTTTCCTGCAGTTAGGCATTTGGTTTCCAATCATAATTCATTTATCAAAACTTTTTATTTTTATTTAGTTGCAGTTCAAAATTTTGCTTTGTTTATGAACAAATCAAATATGCATTATATTTAATTTGTTCATTTGAATAGAACAAAGAGTCGTATTACTTTCTTGCGGTAACTACCAAATACTATATTATACCTACATTTTTTTCTAAGGCGTTGTCTTTTCGTGGTTGAGAACTTGACAATAAGCTGTCAACAAATTAACCTTGAATAAATATTTCCCCCAAAATACTAATTCGGACAATTACGATTATTCAAAAGATTTGGGTAGGACATTATAACAGAATAGAAAGTTAATAGAATTAATATAGGCGTTTTTACGCAAACGCATGCAGGCTTGGCCCGGATGTCAAATTCCACGCTTCCTTCGCTTCTTCATGCGCCCGCGAGCGTATATCACACTTCATGGATAGCGAGTTCGAGCAAATCTACATGACATGAATAACACCCTATTTGCCTATATTTCTTGCCCTACAGCAAAATAAACCTTGTAAGGCGAATTTGAAGATCAGATAGAAAGCATAGCGTACTTTTGTGAAAAGTTAACATCTACGTACTGACATAGAAATCGCCATTGTCATAGAATTTGAGTCAAGATCATAAACGTTTGTATGGAATCTCATAAAATGTAACTTGAATACATCAGGAGTTCATATGTTCACAGGACGTGTAGGTTTTCGCAGGACTTCGATTTCGAGATGTCGTTAATGCAGATCTTCTGAAGCAGCTCCCGAGCGATGCTGAGCGAAATGTGCGTACGGGAGCTGGCTAGTTTAGCCGGTTTTGCTTCCTATAACAAACGAAATAAAGTTCAATTGAATAAAGCATGGTAATGTTCAGAATCGCTTGAAAGGAAAACAGGTCAATGCACAGGTAAAAACGAAAAATGAAATACTCTTTTATGTTCTATAATTCTTGTCTTGCTTAATTAATTGAAACAAGATATTATTTTTATTTTTCCGAGAAACCATTGTACAATTTTATGCTGTCGTGTTTAATTAATTGAAACAGTATATTATATCTATGATTAAGAGAATTCTCTGAGGTAAGAAAATCAGCAATCGCGCTACGAAATAGAAATTGAATTTATTATACTTGTCCTGTTTTTACATCAATGGTGGCGGAGCGACTGGGTTACTATTGTCTGTAGACAACCTGATTAATTTTCTTTGTTATTCGTGCAAAACTCTGCGGTCGCTTCGTTAAAATTTTCATGCATCTCTTAGTAAAAGTAAACCCCACAATTTTGAGGTAAATATACTGTAAAGCTTTTAAACTTTAATATAAATATAAACTCTCAATGTTCCATCACGACAGTTAGACTAATTGACCACAATTGTCCAAAGATAGGGCTACTTTCTACTAAGACGGCTCCGTGGCTTAGTTGGTAGTAGCCCTGCCTTCGAAGCGAGGTGTCCCGAGTTCGATTCCCGGTCGGAGCACACTTTGTGTGGTGAGCATGAAGTTTGTTCTTGGGTCTTGGGTGTCACACATCAAATTACTGACCGGGCTGAAAACTGCGCGACTTCTGCCAAGAACATCAAGTTACCTATTATAGATTCTCAATTCTTACCTTTTTCTTGGCCTGTTTCTTCCCCCTGGACTCTTTGAGCCGGATCTGCTTCAGTATCCCGACGAGGAGCTCGTCCACATTATGCTGGATTCCAGATGATGTCTCGATGAACTTTGCATCTCGTGTCGTAGCTAAGGCTTTACCCTCTAAAGAGAAAAAAAATACAAATACGTTAATACCGACAGATACACTTTACTTGGCTATTTATGCTTGACTTGACTATTTAGTTGGTAGTAGCTCTGTGTTCCCTGTGTCCTAAACCCTAAACGCATACAGTCATCCGCATTGATTTCACCTACTGCTGGGTAATCGTTCGCAATTTGTAAAATCCACCACAGTCCTATGGATCCCCTTATCAATGTCACCACAAAGTACACAATCACTCAATAAATGCTAGAACCTGAGAATAAATTTTATGATTGATTAGCTGCACCCCGCGCTTTTGCCCGCGGTTTTCCGAGATCAAAAGTAGCCTATGTGTTCATCCAAGATTAAGCCTGGTACCAAATGCCATACAAATCTGTTGAGCCGTCACACATACAAACTTTCTCCTTTATAATGTTAGTGTGATTAAGATTAATAGATAATATGTTATTTCAGCATAAATACTTATACAAGTACTAACAAAACGAAAAAAAATCCAGTAAAATTAATCAAAAAAAAAATTATTTTTACACAAATGTTTGTCCTAACCAGGGATTAGACGTGGCACTCCTCGCGTCAAAGATATCTACTACCTACATACTAAATCATCAAATAACTCGTATAAATAACTTTTTATACCGAAATGCAAGAATGTCTCGAGCAGAAGCTAGTATAAACTCCAAAATACAACAACAGCTAAATATTTTTACCAGAGAAATTATGCACGAAACGAAACGAGAATACAAAAGGCCATAAATTATTGAAGCCTATTATTTCAGACTGCCTCGGAAAACGTTCCCTCAACCTAGGACATCTATCACGTCCCAAAAACCTTACATTTATCTAGATTAGGTACCGCTCGGCAATGGAAATAAATAATAATGTAGGGATTTTCGGCTTGTGTGATAATTATATTAGGAGCGTGGCGGCTAAGTGGTACGAAAACCTACTTCAAACCACGCTGTCGCTAGTTCAAATTCAATCTTGATTCATGAGATGCTGCTTCTAGAGAGCGTGGGGGGCTAGGGACACATACGCCAACTGTCATTCCGAACGTCTGTGGTTCAAATCGAGACGTGCATTTATGAGTTGGCAGTAGGTATGCCTTCTTCATGCGCAAAGATTTCCTGTATCGCAGGTGGCAAAGACACACACACTCACAGTTTCACGATACAAACACCCAAGGCCCGAGAACAAACTTGATGCCAGAGTAGTCATGGGTCCAAGTATAATGGACGGATTCTGGTTTATGAGATAAATTCTTTTGAGTGATAATCCTGAGCCTCTGACGTCATGACAAAGTAAATTGTCCCTAATGAAAGGACTGCCAAAACAGAAGATAATGTACTTAAGTGAGCCCATTCTTTGCCCGAATACTGAGGTGGCCCAGTGATACGAACGATGACTTTAAACCGGAAGGCTCCTGTGTCAAATCCAGAAGGTTACAATTGAGATATTTATTTGAATATATATGCGTAATACCACGTTCACATAACAGCAAACATAACAGTATAGGAAATCATGGTGACCACACACCGGCACCCACACTCATCACAACTTCAAAAAAGGTGGAGGTTCTCAATTTGGCAATATTTCTTTAGATATCATTTTCTTCAATGATTTACATCATGGCAATAACTGAACCTTGTTCTTTACTTGTTACTTGCACGTACCTCCACCTTAGCCAAATAAAAAAAAACATTACGCTACACAACCTTAGAGTTATCCAAGTTATCCAAAACTTAACACTCCATCCCGTCTTCACCTGCTCAAGGTCAAGAAGCCATTAAAGAAACTGTCTCAAAACACTTGAACATTCTATACTCCAGAATTTCATGAATTCTTATGTTGCGTCTAGGTTTATGGAACGAACGAATAGCTTTTATTGAATGAATGAATGAATGAATACTCTTTATTGTACACCTCGATAGAAACATACATAATAATAATAAAATTAACAAAACAGTCACAAAAAAGAAGAAGTTACAATTGACGACCTTATCGCTAATAGCGATCTCTTCCAGGTCAGATCAGATTGAAAACGTTATTTATCAAATAGCGATTCCAATCAGTGATACCTACACATATCTTAAAAAAAATATTCTTGTGGTCGTCTCTTCGCGATAAACAAGTATAGTGTAGAAAAAAATATATATAAAAATATTCTTAGGTTAGATACTAAATGTGGGTATTTGGAAATTAATTATTCCAAACTCAAAGAACAAGATAAATTAAGATATTGCAAGATAAATTACTTAAATGTAATGTATCTTGCAATAATTGAACTTTGGGACTTATATAACCTATAAATTACAAGAAAAGATATACT
Organism: Aplocera efformata; assembly: GCA_921293045.1. Taxonomy (NCBI): domain Eukaryota; kingdom Metazoa; phylum Arthropoda; class Insecta; order Lepidoptera; family Geometridae; genus Aplocera; species Aplocera efformata. Next base: position 5,025,092 of record OV121063.1, read on the forward strand.
TACGTGCTGTGTTTATTCATTACATTGGCCAATTTTTGCGACGATATTTAATGAATTTTAAATCAATGAAACAGTCCATTATGATCTTAATTACCTCATTATTATTTTTTCAATGCATTGCCAATTCAATTCTCTCATTGTGTAATATTAACATGCAAGCAAAAAATCGGCGTGTAATTAAAATATGCGTTAATCATTAAATTTACAGATTTTTCGATTGATTAACACCGTTACCGTTATACCGTTTTCATATTCTTTTTGGCTTTTTGTGTCTTTGGCACAAATTCTGCCAATGTAGTTTCAAAAGATTTTCTGCATTTGGATTAACTAAAACAAAATACGGCCAATGCGACGGTATCTGGTGATTTATGAAATTGACAACGATATCGTTAATCGATCAACGTCCGTTTGGTTGGCGTGGTGGCATCATTCTGATGGAAAAATCATGTCATGTTCAATCGAGAGCACGAATCTAGAGTCTTTTTTTGTGTTACAATTATTACCTATCTCGTTCCACTCATTTTTATTTAGGTACTTGGCTCTTTTTATAGAAATTCATATGAGATTCTAATAGCTTTTAAGGACTTGCTCTTGATAGAGGATAGAAGGATTGGTTTTAAATAATTTATCAGTCAATTTGATGATACTTCAGATCTGAAGGAATAAATGAGTTTGAGTTAAAGTTTAGGCACGGAGACCCTAAAATATTTACTCAGGAAGAATTTCGTTCGTAGTTTCAGCTATTTTTTTTAACTAATTATGTTTTTGTAATTCACATAAACATAAATAGTTAAAAAAATATCTTCCTGGTGTCAATTTACTATAAATTAAATCTATTCTTCCTAGTCGGTTTCAGTTACGACTCAACTTAGTAAAGGTTGTTTAATAACTCGAATGAAATTCAAGGGTCTCTTCCGTCCACCCCAAGAAAAGCATTTGCAAGGGCCCTCCTAAACCGATTATTTTCCACTAGCCCGCCCCAGTTTCGTACGGTTGTACAGTATATTTGACGTAGGTTATAATACAATTCCATAGCACATCATTTTAATCTACCTCGTAAGACCAGTATTAGCGATGTAAGTGCCCAAATATAAATATTTTACGACATCATTACAAATCATTGAATATGCATGTATTATACATATAAACCTTTAGGAAAACATTCTCAAAATGATAATGAAAACAGTATCAAAATCCGTTATATGGTTTAGAAGTTAGCGGAGAAACAGAAAGGCAAAACAGCGATTTTGCTTTCTAATATTTAGAAATTATTAACATATTTGTCTCACTGACGCAGTTGCTTGCCTTCTGCGCAGTAGGTCGCGGGTTAGATTCAGGCGAGTGTTTGTGACAAACATAAATGTTTGTTATGTATGTAAAATTACATAAGTTTTACATAAGTTATCAGTCATCTAGTTCTTGTAGTACAAGCTATGCTCAGTTTGGGCTAGACGGCGCTGAGAAAAATGCCCGCGAATAAATAGAAAATACAATACTCACCATTCGTAGTAACCTGTCGAGCTCTTGCCAGATCCGCCTTGTTGCCCACCAGCACTGCGGTTCGTTCCGTTGTAAACTGCTCCCTCGCCAAGTATGCCAGGAGTTCAGATGCTCGCGTGAAAGAACTCTTGGCCACCACAGAGTATATGATGACACAGGCGTGAGGCTCGTATGTTGATAGGCAGTTTTCCACCTAATGGGAGGAAGATGAATGAAAGTGGAATTATTGAGGTATTTTAGGAACAATTGTTTATTATGCATTTACATTAACCCTGTGAGAATACTTACAATATTGATATTTTCTAAGCAATTAGCAAATGATGATTGATATAATATATATATAACAAAAGTCTTGTTTCAATCTCACCTTTACAGATATCAATAATATAATATATCTCAGTTTCTTTGAAATAAATGTTTATTTGATGTTAAAGTGGCACCGGTATTGCCTGGATGTATCCTGGGTATTCTCAAGGGATAAGTGTCAAAGTCAAGATTGTTTGAACCCAAGAAATATCTTCCAGACTTTAATTGAATTGGGACACTAATATATTTATAAATGCCACGGATAGGGTCACAGGCGCCAAACTTAGCAATATGTCTGCATGATTCTGTAGGTACACTATTTGTTATAATATGGACGGAAACAAGTTCTTTTTAATCCCATTTGAAGAATCCCATTTGATTCCTATTTGGGTCTTGGGTGTTTGTCTTGTGTTTCTGTGTTTGTCCATGCCATCTGCGACACAGGGAATCCTAGTGCAGTGGTATACGTGTGTTAAAATTTACTATTTTTATTAAATATGTTTAGCTTGAATGGAGTAATTTATCAAAATTTATTTGAACTAATGTTCTAGACACTTTTTTTACTTCGTAACGGTGACAAAACAAGTCTATATTCTTGAATATACGTTACTCAACAATAGAATTATGTACAGAGATTACATTACTGACCAAAAAACGGTGCGCGGAGCGCATGTTTTTGGGAAACTAATAATTTATTAGATAGGTCTGGTGGTGTACTAACTATTATCCATTCAATATTATTTATCAAGACGCATATATTAAGAATAAGAATAGGTAGGTATATATAAGGATAGGAAGTGAATGCTAAAGTTATTATTCACCTCCTCGGGTCAGGAGACGAGGAAACCAAGCGCGATTCAGGACTTCATTAGTACTAGTCAACGTTTTGTAATAAGACCGTTAGAGTTTTTAATGCTAACACTTACATTTCTTTGTTTTTAAATTTATTCCGAAACGTCTAGAATTAAAACAGCAAATATTGCTTTATCATATAATATATACTTTACATTAAGACACTAGGCAGGTAATGATGTTGCGTGAAATCTCTATGAATACTTATTTATTAAAGCGCAAAGTAACAAAGGTGGGAACACTGATCAACAACTTAACAATTTTACGCAGCGCTACAAAAATACATTTCATAATTAAAAACTTCTGAAAGGTGGGATGGGAAGAAATAAAAATCTGCTGCATAATCTTAGAATATCCCTGGAACGTTGCGGTGCGGCGGTATGGTGTAAAAACTCATCGCTTAAACTAGTTAAGGTTTAATCTTGCTGCACTGGCTGGGAAATTAGATGACTCAATTACCAGCTACGGTATTACTTTGACGTGATAAAATCACTTTCTAAATGGCACCTTTAAGTTTTGCAATCTAATTATCAATTCGTGATCCAAATTCGTAATGGACTCCTAGGATTCCCTGTGTCGCAGATGGCATGGACAAACATTGAAACCCCCAAGACACAAGAACAAACTGCATGCTCACCACCAACGTATGCTCGGTCGGGAATCGAACCCGGGACCCATCGCTTCGAAGGCAGGGCTACTACCGACTAAGTCACGGGGCCGACTAACAAGAAAACTAACTGATCGAACAAGATTTATTTAAATTTATAAGCAGATTCATAATTTTTGGTTTATATAGTTCACGCATATAACCAGTTTACATATTTTAATATACTTTTATTGTAGGCAATTACAATTATACAAGGTACAATTATATATATTTCAAATTTTTTTTAATTACAATATAATATTGGCTAAATAAGTAAAATTAAGCCAATAGAAGGACAAAAAGCCAAATTTACCCCAAAATATTTTTTATTTACGAAATTATTATATAAGCTTTAAACTTTTAAGTGCACCGAGTACTAAATGATATTTAAAAACCTGATTTCTACCTGTTTATCTTACATGTTTTATCACTTTATAGCCCCGTTTCTGAAAGCCTAATTAATAATGAAAATAATTGCCTGTCAACTGAAGTTGACCCGTAACCGCAAGTTATATTGAAAATTTTCCGAGCGTTAATTTTATATTTATATCACCGCTAGTGTACCAATTTTTACAAAATTATGTTCACCACCCCAACGATAACAAATTGATTAAGTTAAGGATGCCTCGAATTCTATTTATGAAATTTTTGGTGCGTATTTTAGGTCAACTGATAAACGAGTATGGGTAAGAGATGAAAAAAAAGTCAAACACTAACGATATAGGGATGAAACAGTTTAAGTCGGATTATGTGATTTTTAAACAATGCCTGTTACTATAATTAGTGGTCATATACTAACCGACATCTCAGCACTTGGGTGGTCAATGAATATCATTTCCGATTCCTCTCCATCCAGCAAGACAGAGACTGACTTCTCTCCGAATTCATCATCTGCAACAAACCAACATTAATGTAAAGAATATCTATCGATTATTTATTAATTAATATCGATTATTCGGGTACTAACACCGGTAAGGCACGATTTATTTTCACTCGTAATTAACAGTAAGATAATGATGGGCATCTGACGTCCTTTTATCAGTATGAGGTTGTTTTAATGTTTAATATCCATATTTCTCAGTGATTATATTATTAAAAAGATATATAATATTATATTGTTTTCTGACTCATAGTGTAGTTGACATTAGAAATTCTTGTGGCATAGACACAAACACAACCACATAATGCGTGGCCTAATTCACAAATGAATTTTAATATAATTTGTTTAACAAATGACAAAAATTACATGTTGCCTCAATAAATTCACATGTCAGATTAGAAATATTAGTTCAGGGGAGTCAAACACTCCTCTGAACTAATATTGCATATGTTTGCTCATGTTTAATTTTAGTTTCTGCTGCATTCGTGTCTGTTTACAGAGGCAAAATGGCATCAATCAATTAGGTAGCAAGGTGGTTCCACTGAATATGCTGTTAGATACAGCACATACAGCAGAACTTTGTAATATAGATCAATGTCAATTTATATTTTGTACAAAAACATAACAAAACCGAACTTCCTAATTAATATTATAAATGCGAAAGTGAGTTCGTTACGCTTTTTAAAAATTCTTTCACCTATGAAAAGCTACATTATCAGCGAGTAACATAGGCTATTTTTTTATCCCCGGAACGGGAACTACGCGGGTAAATCCGCGGGGCGGCTGCTAATATATAATAATACAAATGCGAAAGTGAGTTTGTTTATTGCCTTTTCACGCCTAAACTACTTAATCGATTATGATGAATTTTGATATAGAGATAGATGGGACCCTGGAGACGGTTGTTACTTTTTACTTATGTTTTTAGCGAGAAAAAGTTGGGACGGGTGGAAGGTGAAACATTGTATGAAACAACCGGAATTAGTTGACAAAATCAACAATAACGCGCGTGAAACCGCGCGTGAAAAAAGGATTATTTAAAGTATGTTCTCAATATATGGGTTCATAATAAGGTGTGGGTGGCGGTGAAATTACAGGCGCATGAGACGTTACATTCGGGTCTCGGGTGACGGAAACAACGGGATGTGACTTGGGTTTCATACTTTAGTCCGTGTGGACCTAAGTCGTATTGATGTTCTTATCGTAACATCACCTGCATCGTATTAAAAATAAACTTGTTAATATAAAAAGGACTCCACGTTTTCAAAACGGTAGTGTTCATTTGTAAATTATAACAGGAACCTTCAGAGAATTTTCAAAGCTGTAATTATTATAAAAGCTGCTAAATCCAGCATCACAGCGAGCAAAGCCTTGTAATATCTCACAGACAGTATTGATAAATGGCTCCGCATCACACCTGAGTCTGCTTCCTATTCTGGAATCCTACCGTTCTCAGAACTCAGAACTCAAAGACAACAAAATTTTCCTCTATATCATCATATTAAACCTAAGCTCATTATTTTAAGTACGGCCAAATGTTTGAGATTATCTTGGACGTGTCAAGTGTCCTCAAATCGGGTTGTCAACTCGGCAATGTTTTTATTTTATGTCAAACTTCTGTTGCCGCTCCTTAGCAGTTAAACCAGCTCGTACGGCGTAAACCCAGCGGTATGACGCTCTCTTGGCGTCATGTAATTAATAATATAATGTCTATTGTAAATTTGACATAACCAAGTGTTCACGAATGATCCTAAGGTGAAAATAAATGAGTATATGTTTCCCATCTGCTGTGCATCCCATGACAGCCAACTTTTTTTTGTAAATCGAATATAGAAAATTTGTAGTGACAATTGTTCCAACTATGTAATAAAGTTTAATGTGTTTTTGTCTGATAAAATAATAAATAAAATTTATGAACATATTTCACCCCTTAAGTGTCCCTTAATTAAAGGATGCAAGCTGAATTGAAGTCGGTTTATTCGATTTTTTTATCAGTAACTTGTTATGCTTAAATCCCAAACCTATTTTTTTACGTCGATGGTTCAATTTAAGGAACACATCATTGACTATATCAGAAAACGTTAGATATACAACCTTTGTTTAATTAAACTTCTATCATAAAAATATATGGACTTGAGATTTGAGTTATTTGTCATTGATAGAAACTTATTGTATCTCAAACTCATCAGAAGAACCTTTAGATCAGAAGTATCGTTTGGACACGTCAAATTATATACAATAAGTAAACATACTCGTGAGCATATTACACATAAAAAAAAAACTTAATCAATAAATTAACACAGAATAATTGTCGGCAAAATTGTTCAGTACCCAAAAGATGGCGACCTCGATAATGGCATAACAACGAGGTTGAGGATAAATTTGGGAAAATAAGTAGGAATAATTGGAAATGGCGAGACGCGAAAATAAATAATAAGGTTGCGTCAGTCACCGAAGCTTTGGGTTGGCTTTGTTACGTTTTCGTACATAAAATTAAGCTCTATTTAAACCTACCTGACTGTAGAAAAAATAATATACTCGTATTTATTTATTTTATACGAGTAAAGTGCCTTTTATATAAACACTAGCTATGTTCCGTGGTGTCAGCCGCGTATAAGTTAAAGAAATCACTAAGAGGAAACCTAATATATTTGTACTACAAACAAACTCTTCAGTTTTATTATATTAAAGCTGAACAACTGGATTGACTCACTGATTAATTATTTCATTTTTTTTTATTGATTCCTTATTTATTTTATGCAATAGAAGGCGGGATGTCCTTGTGGCACAGCTGATGTTAAATTGTTACCACCGGCATAAGCAATAAGACTCAGGTCCCAAGAAGCATTGTGTTGCGCCCCTCACTCTGAGACGGTGGGACGCCCATGTCCTGCCTCTGTTATTATGGGTGTAACCACTTAACATTAGGTGGGCCTTCAGCCCGTCCCGTATTTAAGTCATGTTTGGTGAAAATTGGAGGAACCGTATTCAAAGTGACCGAATCTGAACTCTGATTTTAAGGTATTGTACTACCGTTACCCTGTAAACTTAAACTTGAATATACAACTTAAATTCACAACAAAACACATGTATTCAATTTTTTTTGAACAGTTACCTTATTCTGCATCCAAAATTTCCATACAAAAGTTCTAATTTCCAAAACTTTCTGAAATATTCTTCCTCAACGCAATTTATTGACAAAAGTAAATGTTAGCAATATTTTAGATTCCCAGGGGTTAAGGTTGGATTAAGTGATACAAGGTTCTGCTCTGTATAAATATAGCTTGGCATCCAGGAGACCCTAATGCTAGCAAACGAAACTTATTCACCGAGTAATTCGCTTATTAACAGAGGATATAATTAGACAGCCCGTTTCAGCGTTCCCTGAAGGACTGGTGTAGTTATGTCATTAAGAGGTTGGATTCTTTTTCTTAGCGGTGGTCTCAAGGATATTTTTTTCCATCCCAATTTCTTCTTTCGTGTCAAAATTCCAATCTAATTTTGACACGAAAGAAGAAATTGGGATGGAAAAGTAACGGAATAGGACTCTGGGCTGTTGGCAGCACTGTTACAGCGTCTGCTATGGAGACCCAGAAACTGTAAGCTAATGAAGTTTTTTTTTTTAATAATAATAATAAACGTTTACACACTCATACCTCTTCACTAGGATTCCCTGTGTCGCAGATGGCATGGACAAACACAGAAACACAAGACAAACATCCAAGACCCGAGAATAAACTTCATGCTCACCACACAAAGTGTACCCCGGCCGGGAATCGAACCCGGGACCCCTCGCTTCGAAGGCAGGGCTACTATCAACTAAGCCAGGGAGCCGTCAATTTTGTGTATTTATTTATTCTACTCGCATCTATTGATGTTAAGTTTTGATGTTAAAATTTGTATTACTTGTAAATTAGCTATTTGTGAAATACATAATAGCAAACCATGAAATAACTTGAAATTTAATAATACAACATTTTATATTGTATTATACCAAAAATAGTAAGAAATTACAAATTTCAGGTATGTCGTAAGTAGAAACTACTGCTACAAAAAAGAGCAGATTCGAAACATGACGGCATAAGTGGCCGTCACACCGTTTACCGTCACGCCATACAAGTTGATTATCAAGACGCACCAATAGATGTTTCACATCAAAAGTATTGGTGTCTTATTGAATGATCTATAATGCTAATTAATTGTTTGTTTGAGTAAGCATTTGCAAATTACTAATTTGACTGGCTTTCAGTGGTAGCTCTGCCTTTTGATCTGTAGGTCGTGGGATCGAATCCCCCGCAGGAAAATCATATATGTGCCGATTATGTTTATTGTGTATCTGGGTATTAACATTGTAGCGGCACGCTACAGAATATGGAGTAGTTGTTTTGCTGAGTTGTAGAAACTGTAGCTGTTAGCGGCAGTCGTCTCCCTCCCAGCGATAGGTGAAGTTGTGTACCTACTATGTAACCTGTTAATGTGAATAGATATGGAGTCAGATATAAATGGAATTGGACTATCACTTCTTTATATCTACAAAACCACCAAACCACTCAACCCTACCATGGATGTAAACAAAGTACAATACTGGTATATAGTTTACCGGTTATTTAGTTCCCATTGTACAAGTTATGCTAAGATTGGGGCTAGAAGGCGCTGCGTGCAATGTTTAAGAATATTTATTTGTTTAATATAATCAAAATGTGAATTATCTACAACACACAACACAAAATAATGTTCAACGTACTACATATAGTATTCTACAACAATACAGCCCATAGTGCGTTTGAAAGTACAACACAAAACAGATAGAGACAAAACAGACGAGTAACTCACCGCGTTTTACTTCGCCACAAGTGAGCAAGCAAAAAGAAGATGTGTTAGAAAGAGTTAGCCAAGTTCAGTCTACAAGTTACTACATAAGATCACAACAGACGGACGGTAATCCGGAACATAATGACAGATTGACGTGAAAAATTAAGTGTTTATGCACAAGTACGTTTAAATGATTAAATGAACTGCCGTGACTTTTTACGCTGATTACAATTTATATTAATTGTTATGTACAAATAATTTGAAAAATGGATTTAGGAACAATGTTTCATGCTCGAGATTTGAATGTGACAATGCATACAAAAAAAATTCCTTATGAGAAACACATTGACGTGAGGAAGGCTTTGCTCGCAAAAAATCGTAGGCGTTAATATTAAGATTTAATGTCAAACGTTAGTCGCTAGCCTTACAAATGCAAGAGATGCCACTGTGTTTTCTAGAAGTTACGTTTTGTATATTACGTTATAGTATGAAAAAAGGCACTCGTTTCGATGTTGATTTAAGACCAAAGGCAAAGTTAATTTTAGTCACTTTACAAATATATAAAATAGAGATATTTAAAATCATATCCTACGAAATTTTAATTAATTTAGTTTACTTATCAAAAAGTTGTGTTTCAAAGCGCCTCTACGCGTTAACCAGTGGTGAATACAATTTTAATTATACAATTTTAAACAACCGGTGGCAAATGAACAAATATCATTTTTGTACGAATATTTCAGCGTTTAGCTTTACAGAGGGTCGAAAATATTCTGAATGGCTTGTTCTGAGAAAAGACTGGTACGACCGTACCTTTATTTGTTTGTTTTGCCCGACTTTGCGAGGGCTGCCATGTCACTGCCAGGATTTGAAGAACTGGAGTTTCGCTGTTCATGTTTTCGTCCGTCTGTTGGACTCAGTGTAGTCAGAAGGTTATGTTGCACAGTAACTAGGTAGTTTACGTCTAGATGTTGACATAGTGAAGATACAATATGATCTATAAGATACATCTAAAAAATATATGATATTCTAATACAACAGATAACATTTAAACACAGAAGCTGTAAATAAAAGTATTAAGTTAGTGTAATAATCAGAGATATAAATTTAAAATAAACGTTAATTTCATTTAAAACAAATTATGTCAAGGCTTTTAAGTATTAATATAATGTCAGTGAAATGAAATGAATGAACCTGAGAATAAACTTCATGCTCACCACACAAAGTGTGTTCCGGGAATCGAACCTGGGACCCCTCGCTTCGAAAGCAGGGCTACTACCAGCTACCTACCAGCCACGGAGCCATCTTGTGTTAACATAAACTATATAGATGATTTTTATCCTTACTAAACTAAATAATAATCTCAAACTAGCTTTAATTGAATAATTATTTATCTCTGTTACTAATGTCTCTGCACCAGGTTTAAACAGAACTGTTTAGTATTTAGAATCATCGATATTGTTGTATTAATATTAAAACCTATAGATAACAAAATACACAAACAATCATGCGTCCATCTGGTAAAATAATATCACTTATCACACAAAGTTATCACTACTTAGTCAAAAATTTCGAGGAAAATAAATAAAAATTTATTAGTGAAGAAAATTAATATTTAGAAGTTATAATAATAATGAATGTATAAACTTATTAAATTTCTTCATTAAATTTAAAGACAAGAACCTAGACTAATTAAGGAAGAAACAGAAAAGAAACATTGATACATGAAATTAAATCTCACTCAATACTAAAATATTAGTTCATGCTCAATAAGAATAGGGAAATATAGGGGTTTCTTCCATTATTTTTCGCTATTAAGAATAATTGTTTTTATTGAATAACTATGCAACCACCATTCCAATTATTCAAAGCAATTGGAAAATATATCACCTATTACCTAAACATATTATAAACAAATGTTCGAATTTAGAACCTTCTTTTAAGTTGGTTATACGAGTAAACAAGATACATAAGCTTATTACTTTAAATCGATTTATTTTTGTCACGTACAAGCAAAGACCCGTCCAGTATATAAAACCTGTCCATTTGTGGGATCTGAGTCACTAACAAGCTCTATTATAGGCACAGACAGACAGGCGTCAAACTTACCCTTCATTTAAGGGTTGGAGGTTAAAAAGGTGTATTACGAAAAAAATACTTTCTTATAAAGAAATGAAAGATAAAGTAAGCAACAAAATATATTTAAAATCGGTAACATTAGTAGCTCAAACCTAATATGCGGATGACGCCGTAGGCTATATTATCGACGATATTGTATAATGTCTATTTCTGTTGTCAACGTTTTATGTTGTAGTTGTTTGTTATCCCTGAATGAACATAAAGAAAATTTGAGACTTCGCTTGCGAAAACATTTTTCTTGGGTGTGATTACGTAATCTTAACGCAAACAATCACCGATGTACTCGTTTATGTACATTGATGATTGTCTGCGTTAGGATCATCTAGGACATCTAGATAAGCTCAACACGAGCAACAAGAGTCAGTCAATCATTTTTTTTAAGACTGTTAATAAGACAGGTGAATACCCTTCGAATCCCTAAACTTACTCCCTGCTATAGGAGCAACCAAAAGTAGTAGTAGTACTTGGGCAAAGTTCACTCGGAAAAGTACTACCTTCACATATATTTAGGCCGCCAAGCAGTAGTGCACTTGCACTGCTATGTTCCGGGAGAAGGGTGTGGGTGCCAGTGCAATCACATGTGCATGAGACGTAAGATCCATTGTTTTTTGTAATCCATTGTTATTTTGTTCCTCAATAAAATAAATTTGATTTGATTCACACTAAAAATAACATCAAACCAAGGGATCTTTAAAAAAAAATTGATCCATAATTTCTGATGATTTTTGATTAAAGGTCCTAAAAATCCTCTCTAATATAAATTATCTGCTTTGTTCCAAGTTCTCTGCAGAGATTAAACCAACTTGTCAATTTGCGAATACAATGGAGTTGTAATTACATAATCTCTGAGTGCAATACTGCAAAGCCGAGTCAATTACCGGGGCTCGAATGGCAGATAATGGCGCAGACAGCGCCCATTACAGGTCAAAAGGGACCGAGGTAAATACCCCAAATGGACAATAGATAGACGTAATTTAATAGCATGACAACCAATTTTGCTCATACAAGCAGTTTGTATTATACAATTACATAATAATACAATATTATAGGCATTATTATTCGTGTTACCGAGATATTTACCATGACTTTTGAGTTTTGTTGACTCCCGATATTTCGACGCAGTTACATGCGTCATGGTCCCGGGCAAACTGAAGTTTTTGCGAAGTGGAGTGTGGAAATCATTGGCAGACATATCAGTCTACCCTCTTGCGCAATTATAATATTATAGGCGTTCGTAACAATGACGGGAATGAGCTCACAACTTGTGACTTCTACGTTCCCACTAGTGTTACCCAAAGTGAGCACCACTGAGGCTATACCTAACCTTTCGGATAGAAAGGCGAGTTTAAGTAAGTTTGAAACTACTAGGAATGTAATGAATGACATTTATTTATTACGAAAAGTGACGGAAACGAAGCGTGTTGCTACTACGCTAAAAAAAGAAATAAATTTTGTGCCTAATGCATTGTTTAAGTGCTCTAAAAACAACTTCGCATTTCTGCCTTTCTAATAAAACCGGTTTCGGGCACATCGGTTGAATGGTTTCAAAGTAAATAACGGTCACAGATGAAACCATTTATTATGTTTTATATATTAGGATTTGCATAGGAATAAAAAGTGCCTATAGTATATTAAATTTAAAATTATTGAAGAATAACGTGTTTTATTATACATGTAATCGATTCAAAGATTTTTATCAATAAATAGAAATTTAAGTGGCAATAGAATTTGTGCCACGTTCTCCCGGAGAAGTACTTCCTCTGCACCGCAAAGCTGTTTTGCACCTGCGTTGTTATGTTCCATTAGAAGGGTGTGGGTGCTGGCGTAATATTGCCATCTCAGAGTGTCGGGCGAAACGCGATGCGACTTGGGTCTTCTCATATTTTAGTGGCGTTTTATTTTTATATCTCCTCGTCCTGGTCTTTTAGTCGTATAGAAAAGAAAACGTACGATAGTATATCAGTGCCGTGCCCAAGGCGATTTGTGTCTTCGTAAGGGAATCAAAATTTATCGCGATAAAATAAGATTTGTATCAAAGGCAATTTCTATCAAATTCAATCAAATATCTGTTAGGTATGTCTTTAGAAAATTAGCTATTCTACGTAAACAAACTATCGAGTTACAAAAGCGCAAAATTAGAGGAGCAAATATTCTGTGAAATATTCAACTAGCTAGAAATTGTGGTCCAAATGATACAGTCCTTTGTAGCACAGACAAACAGCGTTGCAGATTTATTATTGAGGTTCCCTTTCCTCCGTAGTACATAGAACTCTGCGGCTTCCTAGCTTCGTTAGTAGTATCACTTCGAAGCGAGGAGTGCCGGTTCGATTCCCAGCAAGGACAAACTTTATGTAATAAGTGATATTTTTTCTTCTCGAGTTTGTGTCGTTTGTCTTGTTTCTGTTTGTCCAAGCCACTTGTGATACAGGGAATGAGCTACCCTTGTAATTTACTGATTTAAAAATACAGATAAACCAATTTCAATCGCTGATTTTATTGAATTTTAGGGGGGTAATTTTGTTATAAAATATATATGGTTCTATCATCACTTCAGAGTCACACAAAATCAGCTAAATTAGTCCAAAATTGGCGGAGAACTTACGTAACAAAAAAAAAAACGTTAACGCTGATTTTAAGGTTTTTCTCTTTTTCTCCTCTTACCTTGAAAAATCCAGACAGTAACATTTTATGATAGAACCTTTAGCCATCGTTTGGCTCGGCTAATGGAGAGGCATTATGTGGTGTTATTGCAGTTGACACAGGAGACAAGCTATTGTGGTGTGTGGACAATGAACATGGACATTTTCACTTAACCACTCCCTCCACGTAGGTGCACATTAGCAAAACGTCTCAGAAAAAAGGAAAATTCCATTTAGGGTGACTAGAAATTTGTTTGTTTTCTTTGCGTTCGCGTTTTGTATATCCAATTTGGTTGATAATTTTATCGTTATAGTTAAGGTTGATTGAACAAGTGACATTTAAAAATTTATTAAACTGACTTCAATGTCATCCCTTATTTTTCAGGCTCAGGGGTAAAGTTACTCCATACAATTTTACGTGGACCAGTTTTGATCGAAATCAAATAATAAAATAATTATTCAAATGGCAAAGACACTGCGTTATAAAAATACAAAAATATTAATACAAACATACAGCTCAATTTAAAACCTGCTATTTTGAACTCGTGATTTAAACAGTCTCTCATTTTGGTCCTTGGATTGACTTTAATCAAAAAAGATGTTCTGCACTTGTTCTCTGCATTCGCGCGTCTCCAAGTGTGCACATAGTTGACTGATTTAAAAATAGAATTAACCGATTAAAAAAATTTAATCCGTTATATTTCACCTTTAGCGGTAAAGTTTATACATACCTCGGAGGTAGTTCAGAAACTATTAAATTTAAAAAAAAATGATCAAATAACATTGGTCAAATAAATCACGTAACAAACATACATCCCAATGAAAATCTCCTCTTTTGTTGAGCCTTTGATTCCTGTGTGACAGACGACATACTATTTTCGACAGGTCTGCGTTATACATTTTTATAACGTATTGTATCTTGGCCATCTATTGTCCGATCACCTGCGCTGCCCCATTGATGGCACTAAATGTTTCGGACGTAAGAAACGTACAGATGGCGCATGTTTTATTTAAATGGAACGATTTATATGCTTGGCATTCAAACAAGAGACTGATTTAAAAATCGGATAAACCGAATTCAATACTTTTGTATTTAATTTTCCGGCCATCTTGGTAGAATTTCTTCATAAAATTTCTATGTATGGTAGAAATACCTTGGAGATATTGGGTGTGTGAATATGACTCCGCCCTTTCTCAACAGATGTCGTTTTTAGTATTGTTTACGTGTACTAATAAATGACCATACTTGTATTCGATAGTACTGAATGTCAGCTATCTAACGCATTTTATGATATTTGGTTGAAGTGTAAGCAACAATTGTTTTCACCTTTTCGAAAATGTCGGTTTTTATTCCAAATAAACGTCATTTGCGGGAAGTGTTATTACATTATTTTATTGCGAAGAAAACTGCAGCGGAAACTTATCGTTTGCTTGTGGAGATTTATGGTGAGCATGCTCCGTCTAATACAATTTGTCAAATAACAAGTAACTCATTTAAAAATCAAAAAAACAGACTTCAGTATTTTCAAAGTACCAACAAATGCAATTTCGTTTACTTGGACGATATATTTTTTCAGTAATTTTGATTTGACATACAAACTATTGAACAGATTTTGATAAAAATTCTAAGGAACTTATCATCAATTCCTTTCAAATAAAAAAGAATGTTGCCAAACATCCAAATCTATCTTCCGTACCAGCCTCTAATGTTCCCACTACAGGGACACCGGCCTACTCTCAATAATTGAGAGTGAATGGGCTGTGATCTACCACGGGAGCACAATCCGGATTGGTAGATTTCACATGTCGTCGAATTTTTGGTTCTAAGACATGCCGGTTTCCTCACGATGTTTTCCGTCACCGTTTCGAGAACGTGGTATTGCGCACATAAATTTTTCAAGTGAAAAATATCATTGGTGCACGTGTGGGTTTGAACCAGCGACCTCCAGATTGAAAGTCGGCGTCTGTGCCCCTGGGCCACCACGCTCTCAAATCCATCTAAACCAAATCTATCTACAATACGTGTAATAAACAAAAAAAATCACAGAGCTGAATTAAGAACCTTCTCGAGTAAGTCAGTTAACAAAATACATAAATTTCTCATTTACTATTATACAATATAAACTCGAAAATGTTGATATAAAGTGCATTAAACAAAATGTGTTTATGAGCAATCCGATATCAAAATACTTCATTAAAGAACATTAATGTTTTATAGTACCTACAACACCCGACACTCCGTTAAAGTTGCGGATGTGATCACGTCTGCACAAGTCATCATCCGCATGCCACGAACTGCCGGTACGTGTAATTGAAATCCTAACACCCCAATCCAATTTAAGCCGTAAACACAATCTCTACGACTCAATTTACATCAATAGCTCTCCGAGGTTTCGAAGAACTCCCTTGTCTAAACATGAAACTTTGGAACTGCTGCCTTAATTTAAAGGATTACGCTTCGTTTTCGATTGGAAAGCTGGTGGATTAAGTAATTTGTATTGAAATTTGTTTTTTATGTTCGTGTATTAAAGTTGACATTGAATTGGGTTTTGTGCGTGTTTGATTCAGAGTTGTTTCAAAGGCGAAGTTGAGACGAATTTCTGAGGTAGTGAATGCGGGCTCTCTGCTAATGGTCTGTTGAATGGACAAAGTAATGAGAAACATCTAAAGAGTTACGCAATTATACAAAACCCAAAACTCGCGATTGTGATTATAAGTTGTAAAACGAACTGATATTGTTATAAATCCTATTAATTTAACTTAATAATCCTAGAGAATTTTTACCCAACATAGACAACCAATTTTGTTTTAAAATAGTTTATCAATCACAACATTATTCAGAATAACAATATTTTCTTCAAAAAAATAAGGGCGCCTTTCAAAACAATGGTATTGGTTGACATCATACACGTCCATACGTAGTCTATCAACAGAAATCTTTTAGAAAAGCAACTTAATACATAAATAATACGACGCAAATGAAATATCGTTACTTTGTAGCAATAAATGGCATTCATATATTACAGGAAACAGTCACATGCTATGTAAACATACTATATTATTACACAAAAATAAAACAGAACACCGTGCAAAAGTAGCGAATTAATATGAAAAACTAGGATAACACGTAGCCGTATAAAAACAAAACCAGAAGAATATCAGCCTTATTCAGAAACATTTATTTGTGTGTATTTTTTTTATCGAACTTAAAGCTAAAGAAATGTTTACTTATAAGGCCCTAATTGCATAAAAACAGTTTTAAAAGTCTAACACGAAACACAAAATGAAACTAATAATTTCTAAACTGTAATAGCCCAGGTTACCCATGAGAAATTAGGTAGGTATATGTGTTTTTCAAATACAATTACAAATATAAAAAGAAAGCTTTATGATTTTTTGTTGAAATTAAAATTACACATAAAAACATTAGCCTTTAGACTAAGTGCGCAGTTTGTGCAGCAGATTTTATTTAAACATTTTGTGCATTAGGCTTCACAATATAAATACTAAGTACCTTCCCTACAAAACGGCTATTATGGGTGAATTTCGTTTCAACAAACCAGCAATGCAATTTAATTTATTTTCATTTGAGTGAGGTACTCGGAGACCAATTTGCCACTGTTCATTTGCTCGCAGGCTTGCACAAACGAAATTCGCAGAATGTTCGAAAACACACCGAGCGTGGCGGGGCGAGGACGGGCGTTGTTTTGTAACATTATAAAGTGTACAAGAATCTGCACACAGAGACGTCCCGCTGGGCGGGACGGCAGCGTGACGCTACTGTCGCGCCGGTACGTACCGTAAGGGGGTTAAAAAAATAAAACTACGGCGCGCAGTTACAATTTCATAAAACCGCAAACCGTCTGGCGACCCGTAAGCGCTCTTCCATAGAAAATAAAAATCGCGGCTGCATTGACAATTTGAACTACGAACTTTTAGTGGAACCGAAACGCCCGTAGACCAGCTTTACAGTACCCATGCTCTACAGTGTTACCATGACCTACAAAACCCTTAACAACAAACACAATATATTCTAAGTTGTTTTTATTTTATTTCTAAAATACTCACCGAGACTCGCGTCGTATGTATTCATATATTCCGACGTCATGAACTGGGATACCAAAGCAGTCTTCCCCACCCCCGCATCCCCTAACAATACCACCCTGTACTTCGGTATCTGCGAACAAAATTTTTCCTTATAATTACAGGAAAGTTTTTTAAATATTTAGATGATAAAACCTGTGGAAAATTAAACTTACAGAAGATTTCAAGTTTTGGACAGACAAGGCTAATTAGGGAAGATTTGTACAAAATAATGCTCAAGTTTTAATTTTTATCTTAATTATAGAACACAAAGATGACCTGACTGACTGATTACAATTTTATTATAAAAATAACTCGTTGAAAACTTGAAAAGCTGGAAAACTTTATACTTGTTAAGATTATTTCACATTAGTCCAACTTGACATTCAATTTGTTAATAAATAAATTTAATTATAAATAAAAATTACTTGTCATCACGAATATCTTCTTCTATTATTTTTTAGTAATATGTCTGTAATGTCAAAATAACAGCTGTTTACTAAATGCATTTGAAAGTATACACGGTAAATTTAACAAAATAACATTTTTTTTTATTGTTTGTCTGTCTGTCTGCATGTTTGTTCCGGGTAATCTCCGAAATTGCTAGACCGATTTTGACGGGATTGTCACTGGTAGAAAACTGATGTTATAAGGGGTAACTAAGCTACTTTTTTTAGAAATAGATACAAAGAACAGGGATCCCGGAAAAAAGGTAAATTCCACGCGAGACGAGTCGCGGGATACAGCTAGTTTTATACAAGTCTATCAAGTCACATTAAAACAAAAAGCGAATGAAATAGATAAGAATATATTAAAACCCATTTTCCCGCTAAGGGTAATCTGTGTTCAACATTTAAGAATTCGTAGATTCGTACGAAGACATCAGCTACGAATCTACTACGATCGCTACGCAAGCGCTACGCTAACGAGTTGTGCCACGAATATCACACCGTTACACACGCAATCCTGTGCTTAGTAAGATAAACAACTGTTATCTTAATTCAACGATGTAAGATTTCATTTCAAAGATAAATCTTTTATATTTTCTCAAGTGAGGCCTACTTGAAGAATGCGGGAAGACAGAAACTTAGCTCAAGTATTTTGAAATAAGTTCTGTAAAAAGGCCTTACGGCCTTAAAGTATTTAAGTTATATTTATGGCTTTGAATATTATATTTTAAGAATAAAACTATTTTATACGTTGTTAGTGGATTCTTTTAAGAGCCTATCAACATCCATGCATAAAATCCAGGACACTCCAACGAGCGACACGGCCAAAGTCAAAATCAAGGTCAAATATCTTTATTTCTGTTGCATTCTTAAAAAAAATCTTGAAATGTCAACTATTATATATACATATATATATATCCATCTGTGACGACGCCAGATCATTAAACAAATTAGTTTATGATATATCGCATAGAAGATACAATTAAATGTAATTTATAAGAGTAACGGGCTGATATAGTCATTGAATTATTAACAGGATTAAAAAAATAGAAGTTACATCTGTGTTTATTTATATGACTAATTTGGCAGAAATTGGCTTATCTAAAGTTATGGTTACCACCACCCATAACCAGCAGATATACGACTTGGACCCCTGAACGATGCGGGCGGCTATAAATCGCTAACGTTCGCCCCTAACCTTCGCCCAGCGAGGTACTGCCTTCATGTAACGCTGCCAAGCAGCGATGCGCTCGCTTTGCTGTATTCTGCTGGAAAGGTATGGGTGCCGGTGAAATCACATTCATATTTGACATAACATCTCCGTTTTGGGTGACATCAACGGGGTGCGATTTGGGTCTCCTCATACTTCGGTCTACTTCGGTCGGGGAGAACTTAAGTCATACTGCTGTTATGGGCATAGGTAACTGCTTACCATTCAGTGCGCTTTTTGCTCGTTCCGTCATTTTTGTTACTAAAAATAAATAAAAACTGCTTTCAGCCTCATCATATAGGCCTTCAGTTAGCTGTAAAATGCCCGTTATCTTACCGGTTCCATCTCGTCTTCATCAGGCGTGTCGAGGCTGGCGGAGTCAACAGGCCGGTAGCCAGAGCAGCAAGACCCATCAAATGGAGACCTATCCGAGGCCCTGCGGACAATTTTGAGCTTTAGTACCTGGTACATAAAGTTTCCTTCTGCAACTGAAAGATACTAATTAGATTTTCCTGTGGCAATGTTGGTTTAACTCCTGCCTGCAAATTGATTTACGCCACTCGGTTTTACTGTACCTCTATGAAATAGCGCGCGTATTTGCTGCATAGAGTAAAGCTCTTTCATACTGCAATGTTGATGGAACTCGCACGCAACTATTTTGTTTTGGTTTTTGATTAAAGTGTCGTCGAAATGAAATGTCGGAATGAAATGCACTAGTGCTACCCCGTTCAACCCAAAATTTGTCATTGATTTTAGTAGACCCAAAACAGTTGATTTTTGTTACCCTTTGTACCCACACATACTTATTTCTAATTACTATTGTTTACATTCAAATAAATACACAGTGAAACACTAAAGTAGAAGGGTTCGCAGACAAAAAAATGTTGATATAATGATACTTATCACATATGAATAATCACTACTTTATAGAGTAGTGCCCAAGCCAAATCGTATTGCATTGTCATTCTGAAGCACTTAACGATGCTTGCCTAGGTGATCTTAACAGATCATCTAAGTTAAGCAAGTCTCAGCCGGGTCAGTATTTAGATAGGTGACCGATTTGTGGTAATTGCAATAAGCGCTTCCATACTTTGGAGGGCACTTTGAGATGTTGTATCAACCTATTCTTGTCGATAAGCCATGTTGGAGGCCTTCAAGTGTTGGAGGCCACTCATATGAAATAAAATATATGAAAATATGAAAACCCCTGACTCTATGTAATGCTAATGAGCTGATGACTTTGAAATGGCTTAACCAATTTTGATAAAACATGTCTAAGAAACAACGGCTGGAAAATCTGCTTTTAAATAAAAAAAACCATACCATCCATTTACCGTCCATTTAAGAGCTACGTTGGCACTGACAGACAGACATGACAGACATCGCGGTCAAACTTATAACACCCCTCTTTTTGGGGTTAAAAAGCAAATGTCACTCTGAGGCTTTACTGGATTTAACGTTACATGTGCCTGTAATAATAATTTCATCGACACCCACACCTTTCCACGGGAACACAGTTTTGTTTTTGAAAAGGAGGTAAATTTTGAAACAATGTTATATCAAAGTTAGCCGGCAACGTAGACAAATTGTCCATGGCATTTTCTAGATCCTAAGCAAATATTTATTCGCCGTTGAGTCGAGGGATAAATGTTCGGAATTACGCTAAGCCAAGAGAACTACTAGAACTTTTGTTATGGTTCAAGTTCACAATAGTTTTGAGATAAACAAAATGCCCGACGTGGAAAATGAAAATGCGTGAAAATTCCATATTACATTTAAACATATAAGTGTATATTTGTGCAAGCCAATAAAACCCTGTATTTGATGCCACACTCGATAGGTTTTGAAAAATAATCTATAGAAGACTTCTTCAATAGCGCAAAAAATCGGCCATTTTAATTTTGACAAAACCAGTGTCATTTCCACAATTAAGACTAATCTAACGACACCTATCAAGCTTAAATTAAAGCCGTTTAGGCCACAGAGAGTGACAAGGAAATATATATACATACACCCGAAAAACATGACCCTCCTTCTGGCGTAGTCAGGTAAAAAGTATAAAAATTTATCTGTTATTAACGCGTCCGCAGCTCTTTCCACACGTGCACGTTTTCACTTGAAAATGTATGTGCGCAATACCACGTTCTTGAAACGGTGAAGGAAAATATTGTGAGGAAACCGGCCCCTCTTAGAACCAAATATTCGATGACATGTGACATCTTGATCCAGATTGGTCTCCCGTGGTAGATCAAAGCCCATTCGGTCTCAATAATATCCAGAGTAGGCCGGTGTCCCTGTAGTGGGAACATTAGAGGCTGATACGGAAGAAAAAAAACATATTTGCATAAAATTTGTCTAATTGACTAGTATACCGGCGGTTCCGCATCACCGATTCTATTATTTTAGCTTAATTTACGGGATCAGTGAATACTCGTATATAATCTTAAAAACCTCCTTACAAAATAGTATTTTAACACAGAAATGTTGTAGCTAGTTTTGGCGCCGAGTGTACAAACTATTATGAAGGTACAATTAATCAAACGCCCGTAGCGAAGTAGTGAAATACCAATCTAAGGTCAACGCTATACATTCTAAGCGTCGAAAACCTTTGTGACAAAATGCTAACAATTTACAGAACTTCACTAGTGAAAGTATTTGGATAATGTAAGGATGACTGTTGCGTAGGACTTTAGCACATCATTTTAGAATTAGCTTTTGTCCGTGACTGTGTACTAAGATAAAGAATTATGTGTTGCTATCTGCGCCCCGCAGTGTTACCCGCGGTAAAAAATGACAACATGAGGTCAAGCAAAAAACTGGCAGAAGTATTATAATTTCCCTCTTTTACAATATCAAATCTAAAAGAGACTAGTTGTACCCGTTTAAATGGTCCAACGAAAGCAAAACGATGAATTAGTGTTTAGTCTCAGATGACATATTGCAGGGAGGAAATTACACGCCACCTGCCGTTTTCATAACGGAATTAGCCGGTCACTTTAACGTTTTACACGGTTTTATAAAGTATATGTAGCCTACCTATATTATAATTCGATTTTTACATCTTTGCTTACACGTCGAAAAACGTAAGGTGTTTGTGTTTAGGCTCTGTGTGTATGTGTCTGTTTGCGTGTTTGCGGTCGCTACACCGCTACCACGTTCTCGAAACGGTGAAGGAAAACATCGTGAGGAAACCGGCATGTCTTAGAACCAAAAATTCGAAGACATGTGACATCTACCAATCCGGATTGGGCTCCCGTGGTAGATCAAAGCCCATTCACTCTCAATTATCGAGAGTAGGCCGGTGTCCCAGCAGTGGGAACATTAGAGGCTGGTAAGGTCGCTACACGTATGAACACGAATGAATGCATAGCGATTTTATTTCAATTTAAAATATATACAAGTGTGTACAATATATCAATGAACATTGTGACAGACCCCACAGCTTAGTTGGTAGTATCTCTGCCTTCTGCGCTGTATGTCCTAGGTTCGATTCAGGACAAGTCTTTGTGTAACGAACAAAGGTGTTAACATCCAAGAAAAGCATTTGTGAACATAGATGTTTGTTCTGTTCTGTATATGTTTGTATTTACAAAAAAAAGTAACTTAAAAACTGACCGTCATTTAGTTCTCATAGTACTATGCTTAGTTTGAGGCTAAGTGGCGCTGTGAAATGCCCATGAATATTTATCTCATTCCACACGTATATTCCTCATGGAAGGCCGGATAAATATGTAGAAACTTATGGTTTTTTTTTATTATTGTTATTATTATTTAGTCAACTGTTTGACCACTATTTCACCTAATGGTAAGTGACGGTCTGAGTTAGAGCACACTTATCTAGAAAAAAACCTGCTCACTCGTTTTTTAAACCTCCAGTATTTAAATGATCCGGAAAACATACTCCGTCAAAACAATCCTTTCCTCACGCGCCTCATCAGAAGATGGTGAAGATAAAAAGCTGCTACAGGCCCACATCAATTTCTGAACGTGACTGTACATAGAGTATTGCTATTATATTGGCACGGCCCTTGTTATAGGGTGTTTTAGATTGATGGGTTCCATTTTAGGGTTCGGTAACCCTGGCGATTCTTTTATGATAATGAATTCATTTGGAAACTTGTTTAACCTGCGCGTTTACCTTGGCGGCAGTTCCTTTCAGCATATTTGTTCGTACAATGACCTGTAGGTTGATAATTATTCCGATCTAACACTTTTGTGCTCATGTACAATACACTTGTACATCTATCGAAAACTCATTACTAAATTATTAACATCGTCTGTTCTACCTTCGAAGGGTTGTATTATTTAAATAGAATGACGAAATTCCTAATCATACGTAAAAACTCAATTTGTAGAAGTGTGTATAACTAACCTCCCCATTTATTCTAAAGTCGGTTATAAAACCGACTTTAGAAAAAATGGGGAGCTACTCATTTAAGCCGTATGTTATTTTCTACGTTCATCACGTGATTTCTTCGCCAGTTGTAGAACAATTTGAATGATTAAAGAATAAATGATGGAGGTAATCCCATTAAGACGTGAAGATTTTTTTATATCCTTATAAACCTAAAATATCAACTCTCACCATCTTCAAAGGTTTGCTGGAAGGAAACTTTTATTATGATTAAGCTCGATAAAGAATTATGTAATTAAAGAAAAAGTTTGAATCTAATCATAATACTAATAAATAAATATCCTGTAAAATTGCCTACCTAGGCAATAGGTTCCTTGCCTATTGCTTAGGTACCCTGTACATTGCCTACTTCAATAAATAACGAAAATTTTAAAGTCCTATCCTATCTTTGGTTTCAAATTAATTTCTCCTAAAATATTCATTATTCCGCGATCCCGTAATTAACAATTAATAATATAATTTATACCTTCTGTCAAACAAGAGTTCGTAATAGGTGGTTGAAGTTTTGACGACATCTTACAAAGACCAACCGAAATTAAAATTAATTTTGTTCAGGCTGTTTGTGAACTCACCAAACGAAGGTTAAACCGTAACCGTACCTCTAATGTTCCCACTGCAGGGACACCGGCCTACTCTCGATAATTGAGAGTGAATGGGCTTTGATCTACCACGGGAGCCCAATCCGGATTGGTAGATGTCACATGTCTTCGAATTTATGGTTTCGTCACAATGTTTTCCGTCACCGTTTCGAGAACGTGGTATTGTGCACATACATTTTTCCAGTGAAAAAACTCATTGGTACACGTGTGGGTTTGAACCAGCAACCTTCAGATTGAAAGTCGACGTCTATGCCCCTGGGCCACCACGCTCTCTAAGGTTAAACAATCATTGCAAACGATGCATGTTCTTCTATTACAAGAAAAGTTCTTCTAATTATGCATTTTACATATTATTATACTGTAGCTTTTACCCGTGGCTATGCTCGCGTTGATATTGATTATGTCAACCAATCCCGTTAGTTTCATACAAAGAAGCCCATAACCGTCTCCAGGGTCCTATCTATCTCTATATCAAATTCATCATAATCGATTCAGCAGTTTAGGCGTGAAAACGTAATGAACAGAACAAACACACTTTCGCATTTGTAACATTAAGTAAGGATGGTTTTACATATTAAGCAGTATACAATTTGGATTTTCTCGATACATGAAGTTATATTATTGTACCACGGGTGGCGGTAATCGCTTCTCAGGTAAGCTTCAAGAAAGCTTCATTCGCAAACATTCGTTTGGTTTTGTACATGCAACGTTATCTAGCTCAGATGAATATCAAAGAAATTATTATAATAGTGTCACAGTACTTCGTGAAACTACCAGAATTAATTAATCTTGACATTTGTTTTGAAAGGGAAAAGTAGGTAAGTGGTTTAAGGGTCTTAAGTGGGTTCACTGCAGCAAAACGGGGTGCGACTAGGCAACTCTTACTTTGAGTCTATTAAGGCTTCGACGCACACAGAATATAACATTCCTTTTTTGAATTTCATTTTGTAATGGTTATTATTAATTTTCATCGCGAGGCCACTTATTTATACTTTTTTCTGCTATATGGCAACCCTTAAATAATAATAATAAATCAATATTTATACAACATATTTTTTTCGTATCAACTTGTAATTTTCCCATCGCGGGGCATACTAAGCCGGTGTGGCCTACTTTCAATATGTGAGAGCGAATAGGCTTTGATCTACCACAAGAGCCTAATCCACATTGAAAGATGTAACAATGGGTAACGTCATGTTTTGTCGGTATTTAAAACCCCGAATTCCATTTTCCCGAATAACGGTTCATTGAGTTTATAGACCTCACAGGTCAGTTGGTAGTAGCTCTGCCTTCTACGTTGGTATCGTGATTTCGATACCCGCAGAGGACAAAAATATGTGTGAGGAAATAGATATTATATGTATGCATTTATAAAAACAAGTATTCCCTCAGTGATCTGGTTTTCATAGTACAAGCTTTGCATAAGAGGGGTTTAACTGCGTTGTTTGAAATATCCATGAATATCAATTTATTTCTTTGCCTTGTCTTCATTTTTCTGAAAATTCAAATCACATATTTTCTGAAGTCAGATTATTATTTCTTCTTATTTCTAATCAAGATCAGTATTTTATTGTAGTTTTTATAGTTGACAGATAATTTGCTTTTATAAACTTATTTTCCTAAGGCAACAGAGACCAAAGAATTATAAATGCGGGGTGCATTTTATATATTCCCTGAATTGAAAATGACTCGACGGCTGCGTTAGCTCTTTCTCTATGGATTTATTAATTCTCAATACTCAATACATTAATTACTTCTCATAATGGTAATAAGTGTAATTGATAAATTTAATATATAAGGATATATTAGAACCTTTTTTCAACGTAAAAACATTAATCTCCTTTCGCACGTGCTATATAATTGAATAAGTGAACGAAATAAAACAATTTCAATTTCAATTTGAATACATCTCAGTGTATTTTGAAGTTATTGTATAATACTTATGTATCGTATCTATGTATTGTATGCGTTTATTATGTGGGTACATTAAACATGTTATTATAGTTTCTAAAACTCAAAGGTTTGCTGTAAAAG
Source organism: Aplocera efformata (assembly GCA_921293045.1). Taxonomy (NCBI): domain Eukaryota; kingdom Metazoa; phylum Arthropoda; class Insecta; order Lepidoptera; family Geometridae; genus Aplocera; species Aplocera efformata. Next base: position 5,051,652 of record OV121063.1, read on the forward strand.
AACTCTTTGAAGTTTTTTTGTGCGTGCAATAGAGAATAAACGCAACGCGGCCCACCTGGGGCCTTCAGGTGGTCTAGTCACTTTTTTAGGTTAAAAAAAGTGTATTGGGAGCCGCAAGCAGCAGCTAGCCGTATCTATGTCTCACTCCATGAATCATCCGATGTGGGTCAGTCCGCGCACGCAACGCGGTAATCACTCACAAATCTCCTAATCTCATTATATCGAAACGGGCGGGTTGTTAGTTCTGCCGGAAACTGTTATTCTACCGCGCCACATTGTATTTATCAACAGACGTCCAACGGAGTAGGTTATCAATTCGGTTGGACTTTGGACTTGGTTTTATGTTCGTTACCTCAGAACTTTTACCACAAAATTTATCAAGCAATTTTGGAAAATGCTTTTTTATTTCAGATTTATCCCATGGATATTTCAGCATAATCAATTGAACAGTTAAGTTTTTAACCTCCGATAAAAAAGTGGGATGTTACAAGTTTGTAGTGTATATGTGTGTCTGTGGGTTTGTAGCTCTGGACGAATGGACCGAATAATAGTTTTTTTTTGCTTCTTAGTTATAATTTATGTGGATCTGTTCGGGCGTTTGATGTTCATCATTACCCCAGGTCGTAAAATATACCTGTTATTTATAAATAACTGGAATATGTCATCCATGTAAACAAAATTGCGTAGTTTGCTTTCTTGTAGTCTTTTTTCGTCACCTATTATATGAATTTTTCTTTGAAAGAAACATTCAATTCTTTTTTATAGTAAAGTAAGCCCCTTAAGGCCAAGAAATAAGGAATGAACATATTCAAATCTGTTTTGTCGTTTTTTTTATTTGACAATGTTTATTTTTCATTATATGACAGAATACGAGGAGAAATTCCCTAACGGTAACATTCAAATTAATAGCGAATGTTTTGCAAATATATTTTGGATTTGGATATATTTGGATTATATATGGCAATATATTGTATTTTGGATCTGGGTGGCTCTTAACGCAGTTGATACTACAGAGCCTTCTGCGTTGTAGGACGTGGCTTCGATTCCCATACAGAACAAGCAGTTATCGGAACATAGATTTTTATTTTATGTCTGGGTATAAAAGTTATGATTTAAATATTAATAAAAAATATTTAAATAAGTATTCCAGCAGTTATCTAGATCCCATAGCTGTGTTTGGAGCTAGACGGGACTGTATGAAATGTCCATGAATATTTATTTCTTTGACACACATAATACTGAATCGTTTAGGCTGTAATTTTCTAAACATAATCACCTCCCAGTACATAATTAGCTTGGCACAAATTCTACTGCTACTTAGGGTACCTTCACTACACGTACCCAGGGTATTACCCTACGAATGCAAGCAACATGGACCCCTCTAAACCCCCCGTGCGTTTTCAGATTTAGCGCTCGTCACTCTACTCAACAAGTGTTCTCAAGAGAGATATCTAAGCGCCGTACGTGTCACTCGGCTCCGTGATTTATGCTATAGCACAGATTATATATAACAGTAGCATTTAAGCGTCGTGTACGTAAAGCCTTGGAGGATTCTCAACAAAATGGCAGCCTTCATGAAACAATGGATGCTATTATTGCCGATACGGCTTCCAAAGGAGGTTAACAATTCGAATGTTTTTTTTTTTACATTACGTCTACGTTATGTATTAATCGATTTGCCAAGTTCTTTTTTCTTTTCATTTTATTTGAAAATATATAATTACTTTCAGACTGGTTTAATAGAAAATGTGTCAAAATCGGAGCGATAGTTTGGTGTTTAAATTAAAATAACTAAAAAACAATGACACCCAAATAAACGAAATTGCGTATTTTGCGTCTATATTGTAGGTGAGTACCAACTCGTCGACAAAGATGATAAACATGATAAGGTTCTTCTATCACTTTTGACCTACATCAATCGTCGATTCGATAACCCAGATTTTTTTCAAATGTGAATATTTGACTGAACGATAAATGATAAGTAGCGACCCCCGCCCATGACAACAGTAATGCGACTCAATATAATATTTGGGTCTAACACTGAGTAGCATTCATCAAAATTACGTGAAAGTAGCGATCCTGCCCAAATTCCTGCACTATGGGTGACTTAATGCGAGCTACCAGAGGGGCCACTGACGTAGCGAATTTTTGGGCAAATTCTATATAAAGGTTTATTTTACCGACACGAAAGAAGAAGAAGAAGAAGCGATGATTGCAATATAAATTTTAAAACTATCATGGTTATGAACATTATTATTCGTGTTACCGAGATATTTACTGCGCATGTAAATATCTGGGTGTAAATCTCTCTACGCATGTAACTGCGTCGAAATATCGGGAGTCAACAAAACTCACAAATCATGGTAAATATCTCGAATAATAATGATTGCAATAATTCGATTTGAATGATTCTGTTCAACCAATTAATGATTCTCAATTATTATTAAGATTGATCAAATTATTAATTATACTATAATAATGTGAAACATCTAATGATTTTTACTATAATAATGTGAAAATAGTACAAAAATTAAGAAACCAAACTAAAAAGTTATAATAAAAATAACATAAATTTTTAATAAGTTTACAATAAAAAAGCGTGTCAAATCTTCAAGCTCTCCAAGCATGATTAATCCTCGAGAACCTTCACCGAACCCAATCCATTTAGGACTGAGTTAAATTGGCAGTGTACCTAACAAAATTAAATAATTCACCTCTCTAACCCAAGTTTCAACAACGTTCTGATCATAGAATAAATAGAAGGCTAGAAGCCATTCATGAACGCAAAATGAGCCAGTATATGTCTATAGTAACATAAATGAACTCTGAACTCTGAAAAATGAACAAGGCAATTATTTATGCGCAACGTAATGTTTTGGCTTCGCCATTCGCAATTCTGTGTCTATATTATTTATTTGGTTCTGACAATCAATAAAGTTATCGTATCAGATCCGCTTCTGTTAAAAGCTGAGGAGTAGGTAAGCTTTCCCAAATACTTTTTCAATTAAATCCAGGTGATAGATTTTATATAACGGATACATTTTTAAATCATATATATTTTAGTACCATCTATTATGTTTTTCTTATTATTTCTGGAATTATATACAATACTTTCCGATTGAAATTCGGAATCTGATACCCTGGTAAAAATAAGCTCTTGTAACTATATGAATAATAATTTTACTGGCGCATTACGGCTCAAAAATACAGCCTTTCAAAGACAGGACAGACACAAACAATGTAGACTATTAATATTACGTATATTATTAATATTACGTGGGCGGACTTTATAATATTACGTAGTGATGCATCAAACTAATATAAAAAGGCGAAGGTGGTATGTATGTGTGTGTTCACGCTCAAACAGCTCAAAGGATTTGGATGAAATTTGGTAGCCTACATAGATTTATATATCCTGGATTTAGGCCACTTTTGATCCCGGAGAAAATGAACGTCTACGGAATACTTAAATAATACTTAAAAATTATACTACTCAAAGCTTTAGAATATGCTAACTTGGTCTTGCTTCAAAACAAGCAAGACATGCTATTGGCTGATGGTATTTAATCATGAAAAATAATTTAATAATTATTTTCCATGAATAATTAAAAATAATTAAATAATATTTTTATTTTCATTAAAAATTATAAAATAATCATTTTTCATGTCCTAAGTGTCATATCAAATGCATAGAATTCCGTTATTCCATCATCGGATATTGGTCTAGTGCCCGCAGCTTTATATCCCTCCCATCTCCTGTTTCAATCTGGTTTCCGAACATTTTAGCATTAATTGAGTCCGGGCTCTGCAATAATTACTCAAACCTGGGCATTCCCTTGAACTTGCTCAATTTTGGAATACATCGAGCGAAATATCAGAAAAGTTTCTTAATTGGATTTTGAGACTGGATAAACGTTAAAAGGTGAAAAATTAATTGGGCCTCGCTCAATTTACGCGTAAAATATATAGAAAAGGCTTCCGAAGCATTCGTCAATCAAAAATAAAGCATTTAGCAGAACGGCTAAACGGACCTGCATGAAATTTGGCACACAGGTAAATTACAGTCTAAAAAAGGCTTCACATAGGCTTCTTTTTAGCCTGGAAAAATGTACGGTCCCCGTAGAATGGCACAACGCGGGTAGTACCACCGCAGCTAGTATATATTTCTAAATAACGTAAACTTCAATTCCCAGCCTCATTATGTTATTACAAGCTGTCAAAGTTTTTTCCCTTGAGAAAAGACAGTTTACTTACGCAAATGGGGTCGCAAAATTCAAAATTAAAATATTCCCAAGTTTATTCGGGAACTTGTTGGTTCGCACAAATAAGGCACCTTGTGAAAAGAATTCTTACACAAACTTTGTTTACAAAAACTTGTTTAAATTACATCGAATCCTTGCGGTTAACTGATGTAGATCGTTCAAGAATTTTATATACAAAAACGTTTTTTGTAAATATGTATTCTTTCAACTGAACTTTGTGTGCTGAGCATGAAGTTTGTAAACGGTCTTGGATTCAGTTATTACTCTGAATACATTTTGTCAATATAAAAAGCGTAGAAATATTTACTTGTTATTTATATTTGTACAATTATTCATATATTTTTTTATAAAAATTCTGAGACCCAGATACAGAAAAAACTTATATTCGCCACACAAACGTTTGTCGTAGTGGTAGTTTGCGCAGAAAAGCTACTATCAACTGAGCAGAGGACAAAAATACTCAGTCTGATAGTAAATTCACCGACGTGTATGCAGTTAATATTGTACTTGCTGCGCCCCGCGGTGTTACTTGCGGTAAAAGTCACCTATATTAATCCAAGATAGCTATCCTGCTACCAAATTTCATCCAAATCCGTTCAGCCTTTTGAGCAAATACATACACCTACATACAAACGTTTACCTTTGTAATGCTAGTGTAATTTACGACGTGATATGGTGACGCTGATATTAATTGATTTACCGAATACCTGTGGCAACTGGTTCTGGGAAATAAAATGCGAGCACCGAACGCACCGCTTTAACAATATTACACGAATTTTATTCCGGATGAAAGCGTATTTTTGTTTTTCCCTCATATACTCACTGAACGGTCATTGCTTTATAACTTCAAAAAATTTAGTATCAATTCAATTCATTGAATTCATAATTAAATAATCATTATTAATACTGTCTGGGTATTGTAACTAACGCCCACATGAATCACTAAGCCCGTATCTCTGAGAAAGATTCCGATTTGAAAGCCCTTAGCAACCTTCAATGCACTTGCAGACAATGGCTTTCAAGATCAGACTGGAACAGATTATTGTATTGTTGTCATCGTTCGATACTTGGATATGTTGCAGATTTATTGATTAAATATTAGATTACTTATAACATCTGCCATCATTTACATGTTGTTAAGATGTTATGGAACGCATGCGGCTTTACGTAAATCTCGAAATAGCTTTAATTAAAATCTAAATCAAAAGTAACTCAGTTTCTTTTAGGTATTAAAGTCCTACTAATTACTAGCGATAACAGCCAAATGAGCTAAGACAGTCATGGATAAGAAGTTATTATACTTCGGGGGCAATTGTAACAATGACTCAAAGGGTGCTGTTTTGTCGCATCATTGATCGTAGATCAGGGCAAACTTTGTGTGATGAGCATAAATTTGTATATCAGTATGGAAGCGTTTGTCTGTTTTGTCATTATACGGGACGTAAAAAAAATGACACGAGAAAAATACAATAATAATAATTGCGATTTATGATCTGTCGTCACGCAGTGGTGCACTGGCATTACTGTATTCTGGTGCAAGGGTGTGGTTGCCGGTGAATTCCAACGCGCATGAGAGGAGTACTCATTCCTAATATCGTACAGACAAACAGGTCCCAGTGACAGTGTGTGGCAGCACTGAACCCGTTGGTGTTAGTGCGGCGCTGGTATTCTGACTAGGCCTTGTCAGTAATTACACGAACAAATAAAAAGATAAGAATCAAATTAAAAAAATATGATACAAAGAAAAAGAAAAAAGCAAATAAAAGTTAAAATAAACAGATTCCTCTTCTTAGAGTTTTTCTGTTCTAGACATCAACTTGAGACTGAGATAATATCACTGGCAAGAAACTTTTCATAGTCTGTTTTGGATAGCTATGTCATGTAAACCTCTTTTATGATTCGCTTAAGGAGGTTTACATTAAAAATTGCTTAAAGAGAAAAGTTCGATATATCCAACGAAATCTCAATACTGATCTGAAAGCCCTACAGTTGCCAACGACCTTCAATGCACTCCGAGACACAATAGCTTTCAAGAGCAAACGGGACGACATTATTGTATTGTCCCCGTCCTCGTTTCTCGATACTTGATACGTTAAATGTGCCGGTACAAGCGTCATCTTTCTAATCAATGAAACCTGAGAATTTATCTGCATAGCTCATACTATTATACTTTTTTAGTTATTTAAAGACCGACAATTCTGTCAGAGTCCCTGATCGTATACGCTATAGTACAAGCTACAGAATAGAAAGAACAAAAAATAATGGTATAGTTAGTAACAAAACAATAATATAATGAATTAAACTTAATAGTTAAACTAATTAATTACACTTCAAGTTTAATTACTTATTGTTTTGGACCACAAAAAGGGGACAAAGGTTTTTACAAAGTTAAACTAAGAGATCTCAACACATATTAACCATATAAGAACTGTTTTTTTAACCTGCTATTAATATCTAACCTGCTATTAGTAGAATTGACAGAAGTATTGGAACGGCTGCGTCGGTTGCAGATGGAGTCTCCACAGTTGACCACACCTCCCTTGTTCGTGATGCTGAAGGTCCGGAGACGGTAGAGGTCGTCTGACGCGCGAGGGTTGTACGGCTTCTCGGGAAGGGAGCACACGCGAGGGCGAGAATGCTCCACCACTGGTGAATAAAATAAACTGTTATAATGGTACAAGTACCTGGGCACAGAGCTACGCCCGTTTTTTTGTTTTTGTTAAACTGTGAGAGTTTCACAGACTTAATAAACCAGCCAAGTCCGAACCGAATGCTTATCAGGGGGTCCCTACAGTATTCTTGTCTAACTACAGTACACAGTACACAGTCTACAGTATTATTGACGGCTCCGTGGCTTAGTTGGTAGTATTCCTACCGTCGAGAGGTCCCGGGTTCGATTCCCGGCCGGGGCAAACTTGAGTTGAACATGAAGTTTGTTCTCGGGTCTTGGGTGTTTGTCTTGTGTTTCTGTGTCTGTCCATGCCATCTGCGACACAGGGAATCCTAGTGCAGAGGTATGAGTGTGTAAAAGTTGTTATTATTATTATTATTTTTTAATTATCTGTTCAGATATTAATTAATTTAAACAAAGCAGCAGCAGCTTTGTTTGCAATTGCCATCCCTGCAGACTATTCGCACGAAGTATAAAAACAATGGTAAATTTATCACTACAGCTAAAAATCGAACGCCAGCTTTAGATGAGACATGTACTCGAAGGTTTCTATATATTCTAGGCTTAAGGTTATTTTGGACATCCATACTGTTTATAATGATCGTTTGGCAATATCTGACTATTTGGTAATTATCTGAATTTGACAATAGTCCTATAGTTCAGTCAAATTAGCGATTAACCCCGGAATGAGAGATAATAAGCTGATTTTTCGTATATACCTTCGTTTCGGCTTTCTACAAGTGCAACACACACAAAGTACAAGTCTCCGTGGCCTAGTTGGTAGTAGCCCTGCCTTCGAAGCGAGGGGTCCAGGGTTCGATTACCGGCCGGGGCACTCTTTGTGTGGTGAGCATGAAGTTTGTTCTCGGGTCTTGGGTTTGTTGTTGGTTGGGTTTGTCTTGTGTTTCAGTGTTTCTCCACGCCATCTGCGACACAGGGAATCCTAGTGCAGAGGTATGAGTGTGTAAACGTTGTTTGTTTATTTGTTGTTTGTCTCATAAAATCTCGTGTCTGTGTCTTAAGTTATTCAAGGTCAATGGTAAAAAAAACGGTTATTTGCGATTAGCTCGGTTTCAAATGATGAACATCTATTATAAAAAAATTATAGCATTATTTCCCCGACTAATTTATTTGAAACATTTTTTCATGTTTTCAAGCGGTTTTGCAACAGACGACGGTTGTGTTGACTGTATTGTAGGTTTACAACCAACCAACCAAAATTACTAGTAAAATTGTTATCTATCCGAACATTGAAGCCATCTTTCAGTAATAGACTTTCTATTACCCTTTAGCTACGGTACCCTAAAGCCTGGAATTTAATTAAAGAAAAAACTGTTTCATGGGTACACATATAACGAAAGAAAATTAATAACAAGTTTAATAAAGTGTTTTAAGCACGGTAAATAAAAGTAATTTACCTAATAAGTTATAATATAAATAGTATATTCTTGATGATTATTGTTATATTATTAAATTGTTTAAAATCTATTTTTTAAAGGGGGATATTTTTTTATTTGTTTGTATGTTTGTTTTACGATAGCTTGATATTTAAAAACCAATTTGGGTGATTATTTTTCAATTGATAGGGTGTAGTGTACGATATGGTTAAAGATAGATTTTATGTAAAAATTTTGCTTCTAATGGCGAAACATAGCAGATTAAAGTATTAATGTTGGTTTATTACACTTTTAAGCTCAGCCACTCGTTACATTGACTGACCACACGGGTCTTAAAAACCTACACTGCTTTAGCTCATCTTGACTCATGTTTCATTTCTCTCCACCTGAGAGATTGCTGACTACCTTCTTGTGGGACGTTTACGTAACCAAATTTTTAAGAATACTACACGAAAACCCATGTCGCATAGTGTTGACTATGCGAATGACACAATGGATGATCTCGTGCACCTATTATATGACCGGCACGGAACACAATAATGCAATTAGTGCTGAGCTGCATAACCGGATAGTTTATAGACTTGCCAAGTACTTCACAAATACGTTCGAATTTTACACAAGTTATAGTGCTACTAAATATTAAGATTAGAATGTATCGAGGTGGTTTTTAAATAGCACGTTTGGTTTACCTGGCAACTCCAGAAAATTGGACGTCCGCCGCTGCCGACCTCGCATCGTGTTCTGGAAATTCAACGGCCCAATGTCCTCCACCGAATCACAATTCGACACCGTAGACTCTCTCGATCCTCGTCTGCTGGCTAGATACGCCAGCCCGCCTTTCATAGACCCTCTGCGCATCGGCGAACACGGTCTACTGACGCTGGTCGTAGTAGATCGCGTATGTTGCGTATCATCCGTCATATCTGTCAAATCTGACGTCGACTTCCTACAGATCTTGGAGCTGGTTGATACAGTTGCTTCGTCATCGGCGTCGTTGAAGGGAGGCATAGGCTCCGTGGAATCGTCAGTGTGACTTGACACTATACTTGGTGAAGTCACCATTCGGGGAGAGCTGACTGTGGAATTAGATCCGTAATACTTTCTGGTGCGGTTCGGTGATACGTAACCGGGGTTTGTATGGATGTGCACTGGAGGCGGCTTCGGGGAGCGGGATTTCTCCCGGCGACTATGCTTTAGCGACGCGGTGTAATGCAGGCTCTGTTGGGATCTATCGTAGCAAGGGCTGGAGCGACCAGACGGTGACTTTTGGGGGAAGTTGAAATGTCTCGGGCTCATGGGGCTGCGGTGACCATGCGCGATCGGAGATTTCGGGGGGTAGCTACATCCTGACTGAGGAGTGTAGTAGCCGGACGAGGAAGTGCTTGATGCGACAGATGGAGATTTTTGGGGGAAGATAAAGTGGCGCGGACTTTTTGGGGTGTGTGGCTTGGGGGAGATCGGGGGATAACCTCCGGGGCTGTTCACTGCCATTTTCACTGGGTCATTGTTTCACTGCATATACCTGTAAAAAAGAAAGTACATGTTTAATTATATATAAGTTATCAAGTTGTTTGGTATTATTTTGTTTTCCACTAATAAGATACTCTGACCTATCGTATCAGTATCATAAGTGTATTAATTATCGAGTAATAACATCGTTTAATGAGTTGGTGTAGGTAAATAGTAACCAGGTAAAATATTATACGTTTATATAAAGGTTTATTTTATCGACACGAAAGAAGAAGAAGAAGCCGAAGGAATCTTACTAACTTAATAATGGTGTTCAATAAATCCCTCTCTCCCTCTCCATCCCTGCCAGATCCAGTATTAATAGCGCAATAAACAGTGTCATAAATATCTACCCTAAAATATCAGACTATAAAATGTAATGTAGGTCATAGAGCTTATCTTTGTGCGTAGGATATGCCTTTGATAAAGCTGTTTTTATAAGGCATGTATGATGGATGGGCCGGCAACAATAGACCCAACATAAAATTTTACTTGTTCGTATTTCGCCTCTCTTTGTAGTCAGTTAACAGGGCTCATTTATTTGGTAGTATCTCTGCCATCTGCACTGTAGATACGATTCCCACCCGGCAAATATTTGTTGACAAATACAGATGTTTGTTCTGTGCCTGGGTGTTAATATGAATTTACAATAACTAGTACTATTTAATTAATATGTCAGTAATATAGCGTATTCGCTATATTACCCGGCGTGTGCTACTACGCTAAAAAAGAAATACATTGCGTGCCTAATGCATTGTTTTAGTGGTTTAAAACAAAGCATATTGCCTTTTTTTGAAACCATCGTGCCATTATGTTTGGGGCAAATCGGGCCCAGCCGGGGCTGGTCGCTAGTGATTCATATTTATTTAACTTGTCTAGTATATTCACCTTCTATATACTTATCAAAATAGCGCCCACATCACGCGTACCTTTGATAATGCTGATGTGTATAATGGATATGAATCCCTATATTATTATGATGGATGGGCGGCCTAAACAATAAACATTTCTAAAATACATTATAAACCCAAATAGCCGTTATCTTTGAAGCAGATGGAACACGAGGCAAAGCAAAAGAACAGATAATTTTGTACTGGCACTCTGAGAGTTTCGTACCAGCAATTGTATTATATATTTATCAAAGAAGCTCTTATCTGAAAAACAATCCTTAATCATACTAATATAACAAATGCGAAAGTTTGTCAGAATGTATGTTTGATCCTTCACGCCTCAACGGGTGAAAGGGTATGAATGAAATTTGTTCCAGGTAACTACTCTTTTAGTTTTAGTTCCTACTTTTCAGTAATAATAATTATGAATAACTAGATATGCTATGCTTAATTTCAAAATGTATACTTGTGTATTTATTTACAGCTAAAGTACTTATATATTTTTTCAATTTAAAATCTTTACATTCTCTGGCAATTATCGTTGAAATTTCTAGTAGGTAAATTTTTTTTTTAAGGAACCTTCATTTCTTTGCTGAAAAGTAAAATGCATATGCATATTATCACTCGTTATCTTGTACTAGTAAAAAAATACAAAATTAAGTAGTATATATAATCTAACAGCTGTTTTTATTCTCCGTCTGCTACTTATTTTGAGTGCCACCCTTTTTCACTACATTATAGTGCTTCATAGAATAGACGAACGTTCCAATTTTTATAGTGCCAATAATCTCCAAGTGACATGGATGTGCATGGACAGAAAGAAAATATAAAGGTCCCGTTTTACGTTCCGTTTCTCTCGTCGCATATATGATGTGCGCATTAGAGAATCTAAGAACGCTTATTAATCATCTATATCTATATCTATATCTATATCTATAACTATATCTATAACTATAATATATCTACAATATATCTATATCTATATCTATATCTATATCTATATCTATATCTATATCTATATCTATATCTATATCTATATCTATATCTATATCTATATCTATATCTATATCTATATCTATATCTATATCTATATCTATATCTATATCTATATCTATATCTATAAATTAATCCCTATTTCCCTTGGTCACGGCATCACGCGTGAACGGGTGGACCAATTAAGCTAATTATTTTTTTGTGGTGTTTGTTATGGTCCTTCCGACCTTCCTGGAGGTTCTTAAGAAAATAAAAATAAGAATATTGCGCGCAACATTAAAAACTTCAAGAAAACTTAACTTAAACTCAACTTAATACTAAATTGTTGTAATGTAACCTTATAGCGTTTGACATAACTGTCAGCGATTGACAGAATGCGCGCTGCAAATATCGTTTAACACAGAATGCATCGTTCGAAATTACTGAGACAGGCAGTCGGATCAGCTAGTTGCTTATAAAATGTTCACGATAATAATGCGTGGGTATGGCTTGCCTACGTGTATAGCGCCCACCCGAAGTTAGCAAGTTATCTTAGTAAAATTTCAACGTATTAACTCTAATATTGAAAGTAGAAAAGTAACAACAATTTGTGTCTATTGGAAGAAACTCTATAAATAACAAGCGTCTCGACCCAACTTCGCCCACGTACAATTTACTAATGAAGAAAATGAGAAGTACGCTTAGCAAATAAAATCATTAGGTATATTAATTTACACCTCTTCAACCGACTTCAAAAAAGGAGGAGGTTCTCAATTTGTCTGTATGTTTTTTTTTTATTTATACGTTACGCGATTTCTCTAAGACGTCTAAACCGATTTGGAAAATATTTTTTTTTGTTTCAAACGTTATACTTCCCAGTATCGGTCCGTTGCGTACCCTGCAGATATTTTTTGACATTCTACTTAAACCTGGGTAAGTAAGTAAAATGTTTTTTGTCTTTAACAACCCTATAAATGATTCTCATTAATACTTTTCCCATTCCCATGTCGCTGCCGTAGGAAATTAACTCGACTTGAAAGGATATTGAAAAGGTATATACGGAAGTACGTGAATGGGTGAATTGGCTTAATATGGTCCATTTGGATTCGTAGTGGGAAAATGTACCTATTTCTTTTCGAGAAATGTACAAATTACGGTACGGAGTGATTTACTTGTTCAATTCTTAGCGCTACTAGAGTCAATTGAGGTACAAAATTGGTGCCAAGGTTTGCTAGCTCTTTTCAACCGCTCTTTCCAAAGGATTAGCAATTTATTTATGTTTTCAGTTATATATATATTCGATGTATTCAGTTATATAAGAAATTAATTGCATAACAGTGGAATCACAGTATATTTATGAAAATAAATTATACGTTCACAAAAACATTTCTATTTTTGAGAAGAATAATGATGTTCATCGAATTAACACATGAAACAAATATAAATAAAATAACCTTAGATTCCGATTGCAAAATGTCAATGAATCTTTTATGGGAAATTGTATACGGTTCTGTAACAAGCTTCCTGTGAATTGTACGAAGTTTCCGATCTAAAGATTTCAATCTTATATATGGAATAATTTAATAAAGAAAGCGTATTACTCAGTTAATGATTATATAATTATTAAAGATAAAGCTCCGTTAATAAAAATATTTTGTATATAAAATACATCGTTATAAGGAAAATGTTATTTAGATTTAAGTACAATACTTACTTTGTTAAAGGGATCGTGCTCGCGAAAAGAAATTGATCCTTCCATTAGGTATTTCTTGCTTATTCTTCCCCATGGAAGGTCGAATAGGGTATGAAAACCCTTCAAACTTAGAAAGTCACAGAGTTTTTAGGTTACCCCCCCATCCATAGACAATAGAAATATGACTTAGGTTTTCAAGAAGATCCTAGTATCATTGCGTTTCACTATTACACTGAGATCCAACGCCTCATGTGCTTGTAATTTCACCGCCACCCACACCCAACAACCGGAACAAGAAAACGAGAGTGCGCTACTGCTTGGTGGTGAATTACAAGTGCTTGCAGCACTACTTCTCTGAATGAACTTAGCACAAGTTCTACTACTACTCTTCTATTGTTTATCGCTCCGTTCGCACCACCCAGGGGATACGTACACTCAAGGGGTATTCAAATACGGACGCGAGCACCATGAACAACGTGGATAGTCGCAAACTTTTATCAGTGTCTGTCCGTATCCGTACCAGCCTCTAATGTTCCCACTGCAGGGACACCGGCCTACTCTCGATAATTGAGAGTGAATGGGCTCTGATCTACCACGGGAGCCCAATCCGGATTGGTAGATGTCACATGTCGTCGAATTTTTGGTTCTAAGACATGCCGGTTTCCTCACGATGTTTTCCGTCACCGTTTCGAGAACGTGGTATTGCGCACATAAATTTTTTCAAGTGAAAAAACTCATTGGTGCACGTGTGGGTTTGAACCAGCAACCTTCAGATTGAAAGTCGGCGTCTATGCCCCTGGGCCACCACGCTCTTATCAGTGTCTGTATGTAACTATAATTTGGTTTAAGTTATCATCTTAACATGGATTTTCGCAAAGCAAAGCATCTGAATCCATAAATTATTATTCTATCTTGAAAAATAAAAGGAATCCAATTTCTTGTATTTGTACCTCACAAAACAACTCAATATTTTTTCCATCTGTGGTTTCACTTATACGCATAATACGGTTTTTACATCACCAACATAAGGTAGAGAATATTTTGCGAATGAAAGATAAAATTTGTTAGAAAGCGTGGTGGTCCCTGAATGTATTTATTTTATTTTTCTTTATTAAAAAGTTTAATAGCTACAAATCTTATAAAAACAAACAATAAACTTCTTCTATAAACAACTAATTTAAACAATTATAAAGGGTGTCTCTCGATTACATTTATGAGCAAAAAGCTGAGATATTTCTTACACATAATCCCAAAATAGAGAAATAGGCTCATGTTCACTAATAAGCAAATGATACAATAATATGAATTAAGACCAAATATTATAATATACTAATAAAGAAAACAAAAACATATAATACCTATATATTGTAAATATGAATGAAAAAGGTATCATCACAATATTGCTGAAATGTTTTGTTGTCTGTATGGTGTATGTTATTGCCTGAGAGTGTGTGAGGAGAGGATATTATGAAGTGGAATTATCTTGATTTAACAAACTATTGAGCCGATTTTGATATTATTTCCAAGGCTTTATTTACATTGTCACAAAACAGAATGGAAGCAAATTTTTACAACGAAATTGTACATAGTATAATGAGTTTTATGTTAATCGTGTAACGTTCAAACTAGATAGTAGAATAGAATATTACTTTATAATAGTACACCATAACATATAAAAGTAATCATACAAAATAAATAAAGCAGATAGGTGGCACAATTGGCGGCCTTATCGCTTAAAGTGACCTCTTCCAGGTCAAAAAAGAGTAGCCAAAAAAGAGGTCGCGCGTCTTCCAGAGAATTCTTGCGCATTCTCGAAGATTCGATAAATGGGAGTCAAGATCTTCCTGCCATCTCATTCGCAAGCGTCCACGTAGTCGCGCTAAGGTTGAGTGGAATCTACTCCGTGGTCACCTGAGCCCACAAGTCTTTAGACATGCGGCAAACGTTACCAGCGGTGTCCCACTTTAGTTTGGAAGCTTTACGATACATTCAAATAGAAAAAACAATTCCAGATCAGTTGATAAACCAAGGAGTTCAGATGTAACAAAAAAATACAACTCAATTGATAAACTCCTTCGAAAGTAGTTTGAAAAGGGAATACACCGACTGCGACCGTTCTAAATAAACCGAAACGAAAGGCATAACTCGGTGGCCCATTTAATCGGTCGTCTCCGTTGGGCCTTAGGTACATTCAATAATAGTCCCAAATGCGAAATGACACGTGACTTGGTTTAGGATCACTAAATTATTCATACAACTTCAAAGTACGTTCTCATTCACGAATTCCTCGGGGTACAAGCGGATGTTCAAATATTTGATCGTGTTCTATGCTTTATTCTGTGAATACATTAAACAGAAGGGTACATGAAGCTGTTCCCATAAAAACATACTCTCGTGGCGCCGCAATAAAGTGCATCTTACCTTGCAGACTGCTGCTTACATCTGCAATACCAAATTAATACTTATTATTATTACTATTATAATAGACACTTCAATAGTGAAATAATAATTATACTAGGTATTGATTTTGTTGAGAAAAAATTAAAAACACTGACCACCGAGGCTTCCGCACGAATTTTTAGGTAAACGTGTATCTTGTGTTTTCAAGTTTTTTTTTGTGATATAACTACAGATTTCTGGTTTTCGGATTTATTTTTTGACACCTGGTACATGACATTGCTTCTTGCCAAATTTCATTGTTGTAGGTCAACGGAAAGTACCCAAAAATTCAAACATGTGTTTTTCTAATATTTAGTTTATTTAATCAGAATATTTACCTTTGTATATGTAAATCTTTACATTTACATGAACAAAGGTTAATATTTTTACATTGCACTTGTGTACGTGATTTATTTATTGAAGATTGAATGATGTAACTTGTTTCAAATTAAAAACTTCGTCCAATAACATTACAACATCCAAATCGCAAGTTCTAAGTAGGGGCGAACCAATAGCTATTAGTTTGTTAAACAGTGTATTGCGCTAACGTCACACTTTGGGGAAAGTCTGAGCTAGCAATAAACGGTTTCTTTACATAATAAAGTGCCCCAGTAGCGTTTATAGTAAATGTTTGCGATGGCAACATCGATACAAAGAATGTTGAAGCCTCGATAAATTGGTGGGTAATTTTTTTTTTTTTTGGAATGATCGGCCTCGAATCTTTCGCGATAAGATGATGTTATTTTTGTTTCATGACATAGTTTTCTCACATTTTTTCTTGATTTCGGAAAGTTATATAACCTTCGAATTTATAATCTGGTCCGTAAACAAATCAGTCTAAACTCCGTGATGACCAAAATTCTCAGATTTTTTATTCTGTTATTTAAGATTTTTGATATTTAATTATTTAAAAAATTACTAAAGCGACTCACTTATTTCACATCCTCAGGGTGGAATTTCTACATGAAATTTCTATGAGACCACCTTGAAGCTAAACCCTATCTAATTAAAAAATAATGTAAGTCCTAAGGCGTATTATTCTTAATGTAGAGATTACCACTTATCATTAGGTGGGCCTTCAGTTTGCTTTCAGTATATTCAGTACATAAAAAAGTATTATAAAAAAAACACGAGATATTTTGAACGGAAAAATACAAACAAGCACAGATAACAGTATAAAGTTATTTAAACTCACTTTCTCGTTTTCATCGTGTAAACTAACACGGTCCCTCTAGGTATAAACTACTCAAATACAACTCGCTGAAGTTGATAAAAGTTTTGAGTGGCCTACAAGACACCGGTTTTCCGGTTTTACTTTTTTATTTACTGGAGTGTTTTTAACAGACTTAAAAAAGGGAAAATTTCTCAATTTGGTATGTGAATCAATTTGAATGATTCTTTTTTTAAACGATAGTGTGTACTAGTACTAGTGATAGTGTGTGAAGGGCCAGATGGCGCTGTGTAGATGTTAATGAGAATATTTATTTAAACTGATCCCGATTTTTATTTGATAGTTTTTTTGTGTGAACGTGTTCGAACTTGACAGGCTATTGTCGGATCCGTCATCTGCACAGCCCAACAAAAGCGGCTGCATGTAGTCTCGTGTACATTGAAAAGCAACGTAGAATTTCGTTTGAAGAGATATTCATATGCAGTACAAGCTGATAAATGTATTCCAGAACAGATTTTGCTGGGACATTTCTAGGGAATATTTCTATGGCCGGAATAACGTAAATAAAATAAACACATATCTGTTTATTTTATTTACGTTTTCTCGATAGTATACCTGACTATGGAAATAGGTATTAATATATATTTATAAAATGTGACTTCTGAATTTAAATATTCATGGACAACTCGCAGCACCATCTAGTCAGAAAGTAAGCATAGCTTGTACTATAGGAACTAGATAACTGACAAAACTTATAAAGTTTTTTTTTGTAAATACGTGTAAATAATTCATTTTATCTAATATCATTTTATCTATCCAGAATAGACATTTATGTTCATCCAACAAATGATTGTTCTGAGTGAGAATCAAACCACGACCGCAGCGCAGAAAGCAGAGCTACTATCAACTGAGCCACGAGGGCAGATGAAATTTCTTATTCTCTTATCTTCTTCTTATTTTTGGCCTTTTGCGTGATTTATGGCCACACAAATTCTGCCAATGTCCGAGTTAATGTACGTTCGCAAGTTTTGTCTGCATTAGGGTTAATTGTGACAAAATATGGCCAGTTTATTTAAAAGTGACAATTTACAACCAGAATGATACAATATAACTAACAAAAATTCACACTCATGTATAAAAAAGAATGCAATACAGACAATATTTGAATGTTGACAAGACAATAACATTTCACTAGTCAACCATTTCGACATCTGAATTGAAATCGACAAATTCCGATCGATCCGTCTTCGGCAAGCGGGTCTATTTACACGGCACAATCACTTTTAATTTGATTTCGCCATTCATGTTCAATGGAAATTTCAATTCGTTTTCGTGAATAGCTTTTTGATGCCAGCTCGTGTTGTAAATCACTGAAGAACAGGAGACACATTGAGAACAAGCTAATATCTATACAAATAAATAAAATATAATGTAAGTACTAAAATATATTATATTTTTAAGATTTTAGTTTTAGGTTGTTGTTGTTATTTTATTAATAAATTATTAAAATTAATTTAAAGAAAAAATAATAATAAAATTGAAGTGTCTGTTTGCAATGTCAAAATAACATCTTTATACTAAATGCATTTGAATGTATATGCGGTAATTATAATAAAAATATATTTTTTTAATTTTTTTGTCCGTCTGTTGACCGAGTAATATCCGAAACAGCTGAACTGTCCGTCAAAATCAGTCAGTCAGACTTTCACTGTCAGATGACTCCGTAAAATGTACAGGAAGAAATAATCACTTTGTTAAGATTTATAAAGACTCTCTATGCTGGCCATTTTTTTATTTAATTCCATCGGTTTTTTATGCGAAATCTTGCTGATAAACGTCGTTAGTGGCTAAATTGCGGGCAGCCAAGCCTCAGAAGCCAAAAATTAAAAATACGAAGAATGATTTTATAAGGAGTAACTTAGACTACTTTAATTTTAGAAAAACAAAGAAGAACTACGCTTAGAAATAGTTCAATTTCATACGGACAAAGTCGCGGGGAACAGCTAGTCTTTAGTAATGATATAGCATAATATAACAATAAAATTTCTTTAAACTGAAGCGGTAAACATATTATCTGTATAGAAATCACAAAACGATGCTCAAATTATTGTACCAAAGTAAAACTCTTCCTCGAACGACTGCGTAGCCTGAGGGACATTCAGTATTGCAAGGAAAATAACCTTGAACTCAGTGTGTTGCCAACTCAAACGTCATTAATCCCACGGTCTATCCGTACCCTTTTGTTCTTATTGCCTTTGATCGTTGATTGGCACTGAAACACCGAAACGGTTTCATTGCGGGCACACTCAATTTCAATAGAAAACAATATCTAATATTTACGGCACAGCTTTTACATAGAGTTTTAGGGTTCCACACCAACGGATAAAGCGTACTGGAAGGGTGTGGCACCCACACCCTTCCACCGGAACACAGCAATACGAGTGCACCGCAGCTTGGCGGCAGTTTAACAGGTACAGTGGCAGTGCCAAATGATCAATATTATGATTGTGTACGTTTTTTAGAGTGAATAAGCTCACTCACAATTATCGAGAGTAGGCCGGTGGCCGGTGTCCCAGTGGGAATATTAGAGGCTGGTACGGAAACATTTGATCGAGCATAGTTGCGATATCTCTTGGAATGGAAATAATTATGAAGCATTATGCTAACTGTCCCGTATTACAGCTGAAAGACGGGACATTCCGTGAAATATACAATATGACATATGTTCACTCTATCTACAACGTATGTGTCTCTGCTTAAATGACTTTATCTATTCGATATTTCCTGTAGGTCACACACAACCATGCTAACCTGAAAACCTGAAAATAAACTTCATGCTCATCATATTATACAAAGTTTGCCTCGGCCGGGAATTGAACCCGGGATCCCTCGCTCTGAAGGTTGGGCTACCAACTTAGTCGCGGACCCGTTTTCACACAAGATTACAAAAAATCTTTTATTATAAATTTTTACTTGTTATGAAACTGTATTTTTTTTTCTATTTATGGCTCTAATTGTATGCTCGCTATAAAATACTAAATTGTAATACGAAAATTATAGCCCATTAATGCCGGCCATAAAAGTAACATTGTTAAACCTATTGAGGAAAGTATATTTCCATACAATGTCCGTATTTGAAGTGACATTTTGAAATATTCCTTCATTCATAAATGTCATTGAAATGATGCAATAAGTTTAACGCGACCTTTTTGCTAAATATTTTGTTACGACTGTCGTATTAGCGAAAGTGTTTTGTTTTTATTTATTCTTGTAGTTCTTATAAAGTTCTTTGTGGCAAAACTAGTAAGTAGTTTTAATATACAAGTTTATTTTACGAAAATTTTAAAACGCCTGAACGGATCTTCATAAAGTTCTAAAAACTTTTTAATCAACACCCTTCCACTGAAACAGCAATGTACACAGTATAAGTACCCGATTACAGCGGAGCCAAAATTATTAACATTTTGAAGAGAGTTCTGATTTCGAACTTTTGATCTGAAGACACGCGATTAATTTTTTTTTATATATTCGGGAAAACAAACGGCTACATATTATTGTTATTATTATATATTGATACAACAAATGACGCTAAAACTAGATTTTGGTAATTATGTAGCCCACAGCCCACATATTAGTCACAGAAAGTTCACAAAAGAAAAATTATATTGCCACAAGAGGGACTTATACAAATCTAAGTGTTAAAGCATAATTAGTAACATATTTATACCTATAAATTTATTTTAATCAATTATTGATAAAATAGTAATATAACTACATTTTTTTAAATACATACCTGAAATACATATTTACTTCATAGATTTATTAGTAAGAACAAACATTTATGTCACTCAAATGCTTGTCCTGGGTGCAAATCGATCCCACGACCGCAGCGAAGAAGGCAGCGCTACAAGACAGAGCAGTGACATCAGCCATACAGAACCTCGTTAACTCGTTCAATTCAAACTCGTTCAAAAATTTAAAACGTTCAAAAATTCAAAACGTACAAAAAAACAAAACGAAAAAGATAGCGTCCTTTTTCGGGTCAAACGACTCCCGGTTAGAATATTTTTGCACGCAAATTCTCTAATACAAAGAAAACTTCTACTAGTTTCCGGCCCCAGTCATACATAGTCAAAAATCCTTATTTCGCGAAAAAACAACTATTCTATATTACTGGACTACTTAGTGCCGTATTAATAGATATCTACGTATTGTATACATATCGTGTATCTATTGTATATTATGTTATACGCTTAAGCGTTCGTGGCGTTGATTAGCTGTTATTTACGAATCATCTAAGTTAAGTAACTTTCGGCTCGGTCAGAAGTTGGATGGGTGACCTAGTCTACTATATACTAGTCGTTAAGCCATTCGGAGGCCTTCGGGTAGCTTGGAAACTCCGACACCAGAGTTGGCCATTTATTCACACGAAAGAGTAGTGTATGAATGACTGAGTTGGCAGTACTCCGTACGAACTTGGCTCAAGTACTACTTCTATTGTGGTGGCTGCTACGGACGGGCAACGAGCTTCTACATAATTATCTGATTTAAAAGTTTAATAAATCTACTTTAGTACTTTTATGTCTTATTTCACCTTTTGGGGGTAAAATTAATCCATGAATTTTTGAGACCATTCTAAAAGTACGCGCTATCAAATAAAAAAAAACATCCAAATAAGTCCATAATTGGCATCGAAATCGCGTAACAAATATACCAAAAACAAAAACATACAGCTTAATCAGAACCTCCTCCTTTTTTAAACTAGGTTTAAAAGTATGCCAAAACTTCCATCGTCACCTTTGATAAAAAATTGTTTATGACGTCATCACTATTTCAAAACAATTTCCAAGCAAATAAGTCCATTGGTATGATAAATTGGATCACGTGACGACCACATTATTAACTGGAAAAGCCATCACCCTCGGCTGATAAACGAATCGATAGATAAACTTATTGATTGGCTAGCCAGAGGTTTGTATAATAAACATATCAGCCCTGTGACGTTCCTTATTCTCAATAATGGATTTCGCAATCTCGAATGAATATGTTATTCATCGAAAAAAGTAAAAATATATGGCAAAAGACAAATAAAAAAAAAATAAAAAAAATGTAAAAAAAATTATTTTCCGAACGTGGACAGACAAACAGGTATCAAATTAATAGCAATCTTTTGTAGTAGAAGGTTAAAAAGCAAAGCTTACACTATCATTGCATAAGTACTTCTGTAGCAACATTTCCAAATTGTATAGCTGTATTTTACTGTTACATTTCTTTTTTATGTTGTGGCACAAATTGTGTGAACATGTTTTATTTCATATTACTCTTGACTTTAAGAGGCCGATGTTGTAGTTTTCAGGAAAAACAGACACCGACAAAGAACAAAATGTACTCTTCACTAGAATTTAATTAAACTTAGCTAAAATTTCCGATGGAGGTAAGTCATAAGTCATAAGCGTGGGAGAGGGTTTAAACTGGAACGCTACAACTGCAAAACTACTTTTCTTGTGCTGTAATTTTGCAACAATAATCTGCCGTGAATCTAAAACATCACATCTCGTATACGAAATTGCGGTAGGTCATACCCTGAGTCGTTTAGTGGTTATTTACGAGTGGTGGTCACCACTTCATCAGGAAGGTGGGATGCAGATCTTTTCAACAATTTGGTCACATGAAAATATCATGGCAATTTCAAATCTTACAGAGATGCGAATAAGCCCCTGGTTTACCCTTAACTGTTTATTTTATCTATTTATGGAATAATATATTTCTACTGATGAAAACATGAAACCTTTCTGTAGTAGGTACTTTGCGATTATAGACACAACAACCAGCAATTGTTTTAATTTTTTCATCAAAATACGAATGGTATGTAGGTGGAATCCTAAGTCACTAAGAAAAACGCCGATCCAACGAAAAATATATGATGAGAAAGCTTATTACAAAAACCTCCGATTGTATTTTATACATATACCTAATTATGCGAGCGCTGTGACGAATAATAGACACAAAATTGAACCAATACCATAATTGGGTTATTAGAATAGAATGGACTGGAAAAAATTATATTTTAACATGACAGAACATCTCATCATCATATATTTACTATCATAAATTTATTACTATTATAAATGCGAAAGTTTGGATGGATGAATGTTTGTTACTCAATCACGCCGAAATGGCAGGACAGATCTGGATGAAATTTGGCGCAGAGATAGATTATAATATGGACTAGTACATGAATTACTTTTTATTCCACAAAATGCGCAGTTCCCATAGTATGTCAAACCGCGGGGAGTAGCTAGTAAGACTTAAATCATTACATTGACAATGAGATGAACATTGATGTAAAGAGTTTAACCAAATCGAAGTCATACATAAAGAATTACCTTGAATAAATTTATAATACTGTACACTACTTAATGAGTCCTCTAGAAAAAAAATCTTCTGGAAAGCTGACTAAAAGGCATTTTACGTTTACAAAGATCGTCGAATACTCGAACAAGGATACTCGAAAGTCTTCAGCCTTCAGTGGAAGGATTAATGAGAGTATAATGAAGTTCCTCCAGACTAAAGCGAGCTCTTGTTACAGGGAAGTATAATGACGAAACTTTTTCATGGGAAATAATTTTGATACTCCTGTGAGTAAGTAAAGCATCTATTTAGAGGAATTACACACACACAAGCACTCCAAACGGGCTTTGATCAAATAATTGCTTTGAAAACGAAAGAACACATTTTTAAAACGTTTTCCAAAGGTTTTTAATTTGGTTGTATTTTTTATGTTTGTTGCATCAGAAATAATTTTTTTATCAAAATCGGTTAATTACAAAAATAACTGCAACAAGTAAACAAAAACAAGTTAAAAAAACATCAAAGATGCGTATTTTGCTTTCGTATGACTTTTTAACGGCTCATCGTCAACCGATTTAAATGTTTTTATTTTAAAATGTACCTTTAGCTGCGAAAAATAAGAAATGATATTGTAGTAGATTTTTTGAATCATGTCATCTTGTTTCTCTATACCATGTACACCGCCGACCAAACTTCCAAGCCACACATTCTTCTCCATCCAAAGGTTGCCTGGAAGAGATCGCTTCTATGCGATAAGGCCGCCCATTGTACATTAATTTTTAAGATTCTTTGTTCATTTATTTATATTGGTGTGCAATAAAGTATTTTTATATTGTATTGTATTGTAATTTTTTTTGGTCCTTTTTAATTATTTTTCTATACATAAAACTATACAGTAATATATTTATATATGAATTCTCAAAATATTTTTGAATTTACACTATCTGTTGTCGAAACTGTTCGTGTAAATATGTTTCACATTACGATCTTAACTGAATTACGTGCGGGCGAAATTGCTGGGTAATTGTATTAACTGTGATACGCCACAGGTATTTACTTTGCATAATGAGAGAATTTGTAATATATAACGCTTCAGAAATGATTATGAAAAACTACTTACTACCTTACAAAATAAAAAAGCTTTCCCGCGGTGTTACTCACGGTTGGCTACGGGAATACCTTACATTTTTAGGTTAAAAAGCCTGTCTTAATCCGGGTTATGAACTACCTTCGCAATAAATTTCATCCAAATCCGTTCAGGCGTGAAGGAGTAACAAACATACAAACCGACAAACTTTTGCATTTATAATATTAGTATGATAACAATAAAAGTAATCCATTTATTTATTTCGCGTATCTCGGAAACAGCTCTAACGCTTAGATAATCGTAGCTTCATTGGCCAGGTAGTTAATACCATAATGATGACACAAAAATAAACACTTAAGCTTGTGTACTATTTTATTATATTTTATACTATTTTTTAAGTAGGTTTTTAGTTTTAGGTTCATTGAATAAACTTGATTGTATATACCTTCCTGTAAGATAGATTATATTGTATACTATTATACAAATTATAAGTAAATAAATATTTTACGTTATATATAATATTAGTAGAAATGATGTTAGTCTAGAATTATCTGTGTTGTAAGCGGCTAAATTGGTACCCAAGTAGGAAACATATTCACAAGTTCTTTTTTTCAACTACTTTAAAAACATTTATGCATTCAAAACGATTCACTTTGAACCTTTCAGGGAAAATGTAAATTATTTTCCCAACATTTAAGCGTAACGAACTGACCCGTACCACGAGCTTTCTGCCTACAGATTATTAATTCGATTAAATTTTTACTGAAGGTGTTTCATAACATTAGCAGTAGCTATTTTTAAATGATTACTACTAGAGTTTCCTTTGGTTTCATATGAAATTAAACTATGTAGTCGAAAGTGGCGTTATCTAGACTCTCGCTTAACTTTTGTGGTTCCTAATGAACTATATTACCAACGTGTAAGTAACGTAAGAAATGTATATCAGCAGTAACAGAATGAAAATTCCTGAACAAAATAAGAGCTAAGTAATTAAGCTAGCGAAAACCATTATTGGATTTAGTGTTATTTTATAGCGGGTGAGCTAAGTGTAAAAATAAGTTACTCGAAGAAAAACGCAAAATATTGGATTGGATCGGCTTTTTGCTTTAATATGTCATGTTCTGAGAAAAATACGAGCCTATAAAAACACATTCAAAATAAAGTAAAACTAATCCAATTTAGTAATTCAACTAGCGAAATGCTAATAGGATGTAATATTATTTTATAGTGTGTCAGCTAAACGTGCAAAAATAAGTTACTCGATATAGAACGCAAAATATATTATTGGATCGCCTTTTTGGCCGTTTAATAGCTCGTGGTAGGGCACTGTTTGTTAACGAAGTATCAAAAATGTCACGGCTTCCAAGCACTTCGCACTCGAGGGTATGGTAAAAAATGTCAACATGAAAGTGACCGTTTTCATTGTGTCCGAAACAGTGACCAACCAACGTGACCGTGTTGAAATTTAGATTGGTTTTGGCTTTTAGATTTTGATGTATCATGCTAGATTAAAACACCAAACGTACCTTAAGGTTCCTATGGCGAAATAAATGAGTACGAGTATTCTAACAGGCGGCGCTATAGCTTAGTTGTTAGCCCTGCCTTCGAAGCGATGAGTCCCGGGTTCGATTCCCGGCCGGGCACAATTGTGTGGTGAACATTTGTAAGCTGTGATACCCTATTATTACGGGTACACTAAGTCTGTAAACAACTTAAACTAATATTTGTATGTTCAGTGTAATCCAGTGTTGGGTGTCCTATTAATAAAATTGAAAATATCATTGACTCTGATACTGGTAGGATTTGTGTGGCTAAAAGCGAGATTCGTTGAAATATTGGGAGTCAAAAAAACTCAGAAATCATGGTCAATATTTCGGTAACTCGAAAAATAATGTTCGCAACCATGTTTTAAAATTTATATGAAAAAGTCCGAAGAAGAGAAAAATCTGTCATTATACTCCAGTAGCAAATGTAGTCTGTACCTTTGGAGGCGAAGCACGTATAGGTGCTCTATGCCTAAAGCATCGTAGACAAGATTCACCCCTTCCATGCACTTTACGAAAATTGTATTAGGTACCGTGTACGGAGAAAGGTCACAGTATCGGTAAAGTTATGAAGACAGTACCGTAAGTAGATTGTGATAAAAGGCTTGTTAAGAATTCTAGCTTCTTTCGATGAACGACGAGTTCAAAGCCGAAGGTAAAATGACGTTTTTAAAAATAAACGTAAAATTATTGACAAATAAACACAGAAGAAACTGCGTGACGAATTCCAAATTACACATAAACATATACGTTGTATATATATTTGTAAGTCAGTTATAACTCTGTATTCTGATACAGCGCTTGATAACTTACATTATCGAGAAAAAAAATTTGAAGGCCTGTAATATGGCGCCAAAAAGACGGCAAGTTTAATTGTTATAGTTTTGTTATAACTAATGTCACTCTCACAAATTTCTTCCAAATGCGTTGAAACCTTGAGACGTGAAAGAGTAATAGACATACCGACAACTTTCGCATTTATAATAGTATGGTTTCAATCGGTTTTCTATCAATGTTCCAAAGGTACGATAATAAAGGCAGAATAGACAGATTGATTGCACGTTTCCTTTACGCGTTTGAGCACGAATAAGTTTATTCACGGGCTTTGGGCAGTGAATTGGTCTCGATGTTTTTAAATATATCTAAAGTTTCTAGTTATATGACATGCCGATTTCCTCACAAGTTTTCTACACCGTTTTCAGAGCGTTAGTACTTAAATGGCGGATGCGACGCCCATTAAGTTCATTATTTTTGTAAGGGATAATGAAATGAAATCACAGATGCATGAGACATTACATCCCCATCTTTGAGTGAGGGCGCAACGCGATGCGACATTGGCCTGTTCATACTTCGGTAGGGGAAGATCGAAGTCTTTATGTTGCTGCTAAGCAACCGAAGTCGTTGGGCGGCAGTAACCACTTAACATCAGGAAGTCAGCTCGTCCCATCGCTGTAGCCACATAAAAAATGGTGCATACTGTATTGACCCAGTGACCCAGTGACCAGTGAAAACCAAGCGCTCGCGTACAGATTTCTAATGTCTACAAAGAATAATCCTTACATAGAATTTCCGTGTCATTGCGACTACAGTTGGCATAAGCGTTAAGTGTCAGCGCTTTGTAGCCGACAAGTGAGCATTCCTTGTCTAACATAACGCCTTTGTGGCTTCATAGGATTATATCCGAGTGGGAAGCATTCCGACTTCACTAATACCTACCTAATTTGAGTCCGGTTACAGTTGTGGCGCTTATACAAGGGACATGTAAGTTGTGCAAGTTGCGTGGACTAGTTGCATTTCCAACTAATTTATATCTAGCACACAGTTCGTACAATTTTCGGAACGCGACCTTAAGTATAATCTTAAATCTTAAATTTTGATCAAATGAATACCAATTTGAAAGAAGTCAGACAAACATTTATATTTACAATGAAAGCGTGACCCTAACTTGCAATCTGGAAGTCACAGGTTTACAAACCTGCACCAATGAGTTTTTTTAATCAAAAAATACACGTGTGCTCAAAACGGTGAAGGAAATTCTCGTGAGGAAACCAGCATGTCTTAGAACCAAAAATTCGAAGACATGTGACCAATTGGGCTCCCGTGGTAGAAAGATATTCACTCTCAATATATTCGTCACACAAATGCTTGTACAGTGTAGAAATCAAACCCACGTCCCACCTTGTAAAAGGCAGAGCTACTTCCAATTGTGCTGTGAGGCCAGTCGTACGAGTAATTGTTTAATTATATTTTATTGTTAATGTAACATTTTATTTCTATTATTTTAAGTATTTATATGACGCAACTATGCTTGTCTATTTTAATTTAGTTTATAAGATCCAACTATTAGTATTAAGATTCTGTAACATTGTAATGAAATTTTAAATTTGACATAACCAAGTGTTCGCTATATGATCCTACGGTGAAAATAAATGAGTATGAGTATGAGTAATAATTACTTTTTTCTCGAGGCCCACGTAATAAAGATTGTTTCAAAGCTATTGTGGTCCTGTGTTCATACCATTTGTTAAGTTATTTGCGGTTTAAGATCATCCGAACAATCGAAGGATTTGTTAGCTTAAGAACTTACTTCAGCTTGGTTCACTAAAGTTTAAGTTATATTGGCATAGAACTTAGTTTTCAGTTCGATAATGTCAGATACAATGAGCTATAAAATTCTTATCCATACATAGTATAAAACAAAGTCGCTCCCGCTGTTTGTACCCTTAGATCTTTTGAACTCCGCAACGTATTTTAATGCAGCTTTCAGCAATGGATAGAGTGATACAAGAGGAAGGTTTTTATGTAGTATACATGCACATTCCGGAAGCCGGGGAGGGTCGCTAGTCTAATATAAAATTAAATGACATATATTTTAATGTTTAATACAGAGTGTGATATTTGTTTCTGATAATAAAGCGAAACGTATAAAACGTGTGGTTAGCCGTTTCATCATAAAAAAACTATCAAAGTCAAATAACTTTACTTTTATGAGGTTCTGTGCATTCATTTCATCCATTTAATTTTATTACTCTTATTCAATAATACATTTACAAACATAAAGATTCTGGTTCAATGCTACTTTAATTAAGACATTTTTTATAAGATATAATAAAATCTTCATTATTGTAACATTAATATGACAAGTAATAAAATTAGAGGTTTCAATTATTTACAATATATAAAAAAAAATGTTTTCATGAAGGTAACTTTGACCCAGAATCTTTATGTCTTTAGAATTTTGCTAAGCCTGGTTTTGGCGTGGTTGTAGATTTAATTCCAACGACTCAGCGTTAGCGATGGAAAAACAAAATTTTTTGTTACAAGTATAGTCGTAAGGGGTCGTAAAAGTATACAAGATGATGAATACTCCTCACTGAATCAACAATATATAAAAAAAATTAAACATTATTTAATTTTAATGATTTATCATTTATATATAACTAGCTGCGCCCTTGTTACCTGCGGTTTTCCGGGAGTATTCCCCGCAACTTAATTTATTCTTTCATAGGAACCTTCAACTGATAATAAAAAACACAACTAGCAAAATTGGTTCCACCCGCATAGTACAATCGTAGTCAAAAATATGTAGTATTCGTCACGAGTCTTCGAATACCCTTGAGTTCCCCAGACCTGGCTAAGCACCTCTGTTTGTAACGACCGTCAAATTGCGGTCATAGCTCTGCGCTCGATAGCCAACAGAATTCCGGAGGATGTTATCAATTCCGTTTTATATTTTGTTATGTTTGTTACCTCATTGCTACATTATTTAAAAAATGACACACCTATACCCCTGCATTAGGATTCCCTGTGCCGCAAATGGCATGGACAAAAACCCAAAACCCTAGACCAACTTCATGCTCGCCACACAAAGTGTGCTCCGGGAATCGAAACCAGGACCCCTCACTTCGAAGGCACGGCTACTACCAACTAAGCTATTACCGAGGTATTTGCCATAGTTAGTGAGTTTTGTTGACAGTTTCATTCGTCAGACAACAAAAATACAACTCTGGTATTTGGTATTAAAGTATGAGAAGTACCAAGTCCGATGCGACTTGCACCCTTCACTCTGAGATGTTACGCCTCAAGTGCCTGTAATTTCCCCGGCACCCACACTTGGAAGGGTGACGTTTGACCTTTTTCCGCATTGGCACATGTCAGCTCATTTTAGATTAATCGTTTCAAAGGGCTATCGAGTGGAGGGCCATCGAAGAGTGGTTGTTACACCCTCAGGCCCTCAGGCGGGTCTAAGGTCTAAACTTAAGGGCGATTCGAGGATTTGCTCCCAATACGATTTCTGAATACGATTTTAATTTGTGAGGATATCATATATGAGATTTTTTGTAAAAATAATACTTATATTGGGCACACGTTTTTAAGTTTGATATCTAAAAGACATATACAAGAAAAAAGTAAGAAATTGGTTTTCTCAGTTAATCATTACATTAGGTATATAAATTATAAAACTCCATGGCGTGATGAACTCAATATATGTTTCCACACACTAATAGTAAATAGGGAAATTTAATTTAGGGATAAGTACTTACTTTGTAAAAGGGATCATGCTTGCGAAAAGAAAGCTAATCTTCGTGGAAGATTGGATAGGGTTTAAACAAGTATTAAACTTAGTTTTGAGAACGCATGATCTCGTAAGTACATTTAATTAAGTAACTCGTAAGAAGATTTATAATAAAAAAGTTTCCAAGTCAGTTTTAAGAATTCAACGTACCTTATGAAGCTTGAATCCAATAAATATTTATTTTTAACTATACATTTGATTGACCTTAACTGCTCAAATATTTCCCCCTGCAGTGCATAACCTCCCTTATCCCCTTCCATTCCTTTAATCTTTTTGACAGCCAGTCCTTTACAAGTGTGAAGGCCAACTCAGATTATAACTAAGCAACAATTTTTTTTTTTTTCTCAATCAATTCAATGCTCAAATGTAACAAACCATTAGACACAATGAAGAGGACGCGAGATAGGAACGAGTAGCGAGCGATCTTCCGATGCGCGACCATGCAGAAATTATGGAATGTGGCGACACTGAGTCGCGCAACCGGTTTGGGGTCACGAGGAAAGATATCTGCTACAGAAAAATATTACCAGCTACTGAGAATGTGGGAAAGAGTCAACTTTGCCGTCGTTTGCCTTTCTGACAATATTTTCATGTCCTAATTTTCAACCACAGATACACCGGTTGACCTGGGGACCACCGAGTTATTTATATGGCACTACCTCAAAGGTGTTAATAAAAATAAATCCCCTAATTTGGTTCACAATTGGCAAATACATCGCGAAACAAACATAAAAAAACATACAGCTGAATCGACGAGCTCGTCCTATTATGAAGTCAGTTAAAAATACAATTATCACGTGTCTGTAAGTGATGGATTTTTTCATTGTTTACCCTACTGATGATGAGCTGACGGAATGAGCAAAGGGCCAACTTATAAGTGATTACTGGCGTCAATAAACAACGCAAATAAGAAAGAAATTCAGTTGTTGTGGGCTAAGATCAGTTGACTCATATGCTTGACCCATTAAATAAATCCATTAAAAAATAGACATAAAGCTAATTAATATCCCGTAAACTGTCCATTAAAAGACTATTACTAAAATTCAATAACAGTGCATCATAAAACAAATGCGTCACACGGTATTTGCACTAAACTAAACATAGAACTATCGGAATAGTATCTTTATGGCGTAGTTTAATGTAGTTAGTCCAATTTAGCTCCCAGCATGAATTGTTTGCTTCCAATGAGCGTGATCGGGCAATGTACAAGACAGTTATTGGTCTTTTGTAATCAAACAAGCCAAGGTTTTATCTTCTATCACACCCAATGGTGGAAGCAATACTCAATACTCAATAAATTAACTAGTGTGTAACGGTTAATAAAGTTAATTGTTAGTAATACTAGTATTAATGATATAACATAAATGAATTGTGAAATAATGATGTGTTATTGGTGTAATTTATTAATTTATGAATATCGTCCCGCGGTTATAATGTAACCATGAGACGATGGGGAAAACAGACAGAAATTGTGTTTTTTCAATTCACTTAAAAATTAACTTCACTTTTTCGGGATAAAAAGTGTTCATCTAGGTTATGAGCTGTCTTCATAACAAATTATATCTCAATCCATTCAGCCATTGTGGCGTGAAGGAGTAACAAACATCCATAAACCAACTTTCGCACTTGTAATATTAATTGATGTCTTATAAGAACACTAAAAGAGTGTTGCAAGAGAGTAAATTTTCTAGTAGGTATTAATAATACGACTGAGTAGGAATGTCTGCACATTCCTACTTAGTATTATAAGCAGTAGTAACTAATAATAGACATCAGGTGTATAGTAGTTATCCTATGCTTGTGTCGTCTATTATTAGGTAATGCGTTTTTTAAATTTTCTTTATTAGCTTTTTATTTTGACTGGCCTTACAGCTCAGTTAGTTCTGCTTTCTATCGCTAGGTACGTTGTAATTTACTATTGTTCGTAACTATTGTTCATATATAAATATTTCTTGGCTCTTTCTGTATATTTAGGATTTTGTTAGGTTAATAACATAATAAGTTGTAAGCAGGAGTTTTCCTTTGTAAATTATTAGCCTAATTTGTTAGGTAGTTCAATTTTCTTTTAGTAAATTGTATTATAATTACCATGATTTGTATTAAATTAGTTGCTATATTGTATAGGTATATTAGTCGGTTTACTTTTATTGTACAATAAAAAAATGATCTTTATGCGGAAGGAGTATTTCTATTTTTCTATTAGCTTTGGTGATAAATTTACCATTAAAAACACAAAAAGCATAAACACATTAAAAAATGGCAAACATCATTGATTTTTATTAGGCGTAGATTATATTTGCAGGGATGGCAATTGCGAACGCAGGCGCGGGCACAGCTAGTTTACTTAATAAACCTCACAACCACCTTTATGTGGACTTTCAGCTCATACCGACACTTTTAAACAAAAAAATTTATATGAATTAATGAATGAATGAATGAATGAATTAATAAATACTTTATTGTACACTAACAGAATTTTTAGATGGTAGCTTATTAAAAAATAATATTATAAATACTATATTTAGGACAACGGGCGGTCTTATCGCTGAAAGCTATTTCTTAGAGACAACCTTTGGATGGAATAAAACATGTGTGACGCTTTATAGGACGGCGGTATACAAATTTTAGACCGGAGAGAGACAATCGAAGGCTTAGAATTAAGGGTCGCTAACCTTGGCACCTTCGTATGGAACATAAAAGGATAAATTACATTGATTACAACAATCATCAACGGAGAGTTATTAAAACCGTCTTTTGATGTCATAGTTTCATGCACTAGTTTAATTTAGCTTCTAGCATGAGATGTTTACGCGAGATGAGAGTAACCGAACCATTGTATAGAATACAGTAATTCAACTTGTTGAATATTTACACTTGTTGATCTAAGCCTGCTTTTAAAGGCTTCTAAGACCCAATTTATATAAATAAGTAACGATTACACACTTATAGCTTGTACTAGGATCCCGTGTGTCGCAGGTAGCATGGACAAGCACAGGAAAACCATCAAAACCGATTGCTAGCTGCAGATTACCAGCTGTGGAGGCATTACTTCTGGGGGGAACTTTGCACAAGTTCTACTGCTACTTTTTGTTGCTCGTTTAGAACCACCCAGGGGGTGCGTGTAGAGATTCTAAGGGTATTCACCTGCGAACTGGTTGATAAATTACAATCAGTTTACCGTAATATCTTTTAAGAGTCATACTAAATTTTTTATCTCACAAGTAAAGCTTCGTAGTTAAATTTAAAGTAAGCCTGCTTTCGAAGCGTGGCCCGGATACGGAAAATATTTGTATATGCTTAAAGTTGTCGCTACCTGCGACTCAGGGAGTTATAATGCACAGAAGAACTTGCTTAGCTGTTCTTTACGTAATATTATATAAGCATGTCTCCACCTGATTGGATTTTCATCAGCGCTTCTGTGCTTCGGAGGGCATGTTACGATGTCTGTCCGTGCTAAATTAGTCGATAAGCCACGTCGAAGACCTTTAGGTGACTTAAAATCTCCTACAGAGTTGGCCACGCTCACACGAAAGATGAAGAGGGCACGAGCGTTAACGCCTTTACTTTGGTAGATGTAGCTCATGACATAGCTACGGCGTAGTTTGCTACGACGTAGCTACTTTGCTACGGCATAGGACGCAACGGCGTAGCAAACTACGGCGTGGAACCTAAGTCGATATTTTTAATTTTATTTGAATGAATGAATACTCTTTATTGTACACCTCGGTAGAAACATACATAATAAAAGTAAAATTATAAAAAAAAGAGGTGACAATGGGCGGCCTTTGATTATATGTTAATCCAGGGTATGATACCTTCATATTTAATTTCATCCGAATCCATTCAACTGTTGAGGCGTCAAGGAGTAACAAACATACAAACAAACATTTTTCATTTATAACATTAGTATGATATACGCAGGGTTTTATGGTCATGGTAAACACCTTTTTAATAAAGGCCCAGGGCCCTAATTAAATTGTTATTATTAATTAAAAAATAATATAATTATATTCTAGACATCCCTAATTAGGTCTGCTTGTTGGATACTGTAACTAGCAATAAGGTTTATGTTATCTATAATGTGTGGAACCCTACAACCTAATACTCGTCTGTAATTTACTACGAGGGGAAAATCATGGGTCGTTGTCTGAACCGCGGCACAAGCAATTTAAGCTTGTTAGTTACAGATTACAACATAGCCCCCACGTATTTTTAGCTCCCAAAAAGAAATTGTGTAAATATAATCTGCTTAAAACAACATAAATCCGTCAAAATTGTATCTGCTTAAATAACAGATTTTGACAGATTCAAGTTGCGTTCGATTTTTGGCCGGAGCAATCTTTGTGTCAAGCTTGAAGATTGTCTCGGGTGTTGCGTGTTTATGTGGTGTTGTTTGTCTATATGTCCTCCGACACAGGAATCTAAAGATTATGCAATGATTGAGGAGTCTTAGTGACAGTTTTGTGTGAAAAATTGTCACAAAAATTTATAATATCTTTGTGACAATTTTTCAGTGTCTAAGTAAGCAGATGGTTTTTCCAAAAGAATTCTCTCTAATTCTCGTTGGTATAACCGGGAATAAACATGGAATTATTTCCAATAAAAACTATTCCATCTGATACAATACATTTTCACTCTTTGTTCCGAAAAGCTTGGGTGTTTTTTTATTTTTATTGTAATTTTTGATAAATTGTTATATTTGCGTTTTGGTGGCTCTGGTGGTACAGCTCTGTTGGCTCTGCTTTCTGCGGTGGTGATCGTGGGTTCCATTACCACCTAAGACAGGTGTATATCCTTTGATTCCCTACACGTACCCCCTGGGTGGTGCTAAAGGAGCAACCAAAAGTAGCAGTAGAACTTGTGCCAAGTTCGTCCGGAGAGGTACTGCCACCACATCTGGAATCTGCCGCCAAGCAGTAGTGGTTGCATTACTGTGTTCCGGTGGAAGGGTGTGGCTGCCGGTGAAATCACATGCGCATGAGACGTATCATCCCCGTCTCGGGTGATGGACGCAGCAGGATGAATACGACTCAGTAAAGATTTGGATCTCATACTGAGTCGCGCGCATTACTGTTGTCATGGGCGAGGGTCGCCACTTACCATCAGGTGGGACCTCAGCTCGTTCCGTCACGAATTCACATTAAAAAAAAAATTATGTGACGAAATAATATTATATATATTACATGTCTTTACAAGAAAGTACTATATAAGTATTGTATCATTAATCTGATTCCCCTAGAACTTAGATATTTAGTTTGTATAAATATTCATGAATATTTGTATATGTAGTTTTTTATTATATTTTTCTTTATTTTTAGATACTACAATGTTCAGAACTTGTGAAAACAACAAGATATATAAATAATTGTATCTCTGTCAGCGGAAAATAGCTAACGAAATTTGCTCCTTATGCCGCCTTCGGCTCACCGCGTCCATACTTCCTGCTATGAATAATGAATAATGTAAAAGCTTAAATTCGACTGATTGAGTTCATAATATGAGATTATTTTATTTTTACAGATCCGTCTCTTGCCGGACTCGTTTGACGAAACTGCCCGAGTTCGGATGAGTCGGAGTTCACAGTAAAATCACTGCACGCACACAAGTCAAACGTTGCAATGAATATATACGTTTCACGCATTGACACAATCGCTAAGTGGAGGGGCATGCAGTTTTAGATACGATATGTTTTTGTAAAAAAAAAAAAACATATTTTAAAACTCAAAATCAATTCCTTTAGATCGTAGGTTCCATTTGCACTCAGGACAAACATTCGTGTGACGGATATAAATGGTTGACGTGTGTCTGAATATGTTTAATATGTATCTATTTACAAAAGAAGTATATAAGTGCCTTTTATTTATTAAATTATCTAGTTATCATAGTGCAAGTTTTGCTTAGTTTGGGGCTAGAAATGTTCAAAAATATTTATTTTGTTCTGGCGCATTTCGAAAAAAAGTATTAAACTCAATTGGTGATACGGAACCCGCAGTGATCAATTTCGAATCGCATGTAACCAGTTATTTAATATGGCAGCATGGCTTTATTGAAAGCTCTGTCTGATAAGAGATTCTATACAAAACTCTTCAACGATTTCATTTAGTAGAGAGTCACGGAATTTCTGCTCAATTGAGTCGTTTTAATGAGCACATTGATAATACAGCCCTTACAATGGAAGAATATAAGTAATAGGTACAGATAATAAATGTATTCAATCTTGTAACTATGTTGGTTATAAGTTGGATGTTGGATTTACGAGTATGTCCGCCCGAGGCAAACATTTATGTAACGTACATGAATTTGATGTTGGTTTTTTTAAACGTTTACTCACTAAACGTGTACTAAGATTCCCTGTGTCGCAGATGGCATGGACAAACAGATACACAAGACAACACCCAAGACCCGACAAACTTCATGTTTACCACACAAAGAATGTCCCGGATGGAAATGGGTTTTTTTTATAATGGCCGAAGTTATACTAATATTATATAATATATATTAATAAATGCGAATGTTTGTCGTTATGAATGCTTGTTACTTCACGCCTCAACGACTGAACGAATTTAAATGAAATTTATTACGAAAGTAGCTATTACCCTGGATTAATACAATTTTTATATAAAAAAGTGAATTAATTTTTTAGTAACTCTCAAACACAACTTCTCTTAGTTTTTTTCCCATCGTCTCATGTTAAATATTTATCCGCGGGTGACACCGAGGGGCGCAGCTAGTATGAACATATTCCTGAGTTCCCAAATTACTCCCCTAGCAACACGCAATACTTTATTCACGGACGAAAGCGTAAATACTTATAAACCGATCGATATCTCACGATCCATCGAAAGATACCCACAGCATCCACAAATATCTATCTACCAGTATATATTGACACTCAGCTGGTCGAAGTTTACTCGTTACTTAGTTTGAAATGTCAGTTGTTTGCTATATAATATATTTTGTACGACAGACACATTTATTTGTGTATACATTTTTTACCTAACATAAACTGATTTTATAATAAAAGATATTATAATTCATTCTCTCACAATAGAATCTTTCATTGAAAAGGCCCATTTGTCTTTTTTCTGTCTAATCAAATTATAGAAAATGGTAAACATAGTTATAAAAATTTTTCTCAGTAATTTCGTATTAAAAATACAATAACATCAATATTGAAGGTATAAATTTGTAAGGTACAAGCCGAGTAATAAAAATAAACCCTAACACAGCAATCTGCAATGTAATCGGCTTTTCATTACCGATAAAGTAACGAAATATGACGGAGAAAATATATTATCATTTTCCAATCGCAGTCCCAAAGTCAACGAGCAACAGGTAAACATCAAATTTATCTCAAAATACGTAGAATAAATGACTTACCAGCAAATAAATATGCTCTCACGCGATTTATAAACACAACACACAATGTTTTCACTCAATTTTCACAAAATAATTCACTGTTTTGGCGGCTGTACCTTCGTGTACACAACTGCTTCGCGTAGGTCGCTGCGCTCGACTGGGGACTTATGGGCATGGGAGATGTACTTATCAGACGTACAGTCAGCAACAAGTACGACTTAATCCCGTCTAGTCTGCAGTGCAGACACTGCACTGTGGTAAAAGTCAAAAACACTATTTACACAAAGTTATTGTGATAAGTATTAAATATAATTCTGTTAGCAAAACACGTTAAGTGTCTAAATAAGATTATTTGGCTACGTATGAAAAAAATATACAGGCTTCTTCTCGAAGATCCGTGTTCGAATGAAATAAGCCAAATGGAGATTTTAAGTTATTTTCTATGTAATATTGTTATCTCTGTCCTCCTTTATGTTCAATCAGGCGTTTTGGTCTTAGGTCTATTTTAGGTTTGGGTAGAAGAGTGAGTTCACTCATTCATTCAAACCGAATTAGATATATATTATATCGAATTTTACTGAATGATAGTTTTTAACTGAATGTCCCTTCACGAATTGTTTTACTTCAATTAATTAACAAAATCCTTGCCTCTTTCTGACAATTAAAAGAGACTAACTCTAAACAATTTTTACAAATCTTAATATATATAAATAACGTGTCACGATGTTTGTCCGCGATGGACTCCTAAACTACTTAACCGATTTTAATCAAATTTGTATACCGTGTGAAGTTTGATCCAACTTGAAATATAGGATAGCTCACATCTCAATTTATGATCGCAATATTATTTTATTGCTAATTATTTGTCTATTTTTTGACAGTCACGATTACAAAAACGTTAGCCACAGCAACACATAGCTGGGTCAGCTAGTTAGTATATATATTTGGCGTAACACTGTCAACTTTTTGAATTAATAAATTATTAATAATTTATGTCGCTGGGTGTACCTGTCTGTAGTAGGTATGTGACACAAAAAGATACGCATACTTGCTGTTGGGGTTTCGCATAAGGGATTCGAAATAATACATTATTGTAACTGAAATAACAGGACTGTGCTTGGGATGACAGCGGACTCCATCTAATTGAAAAGTGTGCCTTCCACCTTATATCTTTCAAATTGATATTATTTTCCTCCCTCATTGTGAAATTTTGAAATGATCACTGAGACAGCGAACATATCAACTGCGAACACGTGATTATAATGTTATTAATGTTTCTATGTATTATCCTGTATGACAGGCCACAAAATTTTATAGGTGACTCAGCAAATGCTGAAATAAGTCAAATGCCCTTCTGAGGTAGGTACATCAAGGAGTTGGGCTGACTGGGGTTTTGTTATTAACGGAAGACAAAACAGAAAAATCCCTTTTGTAGGTCAGTGCAGGCCCAATCACCCTACCCAGAGTTAGAATTAGTACCTGATTATAATTCAACTCTCAACGATGCTTTTAACCGAACTCGGGATAGGGGATGAAAGTCACCGAAACGGCTGAACCAATTTTGACAGCACTTTCAAACAGGTGATGTTATAGGTAGTAAATTATGACAATTAGGAATAGAGTACAAAAAAAAGTTATATTCCACGCGGTCAAAGGCGCGGGGAAGAGCTACTCTTAAATTATTTAGAATATTTAAGTACAAATGGATGTAGCGTCCGTTGATATAAAAATTCATTCACCGTATCTTTTGATCACACTAAGTAGTATTGGCATTTTAGGAATACAAATAAATTCTTATTGAGCATTTCGGGAGAGGCCAAAATGTTAAACAAATAAATGAAAGCTATGAAACACAAGTTTAGGTACTATTATTGACGGCTCCTTGGCTTCGTTAATTGTGTGAATTAATTAATTTAACCCTGCGAAGCGAACATTTGTGTGATGATTAGAAAGTTTTTCGTATCTTTTTAATTCGGGATTGAATGTACAGACACAGATTCAACGCCACTTACCTACACAAGAAATCCTGGTGGCATTATACATATTGTTTTATTTATCCATCCAAATAAATAATAATGAAGTGTCTGTTTGTAATGTCAAAAAATACTACATTATGCATTTGAAAGTATATACGGTTGTTATAACCGAAAACTTTTTATTAATTTCTGTCTGTCTATTCCCGCTAATCTCCGAAACGGGTGCAATAAACCCTTATGTACAAATTTTGTTTATTCATAATTATCAACAATGGATAAAATGTATATAAAAAAAAAATACATCTATAAGAAATAGTTTTCCAAATCATTTAGTCTTAAATGCCACTTTTAAGACAGACAAAGAAAAAATAATGGCAATTCATTTGTTCGCAATTCCTTTCCTGAATTTCCGGCAGATCCGTAGCATTTTCTGCATTTTCGTTCATATAGTTTTGAGAAAACCTCAGACAATCAAACTCATTAGCATTCATATCTAGTATCGCAAATTAAGTGGTATACGATCGAAGCTAAACTAGGCTTAGTTTGATAGAAAGAAGATTACCACATTAAACCTAACTATAAAATTTAACCTACCCCTACCTCGACTACGATTACCTGTTCACAGGTAGCATGCTCAAAAAGTAAAAATAACTCCGTACCAGCCTCTAATGTTCGCACTGTAGGGACACCGGCCTACTCTGGATAATTGAGAGTGAATGGGCTCTGATCTACCACGGGAGCCCAATCCGGATTGGTAGATGTCATATGTCGTCGAATTTTTGGTTCTAAGACATACCGGTTTCCTCACGATGTTTTCCGTCACCATTTTGAGGACGTGGTGCACATACTTTTTTTCAAGTGAAAAAACTCATTGGTGCACGTGTGGGTTTGAACCAGCAACCTCCAGATTGAAAGTTGGCGTCTATGCCCCTGGGCCACCACGCTCTAAAACCGAACCTAAAACCGAAGAAAATAACCTTTATTCTAAAAATGGCTACTACCAACGAAAAGACGAGGCCATCATCATTGTGAGTGATTCAATAATCGAAACCCCTTTATTTTTCGGTCTTAGGGAGTACACCCTACCATTTTAAAAACGATACGTCCAAATCGGTTTACAACGGGCGGAGAAAAGTCACAGTTTTCTTGAATGACATATTTTTTCCAGGTATTTTCCAACAAAACTCGGTTAAACGTAGTAAACTAAAAAAGTACTAAATCAAAAACCTTAAAAAAATTCATACTCTTTATTTCATCCCAACTTAATTGACTAAATATATTATAGATAACAGGTAAATTTTATAAAACCAGTGAAAACGTGAAAATTCTAATAACAGTAAATACAGTAGATCAATTATTGCTCACAATGCTAGCCGGTCCGACAACAAGTCTGCCAGTAACACGTTGTACATGAGGTGACGGGGGATCCTTAATGGGCGGTTTCTACTATGATATACTAACTGCAGCCCGCGGTGT
Source organism: Aplocera efformata (assembly GCA_921293045.1). Taxonomy (NCBI): domain Eukaryota; kingdom Metazoa; phylum Arthropoda; class Insecta; order Lepidoptera; family Geometridae; genus Aplocera; species Aplocera efformata. Next base: position 5,093,025 of record OV121063.1, read on the forward strand.
TACCCGCGGTTTAAGTCTACATGAGACCATAGGAAAAAGTGTCAGAACTTGTTTATTGCAAGTCTAAAAAATACTTCTAGGTTATCTAAGTCTTCTAGGGTAGCTTTATAACAATTTTCATCTATCCGTTCAGCCGTTAAGGCGTGAAGGGGTAGCAAACATACACACAGACAAATTTATAATATTAGATGAACACATGCAACCCTAATCTGCCTGTACGGTGAACAGATTCAGTAATGATTATGAAAACGCGGGTAGATCCATATGAAGTCTTAAGGATTCTGACCACTACAACCTGGAACAACAAGGTTGCCTGGAAGACATTGCTTTAAGCGATAAGGCCGCCCATTGTAATTCACATTTCTTGGAAATTTACTCTTAGTATGTTTTTATGTCATTATGGTGTACTAAAGAGTTTTCTATTTATCTATCTACGTGTCACACGTTGTTTATATTCTTTGTACTGAATAATATGTGAAACACTCACTAGACCGTTCCGTCACCGACCAAAACCGTAGCGCACCGGACCGGACCGCCAACAATTGGCCGCCGGGAATATTTTTAATGTATCGTTCTGCCACGCCACGACGTAATTCCAATGCTGCATGAATCCCATGGATTTTATGAAACGGAATCTGAGTTTCGGGACTCTCGAGAACTGCCCGAAACTAAAAATAATCACACAAATCCCCGCGACCTTAATTCCCGTCCACGAAAACCCATTGGAGTATAAAAATACTAGCCGATCAATAAAAGTAAACACTTTCACAGAGTGTTATTTAAAGATTATCTAAGTTAAGCAATTCTCGGGCCGGTCAGAAGTTGAATGGGTGACCGTAAGTGGTATTTTAAGGTAGCGCTTCCATGCTTTGGATGAAGCGTTAAGATGTCCCGGCCATACTAGTCGCTAAGCCATGTCAGAGGCTTTCGGGCGGCATTAAAACTCAGACACCAAAGTTGGCAACTTACTCAAAAGTACACATGGTGAGTCAAATTATAGACGAAGACATTCCTGCAGCTCGCAATACCAAGTCCCCCACATCTTGATATCGATTCCGTATTCAATCCTATGGTTTCCCATCCAGTAACATGTCATCGAGTCACACTGTTACTGGTAGCGACTTTTACTAGAAAAAATCCTAACTAGTCACACTCAGTGTGTGTCACAACAATGTGACCCGTTGGGATGAAAAATAATATTTGTTTAATAAAAACAAATAATATAAATATAATACGAAAATTTACAATTACGTTTATGGTATTGCAAGCGTAAATCAATCGCATACTTACGAAAAATCTTAAAGTTCGCAGCGAAGAACGGGTCCGAACTTTGTACCACTAATTTAAGTTTTTCACAGCAGCAAATATGATAGTTGCGAGCCCAAATTTAGATTTGAGTCCTGTCGTAGGACAAAACGGTTGCCCCTAAGAGATTTAGGTAACGTTTGACATAAAATACATTCGAGCCAAGTTTCAAAGCGCACATTATTCATCACTACATAGTATAAAACAAAGTCGCTTTTTCTGTCCCTATATCCCTATGTATGCCTAAATCTTTAAAACTACGCAACGGATTTTGATGCGGTTTTTTTTAATAGATAGAGTGATTCAAGAGGAAGGTTTGTTGAATAATACACTAGCAAGACACCCCGTCTTCGCACGGGTAGACGACACGACACTGATGCTTTACTAACCGTGCGAAGCCGGGGCGGGTCGCTAGTAAAGAATACTTTACAACCATACCGTGACGTAATCAATGAGTAGAATATAGGCATTTCACTTATCTACTTCTCCATTAAAACTATTCTTTGCACAAGTTAATGCTACTTTTTCAAGGTACTATACCGAAAAAGTCTATTACGTCATAATTCAGCCCGTCTTTTGAACTTGTTCTTAACAGAACATATGTTACAATGGCAGATATCTTAAGAAATAATAATACAGAGTAAATTACTATACCATTGGCCCCTAAAAATCTAATTTTCAATTTAACGTGTAACGCTAATAATATCCCGTTTAATTGTGTTCTAATGGTTTTTACAAATATATGTAAAGTTTCCACTTACAATGTAAATCTTCATATAACTGACGTTGTAATTGCTAAAGTGTCTCGTTTTAACTTGTATATTCTAATGGCTCATACAATTATATGTAAAGTTTCACATACAATGTAAAGCTTCATATAACTGATGTTATTATTGCTAAGGTGTTATAATCTTATGGTTTATTCAGATATATATGTAAAGTCTCTTATGGTTTATTTAGATATATGTAAAGTCTCCAGTTTCAATGTAAATTTTCATGTAACAGATATTAATAGCTCAAGTGTCCAGTTTTAATGTGTATAGTCTTATTATTTATATTTGAATATATGCGACGTTTCCACTTTCAATGTACTTCCACTTTATATAACTAACTGTAATTATAGCTAAAGTGCCCAGGAGTCTTGCAGTTTATTTAATTATATGTAAAATTTCCATTCAATGTAAACCTTTATGAAACTGGTGTAATTATTGCTAAAGTATCCAGTTTTAAAGTGTTTCATCTTATGGTTTATTAAATTATATGTAAAATTACCACTTTAAATGTAAATCTTCATATAACTCGTGTAATTATTGCGAAAGCATCCATTTTAACGTGTATTTTCTTATAACTGGTGTAACAATAGGTATAGCGTCCACTTCACTGGTCCCTATTGAGGTAGGTAAGTAATCCTCATACGCCCGGTATGAGTCCCGGTTTTCTCCCGGGCCACGCCTCTTTGGCGTATTTCTTCCTGCGTGGCTCGTTCGAAGCTGGTTCTTCGGGAGCTGAAAATAAAATAAGTTTTAAATTGATAGATATTTCTTTTTTTAGAGTTCCGAACCCTTCGTGTACGAGTCCGACTCGCACTTGGCCGGTTTAGTTCGGATAAAAGTCCCTAACAACTCGGATGTCCCCCGTAGAGCAACCGATAGTTGCAGATACTGCTTTGTCAACAAATAGTTACCAGAGTTTGGCAGCGGTGGGTGAATGTTGAGGTGTGGCTCAGGACCCTCCAATTCCACGTCGGGCGCTGGATTCGGCAGCGAGAGACCCAACCTGCAACAATATTAAGGTCAAATTTGGCTCTGGAGCTCTGCCTTCTGCGATGTTCCTTGTGTGACGAACAAAAAAAAAAAAAAAAAGTTTATACACTCATACCTCTGCACTAGGAATCCCTGTGTCGCAGATGGCATGGACAAACACAGAAACACAAGACAAACACCCAAAACCCGAGAGCAAACTTCATGCTCACCACACATAGTGTGCCCCGGCCGGGAATCGAACCCGGGACCCCTCGCTTCGAAGGCAGGGCTACTACCGTTAAGCCAAAGAGCCATCATAACATGAATAGAATAGAATAGAAAAACTTTATTTTACGTTACATAATTAGGGCTACATAATTAGGCTTAAAAATTAAAAACAAGATTACACGTTTAAGAATATGTAACAACAAAAAAGGTAACCACATCGCATTGCGCTACTTGCATCACTCTAATACGGCTGTAAGTTCACCGAAACCCAAACCCTTCCACTACACACACACGGCAAATATATTCGCTAAATGAAGTGTTTTAAAGCATTCTTTTCTTCTTGTGTCTCTAGGGTCGAAATAGCGGTCTCATTCTTCGGTCAGGTTCAGTAAAGCTTACTAACATAGTATAAGAAAAAGTTTACTAATTTATGGATTTATATACAATCTGAAATGAAGATTATTCTATTCTATTCTATTATTATCGACTGGTATAACCAGCGGTAAGATATTATGCCGATAAAAGCATATACTTTAAATGCATACCTGGCTCCAATTAGGCTAAGATGAGAACTAGGAGCCGGCAGATCCGAATACAGATTCCCTCCGCGAGATATCTCCTGGAGTCTGAGTGAGTGATGGTGTTGAGCTGGCACAAATATAAACAATAAAATAAATACACATGATTAGTACTTTTAAGCGCTGGAGTTCTGTATATTCCAAAATGGCAATTTTCCGTCGCATATACTTTAATCGTTTCCAAATCACTTGGTGCAACTCCCCGTCTGCGCCGAAAGGTGCGCTATTTATACTTCAAAAGCAATATAAACGCCTAGAAAATCTCTAATAAACAAGTAAACAACATGTATATTTCAATGTAATGTCAAACTTATTGCAGGCTACTTAAATTCAATTTTTCAGAACAGAACTCAGAACTGATCTGAACTGAAACTGAACTACTCCATGCTAGACTATAATCACTCTTGTTAATATATTTAAGGTATAGAAATTGAACACCACAAATCACAAGTCACTGCATCAGGTTTTATATTATATCTAATATTATAAACGCGAAAGTTTATAAGTATGGATGGATGTTTGTTATTCAATCACGCCAGAACGGCTGAACGGACCTGGATGAAATTTGGCACAGGGATAGATTATAGTCTGGAATAGCACAGACTAATCCTGGAAAAATGTACGGTTGCCGTAGGAAGACCAGCTAGTACAATAGCTCCTAGTATACTACACTATTTTCTGCGAAAAACTGCAGCAACTTACTTTCGTCAGCGCTTTGTAATTTCAACTTTCTCGGCGGAGCGTTAGCGTTTGGCACGATGGTGGATTTCACCAGATTACGGAACCGGCCGATGCTCGGGTCTATGTCTTCAGGGTTGATGATGTCAACCTCTTCATTGAAGGAGACGTTGCGTCTCTGCTTCTTTGGTGTGCCTGTTGGCATTGATACAGATCGCTTCGTGCCAGTGGGGGGCTGAAAACATAAAGTTAACAGATTAAAATATTTTTAATTAATATTTAATGAGTATTCTTAATATTCTTACCTTCATCACGTCAGTACCATCTTCCGTTGATATACCTAACATGGAAATCCTTCTGTTGTGCGCCGTATTGAATTCTGTTAAATTCTGAAAATAAATACCGCATAAAAGGGAATTATTTAGCAGATAAAATATGCTGGGTTATAAGATAACATTGTCGACGAAAATACCACATTTCGTCTACAATGTTACAACTTTCTTCAGACCTTACATTACTAACAGCCAAAGGCTATAATCAAGTTACATATGACTAGGACAGATTACCATTTCAACATAGTTAAATGTCAAAATATGTATGAAACAATTATCAACATTGCTATGGTAATCTATCTCCAGTAACCTGATAGTTGGTTATACTATGTGACTATACTGTCTGCCTGTACTATCTTTAAAGGGCTGTAACAGCCCCAAATGTTCACAAAAGAATGGTCCTATCAGTGCAAGTGGTACAGAACCCTGAGTGTGCAAACCAGAATGAAACATACTGGATCTGTTTTAGTTTGGTTTGTCACTCACAAACCAAACTAAAACAGATCCAGTACCAATATTAGACCCAGTATTCATTATGGTGTTGTCAATGAAATTAATACTGTTGCCAATAAACTCAACAAGAATCAATCCCCAAATCTAATCTAGCAAGTACTTACGTCTAACTCAGTCTGCGTCTCTGGTAAACCCAATAGAGCGCCTTCCGTCTCTGTGTTGGGCAAATCTTCCATGATACCCCTCGAATTACCAGTTGGACGCTCTCTGAAACATTTATCGTTATTATTAAACATATACTTACAAGTTTGCTCGCATTTGTAGATTTGCTCCTTTAGTCACTATGGACTATCTGGGTAGTGCAATAGGAGCAACAAAATGTAGCAGTAGAACTTGTTCCAAGTTCGTTTCTTCACTGGACAAAGTTGGTACAAGTTCTACTACCTATTAATCTGCCGCTACTCATATTGCTGTGTACCCTAAGGTTTCAACTTCTTCAAATAAGTAGAAAGAGAGATGGTATGATGAAATGTACAATGATGATATCACTATAACTAAAAAAAACAAGCTGGGTTTACTAATGGCAAATATAACAAAAGTACAAAGCATACAGCCAAATTTATACCATCCTTCTTATTAGAAGATGGTTCAAAACATTACCTTATGATATAATTCCGTGTTGAGGCACCAAAGTGAAAGTTTGAGTCGATAGGCAGTTGTGTTGGCTTGTTTGGTTCCAATCGCATCTGACCAATGTAAGTGCCATGTGCTAAAATAAAAGATACAAAGTTTTTAGGAAACTATGTGGTATGGTTTTTAAAGGAAATATATTAATATGCACAAACTATGGTAGATATAGTGTATAGAGGCTAGTGGCGTAGCTTGCCTAATGTTCTTTAAAGATCATTTAAGTTAAGGAACTCTCCGAGAGGTCACTAGTTGGATGGGTAATGGTTTAGTGTGATTCAAACTGAGCACTTAGTGAACTGTTTTCTTGTAAGCAAACCAGAGAGCATGTATGAGACGAGATTTATAATAAAATAGGATTTTGAATTAACCTTTATATTTCAAACTGGCCACTTATGTAACTTTGTCCCAAGCAATTTGGAAATTCGCTAGTAAAGGGTGATAAGTATCAGTTAAACCAGCATGTTTCATCTTGACTACATCATCACTTAACATCAGGTGAGATGGCAGTAATACCATAACAATTTCAAATAACAATATTTGTATATTCCACCAACACCATGTGGGCCTGCCTCAGAGTTTTATAAGCTCCATCATGCAATGCAGTAATTGCTCCACTATCCCATATAACCAAACAGATAAACAAAAGGTAAATGTGGGACTCACACTCTTATTGTGTTGATCGATGCTCACTTATTTCAATAATAGAGGGGTTGTACTTACTGCTTCCTAAATCAACTAGAAAGGCCCTGTTCAAATCTTTATGGTAAACAAAGGCGGCATGCACCCTTGAACAGCTTGCATGGTCAATACAGAAGTCATTCATCTGAGGATTCCGACCAAAGAGGTAGCATTTCTTCTCATCTAGCATCAACTTTTGGATCAACTTGTCTCCTTTTAACACGTCCAAGTGGAGACCGGTCGGTGGTTTCCCAGCCCTAAAAATAAATTATGCATTCCATCAAAGCGGTCAATAACTCATATGACATAGCAGATGTCAATGTAGCTGCAAGCAGAGGGAAGAATGGAAAGAAGATGTTATGAAACTAAATTATAAAATATAGATTGATGCGGTACAGATATAGCATTTGGTATATGTGTTATTGCACTAGGTAACTGAATTCTTACCAGCTGGGGACTTCATAGTGGTTAGCCATTTTCAACAGTTCTTTTCTAAAAGATTAGAACCAAACCATTATATTTATACGAAGAAATCTATGGAAAACGAGCGCAGCGAGTATAGCTCACTCAGCACAGCACTCCAACCAAATTTGTTTGGTTTTGATTTGACATTGACAGTTGGTGTGATAATGTCACACAAGCGATATCAGCGTTGCCTGAGATGCAATCTACGGAGACCCTAAATAAAAGAAAAAAAAAGAAAAGTGAAATTAGTGGTAGGGATGTGTACTCATTACTCATAGTCTAATAAATACATATAATATACTAATACATATTTATAAAACAAATACCTATATATAAACACAACTAATTACATATTAAATATAGTTAAATAATACTAATTATACATTCATAATACTAAACAATAGACTATAGAAAAAGGTAATGCTTTATAACTTTACACTCATAATTATAGAGTGAAAGGCTGCCGCGAATTACATGTGAATTATAATTACACAATTTTGCAGGACGGACAGTGAAAAAATGACCTTACATAATGTGGACAGTGGACATTGCTGCGGGTGGATATATAACATCTGTGTAGTGAGTGAGTGAAGTAAATCACAATCACAACAAAGTCTGTGGACACTGTGGTGTTGCCGAAAAAATATTTTGATTGAAATAATTCATCAATACATTTAACTTGTGTGTTGATAACGAGATAATTTATTTTAAAATGGTTTCCAGTGAAGAAGAGACTGATTCCAAAGCTGGGGACACCGTTTTCTGGGACGTTGATATGGAAATTCAGTTGTTTTACGCGATGTCAAACCACAAGCCGGTCGGAATCAACAAGCATTTTCACATGGCTTGTATTTGGGATAAATTAACTAATTCAATTACCAAAGAGATTTCCACACATGATATATGGAAGAAACTGGAAACTTTGTATGATTTGACAATGCTGGAAGATACGGAGCCGATTCCTTTTCCAAACCACGAAGTACCCTATAGTCTTCCTGAAAATGAGTTTGGCGCTCTGATTAAACAGAAATGCAAGGAGTCTATATTAGCCGAGGATAGTGAAGGTAACAATTAACAAATTAAATTACAATAAGTAAGCTGCATATACAATAATGGGGTGTGACTATCATACGCCAAACAGCCTGGCGTATGATAGAGCGCTATTCAACATAGCCCGTTGGGGATGAACTGTAAAGAAAACCATTCGCATCATCCTGACCTCTGTGTTAGTCGCACTACAGCACTCAACACGACACGCCTTCTAAATTATCAAAACTATGTCTGTTGGAATTGTGAGTTGAAATCAACACTGCCATTAAAAATGTATTTTCACTTGATATATTTTGGCAATCATGAAACTGATACTACTTACCATTGAAACCAACCTCGCTCTGTGCTAATGAAAGACTCAATTAAACTGTCTACTTATTATTTAAGCTATATTGTTCTGATGTTTGATGACCCTATGGCGAAATTGCCTTCACCACTGCCTGCAAAGGCAGGGGCCCCAGATTTGGTATATGAAGCTTGTTCTCGGGTCTCGGGTGTTTTGTGTTATGTGATTGTGTGCGACCATGCCACCTGAGACATAGGCAATCATAGTGCAGTAAGTCTATGAGTATATTTTAAGCATTTGATTTTGAGATGTACAGTCAAATGGCTAAGCTTTGCTCCAATAGTTGTAAGTTTTAGAATAATTTATTTTAGTCAAATGTGCTTCCTTTATTGCAAATATAGGTGGTCGGAGCCCATCACCAAAACCCTCAACGCCTAGAAGCAGTTCTAGGGGCACTACATCCAAAGATAATACACCGAAAGGTAGAATAGAGATTATCATATCAATTCATTGGTATTAGTTGTTTGGTAGCATTTTTATGTTTGTATCTATTTATCAGGGATGTTATGGATTTAAAACTTGACAATAACTGGATATATATGAATAATAATATATTCGTTTCAGATTTATGGTATGTAGTTATTATAGATTAGATTAGTTATATATAGTTTATAGTTTTAGTTTGCAGCTAACAAAATACAAAGAGCTAATGCAATAGAAATAATAAAAATTGACCAGACATTGCAAGAGACACATGCAGATTGTGTGTCAGGTCACTCAGGCAATAACCTACCATAATGGTTCTATTTTGTCTCCAATTGTATCTAAAATTATTTGAAATCATTCATTCACTATTCACTATAGGACACAATGGACTCTTAGTTTCGTTAATATAACAGTTTTTGTAGCAGCTGTACATAAGCCTTGACAAAAATGAGAATATCTCTTCATGTAAAAATTTAATGATTGATGATTTTTATTTCGGATATTCATTAGTTTTGCTTACAATTATGGAGCTCCATAACATCCCTGTAATTTATGGGAGGGTCAGAAATCATGGTGATGGAGTCATAATCAAAATTTTGTTGGCGGAACAAAGCTTTGTTTATTTTGTTGATTATGTTTAAGTACTGTTTATGCATTAAACTTGGATGAATGATGAATGCGGGCATGTAAATTTTTTAATTGAATTACTATGGTGTGTACCTATTGATACTTGTGCTTGTTCAAACAGTTAACATTGATTTCTTATTGTTGTTTATATTCTTAGTTATTTTGACATCCTGTGTACGGATGTTTCAATTCTTTTTGAGGGTGATACAAACTGACACCCAAATTTTGCTGATTTTTAATATAGTTAAGAATCTTAATTTGGCTTTATAGTTTGATTATGGGTATATATTGGTATTTTTTTGGTTATTATATATTATATTTATTTTTTTAGAGAAATATTTTCGTTTGTCATAGTACATGCACACACATAGTAAATGTAGTTAGTACATGCACTACAAATTATCTAGTGTCTTATGTACTAAAGAATAATTACAATAACTTCCTTCTTATGCATTAAAATGCTGAAAATTACTTTTAAGTGACGGGTTGGCCCACCTTATGTTTTGCTTACCGCTGCCCATAACCCCAATTTGGCGTAGGTCTTCCACCTTCATAATCATGTGAGAGACCTAAGTACCTCATATTGTGGACCCGTTACCTGAGATAAAAATGTAACTTGTAATTTCACAATAGTAATTGCTTTCCAACTTCCAATCCAGCTAAATGTCAAAGTAATTTACTATTGAATTCTTTTAAAATTACTGGGAAACGTCACTTTTTTAAATAAATATGCATTTTGTATGTAAATATAAGTTGTTTTTAACCTACAAGATCATTCATTCTGATTACTAACTTAATACTAAGAGAATAGTTATAACTCAATTTTCATTAATGGTTTTTACAATTGTAACAGTATCAGCAAGTCGTAAAGATAGCGTGAGCGCGCTTGCAACCAAAACTCGAAAGGAGAGCGGCAGTTCCCATGCGTCGACCGACACACCGAGCATAAAGTCGGAAAAGGATTATGGTGAGAGATTATTAATATTATTATGCTTTAAAAACTTGAAAACAGTCAGTGCTAAACAAATAATCAATCAATCTTCAGTCCAGTGCGTCCGTAGGTGTGTACCCATTGATTCCCTACACGTACCCCCTGGGTGGTGCTAAAGAAGCAACCAAAAGTAGTAGTAGAACTTGTACCAAGTTCGTCCGGAGAGGTACTGCCACCACGTCTGGAACCTGCCGCCAAGCAGTAGTGGTTGCATTACTGTGTTCCGGTGGAAGACGTACAGCGTCTGGGGGGACGGGCGCTACGGGGAAAATTAGAGAATTCTCTCAATTATTTTTAATTGGAGCCACATATCTCATAATAGGAGGGGTATCTCGGTTAATTCTTGTCACTCAATTACTTGGAGTATTTCGATTTATAGGGGTATCTCATAAGTAATGTCGGTTTTCATAAGTGAAAATTCCTGCGCCTCAATTTAATTTAAGAGTACAATTGCTTTACTTTCTTTTAATCATTCTCTCTTTGTTTATTGACGACGCAGTACGTTTTTATACTAAACAGTATGGAATGCGATAGAAATTCGTGTATTTTTAAGACATAACTAGTCTTAACAAGTTACGACATGTTTAAATTGAGGCGTTGGAATTTTCACATATGAAAACTTATACTTATGAGACACCCTAATATTTTGCTATATCCTCTTTCACAGATAGAAGACGAGACTCGAGGGACTCCAACGCGTCCGGCCCGCGTGATGGCTCGAGCAGCAGAAAATCTACCTCGACACGGGATAAGGCCACTAAATCGAGAGTTAGCTCCGTTTCAGGTTCAACTAAATTTTTTCTTATTTGGTTTGGTGAACTTGTGCCAAGTTCGTCCGGAGAGGTACTGCCATCACACCTGGAATATGCCGCCAACCAGTAGCGCTCGCATTACTGTGTCCCGGTGGTAGGGTGTGGGTGCGGGTGAAATCACATGCGCATGAGACGTTACATCTCGTCTTGGGTGATGGACGCAGGAGGATGAGTGCGACTCAGTATATGATCCAAATCTTATATGTACTGAGTCTTATTACTATTGTCATGGGCGGGGTCACCACTTACCACCAGGTGGGCCCTCAGCTCGTTCCGTGACTTACAAAAACAAAAAGTATTAGAACGCGTGATAGTTACAGGAATTAAAAATAAACGTTCCAGGTGTTTATTGAATATAATGGACGATATTGAAATTACATTGAATATTGGGTACCGGATTTTGGCTCTGGGTGGTTGGCAACACTGATAGCATCACGACATATTTCCTAACAAGAGCGCAGCATAGCTGGATATTTATTCTCTTTCTTTCTCTGTCACAGCCTGGGATTCCCCCGCGCCGGAGGAAGACAGCGGCCGCCGCGGGCGACGCCGCCAGAACACGTCGACGCCGCCGGCCACGACGCCAGCCAAGCGTCGCCGCACCTGACATCGACACAAGCGATACCATCATTTCTTTTAAGGTTCTTTTCACGAACGGCACCTAGGATTGAGACATGCGTCATGCGGTATTGAAATATCATTAATAATTATTTATTTACGCAGTTCCAACATGCGCGTGATTTTAATCATATTTACGCCGCGACAAAGCATCGAGACGCTATATTCCAATTGTTTTCGCCATTACATTATATGGCTATTAATCTTGCACACACTCATACCTCTGCACTACCGTGTCGCAGATGGCATGGACAAACACAAACAAGACCCGAGAACAAACTTCATGTGTACAAAAAGTGTATCCCGGCCGGGAATCGAACTCGGGGCTCCTCGCTTCGAAGGCAGGTTCTCGATTTGAAAGTATGCTAGTATGAAACTATGGTCTGTATAAAATAGGATGATTACTTTGACAGTTCTAACTAGGAATGGGGTAGTCTATAAATCGTTAAGGAATCTATTCGATTATCGATTATTGTCCCCCTAGAATATGAAATCGATAGTTGTAAAGGATGTTTTTAATTGAATAACTGGCCCCGCGGTTTTACCCGCGTAGTTCCCTTTCCCGTGGTCGCATCGTGATGTAATATAGCTTTCCTCGATAAATGTACTTAAGTATACAACACAAAAATAATTTGTAAATAATTTGTGGCGGTGTACAATAATAATAAATATCTATTACGCATTATAATTTAGTTTGTTATATAACAAAAATATAATATGTAATTACCACCCAATTAATAAGTCATATTTTAATTTATTATAATAGTGTTCATTCGATTTGTTCGATTATTTGTTTAGTCTGTGGTCGTACGATTTTCTTGCGATGTACTATCCATCACTAAGGGGGCGGTACCCGTCCATAAAATATGACATTGATTGTGGGATACATGACTGGTGAAAAAATACAATTTAACATAGGCGTGAGGTGTCAAAGGAATCATCCTATTTTATACAGGCCATAGACACAATCTCTGATAGGAATACAACAGATAACTAAATTTAAAAGATTATCACAAATAACTATAACTATAACTATGTTGTGTCACACTTCAATACAATGAAAAAGTCATGTGATGAACTCCATCACATAACAGCTGCTTTTGAGCGGTATCTTCTGTCGATATCAAAACAACTTCAGTCTTCATACTTTTGTAAGGATATTCAAGGTATGAAGACTGAAGTTGTGTCGCATTGCGTCTCAAAGATGGCTACACGACGAACGAAAGTCGAACGTCAAAAGTAGCACGACGCGACCTTCTAGTACATGGACGTACCCATCATGGGCAGGAGGAGACAGCTGCCCCCCCCCCCCCACCTGGAAATGGAAATTTAAAATAAAAATGCATGTATAATCAAATTTACTTATGTTTATTTAACTACCTATAAAGCAGGATCATTTGCGGCTGTTTGCCTTACATATACCTAATGTTTCATGTAGGTGTGTTTGTTTAGTGTAAAAAAAGCAGCGAACGATTCGACCTAAAAAATCTGACTTGCCCCCCCCAGACTAGAAGCTGGGTACGCCCATGGTCTAGCTAGTTCTTTTCACGAAATAACTTGCGGTAATTGAAGGAACTATTGTTATGTCGAGCGGAGTTTGGTCTTGTGTACTAGCTCCAGTAGTGGGAGATTATTATATTAGAATAGAATATATTTTATGTGCTATCCCTACAGAACCTAAATGTTAATTAAGCGTATTTTATTATATTGTAGATACATTTTTTTATTAGAGTTACTTTGAAACACTGTTTTATCACGTGTTTTTTTTTATTTGTATAATATTAATACAATGTTGTTTCATTAAAATTATAGGTGTTGATATAATAAGTTATTGTATTATCACGAAAATATCCACAACTTAGTAGAAATAATAAAAATTATGTAGGTTAACAATATGTGTATTTGTATTTGTCTTTGGCACAACTAAAAATTAAAGCACAATATATTTACTTTATACTTAAATTAAAGATGTAAATACCAAAACACTTTGTTATTGTATAAAATATTTAACAACAGTTTTAGTTTTTGTTATTTCAGCAAATCATCACGTATTTGCTTTAAAAGCTCTCACCACATAATGCATTTCAAAAACCTGTGATTTTTTTATAAATTTGAGATAATGCATTTTGATAAATTATTTATCATTTCATTTTATCGATACGCCATTGAAAAAAATGATAGTAATTTGAAGTTGTGTCGGTGTTACTGCATCGCTAACGGCTCCGCCCTCACCCTTCATTCCTTGTATAACATTCTGTTATTGTCTCATAAGCGTGGCATTTGATTTGAAACGTCGTGTGTGCTGAGTGTCTGTAATAAGTGGTGTGATTTAGATTGAACCTGAGTATTTTATCACGAAAACGTAAGTAAATTTTCCGAATTAAGTACCGATAAGTATTTAATCGATTTTTTTTTAATTATTGTTAAGTATCGATAAGTATTTACGTATTGAATCTTAATCGAAACTATCTAATACAAGCAAAGATATTTGTAATCTGCCATAATTAGGTTTAAGTATTTTTTTTTTCTAGGTAGTTTCAATGTATAAAAATGATCAATTTACTTGTCCTTTTACAGATTTTTTATGAATATCGTCACACCTGTAATCCCTGATGGAGTAGGCATTTCACCGACGTATTTAGTCTCCAATGTGACTGGTGGCGAACCAACCAATATACTACGAGCACAAACCCGATTACGAGCTGCAATTGAAGAAGTTTCACAACAGTAAACATATTACACTTTGCCATAGCCGGAAATCGAACCCTTCCGGGTTCGATTTCATCACCTCATCACCTATAATTAGCAATCACAATCACTACGCCAACGAGGGTAACAAGATATTTTTTTATTTTTTACAAACTGCTTTGCTTATTTTTGATGGCGAAACGCAGGGAATGGATGGACGAATTGAGACCTCTTCAAGAAGACATTGTTGAAGGGGATTCAAGAAAGAAACCTAAAATACAAATATTAAGCAACGAACTATACCTACAAGGCAATTTAATTCCTTCGAAATTGAACAAAAAAAAAAACAGACCGAAGAATAAATAATCTAATAATTTTTCGCAAAATAATTGCAAAACGACACCACGACATACAAGGAAGAGGACATGACTAGTAAAACACATAGTATCAAAAGAATTGACTCCAACTTTTCGAAACCCAGAAAGATACATGACTGTAACCGACCACATACTAAGACAAATTTTACCGCCACCGCTTCAAGCTTCGGGCTTGACGGTAAAATAAAGTGTAAAGAACCACACGTCAAAAAATAGCGGAGTATCTAGGTGGAGCATCACATCACACATGAATATTTTATTAATGAAGGAGAAGGAAGGAGAAAGGTCTGCCATCAATTTCTGATCGCGACTCTCGATGTGACGAAGAGATTTATTTTGTATACACTGCAAAATTCAATAGATAAAACAGAATAATCGTACGCACAAATAGAAAAGGAGCTATATGCGTGTGTTTTCGCATGCGAAAGGTTTTATACCTATATTTATGGTAGGTCAGATGTCACAATAGAAACATATCATAAACCAGTATTATAAATAAACCATTAGCAAATGCCCCGCAATAGAACAAATTCAATCAATGCGTACGTGATAGTGAAGGCAAATAAAGTAAATAGTGGAGCTGTGATGGCTCAGAGAAGGATCGCTTTGAAAAAACTGGCTTTGGTTGGCCCTTGTGATGCCACAGAAAAAAAAAGAGACAACAGTAGCTAATTTGGCAAAAATTATCAAATCAAAAATTGATTGTATGCTCAATGCGTGGTGCTCTCAAGTGAGAGCGTGGTGGCCCAGGGGCATAGATGCCGACTTTCAATCTGGAGGTTGCTGGTTCAAACCCACACGTGCACTAATGAGTTTTTTCACTTGAAAAAAATTATGTGCGCAACATCGTGAGGAAACCGGCATGTCTTAGAACCAAAAATCCGACAATCCGGATTGGGCTCCCGTGGTAGATCAGAGCCCTTTCGCTCTCAATTATCGAGAGTAGGCCGGTGTCCCTCCAGTGGGAACATTAGAGGCTGGTACGGATGCTCAATGCTGACTCGAATGACGAAGCTACAATACACAAGGTGGATGATATTCTTTTATGAATGAATATAACCTCAACAACGACAAATAAACACACTGTTATGCTAAGCCAAAACCTACACAAATAAAATCAATTGGAACAACAATCAACAAAATGAAAACAAAACGCGCTGCAACTGCAAGGCACTAACCGCTAGGCTTGGTCAAAACATATCGATGTCGATCCATTTCCATAAAATTATGTATATGAATATCATCGATGTTTTAATCGCTATATATTGATATTTGATATTTTTTTAATTTCGATATATTTTTTAAAGCAATCCAATCCTACAATAGAAGCCCCTTGACAGGCGATCACATCAAACAGAGGATGCTCCCTAATGTTCATATCTGATGACTAATGGTTTGATTAAATTATAACCGTCATCGACACCGAGATGCAAAATCATCAAAAAACTCCGAGAGGTTATTTATAACAAGCAAAGTAATCGTTAAAACATTTTGGATTTGTCCATTCGAAACAATCGTATAAATAAACATAATGGGCTCGCCCATTTGATGCCATCGTTTATCGAATGGGAGAGTCGACTATGTAGTCGACTCTCCCATTCGAGGCAATTAATACGAATACGATGAACATTACGAGTGAAGATTCTGACTAGACTTGAAGTCGTCGAACAATCGAAACCTCTCGAGATGTTTGAACAATCGAAATGTTCGACTAAAACCTCTCGGATTCGCGCATCGCTATCGCTACTTTACTTCTAGTATTAGTTATCTGTTGGTTAATTTTATGTAAATATATCTTGTAAATAATATCAAAAATCCATAGATTGAGATTTTTGTAATAGTGCCATACCTGTGAAAACAAGAAATATAATATTGTTTTCAAAATCCTATCAACAGAGGGTTTTATCGGAAAAAGATTTTTAACACATTAATATTCTTGTGAACACTACCAAGAAATGGCTCTGCGTGTAGCACAACCGGCTGAAGTTTTACGTGCTTGGCAAAAGGATGATTTATATGAAAAGCAGCTCGCTGACCGCGTTGCAAAGTTGCTGCCGGCACAACACACTTCGAAAGCGCTACCCTTTTCTTCTGTGCTGTTCAAATCATTCACAACGTTGCGAGACCTTCAAACATTAGGCGAAGAATACTCCGGTATTGTGCAAGTGAACGATTCATACAACAACCTACCAAGTTTCACGAGTCGTTTACTCAGTATACTACTCTCTACGTTTGGGGAAACGTTTACCAGAAACTTACTTCGCAAGTTAGAAAAGAAAGTCGAGAGAAGTGCGACATTTACACTTGCAGCTCAGAATGCTATTTTACTGGTACTGAAGACTTTGGGTAATATTTTACCTCAAATTGAAAGTGTACACCGAGCTCTAGCCTACATCAATGGAGGACCGCTACAAATAGGGAAGTTCCTCACAGGTATTGATTATGTTCACGTCAGGCCGGCTGCAGCAGCTTACTACACTCATTTAAGATTATTAGGCGTTGTGCAATTGCTACATGCCTTTATATCCTGTGGTCAAACGTTGTACATGGCGAAAAAACACAGGGATCAGATGAATGAGTTGCCTAATGAAGTGAACAGTTGCAAGTTGTGTGTTGCATGTTTAGACAATATGATACAGCCTTGTGTTTTGCCCTGCGGTCATATTTTTTGCATTAATTGTTGTTATGGACCATTGGAGAGCTGTGCATTGTGTCGTACACCATTTATGAAAAATAATGTTGTTCCATTGATGAATTATTATCCTAGTGAACTTTAGATTTATTATGTACTGATGTTATCTGTGATGGTTTCATTAATATTGAGATCTTTATATTAAATCTTATCTATAAGTATTCATTCCTACATGAGGTGTGACAGGTATTTATTGTTTATTATTGGGTTATTTTTATTGAGCTAAGGCAACAAAGGCCTGTTGATTATGGTCTCTGTATCAGCTGTAGATAGTTCGAAGGCTTGTTGCTAGTATCTTTATTGATTGACTCTGCCTCAAGAATAAATAGTAGTTGCACTCAGCAAGCTGCCTGTAACTTATCACTCATCACTTTGTGGAAAATAGGTGTATCGGTATCTGGCACTCCCCTTTGAAGTGCATATATGAGAAGAGACAAAGTTAAAACAAATTACTGAGTTATACGTATTGTTACTTTGTAGTTAGTTACCTTATTTAAGTTCTGTATGTATATAGTATAGATAGATAACACTTTATTACACACCAATTATAGATAACAATAGTTATCATACATAAAAATAAATCATAGTAAATTTTAATGTAATTTATATTGATAGTCAAATTGTGAATCACAGATAAACATGTGTTGGGTCAGTGTTATTATTGAAATTAGCTGTAGATGGGATGGGATGTGTAGGTAGAAAAAGATTTTTATACCTTAGTATATAGTGAAATAAATTATTTACATAGCAAAAACATTTTATTTTTAGTTAACACTTATTAACATTTAGTAAAGTTTATTAATAAGCAACAAATAACTAGCATTCTATTAATAACATAATTTCAATGTTTGTACTCAAAGGTTAAAATAATGAAATGCAGGAAAACTTAAAACTGGCTACCTGCAATTCAGACTAGCATACTGAGGGTTCTAACAGACAGTATTTTCTTCAACCTTCAGGTATGGAACCCATAAAAAAATTGCATATTGTGGTGGTCAACAGTTTGGTACAATCAAGTGGGATAAAACTATTGAATAAATACAATTAATTCGATTTTGAATCAGTGTTTTTGTTAATGAGCACTGCACCACACAAGTAAAAATAGGTCAAAAAATATTTCAGATATTCCCAAGGAAGATGCATATAAAGTATGTTTCAGTCATATGATTGTTTTATATAAAATCATATTTTACCGTAGCATTTAGGATAGTATAGTGATACAATCTATAATACAACCTAAAGCTTAGCTTGTTTAATATTTGTTCATGACATACAAGTTCTAGGCAGTTCTAGTTCAATCCAGATGTGGATTGGACCGCCATCTGTGAATTATTGTTTTGGTTACAAAAAGTATGTTCGTAACCATGATAGTTCTAAAATTTATAAATGAAGGAGAGCTCACAGTATTGCTACACATTATTGGGGGTTCATGTTGTTTTTGGCAATAGGCTAATATTATCTATAATATATCATTACATATATAATATTATCTTTAATATATGTAATGTAGAGAACACACAATTATCACCATATGCCAGTTGTTCTAAAACATAAAAAATATTTAAATAAATATTCATGATTTATATGTATTTATAAAGCATGAATTATTATTTACAAACTTCTTTTGAGAGAATATTGAGAGTAAAAGGAAGTGTCAGTAAGTGCCATTTTCAAAATCATCATGATTTGCCCCACAGCTCAGATAGTCTGCCTACTGCAATGTAGGTGGTTGGTTCGATTCCCACCCAGAACAAGCATTTGTGTGATGAAATTAGATGTTTCTTCTGTCTGGGTGTTAATAAGTATGTTTATACATATTATATCAGTGATCTAGTTCCCATAATACAAGCTAAGCTTAGTTTTGGGGCTAGATGATGCTGTATGAAATGTCCACAGTTTTCATAGACTATGATTGGTAGCAATACCAGATATATTATTAGCTCACTGTCAATCCTTTCAAAGCAGCACCATGATAGCTGTATCAAGTTATATAATCCCAATACGGTGCTTTGTGCTGAAGCCTAAACTCAAAAACATTTAGCGCTCTGCAGATTCAAAACAAACATGCAGGATGAGTAATCATTATTCTACTTTCAGTAATTCTACATCAAAGATTAGTGTTGAATTTGGGGGAATGACTCCAGGATGTCCTCTTGAACCATAGGCAAAGTCTGGCGAGCAAGTTAGTGTTGCTCTCTCCCCTACTGACATCTGAAAAACAGTAAAAAGAAACTGTCAAAATTTCGAACGCACTGGCATAGAATGGATCCACATTGATTTCCATTGATACTATTATGCAGCATGGAAGATTAAGTGGCAAGTTACAACTTTTTTTGGAGGAAACGTTTTTTGTAAAATTAATCCATCCCTAAGGTAAATTCCTTAATTTATGTTTGTTACTGAATCACATCAGAATGGCTGAACAGATCTGAGTGAAATATGGCAGAGATAGATTATAGTCTAGAATAGCACATGGGCTATTTGATATCCCAGATTAATGTATGGTTTATGTTATGGTGTAGCCAACACAACAAGTTACTAACACACAGTTACTAACTTATAGAGCTGTAGACACACTTTGTCAAATAAAATTTATTGAATTGAATCCAGGACCTCTTACTTCGAAGCCAGGGCTAATACTTACTTTACTTACTATGGTATACCAAGACTCCAGTCACCTCCATTTTGTTTTTCATTTCATAATAACATTTTCACAAGACTACAGAATGTGCTGTCTTAATGCAGACTATGAAAGTATAACAGCTGCTTCAGATACTGTATTGTTTGAAACTAAAATATGCCTACATCAAGCTAATTAACTTTCCCTTCATATACAAGACAAAGATCTGTACATTTCTACAAAGAAAGGGCACTATAAATGCACCCTTGCAAGAACCTTAAAAATAGAAAGGAAAATTTCAGATATGTTTATCTACTGTGTATGTATGTTTGTTTACCTTTGCAAGACCTTGATCCCATCCTTTGATCACATCGCCTCGCCCGAGCGTGAATTTGAAAGGTTGACCCCTATCTCTCGAGGAATCGAACTTTTTTCCGTTCTCTAGGGTTCCCGTATAGTGCACAACCACAGTCTGGCCTGATTTAGGGTAGGTAGTGCCTAAAATACAGCGTAAGTGTAAATAAAATCAAAATTTCGGTGAAGAGGTTATGACTGCAATTTAGATAAAGTATGTACCATTTCCAGGAGAGATTGTTTCTACATCAACACCCATAATTATATTATTGGTTTGAAAATATTTGATTTAGTTTTTACCAAAATCCCTTGCAAAAATGAAAAACACAAACCGGTCCGGAAAACAACGTCAAATATAGCCACAGATTACTTTTTTTTGTCTCTGTCCAGTCCAATCCAAGCAGTTGATAAAACACATTGGAGAGCGTATAATTTCATTACAAATATTGAGAATGACATTTGATAAACTAAAACTACGTTGTTTATGGCTAGTGTGTGACCAATCAGAGAAAGGCATTTGGTAAACAAACATTCACAATGGCCACAGCTTTTGAAACAGCAGAAAACAGTTGAAATTGAATTTTACACGTCCGATTTTATTTTATTTTTTACTTTTATACTTTATAATTAGCCCGAAGTGATTGATTTATTATTTACTGCAATTATAAATTAAATTGAGTTGTATTAAATGTCGGCTTAGTATTATCGCAATACAGAATCGTGTTCAATCTAGTGATTTTTTGTAAAGCAGTTCATGGTGTCCCTAGAAATGGAAGTTGACGGGGTCGATAGCAGTAACAATCCCCCTGACGCGGGAAAATATGCTAATTTGAAGTCATTCGTGACCGCTGCGAGAGAATTCGAGGCAACGCACAGTGAGTCAGCTGTGAATATGATGACTCGATATTTGGGTGTAAGTTACAGAATTTTAGCATGTAATTTCAAACACTTCTTTCGTAAATATATATATTTACTTTTTAATAACAAACTTAGTACTCAGTAACTCAACAACAACCAATTCTAAAATAGTGTTCTCCTCGCTGGGGAATCCAGGACCCTGCTTCAAAGGCAGGGCTACTACCAAATTAACCACAGCCAACATTTTTCTCAAGTAAAAATATTTAATTTTGCTAGAAGAAACTTAGACACATATTTTGTTCAACTTTTTCCTCAACAAGATTAGATCTTATTTTTATTCTTGATAGGTCACATGGCCTACACTGATGTCCCTCATAGGGGTGTATTGTCCCCCAATAGGTTACCCTACCCCATCTAGCCCAACTCCTTAAAGTATCGCAGAAGGAGTTGGGTTGGTGGTTTGCAGTGCTGCTGCAGCTTCAAGATTAGACAAGCAAGGAATCTTATTTGTATAATTTTCAGCTAATAGCATCATCATGTGATCTCTCAATATTTTCACCTGGTCGTTCAGAGGTCTGTGCATTCTTCAGTTCCCTGTGGAGGGTCATGTGTGATGGTCGTGGACCACATTGGGCAGGAGTGGCTGTCTTGGCTAGAGCTGCAATTGAGCCGAGTGCAAGACATGCTCTTACACAAACTTATAAGTAAGTAGTTATTTTATTCACCACAAGACTTAGTCAATAGGTGTAGTCTTGATTAGTACAAGTGTTGTTCTGCCTCGAATTATGTGTAAATTAACAACACACTATGGTTTTGCATGGGCAGCACAGCATTAAATATTATTCTTAATTGTTTTTTCTGTCGTAGTGTAGCCTCTTGTTAGTTGCCAAGCTCTGAATTGTTTTATATAAAAACTGTTATAATCTAGAAAAATGCAGAATGGAATGGTTTCATTTTGATAAAAAAATATATGTTTAAAAAAAAACAGCAATATAAAAGCATCTTCTAGCAATATTTTTCCGCTATTGTGTGTTAGAAGACAGACATAGCGTTGATACAGTTTAATAGATCTATTTAAGAGGAATAATTTCTAATACATTGAGTTTATTATAGAGTAAAAATTAATACAAAGAAATAAGTCAGTACTTTCGATTTTTAAATCACATATATTGTTTTAGGTTCATGCCAATACTGGCTAGACTGCTCTCAGATGCTATATCCAATGACAAGAAAATTAAACTCCTGGCTGTTATGCAGGTAAGATAATTGTAACAAGTACACTGATACTCATTTAATTTAATGGTAGGATCATTTATCAAGACAAACGCTTACATGGCGGCACATAATGAACTAGAAGGGGAGAGAGAAGTGACGCTTTGTGTGATGAAGTTTTTTCTCGAGCTTTGGGTATTTTATTGTGTTTTGTTAAATTTATGTTGAATTAACTTACAGGAAATATCATATGGCATAAAAATCAATTGGCAAGAGTCATACCTGGCCGGCCTGATGAAACAGCTGACAACGTGGATAACACAGCCAATGACGGAGCCTCAACACCGGACCATCGGACACAAATCGCTCACGGTTCTCGTGAATGTGTGCTATGCGAATCTACCCGCTATATACGCGCTGATGAGGACTGTCGACACTAAGGAGTTTGTGGTGCATTTGATTACCTTAAAGGTGAAAACTTTTAAATTATTATTAATGTACCGCGGTTGTCCGGAAGTTTCATGCGCAACTACTCCCTCTTGTCATTGAGAAAGTAACCACTCAGGACCAGGTGGGCTGCCGGGAAGTTAAGCCATAAAAAAAAATGGTTTGACGCAACCGAACGCGACCCAAGTCTCGTCACCACCGCGCATTACAAATGGATTACGTTTTCCAGGATGGCGGGTACGGCGGGGTGGAAGTGTGCCGGTTGCTCCTGTGTCTGTCTGGCGCGACCCGCGGCGTTGCATCCACGCGGCAAGCGGACATACACAGTTACCTGTGTTGCACTATGCGCACTTTCAATAAGGCTGTTATGTAAGTTCCGTGGCAGCCTCGAATACACACTACAGCCTAGGACTACTCTTGACAAGCGAGAAGAGCTAACAACCTTATGGCCCTAGAGAGAGAGAAAGAAACATTTATTTAGCACACGAAACATTATAAAATACGAAAGAAGAATATGGCACTAAATAAAAGACAAAACATATAATAAGATAAGAAAGTTAGATACATATTTACGTGGCTAAAAAGTCAAGAAGAGAACGATGAAGAGTTACTGCGTCAAACGACTCCGGTCTTCCCCTACCCTAATATGAGAAGACTTTAGTCGCAACGCATTGCGCCTGTCACACTGAGACGGGGATGTAACGTGTTATGCGCTTGTAATTTCACCGGCATCCACACTGGAACACAGTAACGCGAGTGCATCGCTTTGTGGTGGATTGCCAGGTGTGGTGGTAATACTTCTCTGGACAAACTTGGCACAAGTTTTACTGCTGCTGCATCAAAATTAAAAGTAATTGCAATAATTTATTTATTTAATTTCGTTTGCCAACAGTGAATACTCAATATGTATATAGAAGAAAATTTCTATAGAAATTTATGCTTTTACAGGCAAACACCACATGTGGCATTAAGAAATTACAATACTATAGATAAAATAGAATATTGGTTACTTATCTTCTGCTGCTACAATTTGCCTTTCCTATTTCAGAGAGAGGGACTCGATACAACTACTTCATGCATACACATTTATCAATGACCTGTGCAATGACAGCAATCTGCGGAGTTTCGTGCTGACTTATCCAGACTTCAGTAATGCCATTAAAGGATTGGAGGTAATTGGCTGACCTTTACTTTTAGTTTGTAGTAGCTCTGCCTTCTGTGCTGGGTCGTGGGTCAAGTTTAAATATTGTCACACCTTTTTAAAAATCACCTTGTTTCTATCACTTATCTATTCTATACATAGTTCGGAGCTAGATAGCGATGTGTGAAATGTCAAGTTCTATTTATTTATTATTTACTAGATGTGCCCCGCGGTTGGACTTCCTACGGGAATCGTACATTTTTCCGGGATAAAAAGTAGCCTATATGCTATTCCAGACTATAATCTATCTCTGTGCCAAATTTCATCCGGGTCAGTTCAGCCGTTCTGGCGTGATTGGGTAACAAACATCCATCCATACATCCAAACATTCGCGTTTATAATATTAGTAGGATTTATATATAGTAAATTCGTTTTGTAGTGAAACTACCTGCAATATATTTACAACGTTCAGAATTTCATCAATGTTAATGTTTTAACCCCACAAATACTTTATTTTCAGGACATAGATGAGCTATGCAAAGCAGCACCTGATGATAAGGGCGAGCCGGAAAATACCACCAGCTGTTTACGACATGTATTGAAGTTCCTCACTGTTTTAGTCAGTTTGGGTGAGTTTTAGCCTTATTTTTAACCAACTTAACTCCTTATAATATCATAGGTTTCCTTAAATCAGTTTTATGTTGTTATTTTCACCTTTTTAAACAGACATTTGAATTTTATTTCTTTGTTATTAAGTTAAGCTAAGTCAACTACAGTTTATAAATTATCATTATCATTTTTCTCATCATCATCTTCATCATCGTCTCCCTGACCTTATCTCACACTAAGTAGGATTGGCACAACATGTATTTTTCTTCCATTTACTTCCGCAGACGTTGTTGTAGTACTCTGTACTTTGTTACAGATATTATCTTTCACACAATCCATTAATCTTTTCTTTGGACCTCTTGTCTTATATCCTTACATATTATATTTAAACTCGTTTTGTAATAATTGCATGCATCCCTTCATATATTATGTCATATACTCCTTAACCTCTCCATCACTGGTGCTACTTTCATTCTCCCTCTTTTATACTCATTCCTAATTTTGGTCTCTCCTTGTCACATAGTTGTTTACAAATTTTAATTAATATTTGTTGCATTAACTGTTTTTTTTTTTTCGCAGATTTGTATTCGCTGAGATGTCATAATTGTCAGCTGGTTTGCTTGTGTATGAAAGCGAGTCGGGTCTGCCTGCCCGAGTCTCTCGAACTGTTTGCAGCGATCGTTCTGCAATATAAAGGTCTCTATGTAAATAATAATTTATTTATTTCATTTAATTACAACGATGGGGCAGACGCGCACCAATGAGTTTTTTCACTTGAAAAATTTATGTGCGCAATACCACGTTCTCGAAACGGTGACGGAAAGCATCGTGAGGAAACCGGCATGTCTTAGAACCATAAATTCGAAAACATGTGACATCTACCAATCCGGATTGGGCTCCCGTGGTAGATCAAAGCCCGTTCACTCTCAATTATCGAGAGTAGGCCGGTGTCCTTGCAGTGGGAACATTAGAGGCTGGTACGGCGGATTAATTAACTTGTATCTTGATTTATACACTGTCCAGATGAGGGCCGTCTTCCGCAAGAGTTGATAACTGTTATCGGCGATGGATTGCCAGGATTGCTGGTGCCGCCCTCCTTAGAGCCAGGCAAAGCTGGCTTGCAATGGGTAAGTACCCAGTCACGACACATGGAAAACTGACTATACTTTCCGGTTTTAGCGGGGGAATTTCACCTTCGATTTTCCCATTTTAAAAATCTTTTCACGTGTTATTTTTGTGTACAATAAAGAATTAAGGAATAAAGGAACCATTTTGAAAGACCATTTACTTTTATTACACACTATTAAATAACAATATAAAGAAAAAAAATAGATTACAAATGGCGAAGGTATTATCTGGTTTGGTGGTACTGCTCCGGATGAATCTGTCACAGATTCTGCTGCCACTATTGAAACATTTTGTTAGCAAAAATGGTTGATATAACAAAGTCTACTTTTCATAGCCATCAAATCAGCCGCTCATACAGAGAACCAAATAGAAGAACAGTATACTAAATTATATATACAAGTATACTGTTCTGTAAGGTTGTGTACCATTCTGTTAGGTTATGATTATTTTTAAACAAAGAATTTAATTAAAAAAAAATGATGTAATATATATATATTGGGTGTCCCTTTCCAGCTACAAGTGGTGGGCGCGCTGTGTGAATCTAGTGAAACCCAAGAGCGTGTGATGCGAGAAGTAACGCCAGACGTATTCGAAGACACCCTGTATAGCGTACTACAATATACATCACAGGTATTTATTTATAGGACAGTTTGCAAAATTAAAGCTTCAATAGCTTGATATTTGATGATAACAAACCCGAGAACACTTTGTGTGGTGAGCATGAAGTTTGTTCTCGGGTCTTGGGTGTTTGGATTGTGTTTCTGTGTTTGTCCATGCCATCTGCGACACAGGGAATCCTAGTGCAGGGGAATGAGTGTGTAAACGTTTTTTTAAAGTTTATTTATTTGGCACGCTGTATGTGTGAGTATAGAAAGCAATAGTTTGCAAGTGAGAGGTGATCATTTCCGGCACCATTTTATGTTGCTTATCGCTATACATACTATTCAATATTCCGTGGCTGATATTACTTTCAGACCGGTCCAGTGGGGCAGGAGTCGTCACAGCAAGCGGTTATCGTGTGTTGTCGCACGGCGTTGTCGCTGGCGCCACTGTCGCGCGACTGGGAAGCGGCGCTAGCCAGGATGCTGGCCCATCATCAGGCAAGTTTCGAAAGATCCTGAGATTCACAGCATATTGTGTACTACGAGTAGTTTCTGCTTGCGGCTAAGCCAAAAATAAGTTATTCCCTATGTTAGACCTTTCTTAAAACTTCAAGATCAAACTTCAGACATACTTTATGATGTTTATTAGCGGGTTGCAACCAGCGACTTCCATTCAGCACACGTGATGATTTAAAAATCATCAATCACATAACCGCTTTGTCTCCTTGGCCGGGCGATATGGGAGTATATTTCCAACGACATAAGAAATGCGTGACGTCCGTACTGGCCCAGTCACCCCCAGAACTGGAATTGGATTATTTAACTCATTTCACTTTTCACAGGTCAGAAAATTAATGTGCGCCGCGCTTACTAGCAACAATGTACAACGAAGGAAACAGATATTGCAGCTCATCAAACATCATTACTTCCCGTCTGATCAAATGAGTCAAGTAAGTTTAATTGTCGTTATGTTCTATTCTTCTTTAAAAATATGAATGGAGTCATTATTGTTGTATTATTGCTTGCACTATGGGAACCAAATTAGTGTTTAAAGTGTTTTTTTTTTTAATTACATTACAACTCCCAGTCACAAAACCAACATTTTGTTTGCACCTCCTACAAACAAAATGTTGATTTTGTGACTGGCAAATGTTTCACACACAAGTGTTTGCCCTCCTACTGTAGGAGTAGAAGAACTACCACTATCTGACTTGCGAGGCCAATCAAAAATTGTATGGTACAATATTTGTAAATATTTGTAAATATTGAATGATTTGTGTATTTTTGTTTACATACCTAAAATAATTATTAATATCCACAGGTATTTGGCGATTCGCACCAAACCGATGTGGATCTACCCTCAAACAGCGACACGTCGTCTGGCAACATTGGCTGCGGCCTCGGCGCGGGCGCATGTTGCGAGCAGAGACTATTACCTGCGCAAGAGCATGCTATAGACACTCTCGTCGCCAAGCTTAGCGTGGCGTTGTCCAGCGGAAAGGTATGCTAATGTTCGACGGCTCCGTGGCTTAGTTGGTTAGTAGCCCTGCCTTTGAAGCGAGGGGTCCCGGGTTCGATGCCGGGGACCCTTTTTGACGGAACGAGCTGAGGGCCCACCTGAATGTAAGTGGTGATCCTAGCTCATGGCAACAATAATGCGTGCGACTCAGTATGAGATCCAAATCTTTACTGAGTCGCATTCATCCTGCTGCGTCCATCACCTGAGACGAGGAGGATACGTCTCATGTGCATGTGATCCAATAAAAAATGGTGATACTGAACCTGCTATGCGAGTCCGAATCGCACTTGATCAGATTTTTTAATAACTTTGGGATAACAAAAGTTTTGTATTGCTTGCAGATATCAGATATAGCTACGTCGAGTGTGATGGAGTTGTATGGATATAAGATGACCTGCTTAGAACAGAGGCTACATTCGCATTCTGTCGCGTTGCAGGTAAAAACATATAATATTTAGTATTGTTATTACTCTATACAAATAAATAAAATTGAAGTGTCTGTTTGTAATGTCAAAATAACAGCATTTTTTCTTCTTAATGCATTTGAAAGTATATACGTAATATAAAGTATGTGTCTGTCTGTCTGTATTCCGGCTAATCTCCGAAACGGCTGGTCCGATTTTGACGCGACTTTCACGGGCAGGTAGGTAGCTGAAGCTAACAAAAAAATATTTTTTTTGGAAAAATGTCGACACTTTAGAAAAAATTGGGAAAAATTGAAACCGCATTTTCTATGGGATTTTTGCCACTACCTTTTCAAATTGGAAATGAAACTGTTGGGGGCTAGTTTGAAATTAAAATTGTCATTTCAGGGTGCAAGCGAACATATGGCGTCGCTGCAACATGCACTGGCGATGCTGCAGGCGACCAACTCCTCCCAGCAAGATGTCTTGTACACCACCCAAATGCATAATGAAAGGTAAAATATACACAAATACACACATTCGTATGTTTGTTACGCGATTTCTTCGCCAATTATGGACCGATTAGGGTGTCTGTTTTAATTAGATAGGGTGTGTCTTATATTTCATTTATCTATTATAACAAAAATGGATGAAATGGACTATGAAAATCATGGCTATAACTCATTTGGACATAAAGCTTTTCCTTCAATTAATTATCATCAAACAGCTAGGACAACATTTATACCAATGATATTTTCTATAGAAATAATTCTTTTTCCTATATTCCAATTACATCTTACTCTCATATATGAAACATACACCTTAAATTTTATGATTGAGAAACTTAAAAATGTGTGTCTGTAATTAACATTTTAGGAGTAGATATCAACTAATCTGTCGATTATAAAATTATTTCTCATTAAAACGAACATCAACAATGACAATAATTAATGTAGGTCAATTGCATAAACAGTTCCTACAATTCGACTTAACTTGTATGAGCATCGATGGTTCAGTGGTAGAATGCTCGCCTGCCACGCGGGCGGCCCGGGTTCGATTCCCGGTCGATGCAATATACTTTTTGCTTGTTTTTTTTTGTGTTATTTTTAACCATGTTTACTTAACATTTTATACTGATGCTTTTTATAAATAATAAATTAAGAAAGTGTAAAATAACTTTTATACTATAAATTTTTTGAATTTTTAAAGTATGTAGCATACGATAATATAAATAATTATCATAAGCTATGTACATACTTTGAAGTATTATTTACATATTTTTTCATATTTTTTGCTTTTTTCATTATTATAGAATTCTACAAGTGGCGCCATCTTTTGTTGATTTTCCAGAACACCCAGTAATGCTTTTACAAATTTGCCACTAAAAATTATATAAAATAATAATTTTCTAGACACAAAAATACCATAGAAGATCTCCACAAACAATTGGAAGATGCCGAGACGACGTTACGAGGTTTTCGCGCCAAATTGGCCGCCGAGAGACTTGACAAAGAAAATCAGAGGGAAAACCTAAATAAAGAGTTTAGAGCGCAGTTGACTGTACGTATTGTCATAACTTAAAACCTTTCCAACTCTATGTAAAACTATGTTTGGGGGGACCAATTGGTCGCGTCCGTAGGTGTGTACCCTTTGATTCCATACACGTACCCCCTTGGTAGTGTTAAAGGAGCAACCAAAAAACCATGCATATGTGATTTCACCGGCCCCCAAACCTTTCCACCGGAACACAGCAATGCGAATGCCCTTCTACTTGGCGACATATTACCAGGTGTGGAGGCAATACTACTCCGGACGAACTTGGCACAAGTTCTAAAAGAGTTTCGTAGTTAGTACCGCTGCTCTTCACTAGATGGCGCAAATCTACATAAATTTAAATTACTAGATTCAGCCAGCGGCTTTGTTCACTGGTAGTGGATAAAATTGTAGTTGTAGTAAATGTGTTGAGAATTGCAGGGTTATCGGTACAGTAATTTGGGGGGCTTGCTCTGGATTATTTCCAGATTCCAGGTTGGTCGGTTAAGGTTGGAACCAACATAAACTTAACAAATAAGACTAGCTCAAAGATGAAACTGTAGCTCTGCCGTCTGAGTTTCTGTAAGTCGTGGGTTGGATTCCCATCAAGGACAAGGATTTGTGTGGCGAACATAAATGTTTGTTCTGTGTCCCATATTACGAGCTATGCTTAGTTTGGGCTAGATGGCGCTGTGTGGCGAACATAAATGTTTGTTCTGTGTCCCATATTACGAGCTATGCTTAGTTTGGGCTAGATGGCGCTGTGTGGCGAACATAAATGTTTGTTCTGTGTCCCATATTACAAGCTATGCTTAGTTTGGGCTAGATGGCGCTGTGTGACGAACATAAATGTTTGTTCTGTGTCCCATATTACAAGCTATGCTTAGTTTGGGCTAGATGGCGCTGTGTGTAATATGTCCATGAATTATTTATTATTATTTATCTGTGCATGTAATGGACTAATGACTTTAATAAGCTCCTGTGAAACATTGTATGCTCAGGAATTTGATCACTTGTGAATTTCAAGTTAAGTAAAAATTCTATATTTCTGTTGAATTCTTAAAAATTACTTGGAAACGTCAACTTCTTTTTTTAAATAATTAAGTAGCTACGAGAGCATTAGTATATTAATACTAAGTATAGCGCTTGTTGGAACCCTATCCGACCCTCAATGGGGAAGAATAGGCAGAACCTGAGGTTTCTGCCTTTTATAAACAAGAAACCCCTAAAATTGCACAATATATTCTTATATTATTCTTGATCCGTTCTGATTCTAAATGCGTTTGAGTTTGATACCTGAGATTTTATAGATTCTTTATGTCTTAAATAGGAAGAAACGTTACTCATGTTCGTTCTCATGTGTACTCATTGAGTTTGTATTGTTTCCATTAAAAATATATGTATATGTTTGTAGAATATTGAAAATGAAATGAAAAGTCGCGAGAGAGAGGCTGATGAGAGAATCCGAGCGGCGGAAGCAGAAAACAAGACGTTGCTGAAGAAACTCGATCAACAGGTAACCATAGAAAATTCATTTTAACAAAAGAATACCGAAAATTTTTGACAAAAACCCTTGTGAAGACTCGACCAATCTGAAAAGCGTACGCCAACAAATCTTAAAGATTGGTTCGTTAGTTTATGAAAAAAATTAATAGAACAGGCAAAAAATCATTAAAAAAAATTTTGGTAAATTTGTATTGGAATTGCCATTTTGATATAATAGGTAAGTAGGTTGTTCAACGAGTCATATAGTCTAATTAAAAAATACCGCCGTATTGTCCGCGGTATATAGTATATGAACTGATAACGTATAAAAGTATTCGTCTACTTAATCATCATAATATAATATTATAAATGCGAAAGTTTGTCGGTATGTTTGCTTGTTACTCATCCATCATCGAAATTTGTCATGAAGGTAGTTCATACCACAAAGAATGGCTCCGTGGCTTAGTTTGTAGTAGCCCTGCCTTCGAAGCGAGGCGGTGGTTAGCATGAAGTTTGTTCACGGGTCTTGGCGGTGTTTGTCTTGTGTTTGTCCATGCCATCTGCGACACGGAATCCTAGTCCAGAGGTATGAGAGTGTGAAACGTTTATTTTAAAAAAAATAACACTTATTTTTATCCCGAAAAAGCGAAGTAAGTTTGTTTCGTGACTTGCAAAAATCAGCGTTTCCCCACTGTCTCGTATTGACTTTTTAACCGCTGGTAGTAACCCGCTGGGCGCAGGTAGTAATACATAATAGTAAGCGCAAATACCGTAGTCTGAGCTTATGTTTCATTGAAATTTATTTATTTATTTACTATAACAACTATTTTAACAGGTTTGACCTAATACAATAGCGTAGTCAACTTTTTATTACCTAAATACAAATTATATAATATTTTCATGCAATGCTTAATAATTCTAACATCTCATAAAAAAAAATTCATATTAAATTAGTCAATTAGTCAAAATTTAATGGGGACAAGAAGGCTGGCTCGTTCCTCGCCCAAAGATTATCTTTGACCGTCCAACGCGGGAATGCAGCCAGTGTTCTTGGCACCCTACCCCACGATCAAAATTTTCTGTTTTAATTTTTACATTTTTGTTCTTTATAAGTAGCCTCTAAGATTCTGATGATTTTTTATTTTTATGTGTAAATAAATATTAAAGAAAGTTATTAATAAATAAAAAGTGACTAATTGATTGAAGTATGTTAATTGACAATGTTTTTTTTATTGCAGACGAGCAAAAACAGCGAGCTGGCGGGCGTACTGATCAAATTCGAGGAGCGCGTGAAGCAACGAGACAAGCGGCTCGAAGACGCGACCGCCACAGAAAACGCGCTCAAACGGGAAATCGAGATCAGGGAATCGGTAAATACTCCGTGGCTTAGTTGGTAGTAGCCCTGCCTTCGAATTGAGGCGTCCCGGGTACTTTGTGTGGTAAGGCACACTTTGTGTGGTGAGCTTGACGTTTGTTCTCGGGTCTTGGGCGTTTGTCTTGTGTTTCCGTGTATGTCCATGCCATCTGCGACACAGGGAATCCTAGTGCAGGGGTATGAATGTGCAACCACCAAAAACTCGAGACATGTGACATCTACCGGGCTCCCGTGGTAGATCCAAAGCCCATTCACTCTCAATAATCGAGAGTAGGCCGGTGTCTCACATGCGCATGCGACATAAATGATTTTGTTTCCTTAAAGTCATGTGCTACTTTCTCTAAACGAAAAAACGGTACATACCATCTTAGATACAAAAAAATCTGAGAAATTTGAAGAGAAGTGACATCTACCAATCCGAATTGGGCTCTCGTGGCAGAGTAATAGGCAACAGACGTCTGGTTTATGAATAATAACATCAATATAAACCATAAATTATATGAAAACTTTGTTTGCAGACAATATGATTTTTTTTTAAATTATTATTTGTTAATGTTTTCATAGTCCCTCCACGATTGAATTCTAGGGGTGGGAACCATAGAACCAAAATGGTTTGTTTTTGTTAATAAATAAATAAGTATTTAAAAACGCGAGTAAATATTCTATGTTTATTTTTTGCCTGGTTCTAATCTCCTTAGAATCGATATAATTTACAATTATAGAAAATTGTAATCTGACATCACAAAGTGTACTGTAAATTTCATATGGTAATAAACTATGAGTATGAGTATAAAGCAACGCCGAAAGTCTACGAATACATTATTTCCACAGACAATAAAACAACTAGAGAAGACAGTGTTAGAAAGAGAGAACCGATTGTATCAAGTGAGCAACCAACTGGAGGAAATGAAACGGGTGCAAGAAATGGTGGCCAAACTCATGAGCAAGAGTGCCAACTCCTAGCGAACGCCTGCTGAGGTACCAGTGTTTGTTTTAATATGTCAACCATAGACAAATTGGGTGTAGTTATGTAAACAGGAACAAAACCACAAAATGTTACTTTCGAGAATAAACTTGTGTAGACCACAATATTTGTAATATCGAGATCAGGAAATCGGTAAATACTTAGTTGGTCGGCTTAGTTGGTAGTAGCTCTGCCTTCGAAGCGAGGCGTCCCGGGTTCGATTCCCGGCCGGGGCACACTGTGTGGTGACCAAGAAGTTTGTTTTCGGGTCTTGGGTGTTTGTGTTTGTCCATGCCATCTGCGACATAGGGAATTAATGCAGAGGTATGAGTGTGTGTAAATGTTTTTTATAATATCAGTAAGATGTGTTTGTTTTTTTCAGCAACTGAATTCGATGGAGGATCTCAAATTATGATAAAATATATGTTACCGAAATATTATAATGACATTAAAGTATATATTTGTAATATTTTCATATTGAATATATGAACTGAACTGTGAGATGGTATGAAATATGAATCTGTACATACACGTCGGTCATGACGAATAAATTACATGTATAGATCTGTGTTTATTAATTACTAGCTGTTCCCTGCTACTTCGTTTCCCAATTTTTTTTGCAAGGACCTGTAATTATTATTTTTTCTTAAACTAAGTTCATACGCAGTATTGCCACACCTGGTCTTCCACCGCCAAGCAGTGGTGCAACTGCATTGTTCCTCCGGTGTATTGGTATGGGTGCCGGTGAAATTACATGTATGAGACGTCACCCGTTTCGACTGAGACGCAACGCGATGTGATTTGAGTCTTCTCATACTTTCGAGAAATCATATATTTATATTACAGAAATATATATATATTTTTTATTTTACTCTCATACCTCTGCACTAGGATTCCCTGTGTCGCAGATGGCATGGACAAACACTCAAGACCCGAGAACAGACTTCATGCTCACTCCACACAGTGTGCCCCGGCCGAGAATCGAACCCGGGAACCCCTCGCTTCGAAGGCAGGGCTACTAACAATTAAGCTACGGAGCCTTACGTATATCCTTATGGTTCTAACGTAACAAAAGTCTTATTCCTGCATTTGAACGGGTTTGTGAACGTGGGTTCACAATTTGCTTCACAATCTTGCTCCAATTTGAAACCTCTTGTAATACTAACAATGCACGAATTTAAGGCGAGTGCATTGTGTTTCGTTCCTTTGACGGGAATTGCTAGTCGGGACAGGGGCGGATCTAGGACTCAATATTGGGGCCACCCGAATTTAGCCAAGTGCGTTCGCTCAGTGTAGAGTCATTCACGATACGATTAATTGTTTCATTTTACAAAATGCTTGACACCTTTCTTACTTTGTGATGCTTTGATTGTATTATCATGCAATGGATGAACATCAAAAACTATTAAAATGTCAAATACATATTTCGAATGGTTAATGTGCTCAGTTTTCATGTTTTCTGTACCAGCCTCTAATCCACTGCAGGGATACCGGTCTACTCTCGATAATTGAGAGTGAATGGGCTTTGATCTACCACGGGAGCCCAATCCGGATTGGTAGATGTGACATATGATCGAATTTTTAGTTCTAAGACATGCCGGTTTCCTCACCATGTTTTCCTTCACCGTTTCAAGAAACGTAAAACTTCAAGTGAAAATTTCATTGATGCACCTTTGGATTTGAACCAGATTGCAAGTGTATGTTCCAATCAGCCTATCGAACTCGATTAAGGGGGATTGTGGGCATGCCCCCTGTACCTAGGGCTTAATTCGGCCCTGAGACTGGTAGTCTTGTTCAATCTGTGGCAAAACTGTTATGAGCAAAATAACAAGTGCTGAGAAACCGTTCGTTCAAACAAGTGACTGATTTTACAATCGAATAAACCGGCTTCAGTACTTGCAGCCTGTATTTTTGTGTACATCAGAATGGTGGGTTTAATGTTGCGAATCAGCATCAAATAAATGTGGGTTGAATCTACCTTAATTCTACCTAAATCTACCAATAATGAAAATACAAGTACCTCTGAATGCACAAAAAAAAGTGAGCCGCCAACCTGACGTCAAGATGGCGGGTGTCTTTATGTATGGATTCATTGTCATATAAATCTACCTTATAATACCACAATCAGAACTTAAATTTAAGGTTTTACTAAAGAGTAATTTGAAAATAAAAATTGATAACCGGCTTGGCTTGGCAAATTTGCAATAGCAATCTATTGCTAATTTGCCAAGCGCTTTATAGCTCCTGGCTTATCGGGCTATTTCTGCCTAATTACTTACTTTACTTGATTTTATGCGAATCATGTTGCGAAGCATGTTACGAGACAAGTTGCGAAACATGCGAAAGATTTTTTCGCAAAATGTTTCGCATCTTTTTGTTTTATCGTGGTTACTATGGCAACGTTTTAATATCGTTCTTTGAAGAAGTTATAACCTTCTGATAATATATAGGTATTACAACGAAACAGCCCCGTGCTATTCGTTTCAAGCGTTAATAGATGACCGTATTGGAAAATCTCAATCTCCGGCAACATTCGGCTGGCCTTGAACTTTACAGGCTATTCAGAGAGCTCTTGTGCAACGTAGCGTCAGCAAAATCACTGTTCACCGGAATGCATATATCAGTTATCCAGTTAGAATCCGTAGCATCTGCGACACAGAAAAAAGTAAGTATGCAGGTATGAATTAATCAAAAATCTTAATTTCAACTGAACAAACGTTGATGCCTAGATTCTAGAACAAAAATCTATCACGGCTAATTGGTTGTGATCAGTGATGAATTTACTATAATGGATCTCAAAATTTCGACCCACGGGACTTGCATCTATGACAAACTTTAGCTGTTCCCCGCGACTTCCCCCGTCAAACTGGCAACCGTGACTTTCTTTTCAGGTTACCATACTCATTTCATGTCAAATGCGTCCTTATACCAGTATGAGGTTCAGACTATTTGGAGAATAAACGGGCTAACATGACCTTGACTCACTAAGGTAAAAGGGTTTTGCATGTGTATAAATTGACAGATGCAGAATCTTTTTTAAATAATCTTAATAATTATGCGTTTTATTAACTCCATTTTACTCTATCTTTCTGTCGTGGGAAACCTGATGTTTACGATATTTCTACACATATCAGCAATACCTAGTATTGTATCTCCCCTTTTGAAACTGTAAGTAAACTCGTTCTCAGGTAACGAATTTAGTTTTCTGCTGACCATACTTTCCATTTGAGTGACAGCGTGAAACTCATCTGCTGTATTCGGAACCGGCGGCAGTACTGTCACTTGTGTCGAGGGTCGAAGCCGTGCACAGCAGTGTCAAGGTTAGTTAACTAACAGGCTATTTGAAGATATAATGGGGCTTAAATGACCCTGAACTGTGATGTTACGATTCTAGGTCTTTATATAATTGCCTACAGTTACAAACGCGGTATGCATCGTTAGCACATACTGAATGGAATTCCCTGTGTTGCAGGTGGCATGGGCAAACAAATACAAGAAAGACACCCAAGACCCGAGGTCAAACTGTACTCGCACCACGTAAAGATTGTCTTGGCTGAGAATCAAACCCGGGATCCCTCTTTGAAGGCAGGCTTGCTAGCAAATAAAAAAAAAGGCTTGCTAGTAACTAAGCTACGGAGCCGTTAGTTATATCTGATTCAATTCAATCTATCCTCACAGTTTATAGTTGGTAGTAGCATTGCCTTCTGCGCTGTAGGTCGCGAGTTCGATTCTTTTATATTGATTTGATTTCCATTAATTATTATTGATTGATAAATCACATGGGCCGTAGCATAGGCCCCATGATTTATTTTTATTCCCTTTACTAATAAAGACCAAAATTTCCTACCAAGACAAAACTAATACCAGCCTTAATTAAAAATACGTATAAATGTGTTCCAACTAATCAATAATCCAGATTCAGTGAAACATCTGACTCCGGTCTATTTCAGTTGACCTGAGACCACTGACCTTGTCTGGATCGACCTCAACATTTTAGGATGACTAAAATAAGATGAGACCTTAAAGGTGATAAATGGTTGGAATTTAGGTTTTCGACTATATTCAGAGGGCGAAAGCGGCTGTAAGAGAAATAAATTAATATCCACAGACGTTTCAGACTGCGCCATCTAATCTGGTTCTTATACTATAAGCTATGCTTTGAACATAGATGGCGCTGTGTGAATATTTCCGTACCAGCCTCTAATGTTCCCACTGCAGGGACATCGGCCTACTCTCGATAATTGAGAGTGAATGGGCTCTGATCTACCACGGGAGCCCAATCTGGATTGGTAGATGTCACATGTCGTCGAATTTTTGGTTCTAAGACATGCCGGTTTCCTCACGATGTTTTCCGTCGCCGTTTTGAGAACGTGGTATTGCGCACATAAATTTTTTCAAGTGATAAAGCTCATTGGTGCACGTGTGGGTTTGCACCAGCTACCTTCAGATTGAAAGTCGGCGTCTATGTCCCTGGGCCACCACGCACTTAAACTAATAATAATAATAATATTTCGAAACGTATTAATTTTTAGTAATATTTTGTTGCTTTCAATGTTCATGAAAGTTTATGGTTAACAATGTTATCTGTCCTTTTACAATAGTTTCCTTTCCTCGTTATATTAGTTCAATTACGTAAATAAAAATACATATAAAGATAATAATCTATTTATTGATTTCATAATACAATAGATTTCGATGAAGTGAATGATTATTTAACAATTCTAAGAGTAGATAAATAATATTAACAACAATAACAGCGTGTATACTGTCGAAGAATAACCAATTTTTAAACTTCAATACCTTTTTACTTATATAAAGCACAAAGATAAGGTCTCTATTAACAGCAGATTCTATTGCTGCTAATAGAGATTTTATCTTGTGTGCTGTATTCCCAATAGCAAACCTAATGGAAGAATTAAGTTAATCGGACATGTTTTTTATAAATCTTTGAGTTAAACCGTACTCCTACAGAGATTTATTATAAAGTTATACTCGAATCATTTATCATGTTAAAGTTGACACATCAAATTAAATTAATTACTTCTTAACAAAGTCCTTAAATAACAGCTAAATTAGTATTCATTTTATATGAATTACAACAGCGGTAGTCTGTTTTTAATTGGTTTGACAACTTTATTCTTACATTTTATATAACCGAGGATTATAATAAATGAGCATGAGTAGGTATTATATTGGTAGTTCTAGGTACTGAGTGGATAGGCAATAACTTTTTCTTCGACAGTTTTACTTGGAAATATAGTAATATGTGATTTCATCTGAGATTCTCAAACTCAAGTTGAGGTATCAGTTAACACAGGGCCAATCTTGGCCTTGGATAGTGAATGCTAGATCGATCCTTCTCGTCACACCATAGCAGTCGACGGGAACCCGCGGGTTTTAGTGAGTAGTACAGACAATATGTCTGGGAGCCTCACATAACCCCTCAGGTTCCCCTCGACCTGAAGGGTAGGCGTTAATGCATTTCCCGCGGTTAAAAAAAAAGAAACGGGCCAATCTTGGCCTAGTGTGATTAATTAATTAAAATTATTGCTAACACAAAAAGCTTCAAATGAAATGAGAATTTATCGTATATACTCGTTTCTTTATAATATAATATATTAAAACGGATTTGGAAGAAGATATATTTTAGAAAAAAAAAGTGACAGAATTACAGAATTATTACCTACTGTAAAAGGAAGTCTCGCTAGGGAAGCGTTCGTGTTCTCGTTTTTACGTAAAACTTCTGAATTTAATTTAACATGACATATCAGGTCTGGATTATGGCTCAATATCTTGAAGATTATTTTGGTTGATTTATACGGGTTTTCAATGAGATAAGTAGATTTTCTCTATGAACTCACATTTTATTTGCAAAGATCCTGCCTATCATCGACGTGTAGACGCGTTTTTCTTTATTGTAAGAATAAGGGGGTGTTTTTCGTTCGCTTGTGTTTCTGCCATCTCATTGTGAAATTGGTTGTTATTTATTTTTCCCAATAAGCATGAAATAATATACTCATTTCTACTACTGGAAAATTGATTGCCAAAACTTATTTAAAAGTTCTAATTATATTACTAATATAAGGGAAAGCGCCAAAAATAAAAAAATAAACCCAAAAAATTCCTCCTCTCCATAAATTGGGAGTCTTTTGCAGATTAAATGTATTTTCATTTATTGTTTTATGCAACTGAATACGAAACTAGCGACCGACAGGATTAATTAAACTATTTATAAATTAATATATAATATCTCACTGAGAATTTAATGAACTTGAGAAATGTAATGAAAATTATTACAATGTTCATTTAATGAGTGTGATTATATTACAAGTAGGGGAGAGTGGGGGAATTGCGGACGCTTAAGCGGAATCACAAATAAAACTCAAACTATTAATAATAATCAGTCTGTCTTTATTAATTATTAAACTATAGTTATTTACCTATCAAATCAACATTAATTATTATATGAGATCAATCAACATTTAATAAATTTTAATCAAAAACAAAAACATGTATGTCCGTAATTACCCTTAGCTCTTGGGGTAAATACGGACCAGTGCTGGGTTAATTGCGGACAACATGGGGTATTTACAGACGCCCCATTTCATTTGCAGAATTCACAAATGTAGCCTCTTGAAGAAGACCCAGCACTGCAATTCTCATGTGCCCAATTTTTACATTTTGTACACATAATCCAGTCTTCGGTGGGTGGGTCACAATACTTTTCCTGGCAATAAATGCAGAAATATTCATCATTTTCTTTATCACATTCAAAATTGTTTAAGTTTCTTAAACCCTTTGGTCGTTTTTCTTTAGTGTTTTTTGATTTCTTATTTGTAGTTTTGGTCTTTTCTTGTTCTAGGTTCTTTCTCTTTCTTTCTATTTTCTTTTGTTCTTTTTGCTCCAGGTTTATTTTTTCCGGTGTGCTGGTGAAAATAATGGAGTGTTTTATTTAACTAA
This sequence comes from Aplocera efformata, assembly GCA_921293045.1. Lineage (NCBI taxonomy): Eukaryota > Metazoa > Arthropoda > Insecta > Lepidoptera > Geometridae > Aplocera > Aplocera efformata. The sequence continues at coordinate 5,134,012 of OV121063.1, forward strand.
TCGTTTTGTACGAGTGGGTTTTAGAGTTGGTACTTCCACTACTTCACTAAGTGGTACTAAGGGAGATGGACAAGTTTTACTTGTTATTCTTTGATTAATATCAGCTTCACTAACACCACCCACTAATGCAGACCTGGGTATTGTTTCATTTAAATTGTCAAAGGTAGTGTCATTATTGGACAGTTGAAATATTTCCTGAGATTCTATTGGATTAGAAATATTTTCATTGGCAGTATCACAGACAACTTGAGATTCATTCTGGGACTCATTTTGGCTTGAATTATTGATTGATGTAAAAGTATCACCAAAACTTTCAAAAGTGTTTTTAAATTTATCTTGATCCATTGGAGAAATTCCAGCAGACTTAAAGCCATTCATAGCTTTGTCAGTACTTGAGGTTCTATTAAAAGCCTTTGTATAAAGGCCTACAACATCATATGCCGTAATTTTGGTGCCTGGATGGTTGACCATGAAGGATTCACATTCTCTGTTATATGCTGTTTTTAGTGGGCCATGAAAAGTTAAATCTAAAGGCTGCATTCTGTGGAATGTGTGAGGTGGCAAAGTTAAAACATGAATAAAATTCTTGCGACAAAATTCGTGAGCTCTCAAACTAACGTGGCTTTCATGGTTATCCAGTATCAGTAAAATAGGATCATCTGCAGATGGTTTTGCAAATGCTTTGAAATGCTGAAGCCAATCAACGAAAATTGATTCAGTTATCCAGCCTGAGTCAGAAACACAAGCCACCATGTTACTATTACTGTCCTTCATAAGCAGTGCATTCATTCGCTTTCTTTTAAATATGAAAAATGGGGGAATGTATGTGCCTCCAGCATTAAAACAATTTATAACTGTGGTCAAGGAACCACGTTCTGCGCTGGTACATTTACCTACTTGTTTTAATCCTTTCGGTGCGAGAATCCTGGAATTTCGTTGTACAGTACTAATACCCGTTTCATCAACATTGTAGATGGAGTTCGACTTAAATTGGTATTGTAACATGAGTGTTTTTAAATTTTCAAAAAATATATCTGTTTCTTCTTGATTAAATGCTGAGATTATATTTATTGAAGTAGCTTCTGGTCTTCGAAGTGATATATTGGGGTGTCTCGCCATAAAATTATAATACCAATCTACTGCCATTTTGGTATGTTTGTTGAAGTCATTTGGTATGTTATTAGCAGCGGCAAAATCAAACGCTATTTTTCTTAGGGTAGGAATTGTTATCCCAAAGAAGGCTTTGCAAGATTTTAAAATGAATTCAACCAGGTCGTTTTCTTGAGATTGATTAAAAACTGACTTTTTTCCTCTTTTTGGCATGGTACTAACACAGGCTTTTTTTACTTGATCAAAAAGAGTCGCTCTGGGAATGCCATACTTCTCTGCCGCCTGTCGAAAAGGAGTCTTTTTCTCTTTAATTTCTTGCACAGCTGTTTGTAAAGTTTCAATGGTGTAAGTTGGTCCTTTTTTCCTAATATATTTTCGAGGCATCTGGAATATATAAATATTGCTATATAGGTTTTGATAGATAATGGAATAATTACAAAAAATAATAGGTTTTGACAAATAATGGGGTAATCACGGACGTCCGTATTTACCCCAGGTCATTTGTCCGCAATTGACCCAAATGAGTTAAAAAAAGTACAACAACAAAATTTTTAGGTTAGCAAAATTTATCGAGGCAAACGGATGTTTTATTTACTCGTCATTAACATCGCAATCGACAGAAAATATGACTTTTTTACTGACACTTCATCTTTTTGAATAACACTCAAAATAGTTAATACCAAAAATTACATCAAAATCACAAAAAATGTAAAATTTTAATTACCTTGAAACGTGTGCGAAGCCGTCTGTCGGAAATGTTTGGTGGACACTAAAGATGGTGGAACGTAACGCGTAATCGCGGCGGCGGGTCGCGGGCGGCAGGGATAGAGTAGATATTTGCTAGTCCGTATTTACCCCGCGTCCGCAATTCCCCCACCCTCCCCTATAATACTTACGAGAATATTATCTAGGTCCTTACTTAGGTAACAATTCTAAGATAAGAGATAATGAAAATCAATAGAGATGTTACGAGAAAAAGTGCTTTAGATGAAAAGGGTCTGCGAAGTCTAAAGCGCTTTTTCCTCGAAAACACTGAACCAGACCTCAGAATAATATTGGACAAGCTGTAGATAGATCAACTGTCAAAATTGAAAATAATTACATATTTGATAATAGGAAGTATAACAAAGATTTGTTAGTGTGAGTTATTTTTATAAAGTCATGCTCGCCTCGGTGAAAAGTTTTAATAAGAGAAGTGCACTTAGACTATTTAGTAGTGTGCTTTGTCTTTTTTAAAAACGTGACAATTACAAAGTCAACCAAAAAATACTTTTGCTGTACTTTTTGGTTGAGTTCCTATTGATCGGTCAGGCCGTTCTTAAGTGATCTTTCATACATACGGTAATTAATTAATTTATATAGATTCTTTAATATAACCCGATCCATTTAAAAAGTATATATAATGTTTTGGTAAATTGTGAAACGGATGAAATGACTATGCGCGACGTAGGTAGTAATCGTTCATACCTACTGTAGGTAGACAGATTATTTGTACAGGATCTACAGCTTGCTAATTACAATTCTGAGAGGAATACCTTGAAAGTGATTTTCTCTGGAACTTTCAAACGTTCCATTATGAAAACATTTTTAAATTAAAATTTTAGGTACAACATTGAAATCACAAGCGATGCACCATTGCCTCTATCGATACAACCCAGGGGCTGTATCCTGCGCCCGATGTGATATGTCGCCATTAAATAATTTTTATATTAAAATGTTTATTAATATGAAGACAGAGGAAGCTTTTGTTGTTCTCATTCATACGTAAAACGTCCTGATTTGATACAATTTTATTTAATTTTAAAATATCACACAGGCGCAGTATAGGAACCCTGTATCAATTTTATTAATAAATGCAATATCTAATAAAAATTGCTTCATATTACCAGCGTAAAAGAAAATGAATTAGACTTTTTTCGTAGTAACGAAACGGATCAGCAATTATAGCCGTAACATTTGACAAGGCAGTTAGTCTGGCAATTCTTTACAATTTGCAAAAATTACCACGTGGGGCAGAAATCTGAACAATTGAACGACAGACTTTCGTAATGCTTTAAACTATATTTTGGTCTTTTTGATTTTTATTCGACACATCAAACGAAAATGGATCAAAAATATTACGCAGGCAAGACTGTAACTAGCAACTTTTTTTATGCATTTATCAACAAAACGATACCATCACCATTATTGCTTACGAACAAAACATTTACAACAAGAACATCAATAAGGCATGAATCACAATCTGTGCGTCTTAGGTACATATAACATTTTTTTATTTGCACAACTTTCATATTTTATTTATATTTAGATTATCATAATGATATCTATTACTTATAATTGTTATCACGGTACGTGATTTCCCTATAGCGAATACTACAAATCACATTCATAAAAATTATGATCTTAGTTAAACAAAGTATAGTAACAGGCAATATAAGTTAACTAGAATATCATAACAAGAAAATATAACTAGTTCCTTAAATAATTTTTAATATATATCTTGATAAGGGAAACTAGTTGAAGGTGTTGTTGCAGGTATACTTCATTGAATAAGTGCGTACTTAACTTTTTGGCACTTAGATAATTATATTTTATATATTCATTTATTTATTGTAATTATGTATATGAATATTTTTCTATGGAGTATTTTGATATCACAACAAAGTTTCATTAAATATGACCTATATTTTTTGAAAAAAAAAAGTCATGCAAACTAACAATTATAAATATCATGGAAAACAAGTATTATATGGGTTTAATGCATGTGTTTTGGTAGAGTGCATAACTCGAATAGAAATATTTTCACTAATTTATTGCTATTTTAATTATTTTTTATTTAATTCAAAACGCTATTTTATAACGCGCTAAACTAACTAAATTCAATTCATTACTAATTAGAGTTAAAATTTTAATAAAATATTTAAAAATTACCTACTATTGGTCTTTAAATTTATTAAATTTTAATTATGAAGTGAATAGGAAGAACAGTCGACATTCTAAAATATGAAAATGAGCAATATTTTAAATACTGATTTTTATATTATAGTAAGTAGATACCTAATACTAGCTACATTAATTTAAAGTCTTAGCCCACTCGTCTTAGCAACGCGCGACTTTTTATCAATTATGCACAAATTAAAACGCATAAGACGCCTCGCTATTATTTTTATTCAGTAAACTTTTGAAAGTCATACGAATCGCTCATTAGATCTGTAGTAAAACCAATTGATTTTACTCAAATATTGAGCTCAAACTAAACCGATTGAATTCATCGGCTACCTAAGCTGACCGCACCAATAAGCGTGTTGTGGAAACATTCTAATACTTATGTGTCAAACTGACAATGTTCAGAGTTTGATTATTTACTTGACAGTTCGAGACATTTCAATTGCTTATAAACAAAATCGATGTTATTCAAACATCAATCATAATCTTACGACATGCGCGTTCTCATACTACGCTACGGTTACTGAAACCATTAGATTTTCTCGGATCGAAAGAATTGAATTTCACCACCGAATTCTTTAATTTATTTTAAAATAATAGATCGCTATCTTACGCCGGGAGCGTTCACAAATATTTGGCCAAAACTGAAGTCTTTTTTAATAATGTACTTCCATTTTGCCCCACTTTCTTTGCTCAGTAAATAAGCTTTGTTTATCTGTAGGTACGCCAAATATTTACGAATTATTTCACGAAACTGAATTTCGCTTTTCAAGATTTTTCATGATCTACTTAAAATGGTGTTTATTTTACATACAAGACAAATATATACAAAATTAGCAGACGTTTTTAACTTTTGTCTGCTGATAATTGCCAATTAACTTATTAAAAGTATAATTTAGTGTTTTTTCTCAAATAAGGGATAATAGTTAGTCGTAATACTATTCTGATAATTAAATGATTACCCTAATGACTGTACAATTATTTGTCATTTAGAAATTTCACTTTACCTTAATACGTGGGTTGAAAAAGTTTTTTGTAAAGAGTATTTAATGAAAATGGCCGAACATATTTACCCATTTACGATGCTCATATAAAATGGGTCGTACAAAGTTATTTTAACGTGATAGGTGTTAGGAAACGTAACAAGGTCATTAGACCTAAATAAAAAGTCGGCCATTTTCTTAGATTACCAGTAATTGTCCAGCTTAGTAGCTAATTACTCTAAAAATAAATTATCCACTAAGATCACAAACTCATTGACTAGTAAACTAGTAATCAATTCCTTTCATTGTGACTAAAGCCAAATTATATAATGTTTTGCGACTAGCTTTGGATGGGCTAGCTACGTGTAACTTGCTTGACAGACTCTAAAGTGTCACGAAAATCAGCGAATTCCTTGCCTTAATATTCTAATTTCGTTCCAAAAAACAGTTTTGGAAAAATTGAATCAAAATGTCGAACGTAGCCAGCGTTCCAGACTAGTTGTTAGCAAAATACAATAATTTAAATTAGACTATCGAAAACCTTAATCCTAGCAATTTTGTTTTTGTTTAAACATTCATAATTTCTATAACCTATCCGTAAAAGTGTAGGTACAGAAGATTTTATGATTTCTAATATTTAACATTATTATATAAAGTATCCACTAAAAGTAAGAACAGAGGAGCTTAGGTATTTCAAATTCTAGGCAATATAGTAGTAGGTACGCATAATGTGGAAGATTTTTAATTATAGAAATATTTATTCACCTTCTTAAAATTATGATTTTCCTTAATATGTATTGATGTGTTTAGGAAAAACTGACCAATCCTGATGAAACACATTCAATACACACAAAATTATCAATTCTGAAAACCATCGTTCATATGATTCGCAAAATTTTATTGTCGGCAAAACAATCGCATTCTTGAAATTTATGCCCACTTTCACCGATTACGCCGTTATTAAACTGTCTTGTAGATTCATGTATGTTTTGATGTCTACCTTGAAGATTACAGAAGTTACCTCGATGGGGTCATCGACGGTTATTTTTTAAATCCTTTGACTAGCATTGAAACACAAACTCAGCTGATGTGCTGGAAATTTGGATTTCAAGTCGCATCTTTGAATGTTTCTAAATATGCTGAATTATATTCTCGAATCTAAAACAAAATGGCGCTCTACCCTTTGCCGTCATTTCATGTCTCAAGTTTTGATGGAGACAAAGTTTCTTTCTACCCTCTAACTATCGATTATAAAAGAAATATAGGTAAAAGTAGGCTGCCCAGTGAGCTCGGGGGTTAAAGTTGGCACTACTGAGTGTAAGTAGGGTGAAGTCATCATTATAAATTTTAGCCTGACGCTCTGAATAGTTTGTTCGAGAGTTGTCAAAACAGTGAAGGGGTTGACCTCCGAATAAAGCTTGACTATTGGTAAAAGTGGGCTTAGATAGTCTTTTATTAAGTTTCATCAAAATCGGTCCATACTTCTCGCAAGGCAGTAGGTACACGGATATGGACTCACTTGTACTACAGGTTTATTAAGGTCAACTAACAAAGAGTCTCTCTCCTCTCGGTGACTGCCCTTTTATTGAATGCTACCTGAAAAACAAATATCACGATTAGTTCGTACATTTTCTCTTTCGCTTACTTCTTCTTGCTCGTGTCTGTAGGAGAGTATAGTCAAAGTCAAAGTCAAAAATCTTTATTTCCGTTGATTTCTTAAAAATTACTTGGAAACGTCAGTTTCTTTATTTAAATAATGACAATCCTTCTAATATATATTATAAACGCGAAAGTTTGTAAGTATAATAATATACTCATTTATTCCTTTCACAATAGATTTCAATATACAAGCTAGTATAGTAAAAGTTTAAATAAAACCTACGTAGTGAGAAGCTGGTGCCTGCGATAGGTTTGAAAAACCTGTGTTACAGGTCAAGTATGGATGGATGTTTGTTACTCAATCAAGCTGAATGAACCTTGATGAAATTTGGCACAGCGATAGATTATAGTCTGGAATAGCACATAGGCTACTTTTTATCCCGGAAAAATTTAAGGTTCCCGTAGAAAGTCCAACCGCGGGTAACACCGCGGGGAGCAGCTAGTATATAATATATGAGAATATGTTCTAGATACTCTACACGAATTCCCGGGTAAGGAGCAACTTAACGTAGCAGACAAACTTGTGCCAAGTTCGTCCTGAGAAGTAATTCCACCATGCCTTGTGATCAATACATGGTACCATACAGCGAGGAATTTATACAGAAGTATGCGTATAGTAATTAATTTTATAAATAAACAGATAAGTAATTCATTACTGTACTTTACCTACATAATTACAATTAATAACTGTCATTTCTAATTGATGATATAAGACTTTTGACTCGTAATAGTGCTTTATTTAATCTCATCATTTACAAATGTATTATACATTTGATCATTTTACAAATGTATAATATCATTTAACAAATGTACTTAGCAAGTTACGTTTTAAAAATCAGTCAGTCACTAATGCATGCGCTTGTATAGAAAGCTGTGTAAAAAGTTTCAACTATTTTTACAACTAGTTACAATTTCTATTACATCTCCAAATCTAGACTTTGTCTAGAATAAACTTTGACTTTTTCTTGACTTGGTCTGGCAATAAGCAATTCGCATTACTATGTCTGATGTATTATGCTCACCACGTGCAGCACAGCTCCTCGTCCTTCCACGTATCTCAGTCCAGGTTCCCTCCGTTCCGCAGCCCCGCCTTGGTCTCCGGGGGCACCTGCTTGCGGAAACAGTCATCCAAGAACGAGGACATTGTCCGGTACAGATGACGTTTCACACCGTCTAAGCTGTGGCCCTCGTCTGGGTAGATCTGTGTGAAGAAATGATTTATTCATCCGTTCCGTGTTGCTCGCGTTCGTAGGTACACTTTAAGTCCCTCAAGAATCATAGGTAGTGCGAAAGGAGTACCCTAAAGCAGCAGTAGAACTTGTGCCAAGAAGTGTGTGTCTTGAGGATGTACTTTCATTGTTGTATTCCGGTTGACAGGTGCGGTTCCCAGTGAAATTACAGGGACTAGAGTCATTTCACCTGTTTATAAGAAGTGTCAGAGTTTCAGACGCAACGTTCAGACGTTGTTACTTAGGTTTGCCATGCCAGGTTTCGAGGAACTATGTTATAATGCTACATATTGCATTATCAAGGCATACTTTTATTAGAAGATATAATATTTCTTTCTACGTGCCGTCAAGTTTACACTTTTTGTAGCCTAATGCAATTTTAAACCGAGTAACAACGGAGGAGGTTTGTGTTTGAAATCAAAATAACTGGAAAAACATATAATACCATCCAAGTAAACGAAATTGCGTATATTGCTTTCCTGTGATTTTTTCCCATCCAATTTGGATGTTTCCTTTTTTTAAATGTTAAACGTCCTAATTGCGTCAAATAAGGAATGAAAGTACAGAAGTCGGTTTTCCCGATTTTTTTTTTGTATTTATTCACTTGTTTAACCCTAATGTTAACCATACCTGCTGCCGAAACATGCTGCCCTGTTCCGCCAGAGATTTCGCCAACGCCATCGTTTGTTGTATGTGCACGTTGTCGTCTGCTGTCCCGTGGACCAACAGCAACATTTTGTCATGGAGAGCCGCTGCTTGCTTCGTGACGTCAGCATCGGCGTACCCTCGGTAGTTGCCAGTCGCGTTTGGGAATCCCATGTAGCGTTCGGCGTACGCTGATGCTGTGGAGTAATTCTTATTTTATTTTGATGTATTTCTTGATGCATATAAGTATTATCAGTATGATATAATATATAATATATAATATATAATATATATAGGCCTCTCCAAGTAAGCGCCACTGAGCCCAATCTTCGTCTCATGCACTTCACTATACATATTATGTTTATCTTATTCGTCTGTTTCTCTAGTTGAATTATGTAAGTGCCAATGTATTGTTATCATATTAGTGTTGTGTGATCAATATACATTTTTATTTCATTAATTATTTTTAATTAATTGTTACAAAAAATATACGAGACATGGTAAAGTGGTCGGTCATCTTATTAATTTTATAGAATAGAATAGATTATTATTTTATTGTAGACCATAACATCAAAAGTAATCATAAAAAATAAATTGAACAGATAGGTGGCATTGTGCCACCCATCTGTTTCATTTTATCGCTAATAGCCTTATCGCCAAAAGAATTTTTACATTTTTATTTTTGTAAATACTTATTTTTTATTTTTAGTTAGCTGTCGTGTTATGTATTCGGAGAATATTGTGCAAGCTTTTAATTGACACACATTCTATACAATGTGATTATAATGTTTGTAAATCTCATGTGTATTATGTTTACTGTTGGCATTGCTTTAATAAATAAATAAAGTATTTCCCTGAATAGCTTTCCACATGCAGATATATATATATAGCTAGCTCAATTATGTTCATAGGCAAATTCCGAAGTATAGAATAGCTTTTCAGTGAATCATAATCATTTTGGAGAGTACCATGTTGCTGGCGTCCGTTGCATCCTTGAATGTACATCCGGGTGGTGCTAAAGGAGCAACTTAAAGAAGCAGTAGATCCACCGGAGCAGTACTTCCAACACGTGTGGTGACGGTCGCAACGGGATGCGAAAGTTGAATTATTCTGGTTATTGGCAGAGGTAGTCACTTAACATTAGCTTGTGCCGACATTTTCGTTACATAAAAATAATAGTGAAACGAATGAATTAAAATAGTTACCGTAGTACCGCCACCGAACAATAGGAGTGAGTGCGATGCCACAATGGAAAACGTTGAGGCTGCTGGCAAGCGCCAGAGCTGCTAGGAACCCGCCATGAGATCTCCCCATCACTGCTACGCGTCTTGCGTCAATGAAGTGTAAAGAATCACGGAGGTACCTGATGAACGAGATGTTGTTGAAGGGTTTTTATATCTTTTATAAGACCAGAGACCCGCCCGTAGTAGAGCAGTCAGTAGAGCATCAGTGTCGTATCAAAAACTACCCGTGCGAAGCCGGGCTGAGTTGCTAGTGTATTATACATATAAATGTTCCTCTTGAATCACTCTATCTATTAAAAAACCGCATCAAAATCCGTTGCGTAGTTCTAAAGATCTAAGCATACATAGGGGCAGAGGGAAAGCGACTTTGTTTTTTACTACGTAGTGTCTTTTCTATTGCCTGTATTACTTAAAAGAGGTAAACATTTGAAAGTCACTTTTGAAGAACAAACAAATATGGATTTGTGGCCAAAAAATTGGACACAAATAATGAGTTCTACTCACTCTGCCACTTCTAGCTGGTCAGCAAGCTCGACAGTCCCTAGTCTTCGATGCAACGCGTGGTGGGCCCCCAAGCCTCGTCCCCCAGCGCCTCTCGCGTCCACCGAAGCCAGCACCGCGCCGGCGCCAGCCGCTAACGAGTCCCATTCTAGGGACCATTGCTCTGTTACCAGTTGCGTGCCTGGTGCTCCATGCCTGCAAAACGATCTTGATGAGCTATCTTCTTATTTTTGGCCTTTTGTGTCATTTATGCCACACAATGCCTGCCAATAATGAGCTGTGTTTTCTTCGTTTTAAATCCAAATAAAAGTCAAAATAAAAGACAGTTCAAGTCAAAGACAAATAAGAACGCATGCGTGCATCACGTTCTCAATACTAAGATTAACGCTTGTTCAAACCCTATCTGACCCTCCATGGCGAAATTAAGCAAGAAAGACCCTCCATGGCGAAATTAAGGATTACTTTCTTTTCGCGAGCATGATCCATTTTAAAAAGTAAGTACTTAAATCTAAATAATATTTTACGAAATATTTTGTAACAGATCTTACAAAATATTTTGCTTGTCGTGGAGCAAAGCGACATTTTCAGGAATCTCATTATGGACGCGAATACAATTTCCCATAAAAGATCCATTAACTTTTTGCAATCAGAATCTTCGGAATCTTTTTGTTGTATGGCTTCGATTGGGTTGACCAGTCTCCAGACGTTGTCCTGTCCAGATTTACAATCTGATAATTAGCTTCCAAACGACATTACCGCGCGTAGTAGCAAAAAATCCATGGAATAAGCACTTTGCGGTCACTATTTCCAATAGTTATTTCCCTAAAAACTTTATACAGAACGAAACATTACATAAAACAATAGTCTTATCGATCCACCTATTATTAAGTGATACCTACAATCAATATTTATTTTCTTACGTCTTGTGAAACACTAGCTATGTTTTTGATTAAGAACTCAATGTCCCCTGTCCGTGGGTGGATGGTGGGCGTTGTTGACTGCGTCACAGTTTTTATAACGTTATCGTAAAACTATAATGTATAAGGACAAATATAGGTGTTTGTTCTACGTCTGGCGCTGTTATTATATGTATGTATTTACAAAAAAGTAATATATAAGTAACAGTAATGTGGTTCGAAAAATACGAGCTACACCAATATTTTTTTTTTCTACTTAGGACTATCTGAAGGCCCACCTGATGGTAAGTGGTTACTTTCGCCCATAACAACAGAAATTCACCCCAGTTGCATTCCGTTGCACCGGTCACCCTTGACGAGGATGTTACGTCTCATGTAGTACCTCCGGGCAAACCTTGCACAAGTTCTACTGCTACTTATATCTGTTGATTAGTGACATTTTAGGCAATTAAGGTCCATTTACGCTTCACTAACTCAAAATTAGATTTGATATACTTATAGTGTAATCTAAGTAAAGAACTTCTAAAGTTTATTTAAAAATATTTTTAGAATAAATACACTACCAGTTCGTAATATTGTTCATCGGAGGGGCGCGGAAAATGCCTTGAGGGTAGGTACTCAACAGGTATTAAAGAGCAAATATACGAATTGGATTCATTCTCATCACGCATTCAATTTGAATAATTATATTGTTTTACATACAAACTGAATTCTGGATATTACGTAGTTTTCGTACTCGTTATGATAAGATAGATATAGTGCCCAGACTATGTATTTGAAGATTATAGTTATATATTGTATACAAAATAATTACAAAAATTAGATATTTTATCTAGATTTATCTGAAAGATTACTCACACTTTCAAAACTAATGGATATTTGGTGACTTCATCTTCTCTCAATCCTGGTGGCAGAAGCAGACGTACCCTGGCTGTGTGACCGCTGGAAAGCTGCACTGAGAACGTTCTCGGCGTTGGTAATGCTATTGTTGATAGCTTTTCCTGTAGACAAAATAGAATTAAGGCAACAACTCAATAGTGAGTTTCTAAGGTTTGAGTGTCTTTTCATTCAAACTCTGGGTTTCCCAGGACTTGTCTACGAGTAAAAATGATTTAAAAAATTGTTTTGGAACAAGTAAATGAGATATGAATTGAAATCGAGCTCGTACTTTTCAATTAGGGTGAAGTCTTGAAGGGCTTTGTTAAACAATTAAACAAGTTAGTCTGTAGATACCCTGAGAAAGTGATCAGGGGTCAGAAAGTGGTCCTTAGATAAGGCTATAACAAATCTCCCCATGCATTATGCAACGACATTGGCAGAACCAGTTCGAATACCATCAACTGTTCTCTCTTCCTCCCACAAACTGAAACCTTCCTCACCGAATCCTATACCCTTGTTGTCAGAAGTCCACAGGGTATATCGGCATTAAATCACCTACCTTGATGGCCGTATTGTTTTCTAAATGCATCAGTAACCGCGGCTCGGGCAAGGCGGTTCTGTGGAGGCTAAACACCGGTACTCCAGGACCTAAGCACTCGAGCACGAAGTAAGCCGAGGACGGGCTGAAGTGCGCTTCGTGGTACAGACATGGCAAGTGTCGGGGAAGCTCTTCTGTGGAAGATAAGTTTATTAAGAAGATAACCAGCTACTTGCTGGTTTGTTTTTGCTGATCAGAATTTATACAAAGTAAAAAAGCTTGATAGTTCTTTGTGTGTTCTGAATGATGCTATGCGATTTAAAATTCTCTTGAAAAACAACTATAAATCCACAACAGTCTGATTTAACAAGGTTACTGGTGTGTGCCCCTAGCAGTTAAATGGGTATTAAATTTTGTAGTTCGTTCGTTTATTCATACCCAGATAGGGGACAATCTAGGCTGTATTTCTCGGGCTATAGACATCGGAAATGTGACGATGTCCATAGCATCAGATAGTCCTTAGTCATGGCTCCAGATGACACAAGTCATCTGTTAGTCCAATCATGAAATTTACCAATATTTTTCTTTTTTTTCTTCTTAGCGGGGGAGGGTGAGGTGACAGGAAGCTCATCCCAGTCATTGTCCCACGTGCTGTCTCCCGGAGACGCCAAATTGCCGTAAAATTCCAGGTTTATTGACGGCGACGGCTGCAATATGCCAATCATAAAGAAAATTGCTTGAAAATTAAATATCATAAGTAATAATACATGACTGTCATAAGTATCAATTACATATAACAGTCATGATTTATGTACGCAATATGAGATCTCGAGTCCCGATAATTTGAGGATTGTTACCGTTAAGAGAAGAAAGTAATGGCGTTTGCCATCTGTTACCTAGGGGTATTTTCCGGATTCACTTTATTTAATACCTCGTGGAGATTTATTCAATACTGATTCTTTTAATCTAAATATAATCAGCATCAATTGGCTTGAAGCGCCAAAAAGTCTTTATGTCCACGATAGCGAGAAATAGGAAGAGCTTAAAAGTTCGTTTAAATTCAAAATAGAGTAATATGGACTATGAATTATAATATACCTACATCTAAAAATTAACCTAACTTCAAGTATTCTATTCATCATGAAAAACATCACTTATGTCTGTGATGACCTATGACTAGAATACTGCGGAAGTTGCTTTCATGTTAACATTGAGAATAGCATGTTCGGTGCTGACTCTAAGCAGGATGAAAAAATATCAAATAAAATTAGAAGTAGAACTAACCTGTGAGTTACAAGTGACACAATAAGGCAATTTTTGCGGTGACCCTGGTCTAGGAGCTTCTGATGACACCCTAAATAGATGCTGCTGGCCCGGCTTCCCTTCTGGTATGCCGAGGTAATAACTGGTGACAAATTATCCATTTAATGCGATACGTGGAAGATAGTGGGTATCATCATTGTTCAACTGAAGCTAACGGTGAAGAGCAAATAATAAAACGATGGCACAATTATCACAGATTGTGTTATACAAATATTCATCACATAAATGTCCGGGGATCGATTGTGACACATTATCGATACAAGAGAGACATTATTCTCGTGTCATAGGCGTTTTGTTCTATACTATATATCGAAACATATCACTGGCCCTTGTTTAGAAGAAACCTGAGACATTGTCCGGTACCAACTATATACATATATGCAAGTGTTGACTACATGAGCACATCATAGAACGAAAATGCATTTAATTGTCGACTCACATGGGCAGATGCCATATTACGCAAGCCAGGCACTCCACGAGATCAAAGCAGATATGTGTACGGGGTATTGTCCCCAAGCCATTTTGCACCATCCTGAATACGTCTCGTTACAGACCGATTGTCTCGTCTCTTGTGGCAGATCACTTAATCATCTCCGCCAGTAGGCCAGATCAGGGCCTGTGGTGGTTCAATCCAATAAGACCAGTTACATTTTAGGGGAACTGACCTATATGGCGTCGTCAACTTACATATGTTGATTAGCATGATCCCAAGCCAGCAGCTTCACGACATCAAAGCTTCCATGCGTAAGGGGCAATGCCCTTGGGCCATGGGCGTTGTGCTCCGTCCTGACTATGTGTCTGAACAGGCCAGCTGGCCCGTCCCTGATGGGTGCCAGGGTGACTAAGGCACCTCCACCAGCTGACCAGAGCGGGGCAGGTGCTGACTCCACCCAACTCTCTAATCCTGATGTTATTCTGTAAACCTGGATGAAAAATAAATATGTGGTCTTAATGTAAACTGTATTACATATAGATATAGATTGTATTACGCTTTTTACTGTGAAGGCGTAATACAATATATAGATCAGAATACTAGAATACCACACTTAATTTAAGGTTATACTATAAAATAAATAAAGACATGACAAGCGTGAGCACCACTACTTTCCATTACCTAATAACCGTAATCTAGTCAAAGTCTTTCTTCGGTGGTGAACTTATTACTATAACATTTTTGTACTAATAAAAATATGTACAATGGGAATTCATAAAAGTGTTAAGTGAACAAAAGAACTTGTATTATTTAGTCAAGACAATAACTTAAATTGACGAGACATCGATGGCGTTAAGAACCTGTGACAAATATCGCAAGAAAGTACAGAACAAAAGCCATAATAAGCGAAGTGTGAAGATAAGTTGAAACTTATCTTTGACAGTTGGGCTAATCTATCATCGATTCGCTCATTGGCGGTTCCTATAAAGTTTATCTTTGTAAAGTACATCATTCAATGTTAAGTCGAGGCCCGGTAGAAGCAGGGTTGAGGTAAGAACCTGGATATCATCGTTCGAAACGAAATGCCAAAATGGCGGCTGAGTCAAAGCGCCACCGCCGCGCTTGTGCTTCATCCGGGCCTTGACCGCACAGCGCGACTTTTCGACTTGCATCCGATTTTGATGAGAATGAAGGGAATGAATACCAGTTTTATTAACTGTCCATAAAAATATAATACATCATTGATTCTGACCACCTCAAGTGAAGAACCAGGGCTTATTGTGCTTCTTCACACTATTTGACATTAAACAGGGATATATTTGTGCCTATACATGGTGATATTACCGTAAAAGTGCAACACAGTCTTAGACTGAAAAGCCGTATGGCTGCCAGACAGAAAGAAACCTGTAAGCATTCGCAAATAATCACCAGCTTACCTCTTGACAGAACCACATGGGGCTTTTGCAGACAGAGACCACGGACAGGTTCTGTGTTCTCGTGAGCCAGACGACGCATACTTCCGTCAGTGAAACCCATTGCGCGCTCGTAAAATAGTAGTCACTGAAAAGGAACATGCTATTATTTTGGTAGACGACATAATAAGAGAGTGTCGTAGAGTGAGAGTACGACGTAGAGTGGAACTTTGAATCGTACTTGGATTCAGGGAATAAAGTGACGGAATGTTAAGTACGCCTCCCCCAGGAACCTCACGATGATAAATAAATTTATCAAAATATACACATACACAAAATGCATTGCCAAGCGCTCTTCACCCCGAGATATAAAGACGCCGTGCAATTGCATTTTTGTGTTCCAATGGTAAGAGTAAGTCTAGTACTTGTAATTGCACCGGAAACAGAGACATTCAAGCTCCATGACTCTGGGCGATAGGTGTTTTGTTGTGTTCGTAGGTTCATTGTCAGATTAAGAAAAAATGAGAAAAAGATTTTTTTTTTAAATCCACTTGAAATGTCGGATATTGAAAGTACATTTTTCTATGGGATTTTTGCCACTTTGACAGTTGATTGACAAATTGTGAAGCAAGATAGGAAAACGGCTTATTCCCAGACATCCAAAATTAATTGTCATCGAAAATAACAACATTTCATACATTACTTCCCACGACAGTTCACTTTGAAGTAAACTGTCTGTAAAATCTGTCGGGTCAGCTTGTTAATAAATAAATTAACGATGTTTCACCAAAATAACTCACCCTTCTTCAAGTACTGCTTTCGGTGGAGTCAGCTTCCTTGTGCGTATGTGTTTGGGGTCAGCAATGTCGGCGACAGTCAGCGCCACCACAGGGTTGTTCGTCCCTGGCTTCGGGTACCTAAGGGTTCTTATTTCTGGATACGTCTGGTAGAAGGAAAGTACAGTGGTATACTCGCTTATAATAAATAAATATAAACGCTTACACTCATATAATTTCTTATGTCGCAAGTCGCAGGGATAAAGATGTACACAAACATTTTAAACCCGAGAGAAAACCTTATAGCCATCGCACAAATTCTCCCTGGCTTCGAATCAAAACCTTACTATAAAGATTATTAAATTAATTGTAAACATACCATACATGTATTTACGCCGTTCTCCCCAAAGGATTGGACACAACTTCTTTGGCCGTTTATCATCTAACGTTTTGCATCCTACCCACACAAAAAAAATTGCTCGACATGTGAAATAAACTTTATCAACTGCAAGTCAGCTTCGGGTAGTAAAGTATAATGTAAAGTATAGTATGTATGTAAAGTATAATTGTTTTCCGACGCTACAGGGAGATTTAGATATATTTTTTATATATTTTTAGATATATTTTTATGTGTATTTTAGTCTCTAATGGATTTATTTTCTATGTATTTATTATGTGTACTAAAATGTTGCCTCAAAGAAATGGATATTTTATTTAATCAAAAAAATTAAAAAGGCCGATTTTTGGTGCAACAGTATCTTGGATGTAATTTGGTTTTTTTCACGCGGAAGGTTTTTTTTATAATTTCTTGTTTGAATGATTAAAAAAGTTTAGTAATGTCAATCTCTAAAATACTTTTATGTTACAAGATTACGCAGGCTAACTGCTGCTCTGATTCAATACGACCTTTGTGGAAAAAAATATGTTGGTGAAATTTACTGAATGAGGAATACGGGCCATGCGTACCTTAGCAGGATCGTCAGTATCCAGGGCTGCTCCGTACCAAGGGTACTTCTGCTCATGCACCAGGGAGTCATTGAAGGTGGCGTACAGCACCATATGACCGTCTGCCGACATCCAGAGAGCTACCCTCGAGTTCAGGATCTCTTCTGTCACAAAAATAAAATCGTATAAAACTTCAAAACTTGTCTAAACTTTTTAGCAGTATTTATTTATATTATTCGTATTACACCCATAACTCTATATTTTACGGTAAATCTTTCACCGCACAAGCTGTACGTCTATGGAACACATTTACGATTAGATCTTAAAAAAACTCTTCCTATCTTCAAAACAAAGGTATATAATCATTACTTGTAAAGGACAAGTTGTCAAAAACTTTAGTTGCCATTTTGCTATCATTGCCAATAGCAATAGCCGGTATCAAATGCCATTTTTCCTTTAGCAATGTAATAATTCTATAATATATTAATTATATATATGTATGTATGAGTAAATGTATGTATAAGTATCTTTAATAATATTATATAATGTAATTTTAATCTATTATATGTTCAAGGTATTTTTAACCTATAATATTTTATATTCTTGTGTACACCGCCGTTTAATGTTTCTACTCTCTATCCTATCCATGCAAAGGTTGCATGGAAGAGATCATTTTCAGAGATAATGCCGCTCATTGTGCATGTTATGTACCTTGCTTGTACTTGTTTTTATTTCCTTCTGGTCTGCAGTGCGCATTCTGTCAATTGCTGACAGTTAACAATTAAACAACTGACATTTATGTCAAAAACTGTAAGGTTACCTAAAAAATCTAATATGGTTGATAAGTTTTCTTAAATTTTCTGATGTTCCACGCAACTCTCTTTATTTTTCTTTCATAGAAACCATCTCCTGACGATAAGAAACACAACAAAAAAAATATTAATTAGCAAAATTGGTTCACGCGTGATGCCGTGACTAAGGGAAATAGGGATTCATTTTCATATATTTCGATTAAGAATATTTTTGACTTTGGAACGGATTATTTTATAGTGGCAATACTCATTCCCGTTCATAAATTACAAATAGTGTGACAGTTATGCGCCGTGACGTCACGTTTCGCGTTGCGCAGTCGACGCTAGTGCGTGTCGCAGTGTGCCAGTACCAAATATAGAATTGCATACATATACAGCATGATACAATAAAAGATGGTTAATGTTACTTTTTAATTTTATTTCGTCTTTGAAATCTCTTAACGATCAACCTATGAAACCCTATGGAGGGAGTAAATTATTTACGCAGAGAGAAACAGACAGGTATCACTTTAATAAAATAAAATAAGATTAAAACTGTTATGATTTGAGCTGCATAAAGATATGTCAGGAATTGTAAATACAATTAAATTTTTATTTACAATTCCTAATACATGAGAGATATTACAATGTCAACAAATTTCCATAGTTAAATGGCTTTAGTAAATCATAAAAATTAAAACAAGAGGGTAACGAAACAAATTACAACATTTGTACAAGTATTATAATATATAACATTTGTATAATGTATTATAACTTACTAAACGTATTTTAGGGCGTCCATTTCCATTGATGGACTACAGTCCATCAGTGTACATACTTACACCGTGTCAAGTTTTACGAGCCACGCCAGATTCTTTATTATTGGCGAGATTATTCCTCTGCTCGTAAAAACGCTCCTAAATATGTCTCAATTTTTATTGGTAATTTTAGACGACGGGTTGAATTTCGATGGAGTTTGGTCCGTAATGATTCCAGATTGGGAATCATAAATCTTTATTGTAAAACTAGTATGGCAAATAAAACATGATATGGCAGATAATAATTTAAGTAGCTTAAAGCTAACATGTGTAGCTTGAATTGTCGATTTTTTGGAAGTTTAGGTAAGACCTCAAAGATCGTAGGACTGTAACTAAATTTTCGAAACGATGTAGCATGTTTGATCCCAGCCTCGGGGACAGAAAACTGTGCGGTACGCTGGAAGTTTGCGGCCCTTGGATGTATGTGTTGTCTGATCGCCAATATCAGTTTTGTGGGTGAAAGTTTGTTCATTCATTTTATGTTATCGATTATTCTTATGTACTGTCTGTGGTTAATAAATAAAGTGAAATATAAATTCCCCTTTTTCCAAATACCAGCAGAATGCGAAATACTTCGGTAACTATAAAGGTAGTACTTAATATTCGCGAAAGTAAAACATTTCTGTAATATTCAGTATTTTTAAGTTATTTTGAAATAAAAACAAAAAATAATATTCTAATGTCTCTTGAATATTGTACTTCTTGAGACCCAAGACTTATGGAATCAGCCAGAACCGTTAGTTGTGGGTACAAAGATCAGTTTTTTATCGAAAAATAAGATCTTCAGTTGAGATACGATGTTCATGTTTTCAATATGATTCGTTTAATATAATGTGTCTATGATAAGAATTCTATGCATAAGCAAAACAAATTTACCCGAATCACAGTATATTTACATAAAGGATGATATAATATGATATTAATACGAGGGAATGAGTTAATGCCTTAAAAGGATTCTTCTCATGCACCTATTAAACGATAAACTATTAAAAAACACATTAGAGAAACACATAAGTCAAACATAAAAATAAAAAACATAAGATATAACTTGCTATTGATTGTCTAATATTTATTTTTAGTGTTTTTAGTTGGTAACTTGCATATTTATTTCCAATAATTTCGTCATTTGCACGCCTATGGGGTTTTTAATTTTCGTGGAATTACAATCTCACCAACTTTACAATTTAAAAAAATACGATGAATGTATTTCCAAAACAATAAAATCAATTTTTTTTGGTTTGCCGAACTCTTAGTTTAATATTATTTAAAATATTATAATATACAACCACTCTTAGTTTAATATTACAATATTTTAAACAATTAATGTCTAGGTACAACTGGAATTATGTTGTTGCAGTAGCAACTATCATCAAAATCTTACCCGGGTGCTTACACATAAAAAAGGGAAACCTACAATAAGCGATGACAAAAAAAAAATATATACAAAAGAAATAAAAGCACCTAAAAAAATAATAAAACTAATAAATTTAAAAAATCATAGAATCCGTATAGAAATACTCTGTTGACAAAAAGGAAACACCTGTATAGCTCGTCTAATAATACTGCACCCAGCTGGCGGTAAGCACCGCTGGGTCGTTCACGTAATGTACGACTGATACAATTCATTACAAACTGCTGTAAGTGGCAATAAACAGTTCAATGTGAATTTACCAACAAATCAATTACTTATTTCAACAGATAAATACTTGTGGCTTGGACACCTTTAGATTATGATAAAATACATTTAGTTCGTTAGTGTAGCGGAGTTTTAACAACCTCGGGAGCCAAATCAGGACAGATAAATAAATAATAAATATTCATGGACGAATCACAAAGCGCCATCTAGCCTTAAACTAAGTATAGCTTGTACTATGGGAAGAAGATAACTGATAGAATACGTATATAGTACTTTTTCAAACATATACATAATTACATTGGACAAAGAACAAACATATACCATGTTCGTGATACAAATGAGTCTGTAAACGTTTAAAAAAATTGCTTCTCATGATACGTGGTTAATCAAATTATATATGTATAACAAGCTATATGTATAACAAGTGAAAAATAATAAATCATTAGGAAAACCATTCAGAAGCTTCAAAAGTAGGTATTGTGTCTAACAAATGACATCTTGGAATTGTTCATCCGTATTATCAAAGTAGGGCGGGCTCACTGACCATTGTTCTAACAATTTAACAATAAACACACTCAATTTGGTCCCAGATTATTTTGGACCAGGCAATTTCTTTAGGACCAACAAAAGTTTATAAATTAGCATTTAAATGAGGATTTTTGATGAGACCTTTACGCCTTAGGCAAGCTGTGGAAAATAAAAGTACGCATACATGCATAGATTCACGCTTATTTTATGAAAGGGTACGCAGTCTCAATAGGGCACTTTTCATTATAACTCTGCTAATATTTTCAATTAAATGCGCCATTTAATTATCCGAAAGTCAGTGCATTATACATTCAAATAAATTGATTGACTACATCTACGTTACTAAACTCAAAGTCAAAATATTTTATTTCTGTTGAATTCCTTAAAGATCGCGTCACTTTTTTTTTTAAATAATATGGTGTTGAAGTAAAAACCTTTTGTAAAATATGTAGTTATGGATATTTTATTTCCCAAAGAAAGAATTTCGAATATCAATTAACTTTTGGCTTTAAATTGGCCAAAACAAGTATAGCATTATTATTCACTCTCAATTATCGAGAGTAGGCCGGTGTCCCAGTGGGAACATTAGAGGCTGGTACGGAAGCAAGTAGCATGAGCAAATAGACTTTGAAAAATTCAAAGAGTGAAAAAATTCATATTAAAAAAAAAGTTTGAAAAAGCACTCGACAATTATGGACAATGCTCCATATCATTCAGTTATAAAAAGCTTCCAACAAAAGTCAACAGCAAAAGCCAAATTATACGAGCTACGAGCAACGACTCGGCGGACATAAAATGTTGAAAGTTAAATTATTGTGATTGGTGGAAATCAATAAACCGCCTAGCTTTACAAAACAGACGCAAACATAATAAATAAGACTAGCTAAAGCATGAAAACTGACTGTAATTTAACATATCTGTGTGCATGTAATGTGCCTAAGGAGCTCCTGTGACACGTTATATACTCACGAATATGTTTACTTGCGTGTTCTTTCTGAATTCCGATTCAGAATATTGAAGACATTTTGAAAAAAAAAAAAAAAAAACTTATACCTTCAAACGCAAACAAGGCAAGGACGCTAAAAATACAGAAAATTTTCATTTTTTTCCGGCAAAGAATGATGATTTTATTCCGTTAGCCCGTTGTAAACGAGGGACTCAAAGTTGGCGTTATCTTAATGAGGGGAGCTAGGGGCAGGTGCGTTCACGTAGATTTACGGGAATCCCGGAATTTAACTTCCCTTAAGGAATAAACTTTTTACCTGGATTTATTTGGTGGTTTGAGTGATGGGTGAGGTGGGCTCGATTTATCAAGAAAATTACAAGAAAGAAACACTTAAATATTCATATCTCGTACAATGGCTGGTCCTTCTTTTTGTGTAAGTAGTTAACTAGGTTGTCGGAATTTTTTAGGCTGCTCAGTTGTCATTTTATTATTTGTAAGAATGTCCGCTATACTACACATTCTGTGATCAGCTGTCCACATCATGGTTCTAAAGAAACAAGCGAGAGATACAGAGATTCATTTTTTGACAGTGATAATGTTGCCATGGTAATCTATCTCTATATCTCATGTTACTTGATTATAGGGTTTTTAGATTGGATTCCGCACTAGGGCTAGCCTGTATCTCGGTTTCGGTATCCGAAACTAAAATTACCGAATAAATTATTTTAGGAGGAAAAAATATGCGAGGTTATCGATTTATCGTACAAAATAAAAATGAGTATTAACTCATTTCTTGAAAACCGTGAAATTCCTTGTTAACTCACATCCCTAGTGTACCTGCATTCAAGTCATTGTTGAGTTAGCAGGTTTGGCACGTCTGCGTCGTAAATTGCTGTATTTTATGAGAAAACATTTTTGTTGACTTTAAAATTTCATAGCGTTCAGATTTTGCCTTGCTTACAGCGATATTTTCATTACATCTACAGTTCGGTGCTAAGAAGTAGAATAATTTAAGCAAAACAGCTCAAAACATTAGTTTAGGTTCTAGACGGCTCCGTGGCTTAGTTGGTAGTAGCCCTGCCTTCGAAGCGAGGGGTCCCGGGTTCGGTTCCCGGCCGGGGCATACTTTGTGTGGTGAGCATGAAGTTTGTTCTCGGGTCTTGGGTGTTTGTCTTGTGTTTCTGTGTTTGTCCATGCCATCTGCGACACAGGGAATCCTAGTGCAGAGGTGTGTAAACGTTTAGGTACGCAAATAATTGATGGCGTATTAATTATTTTTAGGCGTTACTTTGCAGAAGTCCAAATTAAAATACAATAATAATTAAAAATAATAATAATTCACGGACATTTCACACAACAATCTAATTTAAACTCAAACTCATTTATTCCTTTAGATCTCAAGTATCATTTGGACATTCATTTGTTGTAATTTTACACACACGAGTAAACATATTCGTTATAACGTGTCATAGTAGCTCCGATCTAGACACAAACTAAACAGCTTGTACTATGGGAACCAGATTACTGATTGAATAGTATTTTTTAATACATATTAATACTCAGACAAAACAAATATTTATTATATGTTTGTTTTGAGAACGTAGTATTGCGCACATGGTAAATTTGTTCAAGCGAAAATGTTTATTTTTTTATGGGCCTTATATAATAGTAACGGTACTTGCCTGGAAGAGATCACTTTTAGCAATAAGGTCGCCCATTGTGCCACCTATCTGTTGTATTTATTTTTGTATGATTACTTTTGATGTTATGGTGTACAATAAAGTAATATTCTATTCTTGTCAGCTTCGTTACTCTTATATATTACTTAAACTTTAACTGTGATTCTGTGAAATTCTGTGTCATTTCAATGCGGTACGACTTCTGGTCCAAAACATATACCCCTTCCAAATTAGCACTGGGCCCTTAAAGGCTTAGTAATATTGATTAGATAAAGTAACTTTGGAAAATAAAGCTTTAATTAGAAGCGACTTAAATAGACGCCATCTGTAATTAGAGGAAATATTGTATCTCTTCCAACGCCCTCGGATGAATAACGTGATTATAACGATTCACGACACAAAATGTTCCAAGAAAAGTAAAATTATAGACAAAACGCCTTGATTAGGCTAATCAGTATTTTAAATACCCTATTATTTCGCTCTACCGATCTTTCATAAATTTTAGCGGTATACCAAAATAAGTTCTCTTTTATCGAGTCTTCAAACAAATATGGAATGAATTCTACGCGAAAATATTCCGATACAAATGAATACAGTAGATATTTACCTTTCGCCATTTGAAAAAAAGGTCTGGCTCTTTCGAATAGAACTTAAAGTCGTATGACGCGAGCATTACGATATTACTCGTACAATTCAATTTGAACGTACACTTCCTCGCTTTAATAAAAATTACAATATAGATAGAAGGAGTACTGGAACCGCGGAATAAGATAAAATTATGCTGATCTTATAGAGATGGTAAATCTATTTTTAAGTGAGTATAGTGGTGGCTCAGGGGTACAGATGTTTTTTTTCAATCCAAGAAACGCTGGTGGCGAAGCTTCTCTAGATGTACTTCACATATCGTTTGAGTTGAGAAACTCTCTGCCTGGTCAGAAGTTGGATGGGACCGTTTAGTGAACTGAGCGCTTCCGTGCATATCAGGGCACATTAAGACGTCGGTATGGTTATACAAGTCGAATAACCATGTGTGGTGCCTTCGGGCGGCTCTGACACTAGAGTTGGCCACTTGCTCACACGAATGGAACAGAATCGATGGTCGATGGATGGATGGATGGTTCCACCAAAGTGATTTGAAAATATATGACTAAATAACAATTTCTCAAATTGGCGAAAGTAAATCCTCACAGTGGAAACTATCGTAGAACCAGAAATGTAAACACGTGAGACCTACCAATTCGGTTTGGGGTCATTTAGAAGATCAAAGTGCACTCATTTTCATCGGTCGAGAGTGGGCCATTGCTCAGCAGAGGCAACATTCAAAGCAGATACGATGTACTTGATTACGGAACAATGAAATTTATGTAATATTAGATTACTACTCTGATGTATAGAATAGAATACTGATTTAAAAAACAAATCTAAAAAATCGACTTTCATTTTATTTCTCACCCATAGGGAGTAGTATAACTCTACCATTTAAAAAAAGAAACATCAAAATCGGTCTTCAACGGGCGAAGAATAAAGTCGCACGAAAGCTAAATACGCAATGTCGTTTACTTCGATAATTTTTTTACAGTTATTTTGATTTAAAAACACAGAACCGATTTTGAGGAAATCTCTATAGAAGCAATCTAAAAGTATATCCATTCAAAAAGGATAGAAAAAAGTCATTTGATAAATGATGGAGTACTAAGGTAAGCATTGTTTCTTAAAAACATATCTCCTTTGCAAGTCTATTGAAACACACTCGCACATCTGTAGTAGCTCCCATGGGTCACATCCATCGCTTCACCGAATATGTAAAAAAAAAACTTCGTTGAGTCTTTTACACCAGTCTTCAAATCATTTAATTTCTATTTATTTCAATGACAACTATTGTACAATATATATACAATATTTGAACCTGGAAATTGATTGAAATTAAAGTGGCGTAGTCAACTGGCAGAGCTGAGCTAACCGTATAAAAATCTAGGTTAGATTTTCATACAGGTCCCTTGCTATGCAACTAAGCATTTCTCTCTCACAACTATTGAGAGGATTAAATCTAAAAGTGCAAACAATTTACGACCTATCGAAGCATTTTATTAAAAAAGTATCTCGTGTGAACTAAAAAGCCCTCATTTTAATTTTCTTTCAAGATTAAAGTCGATATTTATGGAACGTTCAATTCTAGAGCGGATAATATGTCTGCCGTGCTTTTTGAAACGCTAATACCTTGATAGTTTTATCGAAAGCTTTAAATAAAGTATACTATTGTACGGATTCAAATATTTGTAAGGATATCTGCTTCAATGACAAAGTTCGTTACATAATAATAATTTTCAAATTGCTGCCCTTGAATTAGAATAGAGATTTTGTAACGTTAGTAATAAAATTACGTTTATACACTCATGCACCTGCTTTAGGATGCCTTGTATTGCAGGTGGAATGGAGAAACACAAGACAAACACGCAAGACCCGAGAACAAACGTACTCATCACACAAAGTCCGCCCTGACCAAGAATGTAACCCGAGCCCCTCACTACTAAAGCACGGCTACTAACTATTAAGCTACGGAGATATCTAAAGATTCCCTTTACTTTTTGGGCACGGAGCTTTAAAAACGAAATACCTCTCGTATTTCTAAGGTATGTTTTTTGTACTTACTTGGTTTAGAAATACTAGAATAGAATTTTAAATTCGATAGTTAATGGAAGAAACACCTTCAATTCTATTTTTCGTCTTATACTAACAATTTTGTACTGTATAAAATGCTTTGTGCTTTCGTAACAAGTTTGACCTGATTCGTTTTTGAAATATCCAATGGCTCCAAGAACAGGTCTTGTTTCAAATAACGACTAGTGAAACGAAACTTTGAATAATAGAAATAATACACTGGCAGCCATATTTAATCCAGGTTTTTTTATTTACTTGCTCGCGTAGATGTGTACCTTTGGAACCCCTACACGTTCCCTGGATGGTGCTAAAGGAGCAACATTAGCAGTAAAACTTGTGCCAAGTTTGCCCGGGGTTGTACTGTCTCCATAACTGGTAATCACCCGCCAAGCAGTGGCGGTTGTGGTGGTGGTTTAAATTTAATCTGAACTCCAACAATCAATCCAAAATATATATAAATAAATATCCGTAGACAATTCACACAGCGCCATTAAGTTGGGGCTTAAGCATAACTTATACTGTGGGAACCATATTAATGATAAGTTACATATTATTATTTTTTTCGTAAATACATTCATACAATATGCACCCAGATATAGAACAATCGTCTATATTCGTCACAAAAATGTTTGTCCTGGGTGGGAATCGAATCCTACAGCGCAGAAGGCAGAGCTACTACTAACTCAGATGTAAGGCCAGTCACATTTTGGCTTGTTGTGTTTTGAGCCACACAAATTCTGCCAATGTCAGAGTCACTTTCACAAGATTTTCTGCATTTAGATCAACTAAAACCTAAAACAATATATGGCCAGTTTATGTCGAAGAAGTTACAAAAACATTCAAAGTCATACAATATCAACAGTCAATCGATTCAATCAATCTTTCTGTCAAATAAATGCGAGTATTGGCTTTGTACTGACCTTCATACAGCCAATCCGGCACCCCATTGTACACAGTTCCTGGGTTGCCAGAGTCAGTCACTTGGTACCCAGTGGAGGACCTGGGCGCAGGTCGGTAGTAGATGTCATAGTCCTTCACTGTGATCAGACCATGGCCCTTGGGGGTCCACGTGGCTAGCAGGAGAAGGGGTCCTTCAGTGATGACGCCCCCGCCGACCTCGTCCGGTAATGGCGTAAGAGGGTACGACTCTCTGAAAAAAAGAGACAAAATCAGACATTGTGGATCTTTAGCTTATTAAAAAAAATATTTTATAATTAACCTCATAGCTCAGTTGGTATCTCTGCATTCTGCGTTGCAGTTCCCACTCAAGACAAGCATTTGTGTGACGAATATACAGATGTTTGTTCTGTGTCTGGGTGTTTAATATGTATGCATTTACATAAACAACACCATATAAGTATTTTATCAGTTGTCTAGACCTCATAGTAAAAGGTTTGCTTTTTTTGG
Source organism: Aplocera efformata (assembly GCA_921293045.1). Classification (NCBI taxonomy): domain Eukaryota; kingdom Metazoa; phylum Arthropoda; class Insecta; order Lepidoptera; family Geometridae; genus Aplocera; species Aplocera efformata. Next base: position 5,162,015 of record OV121063.1, read on the forward strand.
GGCTAATATTTATTTAGTATTTAAATACTGTGAGAAAGAAGAAACATTGCTTTGAGCGAGCGACAAAATACACAAGTTAGTATTATAGATTGACTCAAAAAGGTAAGTACTTACAACCGTGGGGTATTTGCGTGATAGAAGAGAATGGACTATGAAAACATTTTGTGCCGATTCTTCCTAGAGTGGGATAAAGGCATGAATATAATGATTTTTATACGTTACTGAGCTATTTAGTTCCACACATCGAGGGTTCAGTGCTGCCAGATACAGGTATTATTGTAAAGATTTTCATTTTAATAAAGTGGATGTTTCACATGACAGTACAAGTAAAGGAATAAATCCGATAATTTGTCACAATCAAAAATAACACATGAAAAAACCCACAAATTTGTGCGGAACTCGTAGGTTCATCCGACTCGCACTTAACCGGTTCTTTTTTATTTGATCTGTCATCAACAGAATCACTTTCAAGTCCTAGAATAAAAAAAAAACTACAAATAAATTCTGTGTATCAAATTAAATTATATTACAAAAATTTTATCCTTGACATTTATAACCGTTATTCAAAGTACCTATAATATATATCAGTTTGTTCTTTAATTTTAGCTTTTTTTCAAAAGTATTTATAATCAGTTGTCAAATTAGTCTTTCACTTGACAAATTATATGTGCAATATCACGTTCTCACGGTAAAGTAAAACTTACCAATATGTCAAAACCGGATTGGACTCCCGTGGTAGATCAAAAGCCCATTCACTCTCAATTATCGAGAGTAGGCCAGTGTCCCTGTAGTGGGAACATTAGAGGCTGGTACGAGTACGATAATTGGGAGAGTAACTCATTAACTCTGAAACTCTTTGCTTTGCAAGGCGATACGCAATTGAACTTTACCAGGAATTGAAAAGATACATAGAATACCGCTGAGTTGGCACTCTTTGATTTGTATCAATGAGTTCTTTCAGTAAGTAGGTATTAAGCTTCTTTTGTAAGAAATAAGTCTGCTGATAAAAATATTTTTCCAAGCAAGAAAAAAATATTTTTCATCAGACTTATTTCTACTCTTTTTAGTAAAAACTTTGCGAAAAGCGTTCTGTTTGTATAAAAAATCTTTCAATAACAAATCATATCCTATATTGCGCATATTCACGAGCTTTTGTGAATATCTGTGTCTATTGCTCTACCAAAGCGGAAAAGCCAATTCGAAAATACATTTCGTTCAAGGGTACGAGAAACATTCAGTTCAGTTCATTTTTAACATTGAAAACAATTGAATCGAAGAAAAAACCTTTCCGTGGGAATAATTCATTTCCTGTTATTTTGTCTTATGATGCCAAAAATCTATTGATACCTTGACAGTAAAATCAACTCGTATGACGTGACGGCAAACGGAATGACGCTCTATCATGCCGTTTGCCGTCATGTTCACATCTGCCGTGAAGGCTAACTCTTTTGTACTTGTTATGGTTCCGTACACTATGGACAAGGTGATATATAATTTTTTATATTATAAAGTTGTCTAATAAAAAATATAATCAGTGGTATAAAACCCTTGGTGGGCGCACTTAGCCGGTTTATTTCCACTGTTCTGTTCAACAGTTTGTCCGCCAGCTACTAACATAATCATGACAGGAGGTTCCTCTCAAGCGTTACTCTCCAATTAATTAATTACTCAGCCAAGACTCTATACACTCAAACCTTGAAGAATTCTTTTATACATGAAATAAAACCAAAAATCCAGAAAAGTTTTTATTAATTACAAATCATTGGAAAACTGCTGACTGGGGATCCAAATACGTAAGTTTCACTGGCGATGGCGGCTGTAAGGTCGGTCACATAGGCAGGCTTGTGTTGGCGCCACGTTTGTTGTTCCGTAGCTCAAACCATGTCATGTGGATTGCTTAACTAACTCGCTCATGTTCTACCTATCCCTCAGGGGCTCAGTTTGTAATAGTGATTCCACACTAGTGGAAGTTGTGGTTAGCTACGATATGTGCTGGGCGCTTAAGCTAATCAACACATGGAAAAACGATTGATAGTCAAGCGCTTGTAACAAAGTGACTTTCGGAGTTCGTCTCTCCGTAGACTAAAACATATTTTTATTAACCCGTTGACGAGATCACCACCTATCCGAAGGTGTTCTTGTCATCCCAACATGCCATAATATACGCAGCACCTTTTCAGTGACCCTCCGGCCTGGTCAAAGAATCTCTTTAGCAGCCCATTCTGGGCGAGTATTCATTCAAACGTCCCAAATAGCAGCGACCCAAGTGGTGTCAAAGTGGTGGCCTTTTGATGAGAGCAATAAGCCTGTCAAGAGCCTATCGTTCTCATCAAAAGTTGTCAAAGCCATCTGGGGCCACCAGCGTGCATGCTAGGACTTTTCCTAGAAAGAGTTTCTCACTGAACAAATGATCGTGACACGGTGGTGTATTAACTAGCAGCAGGTTAAGGAAGTACACTGGATGCTTTGAGCTACGCTTATCGCCAAGCGTAGCAACAAGCAACGTCCGTGTGGATGTGGCCTTAAATAATAAAACAGTTTTGCCGGTTCAACAAATGTTTTGAATTGTACTCGTATTGTTAACAGTGCTTAATTAATATCCCCGTTTTGATGATGAAACAAGCTGAACTTCTGAACTAAATAATTTCGGAGAAACAAGTTTTATTAACGTATATATTGTAACTATAATGCATATCAGTAATTATTACTCGAGCACTTATCAGCCGAGTTTATGAACATCACATTAATATTAAAAATAATAATATATTATAATATATAAAATTATTTGAGTAAAAATGTTGTATGGTAGTCTACTTTTATACTATTTTTTTTTTGTTAATATTCTTATTATAATATTATTTTTTGGTTAAAATGTTATAATCCAACTGTTCGAAAAGTCTTTGCTTAAATAATTAACAAGGATTTTGTTCTAGACACAACAAAGAAACAAATTACTGTTAATATTATTATAATTTTTACGAAATCTCACTTATGCAAATACAAGGGCATATGTTTCAGTTCAGATGTTCTGGTTCTAAACGTATAAGGTTTAAACAAGTGCTAAACTTTTTATTAAGAAAGCATGTTCTTGTAGGTACATAGAAAAAAGTGACATTTCCAAGTATTTTTTTTAAGAATTAAAGGAATTATTACGGAAATAAAGTATATTGACTTTGGCTTTAATATATCAACCAACTTCCAAAGGAGGATAGAATTCCAAATCGGTTTTGGACTGATTTGGAAAATTAGTATTTTTTATTTAAAAGGACATTTTTTCTGGTTGGCTCCATAGAAATTTCATCAAATAGTTTGGTGTATTAATCAAATTAACTAGAAAAAATGTGTCACCAAGTGTAGTACAATTCAATTCGGATGTTTCTTTTTTTAAATGGTAGAGTATAGCTCCTGAGGGCAAGAAACAAAGGATGATGACACTTTGTATTCTGATTATTTAACAATATTAAATAGAAATTAACCATATCGGTCCAGGCTTTCTCAAGTAAGCATATTGCATAGCAATAACCAAATATTTGTTATATTTGAGAAACACGGACGTTGTTGGCAATTTTCCACAGCTATATTTAGCTATCTAAGATTAACGAACCACTAAGCTTAACTTAACCACTTATTCGCCATACTGCGCGAGATTAGCCAATAAGTAATACAAAAGTTCCGCACGATTAGTACACTATGGCGCTTATATAAATAAAAAAATAAATATAAGAATATTTATTTTTCTAGCTCCAAAATAAGCATAACTTGTAGACTACTGATTTATACTTTTTTGAATTTTTTTGCCATCCCAAGTATATGACAGGTATATTTTTTTTTAATAAAGTAATTTAGGTGACATTTATATTTATGTCTACACAAATTTATACTATTCGTTTGTACTGTAAAACCTTATGAAGTAAAATCTATTCATTCTATGGGCCTGGAATTAGCTTCTTACGGCAGCTTTACACGCGTAACATAGAAATGGCGTGTCACAGACGGCTCAAAACAGCTCGTGCACTGCGCATAATCGAGTACCTGATCGTTCGATTGGTCCCGCCGAGGTTGGCCTCTATATCAACGATATTTATTTATGGCTACTTGTTTCACAGCTATATTATAGCTACATAATTTATTCTAATTGTGTTCTAATTTTAATCATACTACATAAAAAAACAAGAGGTTCTGAATTCGGCATTGCTGTTTTCTGTATGTTTGTAACTCTCTAATTGTATACAGAATTATACGATTGATAGCGATGGAGGATAGGCTGATAGGCTCCATCACCTATGTAGCAAATTTATAGATTTATAGATAGTTATCATTGTAGTTTTAATAAAGTAGTTTTATATACTGAAAAAATACAAATGGTTTTAAAGTTAATTCATTAATTTAAAGATAATCCTTTTTAGAAGAAAAGGAAAGAATATGGAGTGAACAAGTTCGTCTTTTTCAGCAACACCAGCTATTCAGCTACCATTCACAGTAAAGATTTTATAGTGGCCGGAGTATTATTTGCTTTATATTTACGAGAAGCGTTAACTGGTAACAAAAGGTAGATCCACGGTGTTTGGCATAAAATGAAAGTTCTAGAAACAGCTACAACACTTATATGTAGCTGTTTCTGACTCCTTCTTCCAGCCTTTTGATGAGGGTCAAATTAATTTTTATGATTTACTAGCTGCGCCCCGCGTTGTTACTCTATGTGTTAATCAAGGATCAGCTTTCCTGGTACCAAATTTAATGCAAATCCGTTGAGCCGTTAGAGTGGGAAGGAGTAACAAACACACACATACAAACTTATGTTGCTTATATAACATTAGTATGATAGTTATTACTATAAGTATTTGGGTGTGTGTTTGTCTCTTTTTGAATTTTCTTTCTTTAAGTTTGTGTGAGAATCGATGTAGTTAATAAATAACGTTTTACACACTACCCCCCGGTGGTCTTAGGTAATATGGACAACAGGAATCGGGTGTTTCCCAAAACCCAAGAATAAACTTTACGCTCATCCCGTAAGTTTGCCCCGACCGGGGATCGAACCGGGAACCCCTCGCTTCAAGCCCCCGAAGCGAGAAATTTCGGGTTCGTAGCTGCTCAGCCCCGAACCCTTTTCGAAATAAAAGTGTATAAATTGACCCAACTATACCCCTTTGACCTGTGGAACAGTTTCGAGGTCCATTAAGTCGGATTTGTGTGTATTTTATGGGATCACCAAATAGTTTTCTTTCCGATATAATTTGGGCAGCTGGTTGTAACAGACACCGATGGTTTTATGAATCGTATGATCACATATATCTAATATTTTAAGTAACTGAGAACCTTTGAAAGCGTAAAACATTGAACGAGCTGAATTACTTATTACCTGTGTAGCAGTTGCGTGCATAATTTAGCGAAGGATTTTATGCGGGTTTTAGTTGTCTTGATGGTTGAGAATATTCTCTTTCCGCAATAACTAAGCTTTTGGTGTTTGCGACTCCGTTTTTACCTTTGTCTGTTTAATTATACTTTCTATATACATAATATTATAAATGCGAATGCCTGTATGTATGTTTGTTACTCCTTCACACCTCAACGGGTATACATATGAATTTTTTTTTGAAGGTAGTTCATAACCTGGACGAACATTAGCTACTTTTAATTTCAACGTCTCATGTTGACTTATATTAATGAGTATTATGACGTTGTAATGTGATATTATGAATTTAACCATTATAAAGAAATGAAGGTCTCCTTTTTTAGTGTTTCTTTCCCATTGGAATAGGGTTGGATAGTATTAAAATAATGGCAAAACTGATGAATGAGATCGCGGGCCTTGCTATACTTATTTTAAAAAAGGTCAATTTATTTAGCTTCCAAGTCAAAAAATCAGAAATTATTATTATTACCTAAATAAGGTATTTATATAGGTATATTTCAGAAATTTAATTATTTTTTTCGTGCCTTTAGTGGCGAAGGATTTAATTAGCATAAATATGGAGATCGGCTTGCTATTTTAATTATACTGTAATGAGTAAAAGTTGCCTAACAATTACTTTTACCTTTGAAATTAAAAAGTTTCTTAATTAAACTGTATATTAACTTTCAACGTACCTAATTAGGGTAAACAAAAGGATATACTCGCATTCCGGGTATGCTAATTTTAATTTAAAGCAGATGGTTAAGTAATATTTTATAATGAAAATATTAATGTCATAAAACACAAAAATTAAGGTAAATAATTATACAAAACACAGGAGATTAGTTAGTTTTTGGAATACAACCGAGGCTAAATAAATTTATTGAACTAAAATTTTTAAGTATGATTTTAACAAGTGATGAAGTGAAGTGATTTAACAATGATCTTACATTACGTTTCCAAATATAAGACAATCTGGTATAATATTTAACACTTAAAATAACCACAAATAATATAATATATTTTTTGTGTATTGAACACAAATAGAGACAAAAAGATGTATGTACCTATACTGTAGAGCGAAATATAAAGCAATACTGTCCGTAACGCATTGCATATGTACTACACGTACTTAACGAACTCCAGTCCAATTGCGACTGAAGGCACATTGTGTGCATGCACCTAATTTGCGTGATCCATTCCCGAGGAGCTAGCTCACTTATCTATCTACTTGTTAAAATCATTGCTTTTTACAAGTGAGTAATTTAAAACTTTATAAACCGTCCACGATAGTTTCATCCCCTATTTTAAAAGGTTTTTTTTTTTATAAATATGTATATCGGACAACATCGGAGATACTGTATCAGCCTCTTATGTTCCCACTGCAGGGAAATCGGCCTACTCTAGATAAGTGAGAGTGAATGGGCTTTGATCTAACACGGGAGCCCAATCCGGATTGGTAGATGTCATTTGTCATCGAACTTTTGGTTCTAGGACATGCCGGTTTCCTCACGACGTTTTCGAGAACGTGGTAGCGCACATTATATTTTCAAGTCAAAAAGCATTGGTGTACGTGTGGCTTTGAACCAGCGAACTTCAGGTTAAAAGGCTGTATCTATACCACTGGGCCACCACGCTCTCTAGGAGGGACATGCCCTATTAATTAAAAAAATACTTTTGAAACGGGATTATTTCCCGTTCATAACCATATCATGGACATGCGTAGTTAAGTTTTATAATAACTTCAGACCGACAACATTACTGGATTTACCCCGTACTACTTACCTGGGCTAAATGGTCTGCAAACTTCTGCACAGGCAAGAACAAAACATCTAGTTCACACGAGATAATATTTGTCAATCTTGTCACCAAAAACTAAAAATTGTCATTCAGTTTCGTCATTCGATTATGACAAACATATTTTGACCGACTTTCAGAAAGAAGTTGCATGTCTTCAGAAAGGCTTGATGTTTTAAATAAATATAACAAAATTGACGAGCTGAAGGCCCACCTAATATTAAGTTGTTACCTCTGCCCATAACACCAGCAATACGACTTATGTAGGTCCTAACCTATCGAAGTATGTTTTGGTCTCATAGAAATTTTATGAAAAAAATTACTAATAATTCTACGAAATATCTAAAGTGGTGCTGAGGTGGCTTTCTAGCGAAAGGGGCGCTTCTCTGTGTTGCAGGTGTCATGGATCAATGCAAACATGAAAGACCCGAAAAAATCTAGTCATTACATAAAGCTTCCATCGGCTGGAGATCGAACCCAAGACTCCTGGCTTAGAAGCTAGATTACCACAACCAGGCTAGGGAGCTGGCAAGATTGTATGAATATTGATGATCCCTTACCCATCCAGCATCAAACGACATCACTCTCGCTTATTGAAAATTCTTAACTGTTTCTATGCACAGAAAGAGTGTGTCGCTACGATAGAAACATTTTATTAATCTGCTTAGCTAATTCATTTAAATAAATTGCCTATCGTATAAAGTTTAATAGATAGGCAATTTATTTAAACAAATGTCCTTATGAAGGGCGATTTAAAATTTTGAAATTTGCCTCCCGATGCGGTCAGAGGATAAAGTTTGAGACGAAAGGGATGGGTTGAATTCTCCATTAACATATCTGTATTTTGGGTGAACATTTTGAAATGGGACTGGAGATAAAGTATAAAAAAACGGTAAATTATCATCCGAACTAATTCAATGAACCAATGATAGAATTTTTTTCTCAATTGCCACCAGTGGTGGTGGAGATGGTGGTGGCAACTGGGAATAGACCATACCGTACAGTCAATTGTATATTTTATCCTTTTTTAGGATATTCACCTCTTAGGATATTTGGGGGCCCATGTTGCTCGCGTCTGTTAGGAGTAATCTCATGATAACCACCTTCGGGTGGTGCGAAGGGAGCAACCCAATGTAGCAGCAGAATTTACCAAGTTCGTCCGGAGAAGTACTGCCACCTCAAACGGTAATCGGCTGCCAAGCAGCGGTGCACTCGCGTTGCTGTGTTCCGGTAGAAGGGTGTGGGTACCGGTGAAATCACAAGCGCGTGAGACGTAATATCCCCGTCTCGGGTGACAGGCGCAACGGGGTGCAACTTGGGTCTTCTCAAACTTCGGTCAGCGAGGACCTAAGTCGTATTGTTGTTATGGTCGGAGGTAACCACTTAACATTAGCTGGGCCCTCAGCTTGTCCTGTCACTTTTGTTACATAGAAAAAAAAAAAGGAAAAAAAATAACAGCGAACTTATTCATAATCACCCTACAATCTGTTCTTTCAGTGGGTGATTATGATTAGGTACTAATAAAACCATAAGAACCCTTTTTTTTTTTTTTTTTTTTTTCGTGGGGAAATGCACTCGCATACCGCCCTGCCACGGGGAGACAGAGCGGTTATGTGGGACTAGACCCACTAAAACCCCACGGTGTCCTCCTCTGCCGCTTAGTGGCGGGAACACGGGAACGTTAACACACACATCCGCGAACCCGCCACGGCTGTCCGTCTCCGGACCCCTCTCATTTTGGCACCGAGTGCCACGCCTTAGTTAGCGACACGCCAGAACACATAGCGTGTCGCAACCACCTCGGGGACCTGGCCAGCGAAAGGGCGTTAGATGACCCCGTATCTAAACGCCCTAGATCCCCATGTGACGGGTCAGATTTGTAGCCCCGTCACCTGCCACTACGGCCGCAGAAGATAGGGAGAGTGGCGCCTCTCAATACCAACACTCCTCTTCCCCTGCGGCCCCACCGCGTCCGCCATCTAGCGGTGGCGACCCCGCCGTGGCCGCGGAAGGTAGGGAGAGCGGCGCACCGCTATACCGGCACTCCTCTCCCGCCGCGGCCCCTAACCCTCAGCTGCGGTGCCGCCCATACGACACCGCAGCCCGCCTCAGTTGCGGTGCCCCCCATAAGGCACCGCCACCTACTGTGGCCGCTCCTAGTCGGCTTGGAGGCAAAGCCTAAAGGAGCAGCCCCTCCCGGGTTCCTCTTGGCTTCACCGTGGGCAGCCCAACCACGGTTACTAAGCCCCCCCGCCCCGACAAGGCGGGAACCCGCGGGGGGGACCATAAGGAACCCTAAAAACTGGATCGCTGTCAAAACGGAAGTACGTATATAGCCTGTTTCAAACTTGTTACGAAAAGTAATTCGTTTGTAAATGTTTTGTAAAAGCATTGTTTGACCAAAGGTCTTTTAATTAGATTACTGGATTGTGTAGCATAATGTTTTCGGCCATATAATTAAATAATAAATAAATATATTTGTTTTCGGGTATTGGGTGTTTGTCTTGTGTTTCTGTATTCGTCCATGCCGTCTGCGATACAGGGAATCCTAGTGCAGAAGTATGAGTGTGTAAACGTATAAAAAAAATCGTTTAAAATAAAATCGAATATTGTTGATTAAAATAAAAAATTAATATAATATTTTAATAATTTCAATTAAAACTGCTGTTTTAATTGAAATTATTAAAATATATGAGGTCACACCACGTGTGACGTGACGTGGCGTATATGAGGTGACGTGGCGGGGTTTCACAAGTAGACCACTAGTTTCCCAAGTTGGATGTATTGTGTTTTTCTCTAATCCAAAGGCTTAATGATCCTTATTATATTTATCCTTTATAGGGCTATATTTCTATAATGGACTGTATTAGTTGAACCCTAAGCCGTAGCGGGTTAAAGTTTTCACAATATTTTTGTTACTTTTGTAAAATGGGTGTTGTTGTAATTGTAATTTACAAGTCATCTAACTTAAGCATCACGGAAGTGATGCTTAAGCTAGATGATCTGTAAACTTCCGTGCTTCGGACAGTACAATAAAATGTCGGTCCCAACTGTACTAGTTGTTAAGCCAAATTGGAGGCTGGAGGTAGCATGAAACTCAAACACAAGAGTTGGCGACTCCCACGAAAGGAGAAGAAATAACGTGAAAACTCTTAGAAATACGAAAGACTAAATACAATCGGTGGTACGGAGCCTCGGTGTATGAGTCCCAACCGCATTCGGTTATTTCCATATTGTTAACTGTATTGTTTAGATACTAATTATTCTGATATTCGAAAATTATCGAACTTATTGAATAAAAAACTTCTTTGAATAAAAAAAATAACCAATATTACCATCTCTTAATCCACATCGCACAATTTAAATACATACTTGACTTAAGAAGAAACTTGACTGGGTACCTATTATATTAATGTTATCCTCGTTCGCTGGGATTACGAAGCTAATTTATCTAAGCCACAAAAACTTTGTAATCGATCGAACTTTGCTTACAGATAATATTCATAACTCATCTGAATATCTGTTTGGTCCAAGACACAGAGTAAGCTTTATTTGGTGTTATTCTGAGTTTGTAGCCTCTGTACAGGAGTATCAATTATACATTTATTTAATTTTTTTTAATCTATGTTTTTATATTTGTAAATTTGTCCGCTTGAAATTTAAGTTGAGCGTAACCCTAATCCTTTTTTCTTTTTGTAATGTAAAAGTAGCTTATCTTACTCCTTATAACATCAGCAATCTGATAGTGAAAGTCCCGCCAAAATCGGTCCAGCCATATCGGAGATTAGCCGGAACAAACAGACAGACAGACAGTACTGTGCATGGTTCGGATTTAAATTAATTAATTTTGTGAAAATCAATTTATATAATAATATTGTATTATAATGGCTACTTCCCGTTTGGTGTCTTTCCCATTTGGGGACCTATCTCATTACCTAGCAAAAAGTTTCGTTTGGAGATTTTATATTTTTCATACGTTTATTCTTAACATAAATATAATAATTATTAATTTGTATATTGTCTAAAATTAGGCTCCGCCAAATGTACCCTAAGGATCCTTCGGTTTTATCTAAAATAAATCTGATGATTTGCGTAGTGGTCCGATTCGTGTTGTACCAAATTATGGGCACATATACTCATTAGCCCCAGGCAGAACACGCAACATCAATGTTCTTCACACAAATGCTTGTCCTGGGTAGGAATCGAACGCTAGACCTACTGCGCAGAAGGCAGAGCGTCAACCAACTACTCCGTGAGGACAAAAGCCAAAAGAAACCAATCTTTTTTAAGAAAATCTTAACTACCTGATTAAAGATATTGAGCGCACGCACATTTTGCGTACCTACGCTATCTAAATGGTTTTGAAACAGCTAAATAAGGCTAATTAAACCGAAATGAGTGAAACGCTTTGCTTAATAGCACCATTCGGGTAATCCGTTTATTGCGTGTAACCTAACGATATTTTTAACATACATAAAATTTTATGCTTTTTCGCTAGAAAGGTTAAGTAGAATCAATAAGCAAAACTTCACCTTGTGGGTAACTGTCGTGAGAACGTAGAGGTAATAAGTGGAGAGTGCTTTAAAGCCATTATCTCGGCGATACTACCAAGCTGTTTTACAGCAATTTTATGTTATATTGCGACTAAGACAAAAATAAGTCTATGCTGTTATTCTGCTAAATAGAATTGGTGGAGAATTCTCATAAATACTAGAACGTAGAAAGGTAGAAACAACAAGATAATTTATCGTATAAATTATCGGTATTACATAGTTAATGATAAGTAATTTGTATTGGTTTTCAGAATGGCCTTCGTAGGGTGTGATCAGATTGCGAGCGATTAAGGTTTAAAAAGTAGCGGGCATTGGTATTGTTTCTGTTGGCAAAATAACCTAAAATCTCTTTTAGCAGTTCTATAATTATTTCTGACTAAAATTTGTCTGACTTCCACAGAATTTAATTATTTATTTATGTTACACCATCGACATATATATATTAATCAAAATATAACTAAAAACAAATTTTCTTCTTGGATGGTATGCTATGCAATTACAGGTGTGAACAATTATAAGATTATTTATATTTTAATGTTCATGAACATTTCACACAGCGCCATTTACCGCCAATCTAAGCGTAGTATATTCTAAGTTTACGTACGTAATAATTTAAAAGAGTGATCTTCCATAATTTTATTTGAGAGACATTATTTCTATTATTATTTCTACGTTCTCAAACAGGTTTGACTTTCAATATTTGCACCACTGCGCAATAATATATTCAATTTTGATTTAATTTAATTCATTTAATTTAACGTTGCGTGTTTTCATTTGTGTTAATATTATATCTTATTTTATTTGTAGTAATTGTCATATAAATGTAATAAATGTGTACATATGATACCGATGTTAGTCGAAATAAATGAATTATTATTATTTTTTTATGTTAAGTTGTTTTCGCATTTATATAACGTGTAACGTTAAATCATTAGTCACTGCTCGACCCTGTTCTGAGCCAACTCATTACCGCCAATCGTTCTACAAAAATGAACTACCGCTACTATTACCACCTAACCCTAAAGTTTCGCGTCCTTCAAACCCGGCTGCTGCCCAACGAACAAGCTTTGTTAATTTGCTTTAATAATTAATTAGACCAAAACACTGTGTACGTTGGAATACTAGAGTTCCTTACCTATTCCAAAGTATACAAGCCGAACTATATAGTATTCATGACTTAGTGGTAACACGAATGAAACTCGCGTAATTATACCTAACGCCAGACCTAACCTAGAAGTGTTCCGTGACCTAACATAAAAGTCATTGTAGTTCAAGAGCAAATATTAATAGTCGCACCACACTATTGATTTTTCAGAGTCCAACACTCTAACTCGAAATTTTCGAGCAAACCGCGCCATATTTTTTTTACTACATCTATTGAAATAAAGGAACATAAACTCATCGATGCGCCTATCTCTCTAAAATGGGGCTGTAACGTCTCATTCGCCTGTAAATTCACTGGTACCCACACCTTTCCATCGAAATGTAGCAATGCGAGTGTACCTCTGCTTGCTGGCGGATGACAAGATCCACTTTTTTTTTTTAAACTATCTTGGTTATGAACATTATTATTCGTGTTAGCGAGATATTTACCATGATTTGTGAGTTTTGTGAAATTATGGTAAATATCTCGGTAACACGAATAATAATGACAAGATCCACGTTGGGTTGCTGCCGTAGCGGAATAAGTAAGCATCACGGTTCTTCTGAAGATCTAAAGGCGATCTAATCTGGTGGGTGGAAAATTACCAGAAACCACAGCTTTCCACCGGATTTATTGTATAATAATGTATAATTATATAAAGGCGCGAACCGCCCTTCCTCACTTTAGTCTTCTTCTGTATGAGTGAGTGGCCAACTCTGTATAGCCTCTCTAGATCTCTAGTATAGCCGAGACCAACATCTTAACGTACTCTTCGAAGTACGGAAGTGCTCACTCCAAATGCCTCTAAATAATCACCTATTCAACTTCTAAGCAAGCTACGCCGCGAGCGCTTCATTTTGGATGTACAACCTTGGATCAGCACGAGAGCTTGACGAAAGTCTGTTGGCGGCATAAGTGAAATGACTTTTGATACTTGGAGCAAAATTTGCCCCTTAAAGATGTTTAGGGCACAGGGTACAAAGGTCGGGGGTAGACGATTTATTTCGACAATGCCAATTAAGTGTGCTTAAAAATATACGCATTGTGATTAATGGCTTAACTTGGCAACGGCTTGAGAATGTCTTTGAACGACCGTACCAGCCTCTAATGTTCCCATTGCAGGGACATCGGCCTGCTCTCTATAATTGAGAGTGAATGGGATTCGATATACCACGGGATCCTAATCCGGATTGCTATAAGTCACATGTCTTTGGTTCTAAGACATGCCAGTTTCCCCACGATATTTTCCATCACTGTATCGAGAACGTGGTATTGCGTACATACATTTTTCAAGTGAAAAGCTCATTGTTTCACGTGTTAGTTTTGAACGTGCGACCTTCAGATTGAGAATCGGCGTCTGTGCCACCACGCTCTGATCCGACTAGTAAAGTCGGAATCCTGAATAATGGAATCCTGAGTACTGAAACTTTTGAAGTAACTTAACTTCTCCATTTCATTAGTTGCAGAATATTCTGAACTATTTCCCTCCTTACTCGGATCCCGTACAATACAAACTATTCTCATTTGGAATATCTAAGTTTTCTCATAAAGTATGGAAGTCGTGAATGGTGTGGTGCATTCAACTTCATTTCAGTGTTTTAATGCGAACGTTTTTACTCGATTTATCGGGAGGTAAATATACTGTAGCGCAATTTACTATATAAATAAAAATCAAGCGAAGAACGTATCACTTCAGAACGGCTGCAACTGTTTGGTTAAATATTCTTTGTTGTGTTTGTAATTGTCCGAAGAAGGTTTGTATGTGAGACAAATTTTGAAAAACTCGCGTGTAACGTTAGAATTTGGAAAAAAAACTTCTTGTACGGTATGTTTACCATTACTTTGTTTGATAACCGATTGTCAAGAAGTGAATCAAGACAGAAAAACCTGAGTCGGGTTAGCTAGTAGTAAATAACTAGCTGTTATACGATACTTCATCTGCCTGAAATTAACAATTTTTTTTGCGCGGAACCATTATTTTTTAATTATTTTGCTATAACATAACATCAGCTATCTGACATGTACTATAATGATGCTGCAGTAAATTTACCCCCTACGGCTAATGGAAAAGCACAACGAAGAAACGTATGAAAATTAGCTGATGAAAATTATGTTATCAGCAATTTCAACTGGAGCTGGCACGGCTACTCACGTGGTCAGGACATCGTAGACCGTGTATCTGGCGAGGTAGGATAGTCTGTGGATCTTCTTGACACTGTGTCCGAGGAGGAGAAACCGGCGGTCGGCAGACACGGAGAAGGTAGCTGGCTCGATTACTCTCTGCAACAAAGATTACTATTATATTTCAAACGACTTCCTGGGGTTTTATAAATTATGCTGTATTTTTTTTATTGTTAGCTCTTTTCTCCGTAATTTAGCAAGCGATATGGATTTTTTTTTTACTTTCTTTTAGTTTGGTTTTATATATAAATTTAATCGAAATCTGTTCAATAGTTTGGTTGTTAAATCAAAATAACACAACCTATAATGAATTTTATACTTAGCTTTTAAGTCGGTTAGACTAACAAAGGAGGAGGTTATCAACTTGATTAAATTAAAAAAAAAAAAAAAAAAAAAAACAAAACAAAAAAAAACTTTAACACACTCATACCTCTGCACTAGGATTCCCTGTGACGCAGATGGCATGGACAAACACAGAAACACAAGACAAACACCCAAGACCCCAGAACAAACTTCATGCTCACCACACAAAGTGTGCCCGGCCGGGAATCGAACCCGGGACCCCTCGCTTCGAAGGCAGGGCTACTACCAACTAAGCCACGGAGCCGAGAATTGTTTTATGATACTTTAGAACTCCGTCATATATTTGGAAAGTCTTTACATATAAAAAATAAAGTCGCTTTCTGCGTCTGTCTGTTTGTTTATCCGCTAACTTCTGCTAAACCGCGCAACGAATTTTGATGCGGTTTTTACCTTCATTTCGATATTTTTTCAGGAAATGATTATATGTGTAATATATGCATATTGTAGTAGAGAAAAAGCCGATAACAACATTTTTTTTAAATATTTATTTTTGATAAAAAAAATTTCACTATGTTACTTTTGTTTGTAAAAAAAATATTTTTCACGACTTATGGCTGCGTTGGATCAAAAAGTTGTACTACGGTATTATATACGTCAGACACACAACTGCACGAAGCCGGGTCGGCTTGCTAGTTTTTTTAAACCAGCCACTTGCTCATAAATAACTTCGTCCAATGGCGAAAACCGAATGAAAATCCGTTCGTTGTTTTTGAGTTCATTGTGTCCAGATAGACAGACAGACGCGACGGGGGACATTGTTTTAGAATATTTGATGGTACAGATTACATATTCAACAGTTAGCCAATTAGAGTGCGACTCGTAGAAAGGAGAGTGACACGGTACAACCGTTTTTTATTCCCAATTCTTCTTTTCTCATCCATCCTGTTGACGTTTGCTACAAACTCAGATCAACAGGTTTTTAAACACATCTTTTGTTACTGCAGTCTATGGTTAATATGTATTATTTTGTATTATTATATTGTATTATTTTGTATTATAAGTGCCTTGTAACAGTTCCAAATAAACATTTATTATTATTATATATAAAAATCAATTTGCATGAATTAGACTCGCGAAATCTCGAAAATGACTTGACTTTTGAATGATCCTGTTTTATGGTCCTTGTTTTGTTCACTTCGATACTGGGTTGTAGGAAAAACGAAAATTAGGTAAATCCCAATGGAACAGTAGAAAAACCTAAATTGGTAATTTTGTATGGAATTGTCACCTGGGAATTTTAGGCGGTTGGAATGGGTTTTAGGATAAAAGAAAAATAGGAAATATCAAACTAGCAGCCGAAAAATCGAAATTCCTAGTTTGTATATTGTCCCTTCGGAATTTTTTGGTACGAAGTTCATTGGGTCGTTTAGTATCGATATAAAATTGGCCTTGGGCGATGTCGATTTTGGAAACCATGTTGCTCGCCTCCTTCTTCTGTTCACCTTAATTATTTTACCCAGAAAACGAGCTATTTTGTTTTTATATCCATTTAAGCGTAATAATCCGTGGCTGTGACCAATTTCTCATACGAACTTCCTACTGAAACTATAATAATTTCTCGTGAAACTTTTACGATTCTCCTAACAGCTTTATAACCGTTCGCTGGGCCAAGACGGAAAATGGTTTCAAGTTTTGGCTAAGCTTAAAATTACTCTCCACTGGCCATAACACTTTAGCACACTGAAATTTTAGCCACATTTTTGTGTCACCCGTTCGTATTACTCCCTCATGGCGAAGCTTGTTCAGATATCTTTACATCTTAGCTAAAGTTGGGGGGTCCAGTTGCTTGCATCCGTACCCTAGGTCGTGGTAAAGGAGCAACCAAAATTAGCAGTAGAACTTGTGCCAAGTTCGTCCGGAGAGGTACTACCACCACACCTGGAATTTGCGGCCAAGCAATTATTGTGTTCCGGTGGAAGGGTGTGGGGGCCAGTGAAACAACATGCGCATGAGACGTATCATCCCTGTCTCGGACTCAGTGTAAGACCCATATCTTCACCATATCAGCCTCTACTGTTCCCACTGCAGGGACATTGGCCACCTCTCGATAATTGAGAGTGAATGGGCTATGATCTACCACGGGAGCCCAATCCGGATTGGTAGATGTCTCATGTCATCGAATTTTTGGTTCTAATTCATGCCGGTTTCCTCACGATGTTTTCCGTCACGGGTTCGAGAACGTGGTATTGCGCACATAATTTTTCAAATGAAAAAACTCATTGGTGCACGTGTGGGTTTGAACCAGCGACCTTCAGATTGAAAGTCGGCGTCTGTGCCCCTGGGCCACCACGCTCTACTGTAGAGCGTGGTTTTTATGCATAATGAATTAAAAATACTCCAAAAATGCAAAATAAAATGATTTTAGGTACATTGAAAAACATGTAAAGCTGAAATATAATGTATATATAATATTATATTATAGAAGCAACAATGTAAAATATTTTAGCGACGTCTAAGCTCACGGCTTATAAGAACGTTGTTATTAGTTAGAATGCTATGTTTGCTGTCTGTCTGTGTGCGGTTTGTGGTCAATTTTTTCGAGAGAACTCAAATTTGATTTCAAAGGGGTTTTGTATTATAAAAACTGGTAGGTTCTTAGCAAAGTGAAACTGTATTTCATAGTTGAATGGATTTTGGTTGTTGCTCGTTTAAAACTTAAGTCTTAATTCTAACCATACAATTTCTATGAGACCATAGTTCGCATATAAATCGTGTTCTTATTCGATTATATAACCGACTTCTGAGTAGGTTATTAATTCTGTATTTTTTATAATGTTTGTGTCCGCAGTACTTAATAATTTACTGAGGACACAAACTTGGACACAAACATCCGACTTGGAAAAATGTTTTTTTATAAAAAAAAATATGCTATCAGATTGGTATCATTTAATCAAAGTTGGTTAAGGTTATTTAATCAAAATTACAAGAAAAAATATATCATCAAAGTAAGCAAAATTGCGTATTTGTTTTCCTATGATTTTTTCTTCACCCGTTGTATACTGATATGGATGTTTATTTTTTTAAATGATAACATGAAATAAGGGTAATGAACGTATTGATGTCGGTTTTTATTCGATTTTTTAATTAGTCTCTTGATTTAAATCGTCGATGCTTGAACAGCATAATAATAAGTACTCTTTATTGTAAGTATTTTAGCGAAGTACTAGTATATAAACTTATCGTGGCGTTCCAGCGGTACAGACGGCAACATTTGATATGGGTGCCGGTGAAATTACAGACGTAACATCTCCGAAGCACGGGAGCTCTCAGTTCAAATGCCCCTAAATGGTCACCCATCCAACTTCTGATCGGGCTGAAAGTTGCTTAACTTAGAGGATCTGTAAATAACTTTTCACTCTCACATAAACGGCTACCTACTCTCGATATGTGAGAGTGAAAAGTTGAGTTTGTGTGTGTAGAGGCGGCCGGGTGCGACCCATACAAAAATAGGTGAAAGAGCAAAATTAAAAACCTTGGATACAATAAAACGTTTACACAGAATAAAAGGGTAGAACCTAAAGAGGTATGAATCTCTGCACTAGGATTCCCTTTCTCGCAAATGGCATGGACAAACACAGAAACACAAGACAAACAACCAAGACCCGAAAACAAACTTCATGATCACCACACAAAGTGTGCAAGGGAATCGAACCCGGGACCCCTCGCTTCGAAGGCAGGGCTACTAAGCCACGGAGTCACCAAGCCGTTGGACACGTTTCCAATAAATTGGAATGTATGGGTGTTGATGTTTACACGAGTGTTCTAGAGACCAAACGATATTGTAGGTAAGCAAGTTATTTGTATTCCCCACTCGTTCATTCTAATACTGTAGTAATTACAATCAATTAGGTACACAGGTTCGCTCGGCTTGTTGGCCATTTTCGTGGGTAGAATTTACGTCTTAGTCGTATTATTAAGGAATGAGATATATTGAGGTATCACAGCTCAGTGCGAATGTATCTGAAGGTGCGTGGGTTTGATCTCTACTCAGGACAAGCTATCTACTAAATAAATAAATAAATAAACGTTTACACACTCATACCTCTGAACTAGGATTCTCTATGTCGCAGATGGCATGGACAAACACAGAAACACAAGACAAACACCCAAGGCCCGAGAACAAACTTCATGCTCACCACACAAAGTGTGCCCCGGCCGGGAATCGAACCCGGGACCCCTCGCTTCGAAGGCAGGGCTACTACCAACTAAGCCACAGAGCCGTAACTAAGCCGGATTAATAGAATACTTATATAACACTTTTTTTTAATACATTATGATACCCAGGCACAAAAAACATCTACGTTTGTCACACAAATTGTGACAAACATCTAATATGTTTGTTCTGTTTGTCAATCTGGTTCCCTTAGTAATGGATATTATTATGTTTATCTGCTTTGTGTTTTTCCATACCATCTGTGACACAGGGAATCCAAGTGTAGATATTTCGTCACGAGGGTGAAGCCGTAACTAAAACCTGGTTTCTAGAACATTTTCCTGCGTAATTACCTACAGTTGTATACGAAATGTTTGCACAATTCGTAAATATTGTGCTTGTTTCTGATAAGCGTTAGACAGTGAAAACAATCAATCAATCATCCAAACTTCTAAAAGACAATCATATTGATGTCCGAACGTCCAGACAACAAGTGGGCAGAAGGTATACAAACCCGGGGCAGTATGCCAATACGTTTACCGAGCGAGGCGACTTTACAGCTGCAAACGAGCAATTTTTATTGCTACGACACATTTTTTTTATCGGGAAGAAATAGTTTGCGTATACACCACACATTGGGGAGGCGTGGGGATATACGTTGCATTATATTTATGTTTCGCCAAAGAGCTCATCATCATATTGTAAGTGTCTTATTGTACGCATCACCTGCTCAATTCTACCATGTACCTGATATATATAATATGTGTGTTTGTTTTTCATTATTTTCTACAATCTATAACTCAACTTTTTCTGAAAATGTGTCCTTGCCTGTTTCTTTTTTGCTTTTTTTATTGTTTTTTGTTACTGTTATTCTAACAGTGTGACATTACCAAGTGTACATTTTGTATTTATAATGAGCTTCGGTTGGAGATTTTTTCAATGGGCTTTATATGTATAAATTAAGCTAGGCACCGCTGGTATCACCTCAAGTGAAGGCAGCCACTTGTCATCGAAGGTATCGTTAAAATGTTTGCCTCATAAAAACTACAAAAGAGGCGGGACCAGCTCAGCTGATGTTAAGTTGTAAGCGTCATCCATAATAATTGCAATACGACTCAGGCTACGAATAATAGAATTTGATACCGACAGCCAGCGACTAAAGTCGGCGATGGTAGGACCAACATAAGTGATTTTAAGCGTTCGTCTATATTAAACCTTAGCGAGCGTGGCGAGTAAGGCGTGAATAAGCGGAAAACCGAACTGGATTTTCCGAGGTAGGCAAGGAGGTTTGGTTCATATTGATTGGGTATAAAAATTGGCGTACTTCCATTTTCCCATGGAAATAAAAATTCTTGATAAATATTATGATTTAACTGTTCGCCACGCCTTTAAATTTTTTTATGACGACGACTTAACGTATTTTTTTTTTCTATAATAAATATAGCCTGTTTCTTTTTATTACATTAGCTATATGCCAATGAAAGTCCCGTTTATCCAAGCTTTCAAAATCAGTCCAGTTGTTTCAGAGATTAGTCGAAACAAATAGACAGACCGACAGACTATATATTATATTATATGTTTTTTTTTTTATAAGTAACGTATTTACTATCTAATCAATTTACTAAAAAGCTTTTTACATTACAAACTTCAATTTTATTAATTTGTATAGAAAGGTAAAGTTTTTGTTTGTGTAAGGAGTAATCACAGGAATTTCTAAACCTTTCTAAAACAATTCGATAAAACTAACTGATCCTTGTTCATCCTTTGAATAATTTAAATGGCTACGTATACCCGGATAAATCCACGTCCATTTTGACCAGTCCTTTGTATTTACATTATGATACTAGATGTTGACACTACGGTACTATACTATCGACGGCTCCGTGGCTTAGTTGGTAGTGAAGCGAGCGAGCTGCCTTCGAAGCGAGGAGTCCCAGGTTCGATTTCCGGCTGAGACACATTGTGTGTGATGAAAATGAAGTTTGTTCTCGGGTTTTGGGTGCTTGTCTTGTGTTTTTGTGTTTGTCCATGCCACCTGTGACTCAGGGAATCCTAGTGCAGAGGTATGAGTGTATAAACGTTTCTTTCTTTCTTTCTTTCTTACTATGATCAATTAACCCACCGTGTCGGGGCAATTCTGAGCATGAACTCCCAAAGCATCAAAAACATATTCCGAACGCTGGTCCGGTGGTCCATAATTTATTTATTTATTTATTTATTTATTTATTTATTTACTATAACTATAACTATTATTACAGGTTTACCCTAATGCAATAGCGTAGTCAATATATTTAAATACAAATTATATAACATTTTAATAATAAATTTCAAAATAAATTCTTACATATATTAAATTAGTGAGTTATTTAATTATTATAATAAAATAAATTAAAATACACAGCCTTTTTCAGTTCTGCCATAGAACCGGCAAACAGATCGACTTCCTCTGCAACTCGATTTAGTGTATGCAACATCCGAACCAATGGGGCCTTAGCGAGTAAGTTAGTCCTCGCGCGTGGTACCGAGAATAATCGCTGGCGGCGGCGGCGCGCCACGTACCCGTCTGGCGCGCACAGCCACATCATGCCTAGTATGTCCGGATTTGACAACACACCTCGAAACACCCTCACCATGTAATATGCGAGCGCCCAATCCCTTCTTATTTCCAATTTATTGTATCCGACCATGCCCAGAACGAATAGAGTTGGGTACATTAGAGGATAGAACGGGTAAACGCCATACAGCCTTAAGTACAAGAACCTCGTGTATTTATTCTGTATACGCTCTAACATTAGAGTGTATTTCGCTTCATGTGGAGCCCATACCGCGGAGTTATATTCAAGCTGGCTTCGTATGAGAGCATCGTACAAGGCCGAAATGGCTCTTATGTTCTTGAATTGTGCAGCTCGACGCAGCACAAAACCCAACCTCTTATAAGCTGTTTTACATATGTGCACTATATGGTTTCTAAATGTCAAGTCGCTATTTATACTCACTCCTAGATCTTTGACTACCCCTACCCGCGTTAAAACCTCGCCGTTGACGTTATAATCAAATCGGAGTGGGTCTCGTGATCTACCGAATGATATCACCGAGCACTTCGCGACATTGAACGAAAGCCTATTACTTTTACTCCACTCGGCGACTCTGTCCACGTCATCCTGTAAACGCCGGCAGTCGCCTTTGTCTTTAACCGCCAAAAGCAATTTGAGGTCGTCCGCGAATAAAAAACAACGTGCTTCTTGAACAACATCTGGCAGGTCATTAACCATAATGATAAACTCAAGCGGTCCAAGGTTCGATCCCTGACTGACACCCGTTTTCGTGAAATACGGTTCAGATCGGCACCCAGCATACTCCACGTACTGTCTCCTCTCCCTCATGTAACTCGCAAAAAAATTTAACAGCTTATTGGTGCATCCGATCGCCGCCAACTTTGACAATAATATATCATTGTCGACCAAGTCAAACGCTTTTTTTAAGTCAAAGTAGGCGGCATCGACCTGCACCCCCGCGTCCACTTGAGGGGTGATGTAAGCCATCGCATTGAGCAGGTTACTGGTGGTACTACGTGCCGGCCTGAACCCGTGCTGAGCGTCCGAGAGCCACGGCGACACTTGGCGTTGGATACTGAACTGCACGGCTGACTCGAACACTTTAGCCGGCGTCGATAGGATCGCTACGGGCCTAAAACCGCTCACTTCAGAACCAGCCTCACCCTTCGGAATCGGAATAACTTTTGTTATTTTCCAACACTTTGGAAAATATGACGCATTCAAACACAAGTTGTAGATGTGATGTAGTGGTTTCTCTAGGACTGCGCGGCAGTCTTTTATAACAAAAGAAGGTATACCGTCTGGCCCCGCCGAGCGCTTAGGCTTCAGCCGCGCGAGGGCCGCGCGCACCTCCGCCCGCTCCAGGCGCGGGAGATGAACGCGCCCCCCGCCCCCCGCCGTCGCCGCCGCCGCCTCCACGTCCAGTAGTGCTGTGTCGCTGCCATACACCGAATGGAAAAAAGCTGCAAACTCACTAGCGCATTCTTCATCGGATAAAACTTTTCCCTCCTTTGTTATTTTTTTACTGTTTATAGTACCTCTTTTCGATCTTATATAACTCCAAAACGCCTTAGGATCCTTTGCGAATTTATTTTCAACCACTTCCAGATGTTGTTCATGCGCGAGCGCAATCATCATTTTTACTTGTGACCTACATTCAGAGAATAATTTGTAATTCTCCGCCGTATTACTAGATTTATAGTTCTTATGTAATTTCGCTTTTAGGCGTATAGCTCGAATAATATCTAAAGTGTACCATTCTGGATAGCTGTACCTCTCGGACGTGTTTTTATTTAGTCGCTTTTTGGGTACACACTCGCCTATAATACTAGTAAATATACTATAAAAGTACCCAACTGCATTTTCGGGCTCCCGCATGTCATATAACGGACTCCAGTCCACGTTTGCAATTAACTCATATAATGTGATAAAATCCGCCTGTGCGAAATTAAAAAGCCGTGAAATATCGGGCAGTAAAACTGAGTGTGAGCCGGGCGCGGGCAGCGGCGGCGGCGGCGGCGGCGGCGCGGTGTCGAGCGGCGGCGCGGCGGCGCGGGCGCGGGTGCGGGCACGGGTCGGCCGCGGCCGCACGCGCACCGCCAGCGGCGGGTGGTGCGCGTCCACCGGCACCAGCCGCTCCTGTTCGTCCGCCATGCACACCTCCACCCCCCCCGCCCCCGCCATACTACACGAACATAACACTAAATCGAGTTGTCTAGAGTTACAATTTGGAACCTTATTCAGTTGTACTACGTCACAAAAAGCCAGAAAAAATTCATAGTAATGTAAGACATTCTCGTTACTCGAATGAAGATTGAAATCTCCTACTATTATTATTGAATTGTATTTAGCGCACCAATTTTCAATTATTCTAAATAAAATCATATACTCCGTCTCGTTACTGCTCGGCGGTATATAAACAACACAACAAAGAAACAAAAATCTACTATTTAAATACAGAGCCGCGCCGACTATTTCAAAAGTACACATATCTATATTTACGTTATTCGGTAGCTTCACCGCTCGTAGCTCGAACCGGTTTGTGGCCACTAAAAACGCGCCGCCTTGCTTTCTTCCATCATTACGGTCGCATCTTAAAATGTTGTATCCGGGTGGAACAATTTCCGCGTCATATATGGACTCATTGCAACCCGTCTCCGTAATAGCGAATAAATCAGCGCCCGATGAATTCATATTATTTTGAAATGAATTTAACTTAGTCCGGAGACCCCTTGCATTCTGGTAGTACAAAGTAATGATGCTATGCTTTGTCGATGGGTTTATTTGCAGATCTCCGAAACCAAATCCACTCAGCATAAGCTGCGTTTAAAGGCCATGCTTCGGGTTGACACAGTTTCTCGTACATATTCTCCGAAACCGTAATGATGAAAGACGAGTAGTCTCGTTCTGTCTTAGGTTTAATTTTTTCTATTTTGACATCGATGTCCGATCCACATATTGATTTTACATGAGATATCAACTTATCTACTGTGGAATCTAAAGTCAGTCTCCAGACATGAAGATATTTTTTCTTTTCTAAAGCTTTGATTTCCATACAATTTTTATTTTGACCTCGCTGCACAGTTTTAGTTTGCACTTGTGCCGCTCTCGTCCCAGCGCCACCGCTGCTATTATTTTTACTACCAGAGGCTAAGGACTGGTCAATTTTGGAGGACATATTCATAATTTTCCGGTTACTGATGTTGCTGGGGGTTTTCTTAGTGTTTCTTCTTACAGCAATCCATTCATTGTCATTGCCGGTAAATGCTTTGCTTTCCTCATCAGACTCTGACCCTTCTACCTCCGACGTGATCTTCTCCTGTGCTAGATCTACCATATGAATCGCCGGTTTCGTGGCCCCACGTTTCAAATCTACGTTGGGGGTAGGCGCACACATTGAAGTCGCTAATGTTTCGTCATTGATCGTATGTTTGTTAGTTTTATATGATGTTTGTGTTTGTTTGTGTTCTTGTACTTGAGACTTACTTGTATTCCTGTTGTTGTTCTCAATATTAATGTTATTCCGATTGGTTTGACAATGACTTAGCAATGACTCAATGCACTGGTTACTATCGTAAATCATTTTTAACTGCTTCTCTATTAAAACGAAACTGTTGCATGCTTCTCGCGTATCATGTATTGTAGTCTTTAATTGCTGGACTTGCTCTCTCGTGGCATGACATATTTGCTGGATATCTAGAATACGTTGATCTTGAGTATCCAATCTATTTCTCACTTCTAGCCTAAACTCTTTGAGTTCCGTCATCAAACTGCTTTCATAATCTAGGAGGGAGCATTCCACCTGGCTGCCACGGCTACCTCGTTGAGTATTGACATAAGTAGGGCTGGTACCTGTTATGGTCCTCCTCTGCTCCGGTGTTCGAACAGGTGTGTCGTTACCCAAACGTTTTGGTTTCAAGCTAACACATTCCGGGCATATCCATTGGCGTTTATAATCCACCGAGAATGATTCAAATTCCTTCTTTTTGATACCCAGACACAGTAAGTCGTACACCTTGTCACAGCATGTTTGGGAACACTTCAAAACTAGTTCACCGGTAACTTCTTTATTACAAGCTCGGCAATAGGTAATCATTTTGACCAACAATAAAAATTTCGAATCACCGCGACAAAAGAAACACGTCCGTGCGCGGCGAGCGTGCGGGCGGGACTTTTTAATAAACCGCCGTAATTAGAGCGGCTATTCGATTTTTTTAAAGACGTGTTGTTAAATAAATATTTTGTGGCATGAACATAAACACAAAACGAACACCCAAGACCCGAGAACGAACATTACGTTTATTACACAAAGTTTATGGCAAGAGATAACTTACCATAAGGTGGGCATAAAAAGGGTTTTTTTTACTTCATACAAAACTCTCGCAAAGCTCCATTTGTTTGTATTTGTAACAAAAAATCTCAAAATGCCGTAAGTCTGCGCCGAGAGCCGGGGTAATATAGTGAGTAACTTCCTTCTGTCTCGGCTCATTGGCGCGTGTAGTACCACTGCGAGCCATTCAGTACGGGACAAGAAAAGGATTTTTTTCCGAAAAAAAAAGCAATCTCTCGTCAAACAATACAGTAATGAATTGTATCCGAGAAAACCAATATTTACATTCTATCTTTACATCGAACAATGGAGTACCTAATCTATAATTAGTAAGGAACGATTAGTAAGTATTGCCCGTGAGCTCAGTTCTTTGGTAGTCACACTGCGAACCATTGATGCAGGTACAAAAATGTAAATCCCTGCATAAAACGTAGTAATCTAGTAACTGCCTCGGTGCCAGCGCCGCTGCGAACCATTCAGCAAAAAAAAAAAACAACGTTAACACACTCATACCTCTGCACTAGGATTCCCTGTGTCGCAGATGGCATGGACACAAAAATAAAAGACAAACACCCAAAACCCGAGAAACTTCATGCTCACCACACAAAGTGTACCCCGGCCGGGAATCGAACCCGGGACCCCTCGCTTAGAAGGCCAACTACTAAATAAGCCACGGATCCGTCAAGGAGCAAGGGATATCAAAACGTTTGTTTCCGAGAAAAAATATCCACGTTTTCTTAGAATCAAACAATGGTCTCTACCTCGGATCATTAGCATATGAAATACCACTGCGAAGCATGAACGAACAGGACAACGAAAGGGTATGATTTCAAACACCATTCTTCACGCTGAGGCCTGAACAAGCGTGATGCTCGCTCCGGCCTCAATTTATTAGCGCGTGTAGTGCCGGTACAAATCATTCAGCAATTTTCAATTAAAACATTTGTATCCGAGAATAAAATCGCGTTCTATCTTTACGTCAAACCATCCACTAATTTATTGAGTAACGTCTGTCTACCACTGCTCACTGGGGCGTGTAGAGTCGCTGCGAACCATTCAGCACAGGACATCAACAATGTTGGTTGACTGGCTCACATCTCTGCCTTCTGCACTGCAGATCTTGGGTTCGATTGCCACCCAGAACAAGCATTTGTATGACGAACATAGATGTTTGTTCTGTGTTTAGATGCTTACGAGTAAATCTATTGTAATACCAATGAAAGGACTCTTCGAAATATACTATCATTATCCATATATATTTCCCATAAACAATCCATACTCAGTTTGGGGCCAGATGCGCGTGAAAAGTCCACAAATATTGACTTATTTGTTGCTGATAAAAATAATCTTCTCTTAAAATGTCAGCGTTAAACAATAAAGTAATTTAGTAAAGAGCTGTCTCGGCTCATTGGCGCGTGTAGTGTTACTGAACCATTCAACACGGGACAAGACACAAGAAAAAAAGTCTTCACTATCTACTACTTTGTTGGGTCAAAATAAATAATACAGAGAAAAAAATAACTCTCGTTGTTTTTTTTAAACTTACTTTTTATATTTATTAATACCCGAAAATAGAAAAAACATCTATGTCGCTTGAACTACAGCGTAAAACGCAGAGCTACTACCAGTGAGGCAGCGTACCGCGAAATAACATTTTATACTTATATGCAAGTTTATATATGTGTGTTTGTGTATGTGTGTGTGTGTGTTGTGTGTCAAGGCGCGGCGCAGCGCAACAATAAACAAAAATCTCCTTCTGTCATTTGTTCTTTGTGTGATCGAGTCGTTGTTAACTCCATGTATATATGTTCCATGGAGTGTGTGACTAATGGATTTATAAGTAGCCTAGACTAGCATGTAAGTTCTGAGAAATAGACTATTGTAACAATGTTCTAGATGTTTCCTTTTCTAGCTCAGCTAGAGAATACTTTACAAGCTTGTTTTAGATTAAAATTTCATGATGATCGGTTGAGTTATCGCGTGTTATGTTACATGTTACGTGTTAAGTTACATTAGCTTCATAATATTCCGTATCAGCTTCTAATGTTCCCACTGCAGGGACAACGGTCTAGTCTCGATAAGTGAGTGAGAGTGAACGGAAGCCCGGATTCGTAAATGTTACATGTCTTCATATTTTTGTAATTGGAAGACCTAAAGTTGAATGATATTACGCCTCAAGTAATTTCACGGGCACCCACACTCTTCCACCGGAACACAGCAATAAGAGTACACCATTGCTTGGCGGCAGATTACCAGGTGTGGAGGCAGTACTTCTTCGGGCGAACATGGCACAAGTTCTACTGCTACTTTTAGTTGCTCCTTTAGCAACACCCAGGGGGTACGTGTAGAGACTGAGGGAATGCCCTCAAAACCAGATTTTCAAATAAAAATTCACTTATCATATCACTCAGTCAGATTGAACCTCGTCGACTATATACTCTTGGGTCACCACGCTCTCATATTAGTAAGGATAAAATAAAAGTATTATATTATACAATCTGAACAGAAACGTATAGGAAATTCTGAGAAAATCTCTAAATCTGCCTCGAAAAGTGGAGCGAGTAACATTCCTCGATCTCTGTCTATTAGTACGTATAGAACCTTGAAACATGGGACACGGACATCAACACAACATCAGGACGAAGGCTATAATAATAATAATAATAATAATAGTTGTTTATTTTCAGACCATTTAAAAATCCATAGCTTGTAAGAAATTAAGTACTTAAAAATATTGTTAGTAAAATAAAATATAATATATATATACCTGAGAAAAAAAGGTATAAAATAAACCTAACAGATATTATTCATGCGAATGTGAGTTTGTTTACATGCGAATGTAAGTTTGTTATTTGTTTATAATTATCAACATTAAATTTATAAAAAGTAGCCCTGCCTTCGAAGCAAGGTTTGATTCCCGGTCGGGACACTGTTGAGCATGAAGTTTGTTCTCGAGTTAGTCCATGCCCATTTTTTTAGATTAATTCATATACATTTCGTGTCTATATATACACCCTTCTAGGATTTCGCTCCTGATGTATGTTTATCCCGGAAAATTTTCGATATATTTTCACAAAGGGTTGTTGTTACGTCACTCTGGTTATGACAGTAGATCTACCTATGTACTGGGCACACTTAGAGGATTGACTCGTTTCTTTGTGGAGATTAGCCGGTTGAGAACATTGAGTTCATGGGTCTGTATCAGTATATTTGTAATTCTGGGTAAAAAAAACTTCTTTTAATGTTATTCCGATTAATATACCTTTGATTTATTGCAGTCTATAGTGTTTATATGTCTATAGTGCGGAGTTGTGGGGTTCATTCATAGAAAACGAGGTAATATCTTTTCACGGATGTATTGTCTTTCATGTTATGCACATAGGATATTATAATTTCGCTAGCTTATAACTAACGTGGTTACAATGAGAAGATCAGACCGTGAGTGGTGTTCACAGTAAAACTGCTGCTGCTGCTAAAATGATTGCAGTGTGTCTCTACACAGTGCATCCTACTCTGTTCTCACCTTTACACCCGGTAAGTAACTAGTCATTAAACCGACATTACGCCAAGTAACTAGCTCAATCCAAACAGTCTCGAGCGGACGTAGAATTTATCGGGACGTTCCACTGCGGTTGGGCCAATTTTGGCGTATCTTTCTTCTGGGAATGCGCAATAGGGGCTCCTGGAGACATTATTAAATTTCACACCGCACCAGCGACGACGGGCATCCGACATTCGGTATTAATTGGTTTTGAGTTAGCTACTGTTGTATCACAATGTGATAATTTAATAAGTTTGTATAAATCTCGGAAACGGTTCCACCGATTTGGATGAAATTTTGTGTTTAGATAGATAGGGTAATATAGCAAATATTAGTTTACTTGTTTTATAGTATTACTTTTAAAAACGCATATTTTTACAAAAAACCCTTTTTTATAGTAAATTTTGCTGAACATATGTGTATTCTATCAGTATTTCTATCGTAGTTTAGGGCTAAGTAGCGCTGTTTGAAAGGTCTGTCGATATTTATTAATTCATTTATTTTGACACGAAAAAAACCGTGGACAAAACAGATGGCGGAAAAAAAAGTAACAATAAAACAGAGTTAATAATTAAATTAGGAACAATTTCCCAATTTCGTATCCGTATATTCCAATGAGACGGATATAATTACTCATGCGTCTGAAATTTACATTAAGTATTAAATTGTACTTACGAATGTTGTGTTGGGCATCAATGTCTTGGAGGTCTGGTTGGCTGCAAACATGAGGCTAATCCCGCCCCATGCATCACGGTACACGAATTCATCACCTGTAAACATTGTTTTATTAGAAAAAGATTAAGGAAGGGAAGATTATATTGCTAGAAGATTAAGGAAGGGCGTAAGATAAAAAAAATGGTAAGAATTGATGCCTCCGTAGCTTAGTATTTAGTTACGCCATGAAGAGAGCGAGCGAGGGGTCCCGGGTTCAATTCCCGGCCGGGCATACTATGTGATGAATATTATGTTTGTTCTGGGGACTTGGGGTGTTGTCTTGTGTTTATGTGTTTGTGCATGCCATTACAAACACAGAAAATCCTAGAGCAGGATATGAGTGTATAAATGTTATTATTATTTATTAGGTAAAGAGTTCGCCATGGTTCGCTTTTAAATTCGGTGCACAAACCTTCAAACTTAAAATTAATTTGCTTCATTAAATTAACGTCACTGTTTTATAGTAATGTTCCTATACCATTAAGCGTTCTTATGTTTGGCGATCGTTAAAACCCTATGCGACTCTCCATGGTTCTTATTTTAGTTTTAAGTCGCCAAGGACCTTCCGCTCTCACCAAAAGCCTGCGTAAAGTTTTCAAGGCCATCAGCTTCCAAAAAAGAGCTTTATTTCCTTTACATTAAATAGTTTATTTCCTTTTTCACAATATAACATTTTAACAAAGTTTTTAATTAAATTGGTTGAAAAGTCTCCGCGTAAGAACCGCCTGCAACAATGAAAGCCCCCTCCAAGTTTTATCCATTTTATCATGTTTCTTGCCAAGAATAGGCCATATTATCCCGGTAACACTAGTGATATCCTCGCTCCATCTCTTGGGAGGCCGTACCCTCCGGCGTTTTTTATCGCGGGGGACCCAGTTTGAGACAACAACGTAAAGTCAAACTGAATAATAAAGATCTCAGTCCCAATAAAACTTTATAATCAATATTTATGCAGTATTTAATTAACTAAAAAGCCAGTTAAAAATAAGTCTCTTAACTTATGCAGTATTTTAGTAACTAAAATAGTTACTAAAACTATTGCAGTGGCCACTTAGCCTAAACTATTAAGTTTTTAGATTTGTCAGGTTACAATTTCAGACTATCCAAGTTGAAACAGAACTACAAATTTCTATTTCACGGCGAAACTAAACAAAGCGTTGCTCAAAGCTCAGCGAAATTATTCATTTCTAACAAAAGAATATTAAATCGTCTTCATTTAATTTAACTATGATACAAAAATACAAAGCGTAGGTAGCCGTCCTAAATAAAGAAGGTACAAAAGGCCTATTGTGCCTCGCTAATGTTGTTCAACAATGATGTTGACTTTGCCAAAAGCTACGTTACGTTCCAAATAAGATACCTAATTATATAAAAGGTACACAAAGGGACTTTTGATTTGCATGTATTTTTATTATAAACTTTGGTAAATACTCCTCATCATTTGACCATTGAGGCCATTTGATTGGCCTCACAGATCAGTTGGCAGTTGCTAGGCCTTCTGCGTTGGTGGACGTGGGTCCGATATCTACGCAGGACAAATATTTGTGACGAACATAGAAGTGTATTTTGTATCTGTGTTAATATGATGAGTATTCATAAAAGTAAAGTACTATTTAAGTATTATATCAATAATCTGGTTTCCATGGTACAAACTATGAAAATTATTATATTTTCTCATTGCAATACAATAGAAATACATTTATTTCCGACCAAACATAAATTTCGTACAAGCACGTGACAATTATTATAGTGGAAATCAATTTATGATTATTGTTATAAACATGAAAAAATAATTTATTATATTTTATTGCGATATCGCAACATCAAGACATTAGGTCCTTAGGGTGAATATAAAAAAAAAATGAGTTAAGTTTAATTTGAGCCATTACTAATATAAATAACTGTTCTATGAAACTGGCAATACAGACGCAAAGTTTTAAACGAAGATTGCTTTCCGTTTCACAACACAATAAACATTTCCTTTCCCAAGGAAGTTTAAATGGTACCAGCTGTTGGCAAGCATTATGTAGGTACAAAATGTACGCACGGCAACTGTGTGTCGCATCTGTCGCTTGTCTTGTCTGAGTTGAGAACTTCCGAACGTTTGTTATTCGTGGTAATGGAAGTACATTATTACGAGTGTTTATATAAAGTAAATTGTAAAGCAACGGTTTCCATGGCAACCAAAGTCAATGTACTTTTTTTCTTTTTATTGGAATATCTAACCAACTGTCGGATGAAAGAGTCTTATTGAGTCATACGAAATTTTAAAAGTCTCCGAGTGAAGAACGAAACACAATGTGACATAGATCTTCTCATACTTCATAGAGTCTTGAAACATTTTTGAGGCTAATTACCTCCAATTGGAGGTGGTAGCCGCTTAACATCGGGTGGGCCCACAGTTCGTCTCTACAGTACAGTAGCATAAACAAATACCAATGCTAGCCAGAATATTATAAACTAACATTTAAAATGCGCTTTTAATGGTATTCCATTCTTCGGTGATACATCTCTAAAACGAGACGTATATTTAGGGAAATAAATCGAAATGTGAAGGTAAACAGTGAATACCACAATTTTTAGTCCAACAAATAATATACAAAACTTTTTCCTGTTCATAAAGTTGAATCAAATTACTTATCCATCGGTTCAAAAGCTAGAAGCCCATTATTTTTGTTTACCCTACTAATGGCGCCATTCAAAATTCATTAAGAGTAATAAAAAACTACAGTCTGAGCGTTTTAGAATCGGTGCTGTTTCAAAACACCGAGAGGAAGCCACAATTGTCCAGTGAACACTGAAGGCTGAAAGGTACCTAAATTTTTGTTATTTTTCGGTTCCGCATCTGAAGGTTGATAGGAATCTAAGTATTAAGTTTATAACGTTTGTCTAACTTTTATACTTCTCTTGACATACGTCTCTTTTAAAACCAATAACCAACACGTGTTCAGCGTACATGTTTTAATTAATTAGGGGTTACAGGCCTACTAGGTAAGAATCTTTGGTCTCGGATAAAACCTATTACAACTTCTGTGTTCTGTGGTGCATCGGAACTATGTATATAAAAATGGGTTAGGGACCCGGGCATTGGGCAGCCATGATTTAAATAGGTCTAGGTGGGGTGAAATTTTCACAAAATATCACGTGATTTGGGTGATTCGTATTGTCAGCACAAGGATTATAAGAAAGGGAAAAAAAAACAAACATATTGTTTTTTCTTAGCGCTTTTCAATTCTTCAATTTTTTAGCGGTTCAATTTTTTAATTACTTTATTGCACCCGTGCGATGCCGGGGCGTGTTGCCAGTGTGTATTTTATGCGAATATATTTAGTACCTATATATCGCCAAATTCGTATAAGCATGTTTTCTGTTCATACTTCGAATTTGTTACCAGACTCGTGCATGTAGCTCTATAGCTGTGCAATATCACTCTGATAAGTACTATACAAAGTTTAAATCAAAATATTTCTTGTTTCAAAATTTATAAGTGGTTTCCTAAGTTTTTGTTTCGTATTTTTGACTGGTTTTTCTTTACCAATACAATTAACACCACTAAAAATTTAAACACGATCTTTTCGTTTTAATTATGTGAACAAAGCTTACACACTCATACTCCTGTACGTGTCACAGATGGCATCGAGAAACACGGAAACACAAAGTGTGCCTCGGCCGGGAACGATTCCTAGCAGTCTGGTTATTAAAACCAGATTTACAAAAACGAATATATAATTATATCAGTTATCTGGTTTCCATAGCACAAACTATGTGCTGTGTGAAATATCATTGAATATTTTTTTTTAATATTATGACACATTCGAAAATAACGAAATCAACCGTTAAAATATTTTGATCTTCTTGAATTAGGTTTAAAAAGGCATTTATTTACGCACACATATACCATAATGTACAAATAAAGCTTACTACCAATAAATAACATATATTTTTAATACTATTAATAAATAACATATATTTTTACAACGGTACAATATAACAGGTAATATTTTTGGTATATAAAATACTGTGGTAAAATGGTTGAGGTCTGCAACGCTGTTTTTCAGCCTTCTGTATTATATAAAGCTGTGCTATCGGTACCAGGAACTCATAATGCCACAGTTCATTATTTAGAGTTGGCTACGGCTCGTCCTCGGGGAGTGGAGTGTCCACAAAGTCGGTTTACGAACGAGAGATTTTAGAAACAAAAATAAAGTTGAGGAAAAAGGTAACATAGTGTGAAAAGTTTAATTAGGAACGGTGTTTTATTTAAAAATAACTACATGTCTTCTTTGGAAATTTTTGTTTCCAAATTTTCGAATGATTTAATTATATTCCGAGTTAGAAATATTGTAACTTCGATTGATCGAAATAAAGTGAAGAATAAACAAGTATTTTGTAGAACAATGTGTACTCGTTTTTAAAAATAATTGGTAGACACAATATTTAATGGGTAGTTGTAAGATAGTCATGCCGTTAAGCAAAAGATTAAAATTTCGTTAATTATTTGGTTTAGAGCAATTTTAACAACTCATTCGGATATGTAGTTTTTAATATTTGTTCAAGCAATACTAGGGAATACTGTAATCATTTTCCACCCCACAAATTTCCTTTGAGCTAAATTATACATGTATATCAAGAGCCCGCATATTTGCAGCTTTTGAACGTTATATATTTCACGATAATAGTGCGGCAACTTATTGGACAGCGCAGCGTGTGTGCACCGTATTTCAAAATTGGGCGCAATGTGCTCTTATGAGAATGCTTCATCATTTATGTTGTCCTGGTACTCGGGACAAAGGCACATTTCTTTTCTGAGGTTGAAAAATATTATCTACAGAGAAAAATCTTTTACTGTGCTTTAAACGGGTTAGCTAATAAACTGTAGTATATGTGCTATTAAGTGGTTACCGCTACCCATAACAACAGCAATATGACTTAGGTCATTAGACCGGAATCCTATCATATTGCACCTGTCACCCTGAGATTGCATACAGTCTCATGCCTCTGTAATTTTTTTCTACCGATATACCTATGAGAGTCTAGAGTTTGATGGCAGGATACTAGGTATGGAGGCAGTACTATGTGGCAGAAGTTTTACAGCTACTTTGTTACTCTTTCCACAACTTAGAGAATACGTGTATTCAAAAGGCAGCGGACATAGTCCATACCCAAAAAATAAAATTGTAATAATATTTTTCTTTTTGAGTTCTT
Organism: Aplocera efformata; assembly: GCA_921293045.1. Taxonomy (NCBI): domain Eukaryota; kingdom Metazoa; phylum Arthropoda; class Insecta; order Lepidoptera; family Geometridae; genus Aplocera; species Aplocera efformata. The sequence continues at coordinate 5,197,943 of OV121063.1, forward strand.
CATTGTTAATAAGGCATGAGATTTATGCCTTATTAACAATGAAAACCTTTTAAGGTAACGTAATTGAATGAGGTTTTATTTTCAAAGCTCATTTGTAAAGAGTAAGGTTTCCGTTAAGTCATTTTGACGTTTTAACGGAATTATCGTTATGTTCATTCGCTGATTAAATTATCTTTTTAATTCCTAATTGAAATGGATGAGGAAATTGTTTTCGGAAGATTAGGATAAAGATGAACTCGATAACAAAAGCGTATTCTGAGGGTAAAATTATATTATGGTTAATGTTCATTACATTTCGTAGTTAAATGCATTTAAAAATTAATTACAATACGTAATTGGCATCAATTACAAAATAGAGCGTACACTACAAACGCCGACTTTAAAACCAAAGGTCGCTGGTTCTAAAGGTAGAACCAGCGATTAATCCTCTTGGTGGTGCGAAAGGAACGACATAATATGGTACTTGGTAATCTGCAGCTTAGCAGTGATATAATCGCATTGCTGTATTCTAGTGGAAGGGTGTGAGTGCCGGTGAAATCAAAGGCTCATGTGATGTTACATCCCTGCGCCACTGGTAATCTCATATGCCAAGCAAGTTAATACGATTACAAAAAAACTTTCCGTCACGGCCCAATTCCAACTACGAAAGGCTAAAAATAAAAATATGGAAAAGCCGTTTCGTTTACAAGGCTCGGGAGCTAACGATGCGTGGCAAATTCACTCCATTACTTGTTCATGTTTCGACTGCATAGGACAGTAGCTTGAATATAATATACTTGCATAGAAATGTATATAATTGTAAAGCATGACGGACAAAATTCTCCGGTTTTTTCAATCCGAAACCAAGCATTATCTTGTTTCAGAGGCCGTCGAACTAGCGCTATTTTTGAAAACCGGTTATTAATAGTGCGAAACTCGTTATGATAAAATTATTTTTCAACCAAATTCCAGAGGATCAATTGAAAAGTTCTTTTTTTTATTTCAATGAATATGCTTTCAAATTGGATTCATAGATTTTGTCGGTTCAATAGTTTGGTTGCTAAATCAAAATAACTTGAAAAAACGTCATTCAAGGACATATCTTCGGATAATATATTCTTAAATTGCATGTTTTGCTCTCCTGTGATTTTTTTCTTCGCCCATTGTATACCGATATGGATGTTTCTGTTTATAATGGTAGGGTGTATCCCCATTGTGTAAAGGGTGAAAGAAAGGGTAAAGGGTGATAAATAAGGGATGAAAGAATTGAAATCGGTTTATTTCGATTTTTAAATCATTCGCCCGCTGGATATTTTTTTTGGATATATAGTATATAATTTTTTATCAACCCATTACCCGACCCAAAGATGCAAACAACGTCGCTATTTTTAAAATATTTAATTCTTGTTATTCGTCTAAGTCTCGTGAGAAGTAGAGCTTCGATTTATTTTCACATATTATATGGATTTTAGCACGGAAATGCACTAGAAAAAAAAACTCAAATCTCAAACTTATTTATTTCTTGTGATATCCACGTCAAACTTCAAACTTTACAAGCAAAAGTAAACATATTCGTGAGTGTTCATGTTATAGCTATCTTATTTGTTGAACTTGCGTCTATTCCAGTAGTAACCGAACAATCTGCACCTACTACCCCATGACAACGAGCCTAAAGTGGGTTGGAATATATTTTTTTCCAATCTCTGCTTCATTTTTCATTCGCTGAGATTGACACTCGATCTTTTAACAAATATCCTTGATCTTGAAAGATGGAGGCAATTTTTTTTTTTAAATGGATGTTGTTCTACACTGACGCGTAAAAAATAGCGATAAGTGTACAATAGTACACCCTTTCCCCGAAACAGCAATGCGAATGCACCACTACTTGGCGGTGGATTGACTTGGTTGGCCTGTTGGTGGCAGTAGTTCTTCGGAAGAACTTAACACAAGTTCACCTGCTTTGCTTAACTCCTTTCGTATCGCCTGAAGGGCATGTGTACTCTGAGGTACTACGGACGCATGAAACATGGACCCCAAAAAAACTAGATTAATTCATTTAGCAATATTTTAAAACTAAAGTAAGTAAATTGCCAGTAACGCATTAAGTTATGATTGCTTTACAAACATTGCTCAAGAAACATAAGAAAGAAACTTTCGGATCCATCTGGGTTTATAGAGGTTGGGCTTGGGTTTAGATGAGAGTCCATCTGTGAACTTTTTTAAATTGAAATAATTGTGGCATTGGATACAATCAGAACAACGAAGTAAGTAATGAATACATATTTATTCTTTTAAATTCAGAAAATATACAATCTTTATCTCCTATCCACATGTACTTCCTACAAACTACATATTTCACCCTATTCAAGATTTATTTTCGTGACAAAATGTCTGTCCTTTTATTCCCATTTATTTCTATACGAAAAACCATCAATATTGTTTCAGTCTTAGTCGTGGAAACGGAACAGAGCAACTTTTTCATTTATAATATTAGTTGAAAAGTTACTAATACTACATAATAATAATAGACCGAGACAATCTTTTGCGTGATCAAACCGATTGCCGTAATGTCGAATACAGGAAGACATTGACATCAAAAGCAAGCTTTACTATCGCTCCCCATAAATTGATATCGCGAATTGGTCAATAAACAACGTTTACGGGACGTAACGACATCGTAAAAAGAGTGAATTAACGTTTACCGATTCTACGTGCGTCGATCGAACGGTAGTCGATCGAATGAGGTTCAAGTAGTTAAACTTTATCGAGCTCTTGGAGATTAGAATATGGATAGTGGTTGACTAAAATAAATCGTAGACTTTTCACACAGTGACATCTAAGCCCTGAAGCCCATAGCTTGTATTATGAGAATCAGATCAGTGATAAATTACATTTTGTCTGCGCTCCGCAATGTTACCCACGATTTTACGTGATTAAAAGTAGCTTATGTTATAATCCAGGATATCAGCTATCTTAGTACCAAATTTCATCCAATCCGTTGAGCGGTTGAAGGAATAAAAAAACACACACACACACACATACATACAAACTGAGGCAACGATTTCAGACGCGACGATAAGCGTGATCCAAAATTCAAGTATGGTGGTCGTTACGAACCATCGTTCTGTCTAGGACCCGTTATAACATATTGATGACGATATAACGATGTTAAATAATTTCAATCTGCCCATACGCCATCTTTTGGGTAATTGAACTCTAATTGGTAATTTGTATCTCATTAATTAACATAAATTACACATAATTAATCAAAATGGATTGTAACGTTTCATTTGGACTAACGTTCAAATTTACAATCATAAGGTATAGCTTGCGTGCTGTGAGTAGAATAGAGTAAAGTAATTAATTGATATAAAAATATTTTGACAACGTTTGAAGCAGGAAAAATTTTGTTTGGCTATAAAAATTAGGGATTAAATTAGGACGGTCCCATGGCATCTTGACTTTATTGTGCGGGCGCAAAATTAAAATAACAAGTCGTCGTAGCACTTGACTACGCGTAGCTGTAGCAATTTGCTACGCCGTAGCTTCACGCTACGCTGACTATTCAAAGAGACTCGTAATGAGACCCGGAACAACTCGAAAAGTAACTGTTTAAATAATGTTCCATTATAGGTACGTTGTTTTATAAAAGTTAGCTTGTTGATAAAAAATATTTACAAAATATTTAAAAATTATATATTATACATTTTTTATAAAGCTTCGAACTAACAGGAGAAACAGGTTTTAGTTTACAGAGGCAGAGCCGCCTGTAGTACGAGCTGAGTGATACCAACGGCTGCTTGCATAACACTGATTTATTAAGGAAACATAAGATATAATTAATAGGAACATAGTAGTATAAAAGTATCTATCACCGTACAAATGAGCAAAAGTTGGTTTTCTGTACGTATCTCTGTCATCAAGTCATCATCTTAACAGAACTATGATATTGTGTTTTCACGGAAACTGTAAGAACACAACTTTTAAGATCATTAAAGAATATACATCATTTCAGCTTCACCAGAATAGTTGAAAAGTTACATGCACGAATTGTCCGTTGTATTAAATAAAATGTAAGTTGGTGATGTAAAAGTTAAATGATTTTTATTTATACTTCTTCTAATCTATTTTTAGGATGTTTTGAAAACATACAAATATAATAATGTCTTATTGCTTTGCTTATATTATACTATACTAGCTGACCGGACCGATGTTTTCCTGTGTTTATTCACAATCTGACAATCGGGTGTCAAGCAAAATGTATTGGAATTAGAATGACGTCCATAACTAAACATGCATTGTCACCCAAAATAAGCGTGTATACCAAATTTCAGCTCAATCGCTTAAAGATAACTGGTTTAAAATTCAGTTGCAAGATTCCACTCGGACAAACATAAACATGAAAGTTAAATAAAAGCTTGTAAAAAGACTGCCTGGAAGACGACGCAAAACTATCTACTCTTTTTTTTATGCGACTATGGGGACGGCACGAGCGTAAGACCCACCTGAGGTTAAGTGGTTACTGCCTTTAAACAACAAAATATACGACACGATACTTCCTGTAAGAAAAGGTTTAAGAAAAATTCTCGGGACACGAGAATGCTTTATCGCTACAAAATTTAATTAGTAGAATATCTTCAAGATGTCACCATGCTGTCTAAAATAAAATTAATGTCCAAAGTGCGGGTGAAATTACCAAAGTTGCTGACACCGTCGCCCTTGTTATTTATTAAATTCTTTATCGCACGGAGACTGCACAGGTCTTTCGTAATCATTTAACGGTAGAAAAGTATTCCGTATCAGCCTGTAATGTTCCTATTGCAGAGACACCGGCCTGCTTTCAATAAGTGAGTGAATGGGCTTTGATTTATCACGTGTGACCAATCTTAATTGGTAGATGTCACAGGTCTTAAAATTTTTGCTTTTAGGACATACCGCTTTCTGTCAACGTTTTGTCAATTTTTTTTGCGTAATATGTAATGCACAGATTGCATTTAGTGTTCCTTATTATTAAATAAAATGAAATATATAAGTCAAAGTAAAAGTCAAAAACTTTATTTCCGTTGAATTCAGAGACAGAGTTGAGCAGAGCGACGTCACACCATGGAGTTTTATTATTTATATAATCATTAACTGAGCAATCTTTCTTATCTTCGGTATCTTTATGAAATTATTCCTTTTAAATGATTTAAATCTTTGGATAGGATTTGGAAGTTTGGTAGCATGGTAGTATGTTAATAACATATATGTTCGTCACACAAATGCTTGTCCTAAGTGGGAACTGAATCCAGGACCTACAGCGCAGAAAGCAGAGCTAGTAGTAACTGAGCTGAATGCCAGTCAAAGACATCGCGTAACAAACAAGAAAATAACAGTCGGAATAAAAACCTCCATTTTTGAAGTTAAAAATGTTAAAAATTCACTGCGGTACGCCAATGCGGTAAACATTAAAGTTATTTTAATCGTTCAAGACACGCTTTGTTTGATTACGTGGTTATGTTATTTGAATAATTATGGTAAAATCGATCGAGCGTGGTACAGTACCTATTTGACGGATAAACAAATATAATCTAAAACTTATCTTCAATATTTTTTTAATGTAGCATTTTTTTAAGGTACATAGTGGCTGCTTTGAACGGCCACTATGTCGTAGGTTGTATTATGTATATGAAAAGAGATACTTTTTAAATATTATTACTTATAATAAAAAAAAAATAAGTTTAATGAGACGATATGCCACGTCGGAGGCGTCGAATGCCTCCAGCGCGGCTTAGTCCATCTGGTAGTGAGTTTACTATCTAATTATATTCATTACATAAACTTTTGGTTTCGTCCTGTACACAATTAATTAGCGGCAGTACAAAGGTCTTGTCATACACCGTTTTTTTTTTTTTTTTTTTTTTTTTTCTCGTGGGGAAATGCACTCGCATACCGCCCTGCCACGGGGAGACAGAGCGGTTATGTGGGACTAGACCCACTAAAACCCCACGGTGTCCTCCTCTGCCGCTTAGTGGCGGGAACACGGGAACGTTAACACACACATCCGCGAACCCGCCACGGCTGTCCGTCTCCGGACCCCTCTCATTTTGGCACCGAGTGCCACGCCTTAGTTAGCGACACGCCAGAACACATAGCGTGTCGCAACCACCTCGGGGACCTGGCCAGCGAAAGGGCGTTAGATGACCCCGTATCTAAACGCCCTAGGTCCCCATGCGACGGGTCAGATATGTGGCCCCGTCGCCTGCCACTACGGCCGCAGAGGATAGGGAGAGTGGCGCCTCTCAATACCAACACTCCTCTTCCCCTGCGGCCCCACCGCGTCCGCCATCTAGCGGTGGCGACCCCGCCGTGGCCGCGGAAGGTAGGGAGAGCGGCGCACCGCTATACCGGCACTCCTCTCCTGCCGCGGCCCCTAACCCTCAGCTGCGGTGCCGCCCATACGACACCGCAGCCCGCCTCAGTTGCGGTGCCCCCCATAAGGCACCGCCACCTACTGTGGCCGCTCCTAGTCGGCTTGGAGGCAAAGCCTAAAGGAGCAGCCCCTCCCGGGTTCCTCTTGGCTTCACCGTGTTCAGCCCAACCACGGTTACTAAGCCCCCCCGCCCCGACAAGGCGGGAACCCGCGGGGGGGGTCTTGTCATACACTAAAAAAATTACTTAATTGATAGTTTACCCCCTACCACTACCCCTAGTATCGAACGTATGGTTGATTGTACATTAAATAGCTCAATTGGAGTCTATTAATATTATTATTTTTTACATGTTCGTGTAGGAAATCAAAGGGTACACACCTAAGGACGCGAGCAACTAGACTCTCTGACAAATAACTATATGATTATGAGTTTATCTTAATATATATAAATCTCGTGTCACAATGTTTGTCCTCAATGGACTCCTACACCACTTAACCGATTATAATAAAATTCGCACACCATGTGCAGTTCGATCCAACTTGAGAGATAGGATAGTTTAAATCTCAAATTATAGTCGCAATTTTAATTTATTGCTAATCATAATATCGTATGACAAAAACGTTAGCCACAGCAACGCGTGGCCGGGTCAGCTAATGAGTACATATAAATAAGTATTTTCGTTTGTTTCGGTATAGGATCATGCTTGTTCTAAAAGCTTTCGAAAATGTGACTCGCATCTGCAGCAATGAGACCATATAAATAATTAATCAGCGGATGGATTTCTGGGTCACACCGATAGACCGCAGACGGTGAAGGGTTGAACCGAATATGTGCATAAATTACATAGCATAGCATTTATATCGTATTCCAGCACCAGCAATTATGAGCATTATTGTGGGTTAATGGCGCGCCATAGCCTTTTGATAATAATTAATGTCATTCTATTGCGTTACATTTTTTGGTGTGGAATATAACCTTATACCGGCCTGCCGTTACGGTGAGTTTCCGAGCAAACAACCTGATTTTAGCTGATTCCGAAGCTTCCGTAGCTAAATGGAAAAATGGAACCCCTCAAGTTCTGTCTTGTAAGCCTGTCTGTCAGTATGTCGCAGCTATTTGACTCGGAGGCACTGTATACATGAAAATATATATATTTATTTTATTTTATTTGGAGAACCAACAGCACTTGATAATGTGTACAAAACATTGAAATATACAATTGGTGGCCAATAACAGGTTCCCACTGATAGAAAAGGTATTTAAAAATAGCTGCACACAGCAAAACAAAGTACATAATTGCCACGCAAAACTTAGCAAAACATAAAACATGTTATTTATAAAATCATAGTTAAGCTTAAATTCTTATCTTACTTAACAAGCAAACATAAAAATTGTACAAATTTGTACACCGTGTGCAGTTTGATCCAACTTGAAAGATAGGATAGCTCAATTAATTTATGATCGCAATATTATTTTATTGCAAATTATTTGTCTATTATTTGACGGTCACAATTACAAAAACGTTAGCCGCAGCAACGCGTGGCCGGGTCAGCTAGTATATGATATACGTATTGAAATTTTCTTTCATCTACATAAATTCATCAAAATTTCATCTACATAACATACGCGCCAATTATGAAGAAACTCGTGATTCCTTCCCAAATTGACTTCTGCTGTACACGGAATTAGGGTCAAATTCCCCTGGGATTTGGAGATGGAAACCAAACTCCCTGAAGTGGTGATATTAATCTCTTCTTATAATGACGTCATCATTAAATTTGAATACGTGAGTTTCATTATTGCTGAAAGTAAACACCGTCTATATATAATATTATCGAATGACGTAATAGTTTGGTATCGATTAAATTGAAGGGTCCTGCATAATTAATTGTAATTAGAAAATTTCTTAATTTTATCGAATCCGGGTTTAATCTTACCACTATTACGATATAAACGCGAAAGTTTGGATGAATGCATGTTTGTTTCTTAGTCACGCCATAATGGCTACACGGATCAGTATGAACTTTGGCGCAGAGATAGATTATAATCTGGAACAGCACATGGGCCCGGAAAATCTCGGAAAAATGCACGATTCCTTTAGGGAAAACCGCGGGCGAAGCTTGTATAAAATAACTGAATATAATTCAATAGAAATTCTATTAGCCGCTTCGTTTGTACTCGCGTGATCACGTGTTTGGTATCAGGGAATAACGCTAATGTAATACACGATATAGATTGTTGGACACGTATTGATGTACGTTATATCAATAACCGATAGCCAATACCGATTACACTGGCTTTGGAATTACAAGCGTGCATGTATTTGTTAATCATAATGCTTTAAATCTTATGAAGTGATGGAACGAACTAAAGGCCCACCTGGTGGTAAGCGGTTACCCCGCCCATGACAACAGCAATCCAACTCAGACGAGACTTGGATCTTAGACTGAGTGGTATTTGTTACGTCCATAACACGAGAAGGGGATGCAACGTTTCATGTGCCTGTGTTTACCGGCACCCACACCCATCTACCGGAAGACAGTAAAGCAAATAGTGTCATTTTGTAATAAGAACATAACGTTTCTTAGACAAATGCTCATGCTCAGCTCAGTTGGTAGTTTCTGCCTTCTGCGCTGTCGTGGGTTCGATTTCCACCCAGGACAATCATTTGTGTGACGAAAATAAAAGTTTGTTCTATGTCTGGGTGTTAAAGTATGTTATATGTACGTATTTACAAATAATATGTAATCTATTAGTCATCTAGTTCCCATATTACTGATGGCGCTGAGTGAAATTACCATGAATATAAAAAAATATATCCTTAGTCTGGGGCTGTGTGAAATGATGAGTATTAACTATTTAATATTTATATTTTCTTCCCTTGTTTTTCACCTTTAGGTATACCATGAAGAAATTTATTCATGAAGTTCCTAGTGGACCATTTCGAAGGTAAACGAAGTTGATAGATCAAACAAAAATCTTCATCATCGGTCCACAGTGATGTCACGTAACAAACACATAATAAAACAATATTTCCGTCACATACAGCACCTGCTCCTTTTTTGAAGTATGTTAAAAACATATCGTAAACATTACGCCATTGGGCATCATAATTCTTCACAGGAAAATAGAGGTGGAAAAGAGTAGGATAACAATAACCTTCGAACAAAGAAATAACTACGATGGTTTCCAATGCCCAGAAGACCAGTAATCGAACCACAATGAAATATTCAGCACAATGAAACAACGCATATCGAACGATTCGGTTACGAAATAGCCAACACAATACTGTTATATAAATCTACTTCAGCTGATAAGAATTTTTTGTGCAACTTAAACGACATAATCAGCTAGTTAACAGTGAAAACCCTTTTTTTTTACGTTTGCGCACTCATTCATGCCATCTGTGTCGCGGATGGCATGGACAAGCACAAGACAAACCAAGCCAAGAACAAACTTTACGCTCTTAATTGACGTCATATGTCTACATAATCGAGTAAAAATTATATATAGATTATTTTTAAACCCGGACAATAAAGATGTAAAGACGAGAGTAAGATATATCTGTGTGTCTGTCTGTGTCGTAACACTCAAAAGAATTTACCGATTTTACTTTGGTCTTTTTTGCTTGAAAGTTGACGTGATCGAGATGGTTTTTACCTATCTTAATATATATAAATCTCGTGTCACAATGTTTGTCCTCAATGGACTCCTAAACCACTTAACCGATTATAATAAAATTCGCACACCATGTGCAGTTTGATCCAACTTGAGAGATAGGATAGTTTAAATCTCAAATTATAGTCGCAATTTTAATTTATTGCAAATTATAATATCGTATGACAAAAACGTTAGCCACAGCAACGCGTGGCCAGGTCAGCTAGTAATTTATATAATAAAGATCTGTCAATTAATATATTGCAGTTGTTTGTGGTAATATGACACGTAAGAATAATAAAATAAGTTGGTATTATCCTATCCTAACTAATATTATAAATGCGAAAGTGCGTATGCTTGTTTGTTTGTCAACTGATCATCATGATCAATTTTGCATACACGTAATCAGGGGTACAGAAAATGGCATACGGTACCTTTTATCCGGAAGTAGTAGATACAATTTGCATAAACGCGATTCAAAGCTAGTTAGTGATAATACTGTTGATTATTCAGTTTTGAATTATTAACATCGAGTATGTTTTAATGTTAATTATTTCATCATAATAAACAATTACTCACATAAAACTAGTAAGTAACAATTACTCACAATAAATAATAGTAAACCGTGGATTAATTCTTATTAGTTAATAGAAAGCTATTTTTAATTGAAAACACTACCATAATATAAAACATGTTTCATGTAAAAGTTACTTGTATAAATATATATGGACCTTTTTGTTGCTATACTAATCTAACTTCAGCAATCTGTTTGTGGTTTATAGAGTTTGGCTGTTATTGACCATGTGATGTTAAATAACTACCAATCAATACAACTCAGTTTCTCCCCTCAGTTTCTCAGTTCTCAGAGATTAGTAAATTTGGCGCTTGTTCAAACCCCATAGGATAAAAGAAAATACTCTAAGATAGGGATTTAAAATAAGTAAGCCATTGAAGACGCGTAATAAAGTATTTTGACCTAGACTTTGCCCTTGAAATAGAAGTGCATCATACCAGAGATCCAGGTGCCGTTCCACCGCACCGGCTTCAGATCCTCACTGAGGAGGTCCTGGATGCGGAGGCGGCGGCCGCGCACCCTGGGCCCCTCATCGGGGGGCGTCAGCAGCACCACTGACGTCACGATGAGAGCCAGCACCGCCACGATCACCAGCAGCGCGATGAGGATCCCTCGCCAGTTCCGCTGGTTCGGACTGCCCACCACCAGCTTCTGAAACACGGGGTGGTGGTTAGAATTTGGAATGCTAACGTGGAAAGATGACAGAGTTGGACTTTGTACGGCCCAGCTTGGTTCGTATGCTTTCGGATTGGTCCCATAGAAATTTTAGTAATATCGATTCAATAATTTGGTAGTAAAATCAAAATAAGTAGAAAAAATATTTTCACCACGAAATTGCCTATTTTGCTTTCCTGTGACTTTTTCTTTCTCCCGTTGTATACCGGTTTGGGTGATTATTATTTAAAAGTCGGTCAGTTTTTGATTTTCAAAGCCATCACTTTTAATCATTAATTTGATTTTTGAATGTACTTATATATTTTTTTTATTTAACCATTTCTATGGCACTTAAATAACTTAAAGAATACGGTCCGTAGTGAGAATTGTTTATCGATTTAAGTCTATCCGCCCAGCAACCGACATCTATTTTCATGCCGTTGAAACAATTTTTGCGTACGAAATCGCTTTTTCTTTACAAATTCTTGTTAAACCAGCCTATTTCGAATAAACAGCTCCAGTGATAAATTAACTGGCGTGACAAGATACGACGATAAAAGGAAAAAAATCGACCCTAATGGCCAATAGATGGGTAAGCAGGCTTTATACCAACAAACAATAAGGAAGGAATGTTGTTTGTTTAATGTCACCCTCACACCACATTCATAAGGTTTCAACAGCTTGGGGCGAAATACAATCAATACATTTGAAGGCACCGCAACCAAAATAAAATGATGATCTAGCGTGAAAGCATAACAAATAAACAAACAAACTCACATTCCCATTAATGATATTATACATATTTTCTACAAACAAAAAAATAGCCTACACAAAGAGGTAATCTGTGTAGCATATAAAAATCTGCTGTATTTCCTACTCAAAAAGTTAAATAACTCCGCAACCTGTACATATAGACCCCTTGTAACACGCGAAAAGCCATTTTGGCGGTAAAATAGCCGCCATTACGCAGAGTAGCCTGCGATAACGATACAGGATGCCACTTATTCAGTTTTATTCGTTTTTACTATAGACAATTTGCTTTATTTCGCTTTTATGTAACACATTTTTACACGGGTTTATTATGATCCAAGATTATCCCACGTAAGTCTGAAAATTGTTGAATTTTTGTCAATTATTTTGGTTCACAAATAGATACAGAGTTCAAAAATACCTGAATTGTGATAGACAGACAGATATTTAAAAGCCAAATCAAGATTAAAATCTCGTCATTTTGTTTAAAACTAAACATTTGTAAAATAAAAGGGAGTATTATTTTGGTACAGATTTATAAAAAATTGACTTTTTAACGAAATTTCAATGCATAATCTTATACCTAAACTTTATTAAAGGCCTCGTGGGTTCAGAGTTTACGTTTCGTTCCCATCACGTTAGGAACATGAATGTAAACGGCCTATCAAGTGAGGAGTGCCTAACCCTCTGTGTAATGAAGTGGAGCTTGTTAAGATAACGTTCCATTATAGAGAGGGAGAGTGAGGATACCAGCCTACGACCTTTTTTCACTGCATGTACACTTTTTTCAGTTGCTCGCGTTGTTTGGTGAGTACCTTTGGAGTCCCTGCACGTACCCCTTGGCTAAAGGGGCAACAACAGGAAGCAGTAGAACTTTGTCAACATACTTTCGATACTGCCTCCACACTCGTTTCTGTTTTCCATTGGAAGGGTAGGCACTTTTGTTACATAACAAGTAATTAATTTAAAAATCAAATAAACTGATTTCAATACTTCATCATCAACTAAAAACATGACGGGAAAAGAGGTGTTTGCAATCAAAGGAATCATACAAATCGGTCCTCAATTGGCGAAGATACAATAACGAACATAGAAAAATGCATTCGAAATGCCTCTTCCATTTTTAAAGTCTGTTAAAAAATTGTGGGTAGAAATGTAATGCTTAGTCAATTCTTTACAATACACCAGTCTCGTTCCCATCACATTGGGAACGAGACACGACCGAATGTGAACGGGCCATCAAGTGAAGGGTGCCTAACCCTCTGTGTAATGAAGTAGCACTTCTTAAGATAACGTCCCATTACCAGTGAGGGCCGGTCTGACGGGCCGTGTGACGTCATCAGGGCTTCCGATATTTTATGGAGCACCTTCCGAGATCAAATTACTTATAGGCAGTAGATACATATTAATCTATACTGCAGAGCTTTCTCCATAGTTTAGTTGGTAATAACTCTACTAAGGATTTTTATTATATTTTTGTATGGATTTTTACAGGGTTCACAATCCAGACAAGACTGTTTTAGTATTTTCGAGACAGCGCCTACCCTAGTAAAGCTACCCAGAATATTTCGTGGCAAACACTACAATTTTAAGGTTTTGATCACACAATAAAAATATCAAAAAATTATTGAGTTTAATTTGTTATAATCGGCCGAAGATAAGAATTTCTAAAACTACGCAATTCCCAAAATTTCGCGCCCGGTGCCGCAATTGAAAGCATGGCTATAAGCCAAAGTAAAAGTAAAGCCAAGGTTGAGGGTAGTCTAGACCGTACATAATTTTATTAGGCATTGTAACGTAAAATAATTCTAGTGCGACTGCTAGACAAACGTATGTGGGTTAAGCATAAAGTTTGGTCCTGAGTGTTTGCGTTGCGTTTTGTGTCACAGGTGGTGTGATACAAAACACGTACAGCTGTATAGTCGATATAGCTGATTTGCATTTGAATGATCAGGGTATAATTAGATTTAACAGACAAAACCTACATTTCATCGACTTAAAACAAGAATGATCTTTATACTGCTACATATTTTTGTTGTGTAAATGGCCAGTGTTTATGTAAGAATGTTTATCTTTTATTGAAGATCAATATTTTTTCTACTGGAATAACAAACTCGGCTAAATAGGATTTCGATTCGCACATCCAGGTTTTCACTACCACTGATTTTATTATTTGGGATATCCATCATAATAGACTGAAAGGAAAGGAAAGGAGCTCCGCCTTCTATGGTCGTGGATTTGATTCCCCAGGACATTTGTATGACGAACATATAATGTTTGTTCTCTTTCTGGGTGTGTTTCTACGACTTATAATTTGACCTTTTATAAGTACAAGCAGATGGATTTTGTAGGCTTAGTTTTCCTTTAACTTTTGGGTACGGAGATTTAAAACACCCTTTAATTGGATTACATTGTATTACATTGGATACAAAGCTGGGTTAGTTTAAAATCATGTTTCAGTTACAAAATATCGAACAATACGAACTGGAATTCTGTACGTTACGTTCATTGTGTCATAGAAAATCAATAGCTAATGTCCTTCACCAGCAATTGATCATTTTACAGCGGGGGCCCTTCTTATACAAGCATGACATGACAAAAGCTGAGCTACGCTGGGTTCCGTGATAATGGTAGTCATAACAGTTCGGTGAGAAGACATGAAAGCGCCAATCCAGAAGAAAACAGTTTTGAAGAGATGAAATCAATAAGTAAAGCGGTTTCAGCTGGTGATTCATATTGTTTAATAACACACGTTTTATTCGTACTTCTTCCCGATCTTGTACTACTGATACTACTCAAGAACTGCGTATCCGATCTTATATCTACACGAACTTCTGATACTATGTTCTTGAGTTTTTGTACCAGATTTTCTAAGAATATTTAGATGGATTGCTTGCATCCGTAGATGGGTCAGTGTCCTTGGTGGAAAAGAGCTACCCTATGGAGCAGAAAAAAAAAATACTAGGTACGAATTTTTCTGCTTTTTCAAGCAGTGATGCACTGGTGCTGTATACAATTGGATGTATGGCTACGCGATGCAACTTGAGTATTCTCATAAGTAACTATGTGATACAGTAGGAGAGGAACTGTGTCATGTTGCTATTATTTATGGTCGGCGACAAATAATCTAGATATTATTCAGGCAAACCTATGCTAATTCAATGAACCACAAGCCGGCCAGCAATTCCCAGAACCAAAGAATATATAAATCTAGTTGTGTCGAAGGTGAGTATCGAACGAGCTCGCGAACCTTTTCAAACTCCTTTCTTTCACTTGTCGATTTCCTGTTTCTGCCAAAGTACTTTTCGAACTTGGGCCTACTTGATAGAACTTTTTCAAATTCAGAATTTCACGTTTACATTTTCCGTTTAGCAAAGGTTGCTCGATTCATTACGGGGTTGGATGACTGTGTTGGTATTTAGTAGGTATCATAACATTGTTTATGGAGTAATGAGTACTTTTCATCGACTAATCACTAAACAAAAGCAGCGTGTCAAATTTTCACCGAACGCATCCCTCTTCCGAGAACAAATCATCTTCCCAACTATATCAGTCAGTAAACAATATCAGAAAAATTCTTAATATTTCAACAAGAGGATTTGCCACTAGTTCACAAAAACATACTTTCCATTGATTCTACAGCATACTTAAATTACATAAAAAAATGGATAAAACGCCATCTTGCCAACTAGATAACTGATAGCATACTTTTAAATACCTTTCTTATAATACATATGTACATGTTAACACCCAGAAACAGAACAAAAATTTATATTTCTTACACAAAAGCTTGTCCTGAGTGGAAACTGAATGAACCCACTATCTACAACGCAGAAGGCAGAGCTTGCAATGCAGCCAGTAAAAAAAAATTGAATGAATGTTTTTTAAACTTCAACCCTCAAACTGTCTTCGTTCGTTTTGAAATAAGTTGTGTTCCCCGACGCAGTTGATTGATATTCGTCGCACGAGTCACACCCTTTGAAAACTTCGCCAAACAGATGTTAATACGTGTGGGAATGGTCCATCTTCCGGCTAAAGTACTTTCTTATAGGAAGTGGTAATGTCGCCGATAAAAGTTTTAGACGCCATGTGTGGGATGAAAGTTTATTGTGACACTTTGTAGAGTCATTTGCGAGACACTTGAGAAGATAAGATCGGTGAAGACTATTTTGTTTTCGTGGATACATAGAGAGTTTGTATTATTGTACTAGGGCATGTAACGAAAAGAGTGTTAAATATGAATGTTATTGGATGGAAGGGAAAAAGTCCAGAGCTGCTTGGTGCTAGTATCCAGAGCTGCTTTACTAGTACCAACCAGGGCGACATGAATGAGAATGGTATGGTTAATTAATTATGACATACAGAGGATAAACGAAAAAATACTCACGAGACATTTGCAGTGTGAATAAGGTCATTGGACAAGGAAGACCACAGCACATGCGTAGATTAAATTGGTGACGTTTTAGAATAAGACTAGGTCAAAAGTACCTAAATGATCATGTAGAATGCCGCCCCTTTTAACGCTTCACGAAACAGGTATAATTTTAAGTAACAATATATAAATCAGTGTCTAAATGCAACCTTTTTTTTATGTAGCTGAAGTGACAGGACGAGCTGGAGGCCCACCTGGTGTTAAGTAGTCACCTCCGCCCATAACAACAGCAATGCAACTTAGGTCCTCACTGACCGAAGTATGAGAGGACCCAAGTTGCAACTCGCTGCGCCCGTCACCCGAGACCCGATATTACGTCTTATGTGCCTGTAATTACACCGTACACTTAGACATACAATCTATGGCTGGCCTCCCAGCTCTGTTTTCTGCGGTGGAAGTAATGGGTTCGATTACCACGCAGGACAAACATTTGTGAGACAAAAAAAGAATCTGTGTGTTAATATGTATTACATGTGTGTATGTACAAAAATATGTACTTTATAAGTACTAATCAATTATGTACAAGCTATACTGGGCTAGATTGAGTAATCTTAGCATGGTAATAATATCCTATTCTCCCTAGCTCGATAGATAATAGGCCGAAAGCGGATTGTCTTGATTGAGAAGATCACTTGAATTCGATCTCTGGTAATTGGAAATATGAGAAACTATAAGGACACTACACTTACTAATAAACCAGGGAAGAGTATATTGATTAGCCTCACAGGTAAGGCGGTAGCGCTGCCTTCTGCGCTGAAGGTTGGGTTTGATTCCCACCCGGGACAAATATTGTGTAACGAACATAGATGTTTGTTGTAAACTTATCAAATAACATTAGCTTAAACATGAAAACTGACTGTAATTTGACATATTTGTGTGCCTGTAATGTGCCTGGGGAGTTCCTGTGACACGTTATATGGTCACGAATATGTGTACATGCATGTGTAAAATTTGACGTGTCCAAATGATACTTGAGATCTAAAGGAATAAATGAGTTTGACTTGGACTTTGACTTTGTTCTGTACCTGGGTGTAAAATATATATTATACTAGCTCCGCGGTGTTACCCGCAGTTATCCGAGATCAAAAGTAGCTTAAGTGTTCAGGATATAAACTATCCTGGTACCAAACATACACACACAGATACATACAATTACAAACTTTCACCTTCATAATATAGTGTGATATATTTACACAAAAAGTTTAAGGCTGTGTGTAATTTATATGAATATTTATTTATTATATGATACTTTTAGCTCATGTTTATCATAATTTACTTGACGGTGCAGTAGCCTACTTGAATAATTAATCTGTAATCTGTTCGAAACGAGTCCCGGGTTCAATCGCTAGCTGGAGATAAGTTTGTTTGAGCATATATTGTACTTTGCTGTCGGATTTGAAGTTTTTTAGTCCATCAATAGATAGATATGTCACATTAGAGACAAGTTTTTATGGTTTAGCTAGACTTATTTGTTAAGCTTCTGTCTGTCCCTTCTAACGGACTAAGCCGAGGGGAAGAAGCTTTTTATAGCAACGTATATTAATGCAATAAATAACGCAATTAATAATAAAGCAACAGCGAAGAGAAATGAGCAGTTCATTTCCTAAGGTTATCGATGTTGACGCAAACATTTAGCTAGCGATGAAAACATCCTGCCTGCAGCAACTCCTATAGAGGTTGAAATTATAGAACTGGCAAATCTGAATTTAGGAATTAGAACATTAATAAGTGTACTAGCTTTTAAAACTTCATTTTGCCAAAGGACGATGGGGTGCAACCTAAAAGTTAAATAATTTAATTGGTTTATAATTTATAACTAATGAATTTGGCTATGTCTGGACAGGATAGGTCTGCCGTATGTTTGTTAACATATGAGCAAAAATCACCAACCATTAATGTACACAGAATTATAATATACATGCGGCACTGGATGGCAGTCATTCAGCCAAAAACCTGCCTAGTGTCACAGGCGTCTTATTATTATTATTATTATTTAAATTATTTTTGTGTTTCCTAACAATATTTATTGGGTGTACTACTAACAATTCTATGGATCTTGTATCTGAAATACAATAAATTATTTATTATTATTATTATTAAAGAAAACTAAAGTCTAGTTAATAAAGTTAAATTTTCGTGTAGTAGGTATACGAGGTAAAAAAATTACATAAACATTAATTCATTAATAAAAGTATGTTAAATTTGCCAGCTAAACTCAAGTCGTATCACTTGGTGGGACAATTCTTTTACTTATAAAGAAAGAAAGGTCGTTCCTAAATCTAGCCGAATGCTATTCCATGTCACTCTCTGAGGGTTTATAGACCATTTTATTTTTTTTGAAACACCCAAAATATGCACTTTAAATTTTTCCCCAATCATAAACAAAATTCGAGAATCTTGCAAAAAATTTCTTCATCTCGTTCAATCAGTTTAGTGACATTAAAAAAGTGGACAATCTATTTTATAAACAATCTACTCTAGATCTCGAAATTGTTCGTAGCTCTACTTAGAACTAGAGGCAATCTAACCTGCCATTAGTTGTACAGTCAGTGATTAGAGATGTGGCGTTTAACTGTGCTTATAGCCTGTGGTTATGTGTCGTTCGGGAATTCTAAAATTGAAACAGAATTTGACGATTCAGGTAAGATTATTTGGGTAAGAGCGTGAACTAGCCAATCACAAGCTTTTTCCTTACAAGTAATTCGAAAAAAGACCGCAAGCGCATGACCTATTCTTTTGCACACGACAAATTCAGAAAGATACTTACTTTCAACATGTGACAAAAAACTGAATTCAAATCTTTATTTTAATTCTTATTTCTTGCCCTTATCATTTTAGAAAAGAAATACCCAAATCAGTATATAACGGGGGAAGAAAAAATTCACAAGAAAGCAAAAAATTCAATTACGTTTCTTGGATTACCTATTTTATCTGGTTATTTTGATTTAACTAACAAAAGATTGTACCGATTTCAATAAAATTTCTACGAAATCAATATGAAAGCGAAAATGCTTTTCAAATAAAAAATATTTTCCTAATAAAGAAACATAAAAAAACTTATTAACTATATACACTTCTTTTTATACACTTTTATTTTGTTTTAAATAACTATTGTAGTTAACCTGATAGGCGTTAATTTTTAACTGTTATTGCTATATACTAAAAGTGTTATATGTAAAATATAAAATAAAATACATTTTGGTAAACGATATTTCCGCAAGCAGTGGCAAAAATACCATAAAAACTATTTTCCAATTTTACCGGGCAAATTCTCCAATAAGGGAATACCCTTAAAAACCTTTTTTTGGCATATTAAAAACATATAAAATGAAATTGCCCGTATGTATTGTCCTTAACAACATTTCATTTTTATATACATAGATTGTAGATAAACTGATAGATTTTAAAAACTGTAAAAAAAGATAAAAGATTTACATTTTATGAACTTTAAAACCCAAAAAGGTGAAAAGTTGTATGTTGTAAAACTATATTTTTTTTTGTTTTGGAATGTTGGCGAAAATTATAGTTATTTAGATTAAAAAACCCTATCATATACATATATCCCAGCTGTAGTTCATCGTAAAGTTTCCAAGCCCATCTGTGGCCTACAACGTCAGAAAAGAAACTTTCAGTACGGATTATTGCATTAATTATTTAATCGTATTACGCGTAGTAAGTTCTGCGCTATTTCACAGAGTAATTCAGAGTCGTGACGCAAAACTTAGCTGATTTAAAAATGTAATAAACGGACAACAATACTTTCATTTAATTATTTTTCACCCTGAGGGATGGAATTTTTCAAACCTCGCAGGTACACTATATCAAAGAAAAAAATAGTCGTTGCACGAATGACAAAGAAATCGCGTAATGAAGATACAATAAAAACGTATATCCGAATTGAAAACCTCTTCTTTTTTTAAGTCGGTTAAAAAAGAAAACCTATTTGCACGTAAGACTCTCAAGTGGGCCGTCAGTACGTCACATTAGCCTCCTAAAAATGGACTGTAGCTGCAGGATTGTGTCTCGGAATATCTCACACTACATCGAATTGTCTTCTAACACAATATACTGCAGAACACAGGAGGCATTCCGATTCAATTTACTACCCTTTTTTTTTTTTTTTTTTTTTTTTTTTCCGTGGGGAAATGCACTCGCATACCGCCCTGCCACGGGGAGACAGAGCGGTTATGTGGGACTAGACCCACTAAAACCCCACGATGTCCTCCTCTGCCGCTTACTGGCGGGAACACGGGAACGTTAAAACACACATCCGCGAACCCGCCGCGGCTGTCCGTTTCCGGACCCCCCTGTTTTGGCATCGGGTGCCACTCCTCTGTTTGCGACACGCCAGGACATATGGCGTGTCGCAACCACCTCGGGGACCAGGTCAGCGAAAGGGCGTCAGACGACCCCGTGTCTAGACGCCCTAGGTCCCCATGCGACGGGTCAGATATGTGGCCCCGTCGCCTACCACTACGGCCGCAGAGGATAGGGAGAGCGGCGCCTCGCAATACCGACACTCCTCTTCCCCTGCGGCCCCACCGCGTCCACCATCGAACGGTGGCGACCCCGTCGTGGCCGCGGTAGGTAGGGAGAGCGGCGCACCGTTATACCGGCACTCCTCTCCCACCGCGGCCCCTATCCCTCAGCTGCGATGCCTCCCATTCGACACCGCAGCCCGCCTCAGTTGCGGTGTCCCCCATAAGGCACCGCCACCTACAATGCCGCTCCTAGTTGGCTTGAGAGGCAAAGCCTAAAGGAGCGGCCCTCCCGGGTTCCTCTTAGCTTCACCGTGGGTGACCAGGCCACGGTTACTAAGCCCCCCCGCCCCGACAAGGCGGGAACCCACGGGGGGGTCAATTTACTACCCTAGCTAGATTCAAGTGCATTCATCTTTGAAATGAATTCATGATTGAAATTATTCATGCATCATGTATCAGAAACATATAGTGTTATAGTTTATATGTAAATAACATAAATCGAATACGAAATTATGCATGTTAATACGTTTCTGTGGTGCCTTCTTCCCTTTGGAGAGAGATAATTTATTATACATTCTTAGTCAACAGGCGCGTTTACATTCCTAATTTGCTATTGACATTGCTATTACCAGGACATCATAAATCGCTAAGCGGTAAGGCAAGCTTGTTTGAACTCATGCAGAACGCTAAACAAACAATGTTGTTTTCGTAACTTTGTTATGCCTTTTGAACTTAACTAGCTATGTTGAAAAAAGTCTTAAATTAAAATTATGTATACCAAAAGAGTGACAAAACTGTTTGAAGGCCCATCTGATGTTAAGTGGTTATCTCCGCCCATAACAAAAGCAATATAATTTAAATAGATCGCCAACCGAAGTGTGAGAAGACCCAAGTCGCATCCCATTGTGCCCGTCACCCGAGACGGCGACGTAACGTCTTAAGGGCCTGTGATTTCACCGACCCCCCACATCCTTTCACCGTACAGTACTGCGAGTGTACACTGCATGGCGGTAGATTTCCAGGTGTGGTGGCAGTATTTCTACGGCTGAACTTGGCATAAGTTCTACTGCTATTTTTTGTTTCTCGTTTAGCACCACTCAGAACTCAAAGGGTCTCAAATACCGACGCGAGAAACTAAAAACCCTAAATATGAATAATAAACCGCGTTAACATGAAAATATTCTTTATTAATCAGTGCTGGCCTAAAACATAAGTGACTTATATCTAGATCATCTCTCTAGTCTCTTGAGTGAGGGAGTGAGAAGGATCGGACTGAAAGCTCTTACTGCGGATTGCTAGATAAACACAAAAATCTCATCTGTTACTAGAATATCATAAGCCGTAAAGCGGTAAAGCAAACGTGTGCCGCAACCAATGAGCTCGTTCACTCCCATATACAAACATCGCGTTATCGGAACTTTGCTTTGCCTTGCAACGAGTTTGGCTTTTATACAGTTTTGCCTCGAATGTACGTTGTGAATGGGAGGCATTTTCAAAGTCAGGCCAAAACCAATTTTGTTTGTTCTCCTTTTTAGCCTGCAACATCGATCTGTCATAACTACAAAAAGAGGATTTATGAAATCCAAAAAATAAAAATTTATGCTACAGTACATGTTTACTAAAAGTAACCAAATCGACTTCGACATTGTATAAAGCTACTGGCATGTTTGTATTGTATAAATATTAAATTCATACACATGTCCAAGAGTATCCAAAATACATAAAGTAGTAGAATGTGCTATAACGAGTATCGCTACCACCGAGAAAACATTATCTCCATAACAAAGTGTGTCCACAAATCAGCTTGCTTCTGACCATACGATATCGGTAAAGTTTTGATAGCAATCTATTATGTTTGTTACTGCGCTGGACAAGCTAGATTGGCTGCGGTTCAAGTTTGCTGTCCACACTACTTCACGTCTTATGATGCTCTGGTAATATGATTGCTGTTCAAATGAGAGGGGAAGCATATTTATTAATCACAAAAGATTATTTTTTTATTATTATTATTTATTCAGCAAGGAGTAGAATAAATGTAAAAATTATTCGACTATTACGAATCAAAATAAGGTTTTAATATGTATTATATATGTGAATCTTCTATCTATATGTATAAAAATCAATTGTCGTGCGTTATACTCGCAAGAACTCGAAAATGGCTTGAACGATTTGGCTGGTTTCAATTTCGTATGTATCGTTATTGAAATTAAGCGTTCAACTGGGATCACTGTGTATTTGCACTGACAAATAATAAAAAGGAGAATTTAGTTAAATACTCTTACGTAAAAAAACTGCTACGACAAGGATTTCGGAGAAATTCTGCCTATAACTGTCAAAATGGTCTCAATGTTTTGTTTCTTATTTCATACTGCGGGTACTGCGAGACATTTTTGGCAATTTTTCTGAATTTGTCTCAAAAATAAGGTTGCAACCACACAGGCAATTTGGTTGGTATTTAAAGATACGCTACGTGCTAAGTAGCGAACCAAACCATGGTTTTATTATTGCATGTTTAGACTATATATTCTGGTCGTGCTTTAATTCCCACCCAGAACAAGCATCTATGTGACCAACATATGTTTATTCTGTTTCTGGGTGTTAATATGTATTTCCAATAAAAGGTTGTACATATTGTATCAATAATATGGTTCTAATACTACAAGCTGAGTTTATGGCTAGATGATGCTGATTGAAATATCCATGAATATTTATTTGTCTCTGAGAAGTAGAGAGACAACACTCTGCAACTAACTTCAGGGCCCCCTGGCATTTAGCATCTAGTAATAGATACCACAATATGCTACGCTACTGACCAAATGCGACTTTAAACAATCCTCTTTCCCGTGTGACTTCAACCTAAGGGCAACCAGTGCAATAAGACAGGCGAAATGACGTACCAAAAACGAGGCAAGTTACCAGAACTTGTGATGATACAAAGGTTGCGAAGTTGGTAAAGTTAGATAACAACGTTTGTTTAACGGGCTGGGAGCGATTGGCTTGCGGTACAAGTTTGGTGTTTGTTCTACGATAAGTCGATATCGCTTTGTAGATTATGATATCCTGGTAGTTCTAAAAGTTTGAAATTAGATGGATAAAGGATATTATTAATTCTCAACTATTATTCTATTATATTATATATTTAAGTGAGGTTCTTTATTTCAAAATTACACAACTTTAACTTATCTGTTGTTAATAACACAAAACATCTATCTATGGATTAACATAGATAGTTTTTATTCTCAAGGTCTAATAAAAATACGCAGAGTTTTAAGTCTTAAAAGTCTGCTTCAGAAACATCAATTTATTAAGAGATTCATTGATTTGTACGGAGATACACTCAAATTCGTGGAAACCCTTTGAAATCCGAGTTCCTGCATTACCGAAATTAAATTCTCAAAGTTCCACATCCTTTCAGTGAACTTGCATTTTGATACAACTTCAGCCAATACTTAGACAATTTTCAATAGTGATTTCCGAAAGTTGTGTTAGTTGTTAAAGATGTTAAAGCATTAAGTTTTAGTTTTGTAGTTTGAGAGACAGAAATAAACATCTGTCGTATTTACGAATTGATTTTAATTCTTTAGAGGACCTGGATCTAGACAGCAGTGAACGCATTGGACCCTCTGTGACCCAAGTTTACAACCATCCGTATGTAGTGTCTCTGCTGAAGAATGGTTCCTATGAATGCAGTGGGGTCATCTTGAACAACTATTGGCTGTTAACGCTATCAAAATGCTTCGACGCGTAAGTACTAATCAATAAAACCCGGTCACGTGGGACTCGAACCTGAGGGTTCTGTAACACTGACATCGTATGCTGACTGTGGGTTCGATTCCCGTTCAGGAGATGCATTTTGACGACCACGTTGTTGTATGGTCTGGGTGTTAATCCATTACTAGTTTATACCCGCGGCTTTACTCGTGTTAATAGATGTTATCAATCAATTCTGAATTAAAGGTACTCTATGTCCTTTTTTGTAATTATTGTTAAAAAATCTACACTAACGCAAGCGAAGCCGCAGGAATAAGCTAGTGCTGCATAATTGGAGTACCCTTACACAGTCTGGTAAAAAGGCATTAGAATAAAAATGACAATTGAAATTTTTGTGGCCAAAACCCTTGTATTACGCATAAATTAATTAAAAGTCCCGATTACAAAATTCGTAATCTTTTGCGCCCTTTGTTAGGCAATCCAACATGCTAATCTTGACTTAATTCTAAACAATTTCCTTAATCCGGACCTTTGTTTAATCTTTTTAATTATTTAACCATTTAAGATCTAAACACACTTTAACACGACCTATTGCAGCCACGAACTGAATAATTAATGCGAATGCACAACAAAAGTTGTATAGTTTTTGTAGTATACACATAATATATATAGTAGCTTTGGTAGTATTGGAAAAACACTCTTATTTTCATACATACGGGCCGAGCTGAAGGCCAACTTATGTTAATTGGTTACCTCCGCCCGTAACATGAACGATACCACATGTATGAGGACTCGAGTATGAGAAATCCTAAGCGTTGCGTCCGTCACCCGGGACGGGGGATGTGACGTCTCGTGCATCTGTGCCTGCCACTCCCTTTCCAGCAATACGAGTCCATCACTGCTTGACGGCGATCACCAGGTGTGGAGGCAGTTCTTCTTTGGACAGATTCAGCACTAATTCTTCTGCTATCGTTTGTACTGTGAAAAACCCTCTTGCGTCACTTATTTCTCACCCTTGTTTTAAATTTTAAAAGAAACCTTCAAATCGGTATACAACTGGCGAAGAAAAAAGGCACAGGAAAGCAAAATAAGCAATTTCGTTTACACGAATGCCATATTTATTTCTAGTTAGTTTAATTTAGAAAACCAAACAATTGCTTATACAATATTTTGATAAAATTTCAATGGGATCAATGTGGAAGCATATCCAATTAAATTAAACAAAAAATACAACCAAATTGATAACCTCTTCCTTTGGAAGTCGGCTGACAAGACACACAATATAGTTTTTGTCTTCAAAGAGTCATTCATTTCATAATATTATAGAGAAGATTTTACCTCCAACAGGTGCTACTTACTACGTTAGCACAGCACCCTAAAACCGATATTATAACAAAACATACGGCGACCACCATCACTATAATAAAAAGGGTCCAAACTATTGTATTATAACACCAAAAACCCTATGTTGCCCTCTTGATATTCGAGCGTTTACAAATCTCATAGTACAGGAGACCGTGAATCGTTAAATATTTGTGCCGTAGCTGAATTGGTCACACTGCTTTTGAAACGGGTGGCCACGGTTGCGATCCATGGATCGCCATACTGGGCAACATTTGTGAGATTAGTATCTCTCGGATCTTTGATTTCCAGCGCAGAGCAAAGCGTTTATTCTGCTAATGTGCTTTTCACAGCAAAGAAAAAAAAGGAAAAAAAATCAAAACGGTATCGAATGAACAGTTTTCTGTGTGCTTATTGAATGATATTCTGCTCGTGATTAATATAAAGTGTTAAAATGTTTAAACCTCTCCTAGTTCTGGTCACTTACGTTTTATAGAATCCATTAAATTTCGACTTCTATCATTAATTAGGTATGTCGTTCGAAATGATTCGTGATGTAAAAAGTAGGTAGATCATAGGAAGGTTGTAGTAGGTATTGTATAGTCCACAAAAAACCCTTGGTGTTATACACAAATCTACGCAACAAGATGGACATTTAACTTACCTGGACCGCACACCAGATCCGGTGGTAAGCCTATGTCGGATCCGATAACTGAATAATAACGTATTTCCGGATTCGGTTTTCCGGATTTCAATCCCGAGATACAACCCAAAGCTATGTGATCGAAAAAAACCGTGATATTATATCTGGCGCGGCTCCTCGTCTACTCCTGACGTATGCAAATCCGCTCAAAGTCCACCGGCCGTAATGACAAGGGTGAAACGAAATAGATTAGAAAGGGTCAGATGGGGATAAACATAAGCTTGACCCCACTATTTGCAGAAAACTTACAGTTTGCTTCAAAACAAACTGTTTGTCATCCGTACCAGCACCTAATGTCCTCATTAAAGATACAGGACTCTCGACAAAAGAAAGAGTCGAAAATAGGCCTTAATCTACCAGCCCAGATTCCTAGAAGTCATTTATCTTCCAAATTTTTGTACTCTAATACATACCAAATTTCACACAATGTTTGCTTCCATCTCTTCGAGATAGTGCTTTGTACTCGTAATCACATTAGGCGTAAGATAGTTTTTTGTTTCAAACAGCGTCTATGTTCGTTGTGTATCTGAATAGATAAAATATGATATATGTATGTATATTATTTACAAAAAAATAATAATTAAGTATTTTATAAGTAATCTGGTCCAATAGCTTGAACTAGACAGTGCGCTGAAGTCATGAGTTTGATTCTCACCTAGACCAATTCGTGTGATGAACATTTTGTTCTGTATCTGTGAAATATGTATTAATACGTTTATATATACATATATTTATTCTACCAGCAATCTGGTTCTCATAGTACAAGCTATGCTTAGTTTGGGGCTAGATGCCGCTATGTGAAATGTCCATAAATATTAATTACATTGTTTCTTACTTTCCAGAGATCTTATATCTACATATGTGAGCCACAAGAAACCGAGCAACTACACAGTACGCGTGGGCAGCTCGTATAATAAAAAAGGCGGTTCTTTGCACAATGTAATTACGTATATTTTATACTACTGTAATATTATCTTTAGGTTTTGACGATACAGAGTTTTCTATATGTATCAAATTGTAGAAATAAATGAAATGAAATGAAATCTGAAGTATTGGGACGAACTGAAGACCCAATTGATGGTAAGTGGTTACCTCTGCTTATAACAACAGCAATACGACCTTTCCTTCAAACCAGTCGCAGCCCGTTGCCCGTCACCCGAGCCGGGGATGCGTTTCATGTACCCGTGATTTCACCGGTGCCCACATCCTTCCACCGGAACGAATAATGCGAGGAAAGAAAAATACGAGTTCATCTGCTTAGTTGCTTGGTTGCTTGATTACTAGGTAATCTGCCGCCAAGCAGATGCTCGCAGATAGAGGAAGTACTTTTACGGACGAACTTAGCACAAGTTCTACTGCTACTGTTAATTGCTCCTTTGACATCCAGAGGGTACGTGATAGGATACTAGAGGTTTTTCATCTAAGAGCGCGAACAACTGGACATAAGTACACTTTCCCGCCTTTTTTTTTTAGTGAAGTAGATTTTCAATGGATGGATTTTCACCTTATGGGCTATATACAATATCGCGGAAACGTAAGACGTTACAAGTTACAAGCACATCGTCGCCATTGTTTTCCAAAAACAAGCGTTAAACATAGTTTTAAGTACATATAATCTAGTAGGAACATATTTATTTAAGAAAATTCATTTTTGAGTATGTTTTAAAAAGTCAACGGAAATATAGATTTTTGACTTTGACAACGAATATATCAGTTAAAAATAATCCTTTCTATTATAAAAAAAATATTTCCTTAATAATCCTTCAGCCAGTATAAAACTTGTACCAACGCTAATTAAAAACAAGAGCGCGCAAGCACAAGCTAATTACTAACATTATTTCAACGCTTGCAAATTAGTTAATGTTTCGGCAGTGAAATGCAATATTCCGATCTGGTTAAATCTGTTAAGGCTTTACTGCAGATAAGGATTGCAATCCCTATATATATGCGGATTGATATGCGCGATTATCCGCATATCATCAATGCGCGGGATCCCGCATCTATGAAATTATGTTATAAATTTTTTAATAATAATAATAATTAATACTAATTTTTGTGTAAAAATCAACTTTTATAAAACATTTCTTACATTAAGCAACAGAAATTATTTCTTTTCTATTAATAAAGTATAAGTACAAGAGCATATACGAAAAAAAACTATGAAATTATTCTATCCGTTATCTAGTTCCCATAGTACAAGATAAGCTTAGTTTGGGGCAAGATGAGGATGTGTGTCTACGTCACCTACGTTAAGAACCTATAGTGCCAAATATGTAAACTTATTTCACAATAAAATTGGTTTCTGACAGAACTCGTTCACAAAACCATCATTGAGTATTCTAAAATAATGTTTATGGGACATAAACGTTTTATGTTCAATAAATAAATAGGATTTTGAACGAAAGCTTTTGAACTAAACGACTCTACAATGGATTTCTTAGAAGAATATAAAAGTGTTTATTGTGATGATCTCATACATATAAAAATATACTTTAATTATTATAAATTACTACCTTTTTTACTTAATCAGGGGCTACACAGCGTAATGAGCGTTAGTAATAGGTTATAGCGATTACTAATACTAATATTATAAATGCGAATATTTGTCTGTAAATATATTTGTAACTCATCCACGCCTTAACGGCTGCACGGATTTAGATGAAATTTGTAATAATTTCTACTTATTATTTAGAAAAAGTAACCTATCTGTAGATCATTTGAAAGGTAGAGATAGCTCACTTGGTCCTTTTTCTTTTATAAGTTTTGGAAATAAAGATCCCAATCTGAGGTTACTTCGATGTAGGAAGAATATTAGTTATGTAGCAAATAAGCAAGCAAAGAAACAAATATTCATTTGATTTGTTTTTTTTCATTGTTTGACAATATGTAACTACTGATTTCGTGTTTCTATTGATTATGGGCGGCAGCAATCACTTTACATCAGGTGGGTAGCTCGTCAAGTCACATAAGATATATAACCAATGCCAGGAAAACTAGATAAAGCGTGACGTCATCGGAATTCCTGTGGTAGATAAAAATCGTTTTGGAATGAACAGAATGGTCATAAAATGAATTCTATTGTCGCTCCCACAGGTGCTAGGATCGTAAAACTCTCTACCATAAGATGAATAGCTATATAATAGCTTGTTCATACTTTTATGAGGAATTTACGGAATGTAGTGAATTTAATTTCCAGTTCAGCTGCTGTTTATAACTGATTCCATACAACACTTTTGTTGGACCATGTTGCTCTCGTTCTTAGGTGAATACTCTCAGAATCCCTACACGTTTGCCCCGGATAATGCGAAAGGTGAAACCCAAGTAGTAGTAGAACTTGTGGGAAATCCGTCCGGAGCTTTGACTTTCAATCTGAAGTCTGCTGATTCAAATTGAAAAATAGCACAATGAATTTTCACATGAAAGATGTATATGCGCAATACAGTAGCAGTAGAACTTGTGCCAAGTTCGTCCGGAGAGGGACTGCCATCATATCTGGAATCCGCCACCAAGCAGTAGTGCTCCCATTACTGTGTTCCGGTGGAAAGGTGTGGCTGCCGGTGAAATCACATGCGCATGAGACATATCATTCCCGTCTCGGGTGATGGACGTAGCAGGATGAATGCGACTCAGCTAAGGTTTGGATCTCATTCTGAGTCGCACGCGTTACTGTTGTTATGGGCGAGGGTCACCACTTACCAGGTGGGCCCTCAGCTCGTTCCGTCACTAATTCACATAAAATATATAATATATATATATATATATATGTACGTTACTTCATAAATTATCCTATTTTTTTTAGATAAAAAGTCTGATAAACAACTTCGATCTCAAAGTGTCGGCAGCAAAGTTGGAAGAGCCAATGGCTTTCGGATCTCGAGTCCAACCGGTGCGCCTGCCCAACCCTGATGAAGAAGTCACCTTGGGATATTTGTCATCGATCGTCGCGTGGACTCCTGATGGCGTAAGTTCCAAAAATTGTGATGTATCTTTCACGCTACCATTGCAAACTTTAAATTCCTAGGTTTTAGAAATACATCGTCAAATTAAAGGAGTTTTTAAAAGCAGTTGAATTTCGTCCGAAATAGTACTGCTGCCACCTGGTAATTTACCGCCAAACAGTGGTGCACTCGTGTTGCTGTGTTCCGGTGGAAGAGTGTGGGTGTCGGTGAAATATCAGACACTTGAGGCGTTGTATCCCCGCCTCAAAGTGACGGGCGCAATGCAATGCGAGTTACTCATACTTCGGTAGGGAAAAACCTGAGTCGTTTTTCGGTGGTCTATTAGCGGCGGTGACCACTTAAGACATAATCAGGTGGGCCGTCAGCTCGTTCCGACACTAATATAGCATTAACAAACATGTTAAGTGCTTTAACTGTAAACTTTGAAGTGTGGGAGCCGGTAAAGTTGGAGATATGAGATATTAAATTTGATGACATAACAGTGAAGTTCTTAAATACTTGAAGTTGCATTTGTTATGGTATTTAAAGCATCAGGCAGGCTGTGTGCAGGATTCTTTACTACAAGATAAACTTCTTTCATGATATGTTTTTTTTAAAGCCTGTTCTTTCTAGTTGGTCTTTAGAGATGTCATCAAAATCGATTTAATAGTTTGCTTATTAAATTAAAATAACTAGCAAAAATATGTTAAACGAAATTGCGTATTTTGCTTTGTGACTTTTTTCTTTGCCTTTCTTTGTTTTTACTTACACTGATTTGGATGCTTATTTTTGAAAATAGTAGGTAAAAAAAAGAATGAAAGTAGTTTTTTTTTTTATGTTCTGTTCAAGCGCATATTCATCCATTGATTGGCTGGATGGCATATTTAGTCTTTTTAATCTTTCGTGAAAAGACTCCAATATTGATCGAGCTCGGGTCACCTCTGAATGGTTAAATTTTAACTTGTTTATTTCAGCACATGCGCCTGGTAAACGTACCGGTAATAGAAGCATCGCTGTGTGATGACAACACGAAACTCCTACCAGGACATTATATTTGTGTTGGAGGTGTCCAGGACGCGAACAGAGACTTTTGCAGAGTAAGTTTTTGGTAATAGAAGCTTCGCTCTGTAACAAGAAGGCAAGACTTCTACGGATATTATAATGATATGGGATGCTTATAGGAACTTTTGCAGAGTATTCTTTTTTGTGTAAGTGCCTATTAATGAATCATCGTTCTGTGATGGCAACACCAAACTCTTTTCATTGCTGTAATAGAAGCGATAATCTGTGATGACAATTCAAAACTCCTACCAGGATACTATATGTGTGTTGGAGGTGTCCAGGACGCAAATGGGAACGTTTACAAATTAAAGTTTTCGTTAAAGCGGTATTTATTAGTTTCACTCTGTGAAGATATCAAAAAAC